>CM057456.1:1073198333-1074431666 GCA_016271365.2 Neoceratodus forsteri
AGGCAGGCTATGTAAGATGACAGCTGCACTGTTCATAAGGAGGTGTGGGAAAAATGCCAATTTTGAACATGTGGAGTAAAAATATTACAAATGCGTGAAGTCACAGGTGTGAGTGCAAACTGCACAATGCACGCACGTAAAACACTAATTTTATGGACTTTCGGACCCAAATTTTCAACATAGGCATTTTAGGACCTCTGCTAATGAACAGTGTCACTGTCATTTTCATAATGTGTCTTGAACATGGACTTTCCACAGCGACTGCTCTATTCTGCGCCGGAACTGCGAAAACATATTTTGGCCAGGATGTGAAAAATGACAGCTGTACTGTTCATAAGAAGGTGCAGAATAATGGCAATGTTGAAAATCTGAAGTGAAAATATTACAAATTCACAAACTTACAGTGCGCTGGACTGCACAATGCACGTAGCATAATATCATGTCATGAGTATTATCCCGCAAATTTACAACATAGGCATTTTAGGACCTCTGCTCATGAACAGTATAACTGTCATTTTCGTAATCTGCCGAACACTGATTTCCACAGCGACTGCGGTATTATGCGCCAGAAGTGCGGAAACACATTTCGACCAGGATGTGAAAATGACAGCTGTACTGTTGCAAGAAAGTGTAGAAAAGTGACAATGTTGAAAATCTGGCATGAAAATATTGCTGAATTCGTGAAGTTATGCGTGCGTAGCAACTCGCAACGCACACTCGTAAAACAGTCATTTTTTGGATTTTTTCCACCAAATTTGCAACGTAGGCTTTTTGAGAGCCCACCTCATGAACACTGCCACTGTCCTTGCATTAATTGGCCCCGAAAGGTGATTCCGTGCAGTGACTGCGAAATCACCTTTCGGGACCGATTAACTTAAGAACTGTGACATAATTCATGAAGAGGGGTCCCAAAAACCTCATGTTGAAAATTTGGTGCACAAATTCCAAAAAATGCCGAGATATGCATCAAAGTTGAAAAAAAAACTATTTATTCCATTATACAGCTTACCGGCATTTCTTCAGTTCGTGGTCGGCTTTGAAGAGTGCAGACGTGTTCCCGGTCCACCGAAGATCGTTGCGCCAAGCTCTGGAGGTAAGTATGGGGTGAGGGGTGTGTGGGGAGGCAGGGTACACAGCGGGTGGGTGCGGGTGGTGGGTAGGGAGACTACGAGGGACCATTTTTGTGTTACAGGGCGAAAAAAAACCCCATCGCGGGACAGTTTTTTTCTTCTCAGGGGATTTGGCACACTGGGGTGGGCTTCCAGCGTGCCACCTAACTGTTTGGGGGAGGTTGCTGCAGCCGCGAGGGATTGAGCACCCTTGTCAGCACAGAACAAAGGGGAGTAAGTTATGCCGGCGAGGGATTGGTCACCGCGTTGGCACACAAGGAAAGTGGGGGGGGGCCACAAGCTGAGGGGGATTGGGCACCCCCCTCGGCATATAAGAAATGGGGAGGGATGCTTTATGCTGACGGGGAGTGGGATCCCCCGTCAGCACATACATTGCTGCCACAGCAAGCCGTCACTCAGCCCACCATGAATACTATGTGGCTGAGCACATAGGAAGGGTCCACTACATCTGACGAGCTTTGTTCAGATTGCAGTGGACCTTTCCTTAGATGTGCTCGCCACATTAGTATGCATGGTGTGGTGCCGGCATGTAGACTAATTGGGGAATGAGGGACGCACCTACTGATGCGTGCCCTGCATTCGCCCAGCAGCGGCCGCACCTCCAAATCCCCACTGCCGCAAGATGTTGGCTGCGCAAGCGTGCCAACATAAAAACGTGAGGGCTCTACACACGTAAAGTGAATTCCGCTTATGGCAAAATGACCCAAAAATATACTGTTCCAAAAATCTGGAACCAACTACCATCAACTCTGAGAGGTTATAGAACTCTAAATAGTTTTAGAACAGCACTGAAAGATGTACTATTTGTGGATTCATGAAAATGTCATGAACTAAGTCTTGTGAATAAGTCAATTCTGTAAATGTCTGCCATGATACTATAACCCGAGGGTCACGCACTCCTAGATGCTCAAGGTACCACAGCGCATGCCTCACTGTTGTCAAATGTTAACCTTATCTGTAATTTAAAAATTGACAAATGCCTCCACACCTGTAAACTGAAACTGTTACACTGTTATAAACTGTAATCTAAAATTGTATGAACCACAGAAAAACTTTGAAAATAGGGCCAACCGGTCCTAATAGTTCTTTTATCCAGTAAAAAATAAAGACTTCTACTATGACATTTTACTACTTGAAGGGGGTGATGTTTGCAATGCAACTGCGGGCATAAAATAAATGCATATTGGATGGCAAACTGCACAGTTCCTAATTAAATAAGGTGTAGTACTACAAAATTAGACACGTTATTTCCAGAGCTCTGAGGAAGGAGTGCACACTGCACTCCAAAACATCAGCTGTTGTTCTTTCCCTGACACCGATGGTGGGAATTACCCACAAACCCAATTTTTTCAGACCTGTATTGCCTGATATGTGGACTTTTCAACTGGTGACTTTGCAAAATAAACACTTCCTTACTACTTGTAAGATAAGGTAAGCAACACGTTTATGTTTCAGCAATTTTTTGATGCACCAGTAGTGCAACTGTTGTGGCCTTCAAGTCTGTCTTTTCAGAAATACACTGCCGCTAGTCAGCACTGCACTGATGCTCCACACAACAGCTGAGCAGCAACAACTGAAGTTGGACCCGGGGTTCCAAAGTTACCTTTCAATAGATAATTTCTTGAAAATGCACTACTTTGAAACAGTTATGGCTAGAAGCTTGGCATCAGCTTATTTAAATATATCAATATACTACGCTGCTACAGCGTCCAGCTATCTATATATAGAAATGTAAAACAGTTTATAGAGGATAGTGGATGGGCAACAGTGAACAACAACACAGTTGTTCACTTCGAGAGGTTGTCATGACAACCTAGAAAACCTCGAGAGCGAAGCGTGAGAGGTTTGATTGGCATGAAACCTCGAGGATTAATGACTGTGTTGTTGTTCTATACCCATCACTATAGTGTATGGGCAAAGGTAAAAAAAGATTTGTGCCTTCTTTCCCGGTAGCGTGGTGATGTCGGGGAACCCCGCCCCACCCGTGACAACACTCCGCTAGCGTCCACAAATATACTGGTGTCCTGCTATGTGCCAGGTAATATTAAAAGAAAATGGCACTTACTGGTTAAAAAGAACTTCCTCCTCCAGTGCCTTCCTGCGACTTCGCTGGTATGCCGTGGCCATTTTACAGATGCCTAGAAACCGCGACTTGCTCATGCGCAGACGTGATCAGGGCTGTTGTACCATCGATGTGACGTACCCATGATAGTACAACAACATCGTGATGTCACATCGATGGTACAACAAGATTAGGGAATGCTAGATTTTCAAGCAATACAGCGTTCTAACATATACTATAAAAACTGTTTAAACTCTAAAAAGTTTTAAAATCATGCTGATATGATAATCATCAGAAGATACAGTTTGTTCTGTAACAGAATAAGCATAAACTAGAAAAAGCATTTCTTTATTTAAAAATGTGGTAGCTGGGTTAGGCTCGTTGAGTTGGAGCTCATTTCCAGGTGTTACTCAGGGGAAGGGTTACAAGAGGGAGTAAAACAGAAATGACACATATAGTGACAACAACAGGTGCATGTACAGAAACAACAAACATAGAAGACACAAGTAATAAATTCCGGCAACAGAAAAACTATACAAAAATGTATGCAAAATACAGTTGGCTAACTACATTTCCTGCTCATGTAGCAGAGGGTTGGGGTGGCTCTGATGGACCAAGAGTTTATTATGCTACTATGTTTTCTGTTCTGAAAAAATTTATTCTTTACAGCGAACCTGATCTTGCTCTCAGGGAAACATAAGTAAAAACTGAAGGTCCTTACCAGCACTAGTTTGCACAGCCATTAGGACTTTCTGGGCTCTCCTAGTCCTTAGTGCTTAACCGTCCCAGAGACATTTCCAGCACCATTACCCTCCTGCTCCCTTCCAGAAAGGTGGCAGCTTCCGGGTGTGGAGGCATGGTAGTGTGACATGGTCGGAGGTGGAGCTCAACCCCCACTACATCAGTGGAGCTGCTCAGTGGCAGAAGACACCACAGTTTGCACAGCCAGCAGGAGTTTCTGGGCTCTCCTAACCCTCAGTGCTTAACCGCCCCAGAGACACTTCCAGCACCCCTACCCTCATGCTCCCACCCAGTGTGGTGACAGCTTCCAGGTGTGAGGTCACAGCAGTGTGACATGGTCATGGGTATGGCTCAAACCCACTATATTAGCAGAGCAGCTCGGTGGCTGAAGAAAGCACCTGAGCTTGCAAAGCCAGAAGGACTTTCTGGGCTCTCCTAACCCTTAGTGCTTAACTGCCCCATAGACATTTCCAGCACTGTTACCCTCCTGCTCCTCCCAGTGTGGCAGCAGCTTCTGGGTGTGGGGGGCTCAATCCCAATACATAAGCAGAGCTGCTCGGCAGCTGAAGTCAGCACCAAAGTTAGCACAGCCAGCAGGACATTCTGAGCTCTCCTAGCCTTCGGTGCTTAACTGCCCCAAAGATATTTCCAGCACTGTTACCCTCCTGCACCCTCCCAGTGTGGTGGTAGCTTCCGGGTATGAGGGTGTGGCAGTGTGATGTGGTTCAGGAGCGGGGCTCAACCCATCTATGTCAGTGGATCCCCTTGGCAGCTGAAGACAACACCGGAGTTTGTAAAGTCAGCAGGACTTTCTGGGTTCTCCTGTTTCTCAGCACTTAACCACTCTAGAGACATTTCCAACACTGTTACCCTCTTGCTCCCTCCCGATGTGTGGGCAGCTTCCAGGTGTGGGGGCACAACAGTGTGATACGGTCGAGGCTCAAATCCATTACATTACCAGAGTCCCTCCCTGGCTGAAGACAGACCCAGAGTTTACACAGCTAGCATGTCTTTCTGGGCTCTCCCAGCCCCCAGAGATATTTCCTGCACCGTTTCCCTCTCATTCACTCATGGTGTGGTGGCAGCTTCAGAGTGAGTGTGTGTGTGTGTGTGTGAGTGTGACATGGTCGGGGGTGGGGCTTAACCCCACTACATCAGTAGAGCTGCTCGGTTGCTAAAGACAGCCCCAGAGTTTGCATAGCCAGCAGAACTTTCAGGGCTCTCCAAGCCCTCAGTGCTTCACCGCTCTAGAGACATTTCCAGCAATCTTACCCTACCAGTATGGTGGCAGCATCCAGTGTGGGGGCTCGGCAGTGCGATGTGATTAAGGCTCAATCCCACTACACCAGCAGAGCCACTCAGTGGCTGAAGACAACCCCAGAGTTTGCGCAGCCAGCAGAACTCTCTAAGCCCTCAGTGCTTAACAGCCCCTGAGAGAAGGGGGATATGAGAGAGACATTCAAGTTCCTGATAGGAAGTAACAAGGTGAACTGTGAGGAGCTACCGTATTTACTAGGAATAGGGAAGCTAGGACATAAGGTCACGAGTGGAGGTTAATTGGGGAAGGTCTGAAGAGGATGTGAGGAAGTATTACTTTGCAGAAAGAGTGGACAGCCACTGAATGGACTGCTGGCAGAGGTGGTAGGTGTCAAAACCACAAATAGCTTCAAACACGGCTGGGATACTCTCAAGGGTATGGTAGCATATCAGTGGGAAAAAGGAGACAGAAACATGGAGAACAAAATGGGGAATAGTGTAAGCGGAGACCCCACAGAGACGATAGGACCCAGGGTGTGATTGGGTAATATGGGCTGACTGGATGACCTTCAGACTTTTTCTCCTGTCATCATCTATGTTTCTACAGACGTTTGGTCTTTCTCCTTCTCCTTATGTCTGGGTCAGTCCATCCTCAACCAGGGCCCCAGCATCCCAATATGAATCTTTCTCAGAAACCTGCTTTGAGGCTAGTGCACCTAAACATTCAGAGTCTTCTCACAAAAAAAGATCAGTTTGAAGTCTCAGAACAAGGAGTCTGAATTTGATGTTACTGTCTCGTCGGAGACTTGGCTCTCTGAAAAAGTTTCAGATGAGGAGATTAACGTAGCTGGTTATATGGCTGTTAGGAGGGACAGGTTAAAAAGAAGGGGTGGGAGCTGCCTATTTTACATTTCAAAGCATCTTGTGGTTACAGAGTTTCGTTCCTCGTAAGCCTTGGATTTTTGTGATCTTCTATCACTTGACATTTTGTTTGGCCAGGAAAAGATCTTAACTGTTAGTACTATTTATATTCCCCCAGGCCATGCTAATGAGAATTTGGCTACTATCTCTGACTTTGGGCTAATTGTTACTTTTTGGACATTTTAAGAAGAAGAGTTCCAATAGCCAAGCCGACAGTGCCCAAGATTTATTTTTGAATCTAGTCTTAAATAATCACAAATCCTGCTGCAGTAAATTACAAAACTGGCTATGCACCTATGTTAGATTGGATCACTGTTACCAATCCCTTGAAAGTTATCAAATTTGGGGTACTCTCTAACTTGATCAGTTACCATTGTGATTGGTGCACTAGATTACCACAGGCTCAACCAGTATTTATTAACAGTAGATAGAAACATAGAAACATAGACTTTGACGGCAGATAAGGACCGCTAGGCCCATCTAGTCTGCCCATTTCCCTACCTACAGGATAGGCAGCAGATCCTATTTAACCAACAGCCTATATCTTCCTGCCCCCCACAAGAATTGCCTTATGTCTGTCCCATGCATTCTTGAATTCTCCCACAGTTTTAGACTCCACAACTTCCTCAGGAAGGCTGTTCCATGCATCCACTACCCTCTCTGTGAAATAATACTTCCTCACATTGCCCTGAACCACCCTCCTTCTATCTTTAAATTGTGTCCCCTTGTTCTTGCAAGTCTCTTTTTCTGAAAGATGCTACCCTCTTGGACTTTGTTGATTCCCTTGAGGTACTTGAAAGTTTCTATCATGTCCCCCCTCTCCCTTCTTTCCTCAAGGGTATACATATTAAGCTCCTTTAGTCTCTCCTCATACGGCTTCTCTTGCAGACCCTGCACCATTTTAGTTGCCCTCCTCTGGACTGCCTCTATCCTGTCTATGTCCTTGCGGAGATGGGGTCTCAGAACTGGATACAGTATTCCAGATGGGGTCTCACCAACTGTCTGTACAGAGGATAACAACTTCCTGTTTTCTGCTGCTGATGCCTCTCCTATACATCCCAGTATACCCTGGCCCTCCCTACTGCCTTCTCACATTGCTTTAACCTTAAGGTCATCTGATATGATTACCCCAAGTCCCTTTCCTGTTTTGTTGTTGTTACTACCTCCCCACCACTGTGTATTCTTCCCTGGGTTCTTGTTTCCCAGGTGCATTATTTGCACTTTGCATTGAATCCTAGCTGCCATCGTCAGACCATTCCTCCAACCTTGCCAAGTCCTTTTCATCCTTTCCACGCCTCCTTGTGTATCAACCCTGTTGCAGATCTTTGTGTCATCTGCAAAAAGGCATACTTTTCCTTCCAGTCCCTCTGCAATGCCACTGATGAAGACATTAAAAAGGACTGGACCCAATACTGAACCCTGTGGTACCCCACTAGTAACAGCCCTTTCTTCAGAGTGGACTCCATTTACAATTACCTTCTGTGTCCTGTTGTCCAGCCAATGTTTTACCCAGGCTACCACCCTGGGACCCACTCCCAGGCTGGTTAATTTGACTAATAATCTTTTGTGTGGGACTGTGTCAAATGCCTTGTTAAAGTCTAGGTGAGCCATGTCCACAGCCCTCCCTGGTCTACTACTTTGGTCACCCAGTCAAAGAAATCTATTAGATTCGTCTGACATGACCTTCCCACTGTGAACCCATGCTGCCTTGGATCCTGTGCTCCACTGACCTCTAGGTACTCAACTATTCTTTCCTTCAGAAGTGACTCCATCACTTTCCCTACCACAGAGGTCAGACTGACAGGTCTGTAGTTTCCTGCCTCTGTCTTGGTCCCACTTTTGTGAAGGGGAATCAGATGGCTCAGAGATTTGAACTGGGAGGCCTAGACCTCGGCCCTGAGCACCAATGATTGGACCTTCTTTGAAAATATTATAAACATAGATTTAGCATATAAAAGATTTTGCTAGATTTTCATTGAAACTTGTGATAGTTTTTTTTCCTTTAAAACGTCATACAATATAATACTGTACATGGGAACAAACAGGGTTGGGATCCCTATTACCTCTTACAACGCTTGAGAGAGAAAGAGAGAAACAGTGGTTCAATACAGCAAACTAAAGCCCCTGTAAATTTGCAGGAATTTAAACCCTTATGTAATACCTGCAAATCAGGGGTTAGAACAGCAAAAAGCAGGTCAGACCATCAATCATGAGAACCCTAGAAAATATTGGAACATCAACAATCTAATTGGTAGATCAAAGAATGCACAGTCATGGGCCATTGAAGATAAAGATGAGATAACTTGCAACCCCACGTTTATTGCCTCACTTTTTAATTATTTTTTTGGTGACCATGATAAATATAGGAACCTTCCGATAGGGTCATCCCGTACCCCCCTTATAACTTGTCGGGACTGCTCCACCAAAATGTTATTATAAATACTTATCTGTTGAGCAGGTGACCAAATATACGACTAGTTCTAATTCTAAACCTGTCTCTGGCCTTGATGGGATTGACTACAGACTAGATAAATATGCCCTTGCACTTCCCACCTCCAAAATGTTTCACTTTTCCCTTTGTACTGGTGCCTATCCTAAATTGTGAAAGATGGCCAAGTGGCTGCAATTATCCCCCATTCATAAGTCAGGTAACAAAAACCTAACTTCCAACTACTTGCCCAATTTCCCTCCTTCCCTGTCTTTCAAAAGTTTCCAAAAGAATTGTATTTGACCAAACATCAGCGTACATTTCACAGTATGGCTTGCTGACTGATGCCCAACATGGCTTCTGCCCACAACACAACACAGAGACTGCCTTGGTGAGGTTCATGAACTTTGTTTACCAGGCTTTAGACTCGGGGCATTATGTAGAATCAGTTTTCATTGATCTCGCCAAAGCATTGGACTTTGCTAACAATGTAATTTTTATTTATTTATTTAATTTATTTAAAGATTGGTAGCCGGGAGAGGCACACTGAGCTGAGGCTCATTTCCAGATGTGACCCGGGGGGAAGGGGAGGTACAAGTACAGTGCGATAATACAGAATTACAATACATAAGTGCATGAAAACAGGCAGGTAACAGATTATACAGGCAGGTATAAAATTGTGTATAACAGCAACACGTAAGCAAAAGTAGCAGCAGAAGGTTACAGGCAGATACGAAAATTGTACATAACATATGCATGACAACAACATATTGAGCAACGTAATAGCGGAGGGCAATTGTTGAGGCCTGGGTAGGCAGTAGGTCTCATGAGAAGCTTGTGCAGATGCTAACTTCAGAGAAGGCAGAGGACCTGGCACGCTGGGATACAGGTAACCAGGGAAGGTTAGGCAAAGGTACTACCTACAGGTTAGTCTGGTTGTAGGCATGAGCAAGGAGTAGAGTTGGGGGAGAGGTAGAGGGTACGTTTAAAGAGACTTAGGGAAGGCAATGTGCACAATGAGGCAGGCAGGGAGTTCCACTCTTGGGGGAAGTGGAAAAAGGAAGCAGTCTTGCCAGAGTTAGAGTGATGGCGGGGTAGGGAAAAGGAACGTGAGTCACGGGAACGGAGACTATAGGAGGTGTGGGCAGCGGGGGATAGGAGGGAGGCAATGTAGGAGGGGAGTGAGCCGAACCAGTATTTGGTGGTGAGAATGGAGGTGTGGAGGTTTCGGTGGGAATTGAGAGAAGGGAGTGATAGCGAGGAGTAAAGGGCGCAATGATGGGTTGAGGGGGCATTTAAGTGAAATGACAGAAGGCATTGAAGAAAATGTCCATTCTGGAGAGGGCGGATGCAGGGGCAGACCTGTACACAATGTCTGCATAGTCGAAAATGGCAGAATGTTTTTTGTAAGGAGTGTCTGGTGAACACGGAGGGAGAGGGCATCTTTGTTTCTATAGAGGGTCCCGAGCTTAGGGCAGAGCTTGGAGTGGATATGGTTGACATGCGTGGAGAAATCCAGGTGACTGCCCAACCCGACTCCGAGGTATTTAAAGGCTGGGACAATGTCCTGGATTTTGCCATTGAGGGTTGTGAAGGTAGGAGGTGAGAAGAGTTTTGCTAGTTTCTGGGAGAAGCCAAAGTTCATGGAGACAGTTTTAGTGGTGTTGACCTTCAGTTGATTTGCCTCAAACCAGTTTAGGACATGGGTGAAATCTGACTGCAGCTGGGAGGACACTGTTAAGAAAGAGGGGCCAGAGTTATGAAGAATAGTGTCATCGGCATAGAGGTGTATGTGGGGGGAGGAGGAGGAGGAGCAAGCGAGGAGAAGGTTGTTGAGGAATATTGAAAAGAGCATGGGGCCGAGGACTGACTCTTGGGGTACTCCAGCCAGTGGGAGGGAGGGGGGAGAGAACATCTCCAGACTGGACACATTGAGAGCGTCCAGAGAGGTAGGAGCCGAACCAATTGACTGAGACAGGGGAGGGGCCAGCACATTCGAGTTTGGTAAGAAGGATGGGATGGGAGATGGAGTCAAATGCTTTGGCTAGATCAATAAATATGGCTGAGGTGAGGTGGCCGTGGTCCATACCAGTGAGAATGGCGCCGGTAACCCTAAATAGGGAGGAGGCAGTTGAGTGTTTTTTCCTGAAGCCTGATTGATATGGGGAAAAGAAATTAGTAGTGGTGAGGAAGTTCCTGTAGTTTAGCTAGAGCAGGGAGGAGGGAGATAGGGCGGTAATTACCAGGTTGGGAGTGGTCACCGCCTCTGTGCAGTGGAATCACTTTAGCCTTTTTCCAGGCCTGTGGTACTATGCCCAAGGAGAAAGAGATGTTGAGTAGGTGGGACAAGGGATGGGCGATAGTTGGGGCTGAGATCTTTAGTATGAGAGGAACAAAGCCATCTGGGCTAGAATTGCGTGGATTAAGGGATTGGAGAGCCCTGAGGACCTCCTGGGCTATGAGAGGGTAGAGCTGATGTGTGTGGGGCAGAAGAGGGTGGTGGTGCTGTGGGAGGATATGTTGTGGAGTCGGGTAAGTTTGGTGTGCTGGGGAGATGAGGGATGGGCTGGGTTAGAGGGAAGGGCACAAGTTGTGAAAAATGTATTTAAGGTAGAGGCAACGATGTGAGGGTCTGAGACTAGGTTGTTGTTGATTTGGAGAGATGGGGAGGAGGGGTGTGTGAGGGTTTGAGAAGGGAGGAGAGGGTTTGCCAGAATTTATGGGGAGAATTTATATTTTCTTGCAAAGTGTTCATAAAGTAGTCAGATTTAGCAGCCCTGATAGCTTTGGTGCAAGCGTTTCTCAGGGTGCGATAGGTGGAGAAGTTGCTGAGGGAGAGTGAGGATTTAAAGAGGACAGGAAATTAGTTCTAATATGCAGCTGTTTATAATGTTACCACTTACAGAAATTAAATCCATAAGCCTGAATGCTCCATAGGTAACTGTACCTGAACAAAAGGCAATGTGAAAAACAGTATTTTGCATTATTTTGATTTTATGGGCAGCATTCTGTTGTAATTCTCTTCACGGAACCAGTGATATGGAGTTTTAACCATGTCACAGTTTGAGAAAAGAACTCTAAACAAGGTTCTGATAGGACAATAGCTCACATTTAGCATTCTGTACTCAAACCGTGACATAGTAAACACTCCAAATCACTGGTTCCCATGAACAGAACTGTGCAGAATGTTGTCCATAAAAAGAAAACAATTGAAAACACAGTTTTTCACATCAGTGTTTATTAGGGTACAATTAAACATGGCTCATTTGAATGCAAGTTTACCACTTCTCTTACTAGGAGCATTACCAACTGCTGCCAATTAGCACACATTTCCTGTCCCCTTTAAAGCGAGCCCAAGCACGGTCGCTGGAGTTGCATAGCTTGATTAGATCAACGGATATCCAGGGGTGTTGGAAGTTTCTCAATCTCCAGCGGTGTAGGGGCATGATTATTGTTGAGTAATGTTGGTTTGGGCATTGGTCTCCATCAATTTTTCCTCTGATGTTACCAAATGGTTTAAAAACAGTCAACTAGGGTCCACAGGATGGTAGTTGGCAATTTATTTTCTGATTTTCATCACATTTTTGCAGGGTTCCTCAGGGACCAGTCCCTTAGTATTTTCAATTGTTCTAAATTCTTTGCCAAATGCCTGTCCCTCAACTGAAACCATCTGGAATGTGGATGATGCTGTAATCTTTTGTGTGGGCAAGGATGTGGCAACTTTGAACAAAACTATTTAGCAGGATCTTGATCTACTGCAGACTTGTTTTTAAATAACAAGTTGATATTTAAAACAAAAAAGATTCTATTTTTTAAGGGTCTTCACAAAACTCTAATTTTCATTTACATGATAAAAGTGGTACTGATATAGAGCATATTGCTCAGTTCAAATATCAGGGTGTGTTTATGGATAGTACCTTGTCCTTTGATGTTCATGTTAAAGAAGAACTATAGTCAAAATCTGTAAAAACATATTGTGAAGTACACATTCAGCATGGGGCTTAATGCTAGCTGCCACCCTTTTAACAGCACTTTGAACTTTCATGTTACCATTTGTTGCACTGCCTGGCAGTGCCATGTAATTCCAGGGACAGTCTGAGAAATCAAGTCTGAGGTAGTACCTCACTGTGGCAGACCAACACCAAAACACTGCAATATGTTGTGCAGAGCGCTGTGATTTGTGTGTGTAGTCCTAATGTATTCTTCCCTTTGTTTGCTGTTGAATTTTTTTTATAAACTTACCAGCTAGTTTAATAGCCCCCAAGAATCTCCATGTTTGAATATTTTATTGCTTTTTCCTACAATGCCCCTGTTTCATGTGACAGTGATGCGTCCAGGACCATTGATTCAGAGTGATATCTGCTGTCTGAAGCTTGATATTCTGGCCTCAGCTTGTCAACTAAATAACTCCTCCTTATCACAGCTATCACATTTCTCCTTCTAATCCAAACTTTTTGTTTTCTTCATGTGTCCAAGTCTAAGCTTTCCATTTCATCAAACTACATACAGCTATATAAAAAAGCACACAAGTTACCCCAGGTCACTAATACTATAACTAGTGAAGACTGTAGCTGTTGCCTTACAGAAAAGCCCACTCAAGTATCCCTCAGGTGTTTGCCACGGTCCATAAAACACCCAGCTGTTTGCCATCTGTAAAGGTAGTCTACATTACCGCTTATGGGAAAGTTACTTAAAATGATAGCTCCACTGTTGTAAACTTGACACATAACCAGCTCTTGCTGCTTTAATGGTCACAAAGGAATCACTGTCACATGGGTCAGAAGGCACTGTAGGAACAAGAAGAGCCACCAAAAATGCTAACATGGAGATCCCGGGGGCCATAAAACCAGCAAGCAAATTTTGAAAAAAAAAACTCCTTTCGGCAAACAAAGGGAAGGACATACTAAGACTACACCTACAAATCAAACCACTCTATGCAGCATATGTTTTGTAAATTTTGATTGCTGCTCCCCTTTAATTACCATATATCTTCAATTAGAAGTTGTGGATTCTATTCCACTTTGTTGTTTTTAGCCATGGCTTCTAATCGAGGGCAGTTACTATTTAATGGTGGCTTTTATTAAAAAAACTATCCTCAAGTAGTAGTCCACGTTTTCAGCAGGTTGACTCAGACTTTGATTACAAATTAAGGTAGCAAGCAGCCAAAAGTCAGAAATTTACACAAAGACAGAGAGGGGATAGAGAGTATAGGAAAATGGAGCAGATTAATTGAGAGTGTCAGCTTAGTCACCGTGTTGGTATAGTGTGATGGCTGTTATTTACATCACTATTGTCGGCCTTCTACTCCAATAAACAAAACAGGTGTTCACTGCTCTTACTGAGCAGGACAGAAACAGGCATGGTCAAAGAACTTTAGTTCTTTAATTCTAAACCTTAATTCTATAGCACTGTGAGGGATGGGGAGCTTCTCACTGAGTCTCTCTGTGAAACTGCGTGGTGTTAGGATCAGTGAAGCCACATGGTGTTGGCATGGCTTCTTTGTCTCTATATTGCTCTCATCCTGAAAACATAAATGTTTTGGCTATATCAAAAACATTACTATAACTATAATTCTTAGCAGCACTATTGTGGGTGGGCAGTCTCTCACTACATTCAGGATCCTTGCCATATATCTTTGATTAGAAGCCACTGTCAGTATTCAAGGGTGGCTACTATAACACACTTCTGTTTTGGAGTGCGGCTTTTAGACAAGGATAGCTACAACTTGAGGGTGGCTTTTAACTGAAGATATAAAGTATATCATAAAAACGTCACAGGAGAGACGTGGTTCATTATAGAGTTAAAAGGTTTTTGTCCCTAAAACTAGGAACCTACCTGCTGATTGCCTTTTGTTCCTTGGTTATGGGTCCCTTGTGAATGCAGCCACCCCAGCTAAGGTCCTGTCCAATGTAAGTACCACTTACAACAGTGCTTGCCATTTTTTTAACTGGCCTGCCTTACCGTACTCATCACTGTCAACTGCACAAGTCTGCCTCGTGTCTCTTCTTAGAAGACAGACTGGTTTACAGATCAGTAGTGCTTCTTTATAAGTTAGGGCTTGACAAAGCCCCCCCCCCAACTGCATTACTGAGTTATTCCAGTGTGCCTCTTATATGATGGGGACACATTTCAGGACAAAAACACACTTAAACTTCCCTTTAGGAATACTGCTTCTGGCCAGAGAACTTTGTCTTTGCCCATAGGTCCTTATAACACCACTCCCTCAAATATTCTGGAGGGAAATTACATTCCATCATTTCGCAGTAGGTTTCACCAATTTTTGACCAATAATTCCCACAGTAATTGCTTTTAGTTGTTTTTGTATCATGTTTCTTGTAGTATTTGTATAATTGTATTGTGTCTGTTCAACTGGTAGCTTGAGAAAATGTGCTATTTACTCATTTTGCTTACCAGTATAATCAATAAATGAAACTTGAAAAATAAGTCACTGGGAAATCATCTACGGACTCAAAACGCT
This sequence comes from Neoceratodus forsteri, assembly GCA_016271365.2. NCBI lineage: Eukaryota > Metazoa > Chordata > Ceratodontiformes > Ceratodontidae > Neoceratodus > Neoceratodus forsteri. The sequence goes on from CM057456.1 coordinate 1,073,213,351, forward strand.
GCCTTCCCCCTGACTTTTTTTCCATGACTAATGTTTCACTTATTATACAACTGCTGTCTTTCAGTAGGCCACATGACTCATGAGTTAATTTTTTTTTTGTATGTTTCTCTTTCCTTTTTCCCTTGGGGCCAGATCTGGAACCTCCTTCTATCCAAGCATCTTCTGTTCCAATCTTAGTAGCCCTAACCTGAACATCTTCCTTCCATTTGTCTTTGCTCTATTCCACCTGTGCTCTTCCCACAGTCACCTAAGAATCTAGGTTGGAGAAGAATCCTAGTGGCCCTTACTGGACGTGGAGTGGTCTAAACTTGTTAAACTGCCCCATCTCTCCATTCTGGGCCTGCTTTAGCAATTTCCCATTTGACACAATTAACGGGGAGCTCCTTTAAACAAAATTGTTTAACATCACTCTTCTTGTGACGAAGATAAACTAGCACACAACCTGCACCACTGAGAAGTGGAAGCCGGCAGGTCCTCAGAGGGAGGGAGCAGACATACACCGCTTGGAGACCAGCACTGGAAGGCAGCACAGGGCAATTGCCGGTGTAAAATTCTATGCTCTGGCAGGCCACACCCCAAACCGCTACTGTGGGCACACTCCAGAAAGGAGACAAGCAGAGGGAGGGCAGGGATAACAAGGAAAAAATGCCCAGTCAGGCAAATTAGGTGATGGCCTCCGTGTGGTTGCTCTCCCACGACACTAGGTTCTCATCAGGGACATGCTCGATACCCAGTTCCTGGTGCCCAGACAAATGGCTTTGTCAGCATGCTTCGCCCTCTCCTCCTGTAGTACCACAGGAAGAAGAATGGGCTTCAGGGGGAAGGACAGAAACACCCCAGACACTGAAGAACATACAGTAACTGGGAGAACATCAGGCAAAATCATTCAGCGTGAGCTCAGTGGGTAGCAGAGTGCCAAAAATTTGAGTGCCTGAAAAAGTGGGGCTCCAGTGAGCAAGGAAAGAGGTTAAAAAAGAAAAAAAAAGGCTGCCAACTGACATTATCTTTTAAATCACCCCCTTCCCTAATCTAACCCCAAAGCCCAAAAATATGTAGATTTAACAGCTGCTTACCTCCCCACTGACCCCCAATCCAGGAATTATACTGCCTATTTTCCCTGAGATACTGGTAAAATCAGTTATGAAGGACTCAATTCCCACCACGGGTTTAAGTTTAGTTCTTGGTGGCAGTGGTGTGCTATGCTCCATTTTGTTTGGGGGGGGGGCATGAGCCATGCCCATCAGCCTCAACATTACAGTGCACCCCAACTGAAGAAGCAAGCTACCATGAACAGAACTGAGATGCATGCACCTATGGACCAGACATGGAGCCAGTAATTTTCACAGCAAATGTATTCAAAGGCAAAACATCAACAGCACCAGGCAGTGTGGAAGTAGGTGCCCCTGCGCTTCACTCAAACATAAAAACACATACATACATATATATATAAATAATAGGGGCACGATAGTGCATCTATATTAGGGTTCAAGGATCACGTCTATGTTAAACACAAAAGTTTGCACTTTAATAACATTGCAACCGTTTGACCTATTGGCGTAAAATTTTGCATGCGCCATCCATCTGGGACCAAAGATCTCTTGATGTGGCACGTTTTGATTTGGTTGGATGTGCAGGTGCGGAGATGCGGAATGTCAAAAAATGTGAAAATTACAATTTTTGTGCAAATCCTTTGTCACACAGTTTCTCAGAAACAGCTCGGTGGTTTGGTCTGAAATGTGTAGGGTATATGGGGTTTGGGTCACAGATGTGCCTTTTGAAGGTCTGGTGAAAAAATATTAATCCATTCAAAATTCATTAAAGTTTAAAGTTTCCCATTATTTCCTATGGGAAAAGTTAGATGTGCCATGCAAAAGTACGTTTTACTGCCGTAAAAGCAGTATTTGCTTTCACATATGGGAATGTAGTGTCAAGATTCCGCCATCTTGTTTTCCGTTAGTGACGTGGAAAAACTTAAATAACTTAAAAAATAGTGCCAGTTGGTAAACACCAACACTTGTGTTTACCTAATCGAGGCCCAAAGAATCGATTTCTGTGCTTACTTTGCCCCCCAAATTGCCAGAAATATATTTATTTTAATCGAGCCGTTCTTACGTTTGCAAATTGCGGCAGTATATGCCGCAATCTGCGAAAGTACTTTTGCAAAACTATCGAAAATTTTGGCACCATTTTGCAAAACACCAGGGGGTTTGCTGCAAATTGTGGCACTGTTTTGTAAAGCAACGGGGGTTGTGCTGCAGTTTGCAGTACTACTTTTTTTAAGCTATCTGTTTCTTTGTCACTTGATTGCAAACAAATGGTTTGCACTTATGGGCTGAAAATTTCAGGGTACAAAGGGCTTGCTCCACAGATGTGTCTTTTTCTGGTTTGGCGAGTACATTTTCATTTGCTGCATAGTTGTAACAATTTGAAATTTCGTAATTTCCCATAGGATAACACTGCAATGGTTGGAGTCCCTTTCGGCAGCTACTGTATATCTAGAAAACACTTCGAAATACGGACTCACTGCAACTCGCAGCTTAGTACAAAGCTGTTTTGCATGTTTCTAAGCCTTGTTTACAGCTGTACGGGAAATTGTAATACATGGGGCTAAGGTGACTGTGATACTGTGCCATGCATTCACAACATGACATCTGTACTGCTTTGCCTACATGTAAATGAGAGACACTTACAATATGCATGCATGGGAGCACATGGACATATGGATACCGTTATGGACTGATAGGAGTGAGAGCACAGGGCCCATAAATGAGGGTCAATTACAATCTCTCTACACTTATGGATACATGGTCCAATAAGCAAATAAGGCTATGGTTATACTTTCTCAAAAAGTAAGGAAACTCCATGTAAAAAAATTCATTAATGCACCATTAAGGTTCCTTAATAATAATAATAATAAAACTTTGTCTACTATGTGCCTTTCAAGCACCAAAGTGCTGTACAAATGAACAGTAAAATCGGAAAAAAATACATATATAAAATCAGAATAATAACAACAGCCTCAAGCCATGAAAGCCTGACTCCACAGATGGGTCTTAAGTTCCCGCTTGAAAATCTCCATGGACCTGCATTCCCGAAGCCGGTGAGGCAGAGAATTCCAGAGGATTGGGGCTATAAACATAAAAGCCCGAGCCCCAGATGATTTTAAAATAACCCTCGGAACCTCCAGCAACCCCTCGTCAGCCGAACGGAGCTGTTGTACAGGGCTGTAAGGAATCAGAATCTCTTTCAAGTAGTCGGGGCCGAGTCCTTGCAGGGCTCTGAAGGTCAAAAGACCTACTTTAAAGGTGATCCGCCACTGTATAGGCAGCCAGTGCAGATCGCACAAGACAGGGGTAATGCATGTCCTTCTTGACACCCCTGTCAACAACCTAGCAGCAGCATTCTGCACTAGCTGCAAGTGGTGGATATCAACCCCAGGAAGCCACAGGTACAGGGAGCTGCAGTAGTCAAGGCGAGAAGTCACAAAGGTGTGGACCAACACAAGCAAATCGCCAGACAGAACAAGGTGCTTCACCCTGGCAATGCTCCTAAGATGGTAAAATGCAGACTTAACGACTGCTGACACCTAATAACGAAGGGTCAGCCCATCGTCAAGTACCACTCCCAGGTTACGCACCCGTTCAGAGGTAAGGATCTGATCCCCCCCAGAAATAAATCAGAAGGCTGATCAGACCTCAGCCCCTCTATCCTGTGACCCTGGTCCACAACCATAACATCGGTCTTACTGGTGTTCAACTTTAACCAGCTCGAATTCATCCAATCATGGATTTCAGCGAGGCAGCTATTAAATACCGAGAAAGCACTAACCTGGTCAGGGGCAAAGGACAGGTAGAGCTGGGTATCATCAGCATAGCAGTGAAACCTCAGCCCATACCATCTTATGATTATACTTCTCAAAAAGTAAGGAAATTCTATGCAAAAAACTTAGTTACTGAACCATTAGGGTTTCAGCATCAAAAGTAGGGAAATTACATTTTGTTTAGGGTTCTCACCCTTAACACCCCACCCCCACCCTCGGTTTCCAACCCTAACACCCCACCCCTACATGGCATGCAAGAACAGGTGTGAGGGGTATGCCTTGGGGTTGCAAACTCTAATGCTCGCCCCATTGCTTTACTGTGTACCCATCTTAGCTTACTTACTCTTGGAATGGGATAAGCATTAGTGTTTGCAACCCCACCAGGAAAACATTACATAAGAGGCTGGCGATGGGGGGTGGGGGTGCTACTAGACACCAAAGAAATGGTGTCTCACTGCAGCCCGCAGCATGAGCTCCAGCTGCAGAACTCAAGAAAGTCCCACTGTTCTCATACAGAGAACATGGGTGAATGGCTCTTCTGACTAAGCTGGGCACCCTGGATTTTGGGTGCCCAGGAAACATATTTCTGGCAGCTTTAAAAGAATAACCAGAATCTAAATAAATGGGTCCCATTTAGCTAGGTTCAGGTGTTTGTTTTTTTAAAAAGACATTATTTTTATGTACTTTACATGTTGGTAAGTTTAAACAGTAAAAAGAAAATGGCAGCCATACAAAAATGATTTTCCTCATGAAAAAGAATTGACCCCATACAAAAAGGGATATTTTTTCGTAGAGACCAAATTATTTTTTCATTCCAAGCAGCTATCAATAAGACTGCAAAGAGCATGCTCAAAACTGAAATTTTAAAATTTAATAACTTTGGAAAGGATAAATATTTTTTCACCAAACCAGTGAAACGCGCATCTGTGGGACAAGCCCTTTCTACCTTGAAAATTTCAGACCACAATTCCAAACCGTCTGGGTGCAAGGCGATGACAAAAAAAAAAACAAAAACAGCAATTTTTTAATGTTTTTTCACTATCCACATCTCGGAATCTACACATCCCACCAAAATGAAACTTGGCACGTCAAAAGATCTTCCCTCCAGGACCATGCATGCAAAATTACATGCAAATCTGCTGAACGGTTGCAAAGATATTAAAGTGCAAAATTTGAGGTTTAACATAGGAAACCTCTGCTTAACTCTAATTATAGTGGGGCCACTATATGAGCCCCAGCATTGAAACCTGTTTGGAGACATATTAAAGGCCAAAAAAACTGAATAGGCAGCTGAGAAGTTTTAAAATAAAAGGGTGGATAACCAGTATGGGTTTGTAGGGTTGGAAAAAAAAAAGGAACAAACTGATTCTGCTGCTAGTGTAGCAAAGGATGCATGGAAAGCATGGAGACTATCCTGAAGAAGAGGCTGGTGGCCCTCCTAGAGGCCAAAGGACTACAGGACAGCAGACAGCATGGCTTCATACGTGGCAGATCCTGCCAAACCAACCTGGTCGAGTTCTATGACTGGGTAACTAGGCAACTGGACAGGGGCCATGCAGTGGATGTCCTGTATCTGGACTTTAGTAAGGCATTCGACTCAGTGCCACATGGAAGGCTGGGAAGGAAGTTAGTAGGCACAGGGGCGGGTGCAAAGCTGGTGAGATGGGTAGGAAACTGGTTGCAGGGAAGGTAACAGAGGGTGGTGGTGGGTGGGGAGCTGTCACACCCAAGGGCAGTGACAAGCGGTGTTCCACAGGGCTCGGTGTTGGGACCAGTGTTGTTTGGGATATTCATTGCAGACATATCATGGGACATCAAGAGCAAGATCAGTCTGTTTGCTGATGATACCAAGGTAGGCACGGTGGTGGATGACCTAGGGGGATGGCAGGGGTTGCAGGATGATCTGGCAAAGCTTGAAACCTGGTCAGACACCTGGCAACTGGGCTTTAATGCCAAAAAGTGCAAGGTGCTGCATTTTGGGATGAAGAACCCAAGGAGGAGTTACCAGCTAGGGGAAGTGCAGCTAGCCCAGACAGAGGAGGAGAAGGATCTGGGTGTGTTCATTACAGGGTCAATGAACAACTCGGCACAATGTAGGAAGGCAGCTGCAAAGGCCAACAAAATGCTGGGTTGTATTGCAAGGGGTATATCCTCGAGGAGGGAGGAGGTGATTCTACCACTGTATAGGTCATTAGTTAGACCACACCTGGAGTACTGGAGTACTGCGTGCAGTACTGGCGTCCATATCTGAAGAGGGACATTAAGTTACTGGAGGGGGTGCAGCGCAGAGCGACAAAGATGATCAAGGGGCTGGGGGACTTATCATATGAGAGGAGGTTGAAGGAGTTGAACATGTACTCACTGGAGGAGAGGAGAGACAGGGGGACATGATTGAAACCTTTAAATACATGAAAGGAATAAACAAGATGGGTACAGAGGGCTGTTCAGTAAGGGGAGGGAGGGCCACCAGGGGCCATGATACGAGGCAGGGAGCGAGGAAGGTTCAGGAGGGAGATGAGGAGACACTTTTTACAGAGAAGGTGGTGGCTGGGTGGAATGCGTTACCTGCTGAAGTGGTATGCAGTAGAACAGTGGACTGCTTCAAATGAGGATGGGACAGGACAAGGGGGAGGGTTAATGAAGGGGAAGGGTGGAAGGGAGGGGCAGCTGCAGAATAAGGGGTGCTAGCTGCACATTCGAGCAGACTTAATAGACCTCTAGGCCTTTATCTGCTGGCAAATTTCGTATGTTCGAAAAGGTATTAATGGGAGGCAATTTTAAGGGTATCTTGTTAGGATACATCAGTCATTTAAAAAGCTAGTGTACTGCCTGGAATTAATAGCAATTTTCAGATGCAGTCAGCTATCACTTCTAATATCTCAAGTATTTTTTTTTATTTTCTGTTTGCTAATTAGATTTTCCACCTAGGGTTACCACTTGTCCTGATTTTCGCAGGACAGTCCTGATTTGGGCAACTGTGTCCTACAAAAAAAAACATGAAAAATACTACTTGTCCTGACCTTATAGTAGAAAAATATTTTCTTACAGCCCTCTAAATGTTGCAGAAAACTATAGTATCTTAACTAAAATACCTTAAAATTATAAGAAATAATAGAAACTAAAAACCTACAATGCATAGTCTTAATTCTGATGATATAGAGACAACATGTCAGATATATTGGTTGAGGTTACAATAATGTTTCAGTAAGAAACGTCCCACTTTGGGCTTCTTAAAAGGTGGTAACCCTATTTCCACCTGGCAGTACTGGGCTGATTTGTGGAGCAGCACTCTGGAGGCTAAAAAAAAGTCAGTTTTGTTCCTTCCACTGCATCTTCAGAAATATGACCAAACACCCTGAGGCACCAACATCCTTGCAGTTTCAGCAGTGACTTTCACAAGTTACCAAACAAAATGCAGGAAATTGTGACATCACTAGTAACCAAGAAGAGACAGTCCCTACTGCTTCATGTGAAAGAGAATAATATGGCAGAAATGGTTCTCATCGGTTACTAGTGATGTCACAGTCAGTGTGGTCTCAGTGTTGATGTAGAGGGAGGAAAATAACTGAATTTTTTTTTTACCTCCAGATAGAGTGCTGCTCCACAGATATCACTCTAGTACTGCCAGGTGGAAAATCTTCTAATTAGCAAAAAGAAACCAAAAAATACTTCAGATATAAGAAGTGATAGCTGACTACATCTGAACGTTACAATTAACTCCAGGCAGTTTCAAACAGTACACTAGGGTGTACGTTTTCGTTTCTTTAAAGGAAGGGTTTCAAGTCCCAGTCATCATTTAAGCTTGCAGGTTTGAGTATTCAATGAAAAAAAAAATCCAGTAAGTTTTATGCTGCAGACGTCTGTTGTGTCTGTTTCCACCTCTGGTCGCCATAGTCACCTGTTCTGTTCCCATGAACTGCAGAAGGTTGGTATTCCCACCGTGATACTTTGCAACGCACCCCATCTGACTTTCACCTATGGGATTTCTTAGGTGTGCCGTTTGCACAGCGAACGCACAACAGCGAAATCGTTCACAGCGACAATCTCGACAGGTTTTGAGACTGTCGCTGTGAGGGACATGAGGGCGAAATTTCACCCTTTCGCCATCTTTCGCCCACCCCCTCGAAACAACTCTGACTCGGAGTTAGATATCTTAAGGGGGGGGTGGGGGCGCACTCAATGTCTTTTCGCCTGTCGACATTGGGGATCTCGCCATGCTGAACTTCAACAACACTGTTGTCATTTCGGCATGGTAGAACCGATTTCTTATACTCCTGACATGTTATTCGAGTCTTTTCCTGAGGGAGATGATTGTTCGCCCAGCATATATCTTAGTGCATGGACGCCAAAGTATGTAAATTACAACATTTCCACTACACTTAGTACATCTGTCTGACTTCTACGGACCTATTCACTGTTTCTAGTTGGAATTCATTGGGTGATGTTAATTATAACAAATGTTACAATGTCCACACATGAACATCCCCTTCAACTGTGGAGGTAACCAACTGCAAAACTGTGGTTGCACCCCTGGGCTCTTAAAATGACTGCGTACAAATCTGTCTGTAAGATTTTTTGGATCTGCAAAATGAGATCCTTGGTTTGGTTCCCACCACAGCTGCAAGTGCTGGGCCCCCATGCAATATAAGCCGCTATTGATAATTACACCTATTTCCCTGAGATACTGGTAAAGTCAGTTACGAAGGACACAAGTTCTTCCACGGGCATATGCTTAGTTCTCGGTGTCAGTGGTGTGCCACGCTCCATGGGCCCGATTCTCGCAAGTCACCACCAATGGCAACTTGCATCATTCCCCATTATGCCAAGGGCCCTGCGCCCGATTCAGAAAGGGGCAGGGCCCCCACGGCTAAGTCCTGCGATTTGCGACATCCCACAGGTACGCCATACCAACAACGTACCTGTAGGGATTGCCACAAGCCGCATCCCCCAGACCTGATGTGTGCAAATGCCCCCCCATGCCCACTCCCTCTTGCGGACTGAAGCCCCGCAGGGATATCCCTGCCCCACCCTGAATGCCCTGACCCCATGTCATACCTGTAATAGCTCCGCAGGGCTTTTACTGCCCCCCCAATGCCCCAACCCCAAAGTACCAGTCAAAGCCCACCAGGACTATCCCCATCCACCCCCCGAATGCCCCAACCCCAGTGAATGCACATTACCGCCCCGCAGGGCTATTCATGCCCCCCTCCCAATGCCCCGATCCCTGAACTGCTGCCACCCACAAACCACAGCCCCCATAAGTGTTCCGCCGCAACCCCATAACCCTGGTAGTGTAGTGGCCCCCCACTCGGCAGTGGCAGACCACCCACCCTTATCCAGCCAGTGACTGGCACAGACCCACCTCTCACCACCGCAGCCAGCCTCCAACTGAGCTCCACTGGAGCGCAGACTACTGTACATAGTACATGCTCAATTTGTACTCGCACTGCTAAGAGCGGATGTCAGAGACTGTAGGATGGGGGGGCCTCCCTTCTGTACAGGGCTCAATTACTCCCAACCTGATGTTAGCGTATATAGACCCCTCTCACCCCCCTTGTAGCAAAACATCTGCATTGCATTAGCAAATGCTCCAGGGTAGTGCGGTGGGAGAGTGAGTGGGACCCTCAACCATAATACGACAGCACTGAGCCCACAAGCATCTACCAGGCCAGCTGTTTATTCTTTGAGGCTCGCGGCATACCAGCCTCGAAAGCCTCCTGTACCCATACTCACCACCAGATCGTAGCCCACAATGTTAATAATCAGACAAACCTGGCTACAATCAGGGCCCGGTCCTGTGAATGGCAGGAGCAAGAAAACCACCCTCCAGGCTTGGCTGGGTGGGGGCTACAAAAGCCCGGGGATGGCGGCGGGGGGCAGGACGACAGACCTTAGGGGGTTTATAAGGTGCCATTGCCCCAGGTACCCCCCAGCTGATCGGTTCCCTTCTTGATACCCTTTCACCCCCCCGACTGTCCCTCCCAGTCTTACCCGTTAACCCCCAATGAGGCATCGCCTTGCTGAACACCTCCAGGTAGAGGCTCTCACTCGAGGGCTTTCCCCTAGCAAGATCAGGGATAAGGGGCCCCCCGGAAACCCTTAAAAACCTGTACCGCAGTTTAAGGGCCAGAAGCAGACCCCCCAAAGTACCTTCCGTGCCGTTAGTAAGGCCCCAGGTATGTAAATACCCTTACAGCTCCAGGCAGCTGCTGTTCCTAGTTTTGTTGCCCTTCATTAGCTGGTTATTGTTACACTGCCTTGCAGTGACAAGAGTTGGATCTGATATAACACTGCAATACAGGTTTCTGTACAGTACTGCTACGGTTATAAGCTACGTGCACTGGTTATTGTTAAGCCACCCCCAAGGAAGGCCGGGATGGCCACTGGCTGTACATACAGATGGCTAATCCCGAGCCGCTACCTCTTCATAAAGTTTTTGTTGATTTATCAGCCATACAGCTTTTTGTACTAGCGAGCGCCTAGAAGTAAAAGGCATAATCTTTAAACTGTTCTAAAATCATAGGTACTGCTCACCCTAGGAATATTCCCATCGTGAACAGAAAGACAGGAACTCTAAAACCCTACAGACCCAGGCTCCCTACCCCTTGACTAGCAGGACAAGGGAAGTCTGGGTCTATAGACTAAGTTTGAGACACCCCACGCCTGGGTACCACTGCCATGTCTGGCTAAGTCAGTCAAGAATCAGATGGGTGCAGTGAGGACTTTTTCACATGACCCCCTCACCATGGCCGAGTTAGTGCTCCACACGTGGAACGTGTGGGGCATGAACTCCTCTATTAAGAGGAAAAAGGTTCTCATGCACCTTAAGTGTATAAAATCCCAAGTGGCATTCCTGCAAGAGACTAAACTGCTGAGAGAGGACCATTCACTCCTTACAAAGGACTGGGTGGGACAAGTAGTCTATTCGAGTGCCCCAACCAGAAAGCGTGGGGTAGCCATACTCCTTCACAAATTCTTGGCATGGACCCAGTCGTCCTTCTTGACAGATACAGAGGGTAGATGGGTCATGGCCAATTACGACACTCACACTGGTTCCATAAGTCTTTGCAATGTATATGTCCCAAATCAAGATGATCCCCATTTCTTCCACATGCTGGCCGATGCTCTCAACAGCTTTATACCCCCCAAGTGCTGATCCTGGTGGGGGGGAACTTCAACCTAACACTGGTCCCCCACCTTGACAGGAATGACACAGAAACTGAATCACACACTAGAGGTGGTAGGGCCCTGCAACAACTCATATCCAACATACAGCTTACAGATGTGTAGAGACTATTCCACCCCAGAGCAAGGGACTACTCATATCACTCCGAACCAAACGCCTCATACAGTAGGCTTGACTTTTGGTTAGTGTCCAAAGCTCTACTCCAAAACTCCCTGGATGCCAGTATCCTCCCGAGAATTATCTCCGACCATGCCCCAGTCCAACTGCTGGTGACCTGTGGGTCAGTCTCCCCCTGGTCGCGATCATGGAGACTGGACCCGCTGCCAATGCGTGATCCAGACTTTATCCCCTGGGCAAAGAACAAAGCCTCCTCCTTCCTTGAAATGAACCCGACTGCCAATACCTCACCCGGGAATGCATGGGAGGCATTCAAAGCAACCATGAAGGGAGAGATCATGGGATACACGGCTGCTAGAAGATGTGAAAAAGAGAAAAAACTGCTCAACCTGGAGGAAAATCTAAAACACACAGAAATCAACTGCAAAGCCCTGTCTTCTCCCTCCTCCTGCTCTCCCACCAGCAGAGATATTCTAGGCCTCAGGCTCAAGATAAATCAGCTCCTAAGCAGGAAAGCTGAAGTAGCCATCCTCTGACTATGCCATATGGTCTGGGAAGGAGGAGATAAAGGGGGAAAAGTGCTGGCATACCAGCTTAGAAAGCAACAGGCGAGCAGTCACATACCAGGCCTAAAGGATACACACTGCAAGGTGGAAAGTTCGCCCCTTGCCCTGAACCAGATCATGGCTGACTTCTACACTGAATTATACACATCCACCCACCCTACCCCTCCTACTGGCACACTACCCTTCTTAGAGAGGGCACTGCTCCCGAAACTTAACTCTGACCAAGCCCACAGCTTGGAACTGCCAGTCACAGTGGAGGAGGTAGAAATAGCCATCTGCAGCCTAAAAGAGGCTAAATCACCTGAAGGGGACAGTTACACGGCTGATTTTTACCAGGCCCTCCATCCGATAAGTGCCCCATGCTTCACGGAGGTCTATGGCGAGGCCGAAACTACAGGGTGCTACCCCCAACCCTGAGGGAAGCCAATATAATTGTCACACCAAAGAAGGGGAAAGACCCCACCAACTCAGGTAGCTACAGGCCCATATCCCTCATAAATGTGGACAGCAAGATCTACACTAAAATCCTGGCCACCAAGCTGAGTCCTCTACTGTCCATCCTGATCCACCCGTCCCAGGTAGGCTTTATCCCAGGCAAGCAGAGCGTTGACCACATGAGGACCCTCCTAAACCTCATGTTCGCTGCTCATAGTGTAGACACCCCCTTCGCAGCCATTGTTGTCGACTTCCAAAAGGCCTTCGATTCGCTTGAATGGGACTATCTATACTCCACCCTTGCCCACTTAGGGACAGGAGATCGATTTAGAGACAGGGTACAAGCCATATACAACAACCCACTGGCCAGAGTAGCTACCAATAGCACTAAGTCAGCACAGTTCCCTCTTGAGAGGGGCACAAGGCAAGTCTGCCTCTTATCTCCACTCCTATTTGCTTTAGCCATGGAGCCCCTGGCAGCAACAATCAGACAGCACCCGCATATCAAAGAGATAGGTATTGTAGGACAAACCTACCCCACCCTTATGTATGCTGATGACCTACTACTACCACTGGCGGACACGCATATCTCCCTTACCCCCCCCCCTTCTAGCCCTGCTGAACTCCTTTGCTGGACTTTCAGGACTTAGGCTGAACCACTCCAAGATGGAGACTCTGCCCCTAAATGCCCTATGCACCCCATAGGCGGCAGTAACCACGGGATTGCTGTGAGTGCCTAAAGAGATCAAGTACCTGGGTATAAAAATTCCCTCCAGGATGCAGGATGTATGGGGAGCTAATCTGCAGCCTCTAATACACTCCACAAAAACTGAGCTTGAAAGGTGGAAGCTGCTTAGACTCACCCTGGCGGACAAGATCGCAGCAATGAAGATGGTACAGGCTCCACGATTGTTCTACCTCTTGGCCCATATGCCTACCTGACCCCCTAAAAACTGGGTGCAGCCCATAGATAAACTAATAGGGGACCTTCTCTGGGAAGGAGCCAGACCCAGGTTTAGCTATAATAAGCTCAGAGTGCACTGATCTCAAGGTGGCTGGGGCCTGCCATGGCTGGAGGAATATAAGTGGGCTTTCCAAACCGCTTAGACAACTAAATGACTTTACTTGCTAGGTTCTGACACCCCACAATGGGTTCTAATTGAGAGAGACATGATGGGGGCCCTGTCCCCCTCCTCTCTCGTTTCTCCACACAGCTATGACCTCTTGCTCAGCTCCACTAGCAACCCCGCTGACCATAACCGCATCAAGGAAAATCTGGTTCACTGCACATACTATGATGGGAATGGACCCAACCCCACCTTATTTGCTCCTCTGTGGCATAACCCCTTGAATTCTCATAAGACACAAAACAGTCGTGTGAAAACACTGGAGTAAAAAGGGCATCCAGAATGTGGGGGACATCATCGACACGCCAGCACTAGGGTGACAACATATCAAGCCTTAGTCGGTACCTGGGACCTCCTGAAATCTGACTTCTGGAGGTTATCTGCAGCTTTAGGCTGCAATTAAGCCCCTACTAGACCAACCCTCCTCCCACAAAGAACCCTCAGAGCTCCGGAGCTGGCTTCTACATCAGAAGGGCCTGTCGGGAAAGATCTATGCCAAGATCAGGGGCAAGCTACCCTCACAATCAACTGACGCCAAAGCAAAGTGGGAGAACATGTTGGCAAGTACCATCACCACTGAGCAGTGGAACTAAGCCTGGAAAGACTCAAATTCATGGTTTAAAGATGCCCGCACGAGGCTCATACAAAATAAAATATTGCATGCATGGTATAATACACCAAATGCCCTCCACAAAGCAAAACTTCTTGAATCAGACAGCTAATGGAGGTGCCAGGCCTGGGGAAGAGACCTACTTCACATACTATGGTCCTGCCCCAACCTACAGCAATTATGGAGGAAAGTTCGGCTCACCGCAACCAAAGTGCTGCAGAAGGACATTCCTCTAGCCCCCACATTCTTCCTGCTGGGTATCAAAACAGACCTTCCCCCTCTTTCACCGCAGGAATGCAGATGGCTGGCTCTTTTGGCCATTCAGACCAAAAGGGCTATATTATGTAAATGGCACTCGCCAGTCACCCCCTCGCTGGGGGATGTACTGGCCTCCCTCTCTGGCCTAGCTGCACTGGACAGAATCTCACACCTAGAGGCCTATAAAATGGCAAAGTTCTTAGAATGCTGGGCACCGTACTTACAATACATGAACCCCTCTACAGGTATAGACTGTAAAAGAGGACTCATACAGGTTCTCAGTAAGGGCCATAGCACAAAGTCTCAACAGGGAAAGCAAGGTAATGTCATCAGGCGAGGGGATAGTGCACCCCCCAGAGCACCATCAATGTGGCCGTGAAAAGGCCTAGAGGCTGAAAGGAATAAGGGTGGGAGGGTAAATTGAGTCCTTTCCCCTGTGTCGTGTGGGTATAATTGATAATTCACACAGCATACCAAAGTAACTAAACAGGTTTTTGTACCAATAGAGTGATACCTGACAACGTAGCATAAGAAAAGTATAAGTAGCAAGAACAATGTTCCTTTGTGTCTTTCTCATCTGTTTTACAGAATTTGGAGCACGTCTGGACCATGCAAGGTGACTGCATATCTACGCAGGCTACACCTGAAGCCATGGTGAAGGTGATCTGCTACTAGGCGGTAGTGGGAGTCTGCCTAGTCGCACTCATGGTCCGCACAGTTCCAGGGGGTAAGTAACCCCCCCCCCCTTTTCTCTGGCCTGGCCTATTTTTAGGCCCCATTGTGACAAATATAAATACCCACAAGCTTTCCTTCCTCCGTGTTTTGGTTGAGTACATGTATTGCTCAAGACATAGCTAGTGTTCACGCTGCCTGTAATGTTTCTGTTTGAAAAACAATAAAGTGTTAAGGAAAACCTTGGCAGTGGGCCAGTTTTTCTCTGCTGTACATTTAAAAGCCGAACTACGTTTGTATAATATTAATGTACTATTAGATACTAAAAGACTGAATTCCTGGATAAAGCTTGCATGACTTCCCCCTGGAAGACTATCAAGGAAGTGTTTACAAGAAAAAGAAGAATGGTTAAGAAGGAATTGCTTACTTCAGTGTGGTACAAAGCAGTACATGGTCTACTGGATAAATATGAGTTGTCCTATTTATTAAATTATAATAACAAAAGAATTACAATAAGCAAACAGTACTGTTGTTTGATTAATAAAAAGATAAAACATTACTGGATGGAAATAGACAAAGAATCAGGGATTCTAGATTTTCAAAATGGTATGCAGATAATGAAAATTACTAGTTGCAGTATTATTTGGAAGTGTTAACAGACTACAGATATAGAAGTATATACAGCAGATATAAATTTGAGATATTCGAAGGCAATATGCTCCAGGCAAGATATGAGAAAACGTGTGGGAACTCTCCCAATTGTGGTTGTGAAATTGGAGGTGTAGAGGATCTTATGCACGTACAGTACGTTGGTCATGTAAATGGTATCAGTCAAATCAAAATTATTTATTGAAGTCTCTGTTCTAAAGGACCGACACTGACAGCATAGCAGTAGACAAAATGATGTTAACTAGAATCCTGCTTTCTTCTAAGGATCTATTTACAATTAAATGTTTGGTTAACTACTTTGTGGGTATTTCAAAAGTTGAAAAGCAGAAACTAGGCACTAATTAATTAGTGTATGGATGTATATTTCCAGAGTTTACACTTCAACAGAAGGGTTAGTTAATGAATGTCTACAAATATGGAAATACAGTCTATGCTATGCACAATAGGGAAACTGTATATGACTGTCTCCGAGTATAAAATGAATGCATTGTGCAATGCTGATATTTATATGAAGGGGACAACTTCAGTGGTTGTAAATGGTATATTTATGTTATTTATTGATGCATACGCAATAATTGTATGCCCTGTAAATGTAATAACCTTGTGTTGATCAATAAATTTATTACTACTACATACAGGCAGGGATAACAAATAATTGTAAAAAAAAATCTGCATTTCAGTAATAGTTTTGAGCTGCTTTCTAAGCCATTTTTTTACAGCATGTCTCTTTTTTGCTTAACATGCAGTTTTATTTGTTATGTGAGAACTGTATTTTTGATCAATTGAAAGGTCACGTTACATGTTTCTGGTTAAGGCTTTGTGTGTTCATTCACCTTAAATACCTCCTTCTATTTGTAATTAGTCCAACAATCTGTAATGTGACCAAGGAGGTCATAAAGGAGGTGCCAGCCCAGTAGGAGCCCACCCCCTGAGAGAGACCCAGTTCGGTCGAAGTGCCGGTCAAAGTGCAGGGGCACCTACTTCCACACTGTCTGGTGCTGTTGATGTGATGCCTCCAAATAAATGAATCTGTGGTGTAAATTACTGGCTCCATGTCTGGTCAATAGATGAGTGTGCCTCAGTTCTGTTCATGGTAGCTTACTTCTACAGTAGGGGCATGTTGTAATGTTGAAGCTTACGGGCATGGTTCATGCCAGGGACAGGAGGAGGAGGGCAAAAAGTGGAGAAAATGGAGGAAAAATCCTCTGCTGTCTGAAGGACCGTAAATTTCTTGAACAGGGTATATCCCTTTATTAACAAGGTATATCCCAGGGGCGGGAGAAAATGGCCCTGCCCCTGGCACTGAGCAAGGAGCGAAGCAATGTGTAACTGACTTCCACCCCACCCCTGAGATCCCAAAGTACCTTCATCTGTAAGGTGGACCCTCCATCCTTTTTATAGTTTTGTTTTATTAGTTTTAGACTTTACAAAAAGCGCAGAAAAGTAAGGCTAGAGAATACAATAAGTACTAGCTGGTTATATGTATTTAAAATTAGGAATGGGGAGGGAGGGTGGACCACTGAGTTAGTCGGTTTCTATTATTCTAACCCAGGCTGTAAAGTCAACATATTTTTGAGTATGGGGGGTTGGACTAGGGAGCAGGGCCAGCTGGGGAGAGTAGATGGGATAGGGGACAGGAGTAGGAAAGGAGCAAAGCAGGGAATGGGTGGGACAAGAGGGAACAGGGACATGGGAAATGAAGACACAGTGCTGGACTGTGACCAAAATTGTGGGAAACATCTGGGAAGGGAGCACGAAACAGGAGGTAGGGTTATAGTTTTGGGGGGACTTGATTCTAAAAAAAAGTGAGATGGGGAGGCAAGGGCCCCATGAAAGGCTGCATATGGCTGAAGTGTATGCCATACATGACAGTGGGTAGGGTGGGGCAGTTTATACATAAGTGTGTAGGGAGGGAAAGGGAGAAACCTCACATTGTGGTGCACCTGGACACGAATAACCCGGAAGGGAGCACAGTTGGGGAGGCATAAGAGAGGTTCAAGGAAGTGGGGAGACTATGTCAAAAAACAGGGAGCTCAGTTGCTTTGTCAGAAGTTCTCCCAGTACCCAGGGCAAGTTCAGCCAGGAAGCAGAGGATAGTGGAGTTTAACACATGGCCGGGGACATGGTGTCAGTCCAAGGGGTACGGTCTGGTGGGGGAGTGGGGTGGAACATTTGAAAACAAGAACATGTATGCCCCAGACAGACTACATTTGAGTAGGGAAGGCGTAGCAGTCCTGAAGCAGAAGCTGGGGGAGTATATGGCAACCAGGATTATGTTAAATTAAGTGGGGGGCAGAAGGTTGGATAACAAATTATGTCTCCGGGCCAGGGAGACTGACAGGCCTCCCTCCTGAGCCAGTAGGAAGGGAACAGGAGGGAATTCAGATGGGGTGACACTAAGGGGCTAAAGATGGGCAGGGAAGGGTGAGGGACATACTGGAGGGTGGTGTCCTTGAATGCCAGGAGCCTGGGGAACAAGGTCACTGAGTAGCAGGCACTGATGTAGAAGGGGAGGTGGACATAGATGTGATCACTGAGACATGGGCCACCCAATACCAAGTCTGGGACCTGGTGATCCCAGGGTACAGGCTGTACTGGAAGGACAGGGAGAAGAGGGAAGGGGCGCCTATTTATGTAAAGGAAGGTAAAGGAAGGAATACTGTGTATCAGGGGGGAGGAGGGCAGGGCAGAGGCCTTATGGGTACAGATCCAGGACTCAAAAGGCAGGAGGGTGAGGCTGGGGGTGGTATATAGGCCATCATCTCAATATGAGGATATTGATAGGGAGCGGGGGAAGCTGATAAGGAGGGTCAGTGCAAAGGGTCACACTGCTATAGTGGGGGACTTCAATCTGCCTGGGGTGGAGTGAAACACCCCTGCAACCTCGAGTGTCGGGGAACAGGTCCTCCTGGAGGCTTTCCAGGACAGCTTCCTGGTGTAGATGGTAAGGGAGCCAATCAAGGAAGGAAACATACTTGACCTTGTGCTGACAAATGAAGAAAACATCCAGGAGTTGGGGGTGGAAGATCCCCTGGCAGGGAGCGACCACCACACAGTGTGGTTCTCACTTAGTTTGGGTAAGGAGACAGCCAGAACTAAGACAAAGGTGATGGACTTCAGGCGGGCAGACTTTGAAAGGATGAGGGGCATACTGGGGGGGCACCTTGTGTCCATCCATACATGGATGCTAGCCAGAAATGTGAAATTATCAAACTGGGGTTAGCAGAAGCCACCAACTTTTGTACAAAGCAAAAAGGCCAGGTCTAACAGGCCAAGCTGGTTAAGCAGGAAGGTGGTGTGTGTGTGTCGGGGGTGGGGGGGTTAAGGAAAAAAAAGTCTGCCTTCAGAAAATACATGCGATCCAAACAGGAGGAGGATAGGGAGGAGTACATGAAGAAATCAAAAGAGGTGAGCAGATTGGTCAGGGCAGCCAAGACGACAAGGGAGCTTAGGCTGGTACAGGAGATCAGAGAAGGGGAAAAGGAGTTCTTTAAGTACATAAGAGAGAGAGAAGAAGCTGTAAGGATCAGATTGTTAGGATCACGGTAAATGGAGGTGTGAGGAGAAGGGGGTTGAGCAGGCAGAAGTGCTAAGTGACTACTTCTGTTCTGTGTTTACCAGGGAAAAGCTGGGGCCAATGCTGCCAGGGAAGGGAAGAGTGGGTACGGGGGGCAGAGTTAAGGGGTAATCCCAGTGTGCTGGAAGGCCTTAGGGCCCTGATGGTGGATAAGGCACCAGGCCCAGATGGCATACACCCCAGGGCACTGAGGGAGATGGCAGAGGTCCTGGCAGGACCACTGACAGACTTGTTCAGCACCTCTCTGGGGACTGGTTGCATGCCCCAGGTCTGGAGGATGGCACATGTGGTGCCCATCCATAAAAGTGAGCCCAAGGATGAACTAGGGAACTACAGGCCAGTCAGCCTCGCCTCCATTGTGGGGAAGCTTACAGAGACTATCCTCAAGGAGAAGCTGGTAGCCTTTCTGGAGGAGAATGGTCTCCAGGACAGCAGGCAGCATGGATCTGTCTCAGGTAGATCCTGCCAGACAAACATGGTTGACTTTTGTGACTGGGTAACTAGGGCACTCAACGGGGGCCAGGCGGTGCATGTCCTGTATTCAGTGCCACATGGAAGGTTGATTAGCAAACTGGGTTACCTGGGGGCAGGAGAGAAGCTGGTGGAGTGGGTCAAAATCTGGCTGCGGGATAAGCAGCAGTGGGTAGTTGTGGTGAGGGACTCTCATTTCCAAGGGCTGTAACCAGCAGGGTTCCACAAGGCTCAGTGCTGGATCCAGTGTTGTTTGGCATCTTGTTTGCCAACATCACAGATGGGATTAAGAATAAGATCAGTCTATTTGCAGATGACACAAAGACTGGTGCTGTGGTGGACAACACAGAGAATGGCTAGGACTACAGGAGGATCTGGCTAAACCTGAGTGCTGGTCAGACACATGGCAGCTGGGTTTCAACATGAAGAAGTGCAAAGTCATGCACTTGGGATGCAGAAATCAAAGGTTTTGCTACAGGCTGGGGGGAGGGGGTTCAGTTATCCACTATGGAGGAGGAGAAGGATCTTGGGAGTGTTAACCATAGAGCAAATGAACCATTCAGCACAGTGCAGGAGGGCAGCAGCTAAAGCAAATAAGATGTTGGGGTGTACTGCCAGAGGAATCACCTCCAGGAGGAGGGAGGTCATCCTGCCATTGTACAGATCGCAAGTCAGGCCAAACCTGGAGTGCTATGTACAGTTCTGGCATCCCTACTTAAAGAAAAATGTCAATCTACTGGAGGGGGTCTGGCACAGAGCAACCAAGATGATCACTGGAATGGAGGGCAAACCCTACAGGGAGAGACAGGGAGCACAACATGTACTCCCTGGAGGATAGAGGGGATATTACCAAAACCTTCAAATATATGAGGGGCATAAATAGGGTTAGTAAAGAGGGAATTTTTAGATTAAAGGGAGGGAGAGACACTAGGGGGCAGTTTGAAATTGGAGGGAGGGAAATGAGAAGGCACTACTTAATGGAAAGGGTGGTGGTTGGGTGGAACACACTACCAGAATAGGTAGTATCCTTAAAGTAAGTGGGCAGTTTTAAGAGAGGGTGGGACAGGGTCAGGGGGAAGGTCACGACTTTACAGGTGGGGGGGCAGCTACAGATTAATAAACTGATAGCTGCACAATCGATCAGATGCGACAGACCTTATGGCCTGTATCTGCTGGCACTTTCATATGTTCGTATGTTCATATTTAAAAGATGGTACCAGGTTCTAGCTCAGTGCCAGAAGCCAGCAACTTCTGCGTGTGTGTATACACACAGGGGAGGGGAGGACAGTTGCTTCAACCATTGCCAGTTTGACTGCTGAAGTGGGTCGCACCAGCTGAACTAAAAGTTTGGATTTAACCCCAAGGTTTGCTACAGTCTGTGGGAATCGAACACCTGAACTTCAAGTCGCTTGATTCTTGGGTAGAACCAAATTTATCACCCTACTAATAAATAGCAGTCTTCATTTCAGACATGTTTAGTAGCAAAGGTTTAAACAGCCCGAGGTCTTAAGAAGACAATCTGAAAACCTTTCTGACCCATTTCAGCTTCTGCTTCATGTATTTTCTGCACTGTATGTAGCTTTCCTGTTTTCTTTACATCTATGCAAATTTACATGAAAACAGTATCACTGTCCCTGAAATTTCAAAAACTTGGGCAGGTTTTCTACTTCTGACATCACAGTAAGATAGAAACTGACAGCAGAAAAAGTTCCACTGGCCTATGTTGTCTGCCCAGGCCTACCTACAGTATGATGCAAATGCCCTAGTGGTTTCTTAACCCCCTTCCCCCACCATGTCATCCTCCCCTGCTATCCCCACCAGCCCCATATGCCTGTTCCACCCTCACCTGAATCCCTCCACTGATTTGGCACAGACCATCCCCTCTGGCAGCCTGCTCCACTTATCCACCCTCTCTGTGAAGGAATGCTTGCGGACATCTTCCCTAAATCTCCCTTCAGCCAGCTTCTTTGTCTTCTCCCTTGTTCCCATGTTTTTGCTCACTGGGAACAGCTCCCTGGTAGCCATCTTGTTTATCCTGTGAAACAACTTGAAAGTTTCGGTCATGTCCCTTCTCTCCCTTCTCGTCTCATGTGTACATACCAAGGTCAACAAGACTCTCCATGTAGGACTTCTTCTGCTGCCCCTGAATCATTTTTCTTGCCCTTCTCTGCACAAGCTCATCCCTAACCCTGTCCTTTTTTGAGTGTGGACTCCAGAACTGCATGCAGTACTCCAAATGTGGCTGCACCAGGGATCTGTACAGGGCAGGATCACCTCCTTCTTTCTGCTGCTGATCCCCTGCCTATGCATCCCAGCACTCTAATTTCCTTCCCCACTGCTCTGTTGCACTCCACTAACTGCCTTAATTGTCTGCTACTAAGACCCCGAAATCCCTCCCTGTGGTTTTTCTAACACTAACCACTGCATCTCCCATGTTGTATTCTGTCTTCAGGTTCCTGATCACTGTCTTCATAACTGCACTTTTATGCACTGATTTTTTCTTGCCAGATACTTGACTATTTATCCAGTGTTTTCAAATGTTCCCTCAATGTCCTGACCCCCCCCCCAGTTCACTGTCCACTCTACTACATATGCTTGTATCATCTGGAAATAGGCACATCTTCCCCTGGATCCCTTCCTCAATGTTCCAAATAAAGATGCTTAAAGTACCGAGTCGAAGGCTGATCCCTGGAGAATACCACTGATTACTTCCCTTACCTCTGAGCATTTCCCATTTAAGACTATTCTCTGTGTTCTATCATCCAGCCAGTTCCTTACCAATCCTGTGACCTTGTCTCCCACCACCAGGTCCTCCAATTTTTTAACCATTCTCCCATGTTGGACAGAGCTGAAGGTTTTGCTAAAGTCCAGACACAGTACGTCCACTGCCTGTCTTTCATCTGCCACCTTTGTTACCCTCTGAAAGATGCCAGTCAAATCTGTCTGATACGAGCTCCCAATGGTGAACTCAAGCTGTTTTTTGTCCTGGAAGCCACTGGCATCTAAAACTCCAT
Organism: Neoceratodus forsteri; assembly: GCA_016271365.2. Taxonomy (NCBI): domain Eukaryota; kingdom Metazoa; phylum Chordata; order Ceratodontiformes; family Ceratodontidae; genus Neoceratodus; species Neoceratodus forsteri. Next base: position 1,073,235,873 of record CM057456.1, read on the forward strand.
CATGCGCTCCTCAATAATGGCCTCAAGCAATATGCCCACTACGGACATCAAACTGACTGGTCTACAGTTTCTTGGTTTACCCTGCTCCCACTCTCATGCAAGGTACCACATCAGTTGCCCTTCAATCTACTGGCACCACTCATGTTTCCAGTGAACAGTGGAAGAGGTCCGCCATGGTGTGGTCAACTTCTGCCAACATTTCTTTCAGCACTGCAGGATGCAACCCATCTGGGCTCATTGATATGTCAATCTTCAGAGCACTTAGACGCCTCAGTACGCTCTCCTCAGTGATCAGTTTCATGTTAAATCTTAACCCGCATCCCATTTAGCATCTTGTCCTCTGCTATGAATACAGAGCAGAAATAGTCAGTTAGTATTTCTGCTTTACCCCTACCTCATCCAGCCACCCTTTCCTCTTCTTCTGTCCAACTATTCTCCCTTGGATTTGTGCTTCTCCTGAATGTCGCAGAAAACACCTTATCCCTCATGGCACAAGAAAAGCAAACGTACAGCCCCCATTTAAATGAGACCCATAGCTTTCAAAATGAGCACATCACTTCCCGGTTCACCCCAGTACATTAAAAAAGTTGCAGGTCTAGTGCCTCTACCTCCATTTTACATTGTGCTGAGTTTAGGGAAGCCAGTGGGAGGGTGAGTTTTTTTCCTCCACTCTTTTATCTCTCCCCTGTCACTGGTGCTACCCTTCCTCAGTCAGGCCACCTCCCAGCCGCAGCCTTAACATTCTCCACTGTTTAGACACTTTCACTCCCCATGGTCTTTTCCCACCTGTGGTGGGACCTTTGTCACCCCCAAGAGTCATCTAATGTTGGGGGAGGTGTCAGGTGCTCAGCTCGACAGACCCCAAATGTACCCAACTCATTTTACATGCCCTCTGGGGCTCTTCCACTTTGGTTTCTCCCCATTCCACAAGATGTCAACAACTTGGTCTCCTTAGCACACATCTGCATTCCAGAGCCAGTCAACATACCCCCTCCCATTATCTGCTCCAGGTGGTGGTGTAGCAGCAGAAAGTGCAGTTACAAAAGAACTTACCGTAACAGTAGATCTTCGAGAGAGGCTCTTGCAGTAGGTAATTACATATATGACTGAAGCCGGCAGGCATCAGAACCACACGAAAAAATTTACTTGTCGTAGCAGAAAGTGATACAGTGAGCCAACCATTTGGACAAACATTGTTTGGAAACAGTGTTGCCTTCTCTTTTGCTGGCAAAAGAAACAAACAGTTGGTCAGTCTTTCTGAGATCCTTCATCCGGTTGGTGTAGTATCTCAGAGTCCGGTGAATGTCCAGGGTATGTAAAAGATACTCCCCGTGATTGGACTGCTGCGTGAAAAAGGCAGGCAGGTCAATGGACTGGTTCAACGTAGATTCCGCTACCACTTTAGGAAGAAACTTAGGATTGGTGTGCAGAGCGACACATTCCTTATGGAAAATCAGATATGGAATTTTGCACATCAAGGCCTGAAGCTCAGAAATTCTTCGAGCGGAAGTAATGGCCACCAGGAAGAAAGCCTTCCACGAAAGGAACTTCAGTTCTGCTGAGGCTGCCAGCTCAAAGGGAGACAGCGTAAGCTTCTCAAGAATGAAATTCAAATCCCAACAAGGGGCAGGAACCCGAATGGGGGTCTCAAATGAAGAACCCCTCGTAGAAAGGTCTTCGCGAACTCCAGCTGATCGAAAATTCTGTCCCCAAAGGGAACATGATAAGCGGTCAGAGCCGCCATGTGAACCTTCAAAGAGGAATGACTGAGACCCAGGTCGAAGAGATACTGCATGTAGTCCAGTAGCTGCCCGACGGGGCAGGAGAAAGACTCCAAATCTTTGGACTAAGCTCAAATGGAAACTGCTTTCCATTTCACGGCATAGGTGGAGCGAAGGATGGCTTCCTGGCCTCCACCAAGATCTCTGCCACTTGAGGGGAAACCCCAAAACGGGCTTGTGCTACATCTGTAGGAGCCAAGCATGCAGCTGAAGGGACCTGAGGCCCGGATGGACCAGGGATCCCCGATCCTGGGTCAACACAAGCCGCGAAAAAGGAAGAGGAATCGGAGGTTCCTCTGAGCACTGTTGCAGAAGAGAGAGAACCAAACCTGCCTGGGCCAGAAGGGAGCGATGAGAATCATACGGGCCCCTTCTGAACTGAGCTTGTGCAGGATCCTCGGAATCAATGGAATTGTGGGAAAAGCATAAATGAATTTGCCCTTCCAATCGAGAAACAGAGCGTCTCTCCAGAGCCGCCCACGCCCTGGAGCGAGCGAGCAAATGGTGGGCAGTTTTGCGTTTAGTGGGGACGCGAACAGGTTGACCTGAGGGGTTCCCCAATGTCTGCTATTTCCTGGTCCAATTCCCACTCGTGAGGCTGTGTTGAGGATTGGCTCAAGTGATCTGCCAATGAATTCTCTACCCCCGGGACGTGGATCGCTGTGAGATGAAGGTTGTGAAGGGTCGCCCATTCCCAGACCTGCATCGCTTCTCAACAAAGAGGGTAGGAACGAGTCCCACCCCCCACCCCCGTTGGTTGAGGTACCAGACTACACTCATATTGTCGGTCTGGACCACCAGGTGACCGGGAAGCAGAGAGGGGTGTAATGCTTGAAGAGTGTACAGCACCGTTCTGAGCGCGAGCATGTTAAGGTGAAGCGTCCGCTTGCGAATGGACCACGAGCCCTGGGTGCAATGAGATCCTAGATGAGCTCCCCAACCTTTGCCCGAGGCGTCCGTTGTCAGAGTTTGGGAGGGGGGAGGAAGGCAGAAGGGAACTCCCCGACAAAGGTTCTCCTGAACTGACCACCAGTGCAAATCCCAAATCATCGGGGTCGAGACTAGCATCTCTTGATCCAAGTCATCGACCAATTGATCCCACTGAGACCGAAGAGTCCACTGAGAGATTCTCATGTGGAGCCGAGCCCGCGGAACTGTCGGAATTGCAGCCGCCATGAGCCTCAGGAGGCGAAGGACCGACCTGGCGGGGATCCACCTGTGAGAGGACAAGAAGCTTGCCTGAGCCTGGAGTGTGGCCACCCTGTCCGGGGGTAGAAAGGCCATACCAGTGGTCGTGTCCAGAATCGCCCCTATAAACTGGAGGTGTTGAGATGGGATCAAATGGGATTTGGCCACGTTGATGGTAGTACCCAGGCTGGTAATGACCTGCTTGGTAAGGCAAAGGGAACGCAGGAGTGCCTCCCTGGACGGGGCTGCCAGGAGCCAATCATCCAGGTATGGCAAAACCTGCACTCCCTGTGTACGCAGGTGGGCCGCCACCACAGACAGACATTTGGTGAATACGCGTGGGGCCGAGGAAAGACCAAATGGGAGGGCCCTGAACTGGTAGTGGTGCCCCTGGAAAGCAAACCGGAGGTATTTGCAGTGGGAAAGGCGGATAAGGATATGCAGGTACGCATCCTGCATGTCCAGAGTGCACAGCCACAGTCCCGGCCGAAGGAGGGGCAGGAGACTCTGTAGGAAGAGCATCCTGAACCTTCTGTACTCCACGAACAGATTTAGAGAGCTGAGGTCCAGAATGTCTCCTGTCTTCTTGGGGACCAGGAAGAAATGGGAGTAGAAACCTGTCCCCCGAAGAGAGAGAGGGAGGTACTGGTTCTATTGCCTTCTTCAATAGAAGGGAGGAGATTTCTTCCTGAACCTTGAGATGATGTTTGGAGGAGTAAGACGACCTGGGGGCGCGGGGTTGTGAAGAAACTCTATGGTGTGGCCCTCTGCTATAAGCTGGAGGACCCAAGCATCGGTAGTGATCCTCTCCCAACCCGGCAGATGAAGGGAGAATCAGAAGCTGTGCGAGAGGGAGGGAGTCAGGAGGTGTGGGGCAGTGCCGAGGCTGGAGCTCCCGCAGCCCGTTTGGGTGGCGGGGGGCCTCGTAGCCAGAGGGGCCTGGTGTTTGTTGGCCCGTTTTCCTCGTGGTTTCGCCTTGGGCCGTGCGCGACGGTGAAAGGAACGAAGCTGCACTTGAGGGGCTCTGTACATGGAGTCGGCCTCCTTGAGAGCAGTGCCCTTCTCTCTCAGCCCGGTAATGATGTCCTTGACATCACCACCGAACAACATCGAACCTCGGAAGGGGGGGATCCTGAATGGTGGCTTGTACTTCCGAGGCCAAACCTGACACCTGAAGCCAGGCGTGTCGCCGCAGACTCACGGCGAACGCTGAACTTCGTCCAGAAGCGTTTGCCGTATCGTAAGTAGCACGCAGCATGTGCCTACTGGCCGAACGTGCGGAGCGGAGTAGGTCTGCCACTTCCTGTTTAGTCTAGGACTGAGGAAAGGTGTCCCAACTTAGCTTCCACCTTGCTAAGGATAGCCTTCTGGTAATCCCCCATGTGAGCCACATAGTTCTAGGCTCTGATACCCAGAGTGGAAGAAGAAAAGACCTTCTTGCCGTACTGGTCCAGAAGGTGGGATTCCTTATTGGGTGGGGACGAGCTGAGGTGTTTCGGGTTAGCCGAATGGCCGTAGGCAGCGCTGATCATAACCGAATCAGCCTTGGGGTGTGACAAAAGAAAAGTCAATTCCCTCAGGAGCCTGATACAGCCTATCCGCCTTCCGAGGAAGAGGGGCTAAAGCCGACGGTTGTTTCCAGATAGTGGAGACGAGGTCAGCGTGAGGCTCGATCCAGGGTGGAACTAACGTGGGAGCGACCTTGGGCAGATCCAAATGGGCAGCTAGCTTCTGCCTCTATGGATCCGGCTCCAGCGATTTCCACTGATGAAGAGCCTGGATTTTTCTCAGCAACTCCATAAATGAGGGATCCTCCAGAGGGGACTTCGGAGGAGTCCTGGGCCTGGGCTTGTCAGTAGTGCGAGGCTCGTCCGGATCGGAGCTATCGGAGTCATCCAATGAGTCAGACGAGGAAGGAGACGAAGACCCCTCCCCACTCGGGGGAGGAACACGGCCCCTAGGGGGCAAGGTGCCACCCCCAGCCTTAGACCCCGTAGCAATGTCTCTGGGGTTGGGGGGAAGAGGAGGAGGGTTCTCTCGCCCCCGGCAACAGGGATCCGGGACCGGGACCATCGTCAGGAGGCAGCTCTCCTCCCCCCTGGTGAGCTGAGCCTTGGCCTCAGCCCACCAAGAAGCCAGAGTCTCCCTCAGATCCACTGGTGGCTGAGGGAGCGGTGGAGGAGGGGGATACGGATACTGGGGGTATCTGTAGGGTGAGTATCCATAGCCCAACAGCGGGAATCCCGACGTCGAGTACTGAGGCACAGGGTACTGCAGCGTTCGGTACTGCGGTGCCGGATACTGCGGAGCCGGATAAGATGGCATTGGATAAGACGGATGAAGATCCAGTACCAGGGCTCTACTGGAGTAGAAGGTCTGGAAGAGGCTTCGCAGGCGGCCCGGAAACAGGGGCCCGTGGCATCGGGTCTAGCGTCGGGGTGACGTCCGCAAGGGGACGTCACGCAGGGGCGCGTCCGAGGGTCCAACGTCAGGCCATCCGGACCTACAGGAGGAAGGCCTGACGGAGCTGCCGAAGAGTCCCCAGCAGCTTCCGGGGGAGGGCCGGAGGGATCCTCCGGGTCCAGCTGGGGAGACGCAGGGGGCCTCGGACAGCAGCTGTGAAGGCTGCGGGGAGCCAGTGGTGCTGGATGAGATCAGAGGATCCGGTGTAGGCTCCTTCGCCGAGCAACCGCCGGACAGGCCAGCGGCGTCTGACCGGCAGGATCCAGGCAGGCGTCGGAGGAGCTGACGTCCAACTGATCGGACCCAGCGCCCGAAGAAGGCTGTGCAGGGGAGGCGACCTTGACGGGCGGCTTGACAACCGTGCATTGCCCTGAAGGGTCGGGTGACTTAGCGGTCGGCTCCGGGCGGATGTCGGAGGAGCCGATGCCCGACTTACCGGAGAGGCTCAAACCAGAAGGCCGCGCAGCGGATGCCTCCTTTGCCCCAGAGGCTCTTGACTCGACCGAGCCAGCCGGGGGAGCGACGCCATCTCAGACACCACCAAGATGGCCGTCGAGGAATGGTCCCCCAGAGGGGACGTTACCTGAAGGGTGGTGACTCCAGCCGAAGTCGTCGCAGCTGCAGATGAGGAGTCCCAGTCCCAGTGCTTCTCTTTCTTCTTCTTCTTCTTAAGGCCTTCGGGAGAGGTGGAAGCCTGTCGGAGCTTTTTCAGCTCCTTTTCCACGGAGGACATCTTCTTCTTAAGTATATGAGCCTCCAGGGACTGCTGCCTTCTTTTGCGGGTGGCCGCGTTGAACTTCAGGCAGTGCTGACAGGAATCCATGGGGTGGTCAGGGCCTAGGCAGATGAGGCACCGAGAATGGCCGTCCTTGTGCGGGAGTTGGGCGCCACACGAGCCACACTTATTCTTGTGCTCAGACGTGGTAGGGGACGACATACACAGCAGGTAAGAAAATCCTGATGAAAATAATCAAAATCGGAGAAAAAAACGACGATATAACTACCGGCGACGATAGACTGACGAGCAGTGGAACTTAACAGCGAGGCACTGTTGAAAACAAACGGCGGGAAAGAACTGGAAGGGCGGCGTGAGGGATCGCCCCTTTATACCGACGTCGCCTGATGCCGGTCACCTGACATGGGGGCGGTCCCTTGCCAGAGACTGCTTGCTAGAAATTTTTCTATGGAGTCCTGACGCCTGCTGGCTTCAGTCCTATATGTAATTACCTACTGCAAGAGCCCTCTCGAAGTAAGATCTTGCTGCCCTCTATCCCAAAGGAGGACAGTGCCTCCTGGGATGCTCAAACCCTTCTCCCCCAGGCCAGCCCCTAATGTGTTGGGGTTGTTCTGGAACCAGCAGGTTGCTGGCATCATGAAAGCCGATGATCCAGTGGTACGGTGAGTTTGAACACAACAGTCCTGATGAGTTGCACCCCAGAGTACTGAAGAAGGTGGGGCAGACACTGGCAATGCTACTGACAACTCTGTTCAACTGTTCCATGGAAACAGGGTGGCTCCAGCAGACTACAGGGTGGCTAATGTGGTGTCACTTCACTAGAGTAAAGACAGGGAGCACCTGAGAAATTACAGACTGGTCAGTCTAATCTCAATGTAGGCAACCTGCTAGAAACCCTCATTAAGGATCAAGTACAGGAATTCATAGAAACATAGAAGTGGTCGGCAGATGGGGACCTTATAATCCACCAAGTCTGCCCTTGGTTTTCCTACCCCCCCCTTCGCTGCCTGCTTGAGTATCTCACAACGCCTGCCCCATGCCTGCTTGAATTCCCCCATCTTCATCCATGCCACCCCTGCTGGCAGGCTATTCCACAGTTCAACAACACGCTCCGTGAAGAAGTTCCTCATATTGCTCCTGAACCTACCCCCTTGACTTCTGGGTGGCACAGCGTGCAGGATTCTGGATTGTGGTGCCTGTGTAGCACCGAAGAAGTTTTTGGTGCTAAACTGCCTTAGAAGCCGCCACCACTTAGCGCATATGGGTGACCGACTGCCGTGTGGAGTGATTCGGGAGGACAACAATTGAGTTTGGAAGTGCTGGCTGTATTGTCCCTGTGGAGCCCTGTTTCTGCATGGTTTTGACTTTTTTTTTTTTTTTTTAATTTTTCTCTTTACTCCCCGAGCTGCCTGCCACCCCATTTCAGCCCGGTCACGGGCCGCCGGCCTCTGCCCCCCAAATCAGCCTCAGCCCCCGATACCCCGTGGCTTTCCCCCCACGGTGGGGCCCGCGGCATACCCCGGTATATGCCGCAGGCACTGGGACTAGGTCGGGGGCTCGGCCTGGGGAGCACATCGAGGCCGCGGCGAGCTTCATTCTCGGCGGCAGGCACTCCTCCATTTTCCGCTTTTCGGGGAGGCGGGGTCGTGCCATGATGTCACCATCCGCCCCGCCTCCAATGGGTTGTCGAGCGTCGGTTTTGCGTGGGAGCTCCTGCCCGCCAGGGGTCCCTTATGGCTCCGACTGCTACCACACCTCCCGAGAAGGAGAGCGTCCAACAGACGCCGATCCCCTCCCCGGCCGGCCCCTCCGGCCCGGGTCCGCTTCGAACCCGGTCGCGCGCCGTAGCCGGAAATCCCACCGCTGCGCCGGGCGGGCCGGCTTGTATGGTTTTGACTTGAGAGACTGCTATGGTTGAGAAGGAGAGTTGTGATCTTGCTCTGGGAACCTTTCTGAGATATTTGGGAGGAAACCTGAATTGTAGAGGTTGAGAAGGGGGTTAGCTGGACCGATTGATCCTGAGGTGGGTAGAAAGAGCAGCAGTTCTCTCTGGGAGACTCGGGAGTGTTAACCGGAGGGTGTGCACTGCCCGAACTCCTGGAGTGGCAGAGGGTTGCATGATGGGGGTCGGGCTGCTCCCGTTACTTAAGTAAGAAGAACTGGTAGTGCTCTGAGGCCTTCCTCGGGATTGATTCGAGGCCTGGCATTGTGATCCACTGGAGGACCTTGCTGGAAAAACTGGTGTTATCAGAGTCTCATCAAAGCGGAGCAGTGCTGGCTGTGGATTCCTTTGACTTTTTAGCTGGCCACCAAGGATAATTTATCTCATATCTTGGATAGGCAATAAGAGGGCCTATTTTGCAGTGAATATACTATACAATCTATTTTAAATGTGGCAGTGAGGGTGTCATGTTTTGGCCTAAGTTTATTGCTAGGGGGTGGTGAGAGTCCCCCTGCAAAAATCTTTAATCTGTGGACATTATTTAATCTTTAAATTACAGTCAGAGGGTCTATGCAAGACATTAATTAACATAAATTTACTCACTACTGCTGTTTTGGTTAAGTTATTTTAAGTTTAGTATGTGGGGGTGGGGTAATTAATGTTGTTTGGAGTATTTAAGGATACTTTAAATAAGGGTAAGAGAGACTGACTGTTTTAGTGAAATGATTGTTATTTTTAGACAGCTGCTGAGTGAGAACTTTTGGCAGGATGTGCTGGCAGAGGGCTTCGATGGGTGGATACTATTCTCCCGCTGAGCTCCTGGCCCTCCACCCCTTTGATTGCCCCCCACTGTCGGCTGAGGTTTATGGGCGTTGTCACACCTTGGGAATAGCGAGGAGGGATGGAGGAGGGACTGGCGGGAGAGTGGAGTGCGGGGGGGGGGGATTGGGAGACACCCTGGGGTGAAAGGGGCCCAGGACAGGGGTTTGCCCTGCGTGGAGGCCATACCCAAGGGCTCCACTTTTGATGGGCAGGCAGCGCAATCAACCTCAGCTGCTCATCCAACTCTGGTGATGTTATGTAATGCCAGATCGATTCAGAACAAGACAGCAGTAATTGCTGATCTTGTTGGGTCATCTGACCTGGCTTGCATCACCGAGACCTGGCTGGACTAGAATGCTGGTCCCATTTTGAAGTCAGCAGTTCCGGTCGGGTACTGGTGATACACCTCCAAGACTGAATTGTAGGGGCGGGGGGCATCTGTTTCAAGATGGAGCTGGGCCTTGTAGATGTGCCAGTCGAGATCACTGGATCCTTCGAATGTATCATTGGTGCAGGTGTGGGCTTTAGGATACTTCTCATCTATCATCCACCCAGTGATGGGAAGGATTTCCTACAGGAAGTCGTGGACTTCATCGTTGAGATGGTGTTGGAGGCCCACAGGTGGTTGGTACTGGAGACTTCAATGCATGGGTCGACGATGAACTCTCGCTTTTTAGACAAGACTTCCTCCAACTTATGGTTTCGTTGGGCTTCACACAGGTGATTACCTCTGCGACCCATATACAGGGTCATTCGCTGGACCTAGTATTTCTGCTGGAGATGGAGATCTCGGATGTGGTGGTGGAGCCTGTCGGATGGTACGATCATCACACTATAGGGTTCAGCTTTGCTGCCACCCTTAATAGACCAGCTCCTACGGAGATGGTCAGGTACCGCCCTTTGCAGGGCTTGACCCCTGAAGGTCTCATGGCGGTGCTGGACCTATCGGGGAGTTTGAGTGTGAGCATGGATCCAGAGGGTCTTCTGCTAACCTATGATAAGGCGGTGGGGGTGACTGTGGACTTTATTGCTCCTGTCCGTGTTTGCTCCCTCTCCCTTCACCCTTGGTCCCCCTAGTCTGATGGGTCTCTGAGGGAGTTGAGGAGAGTAGGGAGAAGGTTGGAGCGATGCTGGTGGAAATCGGGCAGGGATGGTGACAGGCTTAGATTGATATCCCATTATAGAGATTATCAATCGGCAGTCTCCCGTAAGAAGGCAGTGTTCCTGTCCAGGGAGATTGCTGCTGCGAAGAACCGACCGGCTCAGCTCTTCCATACTGTGGATAGGTTGCACAATCCAACCTGTCTCCAGAAGCGGGGAGCTTTTTCACAGAAGTTTGGTGAGTTTGCTCGATTCTTCGCTGATAAGGTTGACACCATCAGGTCCGAGATCCGCACAGCTTGCTCAAATGGGCAGAGCGGAGATCGGTGCGAGGTTGCTAGCACCCAGTTTGTCTGGTCAGGTTCTGGCCAGCTGGTGATCAAGGATGTCATGAAGGTGATCAGGGGCTTGCGACCGACTTACTGTAGTTTGGACCCTGGTCTAACACGCCTCCTGGTGGGGTGCGTGGAGGAAATCGGACCGGTCCTTGCTGCGATAGTTAGGTGTTCGTTAGAGACCAGGGTGTTTCTGAACACCCTGAAGGAGGCGGTGGTTCACCCCCTCCTGAAAAAATCTTCTCTTGATCCTGACTGTCTCGCAAACTACAGGCCTGTCTCTAACCTGCCTTTTGTGGGTAAGGTTATCGAGAAGGCAGCCGCGTTGCAGCTTGAGGAGCATCTGACCACCCACGACATCTATGATCCTCTCCTGTCTGGTTTCAGAAAGTGACATAGTACTGAGACTGCGCTGGTTCGGGTACTTAATGATCTCCTGACAGTGAGAGATCAGAGAAGCCATTCCATCTTGGTCTTCCTTGATCTCTCTGCAGCATTTGATACAGTGGACCATGAGGTGTTGCTACAGCGCCTGCAGCTATTCTGCGGACTGTCTGGTACAGTCCTCAGATGGTTTTACTCATTCTTTACTTGCAGGTCGCAGAAAGTTGAGCTGGGAGTTTTCTCCTCAGCTTCTATCTCCCTGCCTTGTGGGGTACTGCAAGGCTCTATGCTTTCTCCCATGCTGTTCGCGGTGTATATGCTGCCATTAGGGGAGATCATTAGGTGGTACAGGTTGAGTTTTCACTGATATATAGATGATACTCAACTGTACGTGTCTTTTGTGCCTGAACAAGGCAACATTTTCTCGAACTTTAACAACTGCCTCTCTGAGATTCAGGACTGGATGGGTGCTAACTGGTTGAGACTGAATCCGGATAAGACTTAGGTGTTGGTTGTGGTCCCAGGTCATTGGGCAGACAGATTACTGACTGGGCAGCCATCAGGAGTATGGCTGGGTGGCAACCAGCTGGTGACCTCTGACCGGGTGTGGAACCTGGGCATTATGCTTGATAGTGAGCTGACGCTTAAATCTCAGGTGTCGGCCGTTGTCAAGACCTCATTTTACCATCTGAAGAATATCGCTCGGGTAAAGCACCTGGTCCTACTGGATGACCTTTCTACCTCGGTCCATGCCTTTGTGACTGCGCGCCTTGATTACTGTAATGCCCTATACCTAGGGCTACCGGGACTGGATCTTCGCCGCCTGCAGCTGGTGCAGAATGCGGTTGCTAGGTTGTTGACTGGCGTATCAAGATCTTGTTATGTCACACCAGTGCTCTGTGGACTGCACTGGCTGCCAGTGCAGTGGAGAATCACCATCAAGGTCGGGTTACTGACCTATAAAGCCCTACAGAGACAGGGACTGCAGTACCTGCAAGATATTCTTTGCCCTTACCGTCCTCTCTGCTCCGCCGATGAGGGATTGCTAGAGATTCCCAGGGTCCGTTCAACAACTTCAGGTGCGAGATCATTTGCTTTTGCAGCTCCGACCCTGTGGAATTCTCTACCTCACCGGGTGAGGGAGTACCCGTCTGTTGAGGCCTTCAACTCTACATTGAAAACTTATTTATTTGAATTGTCATTTTAATGATACTTAGTCCTGCTGTTTATATATGTTTTATGTGTGTGACTTGTTGAAATTTAAATGTTTTTATCTGTAACTGTTGTAAAACGCTATCATCTATGGAATAGCATTTCATAAATAAAATTTGCTTGCTTACTTGAGGCGAAGGTCATGCCCTCTTGTCCTGCTATAGTCCTTTACCTGAAAGAGGTTCTGCACCTGTACCTTGTTGTTCCTTTAAGGTATTTAAATGTCTCTGTCATGTTTCTCGAATCCTGCGCTGCTCTAGGGAGTATAGATTGAGTTCACTGAGTCTGGCTTCATACGGTTTCTGGTGCAAACCATGCACCATCTTTGTTGCTCTTCTCTGTACCATCTCCAGCCTATTTATGTCCCTCCTGAGGTGTGGCCTCCAGAACGGGACACAGTATTCCAGGTGAGGTCTTACCAGGGACTGATACAGAGACATCATCACTTCATGCCTCCTGCATGTGATGCTCCTTCCTATGCAACCCAGGATGACACTAGCTTTTAGTGCTGCCTTCTCGCATTACTTGCTAATCTTGAGGTCATCTGATATGATTACCCCCAGGTCTCGCTCTAGCCTGGGTTGCAGGACAGGAGGCAGCATGGGTTTGTATCAGGGAGATCTTTCTAAAAAAAAAAAAAAAAACTTTCTTTGTAGCAGGGAGATCTTATCAAACTAACCTGATCAACCTGTTTGACTGGGCCATAAAGAGGATGGACAGGGGCCAAGCAATGGATAAGTTGTACCTCAGCTGCCATAATAGACAACTTAAAGTTCCAAAGCTTAGAACAAAAAAAGGAAACATTTTTTTACAGTAAGAACAAGTAGGTTATGGAATTCACTACCCTCAAATTTGGTGGAAAAAGAATCATTTGACACATTTAAACTTGCCTTAGATGACTATATCCTAAATTATGGAATCTAAATTCACCCCGCAGGTGCAGGGAAGGTAGTCTCGATGGGCTAACGCCTTCTTCCACCTTTGGAAACCGAGTAATACCGAGTAAGCTTTAGCAAGCCTTCCATTCCATGCCATTCCACACAGAAAATTAATAAAATAGCTGGGTGACCCTGTGGTAGGGGAAACACTGACCAGGTGGATAGGACTAGGGAACAGAACACAGAGAGTGGTTGTCAAGAGGGCTCGCTCGGAGCACAAGGGATTCACTGACTGGGGTACCGCAGGGATGATTTCTGTGTCCAGTGCTCTTCAATATCTTAATTTGTGATATAGGAGAGTGAATACAGAATAAAGTATGCCTCTTTGCTGATGACACTAAGAAAAGCAGCGCAGCAAACCCCAAGGAGGGCATTACAGAAATGAAAACAGACCTGGAAAATTTGGAAAAGTGGTCCAGATAATGGCAACTGACGTTCAATGCAAAAAAAGTGCACCGTGATGCATATTAATAGAAAACCTCCTAAACAAATGGACTACTGGAAGCAGAGTACGGATGTTGCAGACAACTGAGAGAAATCTGGAGGTCATCATTAGCGAAAGCCTCAAGTCCACTGCTCAGTAAAACAAACCATACAAGAAGGCAAACACTATTCTAGGATGTACAGAAAGAGACTATGATAGTCGGAGGAAGGAAATAGTACTGCCCCTGTACTGGTCCCTAGTAAGGCCAGATCTGGAGTGCTGTGCACAGTTCTGGAGTACACACCTCATGAAAGACAGGTACTACTTAGAGACCATACAAAGAAGAGCCATGAAGATGATCCAGTGGTAGCAGGGGACATCATATGAGGAAAGGTTGTCAGATCTTAACATATATACAGTGGAGGTCAGGAGGGAAAGTGGGTATATAACTGAGGCATACAACTTCTTGCGAGGAATCTACTGAATGGATTGTAAGGACTTGTCCATTACAAATGAGGCACAGCGAGTAGAGGGCACGGGTGGAGACTGGTAGGTAGGAGATTCAGGAGAGATGTGAGAAAATTCCTCTACATGGAATGGGTGGTGAATGAATGGAATAGACTGCACAGAGAAGTGGGAGAAGCCAACACTATGACGGGGTTTAAACTTGAGTGGGACAGATGTGCTGGAATAGTGGGACCCACATGCAGAAGAGGGAAAGGGATACCAGGGGATGGAGATGACAATCAGCCAACAGAGCTATCGGATTTCTAAATCCAGCCTGGCATTGAGCAGGGAAAGGGGAAGACTGTGTGGACCTCTGGTGTTATGCTGCTAATGCAGTCTATTACTACATAAGAATTTAAGACAGATGCTGACTAGAGAGACCATCAAAACTGTTCTCTACTGCTCAACAGTTGTAGCATCTATGGTCTACCTACCGTATCTATCTATACTCACTGAAATAATTTACTACATTTAACTGGGACTTTAGACACAACACTGACTATTTAAAAACCTTCATTTAAGGGTACAAATGGGTGGTTCCCTTAGTTAGTAGCTACCTATCAGCCTAACTATATAAAACAACTCTTTCAAGTAGCAGTTCATCTTTGCCATGTTGACAAATGGCACAGCTTTTTTATTCAGAAAGGGAGTGACTAGGCTCCCTCAATGAACTGTGCTAGACTACATTAAAAATAACTAAGGTAACAGTTTATTTTTACCTTGTTTATTATTTCTGGATCCTCAAAAAAGATGACTCTGGTCTGCCCCTGGCAACACTAGACCATTCGTGAGAGATGCCTGAAAATGGAAATTACGTACCTACCGTAATTGTTGATTTTCTCTTGTATCTTCACCATTCATTACTGTTTGGGTGTATGCTGGATCGTGCACCCTTGGGAGATTTTTTTTGGGGGAGAGGAGAATTGGCGCCAACAGTGCCATACAGTATGACGCACTGTGTGGTGTGCTAGGGTGCTAGGCGCCGCACACCTCCTCCATCCCAGTTCTGTAACCCAGAGAGGTGAAATAAAGAATCAGAAAAATAAGAGCGAGGTAAGAGAGTCAAGGGATAGAGAAAGGAAAGGAAACAAACTGAAAAAGGAAAAAGCCGAAAACAGGACAGAAAACAGAGCACCCTACCCTAAGGAACCGCAGGGCCTCACTCCTTGGGTGGCTCTGAGGGAGGAACAGATAAAGGGAGAGGAGATAGTAGGAAGAAGAGGAGGAGGAAGAAGAAGGATAGTGGCAGGAGGGAAAAATCTGCCATGAATTTTGGGTGAAATTGGCTTGAAGCTTACCAGCTCGGAGCTTAAAAGCAAGGATCCCAACAGACAAAACTGGTTTAGATAGTTCAACTGAACCTTCTGCACAGGCTGGTAGAGAGAGGCAGATTTCTCTACACATCCCACTATTGTATTACCCCTCACTCAAGTGGAGAGCTCACAGATTGTCCAAGGGAAAATGATCTGTTCCGAAGAGGAAAGAGCCCCCAGCTAGGTGTAGGGGAAAAGACCCCACTAGTACACAGACATATGATTACGTACTAGAAAGGGGGGGGGCCCAAGAGGGGGCAACCTATTTTTGGAAAAATAAACAAACAGAGACAGTACCAGACCACCAGTTCAATGTTGGTAATTTTCGAATCGAGTAAGAAATTTTCTTTTGACTAGCCCCTGTTTTGCATTTGTAAAAGGTAAAGATTCAGGAACACCAGCTAGGTCCCAGAAGACTGAGGGTTAGAGGACTGTCTCAGATGCTAACCTTGCTGGCTGGTGGATGAACCATGCCTGACTTGAAGGTAGAATCCTCAAAAAGGGGACCCCTTCCAGAAGGAGAATCAGAAAGATTTCCCTCAGATGGAAAGGATGAAGCTCCACTCGCTCTCCTCCTTCTTCAAGTCCTTCACTGCTTTTTAGAGAAGAACAGAAGGTCCCAAGGACCAGGGGAACTTAGCCCCAGTCGGCCTCGGGGGGGGGGGGAAGGCAGGAGGGAGAGCAGGGTGGGGGAGACGCCCAAGAAATGATGCCCATGAGGGGATGGTGGGTGGGATTCAGTAATGAATGGTGAAGATGCAAGAAAAGATCAACAATTACAGTAGGTACGTAATTTCCATATCTTCCCTTGTCAATCTTCACCATTCATTACTGGTTGGGTGAGTACCAAACCCTCTCGAAGGGGGCCCAGCAAAGCCCTGAAGGAACAAGACCCTCAGCCTCCTGCTGGTGGAAAACAGGAGGAAGAGACCCTGACCATAGTAGATTGAGAAGTCTAAGGCCGAGGAGAGTTAGAAGGTGTCCCCCTAAGATGAGGATACAGAAGAAGTCCCTGAAGAAGCCTCCTAGCCCTGCTGTAAAAAAGGCGGGTCCCTAGGAAGGCAGAGTGGATCACCCTACACCGGGCCAGGGATGACAACCTCGATAGACGAAGCCACACTGTCCGTCTAATACAGATCGCTGTCCCCACAAGCCTGGAAGTCACTTCACTGGCTTCATAAGATGACCTTGCTTGGTGCCTTACCAGTTCCAGACCTATGGCAGAGAGTTCAATGGCTTGTCGAGATTGCTCCGAGTTAGGCAGCAATGCCAGCACCTGAGCCAGCATTGACCACAAGTGCGTATTGTAGGCAGCATGGTGTGCCTGATGTGATGCAATGCACATCATCGCATGAGAAGAGGAGAAAACTCTTCACCCTCACCAGTCGAATTGTAGGAAACCCGAGTCCGGTGGTCGGTCATGCGCCAGGTGCCGATGCCCAGAAGGAGTCTCTAGGAATGCCAAGCCCGAAGGAAGGTGAGGGAGAGAACTTAGAGACACCTGTGGAGCACAATACCTCCTCCTGCAGTCTGCTGGGGCTAGGGAAGGGGCGGCTGGAGACTGCCAGGCACAGACAGATGCTTCCTGGAAGGGGATAGACCAGGATGGCACCACCAGGTGTTGGGCACTGAATTCACTGAGGAATTCACATGTCTGCCGCTCGGTACTGTCCTGTCTGACATAGGAGATAAGGAGATCCCAAACCATCCTCAACAGGAAACGCTGATATTCAGTGAAATCAGCATCAGAAGAAAGGTGAATGTTGGGTTCCTCTCCCTCCGAGAAGGGAGTCGAGGAGGATGCAGAACTCGACTGTCCAGAAGACTCCTGCGGCAGTGGGGCAGGCGAAAGACCCATTCATTCATGACCCTAGCACATGACGGGAAGGCCGCCGCAGTGGCTCTGAACGTCTCCCAGGATAAGGGCCCCGTAGGACCCACGTGGCCTGGAAGAGAGGGAGTGGCTGCAGAAGAATGGGAGAAGGGCACCTGCAGGGAAGTGCCTGTCCTCTGCCAGGGCTCTGGAAACCAGGGAATGGTGCTCGAACTAGAGGCATCCCTGAGATCATTTCGGGTCGCAGAGTGGAACCCTAAGAATGCTAACTCCAGAAGAGTCCAGATGGGGAAGCTCCCCTGTGACGTGCCTGGGGTTGCATGAGTCCAGAAGGGCAACCCTCAAGCACTGCCACCGGAGGGAACCCTGAAACCCGAGGAGGAGAGACAAGGCTTGGCACTGCGGCTCCTCCTTGCACCCCACAGGGTGGTAGTGGAGTGCCACCGCCCCTCGGCCCAACCCCTCAGACTCTGAGGGTGCCCTCCTCCTTGACCTCAGCAAAGGAGTCCCCTGATCCAGAGGCCTCCCAAGGGAGGCCACCAAAGCTAGAGTCTCCAGTCCCCTCTGGGAGGGCGCAGCAGAACCAAGACTGGCAGCTGCCCTAGCCCCTCCAGAGGAGATGACCCCCTCCCCAACCCCAGAGCTATCCCCCCAATGGACCCCAGGGCACCCCCGGCCGAGGGGTCCTCGGAGGCAGACTGCTCCGGAGACTCAGGGATAGGGGCGCTGGGCCGCCTGACACCACATCCCACAGATATGTCCGACGCCGAAGAAATCGGGCAGCCAGTCCGGGTCCAAATCTGAGTCGCCACCCTCCAAAGAGGAGTCAACCAGAAGGACCTCAATACTGGCCACCCTGGTTACATCTTCAGAGATGGTGCAGTGAACAGCGCCGGCATTCCCAATGGTGCCAGACAGTCCCACCGCACTGCCCACAGCCCCAGAACCCAACGCCGACCCATCCATGGCCCCGGCGGGAACCTGAAATGGCACAGAGAGCAAAATGGCGCCACCAGCGGGTGCAGCGGACACGGTGCCGTGAGCATTGCTGAGGGCCGAACCGGCACCGCATCACTGGCGCTGTGAATGGTACCAGGATCCAAGACAGCACCGCAAGGCGGTGTTGAGGGTCCACCGGTGCTGGACCCAGCAACCATGGGCCATGACACTGGGGGAGCCTGCACCTTGGTTAAGGTGACTGCCAAGGCAGTGTCGACGACGCGACCCTGGGAGGAGTCGCACTACTCCTCCAACACCGGAAAAGAAGCCTCCTCCTCGGCAAGACTTGAAGATGAGGAGGCCTCCTCCTCACCAGATCATATAGGCCTGGGAGGAGACCTGGAGGAAAGGTCTAAGGATCTGGCCTAGGAGGCTCCAGAGTGATGGCGTCGTCCGAAAGTCGGCAGGGCCCTGCCGACTTTAATCGTGCAGATTTTCAGAACACGGCGATCCATGGAAAAACAGGCGTTGCATCCATCCATACCATGGTTAGGTCCCAGGCACCGTAGACAAACATCATGCCGAGACCGAAACAGAAAAATGCCGGCCACAGGAGCACCGATGCCTGGGGGCATGGCCCACTTTCGATTTGCACTTAGCCCCCAAACCAGACATGATGTGAAAATAACCAAAACACAGCAAAAGATCCAGACACCATCAAATAAAGAAAAGGATGGACTTACCTGCAACCAACGGCATCGGGATGGAGAACCGGGATGAAGAGTCGTTGAAAAACGGCGTAGACAACAGATAGGCCTAATGGCGTATCACGAAATTCTAACTCACGTAGCAGGTGCAGCCTCGATGGCAGGAGAAACAGAACTGGGATGGAGGAGGAGTCTGCGGCGCCTAACGGCAGCCCCTCGTGCACCACACAGTGCATCAGGTTGTGGGCTGTACGCTCGCCAACTCCCCCAAAAAACTCCCATATAGTGGGTGCATGCATCTGGCATACGCCCAAACAGTAATAAATGGTGAAGATTGACAAGGGAAGATTGAACATTTTTTAACACGGCCAATGAGAATGTGCTGCTTTAGATAACTGACTTGCTATGTTTATGAGTTTAGCATACTGCCTGCAGTTATCAAATCCAAAAGTGCAATTACAATAGGCCATGGTACCTTGCCAGTCCTCACAAAAGCTTCGGACACTCTGCGATTCCGACCACCATAGCAAGTTGTGATGAGATCTGCTACTCCACAGCTCTCCAGGAAAGTAGAAGCAGACACTGGTCCCTTGCAAAAGATTTTTGCAAAAGCAATCATCTCCATCAGGCCGAGTCGAATGACAGCAGCTTTGGTGTTATCTCCACAGCACAGGCCATCACAGAATCCCGCTCCCACGGCAACTATGTTCTGGGGAAACAAAATGCAAAACAGGTTCACAACTGTGTAGTCAGTTAAGCCGCTGTAATTTAAAGAGCTCAGCATGGAGAAGTACTTCAGGCAACAAATTTAGTTCTGCAGTGGCAGAGCTATGACTGGTGGAACAAAACTAGGCTTCTCAGACATGCTGCTCTTACAAAATGTAGATATTTATTTATTCAAGAAATGTTTCATAGAGAGGAAAATTACCAGCTGAGGTGAGGAGTTAGACAAACAGGTATTGGTAAACTAGCACTCGATTCTATCTATATCATAGGTACATCCAGACCAACAGAAGGCAGGAAACCACCTATTCATGGCAGGAAGGATGGAATAGATAACAGCGTTGACTATGTGGAACTGCAGGTCTAAGCCACGTTTTAGTAAGTGGTTTGTATGTTACAACCACCAGCACAGTGGCTAAACATTTTGAATGACTTGCTACTAGTGAGGGTACACTCATACAAAATAAGTATGAGAAGTAGTGTAAAAGATTCCCTCTGTGGAAAATCTCATGTATGGCTTTCATTACTGCATCACAATCACTCCAAATCCCAGATGATTCAGTTGCTTTCAATTTAGCAGGGGAATATTTAAGCTCTCATACTGAATCAGGCTATTTTAACCTAAAATGAACTTTGGTAAATTAGTTTACTTTTACTTTATGTAGAGCCAAAGTAAAGATGGCCCGACCCGTTCATGCTAATGCTAGACCAATCTAAATAGATGGCTACTATAAGCAAGAGTGGGCATGGTCCATCTTTACTTTGGATCCTCAAAGAAAAATTAAGGTAAAATGAACAAATTTACCAAAGTTACTGTCGGGTACAGCAGCCTCATTCAGCAAGAAGTTAGATGCTCCCGTACCGGATCCAAAGCAGGTGGTGCTATTTTTATATGTATAACAAGAACTGCTGCTTTATTTTATTATTATTATGCAGGGTGCAGGAATACACTATTTTTAAGTGAAAAAGGTGTTCCAGGACTAGAGGGCATGGGATGAAGTTGGAGGGAGGATGATTCAGAGGAAGTGTGAGGAAGAATTTCTTCACAGAACGGGTGGTGGACAAGTGGAACACCCTGCCAGAGGAAGTGGTGAGGGCTGAAACAATCACGGGATTTAAGAATGCATGGGATAGACATAAAGGAATTCTGGAGGTCAGGGATAAGGGGCAACAGACTTCTTGGAAAACATAAACTAAACTTACAAGCTCAAATGGGCAGACTGGGTGGGCCATAGGCCCTTATCTGCCGACACTGTCTATGTATTACTTTAGAAAGTAGAACTTACAAAACTTGATCCACAGTGAAATACAACATACACAGACATTATCAGAGCACCGCTCAGGAGCCATCACTATATTTATTTATTGAATTCTGTTGACCTGGTAGGCCCACTGAGACTAGAAGTCCCTTTTTTCAGGGGCGTCCAGGGGGGTTGGAATAAAGATGGCAACCAACTGAAATGGAACCAGATTAAGCTGTTGGTGGTATTTTTAGTGAATATACCTCATATGGGGGTCAGCATGAAAGTACTGGATAAAAACGCAGAATGCTCTTGTTAAGGTTATACATAAGCCAGCAGAGGGCCGTAACAGAGATGGACCTATCCAATTATCTGGATGAAAGCAATGCCCAGAACTGCTGCTTTAAAAAGCAGAACATATAAACTACATGCAAAAAGCAATGTAGGACTTAAGAAAGTGCAAAAAGGGAAAGGGGGTGGGGTCTTGAGTTTACTGCTAAGCACTGTCTCTATAGAGAAGCTACTGTAGCATTCTGGTATGGTGCCTTAAAGTGGCATATTAGAATTGTGCTTGAAAACTTTGTTGGCCCTGCATACCTTCAGCATAGTTCTAAGGAAATTGGCCTCTGTCTCACTGAAGCACAGAAACAAAAAGGACACAAAAAAGAAACTTCAAGACACTCAGAATGACAGTTCGTATGTAATACTTTTAACATACTCTCTAAACATTTATTATAAAACAATGGCAGGAAAAGGAGTATTCTGATTGCCTGACAGTATTCTTAATGGGTCATGTTAACTTGGAAACCTTCATGCACAATGGATCTGCTAGAATTTTAGCTATAAAAAAATGTATTTTTAACAATATTAAAACAGGCCGTAGCTATGGGAAATGCTGGAGGAGCTGTCGGCGTTCTCTCGCTGACTTGGGCCACATCATGTTGGAATGCCTTATTCTCATGCCATTTTGGATGTACTTACAAAAAGATATATCAGACTGCTTGGGGGAGCCAGTTGCTCTTACAGCAGAAATGTTCTTATTACACATATACCCAGAACATAGTCCATCATGGACCAGAACATTACTTCCGGTCTATCTTCTAGTTGCAAAAAAAGGCACTACGAGACGGTGGATGACCCAGAAGGTCCCCACCATAAAGGAATACAGTGACACCATGGTGGACATTTATAAAACGGAAAGTTTAATAGCTAAAATGCAGGATAGGGAGCAACAGTTCCGATCTCAGTGGCAGAGATGGATTATGCACCAAATGACAGTGGACCGGGACTTTTTTCCTTAAACCTGGGGAAATGTGAAGTTGGGAGAGGGGGGGGTGGAGGAAAAAATTATATGGCTTGGAACTCTATGTACTGCCTTCCTCACTACACAGTCTTGTAATGGTATCCTCTTATAATAAATGTGGATTATGTATACACCTGTAACCATAAACTTCTTTGTCTACCTGTGTCATGTTTTTTAAAGAAAAACAATATAATAAAGAGAAATTAAAAAAATTAAAATATTAAAACAGGCCAGGAGTCGGAGGGGGAGGGTGAGGAGCCGACTGAACAGCCGACAGGCAGCTCTCCTCCTCGGGGAGGGCTCGAGGGACTCCTTGGTGGCCTCCTGGTGGAGGCTGGGGGCAGTGTCGTGTTGAGGAGCCCTTGCGTTAGGCCGAGGAAAGGGAGGAAGGCTGTCACCAGAGCCGCAGTGTGTGTGTGTGCGCGCTCTCACGCACATGCACATCCATTCTGGGGCCTCAGGCTTAGGGGGTAAATGGGGAAATATAGGGTTGCAAGGATGAACCTCCGTGCTGGGTCAGGGAATCCGCCGGGACACATAGGCGTCTATAAGATCCCGAAAGATCGCCCCCGAGACCAGTAAGGGCGGCCAGCATGGGGCGGCAGCCCACTATGGAGGATAAAAATCGATATGGAAGAAAAACGAAAAAAAAAAAAATTAAAACAGTGTAGTTAAATAATAGTATTAATGCACTCCAGGTATTTGGCTTTGTCTTGATCTTCATGATTTCCCTAAAGTCTGATTAACAGACAGTAACCCTAGAGCACCTGAGTATGTCTTAGCCCCCAGAAATAAACCTGCTATTCCAGAATGTAAACACAACAGACGTAACATACTTCACCAATACTGCCACTGGTCTGCTGCGATTTTACTGCTGGGCTTCCCTTCTCAAACAATTTTAGGTCCTTGCTCATACTGGGCTTAGCTAGAAGGAAGCTAAATTTAAAGACTGCCTTAGAAAGAGTGTGCTAGTAGCTTGGCTGAAGACACCAGGAGGAAGGACTGCTGTATGACTGGACTTCTCTACTGGGACTACATTGCCCTCCTTTCCTCCCCTCCACCCAAAGGCAGTTCTACTTTTATAGGCACAGGATTTGACTGACAACAGGAACTTCCTGTTTGGGAGCAGGAAGTGAGTGGGTGATCACAGAGCCACCAAAGACCGACCATCCTAGAAGGGCAAGAGTAGCTCTCTGGCCCCCTCTAGCTGCTGGAGGTCTGCCTCTGAGCAAGTAAGGGGTCTACTGAGAAATATAGGATATTCTTGTCTCAGAACAGGATAATCAGGAGCTTAAAGGGCACACAAGCAGAAAGTAAGTAGAGAGAGAGAAGAGAAAAAAAAAAAACAGAGGAAAGAGTAAGGATTCCAAACAGTTAAGGGGCCAGAAATAAGACATGATGAGAGTGGTGTAGTGCAGTGGCTGTGGAGCAGCATTCTTCCGGGAGATGTTCTGGTGTTGTCCCATCTGCAGGCACCTCTCTGGGCTGAGGGAGGAGGTTGCTCATCTCCAGGCTGAGTTGGCCAGGATTTGTGGGACCTCCTCTTCCATCCAGGGTCCACCAGTGTCACTGCCGTTGCCTCAGAGGTTGCCAAGAAAGAGGAGCAGTTGGACCACAGTGGGCTCTGGGAGGGTGAGGGTGGTGGAAAAGAGGCGCTTCCCTCCAGATGTACCTCTCCATTCCCTATGCCATTCTGGCAAAGTGTGGTTCTCTATCGAGGCACCCACAGTGGAGACCAAGGAGGATGTTGGGAACCTCCACAAAGGAGACCCACAGGAGGGTGGCAGGGACCCCACAGGGAAGGAACAACTCCTGGTGGGACTCATTGTTAGGAAGGTAGAACTGGGGAGGAAGGGGAGAGGGAGGCAGGTGCCTGCCTGGCGCCATGGCTTGGAGGGACAGGGAGCGAATCCTCAGGACTGCCGGAGCAGCTGCACAGGGGAGGGAGCTGGATGTCATTGTCCACCTAGGGACAAATGACCTGGCTAACAAAGGGATTAGAGAAGTGCAGGAAGAGTTTGTGGAATTGGGGAGGGGCCTTAGACAAGTAGCACGCACAGTAACCTTCTCGGAGGTGCTGCCCATCTATGTCGTAGGAGAGGCTAGGGTGTTCTGCACCATGGGATTCAATCAGTGGTTGAAAAACTGGTGCGGAGCTCAGGGATTTGGCTTCATTGGGAACTGGGGGTCCACCTGGAGTGATGCAAGCCTATACTGGCTTGATGGGCTGCATCTGTCCAGGAGGGGAACCAGGATCCTAGGTGATAGGTTTAAATGCTTCACTGGCAAGCATTTAAACTAGCCGAGGGGGAAGGCACTGGAAAGGAGCAGGGAAATCCTATGCCCCCCCAAAAAATCATGGTAGTAAATGCAGTAAACACCAACGTAGAGGTGTCAATAGGGAGAAGGGCAGGGGTAAATGGGGAACGTGACAAAGGCAAGAAGGACAGGGATGGGGAAAAAAGGAGTAAGGCCATCAGGAAATGGAGGGTAATGAGTACCAATGCCCGTGGTCTGGGCAACAAGCTCCCTGAGCTGGTGGCCTTGATGGAAGAAGGATGCCTGGATATCGTAGCATCACAGAAACATGGTACACAGAGAATCATGACTGGGATGTTAACATACCAGGTACATAACCTACAGGAGAGACAGGCAGGAGAGAAGAGGGGAGGAGTAGCCTCTATGTAAAGGAAGGGATAAAAGCAACTGAACAAAAGAGTAAACAGGAGAGAGGAGGCACTGTGGGTCACCTTGGAGACTGGAAAGGGCACCACAATCCGCACAGGGGTTGTGTACAGACCCCCATGTCAGGGGGAGGGAATGGACAAGGATATGATAGAAGGCATTCTTAGGATGGCAGAGAAAGGGGAGATACTGTTGACGGGAGACCTGAATATGCCAGATGTAAACTGGAGCACATTTGCTGTAGCCACATCCGAGGGCAGGGCCATTCTCGATGTCCTACAGGTGGCAGGCCTCAGGCAGCTAGTTTCGGAATCCACTCGTGAGGGAGCAATCTTAGACCTTGTACTCTCAAATGTGGGCAGTGAGAGGATCTCAGATCTAGAAGTGGGTTGCCATCTGGGAACAAGTGACCATCAAACAGTGTAGTTCACGTTAAACTCAGCTACAGAGTCAAGTCATACAAAAGTGAGGGTACTGGACTTCAGGAGGGCTGACTTTGGCAAGATGGGAGAGTGCCTCAGAAAAGCACTAGCAAACAGGCTATAAGGAGGGGTGGAGCAACAATGGGGAATCATCAAAACTGCCATAACAGAGGCAACAAGCCTTTGTGTGAAGCAAACAAACAAATCAAAACGAAAGAAAAAGCCACTATGGTTCTCAAAAGAGGTGGCTGGGAAAGTCAGGGAGAAAAAGATAGCATTCCAGAAGTATAAGAGGAAACAGAAGGAGCAGGACAGAGAGCTGTACTGGTTAAGGCAGAAGGAAGCAGGGAAGGAAGTCAGAATAGCAAAGGCCCAAACTGAGGAAAAGATAGCCAACTCGGTTAAGAAGGGGGATAAAACCTTTTATAGGTACATCAGAGAGCATAGAAAGACAAAGGGAGGGATAGTGAGACTGAATATAATGAACGGTGGGTGGGCAGAGGGGGACAGTGAAAAAGCAGGGATACTGAACGAATATTTCTGCTCAGTATTCACAAAAGAGGAGGGGGAAGTGCCTAATCCAATTAACAGAAGCACTCTTGATAGGGGGTCGATCCCAGTCCTTTCACAGAAGAAAGGGTTCTGCAAGAACTCCTAAAACTGAAGGTGGACAAAGCAATGGGCCTGATGGAATTCACCCCAGAATTATAAAAGAATTAAGGGGAACTAGTGAAACCACTGGCTACTCTTTTAATAAATCATGGGAGGATGGTGTGGTACCCGAGGACTAGAGGAAGGCGGATGTGATTCCCCTTCACAAAAGTGGGACCAAGACAGAGGCAGGAAACTACAGACCTGTCAGTTGGACCTCTGTGGTAGGGAAAGTGATGGAGTCACTTCTGAAGGAAAGAACTGTTGAGTACCTAGAGGCCAGTGGGGCACAGGACCCAAGGCAGCATGGGTTCACAGCAGGAAGGTCATGTCAGATGAATCTAATAGATTTCTTTGACTGGGTGACCAAAGTAGTAGACCAGGGAGGGGCTGTGGACATGGCCTACCTAGACTTTAGCAAGGCATCTGACACATCCCCACACAAAAGATTAATAGTCAAATTAACCAGCCTGTGAGTGGTCCCAGAGTGGTAGCCTGGGTAAAACATTGACTGGACAACAGGACACAGAAGGTAACTGTAAATGGAGTCCACTCTGAAGAAAGAGGGGTTACTAGTGGGGTACCGCAGGGTTCAGTACTAGGTCCAGTCCTTTTTAATGTCTTTATAAGTGACATTGCAGAGGGACTGGAAGGAAAAGTATGCCTCTTTGCAGATGACACAAAGATCTGCAACAGGGTTGATATACAAGGAGGCTTGGAAAGGATGAGAAGGGACTTGGCAAGGTTGGAGGAATGGTCGGAAGTATGGCGACTAGGACTCAATGCAAAGAAGTGCAAAATAATGCACCTGGGAAACAAGAACCCAGGGGAAGATTACACAATGGGGGGGAGGTAGTAACAACAACAAAAAAAGAAAGGGACCTGGGGGTAACCATATCAGATGACCTTAAGGTTAGCAAGCAATGTGAGAAGGCAGTAGGGAGGGCTGGGGGTATACTGGGATGCATAGGGAGAGGCATCAACAGCAGAAAACAGGAAGTTGTTATCCCTCTGTACAGACAGTTGGTGAGACCCCATCTGGAGTACTCGTCCAGTTCTGAGACCCCATCTCCATGCAAGGACATAGACAGGATGGAGGCAGTCAGAGGAGGCAGCAAAATGATACAGGGTCTGTAAGAGAAGCCGTCGAGGAGAGACTAAAGGAGCTTAATATGTATACCCTTGAGGAAAGAAGAGAGGGGGACATGATAGAAACTTTAAGTACCTCAGTGGAATCAACAAAGTCAAGAGGTAGCATCTTTCAGAAAAAGAGCGATGACGAGAACAAGGGGACACAATTTAAAGATAGAGGGAGGCGGTTCAGGGGCAATGTGAGGAAGTATTTTTCACAGAGAGGGTAGTGGATACATGGAACAGTCTTCCTGAGGAGGTTGTGGGGTCTAAAACTGTGGGAGAATTCAAGAATGCATGGGACAGACATAAGGCAATTCTTGTGGGGGGTAGGAAGAAATAGGCTGTTGGTTAACTAGGATCTGCGGCCTATCCTGTAGGTAGGGAAATGGGCAGACTAGATGGGCCAAGCGGTCTATGTTTCTATACAATACAAGACCTAAACAAAGGAATCCCAGTTCATTTTCAGGCACATTAGAACGTGCCCCTGTAGCAGAAGCAGGCTCACTTTAACTTTGGTTTGTGCTCTCAGAGACA
Source organism: Neoceratodus forsteri (assembly GCA_016271365.2). Lineage (NCBI taxonomy): Eukaryota > Metazoa > Chordata > Ceratodontiformes > Ceratodontidae > Neoceratodus > Neoceratodus forsteri. The sequence continues at coordinate 1,073,263,192 of CM057456.1, forward strand.
GAATACGTAGTTTGCCAGTAAAATAAATTACCTGTACCTTTTAAAACATGGAACAGTCACAAATGTATGTAATATTTAATATTTACAGAATTTACAATATATACTTTACAATCACTAACTGGGGAAAACAGAACACATTAGAAAAATCAAAATAAATAAGTATTACATGACAGAAAAATGCAAAACAGAAAAAATGTCTACACTAGACTACAGCCTCCATTTTCTCTTATCCACACAGGATAAACTTCTCAAAGGAGAATTCCACAAAGGAATTAAGACAGGCTTCTTCACATGTGCAGGACTTGGAGTTTTAGGCCTGACTGGCTCAAGCTGTCTATGCACTCTGGGATAATGCCCTCTATCCCTACCCAAAATTCCATAAGTCTGGGGCATTTATTACCCCAACGGTGACCAACTGTTTGTCTGCGACAATGAGCTAGCCCCTCCTTCTCACTTAGCCACTCTCAGCTGATTTAGGAGAGGCCATCCTCCTGAAGAAATATAGATTAAGCTCTTATATTCACATTTGAAAACAGGACCCGAGTAGACTTTTGTTTCCAGGGTATGCCCTCTTTTAAAACCAGTTGATGGCTTATTGGGCTACAGGCGCAGCAGGGACTTATCTACTTCCATCAGCACAGACATGACTGTCTTTCCATTCTGACTTCTCAAAGACGTACTTAAATTAGCCATTATGTTTAGCTGTCAACAGAAGGTCATCAAGGGCAGAGCAATGACCAACAGCACTCCCAGTACAGCGGCATTTTCCAAAACAGTAGATGACTTAATAATCAAAGAAAGAAAAACAAAAAAAAGAAATTCACATACAGTACATTCCGCATCACAGTTCCAAAAGTTTAGAAAGGGACAACCTTGGTACCAGTACGGCTAGAAACTTAACTTTTATTTTAAATGACAATTTAGGATCAGCATGACAATGGGGCAGTTGCCCTTCTGAGCCACACAAGGTAACCATAAAACAATTTTCCAATGTTATTTATTTCTAGGTTACAGTAGCCTGCTTCAGTAAGGGAGCCTTGACGCTCCTTCATGTCAATACACATTTGATATAACAATACATGTCAAAATGCAACAACATATTTTCAGTTAAAAAAAACACGGTTTACATTTTTAACAAATTTTTTTTTTAATGTTCAGATTTTTGGCTCACATTCAGCATAAACAAATAAGAATACAGTTTTCTAGTGAGTTGCACATTTCTAAATTTTGTCATAAAGGGAGACAAAACTTAAAAAAATTATGGTTGCTACATCTGAAGATCTTGGCAGAATTCTGTGAAGGAGAACCCCACCCTTTTTTTAGTTCTGCAGTGTATTTACCCAGGTTAATCCATCTGGTTCTGGTCTTTATCCAGCAAGGCCACTCCATCTCCCCCCTTCCTCCCCCCTTTCCACACAGCATCTCCTGTCCCTTCAACTGCACCACAGGAAGAACACAACTGGCTGCATAACTGAAGAACTGTACTGACAGCAAGAAAGAAGTTCAGGGGAGTACTTTTGCAATCATGAACAGGAAAGAAAAGTTTACCATCAAGGCCCCTCACCCAACCTGACTCGAAGCGGTTTTCCAGTAGCAGCAAACTTACCGCTCATAACTGTTTCTAACCCTCCCATTGGAGCTTTAGCATGTCCCCTGTATGATGCACATTCAGGGCTGAAATTCAGGTCTGAGGACTGACTCTGTGCCTCCCATCTGACAGCATAAAGTGCTGTCAGATGGAAGAACGACATGAAGGTCAAATGACTTGCTCGATGTTACACATCCCACTGAGGCAGTTCCTTCCTTCCTCCCTCCCTAGCAGTTACCAAGCAGTAAGGCAGCCGAAGACAACTGCAAGAACTGTGACCCAGCATTCCATTTAGGTTGATCAGTCAAAATATTACACACATACAAAGCCCAACCATAAAAGTAACTACTGTTTTCATTCATTTCATCAAGTACACAAACAGGTCCAAAACAGGTTAATATTTAACATGCAATGCAGGAAACAAATTTCAACCAAGTACTGTATTTCCATGAACCACTGTTTCCCTAATCTACACAATGAGAGTTGCCACTAACATACAAAGTGTGATTGTATTTCAAAACAGAAAAAGAACGAAACAGAAGACAGGGCAAGACATGTTACCCAAGTGGAGCCAAACTAAACTTGTATGCAAATGGATCAAGGCCAGCAACATGAGGGCCTTATGACACAGAGATGAGAATAGAGTCATAATGCTGGCATCACACAATTGGCAATAAACTCCTACACGTAGGGGACCTGGGTTCTTGTCCCGAGTTCAGAATCCTAGCTTCGGCTGGTGGACAGCATAAGCGTTGCATAAGCGGATGCAAAAGGTCTTCAGGGTGGTCTATCAGCTTTTCTCACTATATTTCCATCTCCTAGTGGCCCAGAAGGAGGGGGTCATGGAGGGTCTCACCATGATGCTTTGCAATGTCATTGGATTTTGGTTCAACACTGCGTAGGCATTGTGGGATATTGTTCATTGTTGGCATCACGTGCTACTACCTAGGGAGCCCATTCCCTTGAGCATGGTTGATGACTTCTGCTCCCTGGTTAAAAACTGCCTATGGCAGTAGTGGTGGTTCGTTACAGGGTGGCGATGCTACGAGACTGAGGAAGGAGCATTACAGGGAGGTTAGTGGTTTCAGGGTAGTTACTTGGGGGTGGGCAAAATGCATATTAAAAAAATAACATTAATAATGTGAGAGAGACAATATATCTTTATAAAAAAATAAACCGGGAGTTTCTACCTAATCTCACAAGCTGAGTTGGCCTAGGAGTATCTCAACAGCTAGGCACTTGCACTCTGTACCAACCTCTCACTTGTAGGATGGTCCACGTGAAAGGCAAACATTACAGCTGAGTCACCTACAAAATTCTGGATGACTACACAAAAGACAAGTCCTGAACATGCTGAAAAAGCCAGTATCTGCTAAAACAAAATGTCTAAAACCATTATGTTCATCACATTTGCATTTCACTTATTTTCTGTGGGGTTTTGGCTTTGTCCCATTAAATGCTTACCATTAAAAATTACTCATGTCACTGTTTCGAAGACACCAGACTGTCCCCAACTGAGCTTACAATGCCTGTGTTTGGTGATGTCACAATCAGTTCCCATGGTAAGCACTATGATACCCTAACAAGTGCACTGGGAAAATCCTGCTGGAAGCTTTTTATACAGACGTAATAGAAAGGCTGGAGAAATGTACCATAAAACGTGAAAAAGACAAGTTACAATCCAAAAAAGGTGTATTCTAGTAAATTGCCATGCCTGAACAGAGTGGACTTGATTTTCAGACATTTGTGGCATGTTTTGGCCACTCTTGAGTACTTATAGCAAGACTATCAGACCACAGAAAACATGGTGTAACATAATATCACAAAGTGCTGCAAGATTCCCATAAAAAAAGACACGTGCTTCAAAACTCTGACTTGTGACCGTAAAGTGAGTGCAGTGTCACAGATGCATGAAAATATTTCGGCACAGCCCGCAAACATTTGGGCACGTCCGCAGCAACGAAGAATAACTGCTGCAAATACAGCTGCCAAACCTCTAAAAATCCAGACCAGTATGTTCATGAAATCGTATCATGAAGTGGGTGCCTGCTCTTGAAATGTTCAAGCCTGCACAGTGACTGGAACCCATTGTGATGATCACTGAATAGGTGGGTTAATTTGGTGTTAACATTGTGGTCCTAATGCTATACCAATTACTGGAGAGTAAAAATGAATGTCACATGAAACACCTGGAATGGTATCAATATTATCCTAGGACAAAACTGCCCAGGTAGGGGTAACACAGCTGAATATCTCTGGGGCAGCATTCTGTACCCCACTGAAGAGAAACTTTTATATCCAATATCTAATCCAATATCTACCCCAGATGGAGTCCTGTCACTCTGGTACTGATTCTGACTACCACCCTCACTCAAGAGGACCCCTTCCCTTGTGGCAGGGTAGGTTTCAGCTAGCAAGGGCAGCATACTGTGGGAGCTACATATATGTACCTGCTCACATGGAATGGGCAGGGGCACAGCCAGACCCAGCGATGCAGCCAAGCCAAAGGCAGCTGTCCCTGATGGCAGCTAGGAATTCTCCCCATTTTTTTAACCCTTGACCCCATGACGTGGCAGTGCACTACTGGGGAAAGCAGTAAATGTTGTCGACCTCTGGCAGTATCAATGCTACTCCCAAGCCCCACCATAATAAAAACTCAAAAAATGTGAGGGATGCCACTCTCATCAGAGTTTTAGATCACCTTCTTTGTGCTGGGCTGGGAGTTAGAGAATGCAGCACAAACCCAGATCTTCCTCATGGTAGTGCTACTGCCCGCCCGCACCACTGGGCCTGACAAAGGTATTTGAACTGGTCAACCATAATGTTCTGCTTGTTCTGTAGTACAAAGCAGTGGGGGGCTACTCTAGCATGCTGGTGACCTGGGTTTGTGTCCCGAGTCAGGAACATCAATAGCGGAGACTAGAAGGGCGTCCTTCTCCCGGGCAGATGGGTCACACAGCAAGGCTCTCAAGGCAGCCCCTGGTGAAGGTAGATAACATGGTTGACCACAAGCTACCAGACACACACACCAAATTAAAATAAAGGAGAAGCACACAAAATAATGCAAGCTGCCAAATAAGTTAACTTTAGGTTTTTGTAGCAAACAGCCAGAGGGCAATAATGTGAAAAACTGCATTAATAATAACAGCAAAAAAATACATCCACAGCATAGGAGTCCTAAAAGACAGGAGAGACCATGGCAACTAAGTAAACACCTTATGTTTCGCCTTGTAGGAGGCTTCAACTGGGTGTGCAAGTGGAGGAAGGTGGTTGGGAAGAACATGGAAACAAGCAATTGGTATGCTGGATAACAGTTTCCAAGTCTCCTACATCACCTCTCGAACCCATAGTGACCCCCACTCCCTTTGACCAGTGGCCCAAACGATGGAATCTGCTTCCTCCCTGGTGGCTGCAGGAAATGCCTGGAAGTAACACGCTGAATCATGAAGGCTGTCAGAAGAATCAGAGAAACTGGAGCGGACCACCAAGAGTATGCAGTAAGTCAGGAAGGTAGCAGAGATCCTCCAGCGTACTTCTGAAGAAGTGGGGTTCCAATGGAGTAGGAGGATAAAGTAATATAGCTAAAAAAAAAAAAAAAACAAACACTATTTTGATTAGTAAGCTGCAGCACTTGGGCACATCTCCTAACACACTAAACTGAGTAAGGAGCTGCCTCTAACATCAGCCAGCCCGGAATCTGACAGAGCACAAAGATTAATACTAGGCTGGGGCAAGGAATGCCTAAATGGCAGGCCACAGGCTGCCTTTTTAATGGAGAAACATGGGCCAGACCCCCTTGCCCTTCGATCCTGACAATCGGGACTTTAGAATGTATGACAGTCAGCCACGAACTGCATGTCTTAGTAACTGTGTGACACAAGTGGCAAATTGTGATAACACTCCTCAAAATAAGTCAAAGACATAACAGAACAATCATTGATCACTAACAGAAAGCCAGCGCACATATCAACGCACAAGGAAACAAAAAAACACACGAGAGAGATATGTGTGTGTTGAAGTTCATTTATTCTGAAAATCAGTGCAGCATTTTCAACCAGGCTCCCAATGCAGTCAAATGTCTCAACGCTATGCACACATGCTCTTTGTCAAGATAACAAGCACTAGTCAATGCCAATAATGTCTGCTTGCAAGTTTTAACACAGAAATTCTTACACTTAGAAACACTGAACAGAGAAACCTAGATGTGGATGGCAGAAAACGGTCCAATGGCCCACATAACAGTGTCTGCCCAATACCTGCCTACATCCACACCCAGCTTAATGCTGCACTGCAGCTAGTCTAGCGATGGGATAACCAAAATGGTCTCACCACGAATTCCTGTGTGGGGAGGGGTGCAAACAAGGGCAGCCAGCCCAACCTAAAGCAACAGTCCAAAGAGTTTGCACTCCACGAAGAATAAGTCAGCCACCAGACGCACTCTAAAAGAAATAATTTAAAGCTTTTTATTAGCTGCTGTATAGTGAGAGTAAGCACATAGACTCCACTGCCACATGCCTGGCCTTGGGTCCAAACAACCCCGTAAGTCAGCGGGCCCCCTGGCGAAGGTTGTTTCGACCCAGCGCAAAGCATAACAGTCATGTGCTCTCACTATGCAACAGATCAACAATGGAAATATTCTTCGAAAATCGTCTGGTAACTAACGATATTCGTGGTCAAACTCTTTGAACTACAATCTAATGATGGCCCTGACTGTATTTCGACAGTCCCCCAGATTGTCACTCATCCCTTTCCCTTGACTTCCTCAAATTTTTCTTTACAGAAAGGGTTGTGAAGAAACAAAATGCACTGTCAGAAATGACTGACATGTAGTCCATCGATGGCTTGAAACACAGGTGGTATAGGCACAGGGGAATCGTCCAAACCAGAGGACAGATTGGGGCGAGGGGGGGTGAGTTGTCACTCTGACCCCCTGAAATAAATCAAATTCTGTAATTATTTGGCATTTCTGCTTGCAATAAAGCGCTAAACAAAAAAGGAAAAACTGCTGCAGGCCCATGGCAATAAATGGGTATGTGCAATGTGTCCAAGTTACCACTCAGCAGCACTCTTTAGTAACAAAGTCACTGACACAGCTGGAGGCACAGCCAGAGCCATGGATGGAGTTGGGAGCCTGGGACCAGAAACTCTGCGTTAGGTCAGGTCAGTGCCCACCACCACCACGGCCCAATTCAAGATTAAATAACAAAATAAATTCCATTTATAGACTGTCAGACTCAAACCCACCTGCAACTTAAAGTTCTTCTTCTGGCCTGGGTGGGCTCTGACTGTTCTTTAGCAATCTCCAGGTGACTGATGACCAACTATTCCACTTCCATGGGTCCTGGTGGTTGGTGCTGCCCTGAGCCAAGCAATTCCAACAGACCCCTGGGCACGATTCAGTGTCAGTTTTATTGCTGACTCAGAAAGTCAGCTCTTGTCTGTTGTCTTTTGACTGAAAAATGGTGCTCGGCTGCTCACTTCACACTATGCTGCTAGGCTGTCCTCCTCCTCCATTCCCTAATGTTGTCAACAATACATGGGGGGTTGTCACTGTGCAGCAGTACTGTGTATGTGCTTCCATGCTGCAAGTATACCACCATTTGTAGCATCAGGTACCGTCTGACCTTTAAGTAAGGTCCGACATGGCCTCGTATGCCAGGCCCGGGAGGGGAGGGGGGGGTATCTACATGCATGGTGCATGATCACTGCATGTGTGTGACAAGACTCAAGGGGTGGTGGGGGCTGGGAACCTGGAGTGGGTAGGAGTCAGCAAGCATAAGCCCCACTCCAAAAAGCTGGTTCAGCCAGGAGGACTGAGACCAGCCAGCCCAAGCTGTGATGCACTGCCACAGCTGCCGGAGCTGCGATGCACTGCCACAGCTGCCCGAGCTGCGATGAACTGCCACAGCTGCCCGAGCTGCGATGCACTGCCACAGCTGCCCGAGTTGTGATGCACTGCTTCAGCTGCTCAAGCCCTCAAAAGAAGTCAATACCAGATGCCATGATGTGTCGGTTCTTAAAAAGCATCCTCACTGTTCGGGGGGCAGAGTCGCACTTCATTTTTACGGGGGCCTCCATCCCACAGCCACCCTCCTCTGTAGTCATCTCCTATGCTGGTGGACCTGTTTGTTTCTTATTCTGGTAGGACACATCGACTCAGGAGCAGCTATACCACCAGAGCCTTTTTTTTTAATTCAGGCAGATGGAAGGCAATGAGTCAAGGACTCAGCAAGGTGTTTTTTTGACTGCCGGGCAGCCGCTACATCAGAATTAACCTGTGGGGGGGAAGGGTTGGCAGGCGTGAGGACTCATGATCTGCGTTAACCTCTGCTGTACCCTGGAATTTTATACACATTTTGAATTGCAATGCATTCTAAACCTTCTGGCAGCCAATGGAATGGGGGCAGGTAGATGCAGTGGGAATACTGCAATGTTTCCCTTTAGGTGTACTTATAAATATAAACAATATAATGTAACTTAAAGCTTAAACTAGATAATTGCCATGAAAAATTTAGCCTGCAAATTTGGGTGCAGGGTGGCTTTAAATTCCTTCCATTAGCATTAGCACATCAAATGAGGACAGAATGGTCTATATTAATTTCCAGACAGCCAGACTCCAAAATTATGACAGAGGCTGTCCAAGAAACTAATTAGGAGATAATAATTTCACTGACTAATCAGGCATGTACGAATCATTAGAAGGCTAATAACGTTTTATATCCTGTTGCCAGAGAGAGAGAGGGAGAGAGGGAGAGAGAGAGAGAGAGAGAGAGAGAGAGAGAGGGGTACAAAGGAGCTGAAGTTGTGAAACTGGAAGTTTAAAAGTAAACCCATGTATTTTTAAAATTCTCAGAACATAGTTATGAGGTAGCATACAGGATTACGCATGAGGGTGTGTGGAGAACAAGGTGGTAATTTCATTGCGTGAAACTGGGGACAGTGTGTTACCCTGCCCTCAGCATCAAGAGATAAAGCTACCACAGAGTTCTTCTCACACACCTATGCCTGAGTTACATTTCATGGTTAGGAGGAACTTTGTTTAGAAATTCTAAAATACGGAGCGCAGTTGTGTTCTTTCTACATTGGTTTTGTAAGCAGTGAAAGACCGTGCGACAGCACCACGGGGAACAATAAGTTACTTTGGTTTATGTCTATGTAGCTGAGCATTAGTTTGCCTTTGCTGGTGGGGAACAGTATGTGTGATATCAGGCAGTGGGTAACAAATAATTGACATGTCAAGTAAGACACCATTATTAGCTGCAGTGACAGCACACAGCAAATAACATGTCGTGCAAAGTGTTTTCATTTGTGTGTGTAGTCCTTGTGTATTTTTCCCTTTGTATGCTGTTAGGAGTTTTTTTCAGAATTTGCCAGCTAGTTTTATGGCTTCTGGAAATCTCCATGTTTTAATATTTTATGCTCTTCTTTTTCCTACAATACCTGTGGTCTAGAGGTGTGGGAAGCTGGCCAACTTTGCTTTGTGGACAATTTCGTGAATTCACCCAAATTTGTGAATTGAATCTGCCCCGTGATTAACTTTGCAGATGGCGGATTTGGCAACTTCACTGATGAAGTTTGCAATGTACCATGGGATTGGAGGTTACATGGTGATGAAACGAGCTGTATGCCATGAGGAGGCTGTGTTCAGTGCAGTCTTGTGAAAAGAGAGCAGGAGAAAGTCTGTCACTGATCGCCTGATCAAAAAACCTTTAAAAGTACTCTGAACTATGAGAATTTAGAACCAAATCACTGACAAATAGAGCACCTTGTGCAGCGAGAGTTCCCTTGTTTGTTTGTAGTTTTGCAGATTTGTTTAATTTAAAGTAGTGGTTTCGTTTTGTGTATTGAAGCAGTGCTGTGTGGAGAGCTGCAGGGCAGCCTTGTGAGCAGTTTGAGCACTAGTCCTATTTGTTTTCCTCAGCCTTTCTTCTTAATTATTTTGGTCTGCGGCCTGTGATTTGTTACTTTATTGCTGTTGTACAGGTTTGTGTGTTTAAGTAAATTATTTTTGGCAGTATGTTACTAAACTGACTGCAGCTCTTTAGTTATTTAGGTGACTGTCTTACTTTAAAGAGCTAGTGGAACCAAAACAGACAGACAGGAAAATGATATAAACTTTAAGAAGTAGTCAGTTTTAACTTTTTATTTCTGAAGTATGTTTTCTTTTTCCTTTTGCTCATTATAAAGTTTTCTGTGTGATAATATTGTGCTGGGTGTGTGGAACAGCTCTCAGCCTGGCAGCTGACATATCTATCTCTGTTCCTCCCAGTACATCATCAGCACTGTGAGCTCACTGACAGTGACATCACAGGAAACTGACCTGGCAGCTACTGAGTGGCTGTTCCTAAGCAGCAGTGAGGTCACAGTCAGTGAGGTCACAGTGCTGAATATGTAATGGGGGAACAGAGCAAGACATGTCAGCTCCCAGGCAGAGTGCTGTTAAACACATCACACCTACTAACATTAGGTAAACAATCTTCTAATTAACCAAAGGGAAAAGAAAAAGTACCTCAGATATAAAATGTAATGGTTGACTGCTTTTAAAAACTAATATTAGTTTTAGGCAGTACACTAGCTCTTTAATACTTACAGTAACTTGTTTATAATTACCAGTCTTGTCGTGTCTCTTGTTAATCCTCGCCATGCTCAAAAATATTTAAAAAAAAAGGTATTTTTGTAGTGTTTTTACTGTAGCTACTATTAGCTCAGTAAACTGTTCTGTTGTGAGTTGTGATTAAGATCACACTGGTCTGGTGAGGTACAGTATTGTCGCTGCTGCTGGTATTTAGTTTTACTGCAGTGTTTACAAATCTAAATATCAAAAATAACCAGGAAAAGACTCTCGACTTGTGAAGTGAGAGTTGCTAGCAATGTGGCCAAGAAAAGCTCAGGTTCTGTGGGTGAAAAAGATGTTGCATCAAAGAAAAGTACCTCTGCAGCAGCTTCATCTGGGGCCGGCAGTACTAGTAACAAAGGAATAGTTGGCGGAAGTGAGATTAATGTCGCCAAATGTTTCTCTGCCACATCTGCAGCATCCATGCTGCTGGGTGAGGGGGAAGCAGCGACAAGAGGATCAGTCCAAGAAGTAGAAAACTGTCTGGTTCTGGAACACTGGTCAAGGTGGTGGTTGCTATTGTCCCTGTGACTGTTGCTGGTGGTGGTGCTGACCCTGATCTGGATGACAGGTTCATGTTTCCTAATGAGAGTGTCGAGCTTGACCATGATGACTCGGAGTCTGAGAGGGAGCTCTGACTGTTGCATACAATGAAGATAAAAGGGAAAGAGAGGGTGGAGGAGGAGGACAGATCTCAGGAGGAGGAGGTTCTCAGCTTGGGTGGGGAGAAGGATGATGTTTCGGACCACCTATGGGAACCTGAAAAAAAAGTAAAGGTCATGCCGTTGAACCCGTGTAGCTGTGCACACCACAATCATTTTACGGAATTACCAAAGGGCCCCCCCCCCCAAAAAAAATTCTCCAACTGTTGTTCCTGTTGATCCAATCACACTGTGTGAGTCACCCACTGTCGCAGTGCAGATAAAAACACCGACTGACATACCTCCACTGCCCCAGTACCACCAATTGCCTGGGAGGGGTCCGGGTAACTGAAATGGAGGAGGAGAAAGATCTGGGAGTGATGATCACTAGCGACCTGAAACACTCTATGCAGTGTAGGAAGACAGCAGGAAAGGCGAATAAAATAAAACTGAGGGGTGGGTTCAGGAGGTAAAATAGGAGGCACATCGTCATGGAGAGGGTGGTGGCAAGTTAAAATGTACTGCTGGAAGAGGTGGTTTAGTTGAGGACAGTGGTCAGCTTCAAGAGAGCCTCGGATAGAGTCATGGAGGAAATAAGGGTCAAGGAAGGGACAGATTGGGGAGGAGCGGCAGGGCCAGTAGCATAATATGAGGACCCTGCAACACAAGCAGACTAGATAGACCAAATTACATTTTTCTGCTGACTTCTTCATATGTTTGTATGTTTATAACTAAGCGTAGTCTAAATAAGTTTCTCTTGTACTCACAGGTCTTGTTTCATGCTGCTTACTCGTTCACCAACAGTTCTTTTCTTCTGCCTCCTCTGTCTGTGGCACCTTCATGCCATTTCAAAGCATGGTCATTCACCAATGTAACAATGAGTATACTTTCTAATAGTATTTTTTTCTTTTAATTGTTTATTTCTTGGTTCCCCTTCACAGCTACAAGAGAAACACAATCTGGACTGCACTACAGTCTCAAGAATTTCTATCTCATATTGACACAGGTCTTCTTTCATTATGTCAAGAATGGGACTGGAAGAGTCCTACTCAAGCAAGCAAGCCATCGCCATCTAAACCAGCGGCTCGCTAATGTGGTCAGCATTTCAGTGTCATGGTCGGACCTCCTCCAGCTCCTCTACCACTGAGTGCGGTGTTACTAAAGTCGACTCGTCCTCTGTAGCCATTGTGAATAATAGGAATCCACCTATTGCTGTTGGCCAACTGTAAACGATCATTGTCATACAGCTGTACTGTGAGTGACCTGAAACAAGAGAAACAGAAGCAGAAAACAGTTACAGAGTGACATAGGTACGAATAACATTGAATTTAAAAAAATAAAAAAAAAATACTTACCTGTACTTGTAGGAAACACTGCCAAATTAAATTACCAGACCCAGGCCAGGACCATGCAGCAACAGGATTTAAGACTCAGAGTGTTAAAGAGGGATGTTATAATTATAAATCCTCTCATTACATTAAAAAAGATAGAAGTTGGCCAGTACTGAAAACAACATATACACTTCATCCATCCTCCTCCTCCTCCTCCTCCCTCAATCCTCAATCATATTCAAAATACATTTAAATGAAATAAATAAAATACATAAATCAACAATTATAATTTCTAATCCTAACTGCATTTGAATAAAAATCAGACAAGACAACTGCACTGACTTCCGACACATCCACCTCATTAAAAATGGGGTGACAGAGTCTCTTCCTTCTTTCTCAGTTATGGTAAAATAAATGTCATCTTCATTGTTCATTTAAAGAAATACACATTTACTTGTGTTGACTCGAACACATCTACCCCATCCGAAATGAGGTGAAGAGTCTCCTCCTCCTTCTTTGTCAGTCATGATCACAGTAAAATAAATTTCACCATCATTAATCATTTAAAGAAATACACATTTATAAACAATAATTAATAATAATTTCATTCAAATACAAATCATGCAAGCTGACTGCATTGACAACCGACCCGTCTACTTCATTCAAAACGAGGTGACACAGCATCCTCCCCCACCCTCCGTCCTTAATCACGTTTTCTGAATAATATTTTACTGCGGCATGTGAGATGCCAGATCACTGTGGCATGTGGTTGACACCAACTTCTCAGAAAAATTCAGGAACTCCGATTTCATGTCCCCTAAAGTGCAGTACAGCAACTGTGTTGGGACTAACACACACTGTGGCACCATATAGCAGCATGCAGAAGTCTCATGTATTTTTTCAGGGACCTCAGAAAAATTCAGGAGCTCTGGCTGCATGTCTGTTTAGCATTTTGCACCATTTCTCCTGCAGTGCAGTACAAGAACTATGTTGTGGGAACTAACACACACTGTGGCACCTTACAGCGTCTTGCAGCAGTCTGCCATATTTATTCTGCTACTTCAGAAAAATGCTGGCATCACCGAATTTGTCATCAACGTTGTGGACTCAGTCTCCAATGTCCTCCTCATCCTCATCCAGCCTCTCCATTACAGTGCGTGGTCTTATTAAAGTAAACACGTCCTCTGCACCCAGCATGAATAACAGTCATCTGCCTGATCCTTTGACACATAGCTGAAAATGACCTGAAACTGGAGAAACTGGAGCAGAAAACAGAGTCTGATGTTGGAATAATCAAACCAAAAAAAAAAAAAAAGTGCTCACCTTCCCTGGTAGAAAACACTGTTAAAATAAATATCCAGATCCCAGCCAAACCCATGCAGCAACAGGATTTCATCACTCTAGTGATAAATATCTAAAAAGAGAGAAACAGGAACAAAAGATGGTTAAAAAGACACTCCCTGAGTTCCCTCCAACCAGGCTGAAAAGTAAAAAAATCAAAAATAAATACTCGCCTTTGCTGGTAGGACACAAAGCAATACCCGAAAGATCATCACTTGGATAAGTGCCACAAACAGGAATTATCATTTCATGTAAAACACACAGCATTTCTCGTCACTAATTTCCATGACAGGTGGTGTGGGGACTGAGACATTGCCCAGCAACCTGAAGTACAGTCAAACCCACTTTAACATACACCTGTTAAATCCACAGACCTAATAAAACGCATAAAATCTGAAAGTCCCGATTTTTTTTTGTATCCGCACAATGTTAAAATGCCCTATTAAGTGCATAGCACATCCCATTTTACTGCATAGTTCATTTCCAGCAGGTTCCAGCAGTAGGTACACAGAGCTACCCACAATGATGTCATAGATCTCCCAATGCAGTCTGATTCCTTTGTCAGTGTGTCAGTGACTGCTAAGTGATTATTGTTAGATTGCTACTGATTAGAAGTGATTAGTGCTGATTGCTGCTGCTAATTAAACACCATGGTCAGGGTGAAGGGAAAAATGGTACACTAATTAAAAAAAAAACTATGGTGTGGGGAAGGGACAGACACACAGCGCAGCACCTTGTAGCAGCAGTATCCAACATCCTGAAGTATTTTTTCTGGTAGCTGAGAAAAATTCTACAAGCACAAAATTTATGTATGTTGTTCTTTTCTCACAATTTCCTCTAAGGTGCATTACGAGAACTGTCGCATGGGGAGAGAGGACTGAAACAAAGGGCATGTTTGTAGCAGTACCATCAGTACTACAGAACCACCATTTCATAATTTCTGGTTCAGGAAATGTGGAATGTATATATTGTGCTTGAACACTTGTGTCAATTCGTGATTAACAAATACTGTGTGAGAGGGAGACTTGAATAGCACAGCAGTAGCTACTGTACCACCATTTAATAATTTCTTGTTCAGGAGACAATTGCTTTAAGACAAAAAAGTAGTCAGACGGAAGAGAACGATATCCTGAATAAACAGCACCATTAAAAAATATAGACAGAAAACCGAATTTTGGTTTTTTTTGTGTGTTTTTTTAAGAAGGAGAGAGAGAGAGACAGCTTAGGCAGAAATGAGACAAAAAAGAATGGAATGAAATCGTAAAAGTGAAGGATAGGAAAAGAGTTAAAATGTTTTTGGTATTTTAAACTTTTTTTGTTTTTAAGGGAGGATTAAACAAAGGGGGAGGGGAGAAAGACTAACTGTAAAAGAGGGAGGAATGAGGAAGTACTGAAAAAGGAAAGATGGGAGTCAGAATTTCAAAATCATGCGACTCTCATGGTGTCCCACTGCCAGGCGGAGCAGCATCCGCACCACCACAATGGAGCTCCCAGATTTTCTGGAGGAGAAGCTGCTGGTTCTCCAGTACTTTGGGCATATTTTGTTCAACAGAACAAACACACTGGCGGAGGTCCCCCATCTCCTCTCACAGTTGGGAAATCTCTTTCCATGGTGTTTTGCAGAAGTACGGGTACTGGTGCAGGTGCAGGAATTGCTGGTGCAATCCCAAGACAACTGCCACACCAAGAACGGCGGTGATGGACTGTGCGCTCTCCTGTGGTTGGGTGCTCCCCACTAGGGGGAACAGATACTCCACCACCACCACTAGCCACCTCGCACTGTCTCGTCTTCGACTGCACTGGATGGTGGATCTTTAATTGTGACCACTGGCCACCGGTACCTAGGTGGGTCCCCTTTTTCCTCGACTGACACATGTGTCACAGATAGTACATTGGGCAACACTGTCATCCTAGGGGTCCAGTGTAAAAAAAAAAACTCCCATACTAGGGAAGACCAGGGCTGCTTGGCTGTGGATGTCCATGGCACTGAGGAGCCCGATGAGGATAAGCACGGCTACTCAGGGGAGACAGCTGGTGGAAGTGGTGGTACCTGGACTCCTCACCTAAGGAAAGATGAGGACAGGCTGTAGACAGTGCAGTGTAGGGTGACAAAATTGATTCAGGGCATATCATACAAGGATCGGCTTAAGGCACTGAACATGTACTCGCTGAAGGTCAGATGGGAGAGGGGAGATATAATAGACACTTTCAAGTTGCTAAAAGGAATGAACAAGATAAATTGCAACAATATTTAGCATAAGTAGTAGACCAAGAACATAAGTGCAGGAGTGCAAACTGACTGGGGAGATTCAAGAGGGAAGTGAGAAACCTTTATTTTTCAGAAAAGGTGGAGCTGTGGGACAATTTGCTGGCTGATTTGGTGGATGCCAAAACTATCGGTGGTTTCAAACACAGCTGGGACAGAGTGAAGTGCTTAGTGGTTGCCCAGGGTGGTAGCGGTAGGGCGGAGAGCATGGGGGTGGATAGTGTGGGTTAGAACCCTATATGGACAATAAGTCCCGGGTTTATTAGTGTTTTATGGGCAGACTGGATGGCTAATGGTCTTTTTCTGCCATCATTTTCTATGTTGCTATGAAATTGCCAGAGACAAATTTGCTATTAAACAGCAAACATCTGAAGATTTATCAACAAAGGCGAATTTGGCAAATTTGCCATAACTCCACTGGAGGATTTCAACTTTACAACATCTCTACTCCTGTCCCATGTGACAGTGATATGTGAAGGACCACTGATTCAGAGGGAAAACTGCTACAACAGCAATCTGCTATTAGGAGTCGAGATTCTGATCTCAATTAAATAACTTTCTTTTTTTTTTTTTAAGTTATGTTTACTGAGTTTGCAGTGAACATATATTGGAAAGTCAGATGAGTACATGAAGAAATGCACTGTAAAACAACTGAGGGCGCTACCCCTCTTAAATACATACTGTCTAAAATTCATACTACGTCAATTAGATACATCTCTGTGGGAAGCCCACTAACATGTTATTTCACAGTTATACTACAGTATATGCTACATGACTGAACCCATGAGCTGCATGTAAAAATACGAATAACAAAGTACAGTTTCTTAAAACTAATCTCGGCTTCCTGTGAAGGAAAAGAGAAATACATGCTTAACCTCTAATTTTGTACCTTACTGGTACCAACTCTTAAGGATAATAACTCTGCACTAATTTTACTGACAAGGTCACTCCGACCTGCATCGCAGTAGCCTATTACTGGATTGAAACAAAAGTTATAAACAGTATGGATATTAGCTTAGATATTCTGAAGTCTGGCTTATCAATTATAATGCCTTTTCTTTCATTCAAATCCCACTTTAACTCCCAGTATTAACAAATTGAACAAACTTTTAAAAACAAAGATATGTGGGTTTAAAATGAACTACTGTCAGTTCCTGTAACAGGCAAACCTGAACTTGACGATCTTATGGTCACCTCAGGTGTCCATTTCTTCTTCTTTCTCCGAGTCTGATTGGGAATGTTAGTTTCTTCTTGCTGGCTTTGTGAAATAACTCTTTCTTATCCCAATTTTCTTTTTTTAGGTATGTGTATAGGTCTAGCCAGCAGGAGTAAATGAGAGTTACTCACCTGCAACCATAGTTCTAGGAGTGGTATATGGTACGCCTCTACACTAAGGCAGTCTTCCTTTCCCTTTAAATCAATCCAGAATGTCTTCAAGTTAGCTCCTCTCACCCACCCGGGTGGTACACTCCTCAGTTCCACTCCCTGACATGAGGTCTTGCATGCTGGAATCAGGGATCCATGTGCCACTTGCCAGGGGAGGTCACGTGGGTCGTTTGGATGTGCATCATATAGCACTCCTAGAAATACAGTTACAGGTGAGTACGGACGTGGATATGGTGCACTTATCGACACTTAGGCAGACTCCTAACAGTTCTCCCAGAGGAGTGGGCAAAGCGCACACCCCAACTTTGGAAATCAAATCGAATCAAATCAAACTTTATTTATATCGTGCTTTTCAAATATCAAAGTGCGTAAACAATATAAAAAATAATCAATCAGATGAAACATATCAATAAATTAAAAAAGGCAGCAAATAATTCTCAAACTAAACATTGTCCCCGAAGGCTAAACTGAATAAATACGTCTTCAAAGGGGACTTAAAAGTATTAGTGGACAGGCAGTCTCTAATCCAACAAGGTAGACAGTTCCACAGGGTCAGGGCTGCAAATGAAAACGCCCTTGCACCCTAAGTCTGAAGACAGACTCTGGGAACCTCTAGCAATCCCTCATTGGTGGAGCGGAGTGGATGGAGGGGACAATAGGGCAGTAGGAGGTCTTGCAACTAGCCCGGTCCCTGTCCATGTAGGGCCTTATAGGTCAGCAATGCGACCTTGAAGGTGATCCTCCATCACACAGGCAGCCAGTGCAGTTCACAAAGCTCATGTATGACATGGCTAGATCTTCACAAACCTGTCAACAACCTGGCTGCAGCATTCTGCACCAGCTGAAGGCGACGGAGGTCCACCCCCTGTAGCCCTACGTATAGAGCATTGCAGTAGTCAGAGGGATTGGAGAACTGAGGTCCCAAAACCAGCATTCCAGCATGACTCAAGGTCGATGTCGTAGTGGGAAATGAAGGTGTGTGCTGACTTCCAGGTAGCAGCCCTGCAGAGTTCCTGGATAGGGACATCCCTGAAAGCAGCTACCGAGGCAGCGGTACGTCTTGGGGCATAAGCCCTAAACCCTATAGGAGGCTCCCTTCCAGCCAACCTGTAGCAGAGGTCAATGCAGGATGCACCTGCCAATCATCTGCTTAGTTGCCAGTCTGCCAGGTGCGGCTTCAGCGGAGGTGACAAATAGATGGCAAACCTCTCCCCGAACTCCAGCCATGCACTCCAAATAATATGCAAGTGCTCTCTTCAGGTTCAACGTATGAAGCCTGTGCTCGGCCTCCGAGATTGGACTGGTGAAGTAGACAGGGAAGTTAATCACCTGGATGAAGTGAAACTCTGAAACAACCTTTGTTAGGAACTTTAGGTTGGGGCGGAGGAAACCTTGTTCCTGTGGAACACCAGATACAGAGGCTCCACTGAGAGCAACTGGAGCTCACTGATCCTTCTGGCAGAAGTGATAGCCACCAAGAAGGCAGTCTTCCTAGCCGGCCCGGTGGCGCTAAGGGTTGAGGCGTTGGACGCCACACCTCATGCCACACCAGTGACCCAGGTTTGGTAACAAGGCTGGGTCGGTGGGAGGGGGGGGAGGCCAGGAGCTGCACTAAGTGGCAGCAAGGCAGCTCACCTCTCCCAGGTGGGGATCCACTCGCTCCCACTGAAGAGCTGTCCCCAGGTGGAGGCCCGCAGGTAGTGCAGCTGGGGAGTGGCTAGAACAGAGAGGGTACCAAGGATTGCTGCGTGCACATGACTCCACATGTGCCCAGGCAACCATGGCAACAGGAGGGGAGAAAACATGGAAAAGTGGAGCTGGCAGGCTCCACAATGGCCCCGAGTGCCCACGCTGGCCCCATGGAGTCTAGATGTTGGCTTCTGGGGGCAGGGGTGGAGTCAACGCCCTTTGCCCTCGGCCCTGCCATGGGAGGGGGGTGCAACCCATATGGAACCTGCTGGGAGGGCTGAGTGCAGGAAGCCAGGGACTGAAGAACGACCCACTCAGAGGGAGGGGCCATAGCCACCTGCCAGCCCCAGGAAGGAGGATAAAAACCTTGATAAAAAAAAAAAGAAGACGGTTGTTCATGACAGGTGATAGATATCACACTTGTGCACTGGTTTGAATGGCTTGACAATGAGAATTGCCAATACCAACAAGTCTCAAGGTGGTGGTGGTGGTAGTTCACGCACTAGCAAGGACAGGGGGTCATGGCCTTTAAAAAAAAGAGCCCGGCCACCTTCTCCTGCATCATTATCGGCATATCAGCTTGTGCCAGGTGCATCTTGAGGGTCGTCAGTATCAGGTCTGACTGCAACAGGGACCACAGGTAGTCCAGAATGCTAGCCAAGGGGCAGGCCAGGGGGTCTAACTCCCTGCCCTGGCAACAAATGTAAAACCTCTTCCATTTGAAGGTGCAGCACTGACCAATCAACTCCGTCCAGGAGGCTTCCACCACACGGAGAACCTATTCGGAGAGACTCAAAGCCTGGAATTCTAGTCGCTCAGGAACCAAGCTGTCAAGTGCAGGGACTGAAGGTTCGGTTGCAAGACCTTCCCCTTGCGACAGAAGAGCAGATCTGGGCATAGAGGCAAGTGCCATGGAGGTCTGCTGCTGAGGTTGAGGAGATCTGGGTACCAGAATTGGTGCGGCCAGTCTGGGGTTACCAGGATCATTTGCACGTCTCTCCGCACCTTGTTCAGCTCTGTGGATCAGAGGAACGGGAGGGAAGGTGCAAAGGAGACCTGGGTTTCAGGGCCTCATGAAGGCATCCCCACAGAGTATCTCACACTGTGGGGAGCCGCCTCATCTTTGCATTCTCCCAGGAGGCAAACAGGTCAACCAGTAGAGTGCCCCACTGGGAGAAAGTACAGTTATGTAAGAACTTACCGTAACAGCAGATCTTCAAGAGGAGCTCTTGCAGCAGGTAACACCATTAGGACTGAAGTCGGCAGGCACCAGGACCCCACAGAAAACATCTAGCTAGCAGTATACAGTGGTAGACCGCCCCGACGTCAGCCCACCCGACGTCCACCTATGGTACTAAAGGGGTGGTCCCCCAGCCAAATCTCAGTTCTCCCGCCAGAGACCCCAGTGTATACTGAAACTGGAGAACTGAGGTGGTTCCTCTACACTGAGCAATGAAAGGTAACAGAGATGGAGAAGCAGTCACCAGGGGGATGGAGGGAGGAAAAGCAGCACCTGCTGCAAGAGCTCCTCTTGAAGATCTACTGTTATGGTAAGTTCTTGCATAACTGTACTATCTCACTTTGAGGGGGCTCTTGAAGCAGGTAACACCATTAGGACTGAGTCCCAAGCAGTGAAAGGACCAACCCCAGTCAGCTGAGAGGAGGTAGAAGTCAGCGTAACGCTCTCAAGAGAGCAGGCCCTGTAGGACTGTCAGTCCAAAATCTGCCCTACGCCTAGATGCAATATCCAGACTGTAATGCTGGATGAAAGTGCGGACAGAACTCCCAACTGGCCGCTGCACAAATGTCAGCAATGGACGCATTTCTGCAGGAGGCAAATGAAGCAGCTACTCCCCTGGTAGAATGACCTTTAACCGGGCCTGGTAAAGGCTTGTCATATTTGAGGTAACAATAAACAATGCAATTAACTAACCATTTGGACAAACACTGTTTTGAGACAAGAGCCCCTTCTTTCCTTAGGGCGAATGAAACAAATAACTGGTCAGTTTTTCTAATGGCTCGGGTGCAGTCCAAATAATAACGAGGCACCCAGTGGACATCCAGAGTATGCAGTTAGGCCTCCCCTTGATTCAAATACTCTGAGTAATACACAGGCAGGTGGATGTCTTGATTCAGAGTAAACTCAGACACCACCTTAGGAAGAAACTTAGGACTGGTCCTCAAGGACACCCTGTCCTTGTGGAAAGCTAAATAAGGCTCTTTACACATCAGAGCCTGAAGCTTGGAAATCCTGCAAGCAGAAGTAATAGCAACTAAAAATAATGCTTTCCATGACAGAAAGCATAGCTCGCAGCTTGCAGCTGGCTCAAAGGGAGGCAACGTAAGTTTTTCTAAAATGAACAAAAGATCCCAGGGGGAAACAGGGGCCCTGAGGGGAAGTTTCAGATGCAGTATGCCCTGCAAGAAAGTATGGGACAGGTCAAGCTGGGCTAGAGTCTTGCCTGCTATAGATGCATGGTACGCAGAGATGGCGGATAAGTGCATCTTAATCGATGAGTAACTCAAGCCTGAGTCTGATAGGGAAAGGAGGTACTCAAGAATAAGATTCTTTGTACTGATAAAGGGATCTACGTGACAAGCGGTGGCCCATATGCAGAACCACTTCACCTTCATGGCATTAGTGTCTCTAGTAGAAGGTTTCCTGGCTGCTACTAGAACGTCTGCCACCCGGGGAAACACCCCAAATCAGGCGTCTGTTAAGTCTTCAGGAGCCATGTGTGAAGGTGCAGTGACTTGAGGTCTAGGTGGACCAGAGCGCCCTGCTCCTGGGAGAGTAGATCAGAGCACAGAGGCAGGGGGATCGGAGGTTCCACTGCTAGTTGCTGGAGGAGCAGAAGCCATATTTGGCACGGCCAGTAAGGGGCTATTAGGATCACCTCTGCCCCCTCTGGCTGCAACTTGAGAAGTACCCTCTGCAGTAATGGAAATGAAGGGGAAGGAAGACATACAGAAACCTCCCTGTCCAAGAGAGGGACAATGTGTCTCACCAGAAAACACCAAGCCCTAGATCTAGCGAGCAGAAACTGGGCAGTTTAGCATTGTATGGGGACACGAACATGTCCAGTTCTGGGCGGCCCCATCTCTGAAGGAGGAAGTTCCCACTCATGTGCCTTGGACCGGGAATGGCTTAGGCTGATGGTTAAGGTGTTCTGAACATCTGGAACATGCACAGCAGTCAAGTCCAGGAGACGCTCTATGGCTCAATATCAAACTCTCATGGTCTCTCTGCAGAGGGGGTAAGAATGGGCACCCCCCTGCTTGTTTATGTAAAAGATCACTGACATACTGTCTGTCTGGGTCAACAGTGGGCCCAGGAGTAGGTTTGTTTGAAAGGATTGAAGAGCGTATAGGATCACCCACATCTCCAAAACACTGATGTGGAGATGCTGCTCCAGTGGGGACCAGGACCCCTGAGTCTGGCAGTCTGCCAGACGGGTGTCCCAGCCCTGGCCTGATGCATCCATGGTCAGGATCTGTTGAGGCAACTCCAACCGGATGTGGACCCTCCTTGTAGAGATTGGAGGGGTTAAGCCACCACATCAAAGTCTGTTGGACCGAGTTGGATACCGAGTGTTCCAAATCGTCTCTGCGCTGATCCCACTGCACCCGAAGGTTCCACTGGGCTACCCTCATGTGCAGGCGAGCCAGGGGAACCATTGCAATGGCCGCCGCCATATATCTTAGTACTCTGAGACAAGCTCTGGCAGGAACCTGGCGAGACAATGATACCAGGTGAGCCTGTGCCTGAAGACGTTCTGCCCCGTCTGGGGGAAGAAAAGCTTTGCCTTGGGCAGTGTCCAAGATTGCCCCAATGTACTGAAGTCTCTGACTCAACCAAGGAGAGGACTTGGGAAGACTGAGAGTTATCCCCAGATCCCAAAACACAGTGAAAGTGGCCTCCATGGTTCTAAGCAACTGTCTCTTGGTGGGAGCTGTCAGAAACCAGTTGTCTAGGTAAGGGAAGACATAATGGACCCCCTCCTTAAGGCCGCTGCCACTACTGCGAGGTGCTCAGTAAAAACTCGAGGGGCCGAATGGCAGAGCCCAAAACTGGTAATGACTTCCTTGTAAGCAGAAGCGAAGGAATCTTCTGTGGGGTGGGAACACCAAGATGTGAAGATAAGCATCCTGCTTGTCCAGAGAACATAGCCAATCCCCCTGATGAAGCGGGGGGGGGGGCAGGAAGAGTGACCATCCTAAACTGTTTGTATTCTGTGAACTGGTTCAGGTGGCTGAGGTCCAGGATGGGACACAGATCTCCGGTTCTCTTTGGAACCAGGAAGAAATGTGAGTAGAATCCCTTCCCCCGATGGGTCCTATGGCCTGTTTTCACGGGACAGCTTGGATCTCTTCTTGTATAAGGGCGATATGGGCGTGAGGGTAATGGGAGGGTACTGGAGGAATGTCTGGAGGAATCTCCAAAAACTCCAGAGTGTGCCCCTGTTCTACTAGCTGCAGAACCCACTGATCCCAGGTTATTCTGCACCAACCCTCTCCATAGAGAGAGAGAAAAACACCCCCCACCACCTCCCCCAGGGATTCGGCTGGGGGGAGGGAGGTTGAGTAAGGAGTCAGGCAGAGGAGCCAGGGACTGGCAATGTGGCCTGGGATGTTGTAGGAGCTCTAGGGGCAGAGCCTCCCGTGACTTGGGAAGTAGCCTTTTTCTTAAAGACACTTCTAGGCTGTAGGCCTCCGGGTTGCTGCTTGGAGGTGCGACAAAAGGACTGCCGCTGGAATGATTTAGGCTGAGATCAGTGCAATGTTTGAACTGAATGTAAAGCCTTACCGGATTCTTGTAGGCGAGTGATTATATTTTGGGAATCCTCACCAAACAAAACAGGACCTCTAAAAGGGGCATCTAGAATCTTAGATTGCATATCCGGGGCAAAACCGGAGACTCTAAGCCAAGAGTATCGAAAAAGACAAACTCCTGAAACCGCAGCTCTGCCTGCAGAGTCCAAGTCATAAGAGGCTCAGAGAACGCGAGTCCCAACATCTGAGCCTGATTTGAGCAGATGTACTAGCTCAGCCTTTCCAGGAAAATCAGACTGGGATTGAGCTACCTCCAAAGTTTTCTCCCACAGGGCATTCTAATATTGGACCATGTGTGTGAGAAAATTTAGGGAATGAATAGTGTAGGTGGCAGAGGAATAGACCTTCTTACCAAAATGGTCTATCTACCTAGAGTCCTCGTCGGAAGGCTGACAGCTCAGGTGCCGGGGCCGCTTAGAGCAGCCATGGGCAGTATTAATTACTATCGAATCAGCCTCTGGATGCTCCCTGTAGAAGGGTTCGTCCCTAGGAGCATTATACAGGCGATCTGCCTTCATAGATGTCACTGGTGTAGTAGATAGCTGTTTCTAAGCAGCCTGATTAACATCCTTGAAGGAGTCAATAAGGGGAGGAACAACCAAAGGCAACAACTCCTTTTTACAGAGGAAAGCGGCTAGCTGACGTCGCTCAAGATCCACTTCCTTCATGTCCCAAACCATAAGAGACTGGATGTGTCTCATCACATCCATACAAGTAGGGTCATCTGGAGGGGATGCGGGGTATCCTTGGGCTCCTCTGGTTCTGACGTAAGATCAGAGAGTTCCTGGAATCCTTGTAAGAAGTAGAGGAGGAATATCCCCGGCTCGCCCGAGTCACGAGAGGGAGAGCAATGATGCCTTCGTCAATGGGTCCTCAGATGACCGGCACCAGCCCCATCTGGTTGTAGAGTAGGCCCCTTAGGAGGTGGTACTGGAGCCTTCCTAGGGGAAACCTGCTCCTCTGTTTGATCTGGAGGACGATCCCGAGGAGTTGGTGTTGGCGACTCCTTCGGGGCCTCCTTATCTTTGAAGTATGCCAACCAGGCCGCAAAAAGGGTATTAAGGTCTGTGGGCGGGTTCTGAAACATAACCAGGAGAGCCGGCATCTGCGAGGTAGGCTGAGAGGGCCCCAGCGTCAGTTCTTAAAGTTGCGGTAACCCTGGCATCGGTTCCACTGGCGTTGGTCCCTCGGGTGTGACAGGAAGCTCCTGCCACGCTTGAGGACCTTTTCTTAAATCTGTTGCAACATTTCTTCTATTTCTTATCCTAATCTATTCTTTACAATTTCTAGTCCATAAGGTTGGCCACCTATGGGCCCCCCTTCCCTTTCTTGACTATGCTATAGTGTCCTCTTTAATTTTCCTTTTCCCTCTCAGGTCCTCGTACAGGGCGGTCAATTTAGAGACCTCCAAACATATGTAAAACAGGTTGTGTTTATCGTTGTTGGATTTAGTAACAGCACTATGTCATAAAATACCTTGATGTATATACCTTATGTTGTTTATCAAACCTGCAAATGTTGAAAATACCATGGCACTAGGTGTTTTTGATAATGGTAAAACGTACTAGATGATTATTATAGAAGTTAAGTTAATTGTGCTATTTAAGGTGCATGTAAATTGCTGTAAACTGAAC
This sequence comes from Neoceratodus forsteri, assembly GCA_016271365.2. Taxonomy (NCBI): domain Eukaryota; kingdom Metazoa; phylum Chordata; order Ceratodontiformes; family Ceratodontidae; genus Neoceratodus; species Neoceratodus forsteri. The sequence goes on from CM057456.1 coordinate 1,073,288,515, forward strand.
AACTCTGAAATGTCATGGTGATTTGCATATATCCCATGATGCTTTGCATTATGGAAGTATGTATGATGCTTTATTTCTTTGAAACTTGACTTGTTGCCAATGCCATTTGGGGTTACCCTTTTTTCAGTGCTTCTGCACTGAGGTTCTTTGTTATTAGCTTTTTTTTTTTTTTTTCTATTTGAGCCCCCACTACCCAGCACTGGTTTGTCCCTGTGTTTCTCCCAGTGTTTGTGCTTTCCCGAAGACTTCTTCTCTTTGGATGATGAAGAAGTGGAAGCCCCAGAGGCCGGAAAAGAGGAGGTACTTTTGTGGAGTTCCCTCTCCGTCGCTGTAAGTTTTTGCTGCAGCAGGCAGGCAGGCTTCCAGGGTCTTCTGGCAGCAGAGCCGGGTGCGCTGGCTAAAATCCTGGCAGTGCTGCCAGGGCCTGCTAAATCTCAACTGGTAAGTTAGATCAGAGATCAGTGTCAGTAGGTGCTGGCTAAGTGCAGAGAAAGGACATACATAGTCTGTTGCTGCAAACTGATGTACTGAAGAAGCAATATGCTATTGCTGAAGCTTATTTCCTGAATAAATATCACACAGAGATTATGTGCTGAACCTGAAGTTTGGTGTCTGGTCCATCTGTCATCCTACAACCCCTCCACATGGGGCAGGGAACCATCCTGTATTGGTCTGACTAGAGTAGAGAGACCGGGCGTCAGACCCTCAGGCGTCGGCTGTGCAATGACAGGGCCAGCTGGTGAATGTGGACGGCTAGGGGATGACAGCTGTGGTGTCGCCAGGGTCAATGCTGGAGTGGCCGGCTTTGTCCAGACAGGTGTGGTCTGATGCTGGCCTGGTTATGCAGCCGGCACCAACCTAGAGGGGGAAGCCTGTCCCAGGGAGCTAGCTCCTGAGTGGGGCAGAGGGATCACTCTTGCAGGAGAGGGGAGCGCATGCACCTGGTGTCGGTCCATGTCGTTGGAACCAACTTAGCAGACGCCTTGACCGGGAGATCGACTGGCAAAGACCCGCCATCTGAGGAGGACCCGGTCGAGCCACCTGGCTCAGAACCTGCCTGCTGAATGGGCCTGAGCTTCAGGGGCTGAGAGGCTGGGGACGAGGTCCTGAGCCCCAAAGAACCACCGCCCGAGATAGTAAGGAGAGTGGTTTGTTTGACCACTGGGAGCCTGCAGGGAGAGAGGGCTGCCGGAGTGGAAGGGGCTGACCTCCCGTGGGAGGAAGACCCATGTTCGGTACCTGACTTACACGGGGACCTGGAGCGGGAAGCTGACTGGGGTTTGTCCCTGTGTTTCTCCCAGCGTTTGTGCTTTCCCGAAGACTTCTTCTCTTTGGATGATGAAGAAGTGGAAGCCCCGGAGGCCGGAAAAGAGGAGGTACTTTTGTGGAGGTCCCTCTCCGTCGCTGTAAGTTTTTGCTGCAGCAGGAAGGCTTCCAGGGACTTCTGGCGGCAGAGCCGGGTTCGCTGGCTAAAATCCTGGCAGTGCTGGCAGGCCACAATGTCTTGGTCCGCGCCTAGGCAACGCAGACACAACAAATGGCCGTCCTTGTGGGGAAGTTGCCTTCAACAAGCACACTTTGTTTGCTGCCGCTCCACAGAAGAGGATGGAGAAGAAGACATGCACAAAATACTGTAATTTGTGAGGGGAAAAAAAAGAAAAATAACAAAGCGCGGGTAACGCAAAGAAAATGGCGGTCAACCAAAGCAGAAGGTGTCCGTGTAGGTCTGACTTGTGAGGGTTGACAGCGGGAAACGAACTAAGGTTGGGCTGTGGGACCGCCCCTTTTATACCACAGGCAGATGTCGGGGGGCAGGCTGACATCGGGGGCGGTCTCCCGCTGTATACTGCTAGTTAGAAGTTTTCTGTGGGGTCCTGGCACCTGCTGATTTCAGTCCTAATGGTGTTACCTGCTGCAAGAGCCCCCTTGAAGTGAGATCAGGTGGTCCATCACCTCCTGATGTACAGAGACCACTCATGACATACCTCGCCCACTCGGCTGAGGGCATCCGTAAGCTGGTTGAAGTCTCCAGCTACATGAATCACCAGGAGATTGGTACCCAAACTGTGCATGAGGGTAAAGGTGCAGAGGGCTTCCCAACACAACCAGAGGGAATGCGCTGGTGCTGGATGCCATGTATCCCAGCAGCTGAAGGAAGTCCCATGCAGGGTGCAAGTCCCCAACCTGAAATGATCAGGCAAAGGAGGAAAGATCCGCTGCTCAATCCGCTGAGAGTCGGGCCTTGCCCAGAGGAAGTCAAGCTCTGCCCCAATGAGGTAGATAACCTGCGAGAGGCTGAGTCCCGACTTGGCCAGGTTGATGCGGAGACCCAGGGCTAAGCAAGTCTGGAGGGTCAAGTCCCTGGACTACCCCACTGCCCCTTGAAATGAACCAGCAATCAGCCAGTCATCCAGGTACAGTACGGATAAATTCAAACCCCTCAATGCCGCAGGAATGCTGCCACCACTGCGATGCACTTGGTAAAGACCCTAGGGGCCGAGGAGAGGTTGAAAGGCATGACCCAGAAGTCAAAAAGCACCCCTTCTGCACAAAACCGAAGGTACCACCAGTGGGATGGACAGATTGGGATGTGAAAGAAGGCATCCTGGAGGTCCAGAGAGCAGAACCACATGCCCTGCTCCAGAGACAGAATGATCTGATTCAGAGTGACCATCCAGAATTTGTGCCATCTGAGGAACTGGTTCAGATTGTAAAGATCCAGTATGGGTTGCCAACACCCCCCCATCCATTTGGGGACTTAGAAATACCTGAACACAAAACCCTGGCCGGCCGTGACACAGGCTACAGCTCCTTTCTCCAGGAGCTGAGCAATGTCCTCCCTGAGGGTGGACAGCATGTCACAAGCACCATGGACTCCTGTGGGGCATGGGCTCAGTAGGGTGGGACAGCTTCACAATCGAAAGGCAGTTTGCAACCCACCACATCTAACACCCATTGGTTTGCAGTAACGGTGGACCAGGCATGCCAGAAGTGGTGAAGCTGACCCCCCACGGGAAGCTGAGACAGGGGCCTGATGGGCAGGAGGCAGATGCCCCCAAACCATCCCTGAGTAGCCCTGGAGGAGGCCCCAGCGCTGGCTGCCAGAAGGGCACTGCTGCCCCAGTCTCTGGATTTCTTGGAGCACTGGCTGGCGAACTTGAACTTAGTTCACCAAACCTGGGACTGCCCCGACTGGGGCTGCTGCGGTTTGGGATGCTGGGATGGAAAGGGATGAAACCGACAGGGTTTTTTTCTTCAGTTTCTGTCCCTTAGGGTCCTTTTGTGAGGACGTGAGTAAATCCAGAGTGGCACTGGACTTCTTGATCCTGGTGAGGTGTCCATCCACACCACCCCGGCCCAAACAGGTCGGTGCCCAAGAAGGGGACATCTGCTAGTTTGAGCTGGGTATCTGCCATAAAGGTGGAAATCTGCAGTCAGGCTCTACAACACATAACAAATGCTGCTGCCATGAACAGGGTGCATGAGTCACCTATGTCCAAGGCCATCTGAAGCTGGTGCAACCCTGGTCTCTGACCACCCGGACAGCAAGTCCGCAGGAAGGCAGAGAAGGTCATGGTCCAGGACCCCCATAAGGGTGTATTCGAAGCTGGCCATCATCAAGGCAGAGCTCGCCTGATGGAGACCCAGGAAGGAGACCGCACAGACCTTTAATGCTGCATGATCAAGTTTCTTGGACTCCTTGTCGGGGGGGTATCCACTTTCCTAAGGTTTCCCATCCTGCAAAAGACAGAGTCCACCACCAATCCCCCGGCCAAGGGGTAGTCCGAAAAATTGGAAAGAGAACCGGTAGGAACCGCGTACTTGGAGACCATGCAGGCTTGATGGCATCAGACTTGAAGCCTGATGCTGCCAAAGCTCCAATGCGGGACCTAAAGTAGCCTCTGCCATCGGCAAGGCAATCCCGGGGGAGTCATCCCAGTCGATAATTTCCGTAAGGAGGTACTTGGCCTGCTTCTGAATCGACTCCAGGAGGATCTCTATTGATTCAGAGATGAAACGGAACTGAGCCCTGAAGGAGACCGGACCAAGGTCTGTAGTGAGCTCTTTGGCCAACTCGAGGTCAAAACCTGGAATCCAAGAGGATTGCATGGAGGACCCATTTGAGTTCAAAGACTCCTCAAACACCCACCTCGGCATTTCTCTCCATGTACCACCTTGGACTCATCTGAGTGAGTGAGTGATCTGGATGGACAACTGGCTAGAAAGACCAGTAGTAGGGTGAGCAGCCTTAGACAGTGCCTCGTGTAAGGGCTACTTGGGCGGGGGGCTCCACCAAAATCAGCGGAGAAACCAGTGTAGGCTCGACTGGATGGGGCAGAACCAGAGCAGGCCGTGACCGCGCTAAGGGAGTGCTGGGGTTCGCAGAAGGGGTCGCATCTAGCCTAGGACCCACTGCTGCTGCATCAGCTTCTCACAGTGCTATTGCAACTTGTGGCACAGTCTCTCATCATGTGAGGACAATGAGGAAGAGGAGCATCAATAGGCGTCTTAGTTGAAGGCCGAGTGTGAGAACACACAGATTCCCAAGACCGCAATCTTGACTGCAACTGGGACCCTGACCTAGACCTCAACTAGTGAAGACAGCGTTGATGGCAAGGGGATGTGGGAGGAGGGACTGTGTACTCAACACAGGTTGGGTCCAGCCACTGAACCCCCAAAGGGGGTAGAACTTGGGAGGAGGCAGTTTAGTTGGCTGGCTTGCCGAAAGGACTGGAGTCCTAGAGATCGAGTCATCCTCCATTTCTTCTCACAACGAGTCAACTGGGTCAAGAAAATTCTCAACCGGCTGGTCAGCCTGTGTCCTGGCTAACAAGCCCGCTGGGGTTACCATGGAGCTAGCAGCCTGCCCCTCGACTAGGGCAGGTTCAGCTCAGTCCGAGAGCTTGACAGCGATCCAGCAGTCAAGGAAATTGTGGGAGCGGGAAGAGCGTGCTCATTCCTGTTCCCACAACATACAGTGGGTTCATTTAGATTTGTTTGCTCTCTCCAAGGGTCTGCAGGGACTGCCACACTTCTCTAAAAGTGCAAAAGTGAAAGAAGCCCTTAGGCTGGTACCAACCGAGCAGCAGTGTGGGCGCCAAGGACGGAACCACCGTGGCCTGTGCTGCCACCTCTTCTAGGGCTGCAAGCTGGAAGGCCAAACCCGCAGATACTGAAACCACTTTGCAGGCATCCTTACAGCACAGCAGAGGATCCTGTTCGTCAGGGCGACCAAGAAGGAGGCGGGCAAACTGATGCTCATGCAAGGAAGGTAACAAGGACTTGCAAAGACTGCAGGCCTGAGGGTCGAGCTCTGCCACGAGGTGTGTGGCTCAGTACAAGACATTTTTTTATTGCAGGTGACGCATCTCTTAAATCTGGGACCAGACTAAGGTTTGTCGCACTCTGTTTTCAAGAAAAGACGTATAAATGATGCTGAGAAAATCACTTGAAAACAGTAGTAGAAACTTGGCCTACACTGCATGCATGGAGCTGCGAAGGAAGAGACCTGATTCTTCCAGCAGAAAGGAAGATCTGACATCAAGGGGTGGAGCCGAGGAGAATACCACCCGGGTGGGTGGGAGGAGCTTAGCTTGAAGACGTTTCAGCTGGATTTAAAGGGAAAGGAAGACTGCCTAAGTGTAGATACATGCACCATATCCGTATCACTAGAAATGTTTTGTACTTAAAGCTTTTAATTTCATCAAACTACATACAGCCAGAAAAAGGCACACAAAGCACCCCAGGTAACCAATGTTATTAGTAAACAGCTGTTTCCTTACAGAACAGCCCACTCAATAAAAAACAGAAATACAGAGTCTGTCGACAGAAAAGGACCTCTTGGCCCACTCAGTCTGCCCAGACTGTCCCTGCCTAGTCGGTCTCCGCAGACCCCACCTGGTCTCCAGCAACCCTGCACCCTCCCAGCCTATTTACTGGTATTCCCCTCTATCTATTACATGCATGCTTGAAGCCCTCCTACTGTTTTTTGCCTCCATCACTTCTGTTGGTAGTTTGTTTCAGGCATCCTCCACTCTTTCAGTGAAGTAGTACTTCCTCACATCCCTCCTAACTCCCCTTCCCCACCTTCATCACATGTCCCCTGGTCATGGTGCTCTTTCTAATTTTAAAGAGACCCCCTCCTGCACTCTGTTCACCCCTTAAGGTACTTGTAGCAAGGTTTTATTTAACTCTAAAAATTGATTAGTGTTTTGCTCATAAAAGTTCTAAAACATTGTGAAAATGCATAGCACTTGCCTCACTGTGTTTAACAAACATAACACTTCTAGAAAACCTATATAAATGCTTTCTGTACAGTTAGTATTGTCCCAAGAAAAAACTGCTAATCAATTATTTAAAACCCTGTTGTAGGTCTCTATTATGTCCCCTCTCCCTCTCTCTCCCCCCTCTCTCCTTCAATGTCTACATGTTAATACCCTACAACAACAACGTCCCACACTCACCACTCTCAAATAAAAGATGGGAATATAGCCATGAATGACACTAAGAGATTTAGGGGAACTTCTGTCTTTAATTCTCCACCTAGTGCCGTGATTTCAACCTTTCAAACAGTTTGTGAATATGAGCTAGAAAAATTATTTTCTGATTTACCACACATTAAATATGACACTGTGCTGAAACCAGAGGGATGCACTAAAATGCCTTAGGAATGATGCAACTATTGTAATAAAACAGGCAGATGGGGGGGGGGGGCAACTGTGGTACAGGATACGAGGGATTATATTTATGAAGTTAATAGGCAGCTGTCAAATACTGCTTTTTATAAAAAACTTGAAAGTGATCCCACTGTCTTCTACAAACATAGAATTGATTAGTTCATTTCGGAAGCATCTAAAAAAGGTTGGATAGGTATGGATGTTAAGAATTTCTTTACAGTTGATCATCCGGTCCAAGCTACTATCAGTACTTTACCCAAAGTACATAAACATTTTGAAGTCCCCCCCCCCCCGGCAGACTCATACTGAGTGGAGTGGGGTCCCTTATGGAGCCACTCTCCCAATCTGTGGACCACTTTTTAAGACCCTTTGTAACATAGCTGGAGTCATATATCAAGGACACCAAAGATGTCTTGTGCATTTTGGGGGACACTTAAGTAGGCCCGGGCTCCTTTTGGATTACTGTGGACGTGGAGGCTCTATACTCCAACATTCCACAAGAGGGTGCTCTAGATAGTCTGGCTTTTTTTCTGAACTCCAGGGGGTCAGACCCACTCCCTGTACAGAATTACTGCTGAAACTGGCAGAACTTAAAATTCAGCGCCTTCTCTTTCCTGGGTGACTACTACTTACAGACAAAGGGCACCACTATGGGTGCAACTTTTGTCCCTAGGCTTGCTAACCTATACATGGGGCAGTGGGAGAATGCAGGGACTAGGGACCCTGATAACACTTTTTTTGGAAGATTTATTTGCACAAATGCTTTATCGATGACATCTTGATTATATGGGATGGTGAGCTTACAGAGTTTGAGGATTCTATCTTGTACTTGCATGCTTCGAACCCTAACCTGCATTTTACTTACACCGCTAGTCAGGAAAATGTCTGTTTTTTAGATCTAAACTTCATTAAGAACATGGATGGTACAATTTCTACTGACATATATAGGAAACCATGCGATAGGAATACTCTCTACCTATCTAGTAGTTGCCACCCTAGACACACAGTGAATAATATCCCCAAAGGCAGTTTCTGAGAATAAAAAGGAACTGCTCTGAGACTGAAGGTTTTGAAAAAGAAGCAAAGGACCTACAGAGTAGATTTGTTGAAAAAAGGGTACTCTGCCAAACATACAGATACAACCTATCAGACTGTTAAGAATATTCCAAGACAGGGCACTCTCAGGGAGAAACAAGTGAGACCTGATGATATGCAAAAATTGAATTTTGTCATGACTTAATCAGTACACACTATCAAGGTAGCAAACATTATTAGGAACAACTGGAATATTCTGAGGGGGGGGAACCCTTCCTACAACAGTATCATGAGAACACCCCCAGACTATCATATAGACGTGCTGAGACTCTTAAAGATGCGCTAGTGCGTAGAAGACAGGACCCTCCCACAATTTATACGTGGCTTAAATCAAATCCTGGGTGTTACAAATGCCAGAGATGTACTTACCGTCCCAATATTTTGAAGAGTAAGGATTTTACTAGCCCACACATACTAGAAACTACACAACACTACAACTTATTACATGTGACACTGTAGGTGTAATTTACATGGTGACATGCATTTGGGGGAGGCAATACAGCACAGTGGTTTAAGGCTCTGAGCTGCAAATCTGGAGACCTGGGTTTGAATCCCACAGCCCCCCCCACCACCTGCATACTATGTGGCCCTGAGCAAGTCACTTAACTTCCCTGTGCTCCCAGGTAGCAGCTGTAAACAAGCTTTCAGCTTAGTGTGCCACTTCTGGTTAAACAATTGAAAAAAGGAAAAAAATATGCCTTCTATGTGGGCAAACCAAAGAGGAGTCTAAAACTGAGGGCAGGTGAACATTGCTGAGCTATTAAAATGGTGACCTTAGCTATGCTACTGCCTTGCATGTTGCGACCAGCAACAATCAGACAGAACATGCTTTTAGCTTTCAAGGCATTGAAAAAGTGTTCAGAAATTCCAGAGGGGGGTGATCATGACAGTTTCATCGAAACAAGAGAAGGATTTTGGATTTACATATTGGGGGCTTATAAAAGTCCAGGACTGAATGACAGATTTAACCTTGCACCATACTTGAAAAAGAGACAGACTAATAGTGACGGAGATCATATTGTTACACACTTTAGGAGACATTTAGTGCATATATATATATAGTTTATATACATTTAAACATTTGACCAAAATAACTTCTGGAATTACAGCCTGAATTCCTCCACCCCCACTTTTATTTCCAGTTTCATTCTTTCAGCACTGAATAGAATTGTTTTTATATTATGCTGAATGGCTTAACTTGAAATGCTTTCCTTATGTCTCTTTCCAGACATATTGATCTACTGGAAATCTAAGGAAGTCACATGGACCTTTTCTCTGCGCCCTCTTTTTGATTTCAAATTCCAGTCTATTAAGATTTAAAAAAAATTTTATTGCACACATATATACAGTCGTGGCCAAAAATACTGGCGTCCTTGCACTTTTTCAAATAACTCACAAATTACTCTAAACATAAGCTGAAATTAACAACAGTACAGTATTTGGTCTCCACAATTCTTTATTTCTCTGTTAATATTACAGCACCTTTGTTTTTGATTCAGAATTTAATATATCCTTTTAAATCAGAAAATGAAAAGAAATGGCATTGACAAAATTATTGACACCCTAGACTTAATATTTGGTAGCACAGCCTTTGGTCAAAATAACTGCAATCAACCGCTTCCTGTAGCCATGGATGAGCTTCCTGCACCTCTCTACTGGCAGTTTGGCCCACTCTTCTTGTGCAAACTGCTCCAGTTCTCCCAGATTTGAAGGGTGCCTTCTCCCAACTGCTGTTTTCAGATCTCTCCACAGGTTTTCAATGGGATTTAGATCTGGACTCATTGCTGACCACTTCAGAACAATCCAGCGTCTTGTCTTGAACCATTCCTGGGTGCTTTTTGAAGTGTGTTTGGGGTCATTGTCCCGCTGGAAGACCCATGACCTTTGACGGAGACCCAGCTTTCTGACACTGGGTTCAACATTGCGCTCCAAAATGGCCTGGTAATATACAGATTTCATGATGCCATGCACATGTTTAAGGCACCCAGTGCCAGAGGCAGCACAGCAACCCCAAAACATCACTGAACCTTCTCCATGTTTGACTGTAGGGAAGGTGTTCTTTTCTTTGAAGGCTTCATTTGTTTTCTGTAAACATAGAGATGATGTGCTTTACCAAAAAGCTCTAATTTGGTCTCATCTGTCCACAGGACATTCTCCCAGAAGGATTTTGGCTTGTTCAGGTGTGTTTTGGCAAACCCAGTTGGGCTTTCTTATGTCTCTCTCTCAGCAGTGGAGTCCTTCTGGGCCTCCTACCACATAACCCCCTTTCATTGAGTTGGCGACGGATGGTGCGAGTTGAAACTGTTGTACCTTGTGTCTGAAGGTCAGCTTAAATCATTTTTGGCAGTTGATCGAGGTGCCTTCTCCACCATTCGAACAATCCTGCGCTGCAATCTTCGATCAAGTTTTCTCTTGCGGCCACGTCCAGGGAGGTTGGCTACAGTGCCATGGGCCTTAAACATCCTGATAACATTACGTACGGTGGAAACAAGAACATCAAGGTCTCTGGAGATGCTTGAGATTGTCCATGCTTGGCTACAATCTTCTGTCTGACTTCCTCAGACAATTCTCTGTCTGTCTTTCTTTTCTCCATGCTCATTGCGGTACACACAGTGACACAAAACAGGAGAATGAGTCCTTTTCTCTATTTAAACTGGTTGAATGAGTGATTTTTACATTGCAGGCACCTGCAACTCACCACAGATGAGTTCAATTCCAAACTGAAGGAGAATCACCTGCTTGAAATCTAATTATTTCTAACTACTTCTAAAAGGTGCCAATAATTTTGTCCGGGCCATTTAAGGATTTCTGTGTGGAATAAGCTAAGACTTAGTAAATTTTTCTGCTTTTTGTGTTTTATTCCACTGCAAACCAAAGAAATACATATGTGGATACTAAAATATTTTTTAATTTCAACAATTTTCTGGAAGGAATGGTGCATTATTAGAAAAATCTGCAAGGGCGCCAATATTTTTGGCCACGCCTGTATGAAGCTTGTATGTAACTATTCGTTTTTAATGCACCTTGAATTGCACTGTTTTGTCACTTTGGGCGTGTGGATTAGGCGCAGCTTTATGATGTCACTGCCCATGATGTATAAATGAATGGACCATCCTGTTGCAAACTAGATCCACTGAGGAAGGAACCATGAAGATTCAGAAACACATCTGGAGCTAGTGTTGTACTGCACATTGCACTTTATATTAAAATGAAGCACCTTTGAAATTCTACTTGGAGCCTATCTTTTATTTGAGAGTGGTGAGTGCGGGACTTTGTTGTTGTTGCTATAATTGTTTATCCTGGAGCACCCTACCCTGATGCAGCCTCTGGTTCTGGATTTTATGTTGATATCTCTCTCTCTCTCTCTCTCTCTCTACATAGGGCTTTTGGTGTAACCCATGCACCATTTTAGTTGCCTGCCTCTGGACTGCCTCCCCCTGTCTATGTCCTTTCTGAGGTGCGGCCTCAAAAACTTTCCCCTCCGGTGTTCACATCTGTAATTGTAGCCTTCATTAGTGCTTACTGGATAAGGAGAGCTACTTAAAATGACAGCTCTACTGTTGTAAACTTGACACAAAACCAGCTCTTGCTGAATAAATTATCATGAATACTCCACTCTCACATGGGACAAGGGATACTGTAGGAAAAAGAAGAGCAATAAAAAAATGCTAACATGTTGATCTCCAGGGGCTATAAAACCAGCAGGCATATTTTGAAAAACCTCCTTACAGTAAGCAAAAGGGAGGAAACACTAGGACTACACCTACAAACCAAAACACTCTGTACAACATATTTTTTTGTCTATTTTCCCCCACCTGCCGACCGTCCCCCATCCCCTGGTCTCCCCAGCCCCATCACCCCGGCATCCTCCAGAACTTACCTGTCCGGCTCTTCCCCCAGGGCTTGCCCCCATGGTGGGGTCAGTGGGGCCCCCTTCAAGCCCCACCAGGAACAGGATCCAGCTGGAACGGACATGCCAGATAGCTGGGTGCATGGGCTTCTGAGAGACCGGTGTCATCCTACTGGTCGGCAAGGTTTTCCCATTTTCTCCCATCATGGAGGAAGTGGTGTGCAATGACACCACTGGCTGTACTGTGCTCACTCCTGTGCGCAGCATGCTGGGCGTCTGCCCCGCCTCCACTCCTCTCTTTGTACAGCCCCTGTGTGCCAACTTCCAGCTACTGCTAGGGGTCAGGCTGACACTGGGCACCAATCCCTCGATCCCCCGGCTGACTCCTGAGCTTGCTTCTGAACATGGGTTACTGGCGCTACAAGCAGTAGCATTATCATTGCACTGGCAGGCCAGCCTTTTTGTCAATTGTGACTAGTGCCCCTTTAAGGTCAGGAGAGACTCTAGGTCCATCATGTCTGCCCCACTGAGTCACAAGCAGAGCTGCAATAAGTATGCTGTGCAAACATGTACCAGTTTTTTTTAGGAATTATTGCAGAACACAGCAACTAAGCTAAGGAATTGACTAAAAAAAGACCCTCCACACTGGTTTCGATTTTTATGCTTTATTTGAACTATCTAGAAGCAAGAAGACATGACGAGGTGTGCATTAGACACTTCTAATGCATGGCTAGGGGCATAATAAGGCTGCAGGCCTCATGCACTTAGCCCCTGGCCATACGGTAGAAGTGTCTAATGCACATCCCCAGAGTGTTACTTTACAACCTTATCTAAACGTTTAAATACGGAAAAACAGATATAGTTTGCTGAAAATATAGGAAAAAAGAGTCCCTCCCCCAGCTCTGATTTGATTTTCTTAAGGACACTTTTCCATTCATGGTAGCCGTAGTTGTAGTTTCTTTACCTCCCCTCAGTTCTGTGTGGAAAGAGTGGCCAGGGCTCGAGTCTGCATGGTTTTATAACAACATTATTTGATACACACACACACACAGTTTAAATGGTGGCTGTTAATTTAAAATGTACTTTGTTTTCCTTTGTTTAATCCACGTCTGTTTTACACAGTGGATTAGAAATCAAGAGCGCTGGCTCTCACCAGCAGTTTGATTGGAAACACAGAGGATGTGTACTGTTTGAAACAGCTGAAAACAATTATATTCTGTGGGTTTATTCTTGTTTTCATTGTTTTTTCTTTCATTTTTATGGGCATAGGAGCGTGAGCAAACTGGCACTGAGGAGACACAGCGGGACAGTGACAGAGCAGCAGACCGTCTAGTGGTAGGGCAGAGGAAACAGCTCAGCAAAAAACGTGCAGAGAAGAGTACTTTCTTTTTCAAGGATGTCTAAATGAAATGGAGTGCTCCCTTCATTTATGAAATAACTGAACAAGCCAGCAGCTGGAGAGGAAGGAGAGCGAGCGGTCTGCCACCCCTCAGGAAAGATGCAAGTACTGTAACGAAGGCACTTGAGAAAATGCTGATCAGTGATTAAAGCAAAAAAAAACTCATTCTGAGCTGTCCTGAACTACCCTAGGTTTCTTTTTTCAAATCAATTACTACTGGTTTTACCCTGTCTGCTACTGACTCTCTATCTACATATGTGGGCTAAGTGAGTGGGGAAAACAGGGCAGCTATCAGTTTTTTTTAATTCCACTGGCTCATAGCTTTCTTTCTCTGTCCTACATCCTGCTAGCCAGCACGTGTTTTTAACCATGTGTTAGACACGTCCAATGCACATCTAATAACCAATCAGGATGCAGGATATTTTCTTCCCATTTTATAAGCTGTTTTAAAGAAATAACATCCACAATTTTGGGAAATTAAGTATTTTCTTTCTTTTAGATACATAGAGAGTTAAGGACAGAAAAAGACTTTGATTCACATTTTCAGAGCTGGACATTAGCGCTGCGCATGACATTGCACACAGCCTGCCTGGGGACATATTCAGACAGGCAGCGCACTCTGACCGGTGTCTGCTGCTTGTCTGAATATGGAAGCTATGGGAGCAGAGTACACAGCAACTATTCACTGCGCCAACACAGTCCCCTACAGGAAAATGACACAGAAGCAAAGAGGGACAGCAAGTTCCAAACAGGATAGCGCCTTTGCCCATACCTCTCAACTGTACCACATTACGAGGAACGTTCCTCATTTCACTTCACAAAAGCTCCCTGTTCCACATTGTGAGGACTTGTTCCACATTCAAAATCAACATTTCATAGCAAAAATCTATAGTAAATGATGCAAAAAATATATTATTCAATTAATAACAGACTTCCTAAACATAAATGCAATATGTTAACAGTGTTTTCAGCTTCTTAAGTAAAGATTTGATTAAGTGTTCCACATTTTGCCCATTTGTTCCACATTTTGACAGGCAATGTTCCACATTTGGGGGAAAAAAGGTTGAGAGGTATGCCTTTGCCACTGTGAGCCATTTTCAGTTGCCTGCATGCTAATATGCACATACGGCATGCAAGGCACTAAGGGTCCATTTGCATATTATTATAAGCTCATTTGCATCTCTGCACAAGGCTACCATGCACAACTGTGTGGATGCATTATTCTGAGTTGCAGCTTCCCCTTCCCCGACTGCAAGTCCAATCCATGAACAAATGCCCAATTCTTACATCTCTGGCAGTCTAGTGTCCCCCATCCTCCTGATCGCCAATCAATCAATCTGTAGATGCCCAAATCCCATATCCCTGGCAGTCTAGTATCCCCCCCACTCCAACCCCCCTGCTCACCAGTCTGAGCTGTCTAAATATCCCAAATCCTAGCTATTTCTACAGTAGGCATGCTCTCATTCCCTGTCACTCAGATGGCTGTCAGCCGTGGTGGTGAGCAGAGGGGCTGTGCCAGTCCCCATCTCAGGGTGGTGGCAACTGTCATTCCTGCCATCTGGGGTGAGCTGGGTGCCACTGGAGGGTGGAGGTTGAGGTTGCAGAGTGGGCAGGACAGGGAGGATGTGTGGCATAGTGATCAGGTCGTGGTTGGGGGGGGCCACTAGATTACCATGGAAATAATGTTTGTGATATTAAGACAGCTCAGAACGGTGATTGGGAGGGGGGCCACTAGATTACCAGGGATATAGGACTTGGGATATCTATAGACAGCTCGAAATGGCAATTGGAGTGGGGTGGACAGCCATTACACTGCCAGAGATATGGTATTTGGACACTTATACCTGATCAATCGGTGGGGGGCACTAGACTGGCAAGGATATGAGATATGTGCACTTACAGACTGATTGGACCAGCGATTGGAGTGTGTGGGGCCAGGAGATGCTGGCAGGGTATGACAGACCATGGAACATAGAAATATAGACAATGATGACAGAAAAAGACCATGTTAGAGCTGACCCGGTGGCACTGGGTGCCACACTTCCAACCATGCCGGCAAGCCGAGTTCGGGTCACTGGGGGTCAGTCAGGGAGGGAAAGGACTGAGCGTCTATTTGACTGCCCTCCTCTCCTGGAGGGGGGATTAGCCACACCACTCCTACACTGCCACCACGTGGAGGCATGGTGGCAAGGCAGCATGAACAACCTGCAAGGGGCCAGCCGACGGTAGATGCTGCACTGTGGGTGCGCCCCCATACACTCCCAGAGTGGCTGCACATTGCCGGTTGGGTAGGGACCAGAAAAGAAGAAAACTAGGGAGTAGGCATATGAAGCACCGTTTGTCCAATCCCGTCTGACCTTCCATTCAGGACCCCACGCTTAATGTCTGGATGTGTGTGGACAGTGCAATCTGTGGGGGATTCTGTGGTAGATAGGTCCCAATGGAGGTGGTAGATGGCAGAGGAGGCAGGGAGGGGCAGAAGAGTCCAACTGTAACCTAACAGGGAAAAAAGCTTTATAGAAAAAAACCAAAAGACCAGGGTCCAACCATGCTGTCAGTCCCCTACCTGCTGCTCGGCGGGTAGAGTGGACACTGTGCATCACTATGCACTTTGACAGGAGTAGGTTTCTGTATTCCTTAAGCAGCACTGCAACAGTGGCAGTTTAGGGTACACAGAGCCACCAAATATACCACTGCACCCTGCTTGTTTGAAAGGGGATCCCTCATTTACATGAAAGCAGCAGTATATTCTGTACATACACACTATCAGCAACCATGCACTGGGGGCCAGTGAATATGGCCCTGCCCTATCCAATCACATTAATCTAGTTAGCGTGTTGCTAATATGTTTAGCAATGTGCCAATCTTCTTAAAATAGGGGTCTATGAGTCCATCCAGTCAGCCTGATGTTATTATGATGTTTTACTCTGCCATTTTGGTACTCAACCTACCATCTACCTTCTCTTTTCTCGTAATTACTCCCTTGAAAATATCCTATTGGGTTTTCAATCCCCAAGTTAGTTCCAGCATTGATCATTTTACTGGGTAGACTTTTCTACTTTATCCACCACCCACTCCGTAAATAAATACTCCCTGACCTCCTTCCTAAATTTCTCCACCTTCAGTTTAAGGTCGTGCACCCTGATGGTTATGCTGTTTCTTCAACAACTTTCTGAAGTCGTCCCTGCATGTATTTTTATGTTTTTGTCCTGCAGTATAGCACAGCGGTTAAGGGCACTAAGCTGCATACCTGGAAACCTGGATTTGAATCCCATCAACCCCCGCTTGCATACTGTTTGACCCTGAACAAGTTACTTAACTTCCATGTGCTCCCAGGTCGCATCTTGAAACAAGCTCCGGCTTAGTGTGTCTTCCCTGGTTAAACAATTTCCCCTTTCCCTTATCCACCCTTTCCCTCGACTTCTCCCAACACATTAACGACATCTGTAGATCGGTCAATAACAAGCTTGGTCTTGCTTGCCATATCTGTCATGCCCTTATCCCAGATGCTCACATTTCTATAGCCTGGGGAGTTCTACTTCCTACACTCTGTTATGCACTCCCATCCTTCTCCCAGGCCAACGCCAGCTGCCTTCACAAATGGGACGTTGCTTACAGCAATGTACGTAGGTTTGCCTCTTCCTCCCCTTGGATAACCCACCACTGCCTATTTTATTCATCCTTAAACTGGTTGTCTCCTTCATCCAGGCAATCCTACATTCTTAGCTGCTTCACTGACAACATTATAAGATCCTCCTTATTTTCACCTGTGGACTACACATATTCTCTGCATTCTTCTTCACAGGCCCTGAGGACACCTCCAAATACTCCACAGCTCCAAGATGGGTGTGACAGACATTCTCTCACTATGACCCCAATTTCTGGAACTCCTTACCTCCACACCTCTGTGTCTCTAACTCCCATAATATTTTCAGAAAAGGTCTCTTCCACCACCTCCATACTGCTGACAAATGCTCGTACTTCTGATCTTCATCATCTCCTGCTGCCCAGTCCTGCTTCTTATGCCACAACTACCTGTCCTCCCCACCGTACTGAATCACAGCTGTTGCCTGTACTCCTCTCTCATTTGTATCCACCTTACCTGTTAACTAACTGCACTTCTGAGATTTGCCTGAATGATTTGTACTTGACCACTAGTCTGTAATGCTAGGCACATTACCTGTATGCTTGAATTTTCAAACTATGTTTATATGTTTGTTCACCTGCAATGTACTCTCCCGGGTCTTACCTGAAAACAGGCGGGTTCCATGTCTAGTGCACTTACCCAGTTAACAAAGGCTAAATAAATAAAATACCCCAGAGAGTACATGATTAGACTGTCCAATCTTCCCTCATAGGTCTTATGCTGCAGCCCCTGCATCCGTTTTGTAGCCCTCCATTATATACTCTCTAAAATGTCCCTGTCCTCTTTTTATACTGTCTTTATCAGAATTTAGATTAAGAACATGCAAAACAAGACAGCACTTCATAGACAACCACAGAAACTGATGTCACTTACATTTCTTTTAGTGTTATATTACATTTTTCTTTTTACTTGCAGGTTAGGAGTTATTCATGATGAGACCAAAGGAGAAACCAAGTGAGAGGACAGCAACATCAGGTTCCAGATGCATTTTCCTGGACAACAAATACACCTTTTTTATGGAAACAATATTATTTGGTGTCGTCAAAATATACAGCAGTCACCTGTTCCATCTATTGCTAAATAAAGTTTTTTTTATTTCTAATATGGTATGTCATTTTTTGCATACTGTGTATTTATATGACAATATCTTGACAGAGAGTTATAAAAGATACTTAGGTTTAAGCCACTATTAACATAGAAGCATAGAATTTGTCAGCAGAAAAGGACCACTTGGCCCTCCTAGTCTGTCCAGATGTTCCCTGCTTCATCTGTCTCAAATGGTCTCCAGTGACCCTGATCCTCCCTGTCTGTTTACTCATGTTTCCTTAGGTCTATCCCACACATGTCTGAAGCCCCCCCCCAACCCCTGTTTTCCACTAGCAGCAGTCTGGTCCAGGCGTCTACCAACCTTTCAGTGAAGTCGTACTTTCTCACACCCCACTTACAATCCCCCAAACTTCATCATTATGCCCCCAGTGCTGGTTGCTTAGTAATTATATATACTGACTGCTTATCTTTGAGTGCAGGTGGATGTATGAGCAACAGGACCAATTCAGGTTGAATTAAGCTGTGGTATGGCAGCACGTCTTGTAGCTCCTGCTAATGGTTCCAGTAACTGGCAATTCCAAAAGATGTGGGTGTGGTGGACCTTCTGTTCTCCACATTATCTCCAGCATGCTAACGTTCTACAGTACCCAGCTGGACTTTGGTTTGTATTACGGGTGTTTTAAAAAATCTCATCCTTACTTTCCACACAAATTCCCTCCATGTAGTGAGGTCGTCAGCTTGTGTTGTGTCAGTGCCAAAGCACTCCATTCTTTTTCAGTCAGTCCACCTTCTATTTTTGTCTTACATTTATGCATGATGTTGAGTGTGTTACAAGACGGTATTTGCAGTAGTGCTTTATAAATTGTCGGTACTAAATGTTCTGGGGAATGGCCTGCATGTAGCTCCATAATTAGCGTGTCAAATACTGGTGTGGTCCATATCTTGTTGTTTATGATATGAGTTGAGACAAAAAAAAGCTTTACTTGTAAATATCTGTAGAAATCTATTTGCCACAGCTGATATTTTTGTTTGATTTGACTGCAGATTGTTATGTGATTGTCTTTTATAAATTTAGAAAGGTGACGGAGACTTGCTCACTCCTAGTGTTTGAATCTGCAGTCTAGCCTTACTTGGAGGAGTTTCTCATTATGTGGTAATGAAGAGTATAGTTGATAACTGTCCCCTAGAGTCTTGCAATGCCAAGATCTTTGCCAGTCTTTGATTGTGCTCTTGGTGTAGCCACTATAATCAAGATCAGGAAGTCTAGAGTGTGGAAAGGAGAACAAGGTTTGTGTTAGATTCTGCGTACCTGGTTAGGAGAGTTCTGGGTCTTCTGGGTGAGCTCCATAGTGCTAATCAAGAAGAAAACTGCCTTTAATTGGTCAGCAGTTTGATACTTCTGTTGGGCAGGGGAAGTCCTCCATCTTCTTTAGGGAGTTGTAGGGTTTGGAAACTTATCCTAGTGTTCTTCTATGTCCACATGAACCTTAATATAAGTTTGTTCCATTTCAAAAACAATAGTAGTGTTGGTGTACGAGGTAAGGTCTGAAAATAGTATAGAAGTTTTGGAAGCACATCAGCATTCTTTCTAGTCTATCAAGTAAAGTTAATGGGAGTATGTTCCATCTTAGTAGGTTCTGTGTTATTGTTTGTGTTAATAGAGTAGTAGATCTATCAACCCGGTTGAGATCTCTTGGTATTTGTATTTTAACACCTAAATATTTTAAAGGAAAATAGTGGTTAACACACAAAGTGCAGCAGCTGTTGCAGAAACACCCGTTTAAGGCTTTCAGCAATAAGAGCACACATCTTTTAATACCTGTTTCATCTGTTATTTTACTGTCAAAGAACCATGCCAACCAATCCTGGTTCAAAAGGTAAATATAATACCCACAGTCAATAAGGCATGGCAGTTTTTTAAAGGGGAGTTAATGAAAATATGTAATAGACGTGTACCATTGAGAAAGGTTTTTCGCAGTGCAAAAAATGCTCTTTGATACAATGGTAGCCTGCATACGGAAAAGGAGAAACGGCAAATGGCAAACAGCAAAGGAGAAGTGAGAATCAGTATGAGTGGGATAAATATAGAGCATTAAGGAACAATTACATAAAACAAGTAAAGAAGGCTAAATTGGGATATTACAGGCACATACTTGAAGAAACAAAATACTGAGATCCTGGTAAATTTTGGAATTTAATCTCTAAATTACAAAACCCTAGTAAAGATGGTTATCCCAAGACCTTTAATATAAATAGGAGGGAGGTGGATATTGAACTGGCAGTAGCTAATAATTTTAATGAATATTTTGTAAACATAGGGGTATCGATGAATGAAAATGAAGCCAATTCACAAGCAGAACAGGCTACCAAGTGTTCTAAAAAGGAGAAAGAAAGAAACTTCAGCTTCCATAAAATTTCTACACATGAGGTAATTACTGAACTCCTGAGTATAAATGAGAAAAAAGCTAGTGGCCCCCCCGATGACCTGCGTAGTAAACTATTGAAATATGCTGTGCCAGTTGTGGCTTACCCACTGACACAGATTTTCAATTTATCCATCATTACTGCAGAATTGCCTGAGGAATGGAAGTTGGTGAAAGTTATTCCTGTTTTTAAATTCGGTGTAAAAGGGGAAATTAATAATTATAGACCAATTTTATTAATTTCTGTAGCAGCTAAGATATATGAGAAGATAGTGGCAAAGCAGATGAAGCTATACTTGAATGAACATGGTATCATGAATAGCAATCAGTCAGGATTCGGAGAATCACACAGTACACAAACGGCCCTAATAAAAGTTACTGGGGATATACAAATGGCAATGGATAATGGCCTTATGACAGGTGCTATACTAACAGATTTGTCAAAGGCTTTTGACTCTCTAAATCATAATATTTTATTAAACAAACGACTTATCTATTTTTTTCTGTAAATGCCATTAACTGGTTTGGTAATTACCTACGTTGCAGGAACCCAAGAGTTTGCTTGAATTCATACTATTCAGAATAAAGGGAAATAAAGAAAAGGAGTACCTCAAGGATCAATATTGGGGCCTATTCGTTTTAATCTGTATACTAATGATCTGGACTTTAATCAGCAAAATCTGAAAATTCATCAATATGCTGATGACACAATCTTATATTTATCAGGATCTGATAAAAATGGCATACAGCAAGGACTCCAGGTGGTTTTTGATAATATTCAAAATTACTATATCAACAATAAGTTAGTACTAAATAGTGGTAAAATTAAAATTATGTTGTTTGGCAAAAAAAAATAAAAAATAGGGGACAATATTTCGGGGAAACTTTGGACATTAGAGTAAAAGAAGGCACATCCTTACAACTAGTAAAAGAATATGAATACTTGGGATTATGGCCGGACACTGGCTGCAAGAGGAATACACATATAGATAAACTTGTAAAAAGATTAGGTCAACAACTTGGGGTGTTATATAAAATAAGAGTGTTTTCCTCAAAAAGTTAGATTGCACGTTGTTAATACAGTGTTGTTACCATTAATTGACTACTCTGATGTGGTCTATGGAGTGGCATCAAAAATAGAGTTGAGGAAAGTTGAAATAATGTATAATAGGATGGCCAGATATGTATTAGATACTCAAAGACAAAGACATCATTGCGATCTATACAGGGAATGGAACTGAACTGGGGCACATTTAGAAGATAGACAAAATCAGCATAGTATTCTTAAAAGTAAAGCACCAGAATACACTGCTAACGAAATAAAAATAAACTATCCGAACTGGACATTAAGATCATCTCAATCAATCGAATTCGAAGTCCCAAAATAGAGAACTTTAATTGGATGTGCCTCCCTATTTTATAGAGATCCTAAAGTTTGGACTAGTTTGCCTATAAGTTTGAGACTTAATGATTCCATTACAAAATTGGTTTCTAATCAAGAAATGGTATCAAAATAATTATGGAATACCCAGGGATTGTTGTATAATAAGAGATCTTGGTTACCTATTAATTGGGGGTATAGTTAAATTTTGATGTGTAATGTTGACTGATGTTCATGCGGATGTTGGACTGTATTGTATTGTGTGTAATTCTTTTGTGTAACTGAGGCCCAGAGTTGTGATGTGATGTGATATGTATGTTTGAAGATCGTGTTATATTTTTTTAAATGAAGCATTTGCACTTTATGACTATTGGTTATTGATTAATGGTCAATAACATGTATTGTAATTTTAATTTTCGCCTCGTAGCCAGGTACTGATCTTTATATGGAAATGAGTGTAATACTTGTACTCAATGGGTGTATACCATGTTCATTTTATAATGAATAAAATTAATCAAATCAAAATAAAGATTGTTCCCCTAAAACCTGGTCTGGGACAAGTTCCTCCTTTTACAGGCAGAAGTCATTTAACTGTGATCCAGGAGCTCTGAGTTGCAATCCAGATTCCACTAATATTTTTTTACCTCAAATTTCACTGGAGTGCTGATCCATGATGGCGTGGTGTTGAAACAGTAAATCTACACTTAAGGGTAAAGCACAAGACAAAAAACTAAATGCAGGAAATAAACTGGTCCCAGACCAGGTCTTAGGGGAACAATCTACCTGGAGCCAGCAGACTCAACCATGGCCATCTCACGCACACCAGGTGACTTACCGTGCACAGATTACGCTAATTAGTGCTGCCAGGTCTGCCATTAGTTGGTAGCACTCACTAACATAGCCCACACACAGGAAGCTACCTGGTGTGTGTGTGTGAGATGGCTGCAGGCGAGTCTGCCAACAGGACAGTCGGCTTGATTCTTATAGCTCTAACAGATATCAAAAATGTTTCTTTTATTGCTAAAAGCCCTAATTAGGGCATTTCTGCAGTAGTTGCTCCACTCTGTGTGTTAACCTCTGTTTTCCTTTAAAGAAGTAACTTCCCAGTGAAATTGATGTGTCCTTTTTATGTGTTCTGGGGTTGGCAGTATAGCCTACAGGTCAGAGTAACAAGCTTTGAATGACCTTGCTATATCCAGCAGACCTGGGTTTCCTTCCCACAACCTCCACCTGCATACTGTGCGACTCTGAGCAAGTCGCTTAACCTCCCTAGTGCTGCTTGGTCACCCCTGAAAACAGGCACTTGTGCCTAGTGAGTCTTACCCGGTTTTTAAAAAATAGGGCTGGCCCGGTGGCACTGAGAGCTGAGATGCTGGATGCCACACCTCCCGCTACGCTGGCGACTCAGGTTCGGGAGTGGACTTGGGTCTGTGACAGGGAGCTCCTGCCACTCTTGAGGACTGACCTTTTCTTAAATCTGTTGCAGCTGTTCTATTGCTTAACCTAATCTATTCTTTACAATTTCTAGTCCATAAGGTTGGCCAGCAACGGGCACCCCTTCCCTTTCTTGACTATGCTATAGTGTCCTTTTTAATTTGCCTTTTCCCTCTCAGGTCCTCATACAGGGAGGTTATTGTGGTGACCTCCAAGCATATGTAAAACAGGTTGTGTTTATCGTTGTTGGATTTAGTATGTAATAGCACTAAGTCCTCACTCAGAAGCACTGACTCCAGGATTCTACAAGTTCCATTCATGCATACCTCCAAGGGCCAATCAGCTTTCAAATATCGCTTGCCCAAACTATGGAATGACCTACCTGCAGACATCAGGCGTTTCACAAACCCTAGACACCTAAACCCACTCCTCCACGCACACTTCTCCGACACCTGCTCCTGCTCCCAGCAGCCATAAGTACTAAGCCTCATGTTCCTCTGTTCACCTCCTGTCAGCCCTAATAGAGTCAGCTGCTGCACTGTAGGATCTGTAAAGTCTAAGTGTTGTAGTTCTGATCTCCGTGTGTTGTACTAGTACTGTTCTCAAAAAAGCCTAGGATAACTCAATGATATTTATGTTTTGTATGAATCTCTGAACCTTATGTAAAACCTGTATTGCAATATGTATCTATAACACCCTATGTACTTCCACCAGGTTGAATCTGGAAACGAGTGGTTCCCTGCTCAGTATGCCTGCCTGGTCAAACCCTTAAATAAAGTCATAAAACACCTTGATGTATATACCTTATGTTTATGAAACCTGTAAATGTTGAAAATACCATGGCACTAGGTGTTTTTGATAATGGTAAAAAGTACTGGGTGACTATTAAAGAAATTAAGTTAGTTGTGCTATTTAAAATGCATGTAAATTGTTGTAAACTGAACAAGTCCGAAATGTCATGGTGATTTGCATATATCCTTTTATGCTTTGCATTATGGAAGTATGTGTGATGTTGTGTTTCTTTGATTTGTTGCCAATGCCCTTTGGGGTAACCTTTTTTCAGTGATTCTGTACTGAGGTTCTTTGTCTATAGCTTGTTTTTTTTTTCTTTTTGAGCCCCAACTACCCAAGCAAACAAGGCCCACACAGGGATGAAGGGTTTTCACTAAAAATGTTTTAGATCAGAGATCAGCGTCAGTAGGTGCTGGCTAAGTGCAGAGAAAGGACATACTTAGTCTGCTGCTGCAAACTGATGTACTGAAGAAGGAATATGCCATTGCTGAATGTTATATTCTGTATTTTGAATAAACTTCACACAGATATTGTGTGTTGAACTTGAAGTTCGGTGTTTGGTTTATCTGTTATCCCACAGCCCCTCCACAGGGTCATCAGGGAGCCAGCATGGGGGTGGGAGGGTGGGAGTAGGACTGAGCTGCCTAACAGTGGCTCTCCTCTCCCAGGGAGGGGGGCCACCCTCCCGCAGTCCAGCCACCTCCAGGTGGAGGTCCAGTGGTGGCACAGGTGAGTAATGGGTGACCAGTACAGTGGGGCATCCTGCAGTGCGTGACGCGTGTGTGCCACCACACACGTGCTCACGCCAAGGGTGTGAGGGTGGGTGAAAACGAGGAAAAACAGTTAAATTAAAACTAGAAATATAATATATATATATATATATGTGTTTATATATACATATATATATATATATATATATATATATATATGCAGAGTTAGGGTTGAGTAGAGTGTTCAATGTTAAATCCATAACTTTGCACATTAATATCTCTTGCACTGTTTGACAAAAGGAGCTGAAATTGTGCATGTGTTGTCTAGGAGGCAAGGTCTTGATCTGTGGAAATTTTTGTGATAGTAGCTTGTGCGGCTTCTGAGATTTGCATATGTTATTTTTTGTGAAAGGCTAACTTTTTTCCTATACTTAACACAGGTTTATTTTGTTCTCGCCTACAGTCTACATGGAATGGAAATTTTTCCCCAAACCTGCAGGAAACGTGTCATATCCTAAGGTAGGATGACAGGTGTGGTGAAAAAATATGAAACGGTTCCAGAGTTATAGGGTTTAACATTGTGTTTTCCATTCTGAGCATGCGCAATAGGGTTTTTAAGATAACGTTCTGGTGCGAAAATACAGGTTACTCACCTGTAACAGGAGTTCTAGGAATGGTATATATTGTTCATCCACACTGTCTGGCAGGTTCCTTGCCACTTTAAATCTTGCCGGAAGGTCTTCAAGCTGGCTTCTCCCACCCACCCAGGTGGTAAAACTCTCGGCTCCGCCCGATGACGCCAGATCTAGCCCACTGGAAGCCAGGTTGTGCGAGCCGGGAGGTCGGAGAGTGTGGATGAACAACATATACCATCTTCCTAGAACCCTGTTACAAGTGAGCAACCTATACTTCTAGGGACATGGATAGTTGTTCATCCCCACCGCCTGGCAGACTCCTAGCAGTTCTCCGGGAGGAGGGAGCAAGCGCTCACCCCTACTTAGGAATAATGACTGGAGAACCGAGGCCCCAAAACCAGCATCCTGGCATGACTCAAGGTCAATGTGGTAATGGGTAATGAAGGTGTGTGCTGACTTCCAGGTAGCAGCCCTGCAGATTTCCTGGATAGGGCGTCCCTGGAAGCAGCCACCCGATGCAGCAGTATGGTGGGTAGAATAGCTCTTATCCCTCTGGGAGGCTCCATGCCCACCAACCTATAGCAGAGATCTATGCAGGAGGTGACCCACCTGCCTACCGTTAAACGGCTGCAGATGCCAGGTGCAGCTTCAGCGTAGGTGACAAACAGCTGGCGAACCTCTCCCCGAACTTCAGCCGTCCGCTCCTTATAGTAAGCAAGTGCTCTTCTAGGGTCCAAAGTATGAAGCCTATATTCGGCCTCCGAGATGTGATTGGGGTAGAACACCGGCAGAGTAAACACCTGGTTAAAGTGACACTCCGACACCACCTTAGGAAGGAATTTCGAGTGGGGGCGCAGGACAACCTTGTCCCTGTGGAAGACCAGATAAGGAGACTCGATGGAAAGCGCCTGGAGCTCTCCCATCCTTCTGGCTGAGGTGACAGCCACCAAGAAGGTGGTCTTCCACGACAGGTGAGAGATGTCACACCTGTCCATCAGTTCGAATGGCTTGCCCGTGAGCTTAGCCAAACCAGCAGTAGATCCCACGGAGGTGGAGGTTCTCGCACCAGAGGGGATATGTGATCAAGGCCTTTGAAAAAGCGCCCAACCACCTTCTCCTGTGCCACTGACTGACTGCTTCCCGGCCTGCGCCCGGTAAGCAGAGATGGCTGCCAGGTGCACCTTAAGGGCCGTCGACCGAAGCCCTTGCTGAGAAAGGG
The DNA here is from genome assembly GCA_016271365.2 of Neoceratodus forsteri. Lineage (NCBI taxonomy): Eukaryota > Metazoa > Chordata > Ceratodontiformes > Ceratodontidae > Neoceratodus > Neoceratodus forsteri. Next base: position 1,073,314,823 of record CM057456.1, read on the forward strand.
AACACAGGTAGTCCAGAATGCTTGCCAAGGAACAGGAGGAAGGGTCCAGGCTCTTGCCCTGACACCAAATGGAGAATCTCTTCCATTTGAAGTCATAGCATTTTCTGGTCGACTCCTTACGGGACACCTCAACAACGTTGAGGACCTTGTCGGAAAGACCCAAGGCCTGGAACTCTAGCCGCTCAGGAACCAGGCTGTCAGGTGCAGGGATTGAAGGTTCGGACGGAATAGCTTCCCCTGATTGACTGAGATCAGGTCCGGGTGGGCTGGAAGCTGCCTCGGGAGCCTGGAGCTGAGACTGAGGAGATCTGGATACCAGAACTGGCGGGGCCAGTCTAGGGCTACCAGAATCACCTGCGCCTTGTCCCTCTCACCTTGAGAAGCACCTTGTGGATCAAGGGAAATAGGGGAAAGGCGTAGAAAAGGCCCGGGGTACACGACCTCGAGAAGGCATCCCCCTGCAGCAAGCCCTGCTGAGGGGGGTGGGCATGAAACAGTCTCAGCTTCACATTCTCCCTTGAGGCACACAGGTCCACCTGAGGCATGCCCCAGTGGGAGAACAGATATTGTACTACCTCTGGCAGGAGAGACCACTCGTGGGACGCAGCCCCTATCCAGCCTAGGGCATCGGCCAGAATGTTGGAGGCTCCTGCCACATGGATGGCAAGGAGATCCACCTCCAGGCTGCGCATGAGGGACCAAATGCGGAGAGCTTTCCTGCACAGAGGCATGGAGCGCGTCCCGCCCTGGTGGTTTACGTAGTACATGGTTGTGGTATTGTCCGTCTGGACCTGGACCACTGACCCGGCCTAAAGCGGAGCGAAGGTGGTGAGGCTAGGCAGACGCTCGGAAGCTCCCATGAAGTTGATGTGGCATCGGGACTCCTGGGGGACCCAGGAGCCGTGAGCTCTGTGCTCCCCCAGATGGGCATCCCAACCCATCAGAGAGGCATCGGTCGATAAAGAGACCGTCGGCTCGGGGTGGACGAACGGGATGCCCTCCTGCAGATGTGCTGGAAAGGTCCACCACTGGAGGGCGTTCCACATCCCCTGGGTCACTGTCACTAGGTGATCCAAGGGATCAGAGTGCTGTGACCATTGGCTGGCCAGTCCTCATTGAAGGGGACACATGTACCAACTGGCCCAACGGACCACGCTGGTGCATGCTGCCATGAGGCCCAGGAGGTGCGGGAAGTCCCGGGCAGGGCGCAATTGCCCAACCTGAAATGATTGGGCAAAGGAGGAAAGAACCTCAGCCCTGTCCGCCGGGAGCCGTGCTCTGGCTCGTAGAGAGGCGAGCTCTGCCCTAATGAATTGTATCACCTGCTTTGGCATGAATTCCGACTTGGCCTCTTTGATGAGGAGGCCAACCTGAGAGCAAACCTGGAGGGCCAGATCTCTGGATCGCTCCACCTCCATTCTGGAGGAGGCTGCAATCAGCCAGTCATCCAGGTAGGGGTACACCCGGACCCTTCGGCACTGCAGGAATGCTGTCACCACTGCCATGCATTTGGTGAAGACCCTGGGAGCTAGGGAAAGGCCGAAGGGCATGGCCCGGAACTTGTAGAGGTATCCCTCTGCCCTGAAGTGGAGGAATCTCTGGTGGGACGGATGGATTGGGACGTGAAAGAATGCATCCTGGAGGTCCAGAGAACAGAACCACAAGCCTCCTTCCAAGGATGGGATTATCTGAGCCAGAGTGACCATCCTGAAGGTCTGAGACCTTAGGAACCTGTTCAGGTCATGCAGGTCTAGAATGGTGCACCAGCCCCCCCGTCCGTTTTGGGACCAGGAAGCACCTGGACACAAACCCCGAGTCTGGTGGAGGATCTGCCATCTTCCTGATCACCTCTTTGAGGCAAGAGGCGATGTGTCGGCCTCAGCAAGCCCGACAGAGGCTATGGACCCGTAGCCAGGCGACAGCTCGGAAGGGGGGGCCTGCTCGAACTCCAGGAGCAGGCCCTTTCCTACCCCTCCAACACCCAGCGGTCCGTGGTGATAGCGGACAAGCAGAAAGGAAGTGGCGGAGCCGTCCTCCACAGGGAGGAACCGGGGAGTGACAAAGGCTGGGGCGACACCCTCAACCCGTCACTGGGCAGGCTGGAGGAGGGACGGTCGAGGGACCTCCTGGGCCTTTTCCTCCCTGCTTCCTGTTAGAGAGCTGCAGGCCAGCTTTGGGGTGCCAGCCTGAGCCTGCTGGCCCTGATGCTGATGCTGTTGGGCGGGTACGAGGCGCAGAAGGGCGTAGAGGACTTATGTTGTTGGTGATGGCCCTTGTCCTTCTGGGGAAGGTGACCCAATCCAGAGTAGCATTGGACTTTTTGATCCGCTGGAGGTGGCCTTCCACTCCAGGGCCACACAGGTCAGTCCCCAGGAAGGGGACATCTGCCAGTTTATGCTGGGTATCCACCGTGAAGGTGGATGTCCTCAGCCATGCTCTGCGGCACATGGCCACTGCGGCCACAACTGATCTGGCACAGGAGTCTCCAATGTCCAGAGCTGTTTGGAGCTGCTGTTTTGCCACCACCCTTCCCTGGTCCCGTACCTGCTTGACTGTGGTCTGCAGATCGGCCAGGAGATGAGGGATCACCTCATCCAGGGAGCCCATGAGGGTGTGGGAGAAATGTGCCATCAGCATGGCCGAGCTGGCCTGGAGGAGGCCAAAGGAAGACACAGCGTACACCTTGAGCCCAGCATAGTCCAGCTTTTTGGACTTCTTGTCGGGGGGCTTATCCACATCCTTAGCACTCCCGGAGCGCCGGAAAATGCTATCGGTGACCAACCCCTCCGGGGAGGGGTGCTCCGAAAAACCAGACAAAGAGCCGGTAGGGACCGCATACTTCCTGGCCATCCTGGCCGAATGCGCAGGACAGGAAGCCGGCCGCTGCCAAAACTCCAAGGCTGGGCCAACAATGGCTTCAGCTACCGGAAAGGCCTCCATGAGCGAATCCCCTCGGTCCAGTATCTCCATCAGGAGATACTTGGCCTGCTTGGATACGGGCTCGAGCTGCATCCCGGTGGACTCTGAGATGAGCCGATGCAGACCCATAAAGGACGATGGGCTCTCGTCCATCAACTGCCCCCCCAGAGGACTCCAGGTCAAGGGGCCTGGAAAACAGGGAGGAGTCGTCATCGGACTCCGAGGAGTCCGAGAAGAGCTGCCTGGGGCCTGAGCCACCCTCCACCTGCCGAGGATGGTCGGGAGTGAGGGTGACAGACAACCTGTGGGGCAGATCCTGACCCGATCGACAGTCCTTGGTCGGCGCCCCCGATTTCAGTTGTGGAGGCGGAGGTTCCACCACAATCAGTGGGGCAGCTGGTTTCGGCCGAACAACTGGCCCAGGCTTGGGCACCTCTACTACAGCGAGGGGTTGTTTCGACCGTTCGGGTGACAGCCATTTGATGGCTGGGGAAGGCGACGGCGTCGGCTTGTTCCCGGACAGAAATAACTGCTGCCACATTAGGTCCTCTTAAAGGAGCCCACCGTCCTACAGGAAATTACTTCCTCAGGTAGAGTGTTCCACTTGTCTACCACCCTCTCTGTGAAATAACGTCTCCTGATTTCCCTTCTGAATTTTCCCTCCTCCAACCTCAGGTGATACCCTCTAGTATCCCTCCCTCTTCTGATCCAGAATATCTCACCTGTATTAGCCTTGTTTATCCCCTTCAGGTACTTCAAGGTCTAGATCATATCTCCCCTATCTCTCCTCTCCTTCAGGGAATACATGTTCAGCATGTTCATCCTTTCTTCATAGGATTTCCCCTCCAAACCCTGGATCATCTTAGTCGCTCTGTGCTGCACTGCCTCCATCAGTCTGATGTCCTTCTTCAGGAATGGGTGCCAGTACTGCACGCAGTATTCCAGGTGTGGCCTGACCAGTGACCTGTACAAGGGAAGGATCACCTCCCTGCTTCTAGAGGAGATCCCCCTCACTATACAGGCCAGCATCTCGTTGGCTTTGCTGCTGCCTTCCTGCACTGAGCCGAGTTGTTCATATTCCCCGTTATAATCACCCCCAGGTCCTTTTCCTCCTCCGCGCTCCCCAATTGTAACCCTCCCAGCTGATAGCTCCTCCTCTGGTTCTTAGATCTGAAGTGCAGTACCTTGCACTTCTTGGTATTGAACCCCAACTGCCATGTTTGTGACCACTCCTGTAGTTTAGTCAAGTCTCCTTGCAGTCCTCTCCACTCCTCGATGTCATCCATTACAGCTCCCATCTTTGTATCGTCTGCGAACAGACTGATCTTACTCTGGGTCCCGTGTGAGATATCTGCTATGAATATCCCAAACATCACTGTCACCAGTACAGATCCTTGTGGCACTCTGCTTGTTACTGCTCTTGGTGATGAGAGTTTCCCTTACACCACCACCCTTTGCTGCCTGCCCTTCACCCAGTTAATGATCCGTTTGACAATCTTAGTACCCACCCCTACATATTCCAGCTCCCCCCCCCCCCAAGTCTCAAAGGTCTTGCTGAAGTCTAAGTACAGGACATCAACTGCATAGCCCTTGTCCAGTTCCCTGGTCACCCAATCATAGTATTCAATCAGGTTTGTCTGGTAGGACCTGCCTGAGACAAATCTGTGTTGTTGCCTGTCCTGGAGACCACTGTCCTCCAAAAATGTCACCAGCCTCTCTTTAAGGACTGTCTCCATGAGCTTTCCCACAACTGATGTGCGGCTCACTGGTCTGTAGTTACCTGGTTCATCCTTTGGGCCACCTTTGTGACTGGGCACCACATGAGCCAACCTCCGGTCCTAGTATTGAACAGGTCAGCCAGTGGTCCCGCCAAGCACCCTGCCAGTTCCTTGAGTACCCTAGGGTGAATGCCATCAGGTCCCAGAGCCTTGTCCACCTGAAGTGCCCTCAGTCCTTCCAGCACCCTGCCCTCTGTAATTCCCTCCCCTCTCCTGCCTACTCCACCACTCCCATGAAGTATCTGTCCCCACCTCTTTTTCGTGAAAACAGAGAAGTACTCATTTATGAACATATGAACATACGAAATTTGCCAGCAGATAAAGGTCTAGAGGTCTATCAAGTCTGCTCGAATGTGCAGCTAGCACTCCTTATTCTGCAGCTGCCCCTCCCTTCCATCCTTCCCCTTCATTAACCCTCCCCCTTGTCCTGTCCCATCCCTTTTGAAGCAGTCCACTGTTCTACTGCATACCACTTCTGCAGGTGTGCGCATTCCACCTAGCCACCACCCTCTCTGTAAAAAGGTGTCTCCTCATCTCCTCCTGAACCTTCCTCGCCCAGTTTCATATCATGGCCCCTGGTGGCCCTCCCTCCTTACTTTGAACAGCCCTCTGTACCGTCTTATTTATTCCTTTCATGTATTTAAAGGTTTCAATCATGTCACCCATGTCCCTCCTCTCCTCCAGTGAGTACATGTTCAATTCCTTCAACCTCCTCTCGTGTAGTAAGTCCCCAGCCCTTGATCATCTTTGTGGCCCTCGCTGTACCCCCTCAGTAACTTAATGTCCCTCTTCAGAATCGGGTGCCAGTACTGCATGCAGTACTCCAGGTGTGGTCTAACTAATGACCTATACAGTGGCAGAATCACCTCCTCCTCCTTAAGGATATACCCTTGCAATACAACCCAGCATTTTGTTGGCCTTTGCAGCTGCCTTCCTACATTGTGCCGAGTTGTTCATTGACCCTGTAATGAGCACACCCAGATCCTTCTCCTCCTCTGTCTGGGCTAGCTGCACTCCCCCAGCTGGTAACTCCTCCTTGGTTCTTCATCCCAAAAATGCAGCACCTTGCACTTTTGGCATTAAACCCCAGTTGCCAGGTGTCTGACCAGGTTTCAAGCTTTGCCAGATCATCCTGCAACCCCTGCCATCCCCTAGGTCATCCACCACTGCGCCTACCTTGGTATCATCAGCAAACAGACTGATCTTGCTCTTGATGTCCCATGATATGTCTGCAATGAATATCCCAAACAACACTGGTCCAACACCGAGCCCTGTGGAACACCTCGTCACTGCCCTGGGTGTGAGCTCCCACCCACCACCACCCTCTGTTGCCTTCCTGAAGCCAGTTCCCTACCCAGCTCACCAGCTTTGCACCCGCCCCTGTGCCTACTAACTTCCTTCCCAGCCTTCCATGTGGCACCGAGTCGACGCCTTACTGAAGTCCAGATACAGGACATCCACTGCATGGCCCCTGTCCAGTTGCCTAGTTACCCAGTCATAGAACTCGACCAGGTTGGTTTGGCAGGATCTGCCACGTATGAAGCCATGCTGTCTGCTGTCCTGTAGTCCTTTGGCCTCTGGGAGGGCCACCAGCCTCTCCTTCAGGATAGTCTCCATTAGCTTACCCACGATGGATGTGAGGCTCACTGGTCTGTAGTTCCCGGTTCATCCTTGGGGCCACTCTTGTGGAGGGACACCACATGAGCCATCCTCCAGTCCTGAGGTACACACCGAATGTAGTGAGGCATTAAATAGGTCTGCCAAGGTCCTGCAAGGACCTTTGCCAGCTCCTTCAGTACCTTGGGGTGGATGCCATCTGGGCCTGATGCATTGTCCACCCTCAGTGCCTTCAAACACTTCCGAACTCTGTCCTCCATGATTTCCCCATCTGTCACCACTCCCCCCCCCCCCCCGCTTCTGCCATTTCTCCCACCTTGGATCACCCCCTCTTCTCTTTAGTAAATACTGAGCAGAAGTACTCATTTAGTGCTTCTGCCTTATCACACCCTGCTTCCACCCAACCCCTCCTTCCTTATCCTTACTATGTGGTCCTTACAGCTCCTTTTCTCCCTGATGTACTTAAAGAAGTCCTTCTCCCCCTTCTTAATGCCTTGTGCCAGCCTGAGTTCCGTAGATGCTTTGGCTCCCCTTACTGCCCTTGTCACCTCCTTCGATTCTGTCAGGTACTCCTCCCTGTCCTTCCCCTCTCTGTTTTCTTGTACTTCCTAAAGGCAGCTCTTTTCCTCCTTACCTTTTCCATGACCTCCTTGCTCAACCAGTTCAGTTTCTTAGCCCTAGCCTTCTTGCTCTGGGCTTTGCAACAGGTTTTGGTTGCCTCCACTATCCCCAGCTTTATGAGCTCCCACCTCTGGTTAGTGTCCATACTAGATTGAATTCTGGCCAGGTACCCTTTTACCACTTCCCCATCCTCCCAAAGTCAGCCCTCCTGAAGTCCAGCACTGTTGTGCCTGATTCCACTCCTTCCTTGCCCATATCCAATATGAGCCATACTGAGTGGTGGTCACTCCCTGACAGCGGTTCCTCCACTGTAAGTTCTCTCACAAAGTCCCCATTTGCCAGCACAAGGTCAAGTGTATTCCCTAACCTGGTTGGTTCACTGACCATTTGCAGCAGGAAGCTGTCCTGGAAGGCATCCAGCAGTACCTGCTCCCTTCTGTTCGTGGTTGTTGTTGCGCTCCAGTCCACTCCTGGCATGTTGAAGTCCCCCACAATCACCACATTACCCTTCTCATGAGTCCTCCTGATCTGTCCCGTAGTTCCTGCAACTCCTCCGTCTGAGATGGTGGCCTGTACACCACTCCATTCTAAGAATCCTATTCTTGGAATCCTGGATTTGCACCAAAGTGACTCTGTACTACCCTCCTCCCCTCCCTTCCTCCCTACACACTTCAGTCCTTCCTTCACATATAGTGTCACCCCCTCCTTTCCCAATCACCCTGTCCCTACAAAATAACCTGTACCCTGGTACAGACAGGTCCCAGTCATTGTATTGGGTGGCCCATGTTTCTGTGATGGCTGCAATGTCCACCTCTCCCTCTGCCATGAGAACCTGTAACTCTGCAGTTTTCCTCCCAAGGCTCCTAGCATTAAGGGTAACCACCTTCCACCCTTTTCCCCTCCTCCCATCCTGCCCTCCTTTCCTAGCATCACCAATAGTACTTGCCATTTGTCCTTTGTCACTGTTATGGGGGGTAAGCTCATATGGTTTCCCAACCTGTGGTCTCTGCATATGTCTTCCCCAACTGCTACCCCCCACTCCTAGTTTAAATTCCCAAATTCCCATTTAGTGACTCTGCCTGCCCCCCCCCCCATCCTTCTTAATTTCCACTATCTGGTCCCTGTTCTTCCTTCTCTCACCAATGTATCTGAAGAGATTCTTCTTTCCTCCTTTAATGCCCTGTAGCCAGCCTCAGCTCTCTGGATGCCGTGGGCTCTAACCAGTCTTGTAACTTTCCTGGACTTCTTTGTATACTCTTCCATCTCCCCCATCTCTTGAATCACTCAAACGCTTTCCTCTTGGCTCTCAACCCTCCATTACCTCCTTGGCCAGCCAACTGGGCTTCTTTGCCCTCCCCTTCTTACTCTGTGCCCTTCTACATGTCCCAGTAGTCTCTGCCAGCCCTGCCTTAATAATACCCCATTTTTGATTGGCACTCATGGTTGGTTGGATACTCTTCAGATGACTTATCAGAATCTCCCCCATCCTGTCGAAGTCTGCCCTCCTAAAATCAATCACCCTGGTACCCGAACATGCAAAATACATAAAAAATAATGCCTTTTTAAAAACAAACACCTGAATCTAGCTAATGGGGATCCGTTTTGGCTACATTCTGGAATTTGATTTTTAAAAGCAATGCTAGAAATACATTTTGTGGGCAGCCCAAGACCCAGGCTGCCCAGCTTAGCAACAGGAGTCACTGACCTACATTCTCTGTATGAGAACAGCAGGACTTTCTTGACTTCTGCAGCCACAGCTGGAACTCGTGCTGCTGACTACAGTGAGAGGAGTGAGCCGTTGTTTCCCTGGTGTCCAGTGGGATCCCCCCAATCCAGGTCCCCATAATATTTTGTTTCCCTAGTGTCTAATGGCCCCCCATCACCATCCCCATAATACTTGGGGCGAAGAAGTTTCCTTTCCCTGGTGGCTAGTGGCAACCCCCCTCCGATGATGGTCCCATAATATTTTATTTCCCTGGTGTCTAGTTGCACCCCCCCATTGAGATCCCCATAATATTTTGCTTCCCTGGTGTATAGTGTCACCCCTCCCTGATCATTATCCCTGGAATACTGTTTGCTTCCCTGGTATCTAGTGGCACTTCCAACGCCATTATCAGATTTTTTCTTTTCCCTGTAGTGCCCCCCCACCCGATCACTATTCCTAGAATACTGTTTGCTTTTCTTGCTGTCTAGTGGCACCCTCCCCCTGATCGCAGTGTCCGTAACATTTTGTTTCCCTGGTGTCTAGTAGCACCACCCCAATGCTGTCCCACTCTGTAATAAAACGGTCCATCTAAGTCTTTTTTTTTTTTTTTTTTACACCTGCAGGAAAGAAAACAGTCCCTGGCCGATCTGACCACTCAACCCCACCCCAGCCTCCAACTGAGCACCCACACCTCTTCACTCATCTAAACAGATCCAAGGGTGAAGCTTCATTCTTCAACTGAAAACACATCCTGCTGCTGGAACCGCCAACTGCAATATGAGAAACTAAGGTAAATGCGATTCAATGGGGGTTTCAACCTGGATGCATAACTTGGCCATTTTAGCATATTTTGGCCCCAAATTTTTAACATTGCTTTTTGGGGAACCAGACTCATGAACAATGTTGGTGGAATTTAGCAAATCTGGCCTGAAAGGCAATTTCATGGTCGCTTGGTAAGGTCACCTTTTGGGCAGGATTTTAAAATTTGCACCACCCTTGTTCATACGGTGAGGCCATAAGAAGGCTATATTGAAAATTTGGGGTTAAACTATGTTAAAATGGCAAAGTTATGTACAAATGTTAAACATTTTATGACGCTTGCTTGTAACTTTGATAACTGTAAATATTTTGACGCAAAATTATCAACATAGCCATTTTTTTACACCACCTCATTAACGTTACAGCTGTAATTTTTCAAATCCTGGCTGAAATGTGTTTTTGATGGTGCAGAATGATGTTTTGGAAGGGATTTGAAAATTTTAACTACCGGGTTCATGAAGTGGGGTAATAAGAAAGCTATGCTGATAATTTGGTTGCTGTTTTGCAACAAATGCGGGGCCCTGCGCTTCCACAGCAACATACATGTATGCATCTGTGGAGGGGAGGGAGCGCAGGGCCTTATGCTATCTCAAAATGTAAAGAAATGAATTGCAAAAAACTTCCTTAATGCACCAGTTAGGGTAACTCAACGCCACAAATGTAGGGAAATGTGACGTTAGGGTTTGCAACCCTAATGCCCCTACCCCCCAAGCAGTAAAAGGAACAACATTAGGTTTTGGATTGCTGGAATCTTGGTGAATCAACGGTGGGGTCTTCCCTGGGGGTTGTCAACTCTGATGCCCACCACGTTCCATAAGCAAACAATGTCACACATGATTTTCGCACAGGGCCCTACATGAAGAAAGATACAACAAATTGTGTTGGCAACCTGTGGCGAGACATACTTCTCTACCTTTGAAGAGTGTATCATTATGAGAAATGAACACAGAAACCATGCACTCAGGCAGTTCACGTGGGTGCCAGCTTCAACAGAATGCCTCTCTTGAGCAGAACACACACAGTTGAAAAACCCTCACCAAACATTTTGCACTTGGTAGGAGTGCTCCTATACTGGAGAGAGCTATACGTTTTATTTCCATTAGCGTCCCTCTGGTGAGAGGGTAGTTGTTGGGCTGTCGCCTAGCAATCGAGGGGGCAGCTTATAACCTCCTTTGACTCTGTGGGAGTTTGCATGGTGTTCTGGGACACAGGAGGCTGGCATAGCTCCTGACCTAGACACATTTAAATAAATAGCACGCTAGTGTTATTTTAATTGTTAGTACAACTGCCAGAAGCAGGGCAGACTTTTTAAAAGTCCCTTGCATGAGACGGCTGTATTTTAAATGGTAAATATGATTTTTTGGGTGCAGTTTGGTGCGAGGGACCGGAAGTGACATCATTGTGCTGGCCAGCCCTCAGGCATAAGTAAAAGCACCCTGAACAAGCGAGGATTTCAAAACCCTAACCAAACATTTTGCACTTGGTAGGAGTGCTCCTATACGGGAGAGAGCTAAATGTTTTATTTCCACTAGTTTCCCTCTGGTGAGAGGGTAGTAGTTGGGCTGTCGCCTAGCAACTGAGGGGAAGCTTGTAACCTCCTTTGACTCTGTGGGAGTTTGCACAGTGTTCTGAGACACAGGAGGGTGGCATAGCTCCTGACCTAGACAAATTCAAATAAACAGCACGTGAGTGTTATTTTAATTGTTGGTACAACTGCCAGGAGCAGGCAGGCCAGACTTTTTAGAAGTCCCTCGCATGAGAGGCTGATATTTTAAAAGGTAAATAGGATTTTTCAGGTGCAGTTTGGTGCGAGGGACCGGAAGTGATGTCACTGTGATGGCCGGCCCTCAGATATAAGTAAAAGCGTCCTGAGTGAGTGGGACGAACGCACATAGAGCGCGCAGAACCACGCATGTTTCTGCGCGTGTCTGCTGTGTCCGCTCTGGGAGATTATGAAACTTCCAACAGGTAAACAAATTCTATCTCAGTAATTATCGGACATCTGGCTAGCCATGGACATTAATGACGGCTTTGTTAACACTGGAGAGGTTGCTATGTCCTGCATTATTTGTGGTAAATTCTGTCTGGAAAGTCAGTCAGGGTTTGAGGGTTTAAAATGTGAACAGTGTTTAGACATACAAATTTTGAAATCTAAATTAGTGACTTAGAGGTAATCTTTGCCAGATTGCAGCAAAATCAGGCAAACACTCATTCCACTTATAGCTCTGGGTTCCAGGAAGTATTCCTGCAGACAAATAATCCATCAAATGATTCACAGAAACGTCCTAGGGAGGAACTTAGTAATGATGAGGAGGAATAGAGCCTAGCTATTAATAAAAGGAAACACGAGAAAGGCTGTAGGTGCAAATAATTATAATTTAGCTACTCAAAACAGATATTCCCCATTGTCCATATATGATGAGGACAGCATTACACCAATAACTGGAAGTTCTAGTGCAAAACATAATTCCATACTTAACTCTAACCTGACAACAGGTAATAAATCTGAGTATTCTCTAACAGAACATGGCAGCCAGCATGCAACAAATGATAGCTTAAGGGTTGGAAGCAGTAATTCTAGAAACACCATAGTCACTATAGCTCAGGTTCATTCAGTAGGCTCAGTTACAGCCAATGTGCCAGAGACTGCAGAAAGAAATATATCAGATCAGCATTTGAGGGTTACTTATCATAATAATATTTATTATTTAGCTTTTGTTTACTAGGTAAGCACACTAGACAGACAGGTGCCTATTTGCAGGTGCAACCCGGGAGAATTACAGGGTACAGGCAATAACAATACAGAGTCAAGGCACAGGTACAGGCAATAACAGTACAGAGTCAAGGCACAGCAGTCAACAATGGACAGTTGGGTACAGGTTAAGCAATAACCACAGAATCATGATATTATTATTACTAGTGAGTCACATGCCAATGAGACAATAGAAGTGAATCAGGCTGAAACACCAAAAATGAGGCAGGAATTTGTCTTAGGAGACTCCATTTTAAAATACTGTGATGGTTACATACGCAAAGATGACAAAGAGAATAGGACACATATTAGCTATAAGGGCGCTTGGGTCAGAGACATTTATAGAATGACCAAATCGATTCTCAAAAACGCTGGTCAGCAGCCCCTGGTCATTCTACATGTCGGTACTAATGATGTGAACAGATTTAGAGGAGAGAATATTAAGAATGATTTTATTAGTCTTGTATCAAACCCAGAAAGGAATAACTGTGAGGCATGCATCTCAGAGATGCTACCTGTCCCAAGAGCAAACAGCACCAGTCATCTCAAAATCAAGCAGCTGAATGAATGGTTGCGAAAACGGTGCCTCCAAAAAAAAATTAAAAGTGTATCCCCCACTAGGAAACATTCTGCCATGATCCAAGCCTTTTTAATCGGGATGGGCTACATCTAAGCAAAAAGAGGTCGTGTTAGGGAAAAGCATTGCTCAAACAATCAATGAGCATTTAAACTAGATGGAGGGACAAGCTAGGAAGGAGCAGAACTTTGCTGCTAATTCGAACCCATGTTATAAAGTTTTAGTAACAAATGCAAGAAGCCTTAATGTGATAAAATGTACTGAATTAACAGGCATTTTAGAACAAAACCAAACTGATGTTGCAGCTCTGACCGAAACATGGTGGGACAAGTCTCTACATGGTTTAATTCCATCCCAGGATATATACTATATCACAAAAATAGGAAAAATAAAAAGGGTGGGGGAGTTGGCATTTATGTTAAAAACACTATTCCTTCTACAGAATTTCCAGTACAACAACATTTTGAAGGTTATGTTGAAGGGATCTGGATTCAGATTAGTCATTCTAAAGACAAAAACTTCCTCTTCGCTAATTTCTATAGACCCCCATCCTCCGAGCTAAACAATGACCAGCTACTTACTAATGAAATTAACCATCTAACCTCCAAATCTGATACCATAATTGTGGGTGATTTTAACCTACCAGGTATTAATTGGGGACAACTAACATCAAAAAACACCCAGGAGGGTGTAATCCTAGACTCCATCACCATGGCATGACTAGAGCAATTGGTAACAGCACCAACTACAGAACAGAATATGTGGATCTGGTACTTATAAATATATCTTCTGATATTAATAACCTCACAGTATCATGCCCTATTGGTAACAGTGACCATAATGCCATATTTTTTTTATATCAACAGGAAAATTACTAACATAGGTTGGATCAACTATAGGTATAATTAAGGAAAAGGTAACTATAACAAAATTAATGAGGCCCTGGTTGGATACGATTAGGAAACCATGTTTTCTGGATTAAGTACAAATAAGTGTTGGGAATTATTTAAATCAATTATTGCAGGACTGGAAAATCTATACATCCCAATTAAAACATCACACAATAACAAAGGTAAAATTCCACTATGGTTAACCGACAATATTAGGCATCAGATAACTATTAAAGAAAGAGCCTTCAAAAATTTAAAAATGTCCCAGTGTCTCTAATACAAATATATATATATAAGGGAATAAAGAAAAATCAAAAAATTAAGAAGGAAAGAAAGAAAACTGAATATAAACTGGCAATGACAAAAAATCCCAAGGCATTTTATGCATACATTAATGAAAATAAACATAACGATAACAGCGTCAGAAAGTTGGTAGAAAACAGCAATGAGATAACAGATACAGAAAAAATTGCAGACACATTTAACAGATATTTTGGGACAGTCTTTCTTAAAAAGGACAAAACATCTGCAAACATCAATCCCGACAATATGTTTAATGAAATTAGTACAGAAGAGGTTTCTTCAACATTAAAAACTATTAAATCAAATTCTGCGCCAGGGCCTGATAGTATCAACCCCGATTTTATCAGTAGTACGGTTCAATCTGTCACACTTCCATTAAAACATATTTATAACAAATCATATTTTCATGGTGTCATCCCCAAGGACTGGAAAACATGCTTCAGTTATTCCAATTAAAAAAAAAGATGAATTACCATCCTAGTAGTCTGACGTCAATTATCTGTAAAAGCATGGAGAGGATTCTTAAAAATAGAATAGAAAAATCAATAAGAGAGAACAGCCAGGCAGCATGGATTTGTTGCTGGTAGGTGTGCTCAACAAACCTAATCAGTTTCTATGACAAGGTCAGCAGGTACAGTATATGGATCAGGGTACCCCAGTCCACATCCTATTCCTGGATTTCCAGAAAGCATTTGACAGTTTCCCATGAAATACTTATTAAACAATTATTAAAAATGAGAACAAGAAGACACGGGGGGATCTGCTAATTCTATATAATTACTGGGTTCCATTTTATTCTAATAGAAAAATTTGCAAATTAAATACCGTAATACCTTAGTAGGTATTATGGCATTTACACAGTTTTTCTTTGCATAGAAAAGCGCTCGAGATGCAACACATCTCGAGCTTGTCCAAGTCCATTTTCTCTCCAAATCACTGACCATAAACACTCACCTCCTCACTTGCGTTTGTGCCACAGTAGATCTTGTTCCTTTTCTCTGTACTACCCGAGGGAAAAAAATATAAAACACTAAGTAGATTTCAAACCGCCGACGAAATCAAAAGAAAGGCAACATTTCATACGGGAACAAGAAAACCGCAACACAGTGCGACCTAAAACTGTTTTGAGCCTACTTATCTGAGGTAGGACAGCCACCAAACTCTTGAGCTTCCACAATTAGACAAAGTACTAGCAAATGTGGTTAAAAAACAAGACAGCTTAGAATAGGAGCCGGGTACCATGGAGGCATTGTGGCCAGCATAGAACGGAGAAGAAAAGGAACCCTTCAATTATATACAGCAAAATATGGGGTGCAGTGTGTTTAACTTGAATTTAACACACACCCTCATTGGTGGATAGCTATCATAAACCCCTTGGGCTTCGCCCTCCAGGTTTATGTGCCATCCAACAACTCAGGTGTATGTTAAATTCTCGTAACACACTGCACCCCATACTTTATCCTATATATAATTACCAGTTTCTCTGTTTTCCCATAGGGAAACCGCGGTGTAATTTGCCATAATGAAGGAGTGTTCATTACGGCAAACACATATGCAATTCCCTCACTGTCTTGCTCATCGCCGCCGCACTTCCTCGCTTAACCACCGTGCCTGCTCAGGAAACCGCTAACAGACAGCAAACTGCCACCTGGACTAGGCGGTAAGTACGAAAAAAAAAACAAGTAAAATCTGCCTCAGTCAGTGCTGTGCACAACATTAAAAAATTTTTTTTAAAAATTAGAAAATCAAACTGCTGACTGCGGCCACACACTTCACCTTCACGGAAACCCGGCTGCACAGCTATATTTTATTTTATACAATTGCTGAAGCGAAAAAAGGAAAACCTAGCAATTATATAAAATAAAATATGGGTCTGGGTGTGTAAACTCGAATTTACACACACCCTTGGGGTTAGATGCTTCACATAAACCCTCGAGCTTTCGCCCTCGGGTTTATATAGCATCAAACCCTCGGGTGTGTAAATTCTCGTTACACACCCAGACCCATACTTTATCCTATATGTAATATTCTACAGGATCCTAACTTTATGTCAGATTATAATATTAGGTATGCTGCTAAACCAATTTTGAGATGTCACAACAAACAACTGATAGTTCCCAAGGATATTACCAATTAAAGGAAATATTTCTTTATAATTAGACCCATAAAATTATGGAACAAGCTCCCACAATTCACAGTAGACATAAATAGTGCCATGACCTTCAAAAATAGATTGGATAAACACTATTTTGGACTAACTTAATTTAGCCCACAATGAGTGTGGGGGGTAGTCTCGATGGGCCTTGAGCCTTCTTCTACCCTATTCTATCGAGTATAAAAGCTGCACAACTGGGGAAGAGTTGAAAATAACAAAGTAGCAGTCCACAAAATGAAAAGCAAGCAAAAGAGTTTATTGCGGCAGACCTCCACGGACGGTGGCACTATACCCCACCGCTTCGGGTCCTCACCTGACCCTTCATCGGGGGGGGTGTGTCTGTGTGTGGGGTTTAGCGTTATATAGCATTCAATAACAAATCAATTAATGTGTGATACCACAAACACTTATATTTTGTTTCATTGCGTCCATAAGGTTTTAGAGATTTCAGAGTGTAAATCCATCGAGTTTCCTTTTGCAGCAGCATTTGCTTCCAATCTCCACCTTGAGGGTAACAATGCTGTCTTTGAATGGCCATAAAACGAAAGCTGCTCACATTGTTATTGTGGAATCGGGCAAAGTGTTGCCCCACTGGAGCAACAGGAGTACCAGATATTATGAAACGTACTTGATCCTGCATTCTGGTCTTTACATTTTTTATTATGCGTCTCACATATACTATCTTACAAGAACAAGTAAGCACATATACAACAGAATCAGAGTCACAGTTTACAAACTCCTGTATTTCAACTTTGCTCCCGTCTCCAGAATAAAACAATAGATATTATTCCTTTTTTACATAAAAAATACAGTTGAGTTGTATATATTGCTTTGTCTGCATATCCTAATTCTCCTCCCCCTTCCCCTCACTGCAATCTTACCCTTTCTGTCACGATTCTTTAAAGTTATGTATGACATTAGACCTAATAATCATTAACTATTAATGTAATTATCGGAGTTATTTGTTTTATTATTTTTTTCTAGTTCCTCAGTCCTTGATTTGCTATTTTTGTAACTTGTCAGCTTTTGTTCATGTTCGATTAATTTTTCTGCAAAGGGATTGTGCTTTGGTACTGAAACTACTTTTTCCACTGGGACTTTGATGTATTTTAACCTTTTTGATACATCCTTGTTCCCACACTTAGGGACTGCGTTTTGGTACCATAATTGACCTGACAACCTGGACTTTTCTACAATTTGTAAATACTTTGCATTCTTCTACGATCCTTACCAGTTCGTTTCCATTAACTTTTTTAAGGGGGATAATTTCTACTTACCATTTGTGGCACATCATTTGTGATTAGGTTCATAAGTATGATTACAACATGAGTACCTCAAACTGTGCAAGCCAACTGGCGGAGTCTCTCTGTGTGGCCATGCATTAAATTCCCTTTTTAATGCACGATTCTGCGGAGGGACTCGGGGCAGCGTCCGCTGGCACTGGTTCCCTGCTTGAAACAGCCACAACAAAACGGCAGCCATTAAAGCATGTGGGGGAAGCGAGACAGCCCAGCTGACAAAATAGTCTACATAACATTTTATAATCCCTGGTGCCTAGTGGCACCCCCCCTCACCCGCCAATCACCATCCCCATTGTCAAATCCTATAATTCCTGGTGTTTATGGCACCCCCAACCCTCCCATCTGAATGTGAAACCTGTAATAAAGAAAACAGTCCCTTGATGGGTTTTTTTCTTCACAAAAACCTATCAAAAAAGAAAATGGTCCCTCGGCGATCAGCTCCCCCACCTCCACCTCCCACTTAGCACCCACTACCCCACACTCCCAGTACGCCCCCACACACCCTCATTCGTCTGAGCAGGTCCCAGGTTCAAGATCCACTCCCCAATCGAAGACGTATCTTGCTGCAATATGAGAAACTAAGGTAAATGTGGTTCAATGTATTTCAATGGGGGTTTCAACTTTTATGCATTACTTTAGCATTTTTTAACATTTTGACCCCATATTTTCACATGATCTTTTGAGGACCCCACCTCATGAACAATAGGACTGTCATTATGTAACTCCCGCCCAAATGGTGATTTCCCAGTCGCTTGGTGAATTCACCTTTTGGGTGGAATTTGGAATTTTTTTCTGCCCTTGTTCATTAGGTGGGGTTATAATAAGGCTATGTTGAAAATTTGGGGTCAAAATATGTAAAAATGGCAAAGTTAAGACCATTCACTGCAATTTCCTATGCACGCTCATAAGTTTGGACATTTTAAATATTCTCACCCCAGAATTTCAATGTAGAGTTCTAATTACCCCACCTCATGTATGTCACAGCTGTCATTTTTTAAATCCTGGCAAAAATGTGTTTTCGCAGTTATGGCATGGAATTGCGTTGTAGTTGCACAGAATTACGTATTGGTGGGGATTCGAAAATTTTTTATACGGGGGTACATGAGGTGGGATAATAATATGGCTATCCTGACAATTTGGTCTCTGTTGTCCTTTAAATAGAAAAGTGCAGGGCCCAGACAGCCCTGTGCTTTCACAGCTACATACAGGGAAGGCTGTTAGGAGGGCGAAGGTGCAGACAGAAGAGAGCTTAGCACAGTCTGTAAACAAAGGGGATAAGGCATTTTATAGCTACATCAGTGAAAGAAGAAAAATGGGGTGGGGGATCGTGAGGCTCAAAGGGGAGAAGGGAGAGTGTGAGGAGGGGGATCTGGACAAGACAGAAATGCTGAACAAATACTTCTGCTCAGTATTCGCTAAGCAGGGGGACGGTCAAGGTCCACAGTTGGGTTGCAGAGGCAATGGGGATGGGGAGAGGTAAACAGCAGTCCATTCACAGTGGAGAGAGTTCTGGAAGAACTCACAAAGCTGAAGGTGGATAAGGCCATGGGACCAGATGGCATCCACCCAAGGATATTAAAAGAGCTGCGAAAGGAACTAGCAACGGCCCTGTTCACAGAGTCACTCAACACGGGTGTCATTCCAGAGGACTGGAGGAGGGCACATGTAGTCCCACTACACAAAAGTGGCAGTAGGGAGGAGGTAGGGAACTACAGGCCAGTCAGCCTCACCTCAGTGGTGGGAAAGATCATGAAGACACTACTGAAAGAAAGGACAGTGGCATTTATGAAATCCAGAGGTGCTCAGGATCTGAGGCAACATGGATTCACAGCAGGAAGGTTATGTCAAACAAATCTAATAGTTTTTTTTTATTGGGTGACTAGAGAACTTAATCAGGGAGGGGCGGTAGATGTCACCTACCTGTATTTTAGCAAAGCTTTCAACACTGTTCCACATAGAAGGCTGATTAACAAGATGGGTAGTCCGGGCATGAGAGACAAGGTGGTGAGCTGGGTTAGGAACTGGTTAACAGACAGGAGACAGAGGGTGGTGGTAAATGGGGTATAATCTGGGGAGAGGGGGGTGGCCAGTGGGGTACCACAGGGATCAGTACTAGGACCAGTCCTATTCAATGTCTTCATTAGTGACATTGCAGAGAGGCTGGAAGGAAACGTCTGCCTGTTTGCAGATGACACCAAGATCTGCAACAGGGTGAATACTCCAGAAGGGGTGCAGAAAATGAAGAGGGACCTGGAGAAGCTTGAAAGATGGTCAGAGATGAGGCAACTAAGGTTTAATGCAGAGAAGTGCAAAATAATGCACCTGGGCAGAGGGAACCCTGGGGACAGCTACAGGTTTGGCGAGGGGGGGGTGACTGTCACCAAAGAGGAGAGGTACCTAGGGGTTATCATCTCTGATGACCTTAAGGTATCAAAGCAGTATACAAAGGCTGCAGAGAGGGCCAGTGGCATGTTGGGGTGCATAGGCAGGGGTATCACTAGCAGTAGGTGTGAGGTGGTAAGGCCATTGTATAAAACATTGGTAAGGCCTCACCTGGAGTACTGCGTTCAGTTCTGGAGACTACACCTGCTTAAGAACACAGATAAGGTGAAGACTATCTAGAGAAGGGCAACAAAGATGGTGCAGGGCTTATAGTACAAAACATATGAGGAGGGACTAAGGGACCTCAATATGTATTCACTGAAGGACAGGAGACAGCAAGGGGACATGATTGAAACTTTCAAGTACCACAAGGGCATAAACAAGGTGGAGGCGGAGGACTTTTCCAATGTAGAAAAAGTACTAGAACAAGGGGGCACAACATGAAATTGGAAGGGGATAGATTAAGGGGCAATGTGAGGAGGTTTTTCTACACAGAAAGGGTAGTCAACACTTTGAATAGTCTGCCACAGGAGGTAGTAGGGACAAGCACAGTGGAAGGGTTTAAGCATGCTTGGGACAGGCTCAAGGGAAGCCTGAGAGGGGAGGAAGTGATGAAAAGCCATTGATCACATAAGATCAGTGGCCAAATACAATGTATAGGGCCTACAGGCAGACTGGATGGGCCTAGTGGTCCTTATCTGCCAACAATTTCTATGTTTCTATACATATACGCATTTACGGACGCATGGGAGAGTCTGAAGGACCCCGTACTCCCCAGTAAAATAAGGATACTATTATACTATCTCAAAAAGTAAGGAAATAAGTTGCAAAAAACTTTGTTAATGCTCCAGTTAGGGTCAAAGTGACAAAAGTTGGGAAATGAGACAATTTTTATGGGACACCTTGTCGAGATTCCAATTTCCAGAGTCATTCTTGAAATGGCTGAGAAATCATTATGCTGCTCCTCAGACATACAGTGGCGTGAAAAAGTATTTGCCCCCTTCCTGATTTTCTCTATTATTGCATATTTGTCACACTGGATGTTTTCAGGTCTTTAGACAAAATATAATATTAGATAAAGGGAACCTGAGTGAACAAATAACACTTTTTTTTTTTACTTATTTCATTTATTTAATGAAAAAAGTTAACCAACACCAACTGGCACTGTGTGAAAAGTAATTGCCCCTAGTTAAATCAACCCAATTAAAGGGATAATTAGAGTCAGCTGATTGAACACAGCCAGGCTTGATTACAGCCAGCCCTGCTCAATATAAACCTCACTTATTTTGGCCCTTACCATCAGAGTCACGTTGCCAGCACAAAGATTCAACAAGCACATTATGCCATGATCAAGGAAGTTCCTGAAAAGATCAGAAAAAATTTATTGCCTCTATCAGTCTGGAAAGGGTTACAAAGCTATTTCTAAGGCTCTGGGACTCCATCGAACCACAGTGAGAGCCATAATCTCCAAATGGAGAACACTTGGAACAGTAGTGAACCTTCCCAGGAGGTGGGCCTGCCAAAATTACTCCAAGGGCACAGTGTAAAATCATCCAAGAAGTCTCAAAGGATCCTAAAACAACATCCAAAGAACTGCAGGCTACTCTTGCCTCAGCTAAGGTCAGTGTTCATGACTCTCAATCAGAAAAGAGACTGGGCCAAAATGGGCTTCATGTGAGAGTAGCAAGGCGGAAACCACTGCTAACCAAGAAGAACATAAATGCTCATCTCTCATTTGCCAAGAAGCACCTGGATGATCCACAAGCCTTTTGGGAAAATGTTCTATGGACAGATGAGTCCAAAGTGGAACTTTTGGACAACATGGATCCCATAATGTCTCGCTAAAAGCAAACACAGCATTCCACAGTAAGAACACCATACCAACAGTCAAACATGGTGGTGGTAGTGTGATGGTGTGGGGATGCTTCGCTGCCTAAGGACCTGGATGACTTGCCATAATTAAAGGAACCATGAATTCTGCTCTGTACCAGAAAATTCTTAAGGAGAATGTCCAGTCATCCTTCCGTCAGCTGAAGCTGAGCGTAGTTAGGTCATGCAGCAAGACAATGATCAAAACACAAGGCAAGTCCACATCAGAATGGCTAAAAAAAGTAAAATTAAAGTTTTGGAGTAGCCTAGTCAAAGTCCAGACTTAAACCTAATAGAGATGCTGTGGCAGGACCTGAAACGAGCAGTTCATGCTGAAAACCACCAAATGTTACTGAATTAAAGCAGTTCTGCGGGAAGAGTGGTTAAAATTCCTCCACAGCGATGTGAAAGACTGATATTGAATTACAGGAAGTGTTTGGTTGCAGTCATTGCAGCTAAATGTGGCATAACCAGTTATTAAGTGTAAGGGGGCAATTACTTTTTCACACAGTGCCAGTTGGTGTTGGTTAACTTTTTTTCATTAAATAAGTGAAATTAAAAAAAAAAACAAGTGTTATTTGTTCACTCAGGTTCCCTTTATCTAATATTACATTTTCTCTAAAGACCTGAAAACATCCAGTGTGACAAATATGCAATAATAGGGAAAATCAGGAAGGGGGCAAATACTTTTTCACGCCACTGTACATGAGAGGTAATGGTGGGATATCTCCCCCCTTCCCTTTACACAGGAGCACTTGTCAGGGTTGCCCCCTTTCCCCTTTTTTATTTGCTCTTTATATGGAGTCATTGGGGGCAGCTCTAAGAACCTCCTCCGAGACACAGGGCATCCCATTAGGACAACAACAATATAAAGTCAGTATGTTTGCCAACGACGTCCTTCTGACCCTTCTCTCGCCGGACATATCTATTCCTGCAGTCTGGCAAATTCTTCAGAAATATGAAGTTTTGGCAGGATTTAAGTTGAATGTTGCAAAATCAGAAGCCCTCCTCTTTAATTTTTCTCCAACCAAATGTCTTGGCGATCTTCTCCCCCTATGGTGGAGATCCACAAAGATAAAATATTTGGGAATATACATCCCTCTGTATCA
The DNA here is from genome assembly GCA_016271365.2 of Neoceratodus forsteri. Classification (NCBI taxonomy): domain Eukaryota; kingdom Metazoa; phylum Chordata; order Ceratodontiformes; family Ceratodontidae; genus Neoceratodus; species Neoceratodus forsteri. The sequence continues at coordinate 1,073,337,620 of CM057456.1, forward strand.
GGAGGTGACAGAGTTGGTTAACTATGAACCACTTTCTATTACAATACAAAAAGATTTGGAAAGGTGGTCCTCTTTACCGCTGTCATTCTTTCAACGGATCAAAACTATTCATATGAACATCCTTCCCCGGCTCTTATACCTCTTCCAAAACATTCCATACTTTCCCTCATCCTTTTATTTTAAATCTTGGGATAAATTACTCTTGAAATTTATCCAGGGCAAACAACGTCCGAGGGTCTGCCTCTCCATTCTCCAACTACTCATAGCTCAAGGGGGAGCAAGTCTTCCTAATCTTAAACTTTATGCTCAGGCAGCCTTCTTTCATATTCTTATTTATTGGCTAACTGACAGTTACTCGGCCCCCTGGAAATCTCTTGAGTTTACTTTAAATGATATGTATGATACATCTGCTCTTCTTTTCTCCTCCATTGACAATACACCAGCTCTGCAGCAATTTACACAGATCACATCTAGTATTCTTCAGATATGGTACAGGCTAAGAAAAAAATCCAGAAATAAAACCAATATATGACTATTGTAAAATATCCAAAGATTACCTTATCCAACCTTCACATATGGATCTGGCTTTCTCTCAATGACGTAACTCTGGATTATCGCATCTATTTCAGTTTCTGGATGACAGGGGGGTCCTGCCTTTTGAAAAACTCAAAAACACAATACGGACTTCGTGGTCCAGATTTTTTTAGATACCTCCAAGTGAGGAACTATATACTTCGCCATCAGACACTGACTGCTAATCTCCCTACCCCAACCCCACCCTTATTAAAAATTTTCATTGACTCTATTAAGGGGAATCAGTGTGGACATCTCATAGGAAACATATATAGAGCATTGAACTTATTGGGAGATTCAACAAAGTCAATTTTAGATATATGGAATGAGGATCTCTCATCTGAGGTCCAATTTACAGACTGGATGGCTGCGAATTTACCAGCCATTAAAGTGACCACTTCTTCCTTTTGGCGGGAGTTTTCCTGGAAAATTCGAACCAGATACTTTTATGCCCTGGTGATCCTAACCAAATTCCTCCCAACGGAATATGGCCAATGCTGGAGATTATGTGGATGCGCTTTAGCTGATTTGGGTCATGTTAAATGGAACTGTCCCTCCTCATGCCCTTTTGGTGTAGTCTCCAGTTAGAGCTGTCTACTTACTTAGGGGAACCTGTAGAACTAACAGGGGAGGTTGTCTTGCTCTCGGTATTCACGGATCACTCCCCCCGGTGGACCAGAACACTGCTGCCCATATTTCTTATAGCAGCCAAAAAGGCCATTACCAGAAAATGGATGTCTATGCAGATTCCTACCATTCAGGATTGGAGATCCATAATGTTGGAAATCTACCATATGGAAAGCTTAACTGCTACACTCCAGGACTGCACGTAGAAATGTAGACTTAAATGGCAAGGTTGGGTTCTTTACTACTCAGGGGTGAATTTGACTTTTGCTCCTTGAATGTATGTATAGCATTTATAGCTAGTCAAAGGCCTGGTGTTCTGGGGATAGTAGCCATAGTTATCAATGCTTCCAGTGACTCCGGCCATCAATATATAAAATGTCTTAATAAATGTATTTTATAATGGTTCTTTACACTACTTAATATCTACCTAATGCATATGTGTATAAAAATGTCTAATAAAAACAAATAATTAAAAAAAAAAGTTGGGAAATGAGGCGTTAACACCCTAACACCCCACCCTCCCAAACCAGGAAGGAGAGCAGGTGTGGGGTGTGCCTTGGGCCTTTCAAGCATAACACTCATCCCATTCTTATAAAGTCTACACATTTGACCTCATTTAAAGTAGGAATGGGGTGAGTGTTAGACTTAGAGAAATAACAATCCACACCTGCTCGGTTTGGGAGGGTGGGGTGTTAAGTTTGGAAACCCTAACGCCTCATTTCCCAACGTTTGTCGCTTTGACTCTAACCGGAGTATTAACAAAGTTTTTTGCAACTCATATATATATATTATAGGGGCACAGTCATGCCCCTATAGTTAGGGTTGAGTATCCTGTTTAAAGTTAAACCTCAAATTCTGCACTTTAATAATTCTGCAACTGATCAATGGATTTGCACAAAATTTGGTATGTGCTGTCCCGTGGGGGTAGATCTCTCGATGTGGCAAGTTTCATGTCGATCGGATGTATGGATTGTGAGATCCGGATAGTGCAAAAAGTTGCTATTTTTTGCAGTTTTTTTCCTCATCACCTTGCATCCAGACTGTGTGGAAGTTTGGTGTGATTTTTCTATGGCAGATACAGTTGGGTAACAGAACTGCCACACTTTGGTGAAAATATATTAATCTGGTGCAAAGTTACTCAGTTTTTAAGTTCCCATAGTTTTCAATGTTTCCAGAATTGCTGAATTGTTTTTAGACTAGAGGGACAAAGTTCGACAGAGGATTGATCTTGCAAAAAAGGATTCTTTCTCGCAAGATCTGTTCCTTTTTCATGAGGAAAAATCCTTTTTCATGAGCCGCAGGATGGCAAGCCCTGATCCCACAGATGTGCCGTTTGGTGGTTTGGTCCCAAACCATTCAATGGGCCATAGTTACAACATTCCGAAGTTGAGAAATTTCCCATAGGATAACACTGCAGTGCCTGTATCTCAAAAACGATTCGAGATATGGATTTTTTGCTACCCACAGCTTAGTCCACCTTTAGCTGAACTAAACATGCAAGGATGTTTCGAAGTCACAGATTACACCTGCAGTGGAATTTTTTTCATAGTTGCTATGGTTACTAAGACATTGCCAAATACAGTAAGTGTTACAAGGGGTACTTTACAGTACTATGGGGCTTCTGTATGTCTCTGTATTTAAGTGTAAGTGGGAGCGCGGGGCCCGGAGGGCCCACGCTCCCACATACACATACCATTATGCAAAAAATGGGCAACGTGAAGGGAGTGCAGGGCCAGGAGGGCCCGCACTCCTACAAACACATATCACTAACCAATTACATTATACTTTCTCAAAAAATAAGGGAAATTAACTGCAAATAACTCTGTTAATGCATCAGTTAGGGTTGACGTCACAGTGACCAAAGTTTGGAACTTCGATGTTAGGGTTACCACCCCTACCACCCCACCTCCACCCCCCCCACCCTACAGGCACCAACAGGCATTGGGGCATGCCATGTGGTAGTCAGACCTAAGTCTCACCTGATTCTCCTATACTGTAGAGTGTCAGCTTGTTTACACGTTATGGTTGGAAACCCTTACACCTCATTTCTCAACATTTGTCCCTTGACCCTAACTGGGACGGAGTGAGAGTTGGGCCTGATGACCCCAAGGCACGCCCCAAAGACTGCTGGTGCCTGTAGGGTTGGGGTGGTGGGATACTGGAAAATTAGTGTTACAAGGGTTCCTTTTCAGGTCTATAGGGCTACTGTATGGCTCCATTGTTATGTGTAAGTGGGAGCACAGGGCCCGGAAGGCCCATGCTCCCACAGATGCATATCATTATGCACAAATGGGCAGTTTGCTGGGAGCACGGGGCCACCAACACATACCATTTACTAGTTACATTACACTTTTTCAAAAAGTAAGGAAATTAACTGCAAAAAACTCCGTTAATGCATCAGTTAGGGTTGCTGTCACAGCGACAAAAGAAATTTGATGCTAGAGTTACCCCACCACCACCATACCCCATCCTTCGCACACCAACAGACGTCGGGGTGTGCCATGGGGTCGTCAGTCCTCTCACCCCATTCTCCTATACTGTAGCATGTCAGCTTGCTTACATATGGAATGGGGTGAGAGTTGAGCCTGATGACCCCATGGCACCACCCGGCATCTTTAATGAAATGGAGAAGTAATGAGGAAATAACTCTAACATCAATTTCCAAACTTTCATTGTGATATCAACCTAACTGATGCATTGGCAGAAGTTTTTTGCAATGAATATATATATATATATATATATATATTTTATAGTGGTGCAGTACAGCCACCATAGTTAGGGTTGAGTAGGCAGTTTAATGTGAAACCTCCAATTTTTCACTTTAATAACTTTGCAACCGTCCAACGGATTTGCATAAGATATGGTATGCGCTGTCCTGTATGGTAGATCTCTTGATGTACCAAGTTTTGTTTCGATCGGATGTGTGGATTTTTGCTGCTTATAGTGAAAAAACTGTAAGTTACTTTTGTTTGCTTTTTTTGGCTCTTTTTTCTGCATCATGCTGCAGCCATACCATTTGGAATTTGGGTTGAAATTTTCAGTGTAGAAAGAGCTTGCCCCCAAAGAACAAGCCAGCTTTGGTTTTGTGAAAAAAATATTAATCTGTTCCAAAGTTACTGAATTTTAAATTTCAGATTCTGAGTATGCTCAGTTCAGTCTTCTGGATAGCTACAATGCATAAAAAGGGATTTTGACACCTCACAAAAAGAGATTTTGACACCTCACAAAAAATGATTTTTTAAATTTACTGTTTCTTTGTCACTTCACTGCAAAGAAACTGTTAGGACATTCAGGCTGAAATTTTCAGGGTACAAAGGACTTTTCCCAGAGATGTGACTTCTGCTGGTCTAGTGATAAAATTTACAGTGCTTCCATACTTAGAACACTTTGAAGTTTTGAAATTTCCCATAGGATAACACTGTAACGGACACAGTACCTTTCAGTGTCTATATCTCAAACAGTTCATGATACGGATTTTTCGTTAAAAGCAATGATGCAGGTTGCCAGTCCATGATTACAACTGCGGTGGAATCTTTTCAGATGTTCCTTTGGTCACTGAGATATTGTGCCATTTGCAGTGCAAGGGTTACTTAGAATGTCTCTAGGCATGCACTGCATCTTCACACAATTATAGGTAGATGGGAGCACAGGGCCTGGATAACATTATGTAGTAATGGGACTGCAGAACCCTCCATTATGCAATAGTGGGAGCAGGGCCCTCACTCCTACAGGGAGACGACAGTTCATTACAATGCCTCTACACTTATGGATAGATGGGAGTGCAAGGTCTGTAGGGCACTACACTCCCAAAAATTAATAACACTATGGAGTGATGGAAGCGGGGTGGGAGACAGGGAGCAGAAGGTTAATTACAATGTCTCTACACTTATGGATATATAGAAGCACAGGACCCAGAGGGCCCTGCACTTGGGGCCCTGTGCAACCACAAAACACTATAGACTGATGGGAGTACAGGGCCCAGAAGGCCCTGCAGTCCACAAACATATAAGGGTAAGATTACACTTTCTCAAAAAGTAAGGAAATTCATTGCAAAAAAGTTTGTTAATGCATCGGTTAGGTTGAAGCAACAAAGTAGGAAATAAGGCATTAGGGTTTGAACCCTACTTACCCCACCCACCACCCAACCCCACCCATCCACATGCCAACAGGCGTTGGGTGTACAATGGGGTCAATGGGCTAACTCTCACCCCATTCTTCTATACTGTACTATCTCAGCTTACTTAGACATGGAATTGGGTGAGAGTGAGGCCAATAACCCCAATGCACACCCGGACCTGTTGGTGTGTGTAAAGATGGGGTGGGATGAGGTAGTAGTGGTGGAGGGGTTAGGGTTGAAACCCTAACGCCTCCCATTCCTTAATTTTGTTGCTTCAACCCCTGATGCTTAACGACATTTTTTGCAATGAAGATATATATATATCTCCCACCAACTTTCCACATGTATACAGTAGGCTCCATAGCTTATTTTTTCTTTAATTCTTTTGGTAACTGGGTAAGACCCACTAGGCACAGGTGCCTGTTTTCAGGGGTGACCCGAGAGCACTGGATAGGGATGTTGTGAGATTAATCAAGCAGACCAACAAGATGTCCGCATAATACTCTAGCTTGTGTTACTATTGTTCTATGGTGACTCCTTCTATATAGTGTATGGTGGAACATAAATGTGTATCGATTTCCATACACTGGCAAAAGTTGTTCTGCTTCAGTAGTGACGCAGCTACTAAGGCAAAATGACTTTTGTTCTGCATTAGTAGGCACGTCACAATGCAACCACCCCAATTGTGCTGTTCATAGGACAGGGGGTGGTTGACTCCTTGCGTGCGCGTGCTTGCCAGCCAGCCAGCGGACATACAGGAAGTGCGGTTCCTTGGTAGCAAACACTGCCATCAAACTAGAAAAAGTAAGCAATCTTTTATTTGGGCACCATACATTATATTGAAAAGTGTATGGGAGCCCAAATACACAACCACGCTATTCTCGATACCTTGTTGTTTCCAGGATGAAAGGGACCTCTCGAGCTTTGCTTTCAAGGTCCTCATCATCATGGAAACCACTCGGTATGAGAAAAGCAAGGTTGTGTATGGGCTCCCATACACTATCCTATACTGTACATTTTGCTCTTGTCTGAAAGACTGTGCCAGGAGTTCAATATATTTCGAAGAGTAGGGGTGATAGTGGGCTTGTTTGGTACCATGCTGTAAGGGAAGTGCCTTTGACAGGATATAATTTACTCTTCCTTTTGCTGTAGGACTGGTGCAATCTGTGGAGACATAGTTTTAAAATTATATACTTAAATTAAAGTTTTCCAGTGTGTGGAATAAAAATTTCCAGGAGACCAAGTTGAAGTTTTTTCAGAGGGTGAGCTCATTAATAAAAAATGTAGTTTGGTGTAGGTGATATGTTGTAGGATGGCCAGTATGTTTTTTTTACATTATCTTCTGTTTGCCTCATGGCTACAAAACCTGTTTGGACCCTGTTGATAATACGTAGGAGATTTTTTTTTGTTATAATAGAGGTGTAAATTTTACAGCCAACATTTAAAACTGAAACAGGTCTATATGATTCACACTTTGTAGCTAATTTACCAAGCTTTAGTATTGCTGAGATAGTCATGTATTTCCAAGAAGGGAGGTGGGTACCACTAGTTTGTACCCACTGTAAGGTTTGTAAAAATGTTTGGCCTATTTGTTCAAAATACACCTTGTATTGTTCTGGCAAGCATCCATGCAGTCCCAGACATTTATTGTACCTGTTCAGAGGTGAATAACAGTCTATTAATTCTTGCTGTATGGGTTTCATTAGTTTGTCAGAGAACTGAATGAGTTTTGGTAGTTGAAGTTTGGCCAAGAAATTATGATACTGGAGTGATTCCAGTTCTGCTGGTTTAGAGTATGTGGCAGCACAGTAGTTAGGATCTAACATTCTTTTTTTTTGTTTTGTACATTCTGTTCATGCACCGAAGCCCCAGAGCATCCTTTCAGAGTACCCTCTCAAAACTTGCTTCTACTCCCTGTCTGAAACCCCCCCGCACTGGTCTCCCCCCGACCCCCATGGCAGGTCAAGTCCCCTGGACCACCCCTGGGAGAGGACCCACCCTTTCTTGGTGGCCTTTCCACAAGTAGAGGCCCTACCATGACGATGGGTCAACAATGGGAGATCTGATCTTGCGATACAACACGTCAGGATATGGAGCAGGTCCCGGGGTCTCCATCATCTCCACTGGCACTTCAGGGTTTTCTTGCTTACTGTTCCCACAGGCTGGATATGCAATGACATCTGGGCACTTGCGTTGCCAACGTCTGCCACAGCTCCCCGGCTTGTGGCGCCACCTATTCCTGCTTCCCCAACCACTGTCAGGGGCCACTCAGGAGCAGTGATTCCTCAGGATCCCTCCTGGGGCAGGAGAGCAATCCTCCAGACCTCCAATCCCTTCCCTCTACGCCACCCACAGGGTGACCTGGGCTCGTTCCTGAACCCAGGTCACGGCGTGGCCTTGATCGGCGTCCAGCACCTGAATCTTCAGCACCACTGGGCCAGCAGGATCTAACATTCTTGAAACGTGGGCTTGTAACCGTTGTGTTCAGAACTGTCTAGCTAGTACCTTAGCTGTACATGCCTCTCCTATGTAGCAGTGGTGTTTAAGGAATCTTAGTGCCATTTCAGTTCTGTTTTGTATTTCATTCCTGATCTTTTTTATCTGTGTTGTTAGCTGTGCATCATGTTGTTTCTTTCTAAGAGATGAGTATGATACCTTATTACACATCCTCCCGGGCGGTCAGCACTGATACCCAGTGTATCACCGACTCCAAAAATGTCCCACAGTTTATTTTGTAAGTTAATCTTAAATTCTGGGTCTCAAATCAAGGTGATATTCAATCTCCAATGAGTAGATTTGATCTCTTTTCTTAATTCAAGCAGTAGGGTCACTTGGGCATGGTTGGAGAGGGACAGAAAACACAGAAACATAGACTATGATGGCAGAAAAAAAACAAGAGGTCCATCCATTCTGCCCATATTCGCTATAATCCCTGGAACCCACCCCGTCCTTTCCTCATTCTCCTCCCTGGTCTTGTTGCCCCAGGAGATCACAATTCCCTTCATTCTATCCCATGTCTGCTTGAATCCCCTGCCTGTGTTTGCATCCACCACCATGGTCGACTGACTGTTCCAAGGTTCCACCACCCCTACCGTGAAGAAGTACTTCCTCACGTCCCTCCTGAACCTCCCTCCTGTTAATTTCCACTTGTGACCACATGACCTCAAGTTGGCATTCAGGGTAAATAATTCCCCACAGTTTACCTTGTTAATTCCCTTAAGGAACTTGAAGGTCTCTATCATTATTATCATCAATCAATATTTGCATTATCCATATTAGAATCATGTACTTTTTTCTGCATGTTCTTTTGATATATAAATATGGTCTATGTGGGTGTATATGTCATGAAGTACAAGTAGTGCATATAATCTGAATGACCTGGGTGTGTGTCTCCTCACATTTACCCATCCCAGCATTTGCAGATTACACCTGAAATATTTTTCTGCCAGGGGTTTCCTCTGAGCAGTAATGGCCATGGAATCGAGATGTGGATGTGTTATGAAATCAAAATCTCCTCCTAGTATTATCTTGCCTCAGTTTTTACTTACCAGCATAGATGGGGTGGGTGGGTTGGTGGTCAGGGAACCACTGGGGACCAATGACAACAATACAGTGTCATCTGAAATGGCAATGGGGAATGGCAGATCCTCCTTGAGGGCACTGGTTCTGGACCTCAACAGAGCAGATGTTGGCCAGATGTGGGAATGGGTCAGGGAAAAACCTGGTGGGTGTAGATCAGATCAAGGGGGTAGAAGAAAAGTGGGGAATTATCAAGCTGGCCATTCTGAAGGTGACCGACTCTTGTGCAGATCAGGTCACCAAAAGAAACAAGGACAAAAGACTGATATAGTTTTCAAAAGAGGAAAGGGAGGCTATGAGCAAAAAAAATGCATAGGTTACAACGTGCCAAAGGGGAGGAGGAATAAAAGGTGTATCAGATCACGCTGTAAGAGGCTAAAGCAGATGATGAGCTGCAATTTGCTGAGGGTGTCAAGGAAGAGGTATAGAGGGAAGGTTTTGACAGGAGAAGAGAAGTTATATTGCCCCAGTACAGGTCACTGCTGAGGCCTCAGCTGGAATACTGTGCCCAGTTCTGGAGTCCTCACCTGAGAAAGGACATAGATAGACTGGAGTCAGTGCAGCGAAAGGTCACAAAAATGATCCCGGGCCAGTAGGGCAAACCCTATGAGGATTAGCTGGAGGCCCTGAACATTTACTTGCTGTAGGCCAGAAAGGAGAGAAGCAGACCTGGCAGACATCTTATAAGTTTCTAAGGGGAATAAATTGAGTGAATAGCAAAGACATATTTATTAGGACTAGGGATGCAATCTCAAGGGTGCCTGACTGGAGGTCTGTAGCAGATAAATTCAGGACAGATGTGAGGAAGTTCTTCTCAACTCAGAGGATGATGGAGTTATGGAACAGACTGCTGGCAGCAGTGGTGGGGCAGGTACAATAAACAGAGTCAAACATGGCTGGGACAGAGCAAGGGGACTTATAGTTCCCTTAGAGAGAACCAGGTAGGGAAAAGATCCAGCAAGCAGACCAGTGGGGGAAAAAAAGAGTGCAACCTGCAACTGCACTCAAGTGGATACACCTGGGGATGCAGAATCGGGAGTAGCTTGTCCCCACACAGAAAAAAAAAAACACAAAACGGTGCTGCAGTCCAGTATCCGGTACAATTCCAGACTCCAATTCCAATTCTTGTTTTTGAAAATGTATTGTTGTCAATTCGGTCATACAAATGACAGTGTAGAACATCGACCAGTCACTTGGGAAACACTGCCCCAGCGCTTCGCAAGTTAAGATTTCCTCAGGACATTTGTATGTCTGAGTTGACAACAATAAATTCTCAAACCCAAGATATGAAAATGGAGTCTGGAATTATACCCGATACTGGAGTGGAGCACTGTTTTGTGTTTTTTGGGGAAAAACAGGACACTAGTTTCTATCTGCTGGCAGTGTCTATGTTTCCCAGAAATCTAGCACTTGACCGTATGTCCCGCAAGTATTTCTGTAATAGTCGGACTTTAGTAGCACTTATTATGTTTGTTTTTACTTCTACCTGTTGATTACTTGTTGCTTTATGTAAAATTTGTTCAGTGTATACTGCATGAATGTATTCCGATACCCTCGCCCCAGGACGCACTGGGAGATGAGCAACTCGATTGTTCAGTGTGCCTTTCCTGGTGAAACATTTCAATAAATACATAAAAAATTTCTATTTTTAATTGCTATGATTTTGTGCTTTTAAAATCTGAGTTTATTACGTGAGACAGTACCATCTCTGTGTGGGACAGCATGTTTATATATTTATTCAGAATTTCTGCTCACCAGGATATCTTCATTTAGGTTAAAACCCCAGAGTTCAAGAGTGTCTTGAGGGACAACTGTAGCAGCAGATATGATTAACAAGTACAAAGTTTACCAACTATAAACAGACTGAGATAATATAAATGACAAACAGTGGTATACAAATAATATCTGGATACTTACACAGTTTAGGTTTGCATAGTATTTAATGAGATAATAATTCACCTTTACCCCTTAGCATGTGGGACAGACCAATTCTTTTTTTTTTTTTTGATTCTGTGTGTTTATGCACCCTTCTACACCGCAACCAGACCTATCCCTCAGGGTCCTCCAAGGTGCCATAGCTAGGCCTAGTGCCAGCCCCCTACAGGTGTCCTGTCTCCACTCTGCCTCAGATTCAGTCCCCACCAGGCAGGGAAGGAGGGAGAACCCTGCCAACACCTGCACATGTCTTTGCCAAGCTGGCTCTTAAGGGTTTCGGATTTGGTTCTCTTCAGTGCACCGGAGACCATCGTCAGGCTGGCTGCAGGGTTCTGTTTCCATTTTCATCTCTACTGGAGGAAGAAGGGGTGACAGTGCAGCACTCTGGACCGATGCAATAGCGTCGCATTACATCACAAAAATAGTGTACATTATGCTATAGTACCACCATGTTACTTGTGTAACTGTGTAAAACTATTTGCTTCATAAAAACAAAAAAATTAGCAACGAAAAATTAAGGCCGATGAGCAAAGCCCCCCCCCCCCACCTACAAATACAATATAGGTAGTTATATGTTTCTGTGAAAATCCCCCATTTCCAGGGCTAGATTTTGGGGAGGGAGAGTTGTTTGTTTCTTTTGGGATCTGTTATGATGGGGATTTCACTGAAATATATAAGTATCATTTTTTTTAACGAGGAGCTCTGCCACATACCCCTGTTGGAGAAGGGAGACAGAAGCGAAGAAAAGAAAACAGCAAAGTGGTTGCAGGGTAGTGGGTAGCGAAGCAGCTGGAGCGTTACCAGGTGTTCAAAAACTTAAGTCACTGGTTTCACGAGTGGTAGCGCTTCCACTCTGCCAACAGGCCGTCTGCTGGACAGACCAATTCTGAGTGGCAAATCCAGGGATGTCAAGCCCCTCTGTAAAGTAAGACTCTTGAGGGTTATGACAGTAGTTCTAATAAAATGAATGCTATAGGGAGACTAAAAACTGCATATCGTACTGTAGAAGTGAATGCGCTCCCAGGTATCCAGTAAGGTGGGCTTCCATAATGAAACAAGGACGTCACCACAGCAGCCAAATATAAAACCTTAAGTACTTTTGGAAGAAATTAATGCAGGCCGCACAGAAACCAGAACAGCAATCGCCAAGATGCAATTAGAGATGGGGTGTCTGGGTAACAAACTGCTTAAACAAGATGCTGCTGTATCCTCTCTAGACAGCCAAGTAGACCTCATGGACAAATCCATCACCTAGCTTTAACAGATGCAGTTACAATTAGAGATCAAATGCATCAACCATGAAGGAAAACTCAGGCACAAGAATTTGAGACTGTATGGAATCCCAGAAGGATCAGAAGGCTCTCAAATGATTACATTTCTTGAGACATTATTTAATGTCAGATCAGGGAGGGGCTGTGGACATGGCCTACCTAGACTTTAGCAAGGCATTTGACACAGTCCCACACAAAAGATTAATATACAAGTTAGCCAGCCTGGGAGTGGGTCCTAAGATGACAGCCTGGGTAAAGAATTGGCTGGAGAATAGGACACAGAGAGCAATAGTAAATGGGGTCCACTCAGAAGAAAGGAGGGTTACTAGTGGGGTACACGAGGTTCGAGTATTAGGGACTGGTCCTCTTCAATGTCTTTATATGCATGATCATGGAAGGACTGAAGGAAAAGTATGTCTCTTTGCAGATGACACTAAGATCTGCAACAGAGTTGATGCACAGGGTGGGGTGGAAAGGATGAGAAGGACTTGGCAAGGTTAGAGGAATGGTCAAATGTATGGCAGCTTAGATTCAATGCTGAGAAGTGCAAGGTAATGCACCTGGAAACAAAACCCAGGGAAGAGTACACAATGGGGGGTGAGATACTAACAACAACAAAAATGGAAAGGGACCTGGGGGTAGTCATATCAGATGACCTAAAGGTGGGCAAGCAATGTGAGAGGGCAGCAAGGAGGGCTGGGGGGTTACTGGGATGCATGGGTGTAGCCAGGCATACTCCAAGCACTCCATGGTGTGCAATTTTATTTAAGGGGGGTAGCAAATAGGCTCTGAACTGCTTCCTTTTTCCATGAAAACTAACAAAGAAAATGCTGAACCTTTCTGTAATTTTATTCATAGGAGTTGAAACTAGAAGGACTGGTCACTAATACGGTCTTTGCGTCCCAAGGACAATACAACTTTACAGGCTCTGGGCTGGTATGTGGGTGTCTTAGGGAGCAGTGCATGGCATTTGTATTTACCCATGCATGGCAACAACCACTGTCATGAGATACAAAAGTTGTATTTATTGTGCCAAATGAGGCAACAAACACGGTCCTGGTGTACATTTGTATATTGTCTGGCTACACCCCTGCTGGGATGCATAGGGACAGGCATCACCAGTAGAAAACAGGAAGTTATTATCCCTCTGTACAGACAGCTGGTGAGACCCCATCTGGAGTACTGTGTGCAGTTCTGGAGACCCAATCTCCGCAAAGACATAGACAGGATGGAAGCTGTCCAGAGGAGGGCAACTAAAATGGTGCAGGGTCTGCACCGGAAGACATATGAAGAGAGACTTAAGGAGCTTAATATGTATAGCCTCGAGGAAAGAAGGAGAGGGGACATGATAGAAACTTTCAAGTACCTCAAGGAATCAACAAAGTCAAGAGGTAGCATCTTTCAAAAAGAGCGTGCAAGAACAAGAGGGCACAATTTGAAGATAGAGGGGTGGCTCAGAGGTAATTTAAGGAAGTATTTTTTCACGGAGAGGTTGTGGATGCATGGAGCGGCCTTCCGGAGGAGGTTGTGGAGTCAAAATCAGTGGTGGAATTCAAGCATGCATGGGACAGTCATAAGGCAATTCTGGGGGGTTGGGGTAGGAAGAAGTAGGCTGCTGGTTAACTAGGATCTGCAGCTTATCCAGTAGGTAGGGAAATGGGCAGACTGGGTGGGCCAAGCGGTCCTTATCTGCCGTCAAATTCTATATTTCTAAACAGTTGCTTGATCACCTGGAGGACTTCCAGTATAAGACTGAATGGGCATACAGAGCTGTGGGCCGCAAGATGACAGAACCTGCCACCTGACCCAACTCGACTGTCCTGAAATTTCTGAGTTTTTCAACAAGACAAACAGTTCTACATCCAGCATGAAAAAAAAATAACACTGTGTTTCAAGACAGTCACATCTACCAGAGACACAGCTACCCATCTATGATCCTTACCTGCCACATGGCCTACAATCCACTGCTGAAAATGGAGCACCAGAACAGTCACTGGTGGCACAGACCTTACCAGATCAATCTTCTGATTACTTCCTCAGAGGGGGGATGCATCTTACAAATGCCAGTGGAAACAAATCAATTTTTTTTATTTAAAAAAAAAAAAATTGAGGTCCCCAACCACAATGCTGTGTACTAAGAACATCACACCTCAGATCCAGAGGCAAAGGAAGAGGGACACTTACAGCCATCAACTTCAATGACTGACCTAAAAGTACTACTACACACCTTTAGAAGAAAGACTACCACCTGAAAGACACACAGGTGTTTGCACTGACACAAGCGAGACCCTGATTCTAAGTACCGTATGCCTAAGGGACTTATTACCGGGTCTTGGTGTACTGACTTTCTTTACTTTTAGATTACCCTCATATATTTCTAGTTCCCACATTTTTTATTGCTGCTTCTCTTCCCTACTGCAGACTGCTGCTTCGCTCCCATCTTTCCTTTTTGCAAATAAAATGCTCTGTTGTAATATTTGTATTGGTAAATTGGCTTGTGTGGCTCTTACTCAACTGTAAAATAATCAGAAAAAAACATGTTTTCTTAATATTCTTAGTCTGGCACAAGCTGCAGCTTAGAGGCATAATTAAAATTCCCTCAAGTGGATCTTGTAAAGCTCAGCATTAGTGCTTATGGAGCAGCGAAACAGCTATGAGGAGAGAGTAAAGTTAGCCATCTAAACCCATGGTATATATTTACCAATACTTGCTATGATGAAATAAGTAATCAAGGCAAGACTGGGGCAGCGTGGGAGCTGGATCGACCAACAGACAGCACGGACTCAGTGCAAAGGGACGGTGAAGTGGCTCAGCTGGATCAGATCCCACCTCCCTTAGTGGCTAAATCCCACATAGAAACCACAGGACAGCAAGCTGTACATGTGTTGATTATCAGGAACTCGCCCATGCAATTGCAGGCTCCAACTGTAACAACAGACCTGTTATACAACTCCAGAAACAGGCGCCGAAGGTCTCAGTAAACTATGATCCACGTAAACAAACCATGACACAGAAATTGTCTCTCTTATTGTTTATTAACTGATGTCTTGATTCCATAAATTTATCACAAAAATGGCAGACTCCCGTTTTCCTTTTAGATAGATAGATAGATAGATAGATAGACAGACAGACAGACAGACAGATATATGTTCATTGCAAAAAAACTTTGTTAATGCATCAGTTAGGGTTCCAGCGACAAAAGCTGGGAAATGTGGTGTTAGGGTTTCCATCCCTAACATCCCATCCCCACGCTGCACAAACCAACAGGCACTGGAGGTGTGCCTAGGGTTTGTCGGCCCTAATGCTCACCCCATTCCATAAGTAAATAAGCTGAAATGGGTACAGAATAGGGTGAGCATTAGGTCTGACAACCCCTAGGCACACCACCGATGCCTGCTGGTGTGTGCAGGGTGGGGGTGGGGTGTAAGGGTTGGAAACCCTAACACATTGGCCAACTTTTGTCACAGGAACCCTAACTGATGCATTAACAAAGTTGCCGCAGGAACCCTAATTGATGCATTAACTAAGTTTTTTTGAAACAAATTTCCTTACTGTTTGAGAAACTATACTCATAACCTTATTTGCTTGTGGCAGCAAAGGGCCTGCGCTCCCCTACATCCATAATTTTAGAGAGACTGTAATTGTATCCCATCACTCCATAATCATATCCTTATTTCTCTGTAGGAGCACAGGGCCCACCATCATTTCATACTGGTATCCATATCTGCATGTAGGAGCACAGGGTCCCCATCCATGCATAATGTTTTTTAGAGACTGTAGTGGTATCCTTATTCACATAGTGTGTGGCGTCAAAGAAACACCTTATATTGCAATATTATCCTATAGAAGAGACAGCAACATTTTAAACCTTTATAATTGAACACCAAACTGAAATATTTTCAGGAGCCCAGCAAAAAAGTACATCAGTGGGACAAGCCCATTTCACCCTGAAAATTTCACAGAAAAATTGCAAACCGTTTCTTCACAGCAGAGTGACAAAGAAACGACTGCGTGCGTCTCACATAACAATGTTATCCTATGGGAAACTAAGCACAATTTAAACCCACAGAACTCCAGAGCAAAGTATTTTTTTTCACCAAGTCAGTACAAGCCACATCTGGGGGCAAAAGTCTTTGTACCCTGAAAATTTCAGGCCAAAATCCCAAACCGTTAGTTAACTGTGACGTGACAAAGAAAACACTGACTTAAAAAATCCTCTTTCGCACATTGTAAAAAAAAAAAAAGATCCCTTTTCATGCTTCCTTTATCTCAATTTGTGGCAAAAGATAAATCCTCTTCCGCAAATCGCAAAAAAGGATCCTTTTCCACAAAATGCTTATTTGCGATTTGCGACAAAGGACTTTGTCACTTAAAAAAAATTAATTTCCAAGCACAGAATGGAAAAACTGACCCCAGAATCAAGCTCTATGGGCCCCGATTAGGTAAAGACAACTGTTGCCACATTCCAAATCCAGGTATTTTTTGAGGTTTTTTGTTAAGTTTTTTGCCACTGCTAACTGAAAACAAGATGGCGTCAGCAGGAATTCCACATTTGCGGCAAAGGATTCCGCATTTGCGTTAAAGAATCCTTTGTCAAGCATGACACCTATCTAGTTCCATAGGAAATAATGTGAAACTTTGAAATTTAATAACTTTTGAACGGATTGATATTTTATTCACCAACCCTTCAAAAGGCACCACTGTGACCCAAGACCTATATACCCCAAAAATTTCAGACCAAAAGTCCACACCATTTTCACACAGCGGCATGAAAAATAATTTGAACAAAAATGATACATTTCAAAATTCCCCATATCTCTGTACCCACAAACCGACCGGAACAAAACTTGCCACATTAAGAGATCTATGGTCCCTGAAAGTGCGTGCAAGACTTCATGCGAATTGTTTGAACGGTTGTGATGTTACTGAAGTGCAAAATTTCAAGTTTAACATAGAAGTGACTGCTCAACCCTAACTACACTTGTGCAACAGCACTAGTATAATATACATGTATATTCACTGCAAAAAAACTTTGTTAATGCACCAGTTAGGGTTAAACTGACAAAACTAAGAAAATGTGGTGTTAGGGTTTCCAACCCTAACACACCACTCCCACCTTGCAAGCAGCAAAAGGAAAAAACTTTACAGTCTTGGCAAATCAGGCCTGGGGTAATCCTAGGGGTTATCAACCCTAACGCTCCCCCCTATTCAATCAACAAATAAGCTGAGATGTGCAGACTATATGAGAATGGGGTGAGCATTAGGGTTGATAACCGCAAGGAAGACCCCAGGCCTAATTCAAGACTCACGACAGCCAAAACTCAGTGTTTTTTCTTTTCCTTTTGCTGCTTGCAGGGTGGGTGTGGGGTGTTAGAGTTAACACCACATTTCCCTAGTTTTGTTGGTTTAACCCTAACTGGTGCACTAACGAGGTTATTTGCAAAGAAATACAGGTTACTCACCTGTAACAGGAGTTCTAGGAGTGGTATATGTTGTTCATCCACACTGTCTGGCAGGTTCCTTGCCACTTTAAATCTAGTCGGAAGGTCTTCAAGCTGGCTCCTCCCACCCACCTGGGTGGTAAAACTCTCGGCTCCGCCCCATGACGTCAGATCTACCTGCTGGAAGCCAGGTTGTGCGTCGAAGCCGAGGAGGTCGGGTGGGTAGTGTGGATGAACAACATATACCACTCCTAGAACTCCTGTCACAGGTGAGTAACCTGTATTTCTAGGGACATGGATATGTTGTTCAATCCACACTGTCTGGCAGACTCCTAGCAGTTCTCCGGGAGGAAGGAGGAAAGGAGCGCACCCCTACTTAGGAAATAAGGACTGGAGAACCGAGGTCCCAAAACCAGACTCCCGGCATGACTCAAGGTCAATGTGGTAATGGGAAATAAAGGTGTGTGCTGACTTCCAGGTAGCAGCCCTGCAGATTTCCTGGATAGGGACGTCCCTAGAAGCACCCACCGAAGCAGCGGTATGGCGGGTAGAATGAGCTCTTATCCCTCTGGGAGGCTCCATGCCCACCAACCTATAGCAGAGATCTATGCAGGAGGTGACCCACCTGCTTATCGTCCGTTTGGCTACAGGTCTGCCAGGTGCGGCTTCAGCGTAGGTGACAAACAGCTGGTGAACCTCTCCCCGAACTTCAGCCGTTCACTCCTTACAATAAGCGAGCGCTCTTCTAGGGTCCAGAGTATGGAGCCTATATTCAGCCTCTGAGGTATGACACGGGTAGAACACCGGCAGGGTCAACACCTGGTTAAGGTGAAACTCCGACACCACCTTTGGAAGGAATTTCGGGTTGGGGCGCAGGACAACTTTGTCCCTGTGGAAGACCAGATAAGGACACTCGATGGAAAGTGCCTGGAGCGCTCCCATCCTTCTGGCTGATGTGATAGCCACCAAGAAGACGGTCTTCCATGACAGGTAAGATGTCACACCTGTGCATCGGTTCAAATGGCTTGCCTATGAGCTTAGCCAATACCAGCAGTAGATCCCCACGGAGGTGGAGGTTCTCGCACTGGAGAGGATATGTGATCAAGGCCTTTGAAAAAGCACTCGACCACTTTCTCCTGTGCCACCGACTGCTTGCCGGCCCGCACCTGGTAAGCAGAGATGGCTGCCAGGTGCACCTTAAGGGTCGTCGACCGAAGCCCTAGATGAGAAAAGGACCACAGATAGTCCAGAATGCTAGCCAAGGAACAGGAAGAAGTTTCCAACCCCTTGTCCTGACACCAAATGGAGAATCTCTTCCATTTGAAGGCATAGTATTTTCTGGGCGACTCCTTATGGGACGCCTCAACGACGTTGAGGACCTCGTCGGAAAGACCCAAGGCCTGGAACTCTAACCGCTCAGGAACCAGGCCATCAGGTGCAGGGATTGAAGGTCTGGATGGAGTACCTTCCCCTTGTTGACTGAGATCAGGTCCGGGCGGGCTGGAAGCTGCCTCGGAAGCCTGGAGCTGAGGCTGAGGAGATCTGGATTCCAGAACTGGTGGGGCCAGTCTGAGGCTACCAGAATCACCTGCGCCTTGTCCCTCTTTGCCCTGAGAAGCACCTTGTGGATCAAGGGAAATGGAGGGAAGGCGAAGAAGAGGCCCGGGGTCCATGGCCTCGAGAAGGCATCCCCCTGCAGCGAGCCCTGCTGAATGGGGGCGGGCGTGAAACAGCCTCAGCTTTGCATTCTCCCTGGAGGTGAACAGATCCACCTGAGGGGTGCCCCAATGGGAGAAGAGATCTTGTACTACCTCTGGCAGGAGAGACCACTCGTGAGATGCAGCGCCTATCCGGCTGAGGGCATCGGCCAGACTGTTGGAGGCTCCTGCCACATGGATGGCTAGGAGATCCGCCTCCAGGCTGATTACAAGAGACCAGATGCGGAGAGCCTCCTTGCACAGAGGCAAGGAGTGCGTCCCGCCCTGACGGTTGAGGTAGTACATGGTCGTGGTGTTATCCGTCTGGACCCGGACCACTTAACCCCGTGCAAACGGAGTGAAGGTGGTGAGGGCTAGTGGGACCGCTCGAAGCTCCAGCAGGTTGATGTGGCATCGATATTCCTGAGGGGACCAGAGGCTGTGGGCCCTGAACTCCCCCAGATGGGCACCCCAACCCATCAAAGAGGTGTCGGTCGTTAACGTGACCGTTGGCTTGGGGCGGACAAACGGGATACCCTCATGCAGATGAGCTGAGATGAGCCACCACTGCAGGTCATCCCACATCTCCTGGGTCACCGGCACCGGCTGGGCCAGAGGAAAGGAGTGCTGAGACCACCGGCTGGCCAGTCCCCATTGCAGGGGACACATATGCCAACGGGCCCAACGGACCACACTGATGCAGGCCACCATGAGGCCCAGAAGGTGCAGGAAGTCCCAGGCAGGGCGCAATTGCCCAACCAGAAATGATTGGGCAAAGGAGGAAAGGACCTCGGCCCTGTCCGCTGGGAGCCAGGCTCTGGCTCAAAGAGAGTTGAGCTCTGCCCCGATGAACTGAATCACCTGCGAAGGCACAAGTTCCGATTTGGCCTTGTTGATGAGGAGGCCAATCTGAGAGCAGACCTGGAGGGCCAGATCCCTGGACCACTCCACCTCCAACCTGGAGGGGGCTGCAATCAGCCAATCGTCCAGATAAGGGTACATCCAGACCCCTCGGCGCTGCAGGAATGCTGTCACCACTGCCATGCATTTGGTGAAGACCCTGGGAGCTGGAGAGAGGCTGAAGGGCATGGCACGGAACTCATAAAGGGATCCCTCTGCTCTGAAGCGGAGGAATCGCTGGTGAGACGGACGGATTGGGACGTGAAAGAACGCGTCCTGAAGTTCCAGAGAACAGAACCACACGCCTAGTTCCAAGGATGGAATAATCTGAGCCAGAGTGACCATCCTGAAGGTGCGCAGCCTTAGGAACTTGTTCAGGTCGTGCAGGTCGAGAATGGGGTGCCAGCGCCCCATCCATTTTGGGACCAGGAAGTACCTGGACACAATCCCTGGGTCTGGAGGAGGGTCTGCCACCTCTTAAATCACCTCCTTCTGGAGGAGCAAGGCAATGTTGGCTCGATGAGCTGACAGAGAGGCTGCGGAACCCGTTGCCCCCCGTGGGGCGATGGCTCGATAGGGAGGGAACTGCTCGAATTCCAGAGGCAGACCCCTGCCTACCACTTCTAGCACCCAGCGGTCCATGGTGATAGCGGACCAGGTGGAAAAGAAGTGGTGGAGCTGTCCCCCACAGGGGAAACCTGGGGAGGAGTGAGGAGGTTGGGGCGACCCCCCCTCAACCCGTCACTGGGCAGGCTTGGAGGAAGGGCCCGCTGAGCAACCTCCTGGACCCTTGCCTCTAGGCTTCCTACTGGAGGAAGCGGCAGACTTGGCCTTAGGGCACCAAGTGTGTGCCTGCTGGCCCGGTGCTGGTGCTGCTGGGCTGGACGTGCCGCAGGGGGTGGAAGGGCAAAAGGGCTTACGCTGCTGCTGGCGGCCTTTGTCCTTCCGGGCAGACGTGACCGAGTCCAAGGTGGCACTGGACTTCTCGATCCTCTGGAGATGGCCTTCCACCCCCGGCCCAAACAAGTGGGTGCCCAGGAAGGGAACATCTGCCAGCTTGTGCTGGGTGTCCACCGTGAAGGTGGAGATCCGCAGCCAAGCTCTGCAGCGCATGGCCACTGCGGCCACTACTGATCAGGCACAAGCATCACCAATGTCCAATGAAGTTTGGAGCTGTTGTTTTGCCACTGCCCCTTCCTGATCCCACACCTGCTTGACCGTCGTCTGAAGGTCAGCTAGGAGATGAGGAATCACCTCATCCAGGGAGCCCATAACGGCATGTGAGAAATGTGCCATCAGAAGTGCCGAGCTAGCCTGACGAAGGCCTAGGGAGGAAGCAGCGTAAACCTTCCGCCCCGAGTAATCCAACTTTTTGGATTCCTTATCGGGCAGTTTGTCCACGTCCCGAGCGTTCCCGGAATGCCAGAAAATGCTATTGGTCACTAACCCCTCCGCAGAGGGGTGCTCCGAGAAACCAGAGAGTGAACCGGTGGGGACCGCGTATTTGAGAGCCATCCTGGCCGAAGGCGGGGGACAGGATACTGGCTGCTGCCACAACTCCAGGGCCGGGCCAACAATGGCTTCGGCCACCAGAAAGACCTCCGTAGGGGAATCCCCTCAGTCCAGTATCTCCGTCAGGGAATACTTAGCCCATTTTGAAACGGGTTCGAGCTGCATCCCAGTGGATTCTGAGATGAGTTGAAGCAAACCCAAAAATGAGGATGGGCTCTCGTCCACCGACTGGCCCCCTGCAGACTCCAGGTCAAGCAGCCTGGAGAACAGGGAGGAGTCGTTGTCAGACTCTGAGGAGTCTGCGAACAGATGCCGAGCGCCTGAGCCACCCTCCACCTGCCGAGGTCGATCAGGAGTGAGGGTGACCCACAACCTATCGGGCAAGCCCTGACCCGACAGAGAATCCTTGGTTGGGGCCCCATTCTTTGGTTGTGGAGGCGGGGGTTCCACCACAATAGGTGGAACAGCTGGTTTCGGCTGAACAACCAGCACCAGGGTCGGCTCCTCGATCACCATGAGGGATTGTTTCGGACGCTCCAGTAACAGCCACTTAATGGCTGGAGAAGGCGACGGAGTCAGCTTGTTACCGGTCTATAAAAGTTGATGCCACATCAAATCCTCGTAGCGCCGATGCAACTTGCGCCAGAGCCTATCCTCCGAAGAGGACGATGAGGATGAGCGGCAACGCCGCTTTCCATGGGGCCGAGACCGAGACCGCTGACGTCGGTGGGAGCGGCTGGACCTGGAAGAGGACCGAGATTGAGACCTTCAGGGATTCCGAGGGTGGGTCAGAGAGGGGACGGGGGAAACCCGCCCCTCCTTCGGTTCAGGGACCTTGACCGGGGACTCTGGCACAGGAGGCACAGGCAAGTCCTCAGTAACCACCAGGGAACCGGTGAAGAAGGGCTGTCGGCTTCTCCAATCGAAAAACCATCTGACGGGTCAAGAAAAATCTCGACCGCATCGATGGATGTCTCGGCCGGCTGACCTGACGGGGACACCATAAAGCCAGCAGCCGCAGCTGCAACCTCGACCGAATTCGAGAGTCAACGGTCTGGTGAAGGGGATCTCTCCCGCTCCCACGAACGTCGACAGTGGGACTTACCTTTAGAGTTATTCTTTCTGGACCAACTGGAATGTCCCGAAGGCCCTTCTCCCTTAGTGGAAAGGGACTGACAAAGCTCCTAAAAAGAAGCCGTGTAGGAGGAGCCCAAGGAGAGCGGGATAAATGCCGCGGCTGAGGAGGAAGAAATGGCCTGGGCTGCCTCCTCCTCGAGGGCGATCATCTGCTCCAACTGCTCCGCGGAGCCCGCCACCGCAGACACCGCCCAACGGGCCTACTTAGACTTGACCGGCGGGTACTGTTTCTCGGGGCGCCCAAGAAGAAGTCTGGCAGCGCGGTCCTCCAAGACCGAAGCCGAGAACGACTTGCACAATTCGCAGGCCTGCAAATCGTGGCCAAGCCCTAGGCAGTAGACACACATGGAGTGCGTAACGGTCCAGGACATCTTCTGCCCACAAGAGCACCGACAGAAGCCGGGAGTCGATTTGTCCATCACAGCCGTGAGGGAAGACGAAGACCGCAGTTTTGTAAATTTTAAAATTAGTTTCAGGAAAACCGAAGAATGTGAATCCAGCCTAAAATGCAGAGCGCTAAGGAGGGAACCTGAGCTTCCAAGCAGTAAGGAAGAGCTGGCATCATGGGGCGGAGCCGAAGGTTTTACCACCCGGGTGGGTGGGAGGAGCCAGCTTGAAGACCTTCCAGCAAGATTTAAAGTGGCAAGGAACCTGCCAGACAGTGTGGATTGAACAACATATCCACGTCCCTAGAATATACATATTACTGGCACGGTCACGTCAGTATAGTTAGGTTGAGTGGTCACTTTTATGTTAAACTTGAAATTTTGCACTTTAATAACTTTGTAACCATTCAAGCAATTTGCATGAAATTTGCATGCACCGTCAGGGACCATAAATTTCTTGATATGGCAAGTTTTGTTCCAGTCGGATGCAATGAATTTCCTTACTTTTTGAGATAGTAGATTGATATCACCATTTATGCAGGTCACTTTGGGACCTGCATGAACATATCCATGTGATCATGGAAGTGCAGGGGTTGCTGAGCTCAGCACTTCCATGCCTCTATCCACATGTGTAGTGTGGAAGCCAGAGGGCCCTCTGGGATAACTTGGCCTGCACTCATCATTCCACCAGAAAAGCAATTTATGTGCTTCCTTGTAATTTTTTTTTTGTATGGATGGACTATTTTCAGTTCTTATATCTTAGGGGCTTGGTGGTGTAGTCTGTACTGATATGTTGGCTAGTGAGGCAAGTAAGAAAGTCAGGAGAGCAAAGGCACAGAAGGAGCTGCAGACAGCTGAAGGAATTAAGAAGGGGGAGAAGGCTTTCTTTCACTATATAAGTGAGAAGAGGGACAACAAAGAAGGGATTGTTAGGCTTAAGAAAGGAGTGGAGTGGGTGGAGGATAATGGGGGGAAAAGCAGAGATACTAAATGAATACTTCTGTTCTGTTTTCACCAGGGAGAAGGAAGGACCAGTGCCTCAAGGGGAAAAGAGGAGCGGGGGGGGGAAGGGAATACAGATGTAGTGGTAGAGGAGGATAGAGTGAGGAAGGGGCCGCTGGCATTGAAGGTGGACAAATCACCAGGCCCGGATGGAGTACATCCAAGGGTACTAAAGGAACTGGCTGAGGAGCTGGCAGGGCCACTGGCAGACCTATTTAATAGTTCACTAGAGACAGGCGTTGTATCGCAGGACTGGAGAACAGCACATGTACTGCCGCTCCACAAAAGCGGTCCCAAGGATGACCCAGGGAATTACAGGCCAGTCAGTCTGACCTCCATTGTGGGTAAGCTCATGGAGACCATACTAAAGGAAAAGTTGGTGGAATATCTAGAGGACCATGGTCTCCAGGATGTGAGGTAGCATGGCTTCTTGGGGGGGGAGATTGTGTCAAACAAATCTGACAGACTTCTTGGACTGTGTCACTAAGACAGTAGACAGGGGCCAAGCAGTAGACATCCTCTATCTTGATTTCTGCAAGGCCTTTAACTCTGTGCTCCACAAAAGGTAGATCAGAATGTTAGTGGATCTCGGGGTTTGGGAAAAGATAGCCAGATGGGTGGAAAACTGGCTGAAGGACAGAACCCAGAAGGTGGTTGTGGGTGGAGAGTTATCTGGCACAAGACAGGTAACCAGTGGGGGTCCCACAAGGCTCGGTGCTGGGGCCGGTGTTGTTCAATGTCTTCATCAATGACATTGGAGATGGCATTAAGGGCAAAATGCACCTATCTGCAGATGACACCAATCTCTGTGGGAGAGTGGACACAACTGAAGGAATGCAGGACCTACAGGAAGATCTGAAAAAGCTAGGGAGGTGGTCATGATCTGGCAGCTTGGTTTCAATGCCAAAAAATGCAAAGTTATGCATATTGGAGCCAAGAATCCTAGGACAGAGTACTACCTGGGTGGAGTCCGAGTATTTGCATCAGAGGAGGAGGAGAAGGACCTGGGAGTGATGATCACTAGTGACCTGAAGCACTCCATGCAGTGCAAGAAAGCAGCAGCAAAGGCAAACAAGATGCTGGGATGCATATTTAGGGGGCTCAGTAGTACAAAAGAGGAAGTTATACTGCCCTTCTACAGGTCACTAGTAAGGCCGCATCTAGAGTATGGAGTTCAGTACTGGTGCCCACACCTCAAAAAGGAAATTAACCTGCTGGAGAAGGTCCAGAGGAGGGCTACAAAGATGATAGCTCATCAGAAGAGTAAGGCATACCAGGAGAGGTTGAGGGCACTGAACATGTACTACCTGGAAGACAGGAGAGAGCGCGGGGACATGATTGGGACCTTCAAGTACTTGAAAGGGATAAATAATGTTGCTAAGGAGAGTCTCTGTAAGCTGAGTGGCAACCATAACACGAGGGGGCACAGTCTTAAGCTGGAGGGTGGGAGGTTTAGGAGGGAGGTCAGGAAGCACTTCTTAACAGAGAGGGTGGTGGACATTTAGAACGCACTGCCTGAAGAGGTAATCTCACTTGAAGACAGTGGGCAACTTTAAGAGAGGCTGAGACATGTACGGGGGTTAGGGTCATGAGTAGGGAGGATGGGAGGAGTGGGGAGAGGGGGCAGGGACAGTAGCTCAAGCTGTGGACCCTGCAACATGAGCAGACTTGATAGACCAAATGGCCGTCTTCTGCTGGCATGTTCATATATTCATATATACACTGTCCATTAACTCCAAAGACTGACAGAGTTACAGCTTGTTAAAGTTGCAACATTATCCTATGGGAATCGTAATTTATTTTTTATGCTGTTTTATATGGTCACAAATTTTTTTGGGGGGTGGGAGGGCGTTATGTATTAGTGTTGTAGTACTCAGTAAGGCCTTTATGCTGATATATAGATTGTCCCTTAATTCCAAATACTGATGGAGTTATGGCTTGTTAAAGTTGAAATGTGAGGGGGAAAAAAATTGCCCAGATTCTTTTTTGTATGAAGGGATCTTTTTTCTTGAAGTTGTGTCATTCATACGAAAAAAGTTTCCTTCATATGACACAAGAATGTGAAAAAAAACTAAGTCCAAATTATTTTTTCGTATGAAGGGATCTGTTTTCATGAGGTTATGTCTTTCATATCAAAAAAGATTCCTTCACACAAAAAAAGAATGTGAAAAAAAAACTAGGTCCAACTTCTTTTTTCATATGAAGGGAATCATTTTTCGTATGGCTATACAAAGAAAGGAAATGTGGGTCTCAAAAAAAGATTTTAAAATGTGTGAAAAACACATTTCTGAGTGATTTTTCCCCAAACTAACTGCAGAATCCACCTAACGGGCCCAATTAGCAAGATACATGTGTTGGTGACTATAGGATATCATTTTTATGGGGTTTCAAAAGAATCTTTTTGAAAAACCACAAGTAGGCGGCCATACAAAAAAAATAATTTTTTCTCACAAAAAAAGACTTCCCCGGATATATTATCTCTCTCTCCAAATCCATAACCCAACCCCCAACACACGCAAACAGTATCCTGATGTACACGTAATAGGGCCTATTGGTTTCCCCAGCTGTCTAGCTCCCTTTCAACATGCCCTCATGCCATCCCCCTGGGCTTTAGCCTTTCCAAGGGATGCCACTGTGTCAGAGAAACAGAAACATAGAATGTGACTGCAGGTAAGGGCCACTCGGCCCCCCTAGTCTGCCCATTTTCCCCTAACTTGGATGACAATGGTTATAGACCCCTGTTGGGTCACTTATCTCCCTCTTATAGGGTCGATTGTTGTGTTACATGTTTGATCTTTTTTCTATTACTGTTACTATATTAATATTAATCTCCTTCACAATACAACAATATGGTAGCCCTACGGACAGAGAACGGGAGACAAATATCAGAACAAAGAACCAAATGCTGAGAGTAAGGAATTTCTTTTTCCTCTCTGCTTGCTACAGTGACACCATTCTATTAAATGCTAAGAACAACTGGTAAAACACCATTCAAAATGTATTTCCAAAATGGATCAATGAACTACCGACCACCCTAACTGAATGTAGCAAGCTCTACCAGTTCAAAGCTTGGCTCCACTCACACCTGGACTGCAAAAATGTCTATGCCTGCTTCTTCTCATGCTGACCCACCTGCCTCAACCTGACCCTCTCTCCCTCCACTCCTGTCCAGCCCCTCCATCAGCACCCCCTTGTATCCCTTCCCCCCTTCCCAGTCCCTACTCTTCACACTCCTCCCTCCTGGCATCCTTAACAAAGCCTACCCTTGCTGCTCCTACCACGCCCCAGCAGCCCAAGCCCCCTCTCCCTTCCCTGTCTCGATGCTCTTCCCACTGCCTGCCTCTCCTCGAACCCACCCCTGACAAAGCCTACTCTGGCTGCTCATTTCACTACCCATCACTAGTGAACCTGCATGGCAGTCTCAAAGCACTGTACCTTACTCAATGAGTGATGACACTGTTAGCACTTCCATGCTGTAAATATTTCCCTATTTGCTGTTACAACATCACCTGTGTGTACTGTGTAATCTCTGTTAAGCGATGTCATGTTATGTTTTGTATTGTACTGTACTGTACTGTATTGTCTAACTTGGAACCTTTGTAAATGAGCCCTTGGCTCAAAGGTATGAATCCTAAACTTTAAATAAATAAATAAAATAGCAACGGCCTAATAAAACGAAAAAAAAAAGCAATTAAAAGTTCTAAACTCTTCTCAGCAATCATATGGGAAAGACCAGACCCGATTATGTTGCAAGATGCTCTCCTCATTGTAGAAGAACACAATAAATTATGGAAGTGTGGCTTTACCCGTATTATAGCATCCTTATATATGAATGGGAAAAGATGTGGTGGGGCTATATTAATTCCAAGAGCCCCTCCATAACAGGTCATGCATACAATAACAGACACAAAAGCAAGTCATAGCAATAGGGTCAACTAATTACACCCAGATCACCTTAGTTAAATGTTTATATGCCACCTGGAGTAACGAAAACTACTATACAGTGTATAATGGATGAAGAAATGCTGGCAGGTGTACCAGTTAAAAGCAGATGGAAGCAAGGAAGGCGGTGAGGGGTGCAAAGGCGCAAACAGAAGAAAGCATAGCCAAAGGGGGTACCTAATGGGGAAAAAACTTTCTTCAGATACGTAAGCAAAAAAAGGAAAACAAGAGGAGGGATTCTGAGGATAAGAAAGGCAGCAGGGGTGTCGGAAGATATACGCACTGTACTCAGCAGAGTACAGCAAAAAAAAATCAGGCAGAGGCAACAAATTAGGTAGAGGCAACAAAAAGAGGGAAGCAAGGACACTGTGACCTTTTGCCTTTGTTGTTTGCTATGGGACACTGATGCCACCAGCCAAATACACAAACAAGAACAGTTTACCAGGCAAGCAGAAAAACAAAGGAAGGAGGATTACAGGAAGAAACTGATTACTTGAACTCAGACATGGCAAATGGGGGCAGGCTATTTTGGTGTGGCATGGCAGTGCATATTTTGGTTTATGTTTACATGGGGGGCAACAGTACATCAGTTTTGAGTACAAGTTTAAAATTCCTGGCTACACCCCTGAAAGGCAGGGGGAGATTGCACAGAGGAGGATCAAGAAAAAGCAGATATCCTGAACAGGTACTTCTGCTCAGTCTTCACAGTCGAGACAGAGAGGGACAGACCACATAGAAGCAGCCGGAACACAGTGGGGAGGGATGTGACACTAGTCCATTCACAGGGGAAAGAGCTCTAAGATGACTTCTAAATCTGAAAGTGGAGAAGGCTATGGGGGCTGGGTGGGATACATCCAAGGGTGCAGAGAGAGCTCAAGGAGGTTGGGGCTACACCTCTGACAGCCCTATTCAACAAGTCACTGGAAACAGGAGTGGTTCCAGAGGACTGGAGGAAGGCAGATGTAGTCCTGCTTCATAACAGTGACAGCAGGAAGGAGACTGGCAACTATAGGCCAGTCATTCTAACGTTACTGGTGGGGAAGTTAATGGAAACACTATCAAAGGAAAGACTAGCTGAATATCTTTAATGCAGTGGGTTACAAGACCCAAGGCAGCATGGATTCATGGGAGAAGGTCATGTCAGACAAACCTGATTTAAGTTCTTCAATTGTGTGACAATGGAAACAGACTGGGGTGGGGCAGTGGACATGGCCTACTTAGACTTCAAGGCCTTTAACACTATACCACCTAGGAGGCTTACAAGAAAGTTGAGCAGTTTAGGGGAGGGACCCAAGGTGGTAAACTGGGTAAGGAACTGGGTGATGCATAGGTGACAGAGGGTGGTGGTAAGTGGCACACACTCTAATGAGGGGACAGTGACCAGTGGAGTACCTTAGGTATCATTGCTGGGACAATCCTGTTTTATGTCTTCATAAGCAATACTGCAGAACAGTTGGAAGGGAAAGTATGCCTCTTTGAAAGTCACAACAAAACCTGCAACAGGGCAGATACTCTGGAGGGAGTAGAGAGAATGAGTACAAATGCGAGAGAACTCGAGGAATGGCCGAGAGTACGACAGCTGGGTTACACCGTGAAAGAAATGAGCGAGAGGGAGGACATAATAGAGACCTTTAAGTACCTCACTAGGGTGAATAAGGTAAGGAGGGGAGTATTTTTCAGAAGAGAAGAAGCAGAAGGACGAGAGGGCATGCAGTGAAGCAGAAGGGAGGAGGTTTATGAGGGATGTAAGGAAGTGCTTCTTCACTGAAAGAGTGGTGGTGGAGTGAAAACAGTGGTGGACGTCAAGCATGCATAGGATGACTTCCGATGACGTCAGGAAGCTGATGGCAGCTTAGCTCGCTGGCTCCCTAACCCACCCGACTAAATCAAACTCCATCCAAAATACCTCAACATGAATTTGCCGGCCAAAACAACCCATTTGAGAGATCTATTTACCAGAAAACTGGGGACCCCCGTACAGAAGCTTAGAGAGCTCCAAGACCAAGAAAACTCAGTTTGGCCTCAATACAGCACTGGCCCAGGAAGATATGGCAGACGAACAACCCACTGACACCGCGGAAACAGACGATCTCTACAATACTCCAAACAGCCAAAACAGTAAATAAAATAGACAAAAACCTAACAGACCTGAGGACTGATCTCAATAAAATGGAACACAGAGCTGATCAACTGGAGTTGAGGCTCATGACAGTTATGGAGCAATCGGACTGCCACGATCGTCTACTCTATCTGACGGCTCAGGAACAAGAACTAACCAGCAAACTGGATGATCTAGAGGATGATCTAGAGGGCTGTAGCAGAAGACAGAACCTGCGAATATACGGCATCCTGGAAGGACTACAGACTGAGGCCCAGAATACCATCTCCTTTCTACATGGGGTCTTGAGGCAGGCACTGAAGCTACCAGATGACTTTGACCTGGGAATGGATCATGCATACAGGTCCCTGGCTCCCAGACCAACCAATGCGGAAGCACGGCCACAATCCTCTGTCCTTAAACTAACTCTGTATGCATCAAAAGAAGAGCTGCTTAACAGGGCATGGAGGCAGAGAGAAATATAGTACAGCAAACACAGAATTTCCATCGACAACGACTACATGACGACTGTTCAAGAAAGCAGACGGGTAGTCTGGCCCATTTTAAAACAGCTCCATGCCAAAAATATTAAAGCATAGCTCCTGTATTCTGCCAGAATCCATGTAGAAACTGATAGAGGAAACACGGTGTTTCAAGAATTACTTGCAGTAGCCCCATTACTAGAGAAGCAAGGTATCATTGTTCCAACCCTGGTAAAAGAGAAACTTGAGCGGGAGCTTTTAAAATCTGCATGGGAAGTGGCTTGTGGAGGTGGCTCGAGGAGGAATTCTCATCAGGGCAAGGCTACCCTATGCGCAGATGTCTCTTCGTTGCTGAGGGCCTATATGTCCCCGGTCCTCCTTGTTGACATCAAAGCAACGTCCTAGGGTACCAGCTTAGAAGGCGCAAGATCACAGAGGAAGACTGCGAATCCGACTACCGGAAACACCTGAACCCAATGCTTGACTTTATACTAAACAGTGAGGACTCAGATTTTGCATGAGGGAGGGTGGGTGTGGATGGGAGGTAGGGAGCCCCACAGCATCTCAAACCCGCATTCGGACAAAATGGAATTTCTGCTCATACTAGAGCACCAAACATAATGAAAAGGCCCAAGTATGCTGCAACACCTACACAGCAAAACAGACATGCTGGAAATGTTTCGGCCAGACATCGAGGGTTGAGTTGCCGAAACAGCGATGACTCTCAGTAGGCGCTAGGGGAGCTGCTCTGCCTGCATCTTCCCTTCCAAGCTCGGGATTGACCGGAGCTGACTCGTAGGGACCTTGGGCGAACTTGGGCCTTATTAGACTTCACTGAGAGACAATGTTAAAAATGGACATCAACACTCACTACATCATGGGTTTTTTATCTAGTTATTCTTGCAGTCACTCGCCTTGCTTAAAGGATCAAAAGATGTAATTGATGTGAGAACAAATTAAAACAGAGCTCTCACTGTGGCTTGTGTGTTTCTGGGGGCTGGGGGCTAGCTGTGCAGGCCCACCAAAGAAATGAATGAGGGCTTTTTCCTCCAGAACCACTCAACTCCAGCCGCCCCACAATGCCCCCGTGGCTTCCCCCCTTACTTGAAAGTGTGCCCTGCGGGGGGAGCCTTTACATTGACTGGTAGATTAGCCACCCAAGTTGGCTCGCAGTCATAAAAGAATAATATACCAGGGCACCAACATGTTGAGAGGGAAAACTGAACGAATCAACAAAGTTGGGGGAGGAGGGGGAAAGGTTGCAATATTAGATTCATAAGGGGTAACTTGCTACTACTCTGTTACCTAACCTGACGTGGGACAACTCAGAAGGTCTAAGGGTTCACTGCCCACCCTTCTGACATCTCCCTTACTAAGGTGAGGGACATTGTGCCTGAAGTAAGGCAGGACCCAGATAGATAACACCTACTGTCTGACCTAGGGTGACCAAGGCAGGCCTGCTTTTTCAGCGGTCCTGCACTGGAACTTCCACCATTCTAACTAAGGGATGAATACGCCATCTACTGGCAGTTTGTGCGTGTTGATGTTTAAATTGCTTGTAAGGTTAATGCTGACATGGTTTGAAAGTTGAAAGTTTTTATGCTTATATTACTTCAGTGTTGAAAGAGTACAACTATAATGATATCTTGACTGGGAGGCGATGGCAACATAAGTTTATAGACGTCAGGGCACACTCCCCATATAACAAAAATGAATATCACTAAGACAAAGGTATTATCTTACAATATAAATGGGATTAACAACCCTATTAAGAGAAAGCAAATCTTGAAATACATGAGAGCCCAGTGATGTGATATCAACTTCTTCCAGGAGACCCACCTCTGCCCAGGAGAAACACAGAAGCTCAAGTCTAAGGCATATCCTTGACTGTATGGGGCCTCATTGGACAAGGGTAGGAAGAGGGGACTGGCTATCCTACTATCAGCAAATTTCCTATTCGAAGAGGAGGAGGAGGTGGTGGTGGTGGTAGATCAGGTGGCACGATACGTTTTGGTTGTGGGGAAGGTACAGGACTCCCCGATTACCCTTCTTAATGTGTACGCCCCACCAGGTTCCTCCATAACATTTTATGCAGAACTAGTAAAATTAATAGTGGAGAGGGCCAAGAGAATGTTGTTGGTAGGCCGAGACTGGAACCTGATTTTAAACAGGACCCTGGACTCCACCTTTCAAATACCTTCCCCAAGGAATTGTACAACCAGAGCCTTCGTTAGATTGCTGTCAGACATGGGGTTGGTGGATGTCTGGAGGGCCAAATTCCCATTGACAAAGGGGTATACGTGTTACTCACCGAGGTTCAAGACATACTCCAGAATCGATATGTTGTTTTTTTTTTTTTACATATGCAAGGGATATTTCCCTAATAAGTTCTATATGGGTGGGTACCGCGACACACTTGGACCACCAGCTGATCTTTCTTGAGGTGGACTTGAAGCTCCCTCCCAAAAAGACACATTGGAGACTAGGCCGGCCCGGTGGCGCTGAGGGTTGAGGCACTGGACGCCACACCTCGCTCCACGCTGGCGACCCGGGTTCAGGAACAGACTCTGGTTGCCAGGGGTCAGCAGCGGCGTAGGGGGATTAAGCATCCGTAGACTGCTCTCCCTCTCCGGGGGAAGGGGGGCTCCCAGTAGTTGGTGCTCCAGTGACCTCAGGCGGAGGCCGGGGGGCGGTGCACTGGCACTGTATGGCGGGGTGAGCTTGGGGCATGACGCTGGGAAGGAGCGCGTGCGGACATGTGCGCGCCCCCTTCCACTGGTGTCATTGCATGCTCCAGCCCACGTTGAAGAAAAGGGAAAAAGTATGGCGCTTGGTCGCGGCGGCTTGATGGCCGTCTGAGGAGCTGTCTGGCCTTGGGGGCACCACCGCCCAAATACTGGATCCTGTGTCGGTGAGGAGTAGGGGACCCCCCTGCTGCCCTGCCGCTGCGCCACGGGTAGAGGGCGGTGGGGGTCAATGGGTCGAGCAGCCGGACGGTGGTGGAGACAGGCGGATGCCGGGACGTGAAAGAGGCAGACCGAGACACACAGGTAAAAAGTAATAAAAAAAAAAAAAAAAGACACATTGGAGGCTAAATGTCTCTCTTTTAAGAGATAAAGAAGCACTCACTACCATTCAAAAGGTAATTAAGTAAACAATAGAGTTTAATAGGGGTCCTAATATAATCCCACAAATCTTGTGGGACACGGTTAAAATGGAGATTCGGGAAAAGTTGATTTCTATAGAGTCCTACAAACAAAGACAAAGGAGGGCACAACTGGAGATTCTCATTTCCCAACTAAGAACCCTGGAAACCCAACTAAAACAAAAAGGAGATAAACAGGTTGCAGAGGAAATAAAAAGCACTAGATCCAGGATACAGGATATCCACAAGGTGAAAACAGAGAGAGCCCTGTGATATCTCAAACAAAATTATTATGAGGGAGACCCTAAAGCCACAAAATTCCTCACATTTTGTTTGAGACAACAGGCAGCAAAATCCACAATAATAAAGATTAAACATCCGAGATCGGGGCACATAACATACAGAAGGGACCAGACAGCAGATGCATTCGTCAGTTACTATAAAACCCTATATCAACCCCAAAAGGAATCCCTCCCAGAAGAGAAGTCCCACTTTCTTAGAGCCCTAAAATTACCTAGGTTAACAGATGAACAAGGACAGGCCTTAATACGCCCAATTTCACAAGGGGAAGCAGCAGAAGCCATAAAAAAAAACAAAAAACAAAAAAAAAAACCTCAAAACAGGTAAATATCTGGCCCAGATGGGTTTGGGAGTGAATTTTATAAGACATTTCTGGGGGAGGTTGTGGCGCTCCTCACTCCTGCATATAACAAAGTCTGGTCAGGCGAGGGGGCAGCCCCTTCCTCCTGGAACTACGCTACTATCACAGTAATACACAAGGAGGGTAAAGACCCAACAGACTGTGGCTCCTACTGCCCGATATCACTTCTAAACATGGATTACAAAATATACACCTCTATTATCGCATCTCGCCTTAACAATTTAATCACATATTTAATTCACCTGGATCAGACAGGGTTTGTCCCGGACAAACAGGGCCCGGATAATGTTAGACAAACGATCAATCTCATAGATATAATAACTACAGAACGGATACCAGTCTGTGTCCTTAGCCTAGACGCTGAGAAAGCTTTCGACAAGGTGTCTTGGAGCTTCATTTTCCAGACCCTTGAACACTTTGGATTCCCACAAGTCTTTTTTGGGAGCCTAAAAACACTGTACTCTGCCCCCCAGGCATATGTCTGGGTTAATGGGGGGATTTCAGATAGATTTTCACAGGCAGGGGCACCCACCAAGGATTCCTCCTGTCCCCGCTGTTAATCGTCCTATATATAGAACCCCTGGCAAGGGCAATCAGGGATGATCCACAGATTATGGGAATAAGAGTAAATGAAGTAGACCACAAGATATCACTGTACGCAGACGATGTTCTTCTCTGCGGGTCGAACCCAGATGGTTCGATCCCTTAAGCCTGGTCGATACTGGAGGAATTTGGCATGCACACGGGTTACACAGATCATCATCGATTTCTCTAGCTTAGAACACACATACATCTCCTGAAACAGAGGGCTAGTGCTCCACTGCTGGAAACAATTCAAGCCATCTTACATGGTTTAATTAAAAAGGGACAGGTCTCGGCCCTATATAAGGCTATCAGACACTTGCATGACGATAGCACCCACCAAATAAAGAACAAATGGGAAGAAGAGGCCCAAATTCAAATCAGCAATGAAGAGTGGGACAGAATCCTAATCCTGGCCACCCGGAACACACAGTCTCCATTCTGGCAAGACTCTGAATGGAAAATTAAGACCAGATTCTTCTACACACCAGTAATTCAAAGTAAGTGGGGACCTGAACACTCCTCCGACTGCTGGAGGGGATGCAAGGAGGAGCCGGCACATCATACTCACATCTTTTAGCAATGCCCATTGCTAGAAACATACTGACAGCAGGTGAGTGGGGTCTCTCTGGGATATTTTCCATTACCTTCCCAATGCTCATAACTCACCTCTTGCTGGGTCTCCTGCCCTCTGAACTGAGAGGGCCAAACGACACATACCTCTGGAATGCCTTGATTGCGGCAGCACACAAGGCTATCACCAGGAACTGGATGAAGCCAGACTCCCCCACACTAAAACAATAGATAGCTATTGTTAGGAAAATCCAGGATATGGAAGAACTGATCTTTAGGGTCAATTCCAGACTCCACATTTTCACCAGCAGATGGACACGTTGGGAGATTTGGCTAGACACAGCTCCAGTTGCAAAGGAGGAGTGAACAGACAGGGACCTGGACGTGCCATGCCATATGCACACCTCTCTCGCTGAGAACCGGGGTCTCATATAGACAGGAGTGCATCGGGGCAAACCAAGTGTTGGGGGAGATGGGGAGTGCAGAGGAAATGGAGCGCATCTTTGGAATGCATGAATAAAATAAGAAGAAATGATGTGATAAGTGAGAACTTTAACCTATATAAACTGTCATCTGCTGACTAACTTTGTATTTTTGTACTTATGATGAATTGCACACAATGTTTCAATAAATTTGAATAAAAAAAAAAGCATGCATGGGACGAGCACAAAGGAATCTTAGAAAAGTTTGGAGGGAAGTAGCCATAGATCAGGTAGGGTCTGCAGTGACAGTGTAGGCAGGGACAAACTGGGCAGAATAGGTGGGCCAAGTGGCCCTCATCTGCTGACAAACTCTATATTTCTGTTTCTTATTCCTGCCCCTCTTGTTTAAGGTATACCCTAGAACTTCCAGATCCCAGTAAATTCCCAGTGGCCCACATCTCTATAATGGCCACCAAGTCTAACTTGGCTTCTGCCACCATTGCCTGCAGTTCACTAATTTTATTACTCAAGCCTCTGGTGTTTAGGCCTGTTCCCCAGTTACTGGCTGATCTTCTCTTCTTAACCCTCCTGTTACTTCTCCTACTTGTTATTTTGTCATGACCCCCACCCCCCTCTCCTTTCCTGCCCTATACTATTCCCCTGCCAGTGCCATCACCAGCACTCCCTTGTCTCTCTCTCCATTTCTGGAAGAGTCACAGCAGGTTTATCCTTTTCTTCCCCTTAAAGGGATTTCCTAGCACGTATGTCCCCCTCATTCAGTTTAAATGATGATTCATGTAGATGTCCATCTTGTGCCCAGGCACACTTGTTCCCCTCCTTGTGAGATGAAGGTCATCTCCTCTGAACAGCCTTCTATGTCAGAAGTCCCCCCCCCCCCGTCTCACACAAATCTTTACTCTTCCTCCCAATACAGCCCCTGCAACCAGACAATGCACGACTCAGTTTCCTCCTGCTTCGCCCCCACACACCACACCAGTAGGACCCCTGAAACCGCTAGCTAGACAATCTTCCACCTCAACTCAACTCCCCCCACCCAGCTTCCTAAAGTCTGATTTAACTTTTTCCAGACTTTGGCTTGTCAGGATATTGGTTCCTAACTGCACTAGAACATGTGATATCCTGTTGATCAACCTCCCTATCTCGTCCTTGTCCCTCACTGCCGATGCACCTGGCAGACATCTGACCACTACCCCACTCCTTTCCCTCTCCATGCCCCTTATCACAGAGTCCCCAACTGTTAATACTGTACTAGTTACCTTCTTCTTCCCTACCCCTCTGCTGGGTGTTGCACTTCCTGCCAGATCCTTTTTCACAACTGCCTCACAGCCTCTCCTGGCAGAGTTAGGCACCTGCACCTATTCCAGGGGTACAGAACAATTTATAGTCGCTACTGAAGGACACTTCTCCACAACTGCAAACTGTTTCTTTCCACATTTTCCATTTCCCACCATTCTCCAATCCTCTCGGCAAGGGGCCTCTGGGTGAGGGGAGGTGCAGGCAGTAGTCTGGCTTTCAGTATATCCATCTGCATAGCAGGAGAATGTTTCCCCGTGCTGCCTCCAGTTGCGTATGGAGCTTCTCAAACCTTTGAAAAAGGAACATCAGTTCTGAAACGCATCAGGCTGAGCTTTGCTGCATGAATTGCTTTTATTGTTTTTAACCAATAAATGTAGTCAATCTGGTGTTAATAATACTGGTTTGGAGTATTTTTACTATACGTGGTGAGTGCTTGACTTTTCTGTATGCATCCTGGATTTCTGTCTTGAAACACCGCCATCCCAGTGTGACCCTCTTGTGCAGCTTCTCAAACCTAAACGAGACACTGACCCACTCTGCAGAGCATAGCCCAGGGTATGGGTGCCCCACAATCCCTGAAGCTGGCTATCCCACTGTCATATCTACCCTCTATTATTTATTTAATAGACTAAACTAAGCTTATAACTAGACTAATGTAATATCAACCACTTACTCCCACCAACTCCATCAATCCTCCAAGTCTCTTTTCCGATGTTATTTCACCCTACCCTACCCTGTATTTACCTTGCTTACCTCTCCTCCTCCTACACCTGAGGACGTACTCCTGACCTTTAGTACTTACTGCTTCCACTTTTAACTCTCCTCAAATCCTTTTTCCTTTTTGCCATGTTATCCTATCCTAGATGTGGTTTTCTGTTCCCTGGCTAGAACTAGAACATATTTATCTCCCATACCCACACCTCCCTCACTAGTGGACCTCCCGTTTCACTCCTTTGTCAGCTGCTATGCCTCTACTCAAGACAGAGTGTTAGCTGGGTTAGCTAGAAGCACTTATTACTACAGATGTACTTGAGCACTCCTGTGCAGAGCTCTCTGTGGAACTGCAGACGCTTTTAAGATGCTCTGAGACATATGCCGCATTCTTGCTCCTTGGCACTCATGTTCCAGGATATTCATGCATTAGGACACTTGCCTCTACTTGAATTTAACCTGCCTTCTTCATGCATTCCTCCAGACGACTGGTTCACTGGCTACCTCTGTCCCCCCCCAACCCAAGTCCCTTTACAGCATCCCCTTCCTCCAAGTCACTAAACAAAGCCCTCAGGCTAAGTCACTCACCCCCACCACATTTCTCGCTGTTCCCTACCTCAAGGATTATTTAGACTCGGACCCTGTGGGGATGAAAAAGGCAGCAAAACCCTCCCTTCACACACTTAAAATGAAGGGCCTTGGAACCTGCCTTCTTCCGATCCTCCTCCCACTGATTCATCTGCTGGCTAGCCCAGTCAGACCTCCCGCTGAAGTCCCTTTACAGTATCCCTCCCTCAGATTCTCCAAACAAAGCCCTCATAGTAATTCACTCATATACACACACACACACACACACACACACACACACACTCCCCTTCTTGCCATCCTCTGCCTCGAGGATTGGTGCTCAGACATAGTAGTGTGGGATAGAAATACCAAATATAACGAAAATAAACATCTCACAAATAAAGTCACTAGTGTCCACAGGATTCTTTCCACGATCACATGACATCTCCCAAATTCTTTGTCCAGTGTCCCACATTTTCCCACAATCTGAGTATCAGAGTCCCACATTTCTGTTACTAAAGGGTTAGTGGTATGGCTAGTGCCTTTCAATACTGAAACGTACTACACATAAATGTTCTGAATAAAATATAAAAACAAAAACAAGGTGCTGCGTCAGCATGTGGTCTGAAAGCAAAACAGAAAGGTTACATTAAATGCATGCTGAAATTAGAAAATAGAGTTCAAAATCTACATTTCAACTTTAGGTCTTCTCAGGAAATATCTAAATGAGAAAAAAACAAAGTTTTCTGAATAGTTCACTACTAGTACTGTCTGACTGTACATGTTCCTTAACACACACAAAATGTAGCCCAGTGGTTAAAGTTCAGTACTGTGAACCAGGAAGTCCTGGTTCGAATTCTATCAATGCCAATTACTGAGTGATCATAATTAACTAAAAATATATTTCCCCTTGATAGTCCAGCTAAGAGGAATCATCTAGTTTTCAGCAGGGTCCTTTTTTGATCAATTTTCCTTCTGGAGCTATGAAACCCTGGGTGATTAAGTGATTTGCCCAAAGGCATGTTTTAAGTAATTTGGCTGAGATTTAATCCTGGGATTATGTAGTTTACACTATGTTCCTGCCAGTGGACTGCACAACCTCCCATTGCACCACCTCACAGTATCCAGTGATGACAGCGACCGAAAATGAGCGACTACAAAAACAGTGACTCATTTTCAGCGCTATCATTTTGGGCTACCCTGTAAGGGTAGGAATGCAATAGCGAGGACAGTGATCAGAAGGGGAGGGATAGGGAGGAGGAGGGGAGGGATATGTTAGAGGGTTTAGGTGGGGGGGTGCCTGCTGCAGCCGAGCCAGCCCTGTGGTGTGGTGGTGAGGGTGGATGGCTCCGTTGCAGCAGGCACTGGGTTCAGGACGAAGCAGGGGAAAGAATTTTGCTGCTGCTTTGCAGCTGCCTTTTTTTTTTTCTATGCTCGTGCTAGAGTGTTGCCTCTTCCTCGAAATGCACCCCTCTGGAGTTGGTAATCCAAAATCAGGGCAGCGCAGGGGGCACAGCCCCATAAAAGCACTATGTTTTTCCAGAAGTGTGGTGGCTGAGAAGCGAATATCACCAATTTCTTTCGTTATATGGTAGGTAGGTAAAATGTTTTAGTCATATCTTTATATGAACCAGGATACTTTCGATTGAGATAAATCTCATTTACAACGAAGTCCTTTTATACAAAAACAATAAAACTTTGATACAAAGTTCCAAGGACAATATATATAACAATACATAATTAAATACAAAACTTCACAATTGACAGACTAGACAGGACTAACAAATCATCATGTGCAATAAATTTTAAGATTTACTCCAAGATTTTCATGGAGTTCGCTGTTCGTGATCACTATTATGACATGGAACCCCACCTCACACATATGCATCTGGAGAGTAATTTAGGGCCCAATCCACAATGCCGTCCGGAATCTGC
The DNA here is from genome assembly GCA_016271365.2 of Neoceratodus forsteri. Taxonomy (NCBI): domain Eukaryota; kingdom Metazoa; phylum Chordata; order Ceratodontiformes; family Ceratodontidae; genus Neoceratodus; species Neoceratodus forsteri. Next base: position 1,073,378,232 of record CM057456.1, read on the forward strand.
GCAATTTGCAAGTATCCTGGATGCGCAGATTCAAGCCCCAATGCCTATCCACGTTAGATGGTATCCATAGCCCCCACATGCCACTCTCCATGGGTGCTGAGCTTCATGCAGGACTGGGGGGATGTCCAGGAGATCAGCTGTACGGGATACCTGGCATCTAATCAGAAGCCTATGGCAGTTCATGAGTAGATCCCCTGCACTGTGTAAAGCGGTATGGAGCAGGGGATAGTGGGCTAAGGCAATCCTCCAAGGACTGCTGTATCCCATTCCTAAATAAAATAAAATTATGGACAGTAAGCATGGTATTCCCACAGCCCTCTATGTCAGCTCAGTGGACTGGGGGCAAGGTGAGGGGAGGACAACTGGGCCCCAACCACAACAACTGACAGCAGTCAGTGAGAGGGGGAGCCCAAGCACTACACCAGGCCTGTGACCTACATAGTGTTCTCCCCTATGTGAGCCCTCCGTACCTTGTTCACAAGACTGTGTATGGCACAGCAGTGCAATGCTGCCCCATAACGACTCACAAGCATATGCACTGGCAGGGTCGGACTGTCCCACCTGGATACCTGGAAATTTCCAGGTGGGCCCCCTCTGTTAGGTTCCTGGCCACTTTCTAAGCTCTGAGAATCTTTGGTTGTATCTTCTATTTTTTAAATAAATAGGCCCTGTAAGTAAATTCATAATGCAAACACAGAGCTGGTGTATCATATTGAAGTGGAATAGTTAAATGAGTGTGACACCCTGGGCCCTCCCTTATTGATTTTCCAGGTGGGCCCTTGCGTCAACTTTCCAGGTGGGCCCTCTGTAGCCCAGTCCGACACTGTGCACTGGTGGCATGGGATCCAATGCAGCAGGGGCACATATCCATGGATGTGCAGAGGTCTCCGCATATGGAGAGCTGGACCACTGTGCACCGCCAGCCTCCACAGGTGTGCATGGCCCTTAGCTGAGTGACTGCTGAAGTTCCAACAAACTATGCATGTGTTCTGGAGGGCAAAACAGCAACACTGTAAGTGGCAGTCATGCCCCCGTTAGCATTCCCTTAAAAGAATGGGGGATGGTATCTGTTAATGTGGGGTGGGGAAGTAAGTGCTAGGGAAACTAGGGCACTTTCTTACAGTAACAGGGAGACATGCAATCCAGACAGGGCTTTTTCTAGTTAATCACACAGCTACAGCATTGCTCAGAGAAAGTTGGCTCGAATAAAAGCAGCCAGGCTCCCTTCGGCAGCTTCAGTGATCCAGCATTCACAGACTCTGCAGCACACCAGCTCCTTTATCTCAACTGCTACTCTCAACTTCCTTCCTTCCAGCACCAAATGCCAACAACAGCAAGCAGCATGTGGGCTGTCAAACCCCTCGTCCTCCTGACTCTAATCATTCCTTGACAAGGTTGTTCCGTTTGTTGACAATATTTCAACCGGGACTACTACATCAATTCCACGGAACTCTAACTTTCTTTTGAACCACTTTCCTGAGAAACATTATTTTACTAACTTAACTTTGTTATTTAAAAGACAAAGAATGTTACTGCATAAGCACTGAGGCAAGGGTTACCCCAAAGGGCACAGGCTGGGGGTATTATGGAGGTATGTGTGATTTTGTATTTCTTTGCTATTTTAAGTTGCTTTTCCTCCTTTTGGTACATAAAATAAAAACACAGGTTTGAGGTGAACAGACCTGAAAGGGCATGAATGGCACATTTTAGTTGCAGTCTGGAGATGGAACTTTAATCCTCCTGCCAGTTTTTGGAGGGGGGGGGCTGACATTGATCAACAAGCCCATCAGCCAGCATAGGTGCAAACCTGCTCAGTGGATACTAAAGGAGCTGACGTAAGCAGCGTAAGTATAAGCCTGCTCAGTGGGTACTAAAGAAGCTGACATAAGCAGCATAAGTACAAGCCTGCTCAGTGGGTACTAAAGGAGCTGACCAAAGCGACATAAGTAAAAGCCTGCTCAGTGGGTACTAAAGGAGCTGACGCAAGCAACATAACTACAAGCCTGCTCGGTGGGTACTAAAGGAGCTGACACAAGCAGTACAAGTACAAGCCTGCTTGGTAGGTACTAAAGGAGCTGACGCAAGCAACATAAGTACAAGCCTGCTCAGTGGATACTAAAGGAGCTGACACAAGCAGCACAAGTACAAGCCTGCTCGGTGGGTACTAAAGGAGGTGACGCAAGCAACACAAGTATAAGCCTGCTCAGTGGGTACTAAAGGAGCTGACGCAAGCAACACAAGTATAAGCCTACTCAGTGGGTACTAAAGGGCTGGCCATAAGCAGCATAAAAGTACATGCCTGATCAGTGGGTACTAAAGGCTAGCCCTTAAGCAGCATAAGTATAAACCTGCTCCAGTGGGTACTAAAGGAAGCTGGCCTTAAACAGCATAAGTACAGAAAGCCTGCTCAGTGGGCACTAAAGGCTAGCATAGCTAGCATAAGTACAAACCTGCTCAGTGGGCACTAAAGAGCTGGCATGAAGCAGCATAAGTACAAACCTGCTCAGTGGGTACTAAAGGACTGGCCTTAAAGCAGCATAAGTACAAAGCCTGCTCAGTGGGTACTAAAGGGCTGGCCATAAACAGCACAAGTACAAACCTGCTCAGTGGGTACTAAAGGAGCTGACGCAAGCAACACAAGTATAAGCCTACTCAGTGGGTACTAAAGGAGCTGACGCAAGCAGCATAAGTACATGCCTGATCAGTGGGTACTAAAGGAGCTGACACAAGCAGCATAAGTATAAGCCTGCTCGGTGGGTACTAAAGAAGCTGACGCAAGCAGCATAAGTACAAGCCTGCTCGGTGGGTACTAAAGGAGCTGACGCAAGCAGCATAAGTACAAACCTGCTCGATTGGGCACTAAAGGAGCTGGCCTTAAACAGCATAAGTACAAACCTGCTCAGTGGGTACTAAAGGAGCTGACGCAAGCAGCATAAGTACAAGCCTGCTCAGTGGGTACTAAAGGAGCTGACGCAAGCAGCACAAGTACAAGCCTGCTCAGTGGGTACTAAAGGAGCTGACGCAAGCAGCACAAGTACAAGCCTGCTCAGTGGGTACTAAAGGAGCTGACACAAGCAGCACAAGTACAAGCCTGCTCAGTGGGTACTAAAGGAGCTGACAAAAGCAGCTTAAGTACAAGCCTGATCGGTGGGTAGGAAAGGTACCACCACAGGAGGCACATGTAGACGAACTTGGTTCGAAACCAGTCAAGCTACTTGCACCCTCTGCTACCTTGGTCTGTACTGGTATGTTTGCTTGAAAGTTCTTTGACTAATAAAGGTTTAATAGACTTCACAGCAGTGTCTGGTACCAGTCTTTCTTGCCTACTACATTTCTTCAGACCATGGAACAGAACTGCTTTCTGTGGAGCTAGAATTGTTGTACTGCTGGCAAGTGTACAAGCCTACTCAGCAGACATTAAAGGAGACACTGTGGGCAACATTTATATTGGCCCACTCAGCAGGCAACAAAGGAACCACCAGGGTGGTGTATGTAGAATCCCCTCCGCAGGAACGAAAGGAGCCACCGTGGATAGCGTAAGTACAAGCCCATTTGGCAGGCATGAAATGAGCCATCGTAGATGGCATAAGTACATGCCTGCTTGGCAGGCATGAAAAGAGCCAATGCAAATGGCACAAGTACAAGCCCACTCGGCAGGAAGGAAAGGAGCCACCGCAGATGGCATAAGTACAAGCCTGCTCAGCAGGAACAAAAAGGAGCCACTGTGGATGGTATAAGTACAAGTCTGCTTGGTAGGCAAGAAAGAAGCCGCAGTGGATGGCATAAGTACAAGCTTACTCAACGGACACAAAAGGAGTTGCTGCAGGCAGCATCTTACAAGTCCACTTGATGGTCATGAAAGGAGCCACAATGAAAGGTACAAGTACAAACCCATTCAGCAGGAATGAAAAAAGCTGCTGCACGTGGCATCTGTACAAGCCTGTTCAGCCAGAGTAAAGGTAGCCACCATGGGTGACAGCTGTACAAGCCTGCTTAGTGGGTATGAAAACATCCACCACAGGCGGCTTCTGTACCAAGAAGCCTTACGTAGTGGCTTTTCAAGGGCCTGAACCAATTAGAGGCTTCAGCCTCCACCCCTCCCATGCAGACAAAAAAAAAATCAAATAGGTTGTGGGTCAGTTTTGGGAAATGGGAATCATTTATCTAGGGCTAATGAATAAAGATTTGGTGCTTCAGCCATTAATGCCCATCTGGCGCCCCCCGCTCAACAGTCAAGAAAGAGTTGCCATGGGAGGCACCTGTACAAGCCTCCTTGGTGGGAGCAAAAGGAGCTGTCGTGGGCAGCATCTGTACTAAACCACATTTGAAATACTTTAACCCTTTTACATATGCAGGGTCGTTTCCTATTTTAAAAGTTACTTTTTATTAACACTTTGTCTTCCTCGTTTGGTATGACCAACAGATCCAAAAAAGAAGACAGGACCTACAGGCTTTAACAATTGTAACGTTGGTTTCCAACTCCAAGGCCCCTTTGGCGGATACAAAAGAAGCTGCCACAGGTGGCATCTGTAGAAGCATGCTCAGAAAGCACAAAAGAAACTGCCATGGGCAGCTGTGGTAGAGCTGCGCTCTACCCAGGAAATTGGCGTAGCAATTAGGGACATTTTTCTATCTCCTCCCCTTCCTTCTGTACAATCTGTTGCAACAGTACCTCTAAAAAACTGTCCTGTTCTTTTTCTACCACTGCAGTAGGTTGACCACCTATGGCAGTCTTTTTGTATTCTCCCTAAATTTATTTTCTTCCTTTCTTTGTTTCTTATTCACCATTCCGTCCCTCACCAGAAGTCATGTGCCTTCCTAAGGAAATAACAGATATGGCTATGAGCAAAGACAGTAGCAGACTATAAACAGGAAGGAGGCTGGAACCTGAATAAATATGTGTCCCTTCATAAAATGCCAAACTTGCTTGCTGGCTGTTTAATAAAAAGAACTACATGTGCTTTATATGAGAGAAGATAAAGTGCTTTAGGTACTTTCAAACACAAAGTGCTGGCAGTGCAGTAATGAAGTGCAAGGTGCTTTATAAAATGAAACTTCATGTTGTTTGAAAACAGTGCCCTACAAATCCTGCAAGGGTTTGATATAGCTAGAGTGCTAGATACAAAATACACTGCTGTTATTTAAACTATTGTTATTAAGGGAAAGCTGTCGTAAACTCTTGTGCCAATCACTAGAGCTGCAGAAACGCCCGATTAGCACAACCTTTATTTTTTTTACATTTTGCAGCTTACATATGGTATGCGATTGTAGTCCTTTGTTGCCTTGATGGAGGTTGCTAGTGCTGTCCTGGAAGCACCATTCTGACAGTGTTGCCGCACCGGAAGACCGAGCTTGACCTTGTGGGCTAGTTGGTGAGCTTGATTATCTTCCTGTTGTGTGCAGATCACCGCTTCATGACGATTGGGACACGTTTTCACAAAGTAAAAAGAAACATTGTGCCTGGTAGTATTCGTTGAGCTCTACCTTTAGAAACAAACCCCGAACACGGAGCAGTCTAACCTATTTAATTCTGTTAATGAAATGTGCAGCCCTGAGTTCGGGCATGCGCAGTAGCGTACATGCTACCGCGCATGCCTGCTTGAAGCTCAACCAGCCTAAAATGTCACGGTGACTTGCACATACATCCCATGATGCTTTGTATTATTGGGAGGGGTGTGATGTTGTATTTTTTGAAACTTGGCTTATTGCCAATGCCCTTTGGGGTAACCCTTGCTTCAGTACTTCTGCACTGAGGTTCTTTGTCTTTTGCTTCTTTTTTTATTTGGGCTCACTATCCCCAAACACACAAGCCCAACATAGGGGATAGTTCATTTCCTTAGGAAAGACAGATCAGTGGGTTAATAGGTGCTGACCAAGTGCAGAGGAAGGACATGCATTGTCTGTTGCTGCAAACTGATGTATTGAAAAAGGGATATACCATTGCTTAAGGTTATCCCATGTGGTCACTAAGGAAAGTGAATATCCTGCAATTCTGTAAGAATTTTGCTTTATTTATTTTGGAGTTCATTATTTTATCCTGACTTTTAAAGAAAATAAAGCCACACTGTGGTGTGTTACGCGATCTGCTGTTGTCTGCATTATCCTTCCCCACACCCGGCCACAGCAGCAAATATACAAGCTCATTCAGTGGGCATCAAAGAAGCCATCACGAGTGGCATAAATACAGACCCACTTGGTGGGCATTAAAGGAGGCTTTGCAGGCCGCAGCTGTACAAGCAAGCTCGGTGAGCAGGAAGGAGCTTCTGCACACGGGGTAAGCATAAGTTTACTTGTCAGGCACAAAAGGTGCTGCCACAGGCAGCATACTGGCTGGCATGAAAGAAGCCACCATGGGCAGTATCTGTGCAAGCAGACACAAAAGGTGCTGCCATGGGCAGCACATCTACAAGTCTACTCAGTGGGTACATAAGGAGCCACAGTGGGTGGCATAAGTACAAGCCTGTTGGTGGGCATGAAAGTGGACACTGCAGGCAGCTGAAGTTTGAGCCTGCTCAGAGAGCACAAATGAAGCAGCTGTGGGCAGCACCTGTACAAACCTACTAGGTGGGTACAACAGAAACACTGTGGGCAGCATCAGTACAAGCCCTCTCAGCAGACATATAAAGAGCCACCATGGACTGCATCCATAAAAGCCTGCTTAACGGGCTTGAAAAGGATCCTCCATGAGCAGCGTTAAGTACTAGCCCACTCAGTGGGCATGAAAGCAACCACAGAAGAAACATTAGTACTTAGCCCATTTGGCGGACATGAAAGGAGCCACGGTGGGCCGCACAGCTATCAGCCTGTTCAGCAGGAACAAAATGAACCACTGAGGGTAGCATAAGTACAAGCCTGTAGGACAGGCACAAAAACAGCCACTGTGGCTGGCATATCTCGCAGTGTACTAACTCTTTTGGATGCTATAATGGGTCTATTTTTAAATTCTGGTATATTCAAAGATCCCAAAATGCTCCAGTTAAAGTTAGTAATTCTCTTAATAAGTTCAGTAAACACTGAAAATTAAAGCGATAACACCACCCTGTCTGTTCTTTCAGCCCCATCCCATGTACAGTAGTTCTTACATTTTGTCCCTCTTAGCCCAGGCCATTGCTTGCTGCACTGTCCTCCTCTCATACCTCCTAGATAAAAACCTTTCTGACATAATCTGAAATTCTTGTTCCCTTTCATTTTCAACACTGCAGTTCCTGTCTAACTGGAATATTTTGGGATCCTAAATATACCAGAATACACTGTGAGATAGCCTAGGCTAGTGTACTCAGAGCAGAAGGTTTGTACCCTCAAATGGACAGTTGCTCCTAGGACCTGTAGAGCCAGGGATGTACCCGTGTGAGCAAGTGTAACCACTGTGGCAACACTTCAAGAAAAAATAAATTATGCATCCCAAATGGAACACGAGATACCTCATCAAATCATTTTTAAATTGTGACTCTGACCATGTTATTTATGTTTGATCTGCCTATGCTCTAAATACTATGTGAGCAAAACCACTAGACCGCTTAAATTCAGGCTTAGTGAGCACAAGAGCTCCATCCGTACTGGACATGAAGGTTCTCCTGTGGCACAACATTTTGCCCAGGAAAAACACACTGTGTCCTCTCTTTGCTACTGGGCGACTGAGAAAGTAGATCCCCCTGTTCGAGGGGTGACTGGAATAAGGCACTGGAGAGACCCGATAACCTCCCTCTCTCTAAACATGTAGTGATGGGTGTCACAGGCAGTAAAAAAGCACCACATTATACTGATAGTAATTCCTTAGAAACATATCTTTGGGTGATAATTTAAGAAAAACATAGATATTTTTTAGTTAATTGAGCGAAACTCAGATAATCTTCTTTGCATACCAGATGTTTGAAAGGTTGTCATTCTGTTAAATTTGAGACAATAGTTAATACTGATTTACCATTTGGACATTTAGTAGGGGGTCATATCACCCCCTAAAAATCTGGGTTACACAGCAGATCATACACTAATATATGGATTTAACCCCTTTTAATTTTTAGAGTGTGATAAAGTACAGTTACGTAATAATTTACCGTAACAGTAGATCTTCAAGAGAGGCTCTTGCAGTAGGTATTCACATACAGGACTAAGCTTCCAGGGTTAGGACCCCACAGAAAAGATTTCTAGCTAACTTGGTCTCTGACAGGGGACCGCCGCCTTCCGGTCTTTCCGCCAAAAGGCCAAAAAGAGGCAAGATGAGAGGGATATTTCCCCCATGGAAGTAGTAAAGAAACTTGGGGGATGGAGGCGGTAAGGCAATACCTACTGCAAGAGCCTAACGCTGAAGATCTACTGTTAGGTAAGTTGCATTGTGAACTGTACCATCTTACTGAGAGGGCTCTTGCAGTAGCTATTTCACATATAGGACTGAGTCCCAAGCAGTCTGGAACAAGGAAAAAACACTTGGGAGGTGGACTGTCAACCATAACAAAACCTCAGGGCTGAACAAGTCTCATGAGAGGAGACTTTGAAGGACAGCCAACCTGAAGCCTGCTCTACGGTGAGAGGCAATGTCCAAACTGTAGTGTTTCATGAAGGTATGGACAGAAGTCCAGGTTGCGGCTGCACAGATGTCTGCTCTGACACATTCCTGAAACAAGCCGCAGCGGAGGCTACTCCTCTGGTGGAGTGACCTCGGACTTGACCCGGAAGGGTCTTGTTGTACTTGTTATAACAGAAAGTGATACAATTTGCCAACCATTTTGAGAGGCATTGTTTAGAAACAGCATTGTCCTCTCTTTTGTGAACGAGACAGACAAAGAGCTGATCAGTCTTCCTGATGGCCTTAGTCCGATTAGTGTAGTATCTCAGGATTCTGTGAACATCCAAAGTATGCAAGAGGTACTCCCCTTGATTGGAGTGGTGCATAAGGAAAGCGGGTAGCTCAATGGATTGATTCAGCGTAGATTCAGCCACCACCTTAGGGAGAAACTTAGGGCTGGTGCATAGAGCCACATGTTCCTTGTGAAAAATCAAATACAGGATTTTACACATCAAGGCCTGAAGCTTGGAAATGTGCCGAGCAGAAGTGATGGCCACTAGAAAGAAAGTCTTCCAAGAAAGGAACTTTAAATCAGCTTCCACTGCGGGCTCGAAGGGAGGCAGAGTAAGTTTCTCCAGGATGAAATTCCAAGTCCCAGGGAGGGGCCCGAATGCGAATGGGGGGTCTCAAATGGAGAACCCCTCTAAGAAAAGTCTTGGAGACTTCCAACTGAACAAAAGCCCTGTCTCCAAACGGAATATGGTAGGCTGAAATAGCTGCCATGTGGACCTTTAACGAGGAATGGCTGAGACCCAGGTCGAAGAGGTGACGCATGTAGTCCAGGACTTTGTTGGCTGGGCAAGAGAAAGGCTCAAAGTCTTTAGAGTTTGCCCAGATGGAAAACCATTTCCACTTCATCATGTAGGTGGACCTGGTAGAAGGCTTCCTCGCCTCTACCAAAATGTCCGCTACTAAGGGAGAGACTCCGAGGCGAGCTTTGGTTATGTCTGCAGGAGCCATGCATGGGGATTAAGGGATTTGAGATGCCGGCCCGCCGGCGCAGCGGTTGGATTGCCTATGACGCCAGCGACCCGGTTCGGGAACGAGCCCGGGAAGCTGAGGGTCGGGCCGTGGGAGAGGGCTTGAGCGCCCTAGGGAACTGCTCGCTGCCCCTCTCCGGGGGAACTAGAGCCTCGTTTCTTGTCTGACCTCAGGTGGAGACCCGAGGTGTACCAAGACCGATGCCTAACATAAGGGGGCGACGGCCAGCTCGCGTGTAGCGCCTTGACGCCAGGGGACACGGCACACAGCGAGAACACGGAAAAGCACCTTGCGCCCGGGTAGACGGAGCACCAGGCTCTCGACCCTCAACGCCCCTACCTGCCCAGAGACGGCATCCCGACGAAACACAGATGTCTCGGGGTGCATGGGCCCCCACCCTGTACCCCGCCTGAGGGGATAACCATGGCTCCATGGGGGATGGACTGCTCTGGTCACCAGGTAGGTGAGCGAGGGCTGAAAAGGCCGTAGAGTGTCTCCCGAAGAGAAGGGGGTTGCAAGGAGGAGGGGAGTAAAAAAAAAAAAAAAGGGATTTGAGACCTGGATGAACAAGGGTCCCCGATCCTGGGTCAACAATTGTTGTGACAGAGGAAGAGGAAGAGGTGGTTCTTCTGAAAGCTGTTGCTGAAGAGAGAACCAAACTTGCCTGGGCCAGAAGGGGCGATGAGATTCCATTCGAGCCCCTCCAATCTGAGCTTGTTCAGGACCCTTGGAATTAAAGGAATGGGAGGGAAGACATAAACAAATCTGTTCCTCCAACAGAGAGACAGAGCGTCCCACCAGAAAACGTCTCGCCCTGGAGCGAGCGAGCAAAACGCGGGAAGTTTTGCGTTTTGGGGAGAGGCAAAGAGGTCCACTTGAGGTGTCCCCCACCACCTAAAGATGTCATTTACGACCTGCTGATCTAACTCCCATTTGTGGGACCTGGCTGAGGACTGACTGAGTTTGTCTGCCAAAGTGTTTCCACTCCCAGAGCGTGAGCAGCGGTCAGGTGAAGGTGGCGCTGGGCTGCCCAGTATCAGACTCTCATCGCCTCCCAGCACAGAGGATAGGAACGTGTTCCTCCCTGTTTGTTGAGGTACCAGACTACGCACATGTTGTCTGACTGAATGAGAAGATGACTGGGAAGAAGGAAGGAAGGGAAGAAGAGCCTGGAGGGTGTAAAGGACTGCCCTCAGTTCGAGCACATTTATGTGCAGATTTTGCTCGAACATGAACCAGCTGCTCTGAGTCCTGTGAGACTCTAGGTGGGCACCCCAGCCCTTCCCTGATGCATCTGTCAACGTTTGGGAAGGAGGAGCGATGCAGAAAGGAACTCCCAGACACAGGTTCTCCTGAACCATCCACCAGTGCAAGTCCCTGATCATGGGATCCGATACTAGTACCACCTGGTCTAGATCATCCCTGGTTTGGTCCCATTGCGACCGAAACATCCATTGAGAGATTCTCATATGAAGTCGAGTGAACGGGACTGTTGGAATAGCAGCCACCATGAGCCAAGGAGGCAGAGGACTGGCCTGGCTCCAACCCTCCTGCAACCTGACAGAAGACGATCCTGACTCTGATGGGTCTTGACCCTGTCCAGAGGCAAGAAGGCTTTTTGCCTGTGGTCATGTCCAGGATCAACCCTATAAACTGGAGGTGCTGGCAAGGGACCAAATGGGACTTGGCCTGGTTGATGGTGATACCCAGGCTGGTGAAAACCTGCAGGGTAAGGGAAAGGGAGTGCAGGAGTTCCTCCCTGGAAGAGGCTGCCAGGAACCAATCGTCCAGGTATGGGAATACCTGCACGCCCTCGGTACACTGGTGGGCTGCTACCACCAACAGGCATTTGGTAAACACTCGGGGGGGGGGCTAAGGAAACACCAAATGGGAGGGCCAGGAATTGGTAGTGGTCCCCCTGAAAACAAAAATGGAGGTATTTGTGATGGGAAGGGCATATGGGGATAAGCAGGTATGCATCCTGCATTTCCAACCTGCATATCCAGAGCACACAGCCACTGTCCCAGCCAGAGTAGCGACGAGAAGGCTCTATAAGAGAGCATTCTGAAGCTTTATCTGAACATGTTCAGGGAGCTGAGGTCTAGAATTGGCTTAAGTCTCCCATCTTCTTTGGAACTAGAAAGAAATGGGAATAGTAACCCGTCCCCCAAAGAGGAGTGGGGACTGGTTCTATTGCTGCCTTCGACAAAAGGGAGATGATTTCCTCTAGGACCAGAGGAAGATGTTCTCGGGAGTAAGACAACTGAGGGGATGGTTTTCGAGGCGTTTTCTGCAGAAACTCTATTGAGTGCCCTGCGGAAATTAGTTGGAGCACCCAAGTGTCTGATGTTATCCTCTCCCAACCCGGCAGATGGGAGGAGAATCTCCCCCACTACTGGTTCCTCTGGAATGGGCAAAGGGAGAGGCAAGGAGTCAGGAGGTGTGGGGCAGCGCAGCAGCCGAGGCTCCCACAGACTTTTTGCTGGGTGGAGTCTTGGTTGCTGGAGGGGCCAGACATTTGTTGGCACATTTTCCTTGAGGCTTTTGTTTTTTGTCAGGTTTGGCAATGAAAAGGACGTCGCTTCACCGAGGGGGTCAGTACAAAGTCTGGACAAACTTTAGTGCAGTGCCCTTCTCTTGCAGTTCAGTTATGATGTCCTTGACATCAGCACCAAACAGCACCGAACCCCTGAAGGGAGCATCCTGTATAGCGGATTGTACCTCAGGGACCAGTCCTGACACACGGAGCCAGGCATGAAGCTCCTTCCAGCTGTGTCCACTGCATCGTGTGGCATGAAGCATGTGTCTACAGGCCGAACGAGTGGACTAGGTCTCCCAGTTCCTGCTTGGTTTGCAAATCAGGAAAGGAGTCCAACTTGGATTCCACCTGGCTAACGACAGACTTCTGGAAATCCCCCATATGGCCGATGTAATTGAGGGCCCTGATGCCTAGGGTAGAAGAGGAAACAATCTTCTTCCCGTACTGATCCAGAAGCCCGGGATTCCTTGTCAGGCGGGGATGAGCTCAGATGTTTCGGGTTGGTGGAGCAGCCATGGGCCGCACTGATGACAACCGAATCCGCCTTGGGGTGGAGAATAAGAAAGTCTACATTCTCTGGAACCTGATATAGCCTGTCTGCCTTCCTCGGAAGGGGCTAGTGGCGGAAGGTTGTTTCCAGATGGTGGAAACAAGATCAGCGTGGGGCTCTATCCAGGGTGGGATCAGTGTAGGAGCGGTCTCAGGCAGATCCAAATCAGCAGCGAGTTTCTTACGCTGTGGGTCTGGCTCCACTGACTGCCACTGGCGTGTTTCCTGGATTTTCCTTAATAGCTCCAGAAAGGAAGGGTCCTCCGGGGGTGACTTCGGAGGGTCCCTCGGCCTTGGGCGTTCTGGAGTATGTGGCTCGTCTCCATGGTCACAGCGGTGGGACTCCGAGTCTGAGTCAGATGTCTCTGAGGTAAGGAAGAAGACTCCTCCCGGGAGGAGGAGCGACCCCCTGGGGAGTTCCGGGGCTTATCCTCCCATTTTTGGGCATGGAAGATTCTCTTCTGGTGTTGGGTAAGGGGAGGGAGTCTCCCGTCTCCGATGTAGGGGGTCCGGTAAAGGGACCGACGTCAGGAGACAACGCCTGACCTCGTTGGTGAGCTGATCCCTGGCCTCAGCCCACCAGGAGGCCAAGGTCTCCTTCAGATCCACCGGCCGCTGTGGAGTGGGCGGTGGAAGTGGAGGAGAAGGTGGGGGGATACGGGTAGTGGGGATACCCATAAAAGGAGTATCCGTAATCCGATGGCGGGAAGCCCGAAGTCAGGTACTGAGGCGTCGGTTACTGCGGTGCGGATAGTGTGGTGTCAGGTACTGCAGCATCAGATACTGGGGGTCCGGGTACTGCAGCACTGGGTATTGTGGCGTTGGGTACCCTGGCACCAGGGGCTCTGATGGAGCAGAAGGTCATGGCAAAGGCCTCGCTGGTGGGCCGGATGGAGGGAGTGTTGGCCCCGCAGGCATCAGGCCTGGCATAGGTATATCGTCGAATGGGTCCGACAGTCCTGACAAAGGAACAGGTCTTCTGTCGGGCAAAAGATATGCCGGAGGGTGGCGTTGGGTTGACTGGCATCGAACCGGCGCCTGAGGATCTGGCATCAGGGGTCTAGCTAGAGGGGACACCTGATGGCAGTGTCCCCAAGGTCTTGGTTTCAACCGAGGAAGGAGGGTTGAAATCCCTGGTGTGAACCGAGGAACGTGGGGACATCAGTGGGCAACGGGGTTATCTGTTGAGGAGAGCCTGGAGTGTCAGCCATAACATCAGGGGCTGGCGCAGGCTTACTGACCGAGCGGTCATCGTTGGAGCCGGTGGCCGACTTATCGGCAGTGCCCAGGCGGATGTCAGAGGAGCCGGCGTCTGACTTATTGGACTCCCTATCCAAGGAAGACCATGAAGGAGGGACAGCCTTGTCGGAAGGGGTTTGGCTGGGCAATCACCCGAGCGTGGCGGCTTAGCAGCCTTGTCGGGCGGGGCTTCAGTGGGACCAACATCTAGCTTATCAGACCTGCTCTGATCGGAAGGCTGCAAAGGAGGAGCAGCCTTAACGGGAGCGGAGGCCTCCTTTGCCCAGGAGGTTCCCGATGGGCCCAAGCCAGACGGGAGGGGCGATGCCTTCTTGGTAGCCACCAAGACAGCCATCAAGGAGTGATCCCCCAGAGGGGATGTTATCTTAAGGCCATGACTCCAGCCGAAGTTGCAGCTGCTGTGGAAGAAGACTCCCGCTCCCAGTGCGTCTCCTTGTCACGCTTCTTTTTATGGCCTTCGGGGGAAGTGGACGCCTGCCTAAGCTTCTTTAGCTCTTTTTCCATGGAGGCCATTTTCTTCTTAAGGAGATGGGCTTCCAGGGACTGCTGCCTTCTCTTGTGGGTAGCAGAGTTGAACTTCTCGCAGTGCTGGCACTTCTCCATGGGGTGGTCGGGCCTAGCCAAAAGAGGCACAAGGAGTGCCATCCTTGTGTGGAAGCTGGGAATCATGAGTCACACTTATTTTTATGAAATTTGGAAGGCACTGGGGACGATATACATAGCAGATGTTGAAGAAAATCAAGAAAATCAAGAAAAAGGTAGAAATAGTTATAAACTTTAGGACCAATGAACGAACTGACGAGTGAGCGCTGTTCTACCGTGAGGAACTTTCACAAGCCGATGGCAGGAAAGAACTGGAAGGCGGGCGTGGAGGACTGTCCCTTTATACTGATGTCGCTTGACACAGGTCACCTGACGTGGGGGCGGTCCCCCCGCCAGAGACTGCTAGCTAGAAATTTTTCCGTGGGGTCCTGACGCCTGGCGGCTTAGTCCTATGTGTGGATACCTACTGCAAGAGCCCTCTCGAAGTAAGATCAGCTATTTATTAGTGGGTTGTGACATGCCTGCTGACATCTATCAACTTCTCTCAAACTTTATCTGGGCAATGATTCCTTCTTTTCAAAAACACATATTCCAGACTCCAAAAGGTGAAGAACAATACTCTTCAAAAATATGACTAGGAGTCTCATTCCATCACATTCTGATTCTTTATTTCTGTATTCATATTCCACAAAGGCGCCCCTACATTTCGCTGTATGTCAGCTTGTTCACGGGGCTTCTACAAGTATAAAACATACAGTAATTAATTTTCTTTAAATATATTATATAACTACAACATTTCTATTAACCCATCCTAAATTAAACTACCTGCTGCCATCATTCTTCTAATTCACTTTTACTATAGATCTTAATCCTTCTCCAAACGACCTAAATCAAAATAATTAATAATAAATATTAAATTCTCCTTCAAGCGTTTCATATTACCATAATAGGTACTAATTAGCATTATGTACAAAGGAATCCATTACCAAAAATAAATCAGTCTTTTTTATAATCTTTTTTATATAACAGTCCTTTCAGTAAATGGTTCTCTTTCTGTAAAATAAAAATAAAATCGAAAATAAATAGGGGTGAAACCTCATATATTATATACATTCTTTCTCATCCTTAAATAAATGCTTACATTATCGTGTTATTTTTTTGCAACATACCTGCTGGGTAATTACCACATTTGAAAAACAATGCTTTTTCACTGAGCGATTTAAATCCAAAGCGATGTGCCTTTATACCTTTGAGAAAGCGCTAATCTGAATAAACATACTTTTACCAAACCAAAATTACAATCGGGCTCCAAATAGCGATATAAATAACTTCGGTATAAATACTCCACCGAAAAATATCTCAAAACTAGATTCAAACGCTCCTAAATGCTTAGTCCTCCAAGAATCCAACTAAGTAAGAGCAACGCCGACAGTCTTCTGTATTTATAGCCCCCTGAGTAACCGAGGCTGTTTGTTAATTTCGCGCGTCTTTTCTAAATGGGCTAATTACTATTGACCTCACTAGATCGGGTCCCCTTGTTTTCTAATCATTAACCAAATCATTCCATTCATGTCATAACACTCCCCCATTCACAAAAAGCTCTTAAATGATTAGCATACAGGTGCCTCATTAATATTCATAATAGCGGGTCACATTGACAAGATTCTCTATCATTGGACTGATATAAAGCTCATTAATATGGAAGACCTCCCCTTTATGTTAATTGATAAGATTCCAAATCCTATTGCAAAGACTATGCGTTCGCTGCTCATTTAATCATTTTAAACGCTTTTGAAGCCCACAAACATTTTATCAACCTAAACAAATAAATATATAATGTTCTGTCTCTCTCCTAAAACTCAAAATCATAAAATTAACCGGCCCATTTACGAGCAAAATCCTATCTTCATATTCATTTACTTATAAAGCGAAATAGCGCTATCCATCCAGTACTTAAAAATCCTTATTATGAAATTCAGATTTTTATTTTACAGTGGATACTATTTACACAATTTAATAATTACTATCATAACTATTTGGTATACGGATTCCAGTGTACCCTATTCATCTTATTTTTGTATTTTTAAGGCAATAATGTCATGTGACAATTCTTATAAAGTTCCATGCTAATTTATACACTTTATAACGAGAAACACATACAAAGGGACCGATATCTAATTATCCACTAAGCCATCCAGAAGGAAATAAATCCTAATCATTGCTTTCATTCTAACATAATAGCAAGGTGCATTGCTAACTAATTTTCAATGAATTATTGTTTTAATTTAATTTTAATTGCATTCAAAACCAAGTTCTTATACTGTTCAAAAACATATTTATAATACTTTCAATTGACCTTATTTAACTCACATTCTTTTGTTTTGTTGGAAAACACATATAAATAGTACATACAATGAACATTCTTTACATTAACTATACTTTAACTATACTCATATTTATACAACGATTCAATAATAAACTTCATATCAAATTAACAGTAATTAATATAAACCATTTATATCAAGATTAAATCACACCAATAATCCAAAATTTCATATACATGAAATCCAATCACTTTCAATATTCATCCCAACTTTCTTATCAAGAGTATTAAGTCTAAATATCCATTTCATTTCAGTCTTTATTAACAACGCTTGTAATCACCCCCTCTAGGTGGAATTTTAACCACTTCTAAACCCCAAAATCTGAGTGATGCTCCAGTGTGATTCACCTCATTAAAATGTGTAGCAACAGGTGACTTTTCATTTTTATTCCGGATGTCACTTTTGTGTTCTCCAATTCGAATTTTTAGCGCTCTCTTGGTCTGTCCAACATATAACTTATCGCATGGACATTGAATTACATAAACTACTCCTTCCGTAGTACAATCTATATGATCTTTAATTTTATACTGTAAATTATAATGAGGATGTTTAAATAACTTTACTACTTTTACTGGTGTTATTACATACAGCACATTTTCCACACTTTGTCATTCCAGGTTGTAATGGCCCCAATAATAATTGTTTCTCTTCTTGGACTTTCCTTAAAAACTGTGAATGCACCAAATAATCTTTTAAGTTCTTTACTTTTTTTGAGGCAACTATAGGTTTCTTCTGAAAAATATTTATATATTGATTATCAGATGACACTAAGTACCAATATTTATTCATAATCTTTCTGATTTCATTCATTTTATAATTATACTTAGTTGCAAGTATCAGTCTATCTGATTTTTTATCTTGTTTCTGTTTTAATAATTCACTTTATTAACTTTTCTACAGTTGGCTTTATAAAGAACCTTCTCAATAACCCCTCATTCTAAACCTTTTAACATTTCTTCTTTATGAATATTAAATTCTAAATCATCCTTACAGTTACGTCTAACTCTAATCAATTGAGAATATGGGATACTGTCCTTTAATTTAGGTTCATGGTAGCTTTTGCTATGTAGTAAGGTATTCCGATCAGTAGGCTTTCTATAAAGAGATGTTTTACAGATTCCTTTTTCGATATTAATTTCCAAATCTAAGAATACTATAATAGTATGATGAAAATTCATAACAAATTTTAAGTTTTTGTCAAAATTATTAAGTAAAGAGTTAAATTCTTGTAATTCCTGCTCCGTGCCTGTCCATAAACAGAATATGTCATCTATAAATCGTTTCCAAAAATGAATTTTACTGAAAAACCTATTTAATTCCTCATTAAATACAAATTCTTCCTCAAAAATCATCATGTAGGAATTTGCGTAGCTTGGTGCCATACTATTTCCCATTGCTGTACCCTTTTCTTGCTGATAAAACGTACCCTCAAATTCAAAATAATTGTTACATAATATAAATTTAGCTAATTCTTCTAACAAGATTGACTTTGGATGTTTCCCTACAGCTCTTCTTTTCAAAACTTTTCCCATATTTATTACTCCTTCAATATGTGGAATTGACGTATAAAGATCTTTCACATCCCATGTTACTAATATAAAATTTCTTAAATTACTAGATAATGCTGATTCAAGTTTTCTAATAAAATTTCCAGAATCTTGAATATATGTAACATTATTTTCAATTATGGGTTGTAAATAGTAGTTGACATATTTTGAGATATGTTCAAACACAGAGTTAATTCCTGAAATTATTGGTCTACCTGGAGGATCAGTTAAGTTTTATGAATCTTAGGCAATGCATAGAATGTAGGGATTCTTGGATGTTCTACTAATAATAAACTCATTTCCCAATCATGGATCCAATTTAAGTCTACAAATTCTGCTAAAATTTCTCTAAGTTCACTCATTAATCTTAATGTGGGGTCACTGTCTAATATCGAATAATTTTCTTTATCCTGTAATAATTCTAAGCACATTTTCCTATATTGATCTCTATCTTGTAATACTATACCACCCCCTTTATCCGCCTGTTTAATAATGATACTAGTGTCATTACTTAAATCAATTAATGCCTGGTATTGCTTTTTACTCAGGTTTTTAGAGGGTGGCCAACGGGAATCTTCATTATTAAAAGTTCCAAAACTTCTTTCTACCAATTTACAGAAACATTCTATGCCATAATTTCTACCAGTGGGGGGGAACCAAGATTTAATACCAAGTACTTGTTTTAATTTACTTTCTTCACTAATTCCACATCTTGATCTCCAAAAAGATTTCTGAGTCTCAGATTTCTAAAAAATGCCTGTAGGTCAACCATTAGTTCAAACGTATTGACTGGTTGAGATGGTGCAAATCCTAAACCTAAACTGAGAACTTCTAATTCTGTATCATTTAAATCCCTATTGCTTAAATTAAACACAGGGATTATCTCTGTATCTCCCTGCCCATTCTCCTGTCTAAGTTTACTCTTCCTCCTTGCCCTTCCCCCTTCCCCTTCGGCCTCCTCGAAAACCCATTTGTGTTCTGTACAACTGTGACTCATTATTTATGTTTCTGAGATCATATCTTCGTGTCAAATTCCCATCAGGGGCACCGCTTGAAGGTGCGGATTCTCCCGACCCTAGCATATCATCTCTTGAACGTACAGATCTATCTATTGTATAGCTATTGTCGCTATCCGCATTCACTATCTTGTGTAAAATTACCTTTGTCTCCTAAACTGCTTGTATGTATAAATTCTATTGTCCCTATAATCATTAGTATCTCTAATAAATTTTCTTATTTATTGTTGTTTTAACTTATTCTCATAATAGAATTTTTGTTTTAAATTTTCCAATAGGGCATTAGATTCTTCTAGTACTGTATGTTGTTGTAACAATTCTTGTTGTTTTTGTAATTCTTCTGCTATCACAGATCTTTCTTCTATGATAGCCTCAATTAGGGCATACATAAAATCACAGCTTGCCCTATTTCTAATACCATCCCATTTGTTATATAATTTAGCTGTATTTATACCTATGTTTGGTTCTACCGTTATACGTAAGCCCCTAGGGATTCTATTATGCTCCAAATACTGGGTAAGGGTTAGTCCATGCCATTCAAGTCGTGTATCCCTGAACTTAAGATTTTCAATTTTTTGTATGATATTACGAGGTGATGCCCCCAAATGCAAATTCAGGTCCCTATCCCCTCGCATTCTCTGAAATAATCCTAGTCATATTTTTGAAGAGTATTGTTCTTCACCCTTTGGAGTCTGGAATATGTGTTTTTGATGAAAATTCATTAGAGATACTAATGATTATAGGGACAATAGAATTTATACATACAAGCAGTTTAGGAGACAAAGGAGTAATTTTACACAAGATAGTGGTACGGATAGCGACAATAGCTATACAATAGATAGATCTGTACGTTCAAGAGATGATATGCTAGGGTCGGGGAATCCGTGACCTCAAGCGGTGCCCTGATGGAATTTGACACGAAGATATGATCTCAGAAACATAAATAATGAGTCACAGTTGTACAGAACACAAATGGGTTTTCGAGGAGGTCAAGGGGAAGAGGGGGAGGCAAGGAGGAAGAGTAAACTTAGACAGGAGAATGGGCAGGAGATACAGAGATAATCCCTGTGTTTAATTTAAGCAATAGGGATTTAAATGATACAGAATTAGAAGTTCTCAGTTTAGGTTTAGGATTTGCACCATCTCAACCAGTCAATACGTTTGAACTAATGGTTGACCTACAGGCATTTTTTAGAAATCTGAGACTCAGAAATCTTTTTGGAGATCAAGATGTGGGAATTAGTGAAGAAAGTAAATTAAAACAAGTACTTGGTATTAAATCTTGGTTCACTCCCCCCACTGGTAGAAATTATGGCATAGAATGTTTCTGTAAATTGGTAGAAAGAGAAGTTTTGAACTTTTAATAATGAAGATTCCTTACTACCCTCTAAAACCTGAGTAAAAAGCAATACCAGGCATTAATTGATTTAAGTAATGACACTAGTATCATTATTAAACAGGCGGATAAAGGGGGTGGTATAGTATTACAAGATAGAGATCAATATAGGAAAATGTGCTTAGAATTATTACAGGATAAAGAAAATTATTCGATATTAGACAGTGACCCCACATTAAGATTAATGAGTGAACTTAGAGAAATTTTAGCAGAATTTGTAGACTTAAATTGGATCCATGATTGGGAAATGAGTTTATTATTAGTAGAACATCCGAGAATCCCCACATTCTATGCATTGCCTAAGATTCATAAAAACTTAACTGATCCTCCAGGTAGACCAATAATTTCAGGAATTAACTCTGTGTTTGAACATATCTCAAAATATGTCAACTACTATTTACAACCCTTAATTGAAAATAATGTTACATATATTCAAGATTCTGGATATTTTATTAGAAAACTTGAATCAGCATTATCTAGTAATTTAAGAAATTTTATATTAGTAACATGGGATGTGAAAGATCTTTATACGTCAATTCCACATATTGAAGGAGTAATAAATATGGGAAAAGTTTTGAAAAGAAGAGCTGTAGGGAAACATCCAAAGTCAATCTTGTTAGAAGAATTAGCTAAATTTATATTATGTAACAATTATTTTGAATTTGAGGGTACGTTTTATCAGCAAGAAAAGGGTACAGCAATGGGAAATAGTATGGCACCAAGCTACGCAAATTCCTACATGATGATTTTGAGGAAGAATTTGTATTTAATGAGGAATTAAATAGGTTTTTCAGTAAAATTCATTTCTGAAACGATTTATAGATGACATATTCTGTTTATGGACAGGCACGGAGCAGGAATTACAAGAATTTAACTCTTTACTTAATAATTTTGACAAAAACTTAAAATTTGTTATGAATTTTCATCATACTATTATAGTATTCTTAGATTTGGAAATTAATATCGAAAAAGGAATCTGTAAAACATCTCTTTATAGAAAGCCTACTGATCGGAATACCTTACTACATAGCAAAAGCTACCATGAACCTAAATTAAAGGACAGTATCCCATATTCTCAATTGATTAGAGTTAGACGTAACTGTAAGGATGATTTAGAATTTAATATTCATAAAGAAGAAATGTTAAAAAGGTTTAGAATGAGGGGTTATTCGAGGAAGGTTCTTTATAAAGCCAACTGTAGAATTTTGAAAGTTAATAGAAGTGAATTATTAAAACAGAAACAAGATAAAAAATCAGATAGACTGATATTTGCAACTAAGTATAATTATAAAATGAATGAAATCAGAAAGATTATGAATAAATATTGGTACTTAGTGTCATCTGATAATCAATATATAAATATTTTTCAGAAGAAACCTATAGTTGCCTCAAAAAAAGTAAAGAACTTAAAAGATTATTTGGTGCATTCACAGTTTTTAAGGAAAGTCCAAGAAGAGAAACAATTATTATTGGGGCCATTACAACCTGGAATGACAAAGTGTGGAAAAATGCTGTATGTAATAACACCAGTAAAAAAGTGTTATTTAAACATCCTCATTATAATTTACAGTATAAAATTAAAGATCATATAGATTGTACTACGGAAGGAGTAGTTTATGTAATTCAATGTCCATGCGATAAGTTATATGTTGGACAGACCAAGAGAGCGCTAAAAATTCGAATTGGAGAACACAAAAGTGACATCCGGAATAAAAATGAAAAGTCGCCTGTTGCTACACATTTTAATGAGGTGAATCACACTGGAGCATCACTCAGATTTTGGGGTTTAGAAGTGGTTAAAATTCCACCTAGAGGGGGTGATTACAAGCGTTTGTTAATAAAGACTGAAATGAAATGGATATTTAGACTTAATACTCTTGATAAGAAAGTTGGGATGAATATTGAAAGTGATTGGATATCATGTATATGAAATTTTGGGATTATTGGTGTGATTTAATCTTGATATAAAATTGTTTATATTAATTACTGTTAATTTGATATGAAGTTTATTATTGAATCGTTGTATAAATATGAGTATAGTTAAAGTATAGTTAATGTAAAGAATGTTCATTGTATGTACTATTTATATGTGTTTTCCAACAAAACAAAAGAATGTGAGTTAAATAAGGTCAATTGAAAGTATTATAAATATGTTTTTTGAACAGTATAAGAACTTGGTTTTGAATGCAATTAAAATTAAATTAAAACAATAATTCATTGAAAATGAGTTAAGCAATGCACCTTGCTATTATGTTAGAATGAAAGCAATGATTAGGATTTATTTCCTTCTGGATGGCTTAGTGGATAATTAGATATCGGTCCCTTTGTATGTGTTTTCGTTACAAAGTGTATAAATTAGACATGGAACTTTATAAGAATTGTCACATGACATTATTGCCTTAAAATTCAAAAATAAGATGAATAGGGTACACTGGAATCCATTATACCAAATAGTTATGATAGTAATTATTAAATTGTGTAAATAGTATCCACTGTAAAATAAAATCTGAATTTCATAATAAGGATTTTTAAGTACTGGATGGATAGCGCTATTTAACTTTATAAGTAAATGAATATGAAGATAGGATTTTGCTCGTAAATGGGCGTTAATTTTATGATTTTGAGTTTTGGGAGAGAACAGGAACATTATATATTTATTTGTTTAGGGTTGATAAAATGTTTGTGGGCTTCAAAAGCGTTTAAAATGATTAAATGAGCAGCGAACGCACAGTCTTTGCAATAGGATTTGGAATCTTATCAATTAACATAAAGGGGAGGTCTTCCATATTAATAAGCTTTATATCAGTCCAATGATAGAGAATCTTGTCAATGTGACCCGCTATTATGAATATTAATGAGGCACCTGTATGCTAATCATTTAAGAGCTTTTTGTGAATGGGGGAGTGTTATGACATGAATGGAATGATTTGGTTAATGATTAGAAAACAAGGGACCTGATCTAGTGAGGTCAATAGTAATTAGCCCATTTAGAAAAGACGCGAAATTAACAAACAGCCTCGTTACTCAGGGGCTATAAATACAGAAGACTGTCGGTTGCTCTTACTTAGTTGGATTCTAGGAGGACTAAGCATTTAGGAGCCGTTTGAATCTAGTTTTGAGATATTTTTCGTGGAGTATTTATACCGAAGTTATTTATATCGCTATTTGGAGCCCGATTGTAATTTTGGTTTGGTAAAAGTATGTTTATTCGGATTAGCGCTTTCTCAAAGGTATAAAGGCACATCGCTTTGGATTTAAATCGCTCAATGAAAAAGCACTGTTTTTCAAATGTGGTAATTACCCAGCATGTATGTTGCAAAAAATAACACGATAATGTAAGCATTTATTTAAGGATGAGAAAGAATGTATATAATATATGAGGTTTCACCCCTATTTATTTTCGATTTTATTTTTATTTTACAGAAAGAGAACCATTTACTGAAAGGACTGTTATATAAAAAAGATTATAAAAAAGACTGATTTATTTTGGTAATGGATTCCTTTGTACATAATGCTAATTAGTACCTATTATGGTAATATGAAACGCTTGAAGGAGAATTTAATATTTATTATTAATTATTTTGATTTAGGTCGTTTGGAGAAGGATTAAGATCTATAGTAAAAGTGAATTAGAAGAATGATGGCAGCAGGTAGTTTAATTTAAGATGGGTTAATAGAAATTTTGTAGTTATATAATATATTTAAAGAAAATTAATTACTGTATGTTTTATACTTGTAGAAGCCCCGTGAACAAGCTGACATACAGCGAAACGTAGGGGTGCCTTTGTGGAATATGGATACAGAAATAAAGAATCAGAATATGATGGAATGAGACTCCTAGTCATATTTTTGAAGAGAAATCTATCAACTTCTCCCTGTAGGGATTTCTAGGACTTTAAGATGGCGGATATCATAAATATTTATAAGGTCATTAACATAAGCACACAACTTCTTGGTTTTCGCTGGCAGGTGCTTTTAGAAACCGTTTGCTTCACTGAAAAAGACGTGTACTTTAAAACACTGATTTTAGTTTTTGCATCATAAATATACAGTAGCACTATACACCCCTTACTAGTGTGATTTGAGATGTGACATGAATTATTTGCGGTGATGTTTACCTTCCCGATCATATTTTGTACAGTATGGCACCAGTCCTGAGGGCAGGATCCTGCATAGCAAGAGACTGGACTGAATGGAATCAGCCGCTTATGAAATTTAGCACTGTCTAGCGCTCTGGAAAGCTTGGCAACTATCTTAGTCGTAATACCACTATGCATGTGCACATCATGAAGTGCTGTGACTGTCTGAGAGCACCATCTTAGACAGAACTATTTTGGAACATTAGCACAAAAACACTGCTGCGAGTTGGGTTTGTTACTTCTGGCCACATGAGCATTGAAAAGTAGCTGTTGCTTAGCAACGACTGATCCCTCCTTTTTTGTAGTACATCCAAACGCACAGAAGCCTGCATGCCATTCTATGATTTTCCTTGTATGACATCTCTACTCACAGCTTACAATTTAGCAGGGACTTGGCGAATAAAAAGTGCAGCTGTAACTTAGACCCTTTTTACAAAATTATGATCCTGGTTAGTGATACTGAAAAAAGCGAGCCAGATCATTTTTCCTGGCCGCTAGTATCTGGCATAATATTAGTTACTCTAGTTATGATTGGTAACATCTGCAGGGCAGTTCCATAAAGTACTCTAGTCTGTGAGTCCTGATTACATATTGAATTCCTCAAATCTGCACTTTTGGGGCATAATGCAATACACACAGCACTGAGAGTCAGGTGGGATTCTGCCGGCCGCCTGTGCTGTGCATGTTGTCTATTGCTTTGCAACGACCAGCAACCTACACCAGACAGCACCTGGATGTACTGATATCTGTTTGACGTCAATGTTCTGTAGCGTGATTGGAGGTTGTGATTCCTGCCCCCTAGCTTAGTGCCATAAAAACAGCATTACAACCAGCGCGCAGCACAGCTTCCTCTAACAGCTGCCACTGAAACCTGTTGAACCAGATTACAGTGAGTCTCAATTAGGTGAATGGGGGTTAGAATTTTTAACTTTTTAGCCAAGAAAGCGCTTAAATTTAACACATTTTAAATATATATATTGTACAGTCATGGGACACTTTTTCTATGCAGGGAAAATACATTCACAACTTCAGTAAAATGTGCAATATGTTCTGAAAAGGGAGGTATGTGCATTATTCGCACTGGCATCTTTTTTGCCCACTTTAGTCATTCAGATATTTTATAATATTAATTTCTAGGACAGAATCTTTATTAACTTAATCCAAGGGTATGTAATGTTTGAATAAATGACTGAAGAAGAAAAATAATTATGGCACAACATCGGCACTTTTTAAAAGGGAAGCCTGGGCACCCTTGAGCAGTTTATAGCTCTTGGATAAAAATCACAATAAATAGCTGTTGACTAAACCTACATATTTTTTAATAACTTTTTGAAACTCATTACAACTGTGATGTTAACAAAGTGAGATAGTGCTAGTTACTAGACTTGGCATATAAATAATTCATAAATATTCATTTTAGGAACTAATTTGTGGACCCATGAAGATCTGTCCTGGTTCTGAGAGTCCTAACACAACTTGGAGTACCTAGGTATGCAGCTCTTGATATATTACTCACCAGGGATGTCATTATACTGATATCTATTTTATTGAAAATACTTGCTTTGTTCTTTTAGTTTTGTGTTCAGCAATTCTGTTATTAAAAGGCTTATTGGATGCAAGAGGGTATTTACTTGTTTTTTTTTATTTTAGTCTTTGGTAACTGGGTAAGGCCCACTAGACACAAGTGCCTGTTTTCAGGGGTGACCTGGGAGCACTGGGCGGTTAAGTGACTTGCTCAGAGTCATACAGTATGCAAGCAGAGGTTGTGAGAATCAAACTCAGGTCTGGTCTGCTGCATGTATCAAGCTCGTTCACAGCTTGTTACTCTAACCTCTAGGCTACACTGCCAGGTATATACTGAACATTAGTATAACATTCCACCGCTTATTCACCCTGTTTTACTCACTGTTATTTAATATTATAAATATTAAAAATGTTGTACAAAGCATGATATGGATAGTCTATCCCCAAAATACACAAAAATATATGGGTACTGCTGCCAGGGGGCTACCTATCATCTGTTGTTTCATGATATACTGAAGAGTCTCTAAGTTTGTAAAATATTCATATATGGAATTTTCTGACTTCATTATACATTTCATATATAGATACTCAACCCTGAAGAAGCACATGAAGGGCGAAATGTTGGGCTTTGTATTGGGGATCTCTGCAGGATATAATTCTGAATTAAACAATATCAAGATTATATGGTCTGTGGTGTGGCTGGTTTTTCAATTCTTTTCTGATGGAACTTTCACCCCACCAGCCCCTGAACTACACATGATTTAAGAACACACACAAAAGGAACCTACCGGAACAGCTTTGCCTAAGAGGTATGGCCCCACTAAATATTTAGGGGGGCTCTAGAGTTATTGGCACAGCCCTGATTGGTAAATGGGGAGGAGAAGACATTATCCTGTTTGCTGAACTAAACAAACTGCCACTTTTGAAGTCCCCGATTCCACCTGCACTGATGCTGGGCTTTGGGGAGGGGGGCAATGTCATGTGCTCACCACAATGTGAAGGGCACTCCACCCTTCCTCTGGAGGAGGCACTCGAATAGTGGGACAAGCAGTACTCTCCCAGAATCTGAAAGCATGCTCCTTAAAAAGCTAGTGTACTGCCTGGAATTAATAGTAATTTTCAGATGCAGTCAGTTATCACTTTCAATATCTGAAGTATTGTTTTTTTAATTTCTGTTTGCCAATTGGAAGATTTTCCACCTGGCAGTACTGGGGTGTTGTTGTGGAACAGCACTCTGGAGGAAAAAAGTCAGTTCTGTTTCCTCCCCGCAGTCAGAAATCAGAAGAAACACCTTGAGGCACCACAATCCTTGCAGCCTGAGCAGTGACTTTCACAAGCTACCAATCAAAATGCAGGAAATTGTGACATCACTAGTAACCAGGGAGAGCCAGTCCCTGTTGCTTCAGGTGAAAGTGAAGCCTGGCAGTAAGAAATGGTTCTTACTGGTTACTAGTGATGTGATAGTCAGTGTGGTCTCAGTGTTGATGTAGTGGGAGAAACAGAACTGACTTTTTTTTTCCCCTCCAGACAGAGTGCTGCTCCACACATCACCCCAGTACTGTCAAGTGGAAAATCTTCTAATTAGCGAACAGAAAAGAAAAAATACTTGAGATATAAGAAGCGAAAGCTGACTACATCTGAAGTTACAATTAATTGCAGGAAGTACACTAGCTCTTTAAGACTTCTCCAGTCTAGAGGAGTTGAGAGTGCGATCGAGTCCAGGTCTCCCACATGATCGCACAACATGTCAGCTAGTGTTCTCTATTCATTACTTTAGCTCAGTAGGCCACCAGCTTATTTTTTATATATTTTTTTTTATCATCACTCTGTATTGTTTTACCACCACCCTATATCTGTGCCCATTTTCATGATTTGTTTTTATATAGTAGTCCAAAGATGTCTTTCACTACCTTCCTTTACTGCATTACTAGCCCCAATTTAATACCAGTCCTCTGTACCTTATTTATTTATATTTATTTCAAAAGTTTCACCAGAAAAGACACACTGAGCTAAACAAAAGCTCGTTTCCAGATGCGTCCTGGGGAGAGGGTGAAAAAGGAGTTCAAGAAAAAATAATTATGACAATAAATTCTACAGTACATAACTATTAGCTATAAAAGACAGAAAAAAAGAAATTGTAATAAACATCCACATGAGCATTGCCAATAGGCGGGTTAATGGAAGAAACAGGGTGGGGTGCTTGAAAACACACTTATGCACATGTGTAATGCATATAAGAGGCAAAAGGAATAACATGCACGTGGCCCCGATCACCACAGAAACATAGAAATTGATGGCAGACAAGGACCGCTAGGCCCATCTAATCTGTCCATTTTCCCTGCCTACCGTAAAAGCCGAAGACCCTCCTTGATCTTCAGCTTTACCGCCTCGTTCCTATTGCTAGGGTTCCCCTATGCCCGTCCCATGCATGCTTGAATCCCCCCACTGTGTTTGCCCCCACCACTTCTGCTGGGAGTCTATTCCATGCATCCACCACCCTTTCTGTGAAGAAATATTCTCAAGTAACCCTTAGTCTAATCCTTCCAGCCTCATGGCATGCCCTCATTCCTGGACATCTCCTTTTCTGAAAGATGCTACCTTCTAGTACCCTATTTATGCCTTTTAGATATTTGTAGGTTTCTATTATATCTCCCTGTCTCTTCTCTCCCTCCATGGTATACATATTGAGGTGTACCAGTCTCTCCTCATATGTCTTTAGTGCAGAGCCTGCACTATCTTTATTGTCTCTTTGAACTGGCTCCAACCTGTCTATGTCCTTACAGCGTCAGCACCTGCAGAACTGGACATCGTGATTCCAAATGAGGCCTCACTAATGATCTGCAGAGTGGCATCACAGCCTCCTTCCTTCTGCTGGTGATACCTCTCCCTATGCACCCCAGCAACCCACTGGCTCTCCCCACAGCCTTGGCACATTGTCTGGCCACCTTCAGGTCATCAGATATGATTACCCCTAAATCCCTTTTCTGTTTGGTGACCATCAGTTTCTCCCCCCCTCCTCCCCTGGGTTCTTGCGCCCCAAATGCATGAGTCTGCTTTTTCACATTAAATCTCAGCGGGCACACTTTGGACCATTCCTCCAGTTTATCTAAGTCCCTCCTCACTTTTTTCCACCTCTCCCGGAGTGTCCACCCTGTTGCAGATCTTAGTGTCATCCACAAAGAGGCACACCTTCTGCTCCAGCCCCTCTGCAATGTCACTTATGAAGACATTAAACAGGACTGGGCCCAGGACTGATACCTGTGGCACCCACTATCATTGGCTCAGCAATGTGCACTCTTGTTTCCATCCATAATAGGCACACCACCTCTATAAAAATACCACCCTATATTTCTAGTAATGGTGAGCCCTGCTAATGCCAAAGTCACCAGGCAGACAACGAGAAACATTTCAATACCCAACAATTAAACTACGGTATTTTTCCATTACTATGGGACTGTGATGGGGATAGTATTATAAAAAGTTGGTCCAAGGCTGTTTTTTTTTTTATATGCAGATGTTGTGCCTTATTATGGATGGAAACAAGAGTGAAAATTGCTGAGCCAATGATAATGCCAATTTTGAGTATGGGGACTGGCCCTAGTGGAGCGGGACTGGTCTGCTGAACAAAGCTGATGTTGAGAAAGAAAGACCCAAGGCACCTTTTTCAAAACACAGCTCGCCACTGCATTGCTGTACTGCTCTCTAGATAGTTTTTGCCCACCCCCTCATCCCTCCTTTATTAAGTACACTTCCCCAGCGATCCCCGCCCCCTGAGGCCCTCACACTAGTCAATTACAGCAACTCCTTAAAGGGGCTCTCCTTTCTGTAACTTCTTAAAGGGGTGATCCTCTCTCGTGCTCAAATAACTTATCATCCTCAATGCATCCGGGATCAAGTGCATTGACACTGACTATGGTCCTCCTCCTACTTCCTACACCAGCCCCACCTCACTTAGGACCGTCACCCTCTACCCATAGTACCCCCCCATCTACAATACCTCTACCAGACCCCCCACTGATGCTCGACCATCTCCTCCCCTCGGTACCGCCCACACTTCCAACCCTGCTACCTCACTTCCCCTCACTCATACCTTGTCTCTTCTCAATGCCTTCCCAACCTTTCGTATCACCCACCTTTGTCATTCCCAGCACCGGCCCCTGCAAGGTCACAAGGGTGAGATGCCACAATCACTACCATGCTCTGGTGTGCCTAATCACCCTCCTGTTGCTTCTATCAGGTAACATTCATCCAAACCCTGGCCCGTGCTCAACCTTATGAACAAGCCTACCCAGGCTCAAGGACTCCCTTGATAGCTTCTATGAATATTTGCAGCCTCCTTAAGAAGGCTGCTGCATTCCAATGCTGGGTTACTCAGCACCAATCGGACATTGTCGCACTCGTCCAAACTTGGTTATCCAAATCCACCCGACTCCTTTGCCTCCCTTCCTGGTTACACCCTTTTCAGGGAAATTCGGGTTGGTAAGCGTGGAGATGGTTGTGCTGCCTACATGCGTGACTCCCTCCTTGGACATGCACTTCCACCACCCAAGCTTGATAGCGGGGCGCAAGCCCTCATGCTAAAAATCTCCCCAAACCCTGGTAAGGGCCCACTCTTACTGTTGCCTATAGTCCCCCCAGAAAGCAAGACCTCGCCATTCAGGCGCTTGCTGACTACCTCTCTGGCCTACCGCCCAAAATGGCCCAGATAATTGTTGGTGACCTGAATATCAACTGGCTGTCTGCCATGGCCTCCCAAACCAGAGATATCTTTGCCGCCCTTGACATGTCTCAGCTCGTCACCACCTCAACTAGATTCAACCGCTCTATTGGTTCCAGCACCCTCCTGGATATCACCATTACCAACCGCCACCAACAGAGGGTGCTTGATATCAGTGTACTTCCCAACTCACTAGTGACCACTCCCCGGTCATATTCTCTTGGTCCGCTGCCAACAGCAAACCTGCACCATAAACCACCCAGCAACGTCGCCTACTCCCAGGCGGCCTGCGTCGCCTTAAACTGTACCTCTCACAACTGGACTGGTCTCCAATCAGGCTTGCATCATCCATAGACGAGGCACTGGATTTTTTCACTCGCACTTTTAACACTGCCTGTGACCTCTATGCCCCCTTCGCTAGAAATCGCACCAAAAAGCAAAGCACACCCTGGGTTACCCCCTCCCTCCTTCACAAACTTAAAGTGAGAGACAACCTATGGTACACTGCCATGGAATCTGGCAAGCCAGCTAATAGGCGAGCGTACAATGCTGAGCACAATAAGTGTACTTGGGCCATTTGACAGGCCAAAGCCCAGTACTACCAATCCGCTCTTGTCTCCTCCTGGGGGTCGGATAGAAACTTTTGGGATAGAATGTCAGCACTCTATGTATCCTGATATTTCGCTATATGCAAATGTTGTGTTAGTCACTTCACTGTATGTAAAAATTATATTGTCACTGTGCCTGTAAAAACTCTAGTCTGTAATTCTCCCGGGTCGCACCTGAAAATAGGCACTTGGATGTCTAGTGTGACTTACCCGGTAAACAAAAGCAAATAAATAAATAATGTAAAGAAGCTGAATGGGAAATCCCGCTCCTCACCCCCTCTCAACTCTCCTTTAATGGAACTGTCTGCTCCGACCCCCTTGGCATTGCAGACTGCCTAAACCACATTTTCTCAGACCTGAGTTCAGTCCTGCCCACTAACTTCTTTGGGCCCATTCCAGTAGCACCCCTGCCCACTCTCCAGAGACCTCCTTTCTATCTGCATACCATCTCCCCGCTGGAGGCTAGACCCCTTCTGCAAAAAGACATTAGTAGTAACAACCCCGGCACCAACCTACTGGACACTAGGCTACTTCGTCTGACAGTGGATGCTATCCTGGTCCCACTTACTGAGCTGCTCAACCGCTCTCTGTGCCTGGGGCAGTTCCCCAACACATGGAAAACCGCCACCATCACTCCCCTCCTAAAGAGCGGCGATTGAGCGACCCCGGGTAACTATCGACCTATCTCCATCCTCCCTCCACTCTCTAAGGTCCTTGAAAAAGTAGTTGCCAACTAGCTTGCTGAATACCTGGTCATGCACAATATTCTATGCCCTGAACAGCATGGCTGTCATGCAGGTCACAGCACCACAACTGCGCTACTTGAATTCTGCAACTTCCTGCACTCTGCTCTTGATGCCGGAAGTCCTGCCAATGCCGTGTTCATTGACCTCTCCAAGGCCTCTGACACAGTTTGCCATCCCCTCCTGCTTGACTCTCTCAGATGCCTTGGTTTCTCACCCGGCCCCCTTGCATGGTTGACCAGCTACCTCTCTGCCAGAACTCAGTATGTAAAAATCAATAGCACCCTATCTGACACATGACCTGTCCGCTCTGGGGTTCCCCAGGGCTCCATTTTAGGCCCTCTCCTCTTCAGTCTCTACCTCAACTCCCTCCCCTCGGCCTACCCAAGTAAGATCCTCCTCTACGCAGATGACGCTGTGCTCTTCGCCTCTGACCCCAACCCCAACACACTCCAGGCCACCCTCCAACAAGCTTTTGATAGAGCTGAGCATTGGTTCACATCACGAAGGCTAGTCCTGAACCTAAAAAAGACCAAAGTTATGCTCTTTTCGCATCGCCAAAGCAAAGCCAGTGGTGCCCCTCTCATGATACTGCCTAGCACACTAAACCCCATTGAGCAGGTTTCCTCCTACAAGTATCTGGGCATTACCTTTGATTCAGCACTCTCCTTCCATTCCCATATCAATGCTCTTTCTGCTGCCACCAATGTCGGAACTGGACTGTTATACCACCATATGGACTGCCTACCACAAGAGGCCCTTAGATTGGCAATCACCTCCTCTGTCCTGTCGCTAATCGACAGTGGGCTGCCATCTATGCTGCAGCTGACAACACTGCACTTGCACGAATCCAGCTCTCCATAAACAAGGCCTGCAGGCTAATGCTGGGAGCCTAGGGCGCGCCACTCCGTGCCTGCTGTACTCCACCACCAACTTGCTCAACCTTGAAGAAAGACTCGCTTCCAAACCTGCCTTCTTGTAAAAAGACCCTACTAGGGCTCTCCCCAGGGGTCACCACCTCCCTGCAGTGTGCCTCCCCTCAGTCTCCACCCACAGCACTGTCAGAAACCTCCTTATTGTCCCCATAGTAAGGACCTCTATGGCCCAGAGATTCTTTTGCTATCAGGCTCCCTCTGGTTCAATTCCTCCCAGCCAACATAGCCCAGCTCCACTAAGCTTGGTCATTTCAAGGTCTCCCTCAGAAGCCATCTGACAAGCACTCGCTGCTGCAACTGCACATAATCCCCTACCTGCCCCTTACCCTCACCCCTAGGCTGGGTCTGCCCTGTCTACCTTTGCTGTATATGCCTGGGGTCTCAGGCAACAACTGCTGACTAATGTAATAAAATATCTCTGGTTGCTACCTGGCGTGGTACTCGTGTACCTACATTATTATTACTGCATGATCTACGATTATCAAGCTTGTACCACCAGTGAATGCCTGTAACACTGGTTGCTTTTTTAATCTAAGCATTACGTACTGTTCTGTTTTGTTTGCTGTGATGTATTGCTCTCTTGTGAGGAGTGCCTCAAAGGTCAGTAAACCGATGATCTAATAAATAAATATGGTTAAAAGACTATCCCATTTCACACTAAATGCCTCACAGGATGCTGACCATTGTGGTTTAGTGTATATGAACAGCTACATTGGATCTCACTAAGGTATGAACCTGAGTTACAACTAATCCAACTAATGTTAAAATGTGTTAAGGAGAGCCAGCCCAGTGGCATGGAAGGCTGAGGTGTTAGCGCCTTACCTCCAGCCACGCCGGCAACTAGGTTCAGGAACAGACCCAGTTCACATGAGGCGCCAGCCTGGTGAGGAAAATTGAGTGCCCAGGACTTCTCTCTCCTCAGGGAGGGGAACTCTGAGTCCCACCACTTGTCTGCCACCCAGCGGAGGTTGGGTGGCAGCACTGACAGGACCAGCAGGCGTGGAAGGACATGCACTGATGCAGCATGCATGTGCATCAATAACAGCACTGCGTGCATGCATTACTTGCAGCTGTCCCAGGGAGAAAGTAGGGAAATACTTTGTCTCTATCAGCATCCCCCACAGGCGCCACATGACCCTAAGTGGCTGGCCACCCACCAATACAGCTATGTGTCTATGATGGTTAACCTGTAAGTCAACAAGATGGGTGGTGAAGAGCTGGGGGGGCCACGGGACCAAGGATGCAGACAGAGAAACAAACAAAGACAAAAAAAAGGTATGTTAAGGAGGAAGCTCCAGCTCCACTTAACAGGGACCGTTTATCTCAAAGGGTAGTATTTGTGTTGTGTAGCTGGACTGATGCTGAGGTCCCCCAGTTAAATACCACTGGGTCTTAATGTCTGTGGCCTCGTGAACTGGAACTGCATAGCATTAGAGTTGATGCCAATATGTAGCCCACCATACTATGTGTATAAGGCCATACATACTGCTGTTCATGCTATATGTATATATATATCATTTATTGTACTGAATTACTAATGTAACAGAAGGTACTTACTTATGTACCTCACTCACATATTCTGGAACTAAGCTTCGGCTCAATGGTTTTGTTACCTCCCATCAATATACTAAAAGGTGAAACTCCCTTCCTTCAGCTATAACTCCTGCTTCAGATGATGCAGGACGCGGTCATTTAATTATTTGAAGATATTTTTACAGGATATCTCTTAAGCTGCAGGCTTGTGCACAAAAGGTCCTTGCCCAAGACAGCTAACATTTACACAGACAGTGATACATAACTACAGATTACAGCACATATTTCACAAGACTACAAGGCATTTCATTTTTCCAAGGTTGGATAGATATGGTGTCTGTTACAAAATTTTCATTAATAAATTAACAGTGGTGATCATACACTCAGAGTTGGAGGTTTTAAAATGTGTGTGATAGTACAGCCATGAACCATGTGTCTTAGTAACTGTGGGATACAAGTGCATAAATTGCATTACAATTGTCCTCGAAATAAGTCAGAGTCCAAAGCATAACAGTGCAAAATTACTTTTTAACATAGAAACATAGACTTTGATGGCAGATAAGGACCGCTTGGCCCACCTAGTCTGCCCATTTCCCCACCTACAGGATAAGCTGCAGATCCTAGTTAACCAACAGCCTATTTCTTTTACCCCTACAAGAATTGCCTTATGTTTGTCCATGTATTCCTGAATTCTCCACAGTTTTAGACCCACAACCTCCTCAGGAAGGCTGTTCCATGCATTCCACCAACCTCTCTGTGAAGAAATACTTCCTCAAATTGCCCCTAAACCGCCCCCCCATCTTTAAATTGTGTCCCCTCGTTCTTGCACATCTATTTTTCTGAAAGTTGATACCCTCTTGAACTTTGTTGATTTCATTGAGGTATTTAAAAGTTTCTATCATGTCCCCCCTCTCCCTCCTTTCCTCATTTAGTCCCTTTCTATGTCCCACTTTCTACTGGTCCCCCATCCTGCCAACTGAGGGTCACTGTGGTGACTGCATGCTTTCTCCATTTGAGAGGAGGCAAGCAGCTGTCTTTGCAGTTGACAATGATGCGACCCCTTGGCTAGCTAACAGGGGTTGCATGAGTGACAAATAGTGCACACCCATTCTCCTTTCCCCATCTTCCCCGCTAGCCAAACACCTCCCCAAATTGTGCATGGAGCCCAGCCAACCCCAGAATGGGATTTAGGGGCCTGCATCTGAGCCCCAGTCTTTCAGCTGGCAGCATGTCACAGTACTAGCCAAAGAGAACTTTTTTAAAAATAATTTTCAGTTTTCTACAACGGTTCCCTGTTGGTGGGTTCTCCACAGTTGCACCCTTCCTCTGGCTGAGAGGGCAGGTGAGTTGCTATATTCACAGTCAACGTCAATGCAAGTGCATGAGAAGTTGGCAGGGGGTCACAAATTGCAGCAGCCCAGCCACGCCTTCCCTACCTAGGCAATGATTACCTCACCTTGGCAATGCACCTGGCCCCAGCATGCACCAGGGTGGAGAGGACTTTTCTAAGTATAGCAGGTCTAGTTCAGTTAAGAAATGCTGTGCCTTACATCAGACAGTAGGAAATTGCATTGTAATGGATGTGCATACTGAGAAAGCCAGGCCTGATGCAACGCTATGATACGGAAGAAGACTAAATAAACTTCCTTTGTATTTTCTCTCCTCTGAGCTATCAGGATTTATATTTCTTTTGATGCCTTTCATCACTGTTCATTACAGCAGGGTCAGTGCTTAGAATTACAATGAGGGCATTGTGCTCCAGTCTTATGAAAGACTCACTCTGGCATGGTAAACATTTCATTAACTGTGCTGCGGACAGCAGAATAAGTAAGACAGGTCCATCTGGGCTCAAGACTGCCAGGTTAATTGCCTAAGAACTGCCTTGGACTCCCAATTAAGTACATTCCGTTATGCCTTTCAACCCTGTGAGATAAGTAACAAAACAAAAAAAAAAAACATGAAACATTTCTTTGCTGTTTGGCCCTGGTTTACATTTAAACGTTCCCTGTACTAGAGTTTGAAAACTTCTGAACATCAGTTAAACAGGTCCCTGCCACAACAAACTATCATAGCTTAGTGTGCCTTTCCTGGCCAAAAATGAAAAATAAATTAAATGCAAGTTGGTTGCTCCAGCAGGTTTTGAAGCACTTTTTTTATGGTGGCGTGGGGAACAATTCACTTTCTAGCCCAGAATTTCTAACAATGTGTATGTCTTAATTGGAGGCAGTATAGCGCTGTGGCTTAGGGCACTTAGCTGCAAACCTGGAGAACTGGGTTTGAATCCCACAGCCCCTACTTGCATACTGGACCCTGAGCAAGTCACTTAACTTCCTTGTGCTCCCAGGTCACATCTGGAAGCAAGCTTTGGCTCAGTGTGCTTCTCCTGGTTAAGCAATTTCCCCTCTCCCCTACGTGCAAAAGGAAGTGTAGTATTATATAAATCAAAGTATGTATCCTTTCGTGCAACCTTTACTGTAAGGTTTGCTCACAACATTTATAAATAAAAAAATTTTTTTTTTTTGGTATGAACTATTTTTCCGCCCCATGCTCGCTGGTCCTCCACTCCTTCGGGCTCTTGCCAAGTTCCCCCTGACCTCTTCTGTCCTTGCCGGCCCTCCTCTGATTCCCAGATGCATGACGAGACCGGGATATCCCGGTGTATCCTTCACTGGGCGGGTCCTCTCCTCTGAGGTGGAAGGCACTGGGGAGGATGCCCAGCACACTTCTAGGGCCCGGGATGCTGCTGGGGAACAGGAGGTAATGGGAAGGCACTGGAGGCCCTCAGGAACAGAGAGTCATCATCCGAGGCCAACGGCGATTTTTCTGGCTTTCTTTGAGGTGCATGGCGTTCGGACGTCAAGGCGAGAGCCAACATCTGTCATGCACCACCCTAATGACCCCGATGTGCTGCTCTACCACCGGCCTCCACCAGTGGTCGCTTCAGCACTGGGTCGCGATCCCTTCCCTCCCTGGAGACAGCGAGCAGTCATGGGACGCTCATGCTGCCTCCCCCCGGCCCGCCCTCCAGCGGCCCAAGCTCGTTCGAACCCGGTCACATGGCCACAGCAAATCCAACCACTGCGCTGACAGGCCGGATAACATTTTTTTATTAATTCTGAAAATGTTCTTGCAAACTCTGCGCAAGCAGTTTTCAAGAAAAAAAAAAAGTGCTTTTAAATTTGCTGGATAAGCGCATTGACATACGAATGTTTAGAAAATCTGTCCCTAATGTTCAGTACGAGAAAAGATGCTGGACGTTCGTAAGTGGCCCCAGGTCTATCAACAGTGTATCAGTGACACAGAGGAAGCAAAAAAGGTGCAGTAAAGAGAAACCAGTCCCGCGTCTTGCACCAGCCCAGCCAGTTCAGTCTCAGCTGACTTTGTGTGATGCTGCCCCCGCCTCAGGGTTTGGGGAGGTCAGTGGTGATTCTTCCAGCAGTGGTTGGCTTGAGGGCTTAGGTCAGACAAAGGAGGTCACCAAGCACCCTGAGTAAGGAGAATAACAAATCTGCACTCAATTTGTGTTTGCTCTGCAGCAGAAAAGTCCTGGGTGACATGTTCACCAATCAGGGATTCTGGGATATCAGACTTCTGCAGCACCAATCCAGAGTCCAGAAAGTCAATGGAGCTTTCCTTCTAAGCACTGATACTTGCAAATACATGCATTCTAGGCATCAGGAACAATATTATATCCAAAGTTTGTTTCAGTTACCACACATGCCAGTTTTTGGCGCTATTTTATTTAAATCTACACCACATATTCTAAAATGTGCCAGTGTTTATTTTTAATAGTCTTAATTTTACATTTTTTTCACATCAGCTATTCTGTTGCTGCCAGCTGTTTGCACAACAACATGGATAATGTAAAACAGTACAGGGGCAGTGCTAAACAGCATGAGAGCTTTCTTTTCTCCTCACTGTTGCACTTCGGGGCATTTTCCCACACTGTATGACTTCTCTGCCACCATGTGCTGTTTTTAAAAGCTTAATTTTGATTAATTCAGCTGTACTGTGTCCTAGTGAAATATATGTTTGTTTGTTTTTTTGTTTCTGTGCAGCAGAGAACAAAAGAAAACTGGCGTAAGTGATTTACTATTTGTCCCCTCAGTATTTCCAATTAAATGAGAGCTGGGCTCCCCTTTACCTTCAAAGCGCCACAAAGTTCCACGGTGTCAGCATCATCCACCACGGTTATGCGGAAGTTCTGGGTCTGCAGGAGTTCTTTGAAGAGAAGACCATGATCCAGGACTTTGCTTCCTGAAGGGAACATCATGAATCACTTATCATTTTTTATTTTATTTTTTTGCCTTATCTTTTTATTCAAATTTCCAACAAAGTGACAGGACAAACACACACTACATAAACATAACCTACAAACAAATGAACCATAACTATGTACACATGGGTCCATTACATGACAACAGAACATTATAATCAATACAAGTTGGAAGTAAAAATAAAAGTGTGACAGTGTACGCATTATGCTTTCATACCATGCTGTACAAAAATTCCACTACGTCCCCTATTGCACGATGGTCTCTTAATTTTAACCCAAAGGATCGCCTCTAACAGAATGTGTCATAGTGCGGGGTCAAAAGGCCTGATCAGCCATTGTCTGCTACCCCTATGGGCGGAGACTTCCCTCTCTTAGGCACTGAACCTCCCCTGGGGACAGGGATAACAAAAAGGGATCCCAAACAGAAAAAAAATGTTCCTTCCTACCGGCCACCCTATAAGACAAGCTCTCAAGAGCTAATGTCTGAAATGCTAAATTACACTACTGTTGGGCCATAGGTGTGGCACCAGAAACCTAGGTATTTAATATAAAATGGCGAGCCAGTACCAATAACACTCCAGCCCACCGTGGCAGTACACCCCAATCTTCCTCCCCTAGGACCTCCACCTCGAACAGGAGCAACAGAGGTTCCAACAAAAGTTGTCTCCCCATAAGAGTGCCTACTTCCTCGCTTATGTGAGCCCGAAAGATCTGCAACACGGACAAGGCAGTAATGGAAATACATGCCATATCCGTCCCACACCGTCCACAAATCAGAGACACTGCTGGTTGAATTTGTGGGCGATCAATCGATGAGCAGTAAAGTCTATGAACAAATTTGTAAAATGACTCTTCGTATTTATTGCAAATCAAGATGCCTCTATGTAAAGTTAAAATCTCAGCCCAAACCCCCTCCTGAATAGGGGAACTCATATCCCTCTACTACAACATTTTTGTTTTATTGGTAAGGTCAGGAAGAAACTGCCTCCTCAGACATACAGCCCTCCTAACAACCCTTTAGGGTACCTCAAGGCACTTAATATAAGATGTTCAACTTGCTCTAGAGGTGAAGGGGCAACCTGTCCCTCCCCAAACCCCAGGCAAAGACCCTAGTTTGTAAAACGTGAAAGAGGTGGGAATGTGGTATGCCCATGCCCCCCCCGTACCCCCGTAACTGCTCAAAGGAACAGATCCCCTTCCTGGTACGTAGGTCCCTTACACATTTAAGGCCCCTCTTCTCCCACTCCCGGAACCCCGGATCCTCCAGGCTAGGGGAAAAAGAAAGGATTCCCATGCACCAGGAGCAGTAGGGTTTCATCCTCAGACGCACCCACCAGGCGTCGCAACTTCCCCCCGCCATCCAAGACCGACAAAACCATCGGCTTAGGCCTCTCTAGGCTTGCATAGACTCTGCACCCCTGCTTGGCTAAACAGGCAGCCAATCTCCCTGGGCAACCCTGTTCCTCTAAGTCCAGCCATGCCACCTCCTTTGGCCTACTGACCCAATCCCGAACAAACAGGTACTACCAATCCTGAACAAACCGGTACTAACCATTTTTTGATTCATTAATTCGTTCATTTATGTATTAATGTCAGATTCCTTAATTTGATAGTGCCACAAAGAAACAAAGTGATCAGTTCCGAAATGAACTTTAATATTTAAAGCCTCTTGCAGACAAGCACAAAATATTTGTTTTAAATTCACCACAATCATCAGATTTAGTCCAAAGGCCCGATACTGAAGCTCAACACGTGCTTTGGTTGTAACAGTGTCAGGCACTAGTGTTCATCGACACCTACAGAGTCAGCTTTATTCAGTCTGCACAC
Organism: Neoceratodus forsteri; assembly: GCA_016271365.2. Lineage (NCBI taxonomy): Eukaryota > Metazoa > Chordata > Ceratodontiformes > Ceratodontidae > Neoceratodus > Neoceratodus forsteri. The sequence goes on from CM057456.1 coordinate 1,073,419,312, forward strand.
AGACTGGGGGCAGAGTATGCAGCTCCTGGACAACTGCAGAGCAGGTGGGCCAAGCAGCAGTAATGTGTAAGCATCAACAGCTCTAGGGTTAGGCAGCTGGTTCCATGCTACAGATGCAGCCCGTGCTTTGGGAAGAGGCAGCTGGGGCTGCAAAACCTGGAATGGAGCTGAAGAATGACATCAACAATCTTGGTGCTAAATTATCCACTCTTCATCAACTGATGTCCTGCATTTTTTGTAAAGAATTATTTTTAATGGAAGTGAAACAAAACAATTTCAAGAAAACATGTTCTAGCCACAGCGGTTACTGTAATCTGTAATATGAGCACAGACTGGATTTTACTGAAAAGATTAAACAAGGCCTTGGAGTGAATTCAGACTGGAGTGAACTCACTGAGCCTTATTAAATGGCAGCATCTTTTAGGCATGCTTAAAGCAGCATGTTAGTTTTTTTCCATTATTCTTAGGTAACTGAGTAAGGCCCACTAGGCTTAGTCAGCCTATGTCTTGTAAACAACACGCCATCAGTAGGCAGCTACCTGACCATTTTATGTTGCTTCTATTGCTACCAGACATGCCCTGCCACAGGAGCTTGGGGTGCCATTCCACAAACTCACCTTCCTGCCATAAAGAGCTTAACACTCATCCCATAATAACATGACAGCAGCTTCCTTTTTCTTTTGCCCACTCTCAATCTGACAAGCCCCTATCCACAGGTAACCCTCCCAGCCCAATAACCTATCATCTCTGGGACTTGTCTTAGCTCCATACCTCCATGTCACCACAGGTTACCCCCTTTGGCAGAGCCAACAGGGTTCCTCAAACCCCCTCAGAAAGTCTAGTACAGTCGGGGGCAGGGTACCCAGTAGCAGGGCAGGGCCTGCAAAGTGTTGCTGCATCAGCCAACCTGGTCAGGGCAGCATTTCCATTTCTTTCTTGAAGCCTTTGGGCACCTCGGTGATATGGATGGCAGTTGCATGCGCAAGCATGTAAGTATGTTCACACTACCATTGAAAGGCGTCCATCCACTGCTCCAGCTTGCACCACCAACACCAGCAGCAGTTCAGTGGAGCTCACAACACTCCCTTCCTGGAGGAACTGGACAATGTCCTATGGGGTGCTCAATCCTCCCCCCCTGCTTCTGAACCCAGATCACTGGCGCCAGCGGTAGCGCTACTGCTGCGCTGACTGGCCAGCTGAAAGCAGCTACCTAAATATGTGAAACTGTGTACAGGTGAAAAATCTCACTGGGACACCAGAGCAACAAGAAAATAAATATTTTCACTTCATTTAAAACACCTTTGACCCTTTTTACAGTTCCTGTAAGTGGAATAACCAAGTCTGCATTATTATGCCATGTTCACACGGCCAGTGCGCTGCTAAGTTTAAAGCGATGTAGTACACGCTAATCGTCTGAGCAACTTCAATTTTGTGCCCACATGGCACCTCTCAGCACCGATGCAAACCACGCTGGAAAGGGGTGGTAATGAGTGGGCAGTCAGCTAGTTAATGACGCAGTCAATGACCTGCATCCCACGGATGTCAGCCCTTGCCCCCCCGCCAAGCCCACAGTTGACTGGTCCCCTGTTGCAGTAAGTGGTGCAGCCCGTCCACACAGCTGCTTACACTGCTTGCTCTAGAACACATTCTCAAGGCTGCTGCAGCTCAGCTAGAGGTGAAGCAACCAACTTATCACAGTTGGGTAAGTGTCCACACTGTCACATTTGCACCACAGGAACCTAGGCGTTCGGGTTGCTGCGGTGCAAATGTGGTAGTGTAAACAGGTCTTACTTACTCCTTTTGTGATTCTGAGTAAATAACTTCCCAGTGCTTCTGTCCACACAGCTGTAAAAATGAGTCAAAGCAGGACCACACTAAAAACAAGATACTGCAGCTCAGCTGGGCTATCATGGGTAAATAAATTGTTAAAAAATGCTGTCCTTTGTGCCTCACAACCCACCTGGGCATGTGTACAGTTAATACTGCATAACTGCACACCCTCTAGTGGACAATTTCATACTTATTTGTGTAGAAATGGCCAGGACAGGAAAAGATGTATTTTCCTGAAGTATAATAATAATGAAATTATTTTTTAAATGTATTCTTTATTCACAGTCAGTAATTGTACATGCATACATTTTCAGGTCCTTGACTACTGCTTCCCACGCTCCACTCCCAACTTTCACCCAAGACAGGACCTGTGCAACTGACCCACATACTGTCTGCCACCAAGTGGCAGGTATAGTCCAGAAGGTCGGATGCATCTGCCGTCGCTGTCTCCAGGTGCTGCTTTATGGGATGAGGGTCTCCCTGGTGTTTGACCCTCCCATCTCCCCAGCTGACTGTCAATAGGCACCTGCTGCAGCCTGCAGAGGTGGTGGCTGACACTGCATGGTCACCAATAGCATTAATTTCACCCAGCATGTGACATCCAGGCAGCGCATCTGTAACAAGGTGCTCATCTCCTTTCCCCCAGGATCAACTTGCAATGGCTCCACACTGCACTCCAGACCCTACAAGCCCAGAAGGGAGGAGTTGGGATTGGTACATGAACCTGGGTTTCCCTCGTAGCGGTGCACTGTACTACCATGCAGTGTCAGTGGCTCAGCAGGTAGCACACTTGCCTCTGAGGCTGGAAGATCAGAAGGCTGTTGGTTCTATCCCCATACCAGGCACTTGGGTTAGATCCCAATACTGACATTATAGTGCAGCATGGGGGGTGTTGCACTCCTGAGGTGCCGTCTTTCGGATGAGACGTTAAACCAAAGTTCCATCTCGTGCTCTGGTGGTAGTTCAGATGGATGTTAAAGATTCCATGGCACTTCTCGAAAAGAGTAGAGGAATTTCCTGGTGCCTACAACCCCCCAATTCACTAAAAATACCACCAACAGCTTAATCTGGTTCAAGGTCAGTTGGCATTCATCTGTATCCCTTCCCCAGGTCGTGTCCGAAAATAGGCAGTATTTGTCTAGTGCACTTACCCAGTCAATGAAAACTAAATAAAATTAATAACATACTACTCCGATGGTGCAGGGTTGGAATGAACTCATTGTGAGGTGGCAGTACCGACCAGAGAGGGGCATTCCATAAAACAGCTCTCCTCCACTGGGAAGAGTTCCAACCTCCTCTACTCATCTGCTGCCCAGCAAAGGCAGGGAGACAGCACAGTGGGGGACACTGAAGGAGTTGTTGCTGGATGCCAGCCAATGCACATGCGCATGTTACGTCACTGCATGCAGGTCAGCCCCTGGGAGAGAACACTGTGGAAAACCCCTGAGCAGCAGGATGGCAACCAATCTCCTGCAAACCCCACACCGCCAACCAGGCACCTGCATTCTGGATCAGATCCTTACCCTGTTGTGAAGGTTGTGCTCCCTGGGGACCTCACCATGGGGTTAATAACAGAGCCAGGGTACATGGGGATGTCGGTCAGATAGGGAACCGCCTGGCAGCTGAGGAGTTAAACACAGAGGAAAAATGGTTTGTTCTATGGTATTCTACTACACACAGTGCATATCCTGCATATTCTGTACAAGCTGAACAAAACACCACTCTTTATAGAGCAACTTTACAGGTACTCACACCAAGAACCATAAAGAACCCTTACCTGCCCCAATTCATATGCTGCTAATCTTTCCATTTGTAATTGCCTTATTTTGGAAGGAAAGGATTACATTTGGACTCCGTGAAAGCTGCGCTGAGCTGCGCCAATCCTTTCTACTACCTGGTACCTCCTGATTCTGTAATCCACCCACACTAGTACGTTTTGTACTGTCACTACATGGAGGCGTGGGCGTGTATAGACATGAATGGGGCCATTTTTTAAAGTTCAGTTTTGTGGTTTAGATGTCCACTGGGAACAAATTAAGGTAATCGCAACTAACAAGGACCGTGTTAGTTAAGTGGTTGTGATTTGTTCCAAATACCATCTAAACCATGAAAAATGAACTTTAAAATATCTCAAATCAAGTTAATGGAATCCCCCACGCTCTTCATATAGTGACATCTCACTAAATGCTAGCATGAGGTGGATCAGAGATGGATCACAATATCGGGAGAGGTACCAGGAAGTGCAAGGATTGGCGAGACTTGATTCCATGGAGCCAAAATATGATCCTTTCCTTCCAACACAGGGGCCATTACAAATGGAAATGTAACCCCCAGGTGGCCCTATCCCAAGGGCTACTACCCCTGCCTGCTTGACTACTGACAGGTTGAGGGGCCTAGGTTCTATGGCGGGTGCCTCCAGCAAGAGGTCAGGGTTTGTAATGGTTGGTCTAGTTTGGTCACAGCCCTATGGGACACTGAGACCCCCTTCTAATCCCTCTAATGGCCCACGATGCACAGGAGTTATAGTACCAATACCCACATGTACATACTGTTCATTCATAAGGTACCACTTACCCTCGAGACTGATTTGCAGGTTTGTCTCTGAGGACCCCCTGAAAAATAAGGTTAAACAGCATACACAAACCAATACAGTGCTTGGCATGAAGATACTGACACTTCAGACAGTTTAAAGTTTAACAACAACAACAAATCTGATTTATTTAGGGAACAGTAACACGGGGGGGGGAGAATCAGGTTAATTAGTGGCATTAAATCACAGTATTGTTTGGAAAACCTTTGAGCCATAGGCTCATTTACAAAGGTACCTTGTCACAGTAAGACAAACGAAAATACACAGTATAACAGTAACTTAAGACATAGATACAAACAAGCTGGTACAGGCAGGATTGATGCAAACAATACCAGAGTTATGTTGTCCTTAGCAGCTTAGTAGTAAGCTTTGTCATTAGTATTGAGTACGGCTTTGACTAGTGGCAATTACAGCTTTGGGTGTTAACAAGGTGGTTCCGTGGGGCGTTTTGAAACACGATATAGTTGGAGCTTCAGAGATGGAGGGCAGTGTGTTGAACCAGGAGGGCCCTAAAGCTGAAGGCTCTTTGGCGTGAGAGGTCCTAGCTCTAGGAATAACAAGAGGTTTTCCCAGAGGTCCAGGGTGAACTAGTGAGACAGAGCGGCGAATGGTGGTGGTCAATCCAGGCGGGATAGCCCAAGGAGGGTCTTTTTGTAAGGGTACAGGTCAGATATTTAGGCGCTCATCAAGATTAAGTACCAGCGCTTTAGCGTACAGTGAACAGGTGTGTGTTAGCCTAGGTGCCCAGTAATTAACCTGCAGGCCTTATTCAGAGTAGTGCAATTTTATGGAGTGCGGTCTGATCAGCAGCACCATACACGGCAGTCCATAGTCCACTAGGGACAGGATAGAGGAGGTGACTGCGAGTCGAAGAGCCTCGGGGAGGCAGTGTTGCTACCGATGTAAGATGCCCAATCGGATAATAGTGGTGGCTAGGGCAGCGATGTGTCCATGGAAGGAGGAGGAGGGTCAAAATGGATCCCTAGGTATTTATAGGAGCAAACTTGTTCGAGTGGGAAAGAAGACCCAGAGTGAATAGACGAGTTTGAAGTTGCAAGACTTGTTTTGAGGATGAGTGAAGAACATGGTTTTGTTTTTAGATTTATCACCAATCTATGTTCCTGAACCAGCCCTCGGCTTCAGCGAAGGACTTCTAGCAGTCCTGGAGGCAATAGGGTTACGACTTGAGGCAAACATGACTGCATCATCAGCGTACAATAGAATGTTCCCTGAGCAAAAAACGTGAAAGGGTGTTAAGGTAAAGGAGAATAGTAAGGGCCCAGAATGGAGCCCTGGGAACCCAGAAAAGATGGGACAGATGTCTGAGTAGGTCCCATTAATTTTTACACGCTGTGCGTCAGACAGATAACTGGTGCACCAGGAGACAGGCCCAGCAGCAAAACCAGAGACTAAGGGTATCAAGAAGGAGGGGTGGGAGACAGTGTCAGAAGCTTTAAGAGGTCAATGAAGACCACCTCAGCCGAGAACCAGCGTCTAAGGAGGAGTGGAGAAAGTTGGTGGAGAAGTTGGAGAACTCTAGGAGGGCTGTGTTGGTACTGTGCCCGCTCGGAAGCCATGCTGCTCAGGACATAGGATATTGTGGGTGGAGGTAGCCAGAGATTTGAGAGGCTACCACTTTTCCAGGCCTTGGAGACAGGGAGAGAATGGAGATTAGCCGATAGTTTCCATGCCACAGTCCTATCACCACCTTTAAAGATAGGGGTGACGTGGCGACTTCCAGGCAGTTGGAACCTTCCCCAGGCAAAGAGAGTGGTTGATGAGGCCGTGATCGGGTAAGGACTGTGTCTAAGACCAGCCGTAGGATACATGGATCAGGGTGTCACTGCCCTGCATTATACTCTTGAGGGCAGTGACAAGGTGCGCGCTAAGTTCTTTGGCAGAAACACGCTATGGAGGAGAAAATAAGGGCGAAAGATTTATGGCAGGTGCTGGGGAGGAGGGACAAAACAATTTGTAGGGAGGATAGGGCTAAGGTCAGTGAATGAGGTGTTGAGGTGGTTGGCTATGAGGGCTGGGTCTGACGAGATCACGCCATTAATGTTGATCTGGGTGGGTGGGGGGTGTACTCCATTTAACTGTTTAATGTTATCCCAGAGGTTCTGGGGTTCCCCATGAGGCTGTAAGTAGGGACCATGCACACATATAGGGTCTGAAAGTCACACTCTGGGTACCCAGGTTGGGGAGCTAGCCAGGTCCATTGACCGGGTTGGCCAGCAGGTGCAGATGGATAGGCCCTGTAGAGAAAATATATCACAACACCCAATTGTAATCCGAGCCTGATGGCTTAGTCCATGAAGCAAAGAAACAACAAGAATTAGATGACACACTTGTGATCGAAACAGGCTGCAGGAAATACCCTGATTTATACTCACAATACCCAAGCTGAGAACAGGATGGTGGATGTTCTTCTGGATTGTCAGAAACAGCACGGCATGGAGACAAGGTCCTTGTGACTGGACCCCACTGCAGTTTATAGCAAACAGATTTAGTTCAAGACAAGATGGGGTTTGCTTCCAGCTTCAACACACAGCACAGGGGATTGGAAATAGCGATTCCCCACAAGCACTATGCACATTCATATGTAAAGGAAAGTACTATACCAGGCAGGCTGCTCCTCGATCCCGATCGCAATTACTGCAAGATACCCGGGAGCACACACAGCAGCTTCAGTTCCTGACAGACTGAGCGCAATTCAGCAATTTCTCCAGTCTTGTACAGGGTGAGCCTGGTTTCCACACTTCTAGTGTTTCTTTCTCCCCACAATCTGATTCAGTCAAACTGGCATTAAATACACAGTCCCCACCATACAAACTAATTAAGTCTGCAAGCAGACAGCTCTTAAAGAGACAGTATGTGGAGGCTCAAACAACACTCACTTGCAATCACAGTTAAGCAGCTCAGAGGCGAACACCACCCAGGCTTGGAGCATTCAGGCAAGCTTCTGGAAGACTTTTGGGAACCCCCATTTGCAGGGGCTTGAAGAAACATTAGCAGCATATGAATTGGGGCAGGTAAGGGCCCCATGCCTCTCGGGGGATTTAAAAATGGGTAGGATAGTTGCTCTTTAACAGCAGTCATGATGGTCACATAAGATAATTTTCCATAGCAAGCTCTCTCCTTCTCCTTCCCAAAAAGACTAATTTCCCAGACCACAAGTAACTTTCTTTTCCTCTTTATTGAAGATGTCGCTGTTTCTCTTGCTAGGAATGACTGGCTATTTGAATTCTAAAGGTATGTCTTATCATGCAGTAGTACAATACACTTAAAGGCAGCTACTAATTCAATAAGCTTGATCCCACCACCCAACCAAGAAATTACTCAAAATGGACACTGCAAAACCCAAACATCAGGAAATGCAACTGAAAGAACATTCATACTATCTAACATAAGAAACTGGAACTCCATCTACCAAAACTTAAAGAACAACTCTGTATTTCAGCATAAGCTTTCATAAATAAGATGTTTCAGCTGTTATATTTTACCAGAGAATACATTTTGTCATTTTCAATATTCTTTTCCAAGATTTACAGCACATCTTGGTAGTCCGTCTAAAAGTCTGTATAGAAAACATTTGCTTCTCCGTTAACCTCACAGTGCCTTTGTTTATGACATCACAGTGATCACCATGACAACAGACTGTGATGTCACAAACAACAATTGTGTGGTTAGCAGAAGTCAGATACATTTGACAGACTTAGTGAAATAACTGCTGCTTTATCTGCAATATTTAGTAGACCAACAGCAGGGGAATGTAAAAAAAAAAAATAACTAGACAACAATACAGTTAAAACATAACTGGTATAAATGTAATGTTTTTAAGCTTTTTATTATAACGGAGAGCTCCTTTTTAAATAAAGAGTGAACATTTCTAATAAAAAAACATTAAAATGTGTCAAACACAGAGAGAAAAGGTCATCCAAAATGCATACCGAAGTAAAGCACAAATTCAGTCCCACACAAGAGAAAATGCACACAAAGACCCTGCAATACAAATAGCATCAACAAAGCCTACATATGTTGTGGCCTTCTTCTAACACTTCAATATCCTGCTCACAAAATGTTTACTGTAACCACGATGTGCCACCTTGATCAGCAGATTCCAAGAGTGGGGCTGATCTTCTTACTCTACAATGAGAGGCAGTGGTTATGCATGAGTCAAAGGTCCCAAATTTATTGAGAGAGGCGTGTAAGCACAATAGTCACAGAGGCAGGTCAAATGAGACTAAAAACAGCAAATAACAGTGTACCACTAAGATACTTAAAATCATGCTGCTCTTAATCCATGAAGATATTCGTCTCTAACATATTGACCAGTATCTAAAACTTAGACTGTATGGCAGATAATCTATTACTTAAGCAATAGCAAACTGAGAAGTCAGTCATTTACACAGAAACACAAAAGTTGGCGGCAGATAAGGACTGTAAGGCCCCTCCAGTCTGCCCATTCTTTCTACCTTATGAATGTGCCGTAGGCCTTTGCTCTGTCAATGGCCTATCTATTCATACTCATCTGTATTGCTCCCTTATGCCCATCCCATGCCTGTTTGAAGCCCTACACTGTATTCATATACACCACTTCCTGAGGTAGGCTGTTCCATGGATTCACCACCCTTTCTGTGAAAAAGAACTTCCTCACATTACCCCTTAATCGGCCTCCCTCTAATCCTCTTGTCTTGCTATATTTCTTATATTGAAACATGTTAGACTCTTTCACCTTGTTAATGCCCTTAAGATGTTTGAATGTTTCAATCATATCACCTGTCTCCCTCCTTTGCTCTAGGGTATAAATACTGAGCTCCGTTAATCTGTCCTCATATGTTTTCTGATGCAGTCCCTGCACCATTTTGGTTCCCTTCTCTGGACTGCCTCCATTTGATTAATGTCCTTGTGCAGGTGCGGCCTCCAGTACTGCACACAGTACTCAGATGTGACCTAACCAGTGTCTTGTAAACAGGGATTATTACCTCGCTCTTATGACATAATCCCCTACTAATACACCCCAACATCCCTCTAGCCTTACCTACTGCTTTAGTGGTCTGCTTGGAAGATTTCAGGTCATCTGTGATGATGATGCCCAAGTCTCTTTCTTCCCTTGTGATTGCCAGCAACTCCCTCCCAACCTATAGGTGGCTTCAGGGTTTCTCTTCCCTATGTGCATGATCTTGCACTTCTTTGCAATAAACCCCAGTTGCCACTCTTCTGACCATTTGTCACTTTTCCAGATCTCTTCTCATTCTGCCCACCCATCTGGATCATCTACTCTGCTGCAGATCTTGGTGTCATCTGCAAACAGGCAAACCTTACCCACCAGTCCATCTGCAATGTCACTGATGAAGACACTGAAGAGGACTGGCCCCAGGACTGATCCCTGAGGTACCCCACTTTGTGACTTGCATCTCTTCTGACTGTATACCATTTACCACCACTCTGTTTTCTACCTGCCAACCAGTTTGCCACCCAGTTGACCAACCTCTGAGCCTACCCAGCTGATTAATCAGTCTTCTATGTGGAATAGTATCAAAAGCTTTGCTGTAGTCTAGGTAGTGACATCAACTGCACCCTTTGATCCACCACTCTGGTTACCCAGTCAAAGAAATCTATGAGATTAGTTTGACAGGACTTTCCTATTATAAACCCATGCTGTCTTTTTTTAAAACTGTTTTTTATTTCGGATGTTAACTTAATTGACATCACAGTTCATATTTACAGGTGTAAAGTAAGGCGTTCAGTAAACATGAAGGCAAAACTCTATAGAGTAGGAAAAATTAATAAACAGGTGTATAAATAAATCATGACACAGGTGTGTTAAAAGCAACACACCTGGTTCTTCCTATGTGTCTACAACCTTGCTCAGGTTTTCAAAAATCAGTTTGCACTTTCAATTTATATACCCAGGGGTTTACTAGGGAAAGAGGCCCAGGAATCCTCCCCAAAGTGCCAAGTAGGCAGGATCATCACCCAACCAGGTTCTGAAAGTTCTCAAAGAGGAGAGTTAGATAAAACAACTGGATAGGAAACTTAGAATAAGGACTGGCACGACCCCATCCATCGGGATCTTCCCCATAACACATTTCCCCCCAGGAGCTATGGTATCTGGTCCGGTCTAAGTTGTGCTATGTGTAGGAACCATCTACTCAATCAGTTCATCAATCCGGGGACTTTATTTTGAATTCTGGCTGTCATATGTTCTAGTTTATAGACATCATATACTGTGTCCTCCCAGGTTGTGCTGGAGGGAGGGTCAGTGTTGAGTCATAATCTAGTTATGCATTTTTTAGCTGCCCCCAACAAAATATTAAGAAGGTATACTTGATGTGGGTCCCTGAAACAGCAGGGATAATGAAGTAGGAGCCGATCGCTGGTGAAAAAGTGCCTAAGAGAGGAAAGAGGTATGTAACTCTATCTCCGATAGTAGTCCAGTATTGTGTCAGGACCGAACAAGTCCAAAAAAAACCCCATGCTGTCTTGGATCCTATGCCCCTATGGATTCCAGGTGTTGCACTATCCTTACTTAAGGAGTGCCTCCATAATCTTGCCCCCTGTTGAGGTAAGACTGACTGGTCTGAAGTTCCCTGCCTCCTCCCTGCTGCCACTCTTGTGGAGTGGGATTCTGAGGGATTAATGACTAGCTGAGAGGATGGGCGACCCGAAGAAATGGCCTCAGGCCACCTCCCTCCAGCTGGTCACTGATACAAAGAAATGACTAGCTTTTAGGTAGTTATTGCAATTGTAAGTCTAATTGCAATAATAATTTTTATTTTTTAGGTGCCAACAGCATAGCTGTAAGCGCCTACCGTTGTCATGCATATTCTTTCTTGCATTTAGTCAAGCTCAAAGGTACATTCAGCGTGAGGGATTTAGCTGCAGGATGTCACTGATGATGTCAGTGATAGGCCTTTGGCATATGGTTTCAAACCTACACAAGCTGGGTTCAATTCCCAGTGTGGAACGTTTTCTTCTTTCTCACTACAATTTATGTAGTGTAGAGAGAAATTGTTAGATGCCATTCTAATGACAGCAACATTCTTCCTGCAAGGTTTGAAGATCTATATTGCTGAAAATTGAAAAGTAAGCTTAGTACAGCAGTAAAACAACAGGCTACCAAGCAACAGAGGCAAGGGACTTGAGTTTGATCCCCAGAGTAGAGCATGTTTTTCTTTTCGAACTATAATGCAGTATGACAGAAATTTCTAGATATCATTGCTGATGATAGTGATGGCCTTTCAGCAAGTTTTAAACTTCTATATTGCTGATAACTTGAAAGGATCCATCTCAGATTTTGATGCTTAAATGCAGCTTGGGAAACACTACATCAAATAGACAGACTGTTAATTATGAACATCCACTGTACCTATGTAGGGGGTCTGCACTCACTGCGGGATGTCATTCGACACAGCATGCGACTCCTGTATAGAAAGTTTAGTGCAATGTAGACTTTGCAGACTATCAAGCAGGAAAAGGTATGGGGCCTGGGTTTGATCCCCAGAGTAGAAAATTTTTTTTTTTCTCATTACAATTTATGAAATATGAGAGAAATTGTTAGATGTCACTGCTAATGACAGTGTTGGACTTTAAGTAAGGTTTGAAGTTTTATATCACTGATAATTTGAAAAGTTCCAGCTCAGACTTTGAGGTTTAAATGCAACTTGGAAAACACTACTTTTAAAATAACTGTTAATTACTAACATCTACCACAGCTCTGAAGGGGGTCTGAACTCACTACTGGAAGCTCTTTACCAGAGCATGCTTTTCTTGTATAGGAAGCTTAATACAGTGGTAGAGCTACAGGTTACCAAGCAGTAGAGAGTCGTAGGCCTGGGTTTGATCCCCAGAGTGGAAAGTGCAGTTACATAAGAACTTACCGTAACAGTAGATCTTTGAGAGGAGCTGTTGCAGCAGGTAATACCATTAGGACTAAGCCGCCACGTGTTCGGACCCCATGGAAAACTTCTAGCTAGCAGTCCATGGTGGGGGACCGCACCCAACGTCAGATGTGGCAAAAAAGGGGCGGTCCCCTTGTACCACCTCAGTTCTTCCACCGGAGACCTGTCTGAAAAAACAGATGGAGAACTGAGGAGGATCTCCTGTCCCCAAAGACAAAAAATGTAACATTAGTCCCTTGGGGCAGGTGGGTGGGAAAGCCACCTGCTGCAAGAGCTCCTCTCGAAGACAGTACAGTTACGTAAGAACTTACCGTAACAGTACATCCTTGAGAGAGGCTCTTGCAGTAGGTATTCTCAAGTAGGACTAAGCCATGAGGCATCAGGATCCCACGGAAAAATCTCTAGCTAGCAGTCTCTGGTGGGGACCGACGCCAGTATAAAGGGGGTGGTCCCGACACCTGCCCTCCAGTTCTTTCCCGCCAAGCGCCAAAGAGCTGACAGGAGAAAAGAGGATAAGGTCCCATATTTGAAAGAGAAGAAAATGAGGGGACGGAGGGAAGGAAGGTAATAACTACTGCAAGAGCCTCTCTCGAAGATCTACTGTTATGGTAAGTTCTTACGTAACTGTACTATCTTACTTTGAGAGGGCTCTTGCAGTAGGTACTCATAAGTAGGACTGAGTCCCAAGCAGTCTGGAACAAAAAGAAAGTGGGAGGAGGAAAAAAACATCCACAAAGGCTAAGCTTCTAGACAGGGATCATGAAAGGATTCCCTGCAGAACAGCTAGCCTAAAGCCTGCACTCTGACGAGAGGCAATGTCAAACTGTAATGTTTTGTGGTATGGATGGAAGTCAAGTTGCGGCTGCACAAATCTCAGCCGCTGACACATTCTTAAACCTGTGGCAGAGGCCACGACCCCTCTAGTGGAATGGCCTTTGACCTGACCCGGAATGGTTTTGTGATACTTGTTGTAGCAGAAAGTGATACAACTGGCCAACCATTTAGAAAGGCATTGTTTGGAAATGGGGTTGCCTTCTCTCTTGTGAGCAAAAGACACAAAGAGTTGGTCTGTTTTCCTGAGATCCTTAGTCCTGTGAGTATAGTATCTCAGAATTCTATGTACATCCTTGATTGGAGTACTCCGATAAGAGGGCTGGAAGCTCGATGGACTGATTCAAAGTAGATTCAGCCACCACTTTTGGAAGAAATTTAGTATTAATCGCATTGCCACCCTGTCCTTAGGAAAATCAAATAAGGGTTTACACATCAAGGCTTTCAACTCAGAAATGCTCCGAGCTGAGGTGATGGCCATTAGAAACAAAGTCTTCCAAGAAAGAAACTTTAGCTCTGCCTCACTGCAGGTTCAAAGTGAGGACGAGTAATCTTCTCGAGAATGAAGTTCAAGTACCAAGGAGGAGCAGGGTTGCAGATCGGGGTCTTAAGTGCAGGACGCCTCGCAGGAAAGTCTTCGAAACTTCTAGTTGTGCAAACGTCCTGATCCTCGTAAGGGATGTGGTAAGCCGGAATGGCTGCCATATGTACTTTTACTGATGAGTAACTAAGGCCCAAGTCATACAGGTGCCTAAGGTAGTCAGAACATTATTAGCTGGACAAGAAAAGGTTCTATGTTTTAGAACCCACCCAGATGGTGAAGCGTTTCCACTTCATGGCATAAGTGGACCTGGTGGAAGGCTTTCTGGCCTCCACCAGGATGTCAGCAACCACGGGAGAAACTCCAAAACGAGCCTTAGCTATATCTGAAGGAGCCACGCATGACGGTGAAGAGACTTGAGGCCTGGATGAACTAGGGTCCCCTTCTCCTGGGTCAGCAAATGTTGCGACAGTGGATGAGGAAGAGGAGGTTCCTTGGAAAACTGTTGCAGAAGAGAAAACCAGGCTTGCCTCGGCCAAAAAGGAGTGATGAGGATCATTCTCGCTCCTTCCAACCTGAGCTTGTTGAGTACCCTTGGGATCAAAGGGATTGGAGGGAAGGCATAGATGAATCTGTCCTTGCAGCACAGAGACAGCGTGTCCCGACAAAAAACATCCTGGAGCGAATGAGCAGAAGGCGGGAAGTTTGGCGTTGTCGGGGGAGGCGAAGAGGTCCATTTGAGGAGTTCCCCAGTGCCTGAAGACATCGTCTAGCACGACCTGGTCAAGTTCCCACTTGTGAGACTTGGCTGACAAGCGACTTAAGGCATCCACAAGAGTGTTCTCCATCCCCGGCACATGAACAGCCATCAGATGAAGGTTGTGCTGGGATGCCTAGTGCCAGACTCTCATGGCTTCCCAGCAGAGGGGACAGGAACGAGTTCTCCCTTGTTTGTTGAGGTACCAGACAACACACATGTTGTCTGATTGTACGAGAAGGTGACCAGGAAGGACAACCAAGAGGAGAGCCTGGAGGGCATAAAGGACTGCCCTCAGCTTGAGGACATTTATATGGAGCCTTTGTTCGAACTGAGACCAGCTGCCCTGAGTCCGGTGGGGCCTGAGATGGGCACCCCAACCTGCGCCTGATGCATCCGTCGTCAGGGTCTGGGTGGGAGGGTCAGCACAGAACGAGATCCCCAGATTGAGATGTTCTGGAACCGTCCGCCATTGCAAGTCCCTGACCATAGGGTCTGACACCAGGATTTTGTGATCGGTTGTCCTGAGACTGGTCCCTGGGACAGCAGGGTCCACTGAGAGATCCTCATGTGGAAGCAGCGAGTGGAGCACGGTCGGGATAGCTGCTGCCATTAGGCCGAGAGGCGAAGGACCTTCCTGGCTCCGACCCTTCTGAGACTTGATAAGAGCGAGCTTGGTTTGACAGTGTCTCTGCTCTGTCCGAGTAGAAAGCCTTGCCCAGAGACATGTTCAACACTGCCTCTATGAACTGCAGCCATTGGCAAGGGATCAGAAGGGACTTGGCAGGGTTGACTGTAATCCCAGGTCAGAGAATACTTGAAGGGTGAGGAAAGGAAGCCAAAGTTCCTCCCTGGGCCAGGGCTGCAGAAACCAGTTGTCCAAGTAGAGGAAGACTTGGACCCCCTTGGTAGCATGGGAAGGCCGCCACCACTGCCGGGTGTTGTAGCATACTCAGGGCCAAGGACAGACCAAAGGGAAGGGCCTTGAACTGGTAGTGGGACCCCTGAAAACAAAAACAGAGGTATTTGCAGTGGGAATGGCAAACGGGAATATGGAGGTAGGCATCCTGCATATCCAGGGTGCATAACCACAGTCCTGGACGAAGCATAGGGAGAAGGCTCCGGAGGGAGAGCATTCGAAACCGTTTGTACTCCACAAACTGATTGAGGGAGCCGAGATCGAGAATGGGCCTCAGGTCCCCAGTTTTCTTTGGTACTAGAAAGAAGTGAGAATAGTAACATGTCCCCTGAAGGTGGGGGGAACGGGTTCTATTGCCTCTTTTAGCAGAAGAGAGCAGATTTCCTCCAGTACCAATGCAGATGATTATGAGAGTACGTGGAGGAAGGGCGTGATCTGCGAGGTTTTTTTTGAATGAACTCTACCGAATGTCCTGCTACAATTAGTTGGAGCACCCAGGCATCTGCCATTATCCTCTCCCAACCCGGCAGATAGAAGGAGAATCTTCCCCCCTACTGGTTCCTCTGAACTGGACAGAGGCAGTGGGAGAGGCAGGGAGTCAGGAGGCAGAGTAGTGGCTGAGGCTCTGGAAGGTTTCTTGCTGGGGGGGCCTTGGCAGGTGACACGGCTTTGCATTTGTTGGGACGTCGGGGTTGCATCTGCTTCGGTCTTTGGCGGTTGGGACGCCGAAAGGACAGTTTCTGCCTCTGAGAGGGTTTGCACATTGTCTGAACAGGCCTTAATGCCAAACCCTTCTCCTGTAATTCAGTGATGATATCCTTGACATCACTGCCAAACAGCATAGACTCTCTGAAGGAAGCATCATGGATGGCCGACTGCACTTGAGGCCAAACCCTGACACCGGGCCAGGCATGATGCCATAAGGATATAGCAGCGAGCTCCTGCCTGCAGTGTCTACCATGCCATATGTACATGAGCATGTGTCTACAGGCTGGTAAGACAAGGGCAAGATCTTCCAGTTCCTGCTTTGTTTGCAATCTGGGAGGAGTCCAGTTTGATTCCATCTGACTAAGGATAGCCTTCTGGTAGTCCCCATATGGCCGATGTAACTGAGGGCCCTCAAGCCCAGAATGGAAGAAGCATAGACCTTCTTCCCATACTGGTCCAAAGACAGGACTCCTTGTCGGGGAGGAGCTGAGATGCTTAGGTTCGCTGATCGGTCATGTGTGGCGCTAATCATGACCGAGATCGGCCTTGGGGTGAAGGATGAGAAAATCCTTCCCTCAGGAGCCTCATATAGCCTATCGGCCTTCCAAGGAAGGGGGCTAGTGAGGAAGGTTGCTTCAAATAGTGGAGACAAGATCCTCATGAGGCTCTATCCAGGGTGGAGTCAGAGTGGGAGAAGTCTCCAGGAGATCCAGATGGGCTGCGAGTTTCTTACGCTGGGGATCTTGCTCCACTGATTGCCACTCGCAGGTGGCCTGGATTTGCTTCAGCAACTCCAGAAATGAAGGATCTTCTGGAGGAGACTTCAGAGAACCTTGCGGACTGGATCTATCTGAAGTGCGGGACACATCTTCTAGATCAGAGCGGTCGGAGTCAAAATCTGACTCCAAAGACTCTGATGATGGAGAAGGCCTCCCTAGGAGGGGGAGGATCGCCCTCTCTGGGGGTTCCCCGGGGGAGCGTGTCCCTCATGGCCCGAGAACCAGAAGGTTCAGCTCCGGTGTCAGGCAGAGGAAGGGGAGTCTCTTCACGCCAACGTAAGGAATCCGGCATCGGTATGCGTTCCTCGACCTCTTGGGTGATCTGTGATTTTGCTTCAGTCCATCAGGAGGCCAAGACCTCCCTCAAGTCCACCTCAGACTATGGGGTAGGTGGAGGAGGGAGGAGGGAGGCGGTGGGCTCGGGTATGGGTAAGCTGAAACCCATAATGAGTACCCATAAACTGACCATTGTTGGATGGCCTAAGCGTCGGGCATTGAGGTGCTGGGTACTGCGGCGTCGGATAGTGTGGTGTCAGGTACTGAGGCACCGGATGCTGAGGAGCCAGATACTGTCGCATCAAGTATCCTGGTGCCAGGGTGTCCGATGGAGTCAGAGGTGCTGGCGATGGCCCTGCAGGCAGACCAGATGGATCAGGTGTCAGTCCGGAGGGCGTAGGGCCTGGAGGGGGACCCGTCGGTGGTCCCAGGAACCCAGAAGGCTCTGATGTTAGATCATCAGGGAGCTGGATGCCGGAGGGTGACGTCAGGCGGTCTGACGTCGGGTCCGGCGTCTGAGGATCCGGCGTCGGGGGGGGGGGCATGTCGGGCTCCTCGAACCCAGCCAGGGAAGGAGGAGTAAACTCCTCAGGAGGAGCCGGAGAAGACGCGAGGTCCTCAGAGGGCAATGCAGCCGAAGTGCGCTGCGGCGACTCTCTGATGTCAGGGATGGATGAGTGGCCTGACGAAGGGTCGCTGGTTGGGCAGACGTCGGACGAGCAGACGACCGACTTATCAGCCATGTCCGGACGGGAGTTGGAGGAACCGACGCTTTACTTATTGGACGCACTCTGACCGGGAGGCCTGGATTTAGAGGCCATAGCAGGAGTGTGGACCTCCTTTGCCCCGGAGGCTCCCATCAGGCCCGGCGCAAAGCCAGACAGAAGGTCGACTCCAGCTTGAGACACCACTAAGGCGGCGATGAGGATGATCCCGGGGGAGTTACCTGGACAACCGTGACTCCAGCCGAAGTCGCGGCTGCTGTGGATGGTGAGTCCCAATCCCGGTGTTTCTCCTTGTCCCTCTTTTTCTTATGATGGCCCTCAGGAGAAGTTGACACATGCTTCAATTTCTTCAGTTCCTTTTCCATGGATGCCACTTTCTTTTTCAGTAAATGGGCTTCCAGGGACTGCTGCCTTCGTTTCCGAGTCGCAGCATTGAATTTTCGGCAGTGTTCACACTCCTCCACGCGGTGGTCTGGGCCCAGACAGAAGAGGCAGAGGAATTGCCGTCCTTGTGGGGGCTGGGATCCACACGAGTCACACTTGTTCTTATGCAATTCCGGCGTTGGGGACAACATGCACAACAAGGTAGTATTATCTGAATATCAAAGAAATTAAAGTGAAAAAGACTAGATACTTATCCAAAATGGCGAGAAAGGCGCTGTTCTTCCATAAGGTACCTTCGCAAGCTGAAGGCGGGAAAGAACTGGAGGGCGGGCATCGGGACCACCCCCTTTATACTGACGTCAGCTCATGCCGGTCACCTGATGTGTGGGCGGTCCCCACCAGAGACGGCTAGCTAGAGATTTTTCCGTGGGGTCCTGATGCCTGATGGCTTGGTCCTACTTGTGAATACCTACTGCAAGAGCCCTCTCGAAGTAAGATCTACTGTTAAAGTAAGTTCTTATGTAACTGTACTATCTCACTTTGAGGGGGAGCTCTTGCAGCAAGTAATACCATTAGAACTGAGTGCCAAGCAATACCCAAGAAGAGACCAAGGTCAGAAGGGTGCAGAACATTAGTGCAGAGCTGCAGGCAATTAGGAGAGGAGTCTCTGAAGGACCTCTGGCGAAACCTGCTCTCCTTCTGGAAGCAAAGTCCAGACTGTAGTGCCCAACGAGGTGTGTACTGAACTCCAAGTAGCGGCCACACAGAGGTCCGCTGAGGAAACATTTCTGAGTGAAACGAAGGATGTCGCTATCCCTCTGGTGGAGTGACCCTTAACTGGTCCCGGTAAGGGTTTGTTCTGCTGCTGATAACAGAATATGATTCAATTCACGAGCCACTTAGTCAGTGTCTGTTTCGTCACTGGCACCCCAACTTTCCTGTGGGCAAAGGCGACAAATAACTGATCTGTATTTCTGGAGGAACTGGTCCAGGCCAGGTAGTAATGAAGAATCCTATGTACATCCAGAGTATGTAATAAGGCCTTCCCTCTGTTTGAGTACTCTGGATAGTAAACTGGCAGTTTTATGTCTTGGTTCAACGTGAACTCAGACACTACCTTCGGAAGGAACTTAGGGTTTGTAACAGAGGTACCCTGTCCCGTAGAAAAGATAAGGCTCTATACATCAGAGCCTGCAGCTCAAAATCCTTGAGCTGAAGTAATAGCAACTAAAAATAATGCCTTCAAGAGAAGGCACAGCTCATAACTTGTGGCTGGTTCAAGAGGGACAAGGTAAGTTTCTCTAAAACAAACAGAAGATCCCAAGGTGGCTGGGATCTCTCCTGAGATTTGCTATGCAAGATCCCCTAGGAAGGACTTGCATAGGTCCAGCTGTACCAGGGTCTTCCCATCCAGAGGTTATTATAAGCTGACAGCACACAGAGATGCACCTTAATGGACAAGTAGCTAAGACCCAGGTCTGATAGGGAGAGAAGATACTCCAGCACAGATTCCACGGACAAGTGAGGGGATCAAGAACAGGGAATGCCCACAAACAGAAGTGCTTCCATTTCATGGCATATGTCGTCCTGGTAGAAGGTTTTCGCTGCCACCAGCACCTCTGCCACTCTTAGGATACTCCAAATCTATCCTAGCTAAGTCTCAGGAGCCATGCATGCAAATGCAGGGACCACAGGGCGGATGGACCAGCGTGCCTTGCTCTTGGGACAGCAAGTGAGTGGACAGAACAGCGGAACCAGAGGTTCTGATGTCAGCTGTTGCAACAGTGGGAACCAAATCTGCTGAGACCAGAAGGGCACTATTAGGATCATTCGGCCCTTTCTGCCTGTAACTTGAGCAGGATCCTCTAAAGAAGTGGGAAGGGAAGGAAGGCATACAGAAACCTCCCTGTCCAAGAGAGGAACAATGCGTCTCACCAAAAAACACCAGGACCTGGATCTAGCGAGCAGAAACTGGGCAGTTTGGTGTTGTGTGGGGGCGCAAACAGGTCCAGCTATGGTCAACCCCACCTTTCAAAGAGGTCGCTCATGACATCTTGCTGTAGTTCCCATTCATGGTTCTAAGACCGAGAGTGACTTAGGCTGTCTGCAAGGACGTTGTGGTTCCCTGGAACATGGACTGCTGTGAGATCCAGATCACGATCCACTGCCAAGGTCCATATTCTCGTTGCCTCTCTACATAGGGGATAAGACAGAGTGCCCCCTTGCTTGTTGAGATGGAAGACTACTGGGGTATTGTCCAACTGGACCAGAAGGGGCCCAGGAAAGAGTACCCCCTGGAAGGCCTGTAGGGCGTATAGTACGGCTCTCATCTCCAAAATGTTTATGTGGAGAGACCGTTCCATTGAATTCCAGGAGCCACTCGTCTGATGAGAAGATGTGCTCCCCATCCCAGTCCAGAGGCATCCATAGTCAGGATTTGATGTGGACTGGGTTGCTGGAAGGGACCTCTTGTCCAAATGGGCTGGGGTGACCCACCAAACCAGGGACTGACAGACCGCATTAGAGATTCAGATGGGCTCTTTGAGCTTGTCCGTGCCTTGGTCCTACTGAATTCTGAGGTGCCACTGCAGGATCCTCATATTCAAACATGCCGAGGAGAACTGTGGCTATGGCTGCGCCATGTGGCCTAGAAGCTGCAGAATCACCTCACTGGGACCTGATCCAAGTCCATTACCCTCTGAGCGACTTGCCTTAGCGTGACTACCCAGTCTGCACAAAAGCCTTTCCCTTGGACTGTGTCCAGGACTGCTCCTATGTACTGATGTACTGTAGCCTTTGAGCAGGCCACGGATGTGACCCGGCAGATTTAGAGTGATGCCCAAAGTCCGGAATAGACTGAAAGTACAGTTACACAAGAACTTACCGAACAGTAGATCTTCGAGAGAGGCTCTTGCAGTAGGTATTCACAGACAGGACTAAGCCACCAGACGTCAGGACCCCACAGAAAACTTCTAGCTAGCAGTCTCTGGCAGGGGACTGCCCCCAGGTCAGGTGACCGGCATCATACGACGTCAGTACAAAGGGGCGGTCTCCCACGCCTGCCTTCCAGTTCATTCCCACCAAAGGCCAAAAGAGGCAAGATGAGAGAGAAGAAGATGTGCCCCCATGGAAAGGAATAAAAGAGAGAAGAGTATGTGGTCCTATATCTGAAAGAGAAGAAAATAAGGGGACGGAGGGCAGGAAGGTAATACCTACTGCAAGAGCCTCTCTTGAAGATCTACTTTTACAGTAAGTTCTTACGTAACTGTACTATCTTACTTCGAGAGTGCTCCTGCAGTAGGTATTCACAGATAGGACTGAATCCCAAGCAGTCTGTAACAAGAAAAAAACCGGGAGGAGGATTGTCATCCACAATATAACTTCAGGGCTGAGCAGGTCTCAAGAAAAGAGGTCTTGCAGAACAGCCAACCTGAAGCCTGCTCTACGGCGAGAGGCAATGTCCAAACTGTAGTGCTTCACGAAGGTATGGACTGAAGTCCAGATTGCAGCTGCGCAGATGTCTGCCACGGACACATTGCTGAAACAAGCAGCAGAGGAAGCTACTCCCCTGGTGGAGTGACCTCTGACCTGAACCGGAAGGGACTTGTAACAGAAAGTGATACAATTCGCTAACCATTTGGAAAGGCATTGCTTGGAAACAGCATTGCCTTCACTTTTGCGAGCGAAAGACACAAAAAGCTGATCAGTTTTCCTGAGATCCTTAGTCCGACTGGTGTAGTATCTTAGGATTCTGTGAACATCCAGAGTATGTAAGGGTACTCCCTTGATTGGAGTGTTGCGTAAAGAAAGCGGTAACTCAATGGATTGATTCAGCGTAGATTCAGCCACTACCTTAGGAAGAAATTAAGGAGTTGGTGCGTGAAGACCACCGTTCCTTGTGGAAAATCAAATGCAATTTTACACATCAAAGCTTGAAGCTCAGAAAATGCGCTGAGCAGAAGTGATGGCCACTAGGAAGAGTGTCTTCCAAGAAAGTAACTTCAAGTCTGCTTCCGCTGCTGGCTCGAAAGGAGGCAGTGTGAACTTCTCTAGAATCAAATTCAAGTCCCATGGAGGGGCAGGATTGCAGATGGGCGGTCTCAGGTGGAGAACCACTTTAAGAAAGTCATAGAGACTTCCAACTGAGCAAAAGTCCTGTCTTCAAAGGGAATGTGGTAGGCTGAAATAGCTGCCATATGGACTTTTAAAGAGGAATGGCTGAGACCCAGGTCGAAGGGGTGACATGCGTAATCCAGGACTTTGTTGGCTGGGCACGAGAAAGGCTCTAAGTCTTTAGAAGATGCCCAGATGGAAAACTGTTTCCACTTCATAGCACAGGTGGACCTGGTGGAAGGCTTCCTGTCCTCTACCAAAATGTCCGCTACTAAGGAGACACTCCAAGCAGGCTTTGGCTACGTCTGCAGGAGCCATGCATGAAGATGAAGGATCTCAGGCCTGGGTGAACAAGGGTCCCTGATCCAGGGTCAACAAGTGCTGCGACAGAGGAAGGAAGAGGAAGAGGAAGAGGTTCCTCTGAAAACTGTTGCAGAAGAGAACCAAACTTTCCTGGACCAGAAGAGGCGATGAGAATCATTCGAGCCCTTCTGATCTGAGTTTGTTCAGGACCCTCGGAATCAATGGAATGGGAGGGAAGGCATAAACGAATCTGTCCCTCCAACAGACAGACAGGCGTCCCACCAGAAAAGCGTCTCACCTTGGAGCCAGCGAGCCTACTGCCGAAGAAGATGTTGTTTACGACCTGTTGGTCTAACTCCCATTCATGAGCCCTGGCTTAGAATTGACTGAGTTTGTCTGTTAGGGTGTTTTCCACTCCCAGAGCGTGAACTGCGGTCAGGTGAAGGTTGTGCTGGCTGCCAATACCAGACTCTTATCGCCTCCCAGCACAGGGATAGGATCGTGTTCCTCCCTGTTTATTGAGGTACCAGACTACACACATGATGTCTGATTGGAGGAGAAGATGACTGGGAAGAATGAAGGGAAGAAGAGCCTGTAGGGCATATAGGACTGCCTCAGTTTGAGCACATTTATGTGCAGTTTCTCCTCGAACCTGGACCAGCTGCACTGAGTCCTGTGAGACCCTAGGTGGGCACCCCAGCCCTCCCCTGACGTATCCGTTGTCAACGTCTGGGAAGGAGGAGAGATGCAGAACGGAACTCCTAGGCACAGGTTCTCCTGAACCATCCACCAGTGCAAGTCCCTGATCATGGGATCTGACACTAGCACCTCTTGGTCTAGATCGTCCGTAGTTCGGTCCCATTGCAACCGCAGCATCCACTGAGAGATCTTCATATGGAGCAGAGTGAACAGAATTGTCGGAATGGCAGCCGCCATGAGCCTGAGGAGGCGGTGGACTGACCTGGCTCTGACCTGTCTGCGACCAGACAGAAGACGAGCCTGATTCTGAAGGGTCTCGACCCTGTCCGGAGGCAAAAAGGCTTTGCCTGTGGTCGTGTCCAGTATCACCCCTATAAATTGGAGGTGTTGGCAAGGGACCAAGTGGGACTTGACTTGGCTGATGGTAATACCTAGGCTGGTAAAAAGCTGCAGGTTAAGGAAAAGGGAGTGCAGGAGTTCTTCCCTGGACGAGGGCCGCCAGGAGCCAATCGTCCAGGTGAGGGAAGACCTGCACACCCTGGTTACGCAGGTGGGCTGCTACCACCGAAAGGCATTTGGTAAATACTTGGGGAGCCGAGGAGAGACCAAATGGGAGGGCCTTGAACTGGTAGTGGTCCCCCTGAAAGCAAAAATGGAGGTATTTGCGATGGGAAGGGCATATGGGGATATGCAGGTACGCACACAGCCACTGTCCCGGCCGGAGTAACGGTAGAAGGTTCTGCAAGGAGAGCATTCTGAAGCGTTTGTACTCCACGAACATGTTCAGGGAGCTGAGGTCTAGGATTGGCCTCAAGTCTCCCGTCTTCTTTGGAACCAGAAAGAAATGGGAATAGTAACCCATCCCCCAAAGGTGAGTGGGGACTGGCTCTATCGCTGCTTTCGACAGAAGGGACAGGATTTCTTCTAGAACCAGAGGAAAATGGTGCAGGGAGTACGACGACTGAGGGGGTGTTTTTTGAGGAGGTTTCTGTAGAAACTCTATCGAGTGTCCGGCAGATATGAGCTGGAGCACCCAAGCATCTGATGTTATCCTCTCCCAACCCGGCAGATGGGAGGAGAATCTCCCCTACCAGTTCCACTGGAATGGCCAGAGGCAGAGGGAGAAGCAGTGAGTCAGGAGGTGTGGGGCAGCGCCACAGCCGAGGCTCCCATGGACTTTTTGCTGGGGGGAGTCTTGGTTGCTGGAGGGGCCTGACATTTGTTGGCACGCTTTCCTTGGTTGGGCTTTTGTTTTTGTCGGGTTTGACGACAAAAAGGATGTCGCTGCCCCTGAGGGGGCCTGTACAAAGTCTGGACCAACTTTAGTGCAGTGTCCTTCTCCTACAGTTTGGTTATGATGTCCTTGACATCACCCCGAATAGCACTGAACCCTTGAGGGAGCATCCTGTATAGTGAACTGTACCTCAGGGACCAATCCTCACACACTGAGCCAGGCATGACAACACGAGGGCCCACGGCTAAAGCTGAGCTCCTGCCAGCTGTGTCCACTGTTGTAGGTGCACTCAAGCATGCCTACAGGCCGAATGAGTGAATGGACTAGATCTCCCAGTTCCTGCTTAGGTTATGAATCAGGAAGGAATCCAGCTTGGATTCCACCTGGCTGAACAGACTTCTGAAAATCCCCATATGGCGGCGTTAGTTGAGGGCTCTGAAGCCTAGAGTTGAAGAGGAGTAAATCTTCTTCCCGTACTGATCCAGAAGTCTGGATTCCTTGTCAGGTGGAGACGAGCTCAGATGTTTGGGGTTGGCGGAGGCGGCCGTGGGTGGCTGATCACAACTGAATATGCCTTGAGGTGAACACTAAAGTCTACTCTCTGGAGCCTGGTATAGCCTGCTCCCGGCCTTCCACGGAAGGAGGGCTAGCAGCGGATGGTTGTTTCAAATAGTGGAAACAAGATCGTGATGGCTTCGATCAGTGAGGAATCAGTGTGGGGCGGTCTCGGGCAGATCCAGATGGACAGTGAGCTTCTTCACTGTGGGTCTGGCTCCACTGATTGCCACTGACTTGTCTCCTGGAACTTCCTTAAGAGCTCCAAAAAAGAATGCTCCTCCAGAGGAGACTTCGGAGGGTCCCTTGGCCTTGGGCGTTCTGGAGTATTGGGCTCGACTCCATGATCAGAGTGGTTGGAATCAGAATCTGAGTCAGATGGCTCTGAGGTAGAAGAAGAAGACTCCTCCCTGGGAGAGGGAGGAACGACCTCTCTGGGAAGCCCCCGGGGGTGTGTGTCCTCCCCAACCCGGGTGCCAAAAGGTTCTCCTCTGGCGTCAGGTAAAGGGGAGGGAGTCTCCTGTCTCTGACATAGGGGGTCCGGCCGGCGTAGGGACTGACGTAGGAAGACAACTCTCGACCTCCTTGATGAGCTGAGCCTTGGACTCAGCCCACCAGGAGGCCAAGGTCTCCTTCAAATCCGCCGGCGGCTGTGGAGTGGGCGACAGAGGTGGAGGAGGAAGAGGCTCAGATATGGGTAGGGTGAGTACCCGTAATAAGAGTATCCGTAGCTCGACGGCGGGAAGCCTGACTACTGAGGCACTGGGTACTGCAGCGCCGGATAATGCAGCATCGGGTACTGCAGTGTCGGATACTGAGGAGCGATCCTCCAGAGAGGATGATACCTGTAAGGCCGCAACTCCAGCCGAAGTCGCGGCTGGTGTGGAAGACGAATTCTGCTCCCGGTGCTTGTCCGTCTCACGCTTCTTTTTGTGGCCTTCGGGGGAGAGTGATGCCTGCTTAAGTTTTTTCAACTCCTTCTTCATGGATGCCATTTTCTTTTTTTATGAGATGGGCTTCCAGGGACTGCTGCCTTCGCTTGTGGGTAGCAGAGTTGAATCTCTGGCAGTGCTGGCACTTCTCCATGGGGTGGTCTGAGCCTAGACAGAAGAGGCACAAGAAGTGGCAGTCCTTGTGTGGAAGCTGGGAACCACACGAGTTGCACTTGTTTTTATGCGATTCGGCGGGCGTTGGGGACGATATACACAGCAGATAGTATGAAAAAATGAAGAAAGCAGGTTGAAAAAGTTGAAAACTTTACAACTGATGAAGGTACTGACAAGCGCTGTTCTACCGCGAGGAACTTTCACAAGCCGACGGCGGTAAAGAAATGGAAGGCGGGCGTGGGGGACCATCCCTTTATACCGATGTCGTATGACACCAGTCACCTGCGTGGTGGCGGTCCCCCGCCAGAGACTGCTAGCTAGAAGTTTTCCGTGGGGTCCTGACATCTGGCGGCTTAGTCCCATCTGTGAATACCTATTGCAAGAGCCCTCTCGAAGCAAGATCATCTCCTCCATCGTCCGGCTTAACTGGTCTTCTGATGAAGCTGTGAGAAGCCAATTGTCCAGGTAGGAGTAGACAAAGTGACACCCCTCTCCTGAGGGCCGCCGCCACTACTGCCAGGCACTTGGTGAAAACCCTTGGTGCCAATAATAGGCCAAATGGAAGTGACCTGAACTGGTAGTGCCCTCCTTGGAAGGTGAAGCAAAGGTATTTCCTGTGGGATGGTAGGATCTTTATGTGTATATAAGCATCCCGCATATCCAGGGAGCAAAGCCAGTCTACGAGATGGAACATAGCAACAGACTCACTAAAGTCACCATTCTGAACCTTTTGTATTTGATAAAAGTTTTCACTTGGCTCAGATCCAGAATGGGACGGAGGTCTCCCATCTTCTTCGGGACTAGGAAGGAGTGGAAGTAATAGCCCTTGCCTCTTTGGGTATAGGGGACCGCCTGGATAGCTCTTTTTTCCAGCAAGGCCTGTATCTCTGCCCGCAGGAAAGCCACGTGGGAGGGGGAGCAGTGGGAGGGGATGGGCAGATTGTCCGGTGGAATCTGTATAAATTCCAGAGAGTATCCCCTCTCTACTATCTGGAGGACCCATCGGTCTGACATGATATTGGACCATCCGAATTGGTAAAAGGAGAATCTCCCTCCTACTGCCTCCCCCAGCACTTCCTCCAGAGGAGGGGGGGTCGATGAGGTCATGCTGTTGCAGGCGGGGTGGGCAGGGAAGGTCTGGCGCCTCGGGATTTTGGGGCCCTGGGTATCTGAAGCAACGGGGACCGCTTCTTTAAAGCCTCCCTTGTGCTGTGGCGGCATCTTCCCTGCTCCCTGATTCTTCCGAAAAGGATGGCTCCAGGTTGCCTGTGGTTTTGACCTGTACATGTGATGGACGTCAGACACCGCCTTGCTCGAATCTTGTAGTCCTGTTATGAGTTTTCTGTTTCCTGACCAAAGAGGACGGGTCCCTGAAAGGGAGCGTCCAAGATGGCATCCTGCAAATCCTGGCGAAAACCAGAATCCCTCAGCCAGGCATGCCTCCTCGTGCAGATACCTGTTGCTGCTGCCCTTGCTGCCATGTCTGCAGAGTCGTAAGAGCTCCTCGGCACGTGTTTGTCCACATCCATACCCGACTGGATGACAGCTAGGAGCTCTGCCTTGCCCTCCGAGTCTAGCTGAACCGTAGCCAGATCCACTGCTTTTGTACACAGTGACTTTTGGTATGTAACCATGTGGGCCAGGAAATTCAATGATCTGACCATGCAGGAAGCTGACAAACAGACCTTGCGGCCCATCTGGTCCAGCTTTTTGGACTCTGGATATGGGGGCTGTGAGCGCATGTGCCTCGGTTGTTGCACTCTGCCATGTGCAGCTGTGAGCACCACAGAGTCGACTTTTGATTCCTCACTCAAGAAAGGCTCCCCTTTGGGTGTTTTGTAGAGCCTGTCTGCTTTTCTTGGTACTGCCGTTGTGGTAGCTGGATGCTTCCAAGTCAATTTCATGACATCCTGGAGGGACGACCAAGGGTTTTGGGTTGCTCGGTAGCCCCCAGAAATTTCACCACATGTTGTCATATAGGATCCAACTCTTCTGTATCCCACTGATACAGGGCTTGGATATGCCTCATAATGTTCAAGGACGGGTCATCCTGAGGTGACCATGGCGAGTCCTTTCTTGGACTGGAGAAAGCATGGATAAGCTTGTCCTCAGAGGAGTACACTGAGGAAGAGTCTCCGGCGTTGTCTTCTGAAGAAGACAGCAGGCATCCGCTAGTAGACAGGACAGACGATGGGTACCTCTTCTTGCCGCCTGAACCAGGCGTTTGCCTATCATCATCATCATCGGGCGGCAGATGCTCTGTCAGAGGGGGTGGTTGCCTGGGCGACTGATCCCTGGGTGGCGGCTGGACGGGGGAAGTCCCCTTTAATGGTATTCCACTATGCATTGAAAAGCACCCCCACTTCCATCAGTGGGATGACTGGAGGTGGAGGTGTCGGGTTTGGTACATTAGAAGGGCCAGGCATCGGACCCTGTGGTCCTTCTGATATCGACATCTGGTCCTGGGGCACCTTGTTGGCTGATCAGGCCTGATGGGGTCTTATCCGGTGGCGCTGAATGGCATCTAACAGTTTCTCTCATACTACATATATTAGTTGTGAGAAAGAAAACTGTCCACTCTGGGGGGTTGAACCCAGGCCCTCTACCCTGTACTGCTTGGTAGCCTGAAGTGCTGCCTCTGTACATTTTTTTTTCTTTCTCACTGCAGTTGATTGATGCTGTGTCTCAGACTCCATTCTCCAAACCATTTCCCCTTTCATTGCCAGGGGAAGCCTGTCAGCCTTCTTTCTGTTCAAGTTTATTGGCAGGAAAACTCCATTGAGAATGCTCATTTACAAGGAGGTCCTGTTAGGACAATTGTCATCGAACAGTGTAAAACTACATAGACTTGACATGTAACACAGTTAAGAGCAATAGGGTACAATACAGTTCCATTATGGAAACAGTAAAACAAGGCATTCAATACAGCTGAGACAATTAAACATTTGTAGCAGGTGACCAATGCAAAACTATGAATATACTTTACGATTCTAACAGCAACTAGAGGCAGGCAGAAGGGAATGGTTAGACAAGGATAAGTGCATATTGTACTGGCTTTATCAAGGCTGACTGTGGGCTTTCTGGCCACATAATTATTTCATACATACCTTCTTTGGTGCATTTAGTACCACTTGTACTTTAATTTTTACTTACTTTCAGATTCTGAGTGGAGTGGCGAGAGCCAAGCGTGCTGCACAGTATGACTTGGCAGCTGGATGTGTTATTTCTAAGGCGTTAATGACTGATCCAGTAGCCAATCTGGAGCCTCACTGGGCTCATGAATATTTAATTATACATACAATATACTTTACAGACAGCAGTATCAGAATGGTTTCTCCAGTCCACTTTTCAGTCTCAAGCGGAAAAGTAACTCAGTGACTCAACAGGGTCAGAACATTACTGGCACAGTCATCATTGGTCAGGCAAGACCTAATAGGCCACTGGGACAGGGGTACACTAGCTGCAACTAAAGCACTAAGTCATCGCAAACCAACCTCACACCATCTACTGGAACAATAAAGGGCACTGGCTGCAACATGGAACTGATTTGTCTAGTAACAGGCCTCATGTAGGCCACTGGGACAATAAAAGGCACTGGTTGCAACTGGGAACCTGATTCACCAGTGAAATGGCCTCTCAAAAGCCAGTGGGACAATAAAAAGGCACTTGTTGAAGTGCTGGTCCTGAAGAGGAAAACCTGACCCACAGTGCGACAGAGGCCCTCACAAATAAGGTGGGGCAGCTCCTATACTTCCTTCTTTCCCTAACGGTTTGGGTATGAAAGTAGTAGCATGATTACCAGGACCTAACCGGACTCGCAGTCTAATCTTGCTTAGTTGACCACCCAACTGTAATCCATAAAGCCTGTAGGTCGGTGCTGGTTAAAAAGACTGGTTGTAGGTGCCACAAGCATATGCGAAGAGGTAGTTTGAAACTGACAGTTTAGCAAATAGGTAGTTCTTAGGAGCACCAAGGGAAAAGGCAGTCTCTAATAAAGGCACTGACGAGTAGGCTGTCTAAATGTGACCACCAAATAATTATGCAATCCATAATGTGGGCACCAAAGGATTAGTAATCTTAATGTGGGTGTTAATTAGGCAATCTCAACCTGGACACCAAATAATTTTACAGCCTCAATGAGGGTGCTAACATGTAAGGGCCAGGCAGCCCGTGTCTAGGGCTATATGGTGGCATCTTTCATCCAGAAAGAAGCCACTTTATGCCATGAACACTGTACCTCTAATTTACCATGCCACCACGGAACTGAAATGGTTCAGGGTGTATTCATCTTTCTAACTGCATGCTTAAAGCTAGACATACCTCCTGATGATGTTCAATTTTAAATTTGGTGGTACAGTAACAGTGTCAAACCGCTATTTCAGGTTTTGTCTTCTAAACTGAATGCCCATGTTATTATCTGGGTCCGAAATTTGAGGATCTTACAAGACTGACAAATTGGGGGAAAAAAACCCTCTTCAATTACTTACTGAGTCTTAATAAATCCACTCCATCTCTATATATTAGGGCAGAGTTAGGGTTTGAGAGTTTTAAAACTGTGGTCGATTCATCTGTTCTGAACTACTGGATTAAAATAACAAAATGACGCGAGGACAGTATTGTGAGACTCTGTCTTATTGAAAAGAAAAAATGGGTGGCCCTTGGCTGTAAATTTCTGTCTGGTTGGAGAATGTTTAATCACTTTTAAGAAGATGCCAATTAAATTATCTGTGGAATTATGTACAGCAAAAGGACGCTTAGTCTCAAATATAAACATTATATTAAAAATAAGACTGGGGTCTCAATCAATCAAAAGATTTGCTAGCAATTATGAGTTAAAAATGTTCCCTTAGTACTCTAAAAATTATGTCTGGTTCACGTTTAGGCAGTATCTCGACTACATTCTCGACCCAAAGAACAGAAATGCTTTCATTACTTTCCCAAGTAATGTTTTGGCCACCAGGTTCTCAAAAGACCCTAATCCACATAATAATAACTGTTCTTGTTATGTTGGTGGGCCTGAGAATCTTGAACACATACTTTTACACTGGGCACAATATATTAAACTAACAGAAATTTGGTCAGATTCAATTATTGCAGGATCATCTTCCATTCCTGTTGATCAGGTATCTTTTTTATTAACTGTTAATGATGAATATATTATAAAACAGATGGTGAATTATTTTGCAAAAATAAAATGTCTGATAATTAATAAGCCCTACTTTAGTTCAAGGGTCTTACCATAATTATTTATTCTTGCTATCCTAATTTTATAGGTTACTTGTATTTGCATATTTGCATCCATATGCACTTTTTTTTTACAATGTATTATACTTATTATATTGTAGTCTTCCTTTTTTGTCACTGTATTCATTTTGTTTGTTAAATCTATTCTCCTCCCTCCACCCACCCACCCCCTGCCTCTTGACTTCTTCTGAACTTACTTGGCTTCAGCTTCCACCCGACTTGCCCCACCCCACTCCTGTAGAAATGCATGCACATCCCACTATACAGGACCGGTGGGAGCCATGCCAGGTCGCCAGTGCGGGGCCTGCAAAGGGTCAGAGAATCATCCTAGCTAGCCAGGGTGCTTTTCCATGTTCTCCCTTCCCATGGTGTAGAGGAGGTGGCATGCAATGACGCCAATGGCTGAGCTTTGCATGCTTCCATATGCAGCACCATGAGCATCTGCCCCGCCTACACCCTCCTGCACGTAGTACCAGTGGTCTGACCCCCAGTCACCACTAGGGACCAAGCTAACACCAGGTGCTGTCCTCACCCCCTTCCCAGAGGAGGACAGCAGTCCCTTGGGTGCTTAAGCCTCCTGCCCAGCCCTCTGACTCTCGAGTTCACTCCTGAACTTGGGTTGTCGGCAATGCACACAGTAGCATTACTGCTGAGCCGATGGTCCAGCTTTACCTATTTATTAATATACTGTAATGGCTGGAACAATGAAACATATCAACAATAACCATGGGTGTGGCCTGAGGGAACCAGGGGCACCATAGACATATGCAGGAATACCATCAAACAGGAAACCACTCTTAAATCAATGTCCATACTGGGAGCTGGGGTCAAACAGGTTGCATATTTATTTGCTATACTGTTGTCACACAGCTTCAAAGAGCATCACCCTCGTCTGATCCATTATGGATGCCATAACTTCATTTCATTACAGCCATGTTCAATACCGTTACCATCACTATTACCGTTGCTGCCATACTTCTGCTGCACTGCCCCTCACTCTTGACTAGGCATACTACTAATGGAACTATCTGACACTATCTTTCTTACTTTGCAGTGTATACTTAGTCTTAGCATGGCACAGGGATCAGGAAAGGACGAACCAGAGCTATTAATAGCTCCTACTATTAATAACATCCATGCTTTCTTCCGTGACTGATCCCTAGCTCTGATATCAGCCATGGGAGGTTCTGGGATGTGACCCTAGCAGTGTTCTTCACAAAACGTCAGATGGAAGGATCAGTCAGATAAAAAAAAAAAAAAAACAGCAACAGCACCGACTTAGGCAAAATTTTACTTTTTATGCAAAAACAAAAAAGAGATATACTGGATTTTTAGCCCACTCACCATAAAATAAATAATGAGACCTTATTTGAAATTTCCACATATTTAATCGATGCTCCATAGAACACTTTGAAAGAAAAGGTTAACCGGACCATGTGTGACATCTTCCTAACAGAAAAAGAAAAATAGGAGTTCAAAGGATGAAAAGATGGGACTGTGTTTTGAACACAGAATTGACAGAATCTAAAACTTTTGATTATTAAGGAGTTGGAGAATTGGGAGTCAAACTTGAATACAAAGATTTGATATATACAAGAGTGAGTGAGCCGACTAAATGGCATGAAATTGAAACCAGTTTCCTGATGAAGGGTTTTCCCAAAGCGTAGAACTATATACCAGATGTCACAGATTAAATATGTGAAATTTCAAATAAGGTCTTATTATTTATTTTAGGATAAGTGGGCTAAAAATCCAGTATATCTCTTTTCTGATTTAGCATAAGCTTATACTGGTCCTTGGCCTCTCCCAAAGAACA
Organism: Neoceratodus forsteri; assembly: GCA_016271365.2. NCBI lineage: Eukaryota > Metazoa > Chordata > Ceratodontiformes > Ceratodontidae > Neoceratodus > Neoceratodus forsteri. The sequence continues at coordinate 1,073,452,626 of CM057456.1, forward strand.
AAGACTAATATTTTTTTGTTTAAACTTTTTTGAGGTGATGGCTGTACTGCAGTGGTCTTTTTTTGTATGCAAAAAGCCTAGGCAAGAACTGCCCTACTCTAATGTGTCGGGCTGTTATTGCTGGACATTTCCCTTTAATAGTATTCATTAAGTGACCTAACTGCATTTCTGTCCTGAGTGTGTTACATATGTGCGTCTGCTCTTTGCTGACAAAGATATGTCCCCCATACGTCATAAAGGGCTCCTTATAGCCATAATACCTGTTCAATATTTTTATTCATGATCTGAAGTCCAGAGTCTCAAGTAATGTAATTGTATTTGCAGATGACACCAAGTTAATGAAGTTGGTTGACTCCAGAGAAGAGTAAGATAGCCTGAAAAGGGATTTAACAATACAGCACTGGGGGACTGAGTCAACATGTGGCAAATGAAATTCAATAAAGATAAGTGTAAGGTCCTTCATTTAGGACCAACCAATTCAGGTCAGGGGTATGATTAAAATGCATTTATTTTTAATTTGCATCAAACAGATGGCAAGATGGCCCTCTAAGATATATCTTGTTTCTATGAGGGTTTCTTAGCACAGTAGGGTGCAAAATGGCATGCAGTCACTAAAGTCAGTGTCAGTGGCTCAGCAGGTTGCACACTCACTTTGTTAGTTAAGCAGTGGCCATGATTTATTCTAACTGGCCATCTAAACTACCCAAATTTAAGTTTTTAAAACAGCCCCATTCAAGTCAATGGACACTCGGCCCGACGCTACTCAAATAGTGATGTCACAAAACAAAGTAGTGTGGGGGTAGATCAGGACAGGTCAGTCTAGGCAAAGGTACCAGGAAGTGGAAGAGATCGGTATGGCGGAGCTCTACAGAGTAAAAATACGATCCCTTCCCTTACAAAATGGGGGCATTCGGAAAAGGAATTTTTATGAAGGATTTAATTTGGGGGCAGGTAAGGGCTATTTGAGTTTCTTGAGGGCACCAGGTAGAAAGTTGCTCTTTAAAAAAACATAATGTAGTCGATTACAGTGTCACCAGCCTACTGTGTCTCTCTCTTCCCCCTTCCCCTAGGAAAGGTAGAGGAAATCTAGATTTATTTATTTAACAGACAGTCTGCATCTAGCTTGGTTGAGAGCTTCTTTAACGTAACAAGGAGACATTAACAATTTATAAACACTGTTCTATATTTTCCATATTATCTACCATATATCAGTGTCATTATATCATACAAGTCCTAAAATAAAAAATCATTCCCAGAATCATATTTTTGGAAAGTGTTTCCAGTACTTAAGTTTAACAAGGGGAGGTAGACTGCGGAATTCTTTCTCCGTTTGACTCTTAATTTCATCCTTAATAATATTAAACAACTGATCTTGATTAACATGTTGCTGTAGGGAAAACCTGCATCATCTGCTTTGCCAAATCCAGTACCTCATAATAGCAAAAAGAACTAACACACTGCCTTTGTTGAATATTTTCCAATGATTTGAAACAATTCCTAGTACAAAGGTGTCGTAATTCAGGTACTGAAAGGGTAGACATACCCAAGCATTTTTCACTATTTTCCAGAATTCTATAATATAAGGACACTTGAAAAAAAAGTATGGAATAGTTTCTAATGTATTTATACAGCATGGTCTTGGACAGTATCAATCGGATACTCTTTTGTGTTTCAAGTTGCTTTTTACATTAAGTTTTCCTTGTGCACTTAACTGTACCACATCCCATGTTTTCTCAGGGAGTCTTTTTTCTGTAAGCATCTGGCATATACACTGTTTTTCTGGTCCACCTCTATCTTCAAAAGGTTCTGCTCTAAAGAAGTGGTCTACAATCAGGCTATATAAATATTGTCTTGTATAAGACAAGAAATGCTGTTTTTCTGTTTGTCACTGTTTTAATTTATCAATGCTGTATTTCAGGTGTTTTGTAAGTCCTTGTGTTTTAAGGTTTTTGGGTAATGCTGTATTATCTTCCCATCCAGTGAAAAGAAAGTGTATTTTTTTAAGTAACCACCCAGTCCATACAGAATTTCCTTGTCCTAAAAGGGGAACAACATTTGTAAAGAAGAAGATACTAAAGAAAAATGCAATAGGATTAGGCACTCCTAGTCCTCCGTCACTGACTTTTAAATAATGTGAAGTACACATTAAGCATGGGGATTAATGTTGTTAGCCGACGCCCCTTTAAGAGCACTTAGAACCTGCATGTAGCAAACTGTTGCACTGCCTGGCAGGCAAGCAGTAATACCTGACAGGGTGGGCGGTATTGGGCTATAACGGACTGCAGGCGGAGGGCCTTATAGCCCCTGGAAGATCTGGTGTAGCCCAATACCACCCACCCTGGAGGGTATTATTGCACTTAGAAAATGGACAGTGTAAAAACAAAAAGTTTAATAAAAAATTGTTAATGAATAGTTAGTTTAAGATCAGTTTTATAATAAAATAGCTCCTCCTCCTGCATGAGCTATGGAGTTATGTCCTATTAGAGACCCCTAGTTAAAATAAAAATGGTTGTGTGCATGCAGTGTATGTTTAATTTAATCTAGGTGGTGTTTAATTTTTATTCTTTTACCTCCTCCCCATGGTAATAAAAGTGTGCTATTTTTGTATGTGTGTTTTAAACACCAGCTGATGCCATAGCGATCCTGACACCAAGAAAATAGAGTGTGAGCGCGGACGGCAACAGATTGGATTTACTTGCACAGAATTGTTTTCATTCCCTTACAGTCATTTTTTTTTTTTTTTGGAAGAGAGACAGAGAGCTGAAGGAAGAGCTGCGGTAAAGGAAAGGTCAGTGCTAGTAAACGAAGGGTTGTGATCATGTTGTGCAAAAGAACGGTGCCTTCAGGGAGAGTGGTCAGTTGGAGGGCAGCATAGTTAAATATTGGGGAATACAGCCGGCAGTAAAGAGTCATTGGTTTAACCCCCCAAAACAACTGTAGGATCCCATCTTTTTTCATGTGCTACAACCCCCCAAACTTCGTCGCAGCTGCATAGTGCTGCCAAGGCTCATAGTCTGGCAAAACAAATGAGTAAAAGCTGCCATTAGCAGATACACTGATTTGAAGATCCCTCACACTTCAAAGTTGCATCTGCACATTTCAGGAAGCAGGAAGTGCGCTCCGATCTCTGCTGTTTGTCGTGGGGATTTCCACAAATGGCTTTTTTTTTTTTTTTTTAACAGTTTCCCGGTACTTGCTGCCTACCTTAAGGACCGGAGTCCGCTCTTACCGTTCTCTTTTTCTATGTTGCTGTTTTACTGGTTCGGTCCTCGCTGCCTACCCGAGGACCGGGAGTATGAAGAGTGCCGTTCAGTGGCACTACAAACAACAACAGCCCTGCCAGTGGACACAAAACATTAGGTACTGTTGTAGCTATCTCTGGAAGGGGGCTGTGGCAATTTGTTGATGAGAAGGTTTTTGTTGCTTTGCTTAAGACATGGGAGATCAAGGGAGGAACTGGCATGCTCAAGCTATCACTCCCTCAGCGAGTGAAACAGGGAAAAAAGTCATTTGTATTTATTTTCTTATTATACTGGTGCTGATTTTTTTTTTTTTTTTTTTTTTTACATTACTCAGGGTAAAGTGTCTGGGCTACAGACTGAAGTTGGGGGGGTTCTCGCTAAGCGCGGGTGAAAAAATGGTGGCAATCTAAAATTAAAATAAAGTGTTTTAACCAATTAGGAGGCAAGGTAGGCACTGTGATACTTCAGTCTGTTAAGGGGCAGTACAGGCTGGCACTTTATTTACTGGGCATCTACTGAAAGTTAATGTACCGCCCTAGCAAGAATACTGGCCAATCAGATGCCAGGAAATAAAAAGCCCATTTTCTAATGTCAAGTAATGCCTGTCAGTCAGAGAAATTGTCTGTCTGGGGCTAGTCCTCAGGAATAGAGCATGTTTGCTGTGCAGAATAAACCTTTATTCATTATTTTCTGTGTACATCAGTTATTACGCACAGTCCAGCAAGGGGTCCTCACCAGCAGACAACGAAGGGTCTGGCAGACCACAGAGAAAGTAAGGGTCTTTTAGTGGCAGACCAAACCAAATGCCACAATAAGTAAGTCCTCTTTTGACCAGATTCAATAACTCCCCATAAAACAGAAAAGAAATAGCCTAACAGTTTACTTTCCAATTGTTTGGGTATAGGGTAAATGTAGCTAATATATAAAAAGAAAGGGATTAAATACGTTTTTATTACATAGATACATTTTAGTTTACCCATGTTCCACTTATTCAACTGATGAATTTGGGGTTCTGCTGACTCAGTTTTTAATTTCTAGTTAAATTCGGCCATATCACCTGTATCACAATATATTCCTAGAATTTTCTGAGGTTCATATACTATGGAGATATCTACAAAATGTGTTTCACCTCTATCCTGAGACCCAATTAGTAAACAAAAACTGTTTGAAAAGTTTAGCTCAGCACCTGTTAATTCTGTAAAGGTTGTTAAAATGTGTAGAGCATGGACACCTGATGTGTAGTCTTGAACAGTCACCACTACGTCGTCTGCATATGCACTGACTTCTACAGGGGGGAGATTTGGACTTATTAATCCCTTTCACTGTGCCCGATTTATTAATTGCACTAATAACAGGGTTGAGAGTAGATATATATAACATGGGACTTAAGGGGTACCCTTGACAAACCCCTCGTTTTACCCATCTCTTATTCTTTAACCACCCTTTTAACAAAGGCTGAACAGAAGTGCTTTTACAGTACTTTTTAACCATGATATAAATTGTAAGGGGATCCCATATTTTGCAAGACATAACCATAAAAAAAAGTGAGAAATTTTATCAAAAGCTTGGGCTAGGTCTAGGCTTATAATGTAAGTTTTAATGCAGATTCCTGAATAAAATTCACATTTTCTGTAAGCAGGATTAAATTGTCGGAAATTTTACGTGTTGGAATCGTACAAGTCTGTGATGGATGAATAATCTCAAACATAGCGTTTACTAATCTTTCACTTAATATTTTTGCTAGGATTTTTAAGTCTACATTCAGCAAAGTGATTGGCCTCCAGTTGTTAAGCATTTTCCTGTCACGTTTTTTAAAAAGGAAAAAACAGAACTCCCATATTCATTTTGGCTGGAATATCCAAGTTTTTTTTTTATTTATTGAAAGTATCGGAATTACAAACTTTTGAGTCAGAGACTCATTTACAAAGGCTCCACGTAAAAAGTCAACAAGTGAATACAGTGTAAGTTTACATGGTGATAATGAAAAAACAACATTAAGCAGGGCAAAATACAGAGTAAGTACTACTGTGGAGGCAAATTATACAAGGTGTGCAAACAGAATGCAAGCTGAACACAATAGATACCATAAAGTACTGGTTAGTAAGAACACAGAGAGGAGAACAGCTCAAAGAGGGCACAGGTAAGGGGACAGGCAGTCCAGGGGACCTTGTCACACAGTAGGGAAGGAGGTAACTAGTTAATGGGGAAGGGGGAGGGACTAGGAGGACCTTTGTAGGATATCTGGGGGGAGACAGAAGGAAAATATAGAGGGTGGAACAGAGGAGGGGGAGTAGACAGAGAGCAAGGAAACCATAGAAGGAGGGAGGAATCGGGAGAGAAAGGAAGGGTGGTTAGGAGGTAGAGGAGGGATAAACATAGAAACATAGAATTTGATAGCAGATAAGGACCACTTGGCCCTGAAGTCTGCCCATTTCCTACCTAATGGATAAGCTGCAGATCCTACTTAACCAGCAGCCTACTTCTTCCTACCCCTTCCCTAGAATTGCCTTATGACTATCCCATGCATTCTTGAATTCCACCACTGTTTTGACTCCACAACCTCCTCAGGAAGGCTGTTCCATGCATCCACAACCCTCTCCATGAAAAATACTTCCTCACATTACCTCTGAGCGTCCCCCTCTATCTTCAAATTGTGCCCCTTGTTCTTGCACCTCTTTTCTGAAAGATGCTACCATCTTGGACTTTGCTGATTCCTTGAGGTTCTTGAAAGTTTCTATCATGTCCCCCTCTCTCTCCTTTCCTTGAGGCTATACATATTAAGCTCCTTAAAGTCTCTCTTGCATATGGCTTCTGGTGCAGATCCTGCACCATTTTAGTTCCCTCCTCTGGACTGCCTCCATCTTGTCTATGTCTTTGCAGAGATTGGGTCTCAGAACTGCACCATGATACTCAGATGGGGTCTCACCAGCTGTCTGTGCGGAGGATAACAACTTCCTGTTTTCTACTGGTGATGCCTCTCCTATGCAACCCAGAATCCTCCCAGCCCTCTTTACTGCCCTCTCACATTGTTTGTCCACCTTTAGGTCATCTGATATGATTACCCCCAGGTCCGTGTCATTTTTGTTGTTGTTAGTATCTCACCCCCCATTGTGTACTCTTCCCCTGAGTTTAAGTTTCCCAGGTGCATTACTTTGCACTTCTTAGCATTCAATCTAAGCTGCCATACAACTGGCCATTCCTCCAACCTTGCCGAGTCCCTTCTCATCCTTTCCACTCCATCTTGTGTATCAACTCTGTTGCAGATCTTTGTGTTGTCTGCAAAGAGACATACTTTTCCTTCCAGTCCCTCTGCAATGTTACTTATAAAGACATTAAAGATGACCGGTCCTAGTACGGAACCCTGCAGTACCCCACTAGTAACCCCCCTTTCTTCAGAGTGGACTCCGTTAACTATTACCCTCTGTGTCCTGTTCTCCAGACAATTCTTTACCCAGGCTACCATCTTGGGACCCACTCCCAGGCTGGCCAACTTGTATATTAATCTTCTGCGTGGGACTGTGTCAAATGCCTTGCTAAAGTCTAGGTAGGCCATGTCCATAGCCCCTCCCTGATCTACTACTTTTGTCACCCAGTCAAAGAAATTTATTAGATTCGACTGACATGACCTTCCCGCTGTGAATCCATGCTGCCTTGGGTCCTGTGCCCCTCTGGCCCTTTAGGTACTCAACAATTATTTCCTTCAGAAGTGGTTCCATCATTTTCCCAATCACTGAGGTTAAACTAACAGGTCTGTTAAAGTCAGAGGGAAGTCAAGAGAGAAAAAAAAAAGGGGGGGAGGGTGTATGTTGCGAGAGGGGTGGTGGTGCTAGGAGCAGTCACAGGTGGTACGAGACAGTAGGTGTTGCCATAGTTTAATTTTTAAACAGGTTTAATTTATTTTCAGAGAGAACCTCAGGAGGTAGACTATTTAACCAGAGGGGAGCTCTGTACATGAAAGCACGCTGTCCATGGGCTGTTCTGTAAAATGGGATAAGGAAGGAGACTTTAGTGGAGCTTCTGGTAGCCTGCGGAGCAGGGGTGACAGTAAGGAGTTGCTGGGCAGTGGGTGATGAAGGACTAAGGGTGAGCTTGCGTGCCATTAGACATGTATGGTATGGAAGTCTCCCAGAAAAATTCAGCCAGTTCACTTGCTGACAGAGGTCGCAGGTATGGGTGAGCCTATGTCCATTCACAACAAGGCGACAAGCTTTATTTAGGGTGACCTTAACCTTATTTAGCGAGGTGTCATTCGCACTGCTGTAGATCACTATTCCATTATCAACAATGGAGAGGACTGGGCTGACAACGACAAGCTTGAGGGCATCAGCAGTGAAATGAGACTTGTGCCTATAGAGTAGTTCAGTTCTAGTATTTACAGCTTTGCAGACCTGACTGATATGCTCCTGGAAGAAGAGGGGTTAAGGGTGATGCGAGTACTTAAAATTTATAACTTGCTCTAGAGGCTGGCAGTGGCTGTTGAGAAGAGTGAGTGGCACATCCTTATGTTTATTCTGGGAGTTTCGAACAGCATCACTTTATTTTTTTATAGTTTAAGATGAGTTTGTGTAAGGCGAACTAAGAGTCAATTTCCTCAAAGTTCTTTTGCAAATTGACCTACGGGGGAGAGGGGCTGGGTGACTAGCATATACAACGGCATCATCCATGTAGAGGAGCAGGTTGCCCGAGCAAGCTGAAGGAAGGGACTTGAGGAAGGGGTTGAAAAGTAGCAGTCCTAATATAGACCCTTTAGGAACCCCATAATGAACTGGGAGGATGGAAGAGACTGTCTAGGATTTTAACTCGTTGAGATCACCCACTAAAGTAGTTGGAAAATCAGGAGGCGACTTCTTGGGAGAGACCAAGTGCTGAGAGGGACTTTACAAGGAGAGCATGACTGACCGTGTCAAATGCTTTAGCAAGGTCTATAAAAACAGACCCTACTAAATGACCTCGGTCCCAGACCTTCTGGGTAAAATCAGTAAATTCTAGGAGGGCAGTGGGGGTGCTATGTTCCTTCCTAAAATCATGTTGCTGTTTACATTGTAGATTATACTTGGTGACGTGGTCAGTGAGCTGGTCGGTAACTATCCATTCAAGGGCTTTGGAAATGGAATGGAGAATAGAGCTAGGGCGGTAGTTACTACAGGAGGTCCTATCCCCGCTTTTGTGCACTGGAGTTACCACTGCAGCCTTCCATTGTGATGGAAACTGACCGAGGGAGAGGTTTAGGATTTTTGCTAGTGGCGGCAGAACTGCATCTAGGGCCAAATGTAGTAACTTAAGGTCCAATGAGTCACCACTATGCCTGGATTTTCCCAAAACCTGGGTTAGGTATGATCTTGCTTCCCTGAGGAAGACCAACCTGAAACAGAAAGGGGGGTTACGTGTGGGGGCCAAAGTTGGTAGGAAACCAGAATTATGAAAGAAAAGGGGAGCACACTGCTAAGGTCTGTGAATGCAACGTTAAAAGTGTCGGCAATGCACAGAGGGTCCTGAGTGGTAACACCGTTGATATTAAGCAAGGAAGTGGGGGAGGAGTTGGGCCTACCAGAGATTTCCTTTATAATTACCTCAGAAATTCCTTCCATTTTCCCAGGAAGAAGAAAGGCTAGTTTTAAAGTGGGCAGCCTTTGCAAGATGAATCTCATGGGTACACATGTTTCTGGCTGTCCTGTAGCACTGTCTGTCAGCTGGGAGGTCTGATGCCATGGCTTTGTGCCAGAGGTTATCTTGGGTAACCATGAGACTTAGGAGTGCTGGGGTGATCCAAGAGGGTATCCTGTGACTATGGCGGCCACGATTGAGCACTTACAGAAAGGGTAACTCAATCACGGCGCCTGTGCACAGGGCTGCTCGGGCAGGAGGGCAACCGGATGGAGGGATCGCACATGTAGCAACAGGATGTCGCTATATGTACATGCACACAGGGGGGGGAACCCACCAAGTGACAGGCGGAAGGTGAGGGAGGGGTTGTGGGGTGTAGTGTGGCAGTGGGCTGCCGAGCTGGCCATGTGGTGTGGTAGGTTGGTGGCAAGCTAAGGTTGAGAGGGTGGTGGGTTTGGTTCTGGGCACGCATTCCTTTTTGCGCCAGTCGTGTTTTTTTTTTCTCGCCTTAGTGCCCCCACGGAGTTGAGAATCCTTTAGTGGGGGTGTGCGGGGGGCACAGCTCCCACATGAAAAAAAAAAAAGCCTCTGGTGCCCTTTTCACTGTGGGCCAGGACTGTACATTGGCAAAATTGATTTTCGGCAATGTACAGTCGCCCTAACGGCGATTGCCTTTCCGTGATCGCCGTTATCACATGGAACCATCCAAGGGTTACTAGGGCCTTTGATAATGCATTTGGAGAAGGGGTGAAAATATCACAGGTGGAGTTGAAGTTGGAGATGAAGTGGGCAAGGACATAATCTACACAGGTGGCTGAGTCAATGGGGGACCAGACGCATGTGAGATGGTAGTCCCGGAATTGCTGAAGCATCCCTTTCTTGAGGGAGCGCTTATAAGTTACCTTTGCGGGAAGTTTTGGGGAGCGATTAGTCCAATGACAAAGGATACGGAAGTGGATGCTAAGAGTATCAGGTAGGACCACAATATTAGATAGTTGCTCAAGGTGACTGGAGAGGACGAGAGATCAGAGTGCTGGTATCCATTCTATAATTGATCCTAGTGGGGAAGGACACAATCTAGGCAAGGGCGACGGCAGCAGCTGCATCTCTATAAGGAGCAGCATCAGGGGCCAACCAGTTTAACATAGTATTATATACTTGAACCATTTCCACAGAGCAGTGCTCCCAAACCACTTGCAAAATTCTGAGGACAACCCATCAGTACCTGGAGCAGTATTAGTTTTGAGAGAGCTGATGACACTCTCCAACTCCATGTGTGATACTGGAGTAAGTAAGGCCTTCTTTTGAAACTGAGAAATCTGAGGTAAATCTAGCTTATTTAACCAATCTTGGGTTTTACTATTACTATGAAATTCTGTCCCACATTTGATTTGAATAAACTTATCAATTTCATACAGAATATCAGTTTTAGTATTGATCACATCCCTGTTGTGATTTCAAGCTGTACAATGTGTTTATTTTCTATTCTGTAGTTACAGTTTTCATGTGGATTAATTAAACAAGACTTCTCTTGAGGCCCGAACTTTTGCTCTGCTTCTAGAGATTGAATCTATTATACTGCAAGGATTTTAGTTGTTCTTTAAGAATATAGATCTGTTGTGAGGCATTGTTAATGCTTTTCACTCTTTCCTGTAAAACTGTAATAGGTATTTTAATCTCTATACCTTTTTTATTATAGTTTTGTGTCCTAGATATATGTTTGAAACAGGTTATAAAATCATTTTTTGAATCTAACTACCAAGTTTATAAATCATCATATAAATATAGTACAGATTTTCTGGCACTAATTAATTCTACCAAGATTTCTTGGTTGTTATCCTGTAATAAAGTAGTATTTAACCTCCATGTGCCCTTCACATATGCTACCTCTGACACATCAGCTAAATGGACACTGATCAAACAGTGCTCAGAAGTTGCAACTACCTGTGTCTTGGAGTTTTGAATTGTTATTGCATCAGGAACAAAAAAATGAAAATTACGTACCTACCGTAATTCCTGATCTTTCTGTGTATCTTCACCATTCATCACCTGTGGGTACTGGCCTGAGGTCACGACCCCGTGGGAGCTTTTTTTTTTGGATAAATGGAGTCGAAGCACTGATAGCGCCACACTCAAGGCCGACACACTGCGTGGCGCTCGCGGGTTGGCCGTTAGGTACCGTCGACCCCGCCCTCCCGCCAGTTCTGAGTCACCGTAGAGTAAGAAAGGGTTGAGAGGGAGGAACAAGGAAGTCCAAAGGACAGACAAAGGAAAAGATATACAAACTAAAAGGAGAAATAAACGACGGAGAGGATAGAGGGAGAGTTAGAAATCTAAGGGGATTGGGAAGGGGGCCCCAATCTCTGGAAGCAGAAAGGAGAGGGAAGGAGTGAGGGAAAAACTAGAAATAGCGAGGGGGGGGGACATACCGTGAACCTTAGACCTGTCTCCAGACTGTATAGGAACCGCGAAGGAGTAGCCAGAAGGCTGATTTTCCAGAATTCAAGGCACAGAACCATTGGCAATAAACTCCGACATGAGCAGACGCGGCTATTCTGAAAGAAAAGACAGGATACAGGGTTGTCCTTCCCTGAAACCACATATCTGGGGTGAGAAAAAGTTTCTTAAATGAATTTGAGGGTTGAGTCCCTAAGGACAAGAACAGAGGAAGAGAGAGAGAGAGAGAGAGAGAGAGAGAGAGAGAAAAGAAGAGAGGGCAACCACCAACCCCCAACCCACAGGGGTGGAGCCAAGGCACTGGTGAGAGAAGTGCCCTCTCCCCTCCTGTCAGAAGGTAAAAATCCCCCTGTGTGCCCTAGGTCACCCAGCTCCTGACCAGCGGAAATGAAGGTGGGGGGAAAAGAGAGGCACACAGACGGAGGGGGACCCAGAGACTGAGGCCCCGGGGCATGAAGGGTGGGATTGTGATGAATGGTGAAGATACACAGAAAGATCAGGAATTACAGTTGGTACGTAATTTTCATATCTTATCTGTGTCAATCTTCGCCATTCATCACCTGTGGGTGAGTACTGAGCTCCCCCCCCCCCGAAGGGGGCCCTAAACCCTAAAGGACTAAGTCCCTTAGCTCTCAGAGGGAGAGAGAACCTTTATGGGCCTGGTGAGGCCCAAGACTGGGGAGAGTGAGACGGATACCCCCTCAGAGAGGGCAGGAGGTTGCCCCGACAGACGCCACCTCACCCTACGACAGAAAAGATGGGTTCTCCGGTACTTGGAGGAAATCACCCTACGCCGGGCCAAGGGTGAGAACAGGGAAAGATGCAGCCATGCCATCCGACTAATGCAGATCGCTGACCCTACGACCCTGGAAGCTACCTCGTTGGCGTTGTAAGATGCCCTCGCTTGGTGCCTTGCTAGCTCCAGGCCACATGCAGAGAGTGCAATGGCTCATCTGGTTACCTCCGTATCACACATAGAGGCTAGGAGTTGACCTAGGCTGGACCACAGAAACTTATCATAGGTAGCATAGTGGGTCTGATGTGCAGAAACTGAAAGAAGCAACCATGCCAAGTAGAAGGTCCTCCTCCCCCCAGTTAAAATCCATGGAATCTTGATCCGGGGCAGTCCACGGCCGAAGAAGCAAAAGCCCATGGGGTGTCCAGCTGTCAGTCCTGACTGAGGATGAGCATATGACCTGGAGACTCCGGGAGGGCATAATACCTCTGGCTCAGATCCCTAGGGGCTGGGACTCCGGCAAAGGGCCTTTGCCAGAATTACAACAATGCCTCCTGGAAAGGAGCAGGCCAGGCAGGCACCACAAGGGTGTCCACACTGAAATCGCCTAGGAAGGCGTGTGCTGAATGCTCCGGATTGTGCTGTGTGGTGAGGTGAAATTCAGGTCCTCCATCATCCTCACAGAAAGCTGATACTCTGAGAGATCAGTAGCAGGAGAGATGTGGACAGAGGGCTCCTCTCCTCCTAAAGAGGGGGATGAGGAAGCGGACCACCTTGGAGATCCAGGGGTTGGCTGCTCAGGGGGAAGGTGGAACACCTGTCTGTCCATGGTCCTGACATATGAAGGGAAGTGAGCAGCCACACCCCTCAATTGCTCCCAGGAGAGAGAGAGAGGTCCCCTAGGACCAAGAATGCCTGGGCGCAGGAGATGGTGACAGAAGAGTGGGGGAGGCCAACAGCAGGCGACTGTCCTCTGTCCGGACAAGAGAGCGCACCAGGAGCCTCAAGAGAAGAAGGGTTCCAGAAAACCCAACAGCTGACAGCCGTTCAACCATGCTGGAACTGCCTAGGTTGTGCCCTGAAGATTACCCCATGTTGGGTGACCAGGACCGTGGAATTCCCAAAGGACGGTCCCTACCCTCAAGACCAGGGCCCTGTCGGGAAACCAAGAGAAGGCGGGGTCATGCTACATTCCCTAGCCAGGTGGGTCCCGGAAAAGTGCCATGAACTCTGACCCCTCGGAATCCGAAGAGCATTCCTCCTTGCAAACACCAGCCTCGCGAGCTGACAGCCCTGGTCAGTCCCGAGGTCCACCCAGGGAGTAGCACCCTCCCTCCCGTGGGTGCTCCGATCGGCCCTAAAGTTGGGAGATCCAGGCACACCACCTGAGGAGGTACCCCCAACTGAGGGGTAGAAAACCCTCTGAGTACAGGCTGCAGAGCAATAGTGACCTGCAACACTGTCTACTGGTCAGCACCCTGACCCTAGGCGAGGACAACTGCCCGCTTCTCATGGAAGACTGGCTCCAGCCAGCTGAGAAACTACAGAGGTGTCAACATGGGCCACAACTCCAAAGAGTAGGACAGCTGGTCCAGACCAGACTCGGACTCCGTCTCCGAGAGTAGAGACTGAAGTCTGATGCCAGAATGTACACGGACGACCCACTGTCATCCCGACCGAAGGAGGCACCAGTCCAGGTGTCTGCACCAGAGCTGGCGTTGAACTCTCCAATGGCACCATGAATGGTGCCCGAAGAAGACACGGCGCCAAGAGTGGTAGCAGAAAAAGAGTCGATGCCTGCCATGGTGCCATCCCGACCCATGGTGCCACGAGCGGCACCGGAGTCAGGGACAGCACCAATGATGGCACTGATAGCTCCCTCGGTGCCGGAGGATGACACCTCCCACGGCGCCGTGTCCTCACTCGGTGCTACAAGCGGCACCACAGCTAGACATGGCACTGTCTCCAGCCTCAGCACCACAAATGGTGCCGAGGCAAGAACCAGTCGAAGACAGTGCTATAGAACCTATCACAGTGCCGTCAGCACCATCGGTGATGTAAACAGCATCGGCAGCAGACGGTGCCGACGGTGGACCACGGCACCATCAGGGCCCACAGCGCCGTGAACATAGTGCCGAGGCCCAAGACACCATCGATGGATGACGTCTAGAACGGTGCCGACCCAGGCTTCCCAGCCCGAGGAAACGACACCAGGGGAGCCTTCGCCTTAAAAGGGCGACTGCCAGAGCGGTGCCTCCTGCCCATCCCCCGGGGGGGGGAACTGACTGGGCCTCCTGCACCGCAGAAGGGGCTTCTGCCACGGCGAGGCTACTAGAAGCAAAAGCCTTCTCCTCCTCCTCCTCCATGGTCCATATAGAACAGGGAGGGGACCTGGAGGAAAGGCTGAGAGACCGTGGCTTGGCCCGACTAATGCGTGCCCATCCCCCGAAAGTCGGCGGAGCTTGTCCAACTTCACATGCGCATTGCTCGATGACACGACGGTCCATGGAGAAGCAGGCAATTAAAGTCACCTCTTAACAGTATTATTTTCACTGTGACTAGAATCTCTTTCCAGAGGTCAATACAGCCAGATTTCGTCTGAGGTGCACAGCAATTAATCAAATGAAAAATATGATCATTAATGTTAACATCAAGAAGGAGAGCTCTACCCCGTGAATCTCTACTATTTTCAAAATGTTAACATCAGGGTGAAAAAAACAAATGCCTACTCCACTGCATAATTCCATCCCTAAGGACCAAAACCTGGGACCCCATTTCCAATCAGCTGATGCCCTGAGCAATTCAGAGTGTTCACGAAGCCGTGTATTCTGGAAAAAGACTACGTTAAACTGACTTGATTCAAAAATGGAAAAGGTTGTTCTTCTTCTCTTTTTATTCTTGATGCCATCTATGTTTAGAAAAGCCAAAGTTAATTCTAACATAGCATAAGAGTAGGTTTTATTTGTTTCCTAAGGTGTTAAGCGAGGGTGGCTACCTTAGCCTTAGACCTAGTACCCCCACCATTTTTTCCTTCACTTTGGGTTTGCTTTTTTGAAGGGTCCTCACTTTCTGAGGACACATCCACAATTGAGGATGCATCTGATAAGTCCTCCATTTCAGTGTCTCCCCACTGCAAGGCCTCATACTTGTTCTGGAGGTGTACCCTTTTGGGGGATGCTTTCCTTTGTTTATTTTTCCCTCTCCCTTGGGTCACAAGCTGAAAGGCAGTTAAATCAGGAGGTGGCATTTCAGAAGCATCTTCAAGATTGCTACTTTCCTCTATGTGGAGGGTGTCAAGATTAGAGCAATTCCTGCTGTGTCTCTGTAGACAATATTGTGGCAGGTGGAGCAGTTGCCTTGGAGCTCGAAGGTTTAGGCCTAGTGTTATTTCCTCTGTGGCATGCTGGGTGTTAGCTGAATTCTTTGGAGGGGGTGGTGGTTGCCTTGGGGTTTCTTTGGCTCGGCTATTCCTGTGAATAGCTGTATTTACATAGAAATCATGTTCTGCAAAATCGGCGTCCAATGTATTCTGAGATGCCTAGGGACAGTTAGTAAATGTGACCTTCTGTTTCACATAAACTGCATTTAGGAGTAAAGGTGCAGTGGATTCCAGGGTGGCCTAACATCCCGCACATAGTACACCGAATCTTTTCACACCCACTTCTGACGTGTCTAGGTGAGCCACATTTGTAGCAGGTTTGGGGAATTCCAGGGTAAAACAAAATACCCCGCTCCTTACCTAAAAAAAACTACTGGGTAAATGTTGCACCTCTGACTCTCTTAGTTTTAGCTGAACTTTAAACCGTCCCCTCCGGTCCAAATACCTTCCCCATCTATGATGGGGTCTGGTAACCCTTGCACCTCACATCTTTGTTCCCGTCAATACAGAATATCTTTAACATTAACCCCCTTATTCCTGAAAAGCACAGTAACAGTTTTTAAGGTAGGGTTAGACAAAGGTACAACAAAAAAATGAGCCCAAATAGCAGTATCTTTAACAGCTGAGTATTGCTGCCAAAATCTAATAGTGCTGCATAATGGAAGCTCAAATTAAAACTATGCTCACCAGGAGCGTGTATGAATGCAAACACTTCAGAAGGAGAAACATTAGCGACCATTAAATGAGAAATTTTCCTACATATGTTCTGTTCAGACATTCGTCCAGACCTCCTGTATATCTAATCTGAAGTGCGTGCCTTCGTTTTGCATTCACTGGGGGGCTATGAAATAAGCTGGCAAAACTCAATTTCTGACCTGGGTCCTTAGGCTGTTTGTTATTGTCAGTATTCTCCTTTAGCGTACCTACATTATTGTTGGCTGCTAGCAGCATTTGGCTGTCCTTGATGTCGGAGGCTCCATTTTCTGGTATTGCCACATATGCAGCTACCTCTCTTAGAACCGACACAGTCTCTTGGTTCTCCGTGTCCGTGACCGCCACTCCCGATTTTGCTTGATCCGGGACTCCACAGTAGATACCATTTTGTTTTTCCCTTGCATCAGGGTTTGACTCGTCCAGTTTTTTTCCTTCAGAAACACTTGTTCCTGGCAGTGGTATTGCAGGGTAAATATATCCACACTCCAGAATCCAAGAGCACCCATCCCACATTCTGCAAGGCTGGTCCTGGGGTTCAATTTGTATCAGGTACAGAGCTCAAGGTTTCGGGGTTAATTAAAGTACTTGGTTTTTGTGCACCAATGTGAAGGACCGACGATAGTAATTTTTTGTTTGGTGATTCCTTCAGGGCTAGCATTTAGCCTCTTACAGTTTCTCTTTTCATCTTCAATCTTGTGTTTTTGCTCATTGTACTGTTGTTCCGCTGTAGATGACATCTCAGCTAAGCGCCATTTTCTGCCAACAGGCTATCCTGCAAGTTTTGTTCTGCTGCATCTCAATCCATTTTGTTTTATTTAAATGTTTCACCAGAAGGCACACTGAACAACAGTTGCTGGTCTCCTAGTGCAACCTGGGGATTAAGATGGGGTCATCTGAGTTGCTTCTTCATTTTGTTCCATTTCCTGAAACAATCTCCTTTGCTGGACCTGCAGGAGCGGAGATCAGATCCCTGCAAATATACCAGCCGACTCCTCCAGTCCAGTGTCTGCCATTGCGAACAAAGGGTCCCCTACTAGCAAGGAGTAGGGGAATTGTATTGAAAAAAAAAAAACAATACAGGGTATACAAAACAAGGTACAACTTATAAACATATTCTTGGATCACATAATACAAGCAAGCCACTCCTGTAATCACTGTGAACCTTACTTAACCCTTATCAAAGAAAGAGCACCCCTACAAATCAGCTAATAACATATAACCATCATATGATAACCTCTAAACACTAAAATAGAAAGGAAGAGAAAGGAAAAGGAGGTACATAAAGCAGAGTAGAAAAGGACAACAAATTGACAATACAACATTCCTTACAAGCTGCTTCACACATCCTCCCTATTGATAAATCCGGCACCTGTAATTGCTGCAAATCATATTTACTCCTAGCTTGCCAAAAGTAACATTTTAAGATTGCAAAGAAAACCTCTAAAGTCCCACTGTCATACTTGCCCAATGTATCAAAATAATCCCCTAAAATAATATTGAGTATATACTAAGTTATTTAATCAAGGAAGTTGCCATCTAATAGCCAAAAATTCCAACGGTTCACAGTGTATATACATTCTAAAAAAAAGTGTTCCATTGTTTCCACCGGGGCTAAGCATTCATTATATGGACAGTTCCTTTCATCCATCGCCTTGTGGTTCCAATTACCCTGGACATTAATCTTGCCGTATGCACACAGCCACAGGTTATCCCACATATGTACTGGTATTCGAACATTGCACAACTGATGTCTGGCCAAGTGAATTTTATTTATATGGCACCCTTTGAAGTCAGGATCTAAAGGCCTATCCTTGTTAAAATATCCTCATATAACAGTTTCCTTGAAAGGGTTAAAATCTGGGTCTTTGACTCATTTTTTTTTTATTGAAGACTTAAAATATTCAGGTATATGTAGTGAAGGAATTATTTTCAAGAGGGCCTCCGACCATTTCCCTAGAAAATCCTGTAGAATCCCTTGAAACCAATCTTTACTGATCCAACATAGAAACATAGAAACATAGAAGTTGACGCAGATAAGGACCGCAAGGCCCATCCAGTCTGCCCATTTCTTTTATCCTTATAAATGTGCCATCGGCCTTTGCTCTGTCAGTGACCTATCTATTCATAGTCATTTGTATTGCTCCTATGCCTATCATGCCTGTTTGAAGCCCTGCACACTGTACTCATAGCCACCACGTCTTGTGGTAAGCCATTCCATGCATCTACCACCCTTTCTATGAAAAAGAATTTCCTCACATTTCCCCTTAATTGGCCTCCCTCTAATCTCATGCTGTGTCCTCTTGTCCTGCTATTTTTCTTATATTTAAACATCTTAGACTCTTTCACCTTGTTTATGCCCTTAAGGTGTTTAAATGTCTCGATCATATCACCTCTCTCCCTCCTTTGCTCAAGGGTATACATATTGAGCTCCGTTAATCTGTCCTCATATGTCTTCTGATGCAGTCCCTGCACCATTTTGGTTGCCCTTCTCTGGACTGCCTCAATTTGGTTAATGTCCTTGTGAGAGGTGTGGCCTCCAATACTGCACATGAGTACTCCAGATGGGGCCCTAACCAATGTCTTGTACAGAGGGATTATTACCTCCCTCTTACGACTTGTGATACCCCTACTAATACACCCTAACACCCCTAGCCTTACCTACTGCTTTAGAGGTCTGCTTGGATGATTTTAGGTCATCAGTGATGATGATGCCCAAGTCTCTTTCTTCCTTTGTGACTGCTAGCAACTCCCTCCCAGCCTATAAGTGGCTTCAGGGTTTCTCTTCCCTATGTGCATGATTTTGCACTTCTTTGCAGTAAATCCAGTTGCCACTCTTCTGACCATTCTGCTAGTTTATCCAGATCTCTTCTCATTCTGCCCACCCCATCTGGATCATCTACTCTGTTGCAGATCTTGGTGTCATCTGCAAACAGACAAGCCTTACCCTCTAGTCCATCTCAGAGGTCACTAATGAAGATGTTGAATAGGACTGGCCCCAGGACTGATCCCTGAGGTACCCCACTTGTGACTTGCATCTCTTCTGACTGTATACCATTTACCACCACTCTCTGTTTTCTGCCAGTCAACCAGTTTGCCACCCAGTTGACCAACTTCTGACCCACCCGAGCCTGCAAGCTTATTTATCAATCTTCTATGTGGAACAGTATCAAAAGCTTTGCTGAAGTCAAGGTAAGCGACATCAACTGCTCCCCCTTGGTCCACCACTCTGGTATCCAGTCAAAGAAATCTATGAGATTAGTTTGACAGGACCTTCCTTTTATGAACCCATGCTGTCTTGGATCCTGTGCCTATAGATTCCAGGTGTTGCACTATCCTTTCCTTAAGGGTGCCTCCATAATCTTGCCCACTACTGAGGTGAACTGGCCGTCTGTAGTTCCCGCCTCCTCCCTGCTACCACTCTTGTGGAGGTGGGATCACATGAGCCCTTCTCCAGTCTTCTGGGACCTCTCCTGTGCTCAGAGACTCACTAAACAACGGTCCTCTTGTGCTAGGAGTTTAAATGATCCTGCTCAGAATAGGGTATAAAAAAAAACAAGGGGTTGATCATCCCCAATCCCCCCTTCTGTCTACAGAGATATGCAAATTTCCTCTTTTTTTATTAAAACTCAGCTTTATTGCTATGTTATAGCATGAAAGATACATTAAAACAATTAGGCATCATACAAGGTCAAGTGAGAATCTGACTAACAGGTAGACAAATTCTAACTAGGAGGACCACACAAAGCTGAGTGATAGTAAGATCTGAAAAGGCCCAATCTAACGTAGTGTCTGGTCAGCTTCTGTTATGTAGCTGTGACTCCCTGAAATCAGGATAGTCGTGTCTTGACCAAGGAGTTTGCAGGATTTCAGTCACAGGTGAAACCAAGATACATGTGATGTACGCCATGTGAGTAAGCCCTCTCTGTCAATGTAGACATTGTTATAAAACCATTAGTCTGTTTGAGATTAAAATAAGCAAAACAGCTGGGTGCCAACCTGCACCCTTTCCATTTGATCAATGGCTCAACATTTCTAATGATATTTCTAAACATAACAGTAATTCTTTTAGTAAGAGGCATAGTTAATGGTACTGCAATAAAGGGGTCCAAACTGGTGAATATTTTAACTGGTTATACTTGGTCCCAAACTGTTCCAAACCCCGTGGTGTGTGGAAACTTATACTGAAATGTTCTTCTCCCGAAATATGAATCAGGGCATGAACTTCCCCGAGGGTAAAAAGGAGTGAGTCTTTAATTAGTGTTCGACCTACATATTCTCTATCTGGGAAAATAGTGAGACCTCCTCTGTAACGCAATCGAACAGCATTCCTTCTTGGTTTAGGCATCATTTTATCGAATAACTCGGAGAATTTTGGTCTTCGAGGTGGTGGGGACTGTGCTCTGTGCCCCTGTTCCTCTTCCTCTTCAGCACTAGAACTTACAGCGCTGTGGAAATGTTCCTGTTCTTGATCCCCACCCATCTCTTTGTTAGGAATGCCCTGCTGAGTATTCCCCTCCTTGTGCCCCATCATCTCAGGGTTCTGTACAACTACCTCAGATAGACAAATAATATCTCTGTCTGGTTGCTGAGTTTGTCAAGGGCCCCACTTGTTTTAACATTTACATTCAGGGGCCTCCGTAATCTGTGAATAAGGTACTGAGCCCGTGAAAACAAAGGGTGAATGCAGTGTTCCAGACCTAGCACCCTCAGTAACATCGCGGTCAACCATTATCATGGGGGTATGAAAAGAATGACTTACCCCCGGTTGGTCCCGCTTACTGGGTTAATCGGGTGTTTGCTGCACTGGTATTTCACTTCGATTTCCATGTGGTAACTCACTGCCTTCTGTTTGGGATGGGTTATCAGTAAAGTCAAAAGATTCATCCAGTATTCAAAGTTCCTTGCGCATCCTGCATCCATCCCGTTTGCAGAAGTGCTTTGTAAGGAGTCCAGTCCGGTTCAGCCTCGTGCAGCGAAGCAATCCTAAAGGCATCTTTAATTCTGTCTCATGTGGTAGGTTTAGGAACATCGCCACAGCCTATCTTGGTCTTTCCCTTAGTGGCAGTACTTTCTTCAAGTTTCCTTCTTTTGGTTTCTTGCGCTTTTCAATCCATATGTCCCTGAGCAGGGTTACGTTCAGTGTGAGAGATCTCACTGACTAGCTGTTGCTCTTAGCGTGATGTTTTTCTAGCATGCTATCCTCTGATCTTGCAGTGTGTTCAGTTATAGCCATAGAATCAGCCTGCAACCCCTTTGATATTGTATCTGAGGCCACAGATTCCCTTGCCTCAATATTCTGTAGTATTTGCTCAGATATCGTCTGGCTGTCATCTGTCTCCATTTCTTCCTATTCGAAAGTCAGAGGGGAGCGTGCCTGTTCAGCAAGCAGCTCCCTCCTTGCATTACCATCCACTTCTGAGTGTTCCATCCTCTGACAAGGGAACAGTGCCCCCTACCAAAGAGTAGGGGAATTTCCACAGTATCCTGGACAAATTTCCCCCATTCACTAAAAAATACCAGCAGCTTAATCTGGTTCAATATCATTTGGCATCCACCTGTATCCCTCCCTCTGGGATGAGGCTGAAAATAGGCAGACTTGTCTAGTCCTCCTTCCCGTCAACAAAAACTAAATAAATAAATCAAAAGACCAAATGAAGTATCGGTGCAAAAGAGTGGTGTCAATATATTCAATAAAGGTAAAACAAATTACAAAACTGAATCTGCAGCAGGCAGTTCCATATCAGACCATATCATACTATGCCATGCCATGCCACATCGTACCATACCATACGCATTTATATAGAGCCTTCCATAGTGGCATCTCAAAGTACTGTACAATCAACACACAGAACTCAGCCCTGAATAGTCACTGAAGTGCAGTCACCTCAGTCTGTATTATTAACTAGTTAACAACCTGCAGTAATGAACCATGAAAAAAACCTAGGTGTCACAGCAGTGTGCAGCAGCAGAGAGTAATGCTGGGCTGTACTAAAAGGGACATACCATGCCATGAGGGGTATGTGATGTGATGTGATTTCTCCCTTTTCAGGGGACTGTACTTTTGAACTTAACTCAGTGGATGTTTGGTTCCACTCCTTACATGGATTTCTATAAGTCCACACTACCAGAAACTCTGCCCAAAAAACTTTAAAAGTGATTGCCAATATGAAAACAATGTTGGTGACAGTCTGACTCTATGTTTTAATTCCATACAGTTTATGTAGAGTAGCTAGACTTTGATGAGCATTTTTGAATAGGACAGACTGATTATTATACCTCTTGTTTATTGCCCCACAGGTCAAGAGGTGCCCATAACTAACCCACAAACCTCCTTGGGACTGGGTAAGGCGTGGATCAGAATAAAGGGAACTATAGATTTTGTGTACTATTGACTAAAGTGGGAACAATATTCTCCCCTGATAGCCACATGACTGCATGCTACTAGTATTTCCTGTTCGTTAGTACCCGTTTATAAATACTGAGGCACGAATTGGTGGTGTTAGTGACACCATGGTGTAATCTGGGAAGTGTTACCGATACCCCCTCCCTTTTTTCTGTCCATAGTGAAGGTGTCTGAAACGGTATGCTTGATTATGGTGTGCAAATTAGCTTGAATGCCCAGGTCTGTGTTATTTATTCTTTGTTTTTGTGTTAAAATCAATGAGAGTCTACAAAAAAGGAAAAGGCCTACTTCATTAATACTCTAGGGTTCCCTTCCTTCCTTCCTCTTTCCCTTTCTCTCCCCCAATTCCCATATCTCATTAGTCAAGGTTAAATATTTTCACTAATGTATTAGTGTCAAATAACTATGACTATTGATAGCTTTATAATGCTTAATAAGAAAAAAAACTCTCCCAGTGCCATGTTGTAAGTATATTAGGTAATCCTACGTAATGTTAATTTATACTGATATTACACAATAACTACTATACGATGGGCACTGCATTTTAATATCTTTTGTGTATTGTAATGTTGCAGTGCATGTTTTCTCATGTGTTGAAATTGAGATATATGTCCTGGTGTTTGACTATTCACTGATTTTTAACTAATGGATAAGCACTGGCACTTTAAGAATTAGTTTGACACGTTATCCCTGATGACTGCTATTTAAGGGGATTGACACTAGAGGGTATCTTTGAGGAAGCCCACGTGTGGGTGAAATGTAAGATCTTGCCGAGTCTGTACTGTTCATTCATTTTTTGCTGCTATAGTAAAAGCGCTTTGTTTTGCACAATTTTACTGCCATCAGCCTTTTATTTTCTGGTTCTGAGGTGAGTGCTGTGACTTGCTTGTTTCTTAGTTATACAAAATCTTTTACTGTATCGGATCCTTTGTATGCAACTCTTGTAGGGCTACACTATTAAAAACTGCAAGGATGCGTGGGCCAATAGAATAGAGAGACTGTAAATTAAAAAATTTTCTGGACATCTGTTTTGCCACCCAACAGCGTACGCGCAAGTTCCTGGCCTTCAGTAGAGAAGTGACTGAGTTAGGTAGCAGCTTCTCGATCATGGAACTGGCAAAGTGCTGTGTGAAACTTGAAAGTGAAAACTTCTGTATTCTGTGATATTTACCAACTCTCTGAGTATTTGCGAACTCAAATACCTTCTCAGTAAGGTCTGTCAGATCAAGATTTGAGGTTACATTCATCAATCTTGTCTAGTCAACTTTAATATGGGATTGTTAGCTCCACTTCAAATGCAGACTGTGGAGTCTATGTACACTAAATAATTTCTAATGTCAGACCTCTTCTGCACTCCGGACTTGAGAATGAATGACTTCTGCTATAGATAATGTTTCAATTACTCTTTAAATGCACAGTAAACAGTAGCATTAGCTGACTACCCTTCCACACAGTCTTAGTGCAGTGTTATCAATCAATTATGCTACAATCTGTTCCAAACCAACTATGCAATTAACATGGTAGGCAGTAAATAATTTCTCGTTCTAGGTGGCTGTGTGCTGCAGTGGTTAGAGCAATGGCTTGGGAAATGAGGAGACTGCAGGTTCAAACCCTACTAGAGCTACATTCTCTCTGTGTGACCTTGAGAAACTTGAGCAAGTCACTGAACCTCCCAATGCTTCAGTCTGCCCAGCGGTGGAAGTGGGTAGAAGCAGAACCCCACTGGAAAGGAGATGTTACACCTCAGCTGGGTTATCCTGGGTAAATCAATTCCAAACCAAACATCACTACACACTGTACCTCCTCTAGACTTCATATCTTTTCTTTGGAGCTGCTGCATAATGAAATTGATTCTGCTAATGGACTCATTACTAAGGTTTTATGTGACTGGTATGCTGTTAATGTACAAATACCTACATATTTAAACTAAGAAGCATTGCTGCTAAAATTGGTGCATCACACAGCTAATACAATACAAGGTCAAGGGGTCAGGAATGTCCTCTCATACAGCATTCTAACCAGGAATGATTGCTTTGTTTTACATATTGATCAGCTTTCTGATGAAAACACTGGCCTAGCTTTCTGTAATATACTGTTGTTCTATAATAATGAAAAGTATTAATTCTTAATTATCGGAGTTCAGAGTGGATCAAATATTTAGGTCCCTCTGAATAATGAATGACTAATGGAAGCAGTGTTCTTTTTTTTCTCTTCTAAGTATTGTATATCTTCAAAAAAAATGTAACAAAGTGCAGCTCGGTGGCTGCCCCACACAATATGTGTGGTGCTATCTTGGTTAACATTCCTCTTTAAGAACTTAGCCAAAATTGCTTTAGAAATCTCCGTACTACTGGGTCTCCCAGAACCCTTTTGAGTGTGGCCCAGCTACTACCCATTTCCATAGTTAGTGGGCTGGAGCACTGGAAGGTTAGGTTACTTGCCCAAGGTCATAGACTGTGTATGTGCTGGAGCCACAAGACCACAATGCCTTCTAACTACTCTAAGCTATGCTTCTGTAGCTTGTTTCATATACTCACTAGCCATATAGATCCATATATGATAAACCGATAAAACGTACTACGTACAAGGAACATACATGAAAACTCCCATTACTTCATGGCTTGTATTTATTTATTCTGCAGGACAAATGATCTCCACTTTTCATTCTGAGGTTCCTCTGCCCCCCTTCCTTCTTGGGGACTGCCATGGCTGCACCTTTCCCATTTTCCTCCTGATGGTTCCTGCTCCCCCTCTCTTCTTCAGGAATGCCATGGCTGCACCTTTCCCCTGTTTTCCTTCTCAGGCTTCCTGCTCCCTCCTTCTTCTTCAGGACTGCCATGGCTGTACCTTTCCTCTGTTTTCCTCCTGAGGATTCCTGCTCTCTTTTCCCATCCTCAGGAATGCCTTGGCTGCCCCTTTCCCCTGTTTTCCTCATGAGGGTTCCTGCTCCTCCTCACTTCTTCAGGACTGCCTTGGCTGCACCTTGCCCCTATTTTCCAACTAATGTCCTCACTCCCCTTCCCTTCATGGGGGACTGCTGTTGCTGCACCTTTCCTTCAGTTTTCCTCCTGAGGGTTCCTGCCTCCCTTCTCTTCTTCAGAAATGCCATGGCTGCACCTTTCCCTACTTTTCCCAACCAAGGTTCAAAGCTCCCCTTCCTTTCTTTGGGACTGCTATTGCTACACCTTTACTCCCATTTTCCTCCCAATGGTCCCTCTCCCCTTCTTGGGAGACTAGGGGGTGGATGGGGAAGGCTAAGACCCTAGAAGGACACTAGATCCCGGGGTTAGATAGCGAACCACAGGCAGACTGGATGGACCATTGGCCTTTTTCTACCGCCATTGTCTATGTTTCTATGACTGCAGTGGCTGCACCTTTTCCCAGTTTTCCTCCTGAGATCCTGAGCTCCCTTTCCCTTCTTGGGGACTGACTTGTCTGCACCTTTCCCTAGTTTTCCAGCTGAGATCCCCAGCTCCCCTTCACTTTTTGGGAAGTGACTTGGCTGTACCTTTCTGCCCATTTTTTCCTGAAGTTCCCAGCTCCCCCCACAGCTGCATCTTTCTCCAGTTTTCCTCCTGAGGTCCCAAGCTCCCTTTTCCTTCTTCAGGACTGCTGTTGCTGCACCCTTCCCCAGTTTCTGCCTAAGATCCCCAGTTCCCCTTCCCTTCTCTGGAACTGCCAAGTGCCATGTCTAGACCTTCCTCATAATTTCCCTCCTCAGCTTCCTTTTTCCACTTCTCTTCTTTGGGACAGGCTTGACTGCACCTTTCCCATAGTTTTCTCCTTAGCTTCCCTTTTCTACTTCCCTTCTTTCAGACTGCTGTCACTGCAACTTTCCTCCAGTTTTCCTCTTGAGGGTCCCTACTCCTCTTCCCTTCCTCAGGACTCTGATGCTGCATCCTTCTTCCAGTTTTCTTCCCTGCTCCCCATCCCTTCTGCCGTTGTCTGTTGGTGCACCTATCCTCAAAGAAGTTCACCTGCACAATGTACTGGGCCCTTCATTAGTCCCATGATCCTCAAACCTGAGTCTGCAAGAGAACGCATATCAGAGTGCTTTCAACTAATGTTTCTATACAAGTGTTTTAAAGGTAACCCAAGTTGCTGATTATTTCAGGCACAATTCGGGCCACAGACCGAGAAGCCCAGATACACTGTGACATACAGTGAAATATTTCTGTGGATGCACCTATCCTCAGAGAAGTTCACCTGCACAATGTAGCGGGCCTTTCATCAGTCCCATGTTCCTCAAACCTGAGTCTGCAAGAGAACGCATGTCAGAATTATTTTGACTAATGTAGAGTAGCTTGAATTTTCTTAAAAAAAAAAAATGTTTTTAACTTTCTATTTTCCTCCTCCCCCTGCTCTCAGAGCCCCACTTCCTCGGGAGTTGCCAACGGTGCCAGCCTCGCCCCTCCTCAACCTACCAGATCCTGCGTGTGAACCCCCATACAGCCGTGGTTATACCCCCCCAGGAGGGTACGAGGTGAGGCCCTTCACCCCAAAATCCTTCTTGTCGGGCACCCAATGGCAGGACAGGCAGGCAGGAGTCGCAAGGTCGCACCACGCTCCATCTCCCCGGTGCTCCGAGAGCCATTTTCCCCGGTTTTTGAAGGCATGAGTGCCAACATCTGTCACGCTTCAACTTCTCTGAATGGTCTGGATGCTTGCTGTGCCTCTGGCCTCTGCCAGAGTCCAACCAAGTGCCGAGCCTCAAACCCCCCCCCCCGGAGAAGGCGAGTAGTCCCCTGGACGCTCAAGCCTCCTCCCCCAGCCGGCCCTCCGTCTCCCGGGCTCATTCCCAAACCCGGGCTGATGGCATTTTAAAATTGTTTAAGTGAGATATGATTTATTTTCCTGATACTGCCTGCTTGAATTATTGTACAATATTAACCACGTAGGATTTACTGCCTTTTTTGTATAGACAAACACTGTTAGTGGAAAGAATCACTCCTTACTAGTTATTTCTTGTTTGAACTGTGCTTTTTATCTGTTCTAATTCTCCTTTTTCCTGCTGTCTCTCACGGTCTTGCAGAGTCCTCAACACCCCCAACCCTGTGCATCCATTCTTTCTCTCTTTCCTTCTTGTGAAAATTACTCAGAACTTGCTATTTTTTGCTTGAATTAGAGTGATTTATCTGAACCAGGTTCTCCTTTTCCTGCTGTTTCTTACTGTTTTGCAGTGTCCTCGGCACCCCAACCCCCCCGCATCCATTCTTTCTCTCTTTCTAACCCCCTGCCCCTGCCTCTACAGCTAATCCCCTCCCACCGATTATCCGATTCTTTTGTCCACTTCCCCTGCCATTCTCTCTGGCGCCTACTATCTCATTTTTGAATTGAAACCCACACCCCCTGATTTTTGTTCCTGCTATTAAATTAATGTTTTATCCCTTGCTCTTTCAGCAACTGTTGCCCAGCCTTGATCGGGCTCCCCTCCCTACGGCACTGCTCCTTTTGTGGCTGCCATTGCCCGTTGCGACACTTCGGACGACCAAGGTAATTTGCATTTCAATCCTGGCACCTTCATGCCGATTTGCCCCTGACTGGATGATTTCAACGGAGTCCTAGCTCTCAGGTCTTCCACTCTGCCCTACTCTGTCTTTTAGCCTGTAACACACTACAGTAGCTTGAATTTTCTCCTGCCCCTGGCACTCTTTAAATGGTCTTGCCATAACTGAGGCACCACCTTTTCCATCCACTTATCCAATTAAGTAAGCTGGTAACAGTGACCCAGTCCAAAGGACTCATTTTCCATAGTGAAGTATTTTTTTTTGAACCACTAGGGCAAACTAAGTGCTACTCACCCACCTGTGTATGAATCTGTACCCTGCTACCTCTTCCAGATACTTACTCTGCTGACTATAAACCAGTACCACTAACAGTACAAATATTGCGCCATTTCTTCTGTGCCATTTCCCACTATAACATTATAGCCTCTCATTTTAACATGTATCCCTGTACAACTTGGCTTCTCTTTACATTCCTTCCCATCCTTGCCCCTTCTACTATGCACTGCTATCCTCATACCAATTCCCCCTTCCTAGCGCACAGTACTACCCTCCCTTCAGTCAAGCCCTCCATTCAAATCCTCTATTCTGCTGCTCTTACTATTGACCAACCTACTTTGTCCTACTTCCCCTCTCTGCCTATTGCTTCCATCTTCCACCTCACAAACTCCTATTCATTAATATCACTGCTAAAGCTGCAGACTCCTCCAGCCACATCCATTACCATATCCCATGCTTGCTTCTATTGAAACCTTGGTATAAGAGAGACAATCTACCCTACCTCATTATTACCTATAAAGTTGCCACCTACCCGCTTTTTCCCCGGATCCTCCGGTATTCTGAGGCCCTCTCCGATTCTCTGGTTTCCCTGCCTTCAGCTCCAGTTTTTCCACTGTTCCCATGATCACTTCCTGCTTCCTGGCTGGCCTGAATGCCACACGATGCCACCGCGACTGATACCATGCCACCCAGACATCACTTCACTGCAACACCATTACGCCACGACTGGTAGTCCATCCCACTGCTGCTGCTGCCTACACATGATGAACAAAGAAAGAGTACAAGCAGCAGCAGCGAGCTCATTGTGTCAGAGTTGGGCTCAGGAAACCACCCTATCAGAGCACAGGATGATAGGGTGGCCAATCGAAATCCAGGCTGATCCTAGGCTTCTGATAGGTCCACTCAGAGGATGTAATTGGTCCATTTGGAAGACCAATCACAAGCCCAAATTCGCGTACATCTGCGGCGGGAAAAATTAAACAAAGAAGGCTCCCCAGTCCGCACTGTGTTTACTGCCCTATATTAAGGGCTGGTTTTTAAACTTTAAACCCCATCATGTTTGGGGATGGAGAGAAGGATAACCAACCGCCACCACTGTTTACTGCTGGAGAAAGAATAGGAGCCTTGGAGAGGACTGAGGAGAAAGGCCGGGACCCCCACTGCTCTGCTACCACTACCCGGTGAGAGAACCAGGACCTCGGTCTAATTTGGCAGCTTAGGACGGTGACGGTCGATCACGGCTTGCAGGCAGCAGCAGCATCCCCAAGCATCATCAACAGACAGCACAGCACTGCTGGAACAGAGGGGGCATACAGTACACTGACCCAGCCTAGGACTACAGACCACACAGGGCCACAGGCATCACTTCTTAAAGGTAGGCTGGTTTATTATTTTGTGGTTATTATTGTGAAAATATGATGTTTGGCTTGCTTTTATAACCAAACTAACAGGAGGAGACCACTGAGAATCTGGGGTCCTCTTTAGCTAACAGCTTAGTTTCATAGCCAGGCTACAGACAGTAATTTTTACAAGGTAGGCTGGTTAACTTACTAATGTTTTTATAACTTGATTATTAACTAACAAGAGGAGTTTGCTGAGAATCTCACTGATTGGTTCTGTTTAGCTAAGCTGCTAAGCAGCTTAGTTGGAGTTGGTTAACTAATCATACTGATGTACTGTAGTGATAAAAACAAACACACACACATATATATATATATATATATATATATATATATATAAAATTAGAGGCCAAAATCTCTGTTTAATGCATTAGTTAGGGTTTTTCCACAGCGACAAGCGAGGAATTTCGCTATTAGGGTTGAAAGCCCCCATGGACCCCCAGCCCACTCCACCAACTGGCATTGGGGTGCGCGTTGGGTCGTCGGCTAACTCTCACCCATCACATGTGTGAAGAAGCAGAGGTATAGGAGAATGGGGTGAGAGTTAGGACCCGTGACTCCGCGTGCGCGATGCCGATTGGAGGGTGGGCTGGGGGCGGTCAAGGGGGCTTTCAACCCTAACACCAAATTTCCTCCCTTTTGTCACTGTGGAACAACCCTAACTAATGCATTAAACAGAGTTTTTTGCCTCTAATTTCCCTTCTTATTGAGAATGATGACGAGAAATAGTAACAGGAACAGCAACGCAAACAGAAGCGCGAACAGTGGCGCACATGGTAACGCAAACGTAAATGGTAAAGGAAACGTTAATAGAAACGCAAGCACAAAGTGACGCTGAAGTGAACAGTGGCATAAACGGACATTCAAGCATGTACGAAAACACAACTGGTAACGTGAACAGTGATGGCAGCAGTATTTTAAATGGAAATGTTAAGTGTCACAGCAAAAAGAGCATAAAGGAACAGAAGCGGAAGCTGTGACGCCGAAAGCGCACGTAGCATAAAACACGTAATGCACAGAGGCACGGTACCGCAATTGCAAATGCAAATGGTAAAGTTAACATGAAGAATAACGCCAAAGGAAAGAGAAACGGAAACAGGAACAGAAGCGCATACGGAAATGCAAACCGAAACATGCACAGGCACAGTACCGCAATTGTAAACACAAATGGTAATGGTAACAGCAACAATAACAGCAAAGGAAACAGAAGCGCAAAAGGAAATGCAAGCGCATATGGAAACACAAACCGTAATGCGCACGGGCACAGTAACGCAATTGCAAACGCAAATGGTAACAGTAACAGCAAGGAAGACGCAAAACGAAAGAGAAACGGAAACGCAAATGAAAGGGCTGCTGGAAACACAAATGGCAATGCGCACGGTGATGCAAACAAAAATGTAAACAGAAACAGTAGTGGAAGCATAAATGGTAACAGTAACAAAAGCATAAGCACAATGACAACGCCAAAGTAGCACACAGTAGGCGTACAGGAACAATAACACAAAGCTGGGACATAAGCGCAAGTGGAAACAGTAACTGTAACAGTAACAGAAGCAAACAGGTGCATACAGAAACACAGTGTGTACAAAGAATGTATGCATCGTAATGGGGATCGAAGCTTAAAACGAGCATTGGAAGTACTTAATTGCTAATATCTCAGCAACCGCACGACGTAGAAAAAAAATCTAAATTTCACAAAAATCTTGATTTTCCTGGCTAGGTTTTTGCTATTACATAGCCCATAGGGATATCTAACTCACAACAAAAAATCTGTATCTCGCATCGTTTTTGAGATAGGGGCCCCGAAAGGCGCGGCGTACGACACCATGTTAGTCTATGGGAAAAAACGCCAACTTCCGAGTACCGTAACTTTGCAACTGTGCAATATTTTTTCACCAAACTACTAAAAGGCACATCAGTGGGATGCTGGCTTTCTTCCCTCCAAATTTCAGCCCAAAAGACCAAACTGTTATTTTGCAGCAGGTGCGGCAAAGGATTCCTGTAATGTAGTGGATGCCGTAATGTTATCCTATGGGAAAAAGCGTCAACTTTGGAGTGATGTAACTTTGCCGCCCTGTAATATTTTTTCATCAAATCACTGAAAGGCACATCTGTGAGATGCTGGCTGCGTTCCCTTCAAATTTCAGCCCAAAAGACCAAACCGTTCTTTTGCAGCAGGATGGCAAAGAATTGCTGTCATTTTGCCATAGCCTGGAAAATTAGTGTTGTGATTTGCGAAAGCTTTTGCAAAAATTTGCAACACTTTCGTGAGTGCGACACTACTTTGTGACACTACTTTTTCCAGAAATTTGAAAAACATATTTCTAGGGTGTTTAACCTCAAAATAAAGACATGCCTAGCATCCTCAGGCTCCGACTAGGTAAACACAAAAAGAATTGTGTTGCTAGAGGGTCCCAAATTTAAATGCCAAGCATTTTTCTGATCACCAACTGAAAACAAAATGGCAGATTTGCGAAAGTAAAAGGGCCATTTGTGAAAGTAAAAACTGCATTTACGACACTTTCAAACTTTTCCCATTGACTTATAATGGGAACTTGTTTTTTGCATAACTTTTGAACCGTTTAATATTTTCACGAAATCTTGAAAGGCACATCAGGGACTCTGGCCGCATGCTCCCTGAAGTTTTAGGACTAGTCGCCTAAACCGTCACGACCTGAAACATGAGCAAAAGAATTCACCAGAAAGCGTAAGCGCCTGCAGCAGATCACGCTTTAATAACTCCAGGCCGTATATCCGACCAGTACGCAAAGTTGGCAGATTCCAAGATGTATGTTTCTTGATCATGCATTCCAAATTTCAGGCAAATCCGTTGAGCGGTGGCAAAGTTATTAAGGTCAAAGTTTGACCCTTTAACCTTAAAAGGGCTCCTCAACCTAACTATGGTAGCACTACGTGCTACCATATATATATATATATATATATATATATATATATATATATATATCCTCATTTTACCTCCCTCTACACTAACTTTGTTTTTTTCTCTTTTAGATATTTCCTGAAGAAGACCTAAGGTCGAAACGTAGATTTTTAACTCTATTTTCAGCATGCATTTAATATAACCATTTTGTTTTGCTGATGTGGTGATGACTTGTTGTTGTTTCTTAAACTTTCTTGATGATTTGAGCTGCTGTTTACCTAAGAGTTACAACAACCTGTGTGACTGATTCGACATCTGTAAAAAACAAATATTTAAAAAAAATGCACATAGTGTACAGATTACAGAAAACAGTGATCAAGTTGTGCTGCAGACCGTCACTGTTTTCTGTTCTCTGTGCACTACCTGTATTTGTAAATATTTGCTTACAGATGTCAGTCACTCAAAGTTGGTTATTGCAACTCTTTTTATTCATTTTATTATTCCTCTGTTTCTGTACTCCCATATATCGCAAGACAGCTGTGATGATACGTACAACTCTCCATTATAATTTTCAGTGTGCTTGTAAATAGGCTTGCTCAAGGGAACCTTTTTTCATTTTTTTTTCTTTCTGGTGAAATGAAGTAATAGAATATCTTGCAAAACTGTTTTAAGATACTAAATCTGATGGCATTTTCTCAAGTGGTCTTATCTTGCTGCCACCCACCACCTTGTAGTCTGTCAGTGACTGTGAAATGGTACCCTAACCCAATGCAAATGTGTGGGCTCGGACTTTGTCATGGCAGTGGCTAGGGGAAGTTAGGAGAAAGCTGTGCCACCATGACAAGGTCCTCCCCATGGGCACTGGTCTCTGCTCCTAAGCAGTGCAAAACTGATGTTTGACACTAAAGGTGCAATAGTGTTTGCTCTTTATGTTGGAGTCTGATGTTTGCCATTTTCTCAAGTGGTCTTGTCTTGCTGCCACCCATCACCTTGTAGTCTGTGTCAGTGACTGTGTGAGATGGTATCCAATGCAAATGTGTGGGCTTAGACTTTGTCATGGCTGTGTCTAGAGGAGTGTTGGTAGAAAGCAGTGCCACATTGACAAGGTCCTCCCCCATGGGCACTGGTTTAATCAAGCTTTGCAATACTGCTCATAATAATGGGAATACTGTTATAGATCCAGTCATTTTTCTTTAAGTGGTTTTGCTGCCACCTCAGAATTAAGTCCATGTCAGCGTCGAGCAACCTTGTTGAGAAGGCACCCTGGCCTAACAAGTCACACTTGGTGGTGGTAGTAGTGTGCACTTTGCCAGCAGTAGCACCCTGATCTAACAAGTCACACTGGTAGTAGTCTGAACTTTGCCAGCAGTGGCACCCTGGTCTAACAAGTCACACTTGGTAGTAGTGTGCACTTTGCCAGCAGTGGCACCCTGGTCTAACAAGTCACACTTGGCAGTAGTGTGCACTTTGCCAGCAGTGGCACCCTGGTCTAACAAGTCACACTTGGCAGTAGTGTGCACTTTGCCAGCAGTGGCACCCTGGTCTAACAAGTCACACTTGGAAGTAGTGTGCACTTTGCCAGCAGTGGCACCCTGATCTAACAAGTCACACTTGGTAGTAGTGTGCACTTTGCCAGCAGTGGCACCCTGATCTAACAAGTCACACTTGGTAGTAGTGTGCACTTTGCCAGCAGTGGCACCCTGGTCTAACAAGTCACACTTGGCAGTAGTGTGCACTTCGCCAGCAGTGGCACCCTGGTCTAACAAGTAACACTTGGTAGTAGTGTGCACTTCGCCAGCAGTGGCACCCTGGTCTAACAAGTCACACTTGGCAGTAGTGTGCACTTCGCCAGCAGTGGCACCCTGGTCTAACAAGTCACACTTGGCAGTAGTGTGCACTTAGCCAGCAGTGGCACCCTGGTCTAACAAGTCACACTTGATAGTAGTGTGCACTTCGCCAGCAGTGGCACCCTGGTCTAACAAGTCACACTTGGTAGTAGTGTGCAATTTGGCAGCAGTGGCACCCTGATCTAACAAGTCACACTTGGTAGTAATGTGCACTTTGCCAGCAGTAGCAACATGGTCTAACAAGTCACACTTGGTAGTAGTGTGCACTTTGCCAACAGTAGCACCCTGGTCTAACAAGTCACTCTCGGTGGTAGTGTGCACTTTGTTGTTATTGATTGAACCCTTATGTTTTTCGTAGTTTTCGTTTCCTGCACATGGCTGGCATAATTGTAATTTTGCTCCATTTTGTTTGTCTTTTGGCTTTTAGTTAATTGTTGTGGTCGGGCAGTGTTCGGGTCAGAAGAAAAAATTACCCACCTTAGTTATTGTGTTTCTTCTAATTGAGTCTTGCTGTATTCTGACATATGCAGACTACCAAGCAGTACCCCCTTGGAGGAGAGTACCAAACCTATTTTGGGAATAGACTTTGCAGAACTGCTGTACCAAACCTAGCATCACTCCTAGCCTGATATCCAGGGAGTAATGCTTGGTGAAAGTGTGGACTGTTTTCCAGGTGGCTGCTTTGCAGATCTCTAACAAGGGTATATCTCTGGCAGCAGCCAGAGAAGCAGCTGTACCCCTGGTCGAGTGGGCCCTCAGGCCTGGGGGGGGGGGGCTGTTTTACCTAGCTTGGTATAGCAGAACTGTATAATAGAGACAATCCACCTAGCAATAGTTCTTTTAGTAGCAGGCCTGCCTTTTCCCACTTCACCATAAGTGAGAAATAGTTAGAGACAGTCATTTCTATGTGCCTTAGTATGCTCTATGTAGTAGCTAAGTGCCCTTTTAACATCCAAACCGTGTAATCTTCTTTCTCCAGAAGAAGAGTGATCAGTGAAAAACACAGGAAGAGACATAGACTGGTTCAGATGAAAATCTGAAACCACCTTAGGCAAGAACCTCCTATTAGTTCTGAAGACCACCTTATCTCTATGAAATAAGATAAATTCAGATTCAACTGACAGGGCCTGCAGCTCACTAATTCGCCTGGCAGAAGTAATAGCTACTAAGAACACAGTTTTCCAGGTCAAGTACTTAAGCTCGGCAAAAGCCAGAGGTTCAAAGGGTGGCTGCATAAGCTGAGCAATACAGACATTGAGATGCCAAGCCAGAGTAGGCTCTCTAAAGAGAGGGTTAATATGAACCAGACCTTTAAAGAATTTGCTAAACACAGGGTGAGAAGCCAGGGAAGAGCCCTTCCCTGCTGAGAGGAAAGCAGAGACAGCTGCTAAGTGAACTTTTAAGGTTGCAGACCTAAGACCTGAGCTATTAAGGTGGGTCAGATAATCCAAGACTGTGGCAATGCCTGCAGCTTCTGGAAGAATATCCTTATGGGAACAGCAAATACTGAATCTTTTCCATTTAGAACTACAGGTTTTTCTGGTAGCAGGTTTCCTAGAAACTTCAAGAATGTCTAGAACTCCTTGAGACAGATGCAGGCCTGCATACTCTAACTCTTCAAGAGCCAGGCCTTGAGATTGAGACACTGAAGGTTGGGGTACCAGATTCTCCCCTGAGAGGAGGTTAGGAGATTGTGTCTCCTGGAGAGAGACGGGGGAGAGATACTGCTAGGGACAATAACAGAGGGTACCAAGGTTGTCTGGCCCAAACTGGAGCCACTTCACTGTGCAGGGTTGTGACCCGAACTTGACTAGACCCTTGACCAGCAGGGGGAAGGGAGGAAAGGCATAAAGGAACCTACCTTTCCAATCCAATATAAGTGCATCCAAAGGAACAGTCACTAGGACTGGGGGTCTGCAGCAGAACAGAGGAAGCTGGTGATTGTTCGGGGCTGCGAAGAGATCTATCTCTGGAGTGCCCCTCCTGGTAAAAATAACTTTCACGATGAGAGGATCCAGAGCCCATTCATGATGGCCCTGGGAGATCCTGCTCAAGGAATCTGCTAGTAGACTGTCCTTCCCTGGAAGGTGAACTGCTATTAGGGAAGCCTGAAGGAAGAAGGCCAGAGACCAAATTTTCATGGCCTCCGTGCACAAGGCCATGGACCGAGTACCCTCTTGCTTGCTGATGTACCACATGGTGGTGGTGTTGTCTGTCCTGACCTGAACCACCTTGTCCCTCACTGAGTCTGAAAAGGCCTGAAGGGCTAGAAACACTGCCCTGAGTTCCAGATGATTTGTATGAAGGAGAGACTCCTGAGGAGACCGAACACCGTGAGCTGTGAGGGCTCCTAGATGGGCTCCCCAGCCCAGGAGAGAGGCATCTGTGGTTAGAACCACTGAAGGAGTTTGACTGAGGAATGGGACACCCTGTCTGAGATTGTCCTGGTCCAACCACCATTGGAGAGCTTGGACCAGAGTCTGAGTTACTGGAATCAATTTGGTTAGAAGATCTTTTTTCTGGGACCAAAAAGACCTTAGGTGAAACTGAATGTCCCTCATCTGAAACCTGGCTCCCTGTACCACAGCAGTGGAAGCTGCCATATGGCCTAGGAGTTGAAGAAAATGTCTTGCTGGATGAGAAACCAGAGGTTGAAAAGAGGAAGCAAGATCTGTGAGGGCCCTTACCCTTGCCAAGGGGAAGGAGGCCTTTGCTTGAACAGTATCTAACTCTATCCCTATGAAAGTGAGGAGTTGTAGTGGTTCGAGAACTGACTTTGGCAGATTATGAAGGAATCCAAGAGAGGTGAGCAAGTCTTGTGTGACTTGTAGAGCTGACTTGACCTGGTCGGAGGACTGGCCTACAATAAGCCAGTCGTCCAAGTATGGGAATAGAGAAATCCCCTTTCTTCTGAGGAAAGCCACTACTACTGCAAAGCACTTTGTAAACACCCTTGGAGCTGAAGTAAGGCCAAAAGGCATGGCTCTGAACTGATAATGGCCTGAAGGCAACTCAAACCCGAAGTACTTTCTGTGGGAGCACCTGATAGGAATGTGGAAATAGGCGTCCTTGAGGTCCAGAGATGCTAACCAATCTCCTGGCCTTAGAGAGGGAAGAATTACTCCCCGAGTCATCATTTTGAATTTCGGCTTTGTGATGTGCTTGTTCAAATCAATCAATCAATCACTTTATTTAACCAGGCATAAACATCATTAAGCAAGCTCATTTTCAAGGTGGTCCTGGGCATTAATACAATACATTACCCTTCATAAGATTACAATTACGGTGGACAACGGTGCAAAAAAAAAAAAAAAAAGGAAAAACATTGTGAAGGTGCCGGTCAATATGGGCCTATACATACCGGTCAACATAATTAACATGCAAAGGTACATAATGATAAGCTTTACTGAAATGAGAAGAGACAACAATCCCATATAGTCTCCGCTAAGTAAGAGCTCATACCTAAATGATAAAAAATAAGGAGGTATTAAGGAACAGGGTAGAAATTGGGGTGAAAGAGTAGGCAGCCAAAAGGGAGGCCAGAATAGGTAAAAGGTAGAGAATAGGCAGGGCCATCTTGGATTAAGGGAACTAGGCTTGTAGGTCCTAGGTTTCTGTTGTTAGGAATGTGGAATGGATGAGATACTTAGGCGTAGGATTTGAGAGTGGCACCCGGGGCTTAGGGGTCATCGGCATCTGAAACAGTTGCATGATTCCTTCAGATAATCCATTAATAGAGCTTTGAATGTGAAAATGCTTGGAAGTGAGGATAATTTTGATGAGTCTTGCATAGTGTTCCAAAGTGATGGAAGTGAGAAGTTAATTGCTGCTGAGTCAAGGGTAGTTTTCACTCTAGGAATCTGGAAGCAGATTAAGGAGAAGCGTCTCAGGCCACAGGAACCTTTAGCCCGTTTGAAGATGTTCGAGATGTATGCAGGGGAGATTATCAGATACTGCTCTAAAAAACCAGAGGAGAGCATTCCTTTTTCTTCTAGTTGAGAGTGAGGTCCATCCCGAAACCTGGTATCGACGACAGTGATGTGTACTATGGGGTAGATTTAAGATAAATCTTAAAGCCCGGTGGTAAAGGGTGTCCCAGTTTGTTTAGCATCGTTGATGGGCAATGGCTGTAAAGGAAGTCAGCATAGTCCAGTATAGATAGGAATGTAGTTTGTACTAGTCTCATTCTGGCTTCTAACGTGAGTAGGTGTTTAATGTGATAGAATAAACCTAATCGCTGTCTTAGTTTTCTTGAGGTTTCATTTAAGTGGCACAGAAAGTTGAGCTTGTTATCCAGCCAGAACCCTAGGTATTTAAAGGTATCAACAATTTCAAGGGGTTCATCTAAGAGTGTTCGAATCTGTGTGATATGTGGATATCCGGAAGTAGACTTCGGTGAGAGAATCATTGCTTTAGTCTTTTGGCGTTGAGGGAGGAGCTTATGGTGAGAAGGTTGTATTGGAGGGTGACGAAGTCTTTCTGTAAGTACTCATGGGCCAGATCCAAGGATGAATTTGTGGTATAGAGTACAGTATCATCTGCAAATAAGTGCACATTTGCTGTGCCCAGCTGCAGTCAGATTATTGATGTATATTGCAAAGAGAATAGGGCCCAGGATGGAGCCTTGTGGGACTCCTCGTAACAAGGATTTTTGTGGGGGACAGATCTCCTATGGCTTTGACTTGTTGTAACCTATTGGTTAGGTAGCTGGTGAACCATTTAATGGCAGAAATATCAAGTCCAATGTTACTCAGTGCAGTAAGCATGATGGTATGATCCATAGTATCAAAGGCCTTATTTAGATCAAGGAAGAGGGCAAATACATGCTTCTTAGAGTCCAAGGCCATTTGCCAGTCTGTAGTTACTTTGGCAAGAGCTGATACTGTACTGTGTTTGGCTCTTAAGCCGGACTGAGCCGGGTTTAGCAACTTTTGTGAATCCAAATGTTCTCTAAGTTGGATGTTGACAATTTTTTCAAGTCATTTAGAGAGGACGGATAGTATAGAAATAGGCCAGTAATTGTTCAAATCACTCGGATCCCCAGTCTTGAATAATGGTAGGATGTGGGCAGTTTTCCACAAGACAGGTAGCTCACCTTGAATCAGAGAGATGTTGAATAAGAGTGTAATGGGGCGGTCAGATAGGTATGGCCAAGTTTTAGGAAGTAAGGTTCAATATTATCTGCACTCACACTCTTTTTTTTGTATACAGAGAAAGGAGGAGGTCCTCCACTTGCTTGAACGTAATTGTGAGGAAGCTGAAGGGGGTGGGATGCGGTTGGTTACGGTTGTGATTATCAGTGAAGCCAACAGTGCAGTCCCTTGCCGGGCTAAGTTTGCTGATAGGTGAGGTGTCAAAGACAAGCCCTGCAGTGGCAAAGTGATCATTAATCTTCTCTAGTATATCAGCTTTGTCCATATAGGTGGTACCATCAGACACAATTTTGTTTGGAAGGGGTGTTGCAGTGGACTGACCTTCGACTTCTTTGAGGATGTTCCAAAATTTGGCAGAGTTGTTTTTATTGTCTACTAGTTCTTTTTGGAAGTACCTAGCTTTTTCTAACCTAATTATCTTGGTACAAGCATTCCTAGTGGTACGGAATGCTAACCAATCAGCCTCCAGGTGGAGGTCAAATACCGTAAGTCTAGGATGGGTCGCCACTCCCCTGTCTCTTTTAGGGTAAGGAAATATCTGGAGTACAGACCTTTTCCCCTATGTGGAGCAGAAACTCTCTCTACAGCTCTGACAGCCAATAGAGAGGAAACCTCTGCTTCTAAAGCAGTAGTCTCAGAGGTGTTTGCAGGTGGAAAGGACCTGACCCTCATTTTTGGAGACTGTTCGAAACTGAGGGCCAGTCCCTAGCTTACTACCTCCAGGACCCATTTGTCTGAGGTAACTGACTTCCAGGCCTGGAAGTAGTAAGCCAACCTGCCTCCTACTGGAATTGAGGAGTCGACCCGGGCTGACACATCAAGGAGTCTGCTTGGCAGAAGCCTTAAACTGGGAAGAGGATGCAGCCCTGCTCATCCCCCTCCTAGCACTCTCTCGAAAGAACCCCCTCTGTGGAAAGGGACAGGAGGCCTGGGATTGGTAGAAAAGCATGTGAAAAGGCCTGCCCCTACCCCTAGGCTGCTGCTTCTGTGGAGTGGCTTGCCTTTCTTTGGCCTGAGCACTCTTGTAAGTGGTTCTGTACTAGTCCATTTTTTTTCATGTAAGCCTCTGTCTGCTCCCCAAACAGAGAGTTACCAACTACAGGGAAATCCATGGCCTTGGCCTGGGTGTCCTGTGAAAGGCCAGCACATTTGAGCCAAGCAAATCTCCTGAGAGACACAGATGTAGCCAAGACTCGTGATGCCACATCATTTGAGTCCACAGCAGCATGGAATTGTACTTTGGATGCCTCGATTCCATCAGCAGCCACCTCCTCCAGCTCTTTGGCCAGCTGAGCGGAAGCCTATTTAGCCAGTTCCAGAACAGTATCCCACCTGGAGTCATACCTCTTAACTGTCCCTGATTTTCAGGGATGTCCCCCGATTTTGCTTCAAAATTTTCCTCTGTGCCTCATAAAATTTGTGTTTCTGTGACATAACAGTGAGGATTGAAAGCACAAAATAATGTCAAACATTAAAGTTACAGACTTCTTCAGAAAATGCATCTTACCACAAATCCGTTCATTATCAGCTTTCTGAGTGAATAGTATCAATTTTTATGATGTGTCCCTGATTTGGGGTCTTTGTCCCTGATTTTTTTAAGCATTGTCCCTGATTCATGAGGCAAGAGGTTGAGAGGTATGCCTGGACTTCTGGTACCTGGCTGCATAGGCCATATAATTCGCCTGTCTGAGTCCCAAGGAGGATGCCAAATATTGTTTTTGGCATGGCATCCACCTTCCTGGAGTCGTTACCTGGGGGGTGTGAAGCCAAAGGTATGTTAGCCCTGTCACAGGCTGCAGCTTGCACTACCCCAACATGGCTGCAATGACTGTACAAAAACTCCGTACCTGAACCTGAAAACATGTACCTCCTGTCCATTCTCTTTTCCACTGGAGGTAAAGAGTTTGGTGCCTGAAGAATCTTCTTTGTCTGTTTCCCCAAAGATTTGTGGAGGGGAATAGACAACCTTTTAGACTCTGGGATGTCCATCATCTCAACAAAATCAGGCTCCTCTTCC
Organism: Neoceratodus forsteri; assembly: GCA_016271365.2. Taxonomy (NCBI): domain Eukaryota; kingdom Metazoa; phylum Chordata; order Ceratodontiformes; family Ceratodontidae; genus Neoceratodus; species Neoceratodus forsteri. Next base: position 1,073,494,242 of record CM057456.1, read on the forward strand.
TCCTTTGCAGCTTCTACCATGGGGAGCTGGAGGGTTTCCGCCACCTTTTTGCAGAACAAATAGTGAGAAGGGGACTCAGAAAGCCTGGAAGGGGAGACACTGGAGGGTCTGTCTGGGGAGATGTCCGGTTCAATGGGCACATCCAGACCTTCTAAATCATTATCATCATCATCCTTTTCTGGGAAGTCTCCGTCCCCCTCCCATTCCAATTCATAATGGGCATCTGGATCATAATCCGATGGAGTGGGGTCCGACCAAACCGAATGTCTAACCAACGGTGCCGGTTCGGACGGAACCAGTCAAAGCGATTCAGGGTTTTAAATAATTGATTAGCAGTTTTTTTCTTGGGACTATACTAACTGTACAGAAAGTATTTATATAGATTTTCTAGAAGTGCTGTGTTTGTTAAACACAGTGAGGCAAGAGCTATGCATTTTCACAAAGATTTCGTACTTTTATGGGCAAAACGCTAATCAGCTTTTAGAGTTATATAAATCCCCGCGATTGGACAATGCTTATTGCTTTGGCTATTTCATTAGCGGTTGGAGTACGCGGTTCTGGATCCAAACCGGCCGATTTTCTTTTTCTTTTCGCTGGAACCGACCCCTCCGAGTCGGATCTCCTTTTGCCTGGGGAGGTACTGCCTAGGTCAGTGGGCACCTCCTCAGGTCCGGCAGCAACCGAACCGGGCTGGCCATCCAGGTCAGCGCATTTCTCGGCTTCCTTTTCCTTTAGCCTAGTCAATCTTTTATTAAGAGTGGCTTTGGGAAAATTCTTACATATTTGGCAATCTGTTTTGAGGTGGTCAAACCCCAGACAATAAACACACATGAGGAGAGGATCAGCCTTGGCAAAAGCTTCCCCACACTCACTACAGTGTTGAAACCCAGTGGGCCCGTTTTTTTTCTTGGGTTTCTCAGACATGGCCAGGCTAACAAAATTACCCTTCATAGCTTTACGTTAGGTAATACTCCCCGATCGGTAACCAACCATGTTACGGGTTGTGGAAAGAAACCGGTAAAGGTCTGTTTTTTTTTTTAAACCAATCGGAACCGGCACACCACTGTTAAATCCCAGAATTTAAATTTAAACAGAAACAGTGGGTTCCCAACCGGACCGACTGCTAGAGAACAGTAATAAAGACAAAAAAACAGTTCACTACCTATCTACACACTTACTGTACTGTAGACAGAGACTTGAAACCGAAAAATAAGAAATCGGTGAAAACCAACACTTTTTAATAAACTTTAACTGAAACAAGCGTAGGAGCAATCTGCCTGTGCATAGAGTTAACCCTTTCCTCTCCGGGGCAGTTCAAGTGCTGGGGCTAACTGCATATGTCTTGAAGCAGAGACTTTCCAATGCCAGTGAGAATGATTGCTTTTGGCAAGAAAAGAGTTCTGCCTTCAGAGAGACCGGAGATGACGCCACCACCAGCAAAGAAGGCTAAGGGGTTCTGCAGTTACAATACAGAGTAGAGTCAAAAAGTTCCTTGGGTGCGGTCGGTGCAAGGCATGGCCAATTCTGCGAAATGCATTTCCTGTGGCACTACCTTTACTGTGAAGTGGGATGGAGAAAAGGCTCTCAAAAACCACCAGAAATCTGAGAAACACCAGCAGACTGTCCAGGCACAAAAAGAAAATATGTTCATGACAAAATTTGCCCAGCCGCGGATCCCAACTGCAGAGACCATGAAAGTCACAGCTGCTGAGGTCACATCAGTTTACCACAGAGTACAGCATTACCACTCATACCTGTTGATGGATTGTGGCAGTAAACTGGCTCAGAGCCTCTATTCGGACTCTGGAATAGCATCAAAATTAAGTTGTGGGAAAACTAAGGCAGAGTGCATAGTCAAAAATGTTCTGGCTCCATATTCATAAGAACTGTTTTTGAAAGACATGGGAACATCATATTTTTCAGTGGCCTCAGATGCGTCCAACAAAGGAGACAAAAAAATGTTCCCTGTTGCAGTGCAGCTCTTTACAGCAAAAAGTGGCATCCAACAAAAACTTGATTTTTATGAGGACCACTACGAAACCACTGAAGTAATCTTCACAAAAATAACAGAGAGCCTTCATAGCAAATACTTACAGCTGTAACATCTTTCCAGCTATGCTGCAGACAATGCCTCTGTGAACTATGGCAAGCACAGGTCTATTTTCAAGCACCTAAAATCCAAAGTGCCACATATAATTTCTGCAAATTGTTTATGCCACATTATTCACAACTGTGCTAGGAATACTAGCAAGGCCCTGGCACGATTTGATGTGGAGACACTCATCTTAAAAATTTACAGTGAGTTTTCTTCTTCTGCAAAGAAGGTTCAACAGCTTAAAGAAATGTTTGTGATTGTGGACCAGGACTGGAAGGAGATTATGCAGCATGTGGTGACCAGGTGGCTCTCATTTCTTCCCGCTGTAGCCAGTGCTGACCAGCCATCAAAAGCTATTTTATAATGCAAGGAGCAGAAGAATGTCATCCTTCTATATGTAAATTTGTTGAAGCCTATGAAGATGGATACAGCGACCCCAATGAAATGTCTGAGACAGAATGCTATTTGAATTTCATGCACTATGTTCTGCAAGGAACTGCTAACCAATATCCTCTACGTGGTCCTATACCCTATCCATTCAAATTAGGTATGGCTTGGTGCTATTCTGCATGGATCCTAGGATATGTATCCGTAGGGCAGCACAATAAGATGATTCAGTCTTTGGACCCATGTACTCAAACCTATACCAGACATAGAAAGACTTGTGCCTTTAAACTTCTCCTTGCCTGCAGGAAAGTGCGTCCTTCTACTCCTATGCTCAGGTGACGTCAGAACTTAACCCTGGCCCTACGAAAGTGCTCTCACCTCCTTCTGAACTCACAACTTTGAAAGGAATTAGCTTCTTGCATACTACCGTGTGCAGTCTTTTAAAAGCTCGATTCAGTCAGGCTTCGATTATTCATACTGCACCAGACGTACTCGTGCTTTTGGAAACATGGCTCCGGGCGTCCACCCCAGACAGAGAGGTAAACATCCCTAACTACCTCCTCTTCAGAACCGACAGGCAGACCAGGGGTGGAGGAGTAGCCATTTATGTTAAAAACAAATTCTCAGTATCTATATTAGATGCTACCTCCCTTGCCTGTGGATTCAAATGCCTGTCTCTTAAAGTCGAACTTTCCCCATCAGTGGCGTTCCACATCATAGGCTGCTATAGACCTGCAGCAGCAGGACCGCAACTTCTGACACACCTGTCATCCCACCTGGATACTACCCCAATGGAAACAATCATACTAGGCGACCTTAACTATGACTGGCTGACTAAGGTCTCGTTACCCCTGAAACAATCCTGCGACTCTCATGGACTCACTCAACTTATTACTGAGCCTACTCGCATCAACAAAAAAAATCCAATGAGAAGCACCCTCTTGGATGTTCTCCTTGTTAACAGACCTCATTCCTTTTCCCATGCTGGTATCCTCGTAGCGGACGTTAGTGACCACTGCTTTAGTGGTGGCATAAGAACTGTTACCAAACCTCTATCTACATCAAAGTTTTCCACTAAAAGATCCAGACGAACTTCGATCCTATTGCATACTTCAATGATCTAAAAAACTCTTTGCTATGGCAGAGTTTCTACCTGGCTAAGTCAGTGAGCGATGCCTATGACGTTCTCCATGAAATCATATCCAGTGCCCTAAACAGCCATGCTCCCCTGGTTAAAGCACGAATAAAAGCCAGAACCTGTCATTGGTTCTCACCAGATCTGAAGGCTGCCTTACTCAAAAGAGATTACCTCTGGAAAAAGGCTTGTAAATCTCGTGCCGACGCAGACTGGTGTCTCTTCAGGGCATCTAGAAACGTCTGTACTAAGTTGGTCAGAGAGGCCAAAGCCAACTTTTATCAAACCGAGCTACTCTCCATGTCAAACTGCCCTACCAAGTTCTGGTCCACCATAAAAGAGCTATCTGGCCACTCTACAGGAAGTGTGCTTCCTTCCAAAATTACCACTGATAATATTATTATTAACGATAAATCAGAGATACTGCAGGCTTTCAACAATCACTTTGCCACTGCTGGCCTGGCGTTTGATAACGCACCTGTAAGTAGCATTCTTCCTCAGACCAACACCCAGCCTTCAGAATCAAGTAGCAATAACATGGCCTTCTCCTTTTCACCTACCACCATAAAAGAAGTTGAAGATCTTCTTCTATGACTAGATACTAAAAAAAGTGCTGGGGCCGACTCCTTCGACCCATATTTCTTGAAAATAGCATACCATATACTTGCTACACCTATAACACACCTATTCAATCTGTCTCTAGCACAAGGCTCCATCCCCAAGGCATGGAAAACTGCTCACATCATTCTCCTGTTTAAAGCAGGGGACCCCGTGACCTAAAAAACTATAGACCAATCTCCCTTCTCCCCATACGTTCAAAACTTCTGGGAAAAATTGTGGATATGCAGCTGAGATCTTTCTTAGACAATGCAAGACTACTCAACCTAATGCAGTCTGGCTTTAGAGCTAAGCATAGTACAATTACGGCACTGGCAAAAGTTACTGATGATTGGCAACGGGACCTAGACAACAAAAAATTAATTTGTGCCGTGTTTCTGGACCTCAGTAAGGCGTTCGACACTGTCGACCACTGCCTGCTCCTTCCACCTTAAAAACTATAGGCATTGGCTCAACCGCACTGGGATGGTTCCAAGACTACCTTTCTGATAGACAGCAACAAATTAAGGCTGATGGAGATTTCTCCATAAACCGATAAAAGAAGTGTCCCCAGGGCTCCATACTGGGGCCCATTACTGTTTACCATTTATATCAACAGCTTGGGCGCGGAAGCATCAAAGATGCCAGTATTCACTTGTTTGCTGACGACACAGTGTTCTACTTAAGCCAGGAATCTCCTGAAGCTGCCTGCGTTGAGTTAAAAGCTGACTTTAATACTCTGCAGTACCAGTTCCTTAGCAAAAAGTTACTACTAAATGCAAAAAAAACCAAGGCCATTCTTTTCTTACCACCAGGCCCAGGGGCTTACTCTGCTGTCGCTAGTCCATTACCATCAATCCCTACTTTATTAGGAGAAAATCTTGAATTTGTGACTAAATTCAAATAACTTGGTATTTGGCTAGACAACAAACTCTCTTTCATGGAACACACAGAAGAACTGCTGAAAAAACTGAGGCAGAGGCTTGGTCTTTTTTTCAGAATTAAACGCCTCTTGACCACAGATGCAAAAAGACAGCTTGTCCAATCTACGTTCCTTTCTTTAATTGACTACGCCAACTTCATTTATGGCCATTGCCCTGCCTCATATCTTGCAAAACTGGATGTATTATATCATAGATCACTGAGATTTATAACTGGCCTCCCGTATTCCACACATCACTGCTCTTTACACGCAGCCGTAGGGTGGCCCTCCCTTCAATATAGGCGATATAAAAATGCAGCCCTATGGACGCTCCAAGCCCTCACCAACAAACTCCCACAATATGTTGTCGAATGTCTCCCCCTTAGTCCTATTAGGAACTATGCCTTAAGAAGTCAATCGCTGATTTCTTTGAATGTCCCAAGGGCCAACACTCACCTTGGAAGGACCACCATAAGCTATGCTCTGCCTACTCTCTGGAATAGGATACAAAAATCGTTGAGACTTAGCTCACCTGTCAGTCCTGCCTTCTTTAAGACCCTTTATGACAAAACGTTTGCTGAAATCTGTAATTGCTTCTGCCGCTCCTAGCAGCTTGACTATTGTTCCTCTCTTCTTCAACACTAGTCCCAGCTGCTTATCCAAATCAGCCCTTGCCACTACTACTCCCCCCCCCCCCGCTGCCCCACCTGCATCCATCTTATTCACCACCCCCCGTCAGAGATTTACTCCAAGGCTTACATACACTGTTATGTGCACCTCCATAGCTTAGGAATTTCCATCCAGGCCTGTAACATGTTTCTGCTGGACAGGACTATAAATAATCTTTCTTTTTTCTTCTGTGGTTTGTATATGACATCCATACACATCCTGCTCCTGTGGGAACTGTATATATATATATATATATATATATATTACGTTCAGGTTGTGTTATGTATATCTTTCTTGTACATGTGACTTGGAATGTAAATACTCTGCTCCTATCAGTATTGTAAACATGTTGTTCCTTTTGTATTATGCATATTTATATGTAACTGTACAATTTTCCCTGCCAACAGCAGGTCCACCTTGTAAATGAGCTTGCTCAATGGTGATCGCCTGGATAAATAAAGATTTGATTGATTGATTGATTGAAGTGTTCCATAAGAGTATCGCCAAGCTGGAAAGCAATTCATTAACTGCTCCAGAGGTGTATGGTGTGATGCATAATCTGCGCAGTGAATTGCAAAAGAGACTTCAGGACAAGTTCTTTGGATTCAAAGTCATGGCAGCTCTAAAAACATTTCAACCAAATGAAGAGACAGTTTCAAAAGACTTAGCAAACTTTTATGTTCGGGCCCTAGATTACTTAAATAAATGGTTTGACTTTGATAATAGCCCCCTCAGCGTCATGCAAATATTCTCACTACACCACCCAATATCTTGGGATAAACTATGCAACTCAGTGGAGGTGCTGAAGCTACAAGATGGACATGGACTTATTGTATTCAGATTATCCATCATTTTGCACTGCATTGCAATTCTTGATAGAAATGAAAGAAAAATCTGTTTGGGGAGATATGGGTTACATTTTCTGAGGAGGGACCTGAGTGCAGAATGCTTTATAAGGTTGTACAATTTGTCTTGTCCATCCCCGTTAGCAACAGCTTTGTGGAGCGAGTATTTTCACTAATGGAGAATTTATGGACTGACGAGCAGAACAGAATGCTGGTGCCTTTGGTGAAAGCAGAGCTACAAGTAAAACTGAACTACAGCTTTACCTGTTCACAGTTTTTCTCATTTATTAAAACCAGTAGCAGGCTCCTTGAAGCTGCAAAGTCTAATCAAAAATACTGCTTCAAATCTAAGTAATGTAAACAACATACTTCTTCAGATTGCAGTTTAAGACGATGTATTGAACAGTGCTGTGCTGCAGAGTGGAACTTTTATCCACACATTTTTTTACACTGATTTGTTTTATTTTTAAAGAATTGTAGGTTCTTCAAATTGCAGTCATAGACTATGAATTGCACAGTGTTGTGCTATACAGCAGTGACTTTTCTGTTTTTTCCAGAAGTTTCTTTATAGTGATTAAGGATTTTATTTTTAAAGTGTCACAGTAAGTATTACAGGGATTGTTAAATAAAACGTTCACATTTTACTAAGTTTGACTGGCATCTTATTATATTTGGATCTGTTCTGGTCTGCACACAAGATATGAGGGACCACCATTAATGGCAAGTAAGCCATCACTGGCCAGGTTTGGAGTCTTGTAGTACATGTTGAAGGGTCATGTGATAATGAGGTATGTGGCCATGGTGAAAGGGGGGCAAGAGCTGGAAAGGGGCAGGGCTATCAGATCAGGTTTTGGACCAAATCAACTCTCATTACCTACCTACTGCTACTCTCAGGGGACATCAACCTAAACCCAGGCCCTCACCCTACTCCCCCACTTTCATACTAACACATATGTTGTTATCCCCGCTAGTCCCCAAGTCCTTCCCCCGAGGCCTCAAGCTACTCCATGTAAATATACGTAGCTTGCTACCTAAAGTTGACCTTTTACAACCACTTACAGTCTCTCTTGTCCTTGATATCCTAATTCTCTCTGAAATCAATATCCTGGGTTACTCAATCTACCGGCAAGACCGAGCAAGTAGAGGAGCCGGTGTGGCTATGTACATCTCCTCTTCTTTCAATACTGATATTATCCTATCCGTATCCCTCTCAGCAACTTACAAAGTGCTCCTCATTAGACTGTCACTACCATTCTCTCTCCCAATCTATGTAGCTGGCGTTTACTGCAAATCTGGCCTATCCCTACTACTGTTTCTGAGCTCATCACTACTATTGTTGACCACTCCCTGCTGGCGAGTTATACATAATGGATTTCAATCAAAACTGAGAAGCCCCCTCCCTCACTTAACTCCAAAATGACATAAGAGCACAGAACCTCTCACAACAAATCACTAAACCAACTCAACTATACCTGGTGTGCTATACCTGGTTAAACAACTAAATAAAAAAAAAAAACTAAACCACAAGTCCCCAAACCACTCTTTGATTGACTGAGCCCACTCCTCCCACCCGCACAGAGTCATAAAATACAGACTTCTGCCGGACTCACTAAGTGACTGCCATTTGATTTTCATGGTTCAGAAAATACATAGGCCCCAAAAAACATCCAAATTAATTCACTTAAGGTCCTTTAAGTCTCTTGATCTTGCCCCCTTACTCCTCAGTTTTGCACAAACTGACTGTACCCCTATATCTTTGGCCCAATCTGTCAACATTGCTTTGGACTACTTCACAGACAAATTCATCCCCAACTGGAACCTATTCATCCCAATCAGGTGCTCCAGGATTCGCAGCAACCATCTCCCCTGGATCACCCCGGAGCTTTTAGCATGCTAACAGGCCCAAGACCAAGCCTGGGAAAAAAAAAAAAAACCATCTAACAGACCACATGGCTACATGATCTACCGTATCCTATGCAACAAATGCACAAAAGCTACTAGGCTGGCGAAGGCAGAATACTTTAGAAACTCCTTCCAAACCAATATTGACAACCCTTGCAAATTCTGGAAGGTTGTCCATTCTACCCCGTCTAAATCCCCTCCTTAATATAAATAATACCTTAGTTTCCAACCACCTGCTGTAGCCACGGAATTCAACTCCTATTTTACCTCCTGTGCATTCACCCTTCTAGCCTCCCTCCCTCCTCCCAATTGATTACCCAAGCACCTCAAAATGTAACCTCACACAGTGAAGCTTTTTCTTTCTCTACAGTCTACCCTGTGGACACCCTATCAGCTCTGCTTGCACTAAACCCTACTAAAGGTAGCTCACCTGATGGGTTGGACCCTAAGCTCCTTTACCTCTCTGCCCCAGTAATAGCCGCCCCACTGGCTGACATCCTCAATCTTTCTTTTGCCATAGCTGTAGTCCTACCTCTACCTAAGGGGAGGGGGGTGATCCTTCTTACTCTCGGAATTACTACCCAATTTCCCTTCTCCCTATCCTAGCCAAACTCCAGGAGCACCTGGTCCTGCCTCAGCTCTCCACCTATCTCTCTCATTCTAACTTTTTCACCCCTTTCCAATCTGGTTTTAGGAAACTTCACTCCACCACCACTTAGGCTAACAGATTCCATCTTCACTGGGATGGATAGTGGCCTAATCACCTCTGCCATCTTCGTCAACCTTGCAAAGGCTTTTGACACGGTCTCTCACTCACTCCCTTCTCCTAAACAACCTCTCCTCAGCTGGACTGTCTGTCTCTGCCATTAACTGGTACAGAGCTTATCTTACAGGTAGGACACAATCAGTCAGGATAGCTGACTCATTATCCCTCCCCCTCTTCCAACTAACACTGGTGTCCCTCAAGGATCAGTGCTTGGCCCCATACTTTTCTCTATATTCCTAAATGACCCCCCCCCCCGTCAGTATGTACCTCAACCTCCATCCATATGTACGCTGATGACACAGTCCTGTTCACCTCCAGCCATACCGTCTCCAATGTTGAAACCAGACTCCAATTGGACTTCGACAAGCTCCAATTCTGGCTTAGCATTCACCAACCTTCCCTAAATGCCAAAAAGACTGTCTCCATGACCTCTGGCATCAGGCAGAGAATCTTCAGGCTCACCTGCCTTCCCTCCTTCCACACCATAGATGGGACTTCTCTGGAGAACACCTCATCTTTCAGATACCTAGGGGTCTGGCTAGACAGCATCTCAACTTCTCTAGACATGTGGACGCTATTCTGAAAAAACTATGCCCCAAGCAGGGTGCTCTTTTCAGGAACCGTAACTCTTTACATCTTCCGGCAAGGCGAGAACTAGTCCAGAAGATGATTCTCCCTATTTTCGACTACTGTGATGTAGTCTACAGTGCCTCCCCGAAGTCCACCTTAACCAGACTGGACTCACTCTTCAACTCCTTCTGCTGCTTCGCTCTTGACTGGCCTCCACGCACTCACCACTGTGATCTTTACCACCCCCGTGCTTTCCCTTCACTTACCAAACGTCGACTGACCCATACTGTAAAATTCACCTCTAAATTCTGGTTCAACTCCCTCCCCTCCTATCTCTTGTCTGCAGTGGTTATCCTCTAACCCCCTGAACACTCACTCAGATCCACTGACACTAGGATGCTGGCTGTCCCTCACAGACTCACCAATGCTGGCCAGTCTGCCTTCTTCCACAACTTCCCTAAGCTCTGGAACTTGTTACCACCTCAAATTAGATACTCATCATCTCCTCACTCCATCTTGTTAGTCCTTTTTAATTACTACTCCTGAAACTGCTCATGCCCCTAGTTGTGCTCAGCTAATTCTCTGCACTGCTTAACTGCTACATGGCTGCTACTGTGTCTCTGCGGCAGTTGCCCTCTAGCACTTGCAAATACCGATTGCACTTTAAACTGTACTGAAATTGGTTTCAGGCATTTTTACTGCACCATATCCTGTACCATATGTACTATGTTAGCCTTGATTATGTATCACTGTTACGTTATCCAGTGTCCGTACTAGCACACTTTACTGTAAAGGCAACTGTTTCTCCAGTTTTGTTTGACTGTTCTCTGTAGCTATGTCTCCCAATTACCCTTTCCCCAGGATGCACCATGAGATGAGCAACTTGTTGTTCAGTGTGCTCTTCTGGTGAAACTTTTCAATAAATTAATACATTTCTGCAAATGTAAGCATAACAAAGCCTAAAAGTATAAAATAGATGTTTGATACACAACTTTCCCTTTGTAGGGAGGCACTTGGTGTGCTCCCACCATTCAGGACACAAGTGCAGTGCTCCTTCCAAGCTACCCATTGGTACCGAACCTGAGACTACCAGGGAATCACATGCTTTACCCAGGATTTTTCCATTTTCTCCCAACTTTCACTGGAGGCAAAAGCCCCAGGGAAGTGCATACGAAGTGTTCAGGGACATGTAGCCAGTGAGCCTCCGACCATCCCAAAAACTGTTCCTCCTGTACTGCCACCTGAGCTCACCCAGGTGGCAGTCGCACAGTGTTGGCAGGTGCCTTTCATCTCCAGAGAAGGAAAACAACTTTAAGGATGGTTGATCATTCTCTCCCCAGCTTGCTCACTGGTGCCCGTGTCTTATTCCTTAACTACCCATGCTGCCGAAATCAGACGCATCAGCACTGATGCAGTGCTTATCATCTAGTTATGTGGTGCCACATTTCATTTTATGTTCATCATCTTAGAGCATATATGTTGTGGACTGGACTTAATCCAGATGACCCCAGCTGTCCCATAATCTGCTTTTTTTTTATTTTACAACTTATTTACTCACAAAAGCCCACCTGAGAGGCCATATCTTATTTTCAGTGAGGTCCTGCTTCTACTCATTTCAACAACTTGGTGGACTAGAGCACTGAAAGGATAAGTGATTGTTCAGGGCCACACAGTGAGCTTTTGGCTCTGGTGGAGTTTGAACCAGCAATCTCCCTAAAGTCAGTACTCTAACCACTAGATCACACAGACTTCAGTTCTGTTACGTGCCAGCTTATCTGAGTCACAAGAAAAATCATGCTTAACCATGTATGTTCAGTCACAACTGAGAATATTGAAAACCTCGCGGCAGCCATATTTAATGATGCTCACGAGAAAGTATTTAAAATCTTACAAAAAAACTAATAAAGCAGACTCAATACAGATTAAAAAGGTATCCTACAAGCAGGGGAAAAGAGCAATCTAAAAATGAAATAAAAAGGTATAGGTACACGCCGGCCTGTCAACACAGCGACAGTGCTAGCTAGCACTCGCAATGCCAGTGACCCTAGTTTGGGAATAACCTAAGGCCATCAGGGGCCAGCTGAGGGAAGAAGACTGAGAATCCCAGAGGATGCTCGCTTCCTCTAGGGAGGGAGGGAGGTAGCCACCACTGTTACAACACTTGGCCACAGGTAGCAGTGTAGCAGCAGCAGAGTCGGGAGGGGGGACGTCGGCTGGGCTCTGCTCATGCACGCTCTGTGTGTAGAAGCATGCAACCCCCTAGATGGCCAACATCCCAGGGGTGGGGACCTCTGAACAAGGAAAAAGTCCATCTTGTGCGGGATGATCCTGAAAACACTCAGGCCCTGACCCCGGCCACATTCCGCTTGTTGCTGTACAGGATGAAATCCTACCTCTGTTCACTGCAGGAGGTGGGAGGTTGGATCTGGCTCAGTCAGACTGCCACAAGGGACCCACAGGGTTGGAAGCAAGCGCGAAGTACTGTAACTGGCAGGGATGCTGGGGGGGGGCTGGGCCCTTCCCAGAGGGAGGGGGCCATGTCATACAAACACAGAAACATAGAAGTTGACCGCAGATAAGGACTGCAAGGCCCATCCAGTCTGCCCATTTCTTTTTCTACCTTATAAATGTGCCATCGGCCTTTGCTCTGTCAATGGCCTATCTATTCATACTCATCTGTATTGCTCCCTTATGCCTATCCCAAGCCTGTTTGAAGCCCTGCACTGTATTCATATCCACCACTTCCTGAGGTAGGCCGTTCCATGCATCCACCACCCTTTCTGTGAAAAAGAACTTCCTCACATTACCCCTTAATTGACCTCCCTCTAATCTCATGCTGTGTCCTCTTGTCCTGCTATTTTTCTTATATTGAAACATGTTAGACTCTTTCACCTTGTTAATGCCCTTAAGGTGTTTGAATGTTTGGATCATATCACCTCTCCTCCTGCTTTGTGCTAGGGTATACATATTGAGCTCTGTTAGTCTGTCCTCATATGTTTTCTGATGCAGTCCCTGCACCATTTTGGTTGCCCTTCTCTGGACTGCCTCAATTTGGTTAATGTCCTTGTGAAGGTGTGGCCTCCAGTACTGCATGCAGTACTCCAGATGGGGCCTAATTAGTGTCTTGTAAAGAGGGATTATTACCTCCCTCTTCTGACTTGTGATACCCCTACTGATACACCCCAACATCCCCTAACCTTACCTACTGCTTTAGTGGTCTGCTTGGATGATTTCAGGTCATCGGTGATGATGATGCCCAAGTCTATTTCTTCCCTTGGGACTGCCAGCAACTCCCCTCCCAGCCTATAGGTGGCTTCAGGGTTTCTCTTCCCTATGTGCATGATCTTGTACTTCTTTGCATTAACCCCCAGTTGCCACTCTTCCGACCATTTTGCTAGTTTATCATGATGTGGGAACATGAAATGTAAAATAAAAAAAGTATAGGTACAAAAAGTTGATAGTAACATGAACTGCTGCTTCAAAACAAACAAAAAAAAGTTAAATGCTAAAATCACTTCAGTCCTCTTTAGCTACAAAGAATTTATACAACAAAACTCAACTGGTTTAAAGAATCAGGCTGAAGGCTGGCACATTATTGCTAAGGCAGGGGCTGTGGAGTTGAAAAAGGACAGTATAAGCTGAACTAGTACCATGCATATGGTTGGGTTAGCCAGCACTTTTCCGTACTTCAGGTGGCCTAGGAAGCCCATGAGGCTGCTGGCATTACAAGAGTGGGAGAACACTACAGGAGTATGTAGCTTCTGTTCAACCAACATAACAGGGTCAGCAGTCCATCTGTCGCCTCTCACCACAAGACCTACACAGAATATGCATTCCACGCAATTCCTTGCATGTCTCCGTGGACTGAGAATACACAGAGAAATAGAGTCATGGGTAAACAAAATAAAAAAAAAAAAAAAAAGGCAGAAGTTCAGCTCCCTACCCACGTGATCCCAATGGTTCTCCCAGGTATGGGTAGAGTCCAGTGGGAGCTGGGGCAGGAAAATCAGTGTCGGGCTGTGAGTGCAGCTAGGGAGGAAAAAAGGGAAGAAAACAAAAAGAATCAGACAATTTCATGGATTAGTGTTGGACTGAGAACATCAACTTGGTTCCTTCAGACTGTAAGTGAAAGCTTTCCAACTGGGAGGTGGTTTGCTTACAGTGAGGAGAAATTGGTGTCTTACCTATTGTGGTCTCACAAAAGTTCTCAGCTGCTACCTCGTTGGCAATGTTGGCCCCCATCAGCACACTGACATCGATTCCTACTTTCTCTCGAATTATGTCGGAAATCAGTTTGAGTCCTCCTGGGCCTTCATCAATTCCCTGTAGTTTGGATCAAGGATAAGAAGAACACTTGTAAACATCAAAGGAAAAATGTAACAATGCAGAAAAACAAACCTGTAAAAATAGAGAAACAAACCATCAGGACTGCAGATGTTTTGTTGCTCTCTATATTTTTTTAATCCCTCTTAGTTAACTTGGCTTACCTTGTTTTTTTTGTTTCTTTATCTGTAATTTTTCCCCCTCCTCACTCCCAGCACCTGACTCCCTCAAGAACACCATGGCACAGCTCGACTCACCATCCCCCACAACCTCTCCAACCCACACTCACCTACCTCCATCCTGAATGAATGAATTTTATTTCTTAACCGAGCGAACAAAGCGTTGGGCCACATGTCCCTTTTACAGGCTTGACCTGGGCAGCAACACCCCAGTAGTACAAAATACATAATTAAGACATATATTACAAACATACTCATGGTCTTACGCTAACAACATTTCTAACAATCTGTAGAACCAAAGCAAAAAATATTTACACAAATATACACTAAGCAATAATATCAATCAAAGCAATTTTATTGTATGACTAAAAAGTCTTCACAATCTCAATACACTAAAATTAATAAATATACTTGTTTAAAATCATATCAATTTAAATACATACATGTAATACACATAGTTTAATACAATCTGTTGGGAGAATTTACATGCAGCAGCAGAATAAGGTACAGAGGCCATAGTTCGGCAACAGATAAGTATATACATACTTGTATCCCCTGATCATACAATAATCACACTTTAGGGAAACTGTCGAAAAACAGCATTAGATACAATATAAAGACTGAAACACAAAAATCATAATCCCAAGGTCAACACATTCAGATTCATATAATTCTGATCTTATTTTTAGCAATTTTTATAGCTGTGAAATACTTAGCTAGACGTTCCAGGGTTCACTCATCCTTTGTGTGTATTAAGATTCTGGTTAACACAGTTTTTTCTACCTGCTACATATTATTTATAAACGGTCCCTGCCAGTATGTTCTTTGAGGGACATACCATTTACAGTTCCACAGGACATGATGTACATTTTCTATTTCCCTGTAACCACAATCACAATCAGCTGACACAATCCCAGGTCTTTTATAGCAATATTCCAGAACTTTACTCAGAAATTGTTCAAATTTGTATATTATAAATTTTTTTCTAAGCTTGTAATCCATAAGGATGTCCAGATATGGTTTATACCCATGAAAATACTTATTCACAGCAAACCAGGAAGCAATAATAAATATCTATAGTAGGAGCAATTACTTCAAGTAACTTGAATCATTTTATACAGGTGCAACGCATATTTTCATATAACTTTTTTTAAAGATGACTTGAAAGTACCAATATATTTCAGGTTGTGTAACTCACTAGGTAATCTATTCCATAATTTAACCGCATTATATTTAAATGATTTTTGAGTCTGAGTTAATTTGCATGATCAAATTTCTAAAATAATAGTGTTATATGACTTCAGGGCTCTAATGTTAGGTCTTTGTACAAAGACGTTGTACATTGGACTATGTTTTGAACAGTGAACCACATTAAAAACAAAACTTAAGGGAGAGGGGAGGTAGGCAGAGGGAGACAGTGAAAAGGCAGAGTTACTGAATGAATACTTTTGCTCAGTATTCACAAAAGAAGATGAGGAGGAGTTACCTAAACCAGACAATAAAAGCACTCTGGGTAGGGGGGTTGACACCAGTCCATTTACAGAAGAAAGAGTCCTGAAAGAACTCCTAAAACTCAAGGTGGACAAAGCAATGGGGCCTGACAGGATTCACCCCAGAATCCTAAAAGAACTAAGGGAGGACCTAGTGACACCACTGACCACACTTTTTAACAAGTCATGGGAGGATGGGGTGGTACCTGAGGACTGGAGGAGGGCAGATGTGATTCCCCTTCACAAAAGTGGGAGCAAGGCAGAAGCAGGAAACTACAGACCTGTAAATTTGACCTCAGTGGTAGGGAAAATGATGGAATCACTTCTGAAAGAAAGAATTGTTGAGTACCTAGAGGCCAGCGGGGCACAGGACAAAAAGCAGCATGGATTTACAGCAGGAAGGTCATGTCAGACGAATCTAATAGATTTCTTTGACTGGGTGACCAAAGTAATAGACCAGGGAGGGGCTATGGATATGGCCTACCTAGACTTTAGCAAGGCATTTGACACAGTCCCGCACAAAACATTGATAATCAAGTTAGCCCACCTGGGAGTGGGTCCCAGGGTGGTAGCCTGGGTAGCAAACTGGCTGTACAACATGACACAGAAGGTAATAGTGAATGGAACACATTCCGAAGAAAGGGGGGTCACCAGTGGAGTACCTCAGGGCTCAGTACTAGGTCCAGTCCTCTTTAATATCTTTATAGGTGACATTGCAGAGGGTCTGGAGGGAAAGGTATGCCTCTTTGCAGATGACACAAAGATCTGTAACAGAGTTGATACACAAGGTGGGGTAGAAAGGATGAGAAGGGACTTGGCAAGGTTGGAGGAATGGTCAAACATATGGCAACTTAGATTCAACGCAAAGAAGTGCAAAGTAATGCACCTGGGAAACAAAAACCCAGGAGAAGAGTATACACTAGCAGGGGAGGTACTAACAACAACAAAAATGGAAAGGGACCTGGGGGTAGTCATATCAGATGATCTGAAGGTGGGTAAGCAGTGTGAGAAGTCAGTAAGGAGAGCCAGGGGGATACTGGGATGCATAGGAAGGGGCATCACAAGTAGAAAAAGGGAAGTGGTTATCCCTCTGTACAGACCGTTGGTGAGACCCCATCTGGAGTACTGTGTGCAGTTTTGGAGACCTCATCTACGCAAGGACATAGACAGGATGGAAGCAGTCCAGAGGAGGGCAACTAAAATGGTACAGGGTCTGCATCAGAAACCATATGAAGAGAGACTGAGAGAGCTTAATATGTATACCCTTGATGAAAGGAGGGACAGGGGGGACATGCAGATGTTTTGTTGCTCTTTATATTTTTTTAATCCCTCTTAGTTAACTTGGCTTACCTTGTTTTTTTTGTTTCTTTATCTGTAATTTTTCCCCCTCCTCACTCCCAGCACCTGACTCAAGGGAATCAACAAAGTCCAGGAGGGTAGCATCTTTCAGAAAAAGAGATGTGTAAGAACAAGGGGGCACAATTTAAAGATAGAGGGGGGACGGTTCAGGGGTAATGTGAGGAAATATTTTTTCACAGAGAGAGTGGTGGACGCATGGAACCGCCTTCCTGGAGAGGCTGTGGGGTCTAAAACAGTGGAGGAATTCAAACATGCATGGGACAGACATAAGGCAATTATAGTGGGGGGTGGCAGGAAGTAGGCTGTTGGTTAACTAAAATCTGCAACTTATCCAGTAGGTAGGGAAATGGGCAGACTGGGTGGGCCAAGTGGTCCTTATCTGCCGTCAAAGTCTATGTTTCTAAATGTAATGTGTCCCTTGACTCAACAGGTAGCCAACCTAACTTTTTATATAAGTCATAATGGTGTTCCCTTGATCTTGCTCACAATGCAAACCTACAGATTGCTGTGGAGGGGTTGTGGGATAACAGATGGACCAGACACCGAACTTCAGGTTCAACACACAATGTCTGCGTGATGTTTATTCAAAATACAAGAGATAACCTTCAGCAATGGCATATCCCTTCTTCAATACATCAGTTTGCAACAACAGACTATTCATGTCCTTCCTCTGTACTTGTCAGCACCTACTGACTCAGTGATCTCTGATCTAACTTATCAGTTGAGATTCAGCCTCCCCAATGCGGGCCTTGTTTGCTTGGGTGGTGGGGGCTCAAAGAAAAAAAACAAGCTAAAGACAAAGAACCTCAGTGTAGAAGCACTAAAGCATGGGTTACCCCAAAGGGCATTGGCAATAAATCCAAGTTTCAAAGAAACACAACATCACACATACTTCCAAGATGCATAACATCATGGGATATATGCAAATCACCATGACATTTCAGACTGGCTCAGTTTACAGTAATTTACATGCATTTTAAATAGCACATTTAACTTAATTTTTATCATACTGTACTCTAGTAACTTTTTACCTTTATCAAAAACACCTAGTGCTATGGTATTTCCAACATTTACAGGTTCTATACACATAAGGTATATACATTAAAGTATTTTATGACATAGGGCCATACATATTAAATCTAACAATGAGAAACACAGCCTGTTGTTTTACATTAGCTCAGAGGTCACAACAATAACTTCCCAGTATGAGGACTTGAGAGGGGAAAAGGAAAATTAAAGAGGACACTATAGCATAGTCAAGAAAGGGGAGGTGGCCCATAGATGGCCAACCTTATGGACTAGAAATTGTCATGGATAGATTAGGCTAAGAAATAGAAGAACTGTTGCAACAGATTTAAGAAAAGGTCGGTCCTTAAGAGTGGCAGGAGCTCTCTGTCACATATCCCCCACCTTAAGAGGGAAGCAGTCACTGTAGACTGTTTACCACCTTCCTGTCCCAGGAAGGGATGGAGCTTCCACCCATCCATCTTCAGAAGCTCAGTCTCCATCATAAACATAGTGGATATCATCATTCTTTACCCTGAGGCACTAACACATTTCTCAGAGACTAACACTACCTTCCCATCTCCTTTTAGAGAAAATCCGTCATATTTTATTGACTGAAAATCTGGATGGCTATAAAGTCCAGTACCATAGAAACACAGAAATATAGACCTTGACGGCAGATAAGGACCGCTTGGCCCACCTAGTCTGCCCATTTCCCTACCTACAGGATAAGCTGCAGATCCTAGTTAACCAACGGCCTATTTCTTCCTACCCCCCCACAAGAATTTCCTTATGTCTGTCCCATGCATTCTTGAATTCTCCCACAGTTTTAGACCCCACAACCTCCTCAGGAAGGCTGTTCTATGCATCCACCACCCTCTCTGTAAAAAAATACTTCCTCTCATTGCCCCTGAGTCGTCCCCCCTCTATCTCTAAATTGTGTCCCCTTGTTCTTGCAGATCTCTTTTTCTGAAAGATGCTACCCTCTTGGACTTTGTTGAGTCCACTGAGGTAGTTAAAAGTTTCTATCATGTCCCCCATCTCCCTCCTTTCCTCAAGGGTATACATATTAAGCTCCTTTAGTCTCTCCTCATATGGCTTCTCTTGCAGACCCTGCACCATTTTAGTTACCCTCCTCTGGACTGCCTCCATCCTGTCTATGTCCTTACGGAGATGGGGTCTCCAGAACTGGATGCAGTACTCCAGATGGGGTCTCAACAACTGTCTGTACAGAGGGATGACAAGTTCCGGTTTTCTGCTGGTGATGCCTCTCCCTATACATCCCAGTATCCCCCCAGCCCTCCCTACTGCCTTCTCACATTGCTTGCTAACCTTAAGGTCATCTGATATGATTACCCCCAGATCCCTATCCATTTTTGTTGTTGTTAGTACCTCCCCCCACACTGTGTAATCTTCCCCTGGGATTTTGTTTCCCAGGTGTATTATTTTGCACTTCTTTGCATTGAATCCAAGTTGCCATACTTCTGACCATTCCTCCAACCTTGCCAAGTCCCTTCTCATCCTTTCCACACCTCCTTGTGTATCAACCCTGTTGCAGATCTTTGTGTCATCTGCAAAGAGGCATACTTTTCCTTCCAGTCTCTCTGCAATGTCACTTATAAAGACATTAAAAAGGACTGGACCCAGTACTGAACCCTGCGGTACCCCACTAGTAACCTCTCTTTCCTCAGTTACCATAGAAAGACTTTTTCTGGGGGTGAGTAATTATCTGCTCCAACCCCACCACATATGTCAGTTTAAGCAGGGGCCTAGTCCTAGGTTCAACCCCTCTACATAAACCCACTATGTCTCTTGATTCATTCATTTCACTTACTACCGATACAGACACCTAAGAATAGACACTCGTTTGGTGTTACCCCAACACAGGTTCCAATCCATTTTCCACCCACCTCTTCCTTGGTAGGTTTTCCCTCAAAAAAGAATAAAACACAAGTACCACCTCAGACTTCATGTCTGTCCTCAAGTAACTCTTTCTTTGATATCAGGCCCGCCCCCTGACCAAACATGCTACACTTTTGCCTACAGAAAGGGACCATTGCAGAGCCAGATCTGGCCTTGTGCCTGCAACTATCTTGACCCCTCTGTCTTGTACAAAGTGTCTGCGGGAATATGGAATGAGCAACAGTAGCTTCTATTCTTCTATTTCAACCTATGATAACCTAAGACCCCAAACCTTTGGTCATACTATCCCCAGGCGGGTCTCTACAGGAAACCAAGGAACCCTCCCTGGCTGACTTTCATCCAATGTTAAACAGCAGGTTTCTAAATCCTATATACTCTGGGGTGTTTTGGGGAACATTAACATTTTAATCATTGTGCTTATTTTCAGCCGTCAGTTACCATTTGGTACCTTGTGGCCAGTGTGGGAGTTTTCCCTTTTTCAATAGGTGCTATTTTTTTCTTTAATGAACGCTACCCTTTGGGACACTCTTTCCACACCACTGGTACTAGTTTCTCTGCTGTCCCCAGCAGGTACCTCTATCTGGTTGCACATAAGACAGGTCTTAGGATAGGCTGTCACCTGTCTGTACATTCCTGGCCAGTAATAAGAAGGAGTTAGCCGAGCCAAGACACTGCTATGGCTCAGATGGCCACAGGGACTAAAGTTAGCAGCTTCCATCACTTGCTGTTTGTATGTCTCAGGCACCACTACCTGGGCAACCACACTTTTTGTACGGGGGTTGGGCCTCATGTGGTACAGAATACCCTTCTTTAGTTTGTACCACCAACATTGTTTTGCCCCGCCATTACCATTAATCTGCATACCCTCCTTGACCTTACCATACTGTAACAGTTTGGCAACATTAGCACCTTTAGCCTGAAGTATACCCCAGTCGATACTGTTACTAGATTTAGCTGTATCAATACAAGAAAAAGTCCCTTCAGCCTCATAGGCTTCTTCTTGCTCGCTTGGAGTCTTCAACCCCAGCACAATATCAAGTTGGCACAGTCTTACCTGGGGTCTCACATTCAAGTTCCATACTTGCATCTCCGACTTCCAACAGGTAACATCCCAGAAACACAGGCAACAAAGGAATATCCTGCTCAGTCAGGGGTCCTCCTCCAGCTGAGCCAATGAAAAATCCTCCTCTGATTCTTTATCCAAATTCTCTTGCAGGGACCTCTCAAGCACCTGGCATCAGTGTTCTGTCTCTCTGTGTAGTCGTCTGCCTCCAGCCATTGCCCCCTCATCCAGTGGATCATCCTCATCAGGGTCTCCACCTCCTGGGTGTTATTGTCACACCACCGGTCTGCCTCGACCCCACAGTAGTTCTTCATCCCTTTGCATCTCGTCATCTTCAGGCTTGGCCTTCCTCTGAGCTCCCAGGTCCAGTCCAGGCAGCAGCTTCTCTCCATCTGTCAGCCATGGTTCTGGTCAGCACTCCACAGACTTTCTTCTTCGGGTTCTCCTCTGGCATCTCCTGGTGCATTGGTCCACCTGGGATATCTAGGCGATAGCCACCGGAAAATGTCCCTCTTCAGCCAGTCCAGATACTTCCAAAAAGTTATCCCACTTGTGACACCAAGCCTGTGGAGGGGTTATGGGATAACAGATGGACCAGACACCAAACTTCAGGTTCAACACACAATCTCTGTGTGATGTTTATTCAAAATACAAGAGATAACCTTCAGCAATGGCATATCCCTTCTTCAGTACATCAGTTTGCAGCAACAGACTATTCATGTCCTTCCTCTGCACTTGTCAGCACCTAGTGACTCAGTGATCTCTGATCTAACTTATCAGTTGAGATTCAGCCTCCCCTATGTTTGCTTGGGTGGTGGGGGCTCAAATAAAAAAAAAAAAAAACAAGCTAAAGACAAAAAACTTCAGTGTAGAAGCACTGATGCACGGGTTACCCCAAAGGGCAGTGGCAATAAAGCCAAGTTTCAAAGAAACACAACATCACACATACTTCCATAATGCAAAGCATCATGGGATATATGCAAATCACCATGACATTTCAGACTGGCTCAGTTTACAGCAATTTACATGCATTTTAAATAGCACAACTAACTTAATTTTTATTATACTGTCCCCTAGTAACTTTTTACCTTTATCAAAAACACCTAGTGCCATGGTATTTTTAACATTTACAGGTTTTATACACATAAGGCATATACATCAAGGCATTTTATGATGTAATGCTATTGCATACTAAATCCAACAATGAGGAACACAGCCTGTTGTTTTACATCAGCTTGGGGGTCACAACAATAACCTCCCAGTATGAGGACTTGAGAGGGAAAAGGAAAATTAAAGAGGACACTGTAGCATAGTCAGAAAAGTGGAGGGGGGCCCATAGGTGGTCAACGTTATAGACTAGAAATTGTCAAGGATAGATTAGGCTAAGAAACAGAAGAACTGCTGCAACAGATTTAAGAAAAGGTCAGTCCTCAAGAGTGGCAGGAGCTCCCTGTTATAATTGAGCTGTATAAACATTTCCTATGTTGTTTTATTTTTTCAGTTCCATTTGCCCAAACTATACCTCCATATTCCAGAATTGGTATGAGACAAGTCTGGGCAACTATTTTCCGGGTTTCCTCTGTAAAATAATCTTTGACTGAGTAAAGTGCTCCTAATCTCATATATATATTTGCTTAGTTATATTACCTAGGTGTTCTTGAAAGCTTAGTTGAGTATCTAGAGTTATTCCTAAATATGTAAAATTTGGCACAATTTTGATTTGTTCCCCCATCAAGAGCTTTTATATCAAAGGGTTCCAACAGACTTCTCATTTTGTCATTGGTGCAAAATAGCATCCCCTTTAGTGTTTTTCTTATTTAAGACAAGTCTATTTTCCTCTAGCCAAATTATCACCTTGTTGAAGTTGGTTTCCAAACTTTGCCAAACCATTTTTACTTCATTGCTAGCAGTACAGTATATAGTACTGTGTCATCTGTATACAATGTTAAGTTGGTCTCAGTACATACGTTTGGCAATTCATTTGTATACAAGGCAAAGAGTACTGGTACTAATATGGAGCCCTGGGGCACCCCGTGGTCAATGGTTAGTGGCTCAGACAACACACCATTCAACGAACCCTCTGTTGTCTTTCTGTTAAGTAACTATGAAACCAATTTATCACTGGGTCCCCAAAGCCCATACTGGACAGTTTTCTCTCCAATAAAGAGTGATCCACAAGATCAAAGGCCTTGGTCAGATCCACAAACACTTCACTTGCAAACAGTCCTGCTTCCATATTTTCGTGCAGGTCGTTCGTGGACCTGAACAAGGCAGTCGAGGTGCTACACCCTCTAAGAAACCCATGTTGAATCGATGTTAGTAAATTATATTTACCCAAGTAGTCCATAATTTGCATATGAAGTAGCCTTTCCTGTACTTTTCCCACTAATGACAGTAATGAAATGTGTCTATAAATACTGGCCAAATTAGGTTGACCCCCTTTAAAAAGTGGGGTCACATGGGCCCTTTTCCATATTTCTGGAACAGTTCGAGTATTCAATGATTTGTGATAAATTACATGCAATGGATACGAAAGTTCCATGGAAGCCGTTTTCAGGGTTTTTGCTTCCACTTTGCCTGGACCTGGTTCCTTTGTGTGATCAAGTTTTTTTAAGCATTTATAAACGACCTGCCCAGTTATCTTTTTAAAATAAAATCTAGGGCTTGCTGCTAAGTTCAGGGATGGAACTAGTAGCCCTGCCTTCAAAGTTTTTCAAATAGTCCTGTAAGTTTGTGAATTTGTCATTTAAGTAGTCTGCCATATCTTTGTTGTCAGTAATTTCTTTATTGCACCTAAGTAGGCTACCAATATTTACTCTCTTCCTAGGGGCTGTACCCTTATTGATACTCTGCCAATCTTTTTGTCAGTAAATGCATCTGTTTGTTCCCTCCTTTAGTGGTGTAGCAAATTCTCGGCCGGGGTGCAAGGGTATGTTACAGGGCCCCCCCCCGGTTTTGAAATAGGCCCCCCCCGGTTTTAAGATACCCCCCATTTGCCCAGACAAGCTTATAAAACAGGCCAGAGTTATAACAGAAGAAAGGGCTTCCCCAACTGGCATACCAGACAATATTCTCCCACGGAAGCGAGGCTCCTGGGCGGGCCCCATTGACAATACAACTGGGTTCTTCTAAGAGGCAGTACCCAGAATAACTACATGAGGGGGAGAATATTGTCCCCTATGTCAACCACGTACAGAAAAGGAATTTACCTTCTAGCTGCCACTTGCAAAGCTGTGCAAAAAAAACTGCATCAGCAGAGCTTTGAACATCCTAGTGTAACCCACCCCTCCAATTTGGGGGTTTACCTTAATGTCTTCCTGGGCCCCTAATGCCCACTGTCAGACTGGAGTCCCGTCCTAGTGTGTTTCTGTGTATCTGCATAAGAGTGCCATATTAAGCCTCCATGCCTCTCTCTTTGACAGAATAGCTAATCTGTGTCTAGAAAATGGTTTGGGCTGGGTCCGAGCGATTTAGGGCTTGTGGCCGGCCAGACAGTGTGTTGTTTTGCTCCATTCTGGAGTCGCTACTTGCGCAGAAGGAGCTTATGTAGGAACTGTGCTTATTCCCTGTTTATCTGCTGTTATATTTGAGATAGAGATGTTTGTCTAACCTGCTTTAATTGCAGCTCAATCATTTGGATGGAAGCCACCATGTTAGGTCTGGGACTTCCAGTAAATGGATTAACAGAGCCACTGGGGACTTAAAATGGATACAGACCCCAGTGTGCTGTGAGAAGGAAATTCTGTAGTATTGTAGTTTTTCAGTTGATGCCTAAATGAACCTGGAGGGGGAGCCCTTACTGTGACTGACAGCTCATGCCCACAAAAAAATTATCAAGAGTTCTAGTTGTAGGTGTTTTCATGCAATGTTTCACCAAAAGAATTATGGTTCTTGTGTTTTTCGGGCTTTCTTTTCAGGTATATGGTAGTTGTTTTTTCAGGGGGTGGCATTGCAAGGACTTTCTTCATCATCTGCAAAATAGAAAGTCTATCCAAATAGCTCCAACAGATGGATCTTTCCTGGTGGCCATCCCCAATTGGCTTGAGAGCACAATTCTCTGGTTTGGTCCTATTGTGTGAGTGTTTAAGCGTAGTGTAACCCCTAGGCGGCACTATTCTAAGGGCAGCTACCCCTGCCTGTATGGCTATGCACAGGTTAAGGGGCTTGGGTTCTGTAAAAAGGTGCCTCCACCCAGAATAGTGGTATTGGGGTAGCTTGTTTGCTCTGGTATAGCCCTCTGGGAAGCTATAACCACCTACCAACCCTCCTAGTGGCCCAGGGCCTAAAGCAGTAGTAAATCCACAGACAGTACAGAACAGTAATAATATGCCCACACCCTTCACACTTACCACCAGGGTTGGATCTGCAGTAGTTTCCCTGTGGAGCCCCTGTAAAGTAAAGTTAGCAATGCAACAACACACTCTTAACAATGTAACTCCACTAATAATAGGTACACTAGCCAGGTTAAACGTGAAGAAAGACAATCGGGTTTATTTAGGGGAAGTGAACAAGGAAGGGGGTGTGAATTTAGTCAAATGATTCGAGATCTGATTTGATTCAGGGTTGGCATGCACCTTTAGTCCAACGTGACAGTCACACAACACTGGGTACCCTGGATGGTAAGTCTGGCTAGCCAGAGGCGTTGCCCGGGGGTGGCCAGCATTGCATCCGATGTTAGGGCCCTTGGTGGAAAGAAAAGCAGTTAACATGCAAGACACCCAGATTATTTGTAATTCGAGCTGGTTGGCTTAGTCCTTTGTAAACCCAAGAGAGTGAAACAATTAGATGGTACCACAAATGATTTAAGCACTTGTTGCAGGGAGCTACCCTGATTGTACTCGCACTACCAGGAATCTGCTGCAAGGCAGGTGATATGGAGACCTTGTGGTGATGACAGAAAAACATGGGGAAATGGCGCTGGCACAACACACCTCCTCTTCACAGCCTTTCCACCAGGTGACCACAACCTGCATGTTGTTGCTGTGCAGGGGCTGGATCCCTGAGATGGTCTCTCGCCGTGACAGTCTCTGGTGATGGAATAGTGGCCTAGGCCAAAGTGGCAGGGCCCAGGCAGGATGAGCCGGCTGATAAAATTCATGATGTTCTGCTGATGAAGCCTCCAGCTGGCGTAACGGTTGCGTTTGTGGGGAAGCAGGTCTTGACCCACGAAACACATTCAGAATATTTAAATCAACAGTTACTTCAGAAAGCAGTTTGGATGTAGTCTGGTTGCAATTCAGCAGCTTTACAGAGCAAACCTTTCGATCCGATGATGTCTCGCACACACGCTGGGCCGATCGCTTCAGGAGCAAGTCTTCAGTCCAGATTGCAAATGGCACTAACAAACCTCTTCTCCTGCCCCAATTCCAGGATGGAATCGGACAAGTCCACCTTCTGCTAGAGGCAGTTCTCAAGCAGAGGACAGGTGGCAGGGAGGCAAGTTAAGCCTCTTGCTTCCGGTTCTTCTACGCTCCTACTGGGAGCAGCTGCTTGAAAGCTCGAGCTGTTCACACTTCAGCCTCCAAGTCTAACTGATCCACTGTCACTTGGCACACAGGGCATTTCCCTTGTAAATTCAAAGGTTCGGCTGGCTGCAGGAGCTGTCAATCACAGTAAGGGCTCCCCCTCCAGGTTCATTTAGGCACCAACTGAAAAAACTACAATACTACAGAATTTCTTTCCCACAGCACATTGGGGTCTGGATCCATTTTAGGTCCCCAGTGGTTTTGTTGGTTCATTTACTGGAAGTCCTAGAACTAACATGGTGGCTTCCATCCAAGATCGATCTGCAATTAAAACAGGTTAGACAAACATCTCTATCTCAAATATAACAGCAGATAAACAGGGAATACGCACAGTTCCTACATAAGCTCCCTCTGCGCAAGTAGCGACTGCAGAATGGAGCAAAACAACACACTGTCTTTTTTTTTTATTTTTTTTAATTTATTTCAAATTTGGATTAATACCTTTGAGCCGGGGGCTCTTTTACAAAGACTCCAAGTCAACAATGAATACAATACATTTACAGGTAATGAAACACTGCAGAACAGAAAGAACATCAACTAACAAGTAGTATTAGTGTGCAGTTACAACATTAAGCATGGTACACGTGAGGAGAAACAGAACCACACTTGCAAAGAAACATATTAATGCAGCGCTAATTAAGTGCGGTACAGTGTTTAGCAATCATGTTACAGTTCAGACGGGGTGCTCTCATTCTGCAGAAATGCAGTTTTAGTAGCCAAGGTGAGGCTTTGTCAAGGGAGGTAGTAGGTGGTGGGAGGTGGGGGGTTGGTAGTTGTTGAACAGGAGGGTGGGAGTGAGAGAGGGTAGTGTTTGATGGGTGTGAGAATGGCTGTCAGAGGCCATGGGTTAACTGAAACACTGGCAGTCAGATTTGCTGGCAAAAAGAGATCGAAGCCCATTTTTAAAGTGAGCAAGTCTGGGGGAGTCGGCAAGGTCTGCAGGCAGATCACTGAACAATTTAGGCCCACAGTAGGAGAGAGATCTTTGGCCAAGGGTGGCTCTTTGAAGGGAACAGTTAGGACAGCCCTGGAGGCACTCCTTGTGCATTTAGATGGTTGTGCAGGCTTAAAGAGGGCTGAAGTAGCACTAGGCATGGACCCCATCAAGGCCTTTTTTGCAAGGAGGCAGGCCTGGTATTGGAGTCTGTGTTGGAGTGGGAGCCAGCCAGTTTCCTTGTATCGGTCATAAGAGTGAGTCATTTTGTGTACTCCTAGGACCAGGCAGCAGGCCTTGTTGAGGATGGTTTAGACCCTTTTAAGCACTGTGTCTGTGCCTGTCCCATATATGACAAGGCCATAATCCACAGATGAGAGAACTGAACTGCACGTAACAAGTTTCAGGGCAGCCGGTGTCATAGAGGTGCAGTGTCTGTACAGGATGCCAAGCTTCATGTTGGTGGACTTTACCAGTTGCTCAGCATGGGCAGTGAAGGTGAGGGTGTCAACAAGGTGAATCCCTAAGTACTTAAATGTGATGACCTGGTCTAGTACTTCTCCTTCGCTACTAAGTATATGCAGTGAGGACCCTCAAATCTTGCTCTGTGGTGTGCTGAAGAGCATGTTCCTTGTCTTTTTGTAGTTGAGTAGCAGTTTATTTCTGGATTCCAAAGCACGAAAATTGAGCTGAAGTTCAGAGCTAATTGATCCCAGGTCTTTCCCTGGGATGGAGATAGCATCGTCTGCGTAGAATACGGAGTGTGCAGGACAGGTGGAACGCATGTCATTTATGAAGAGGCTGAATAAGAGAGGACCAAGGATAGAACCTTGCGTGACCCCTAGGTTTACTTCCCTGATCTCAGATATTGCCGATCTTGACCTGTTGAGATCTATGGGTGAGGTAACTATGGAACCAGGCCACAGAGTCCACTGACAATCCTGCAGAGAGGAAACATTTCAGTAGCAGTTGGTGACTGTATCAAAGGCCTTGGTGAGGTCTATGAAGATAGACCCCACCGCCATCCCTTTATCCAGGGCCCCATAAAGCTGAGTGGTGTACTCTACTAGCGCGGTGACAGTGGAGTGGTTTTGTCAGAATCCATGTTTTTGCAAGCAGAGAAGGCTATGTTTTTCCTAGGTACTCAGTTGTGTCTGGCTGGCCACAAGCCCTAAATTGCTCAGACACAGTCCAAACCATTTTCTAAACACAGATTACCTATTCTCTTAAAGGGACAGGCGCAGAGGCTTAATATGGCACTCATGCAAATACACAGAAACACACTAGGACTGGACTCCAGCCTGACAGTGGACATTATGGGCCCAGAAAGACATTAAGGTAAACCCGGAAATTGGAGAGATGGTTACACTCTTCCCTGTCTGGAAAAACTTGGCATCCTCGTTAAGTCTACACATACTAAAAGATTCTATATAAAAAAACATCATACATAAATACATGCATGTTTCATTGATATACCACAACATAAAATCTGATGTATCAGTAAAATAACTAGTCATGACTGCAGCATTACTGTACTTTTCACCTAGCAATAAAGTTTCATAAAACACAGTTTCATAAACACTTTCCATAAACATGTTAACAGGTTCAAGTAGTTAGACCCATCACTCTTACAACCCTTGTTTGTACTACTTATAAGGCAATTCTTGTGGGGGGTAGGAAGAAATAGGCTGTTGGTTAACTAGGATCTGCAGCTTATCCTGTAGGAATGGAAATGTGCAGACTAGGTGGGCCAAGTGGTCCTTATCTGCCATCAAAGTCTATGTTTCTATGTTACCTCCTGTACACTAACCCACATGGCTTGGGCCTGTCCCTATCCGTTATACTGGGGCTGCATGGGGCAATGGTATTACCATACCATACTGACTGAAGGGCTTAACTATCAGCTTTGAGGTGGCAGAGTAGCTTAGTTTTGGAAGAGAGCTTTCAGAAATGTACACCCCTTTGTGAACTACATTCATGGGGAGGTCCACAGGCCTTCCTGGGGAGTCATAACTGAGGCGCATTAGAGGCTTTGTGACTCTTCCAGACTTTCTGGGGGAGCAGGCACAGGCTCAGCCCTTTCAACATTTGCACCTGAGTTGATCAGTCCTGGCTCATTGTTTTCCAATAAGTCATCTTCTGAAGAAAGGGATACCTCTGCACTGGTTGTCTGTTCTGGAATAGAAACACTTTCAGCTTCTTTTATTTATTTAAAGGTTTTACCAGGAAGGCATTCTGAGCAAACAACTGCTCGATTCCAGATGTGACCAGAGGGGAGGGGGAAAATGGATACATTCATGATGGACAAATAGACCATACATTACAAACACATTATAAAATATACAGGATTAAGAGCAGTACAAAGCAAATTGGGCAACTGTACATTCTTACATTGACATTATGAAACAAACTTGGATTAAATGCATAGCAAAGATCAATGAACGAGGGAAGTGGTTCAGATGCATAATAAGATCAATGATTCACATAGCAGCCTTTAAGGGCTTTATGGCTGTCAGCACCTAAGCTGACATGGGTACAGGTGCAGGTGGAGGAGAAATGGGCTTTGAGAAGAGAAATGGCGGGGAGGGGTCTGTGGGGGGCAGCCTGACAGCCAGGGGAAGTGAGTTCCAAAGAAGTTTGGGCATGCGGTAAGTGAAAGCTGACTGGCCTTCCGCGGTGGCCCTGAGTGGGATGGACAGGAGACATGAGTCGATGTTTCGTAGTGCATAATCAGGGGAGGTAGAGACTGATGGCTGAGGCTAGATAAGGAGGGAGAGAATGTGCCTAATATTTTGCCATAATGCCAGCACAGTGTGCGAGGCGCCTGTCTTTGAGCGAGGGGAGTTTGAGGGTCCTGTAAAGGTCACAGTGATGTGTGGTAGGTGGGCAGTCAAGGGCAAAGCGGCAGAAGGAGTGGAAGAGGGGGTCCAGTCTCACTAGGGTGGACTTTGGGGTGGCACTGTAGACTACGTCACCATAGTCGAAAATTGGGAGGATCATCTTCTGCACAGTCTCTCGGGGAGCCAGCAAAGGGATGCAACCATGGTTTTGGTACAGAGCTCCCAGCTTGGGGTGGAGCTTTTTGTGGATGGCATCTATATGCGCAGAGAAGTCCAGGTGCTGGTCAAGCCAGACTCTAAGATATCTACATGAGGTGCAGTTCTCCAGAGTAGTCCCGACCAGGGTGTGGAAGGAAGGGGGGGAAGGGAGCCTAGAGAGTGTCTGCCTTGTGCCGAAGGTCATAGAGACGGTTTTCTTGGTGTCGGAGCTTCTTGCTCTATTAGTTCTAGTTCAGCAGAATTACTTTCATTACTTTGCTCTGAAATTCCAGGTTCATCATCAAGAGGAAATTCCATGGAATTTAAATCACGTAACACATTACTGATACTTTCAACATCATTATCTTCATTTACATCATTGTCCATAATACTACTGGAATCATTAGTTGCAAACAGTTCAGAACTATCTGGTATGTCACCAGCTGTGCTTTCAGCAGTGACCACGATGAGGAAAAGACCGAGATGATTTGGGAGTTCATCTTGGTAGGTTGCATGACCAAGATCTCCAATCAGCTATCAAGCGGCTAATTAGTCTGCCCAAACTGGCTGAAGACCCGCACTCATTTTGCCGATGCCCATTTTGGCTACAACGATAACAGAATACAAAATCCTCAGAGTATACATCTGTATGGTGGGTTTCCAATAGCGACGAGATGGAATCAGAAGCTTTACTGCTTACAGACTTGGCGTTTCCAATATTATCCATGAATTCAGCTCACTGGGATATGTCTAGCAATACACCACAAAGCCGGGCTAACCTGGTCTCCATCTTGCTCAGATGGTCTTCCAGAGAGAGAGAGAGAGAGAGAGAGAGAGACTGTATCTTTGGGACTGCTAGGCACCCCTGCTTCGTCACAAGAACCTCCGGACTGCTCTTGGTCTTTAGTGGCAACTGGGAGTTTAGGTACAGGCACCACCGAAGAGTCCTCATTAGATGGATGCGCAGCCCTTTGCTCAGCCTCCATTAGCGAAATAAGAGCTGGGGCATCAACCAAGCACTGCTGGGTCTGCAACTGGAACATGAGAGACTGAGGATCTTTGACCGCAGTTAAGAGGTGATCAGTTCAGATCCGATTTAACTCCTGTACGGTGGCCCCTCCCTGGTCTGATATTTTTTGCAAGATGGCCTCCATTCTCAGAACATAGGCTTACAACAATTCTCCAGGTTGTTGGCGCATTGCCTTAAGCTCCCACATCAACTGCTCCACATCCTTATGTGGATCGAAAACAGAGGTTAAGGCATCCAGGTACCACTGCACAGATGCAGTGGATACAGTAGATTGAAGCCCCCAAATAACATGTAGTTTGGGTCCCTGGAGGGTTACTGTAATTTCCTGATGCTTCTATTCTTTGGTCCCAGGCCATTTGTGCACCATCCAGGTTTCCTAATCCATTTCTCCACTAGGGGTTAGGGTGATTCCAGAGAAAATGCCATCCATAACTGGAACACACCTACGGAGGAGCGTGGGAAAGTGTGTGGAGACCAGTTCTCTCGCAGTTTCCACAGCTGACATAAACTTTGGCCACTACGGGGCATTGATCCCAGCAGTGCTTCCAAGATGTAACCCCTAGGCAACACTATTCTAAGGGCTACTACCCCTGCCTGTATATCTATACATAGGTTAAGGGGCCTGAGTTCTCTAATAAGGTGCCTCCATCGAGAGTAGTGGTATTGGGGTAGCTTGTCTGCTCTGTTATTGCCCTCTGGGAAGCTATAACCACCTACCAACCTTCCTAGTGGCCCAGGACCTAATGCAGTAGTAAATCCACAGACAGTATAGAACAGTAATTATATGCACACACCCTTCACACTTACCACCAAGGTTGGATCTGCAGCAGTTTCCCTGGGGATCCCCTGCAAAGTAAGGTTATCAATGCAACAATACACTCTTAACACTGTAACCTCACTAATAATATGCACACTAGCCAGGTTAAACGTGAAGAAAGACAATCAGATTTATTTAGGGGAAGTGAACAAGGAAGGGGTGTGAATTTAGTCAAATTAGTCGAGATCTGATTTAATTCAGGGTTGGCATGCACTTTTGATGCCAATGTGACAGTCACACAACACTGGATACCCAGGATGGTAAGTCTGGCTAGCCAGAGGCGTTGCCCGGGGGTGGCCAGCGTTGCAGTTGAAGTTAGGGCCCTTGGTGGAAAGAAAAGCAGTTAACATGCAAAACACCCAGATTATTTGTAATCCGAGCCGGTTGGCTTAGTCCTTTGTAAACCCAAGAAAGTGAAACAATTAGATGGTACCACAAATGATTTAAGCACTTGTTGCAGGGAGCTACCCCAATTGTACTCACACTACCTGGAATCTGCTGCAAGGTAGACAATATGGAGACCTCATGGTGATGACAGAAAAACATGGAGAAACAGGGACGGCATGACATACCTCCTCTTCACGGCCTTTCCTCCTGGTGGCCACAACCTGCATGTTGTTGGTGCGCTGGAGCTGGATCCCCAAACCTGTCTCTCGCTGTGACAGTCTCTGGTGATGGAGTAGTGGCCTAGGCCGAAGTGGCAGGGCCCAGGCAGGATGAGCTGGCTGATAAAGTTTATGATGTTCTGCTGGCGAAGCCTCCAGCTGGCATAACAGGTTCATTTATGGGGAAGCAGGTCTTGACCCACAAAACACATTCAGAATATTTAAATCAACAGTTACTTCAGAAAACAGTTCGGATATAGTCCGGCTGAAATTCAGTAGCTTTATTGAGCAAACATTTCGATCCGATGATGTCTCGCACAGACACTGGGCTGAGCGCTTCAGGAACAAGTCTTCAGTCCAAACTGCAAGTGACACTAACAAACTTCTTCTCTTCTTCTGCCGCAATTGCAGGCTGGAATTTGATAAGTCCAACTTCTGCTATAGGCAGTTCTCAAGCAGAGGACAAGTGGCAAGGAGGCAAGTCTCTTGCCGCCAGTTCCTCTACGCTCCTACTGGGAGCAGCTGCTATCAGAACTGAAGTCTATTTGTATTTCATAATCTCACCATAGCAATAAATTGATAAAATGTTTGAAAAAGAAACCACAGACTTCCGGTGCAGCTCTGGAACTAATGGTAGCCTAAGATCGGAGCTCCGCTCAGACCTCCCCCCAAAATCACTAAAAAAGCCAAAATTCAGCTAAAAAACTTAGTAGATGGAGAAATTCTTACGAACAGCATCAAATACACAAAAGGGAACCATGAATAGATAAAAAAAAGTATTACCGAAAGAAGAAGAGCAATCGGGAGCTGAAAAATCGGACTCGGAGACCTCAGAATTTTCGCAGGCCCAGATGGTATCATTGGGCAAGAAATCTAAACGCAGAAAACAAAAAAACAAAGACCTAGTCTTAAATAATAAACTGGACAGAATAATAACAGAACTACAAGATATAAAAAGGACTTTCGCTCAGAACATGATCTCATTCGTACAGATGTATCAAATCTACAAAACCAAGTAAAGTCGATAGAACAAAACAAGTCGGATCAGGCCGTAGAGATCACGCAAATTCAAACAACTTTAACCCAGCTTCTGAATATAACTAAAGCACTGGGGGAGAGACAGGAAGATGCAGAGAACAGACAGAGACACCAGAACATACGAATTTATGGAATACCAGAGAACAGTGAGGGCAGAGACATGAGGGGCTATATAGAGAATTTGTTAAGAGAGGAACTAGGCCTTGAACAGGATTTCTCTGTGGAAACAGAGAGAGCTCACAGGGCACTCGGCCCTAAACCAGCGGACCTGTAGATACCCCCACGTTCTATACTTCTGCGATTTCTGAGTTACCACACCAAAGAAAAAATACTCCAGAAAGCGTGGATAAAGGGGAAAACATTTATGAGCAAACAGAGGCCTTTTTTGACAACTGTGCAAATCACAACGCAGAGAAGAAGGGAATATGTACCTTTGTTTCCAATTCTAAGACAACTACAGTTGAAATTCCGTATGCTTTATCCACCATGACTTATGATCCAGTATCCCAAAGGACAGGCCATATATGACACCGAAGAAAATGCGATGGAGGACCTGAGACAGAGAGGATTCGAGCTGCCCACCAAACTACCAGGGAAACCATACAACGTGAATTTGGGACTGAGCAAAGAAAGGAGACTGGGAAGGGAATCACAGCGAGTAGTACTAGATGAGATAAAGAGACTATTGTGACAATTTGCAAATAAAATATAATGATTATCTTCTTAAGATGAGTAGGCTGATGGGCTAGAGCGCAGCACCTGGGTGAGGCGGAAAAGCAGCCCGCGAAGAGGTAGGTCCTCCGCTTAGACTGCGGGGTAACCTGGGGGGAGCAGACCTAGGCCGGGACTGAGGTGAATATACCCTCACAGGGAAACACACAAATATATCCATAAAGGGAGAAGGGAACCCAAAAGGCTGAATAGGGGTTCTCTGGGGATTATTTCTGCTAAAGGGCGCCAAAATAATTCTGTGAGATAGATCGCTTGCAGGAACGGTGCTTATGAGCCCCAAACCAGACACCAGAGAATGTTTAATAGCTTAAGAGGAGTGACCGGGGAGCTGGTTACTGTTTCTGGCTTAAGATTTACATTGAAAAATCTCTAAACAAAGGTGAAAAATTGAGGGGGTGGGTGCACCTGAGGCGATTGACACAGAATTTAGGGGATAGCTGGGGCACTCTTGGTGGAGAGAAAAATGGAGAATAAGACAGGATCAGCTAAATTTGGGATCTGGAGTGGAATCCTAGAGGAGACATCCAGACTAGGCAGGGAGAGCTCTGCAGGGACGAGGCGGTCCGAGAGGGCTCGCTGAACTCGAGTAAAGGCTGGATGCAAGGTCTTGGGCCTCAAGTGGGAGGAGAAGGCAAACAGCATAAACAAAACCCACCAGAGGGCATCTCTGCCTAAGGCTGAGAATCAAGAAGATGTTCTAACGGAATGGACTTTAGAGAGGGAAACAGAAACGATTGGAATAAAAAAACAAAAAAAAAAGATAATGGACAAAATTGACAAGATGTAAACAAGGGAAAAAAAAAGAAAATTGTGAAACAGGACAATTACATACAAAGGTTATGGATTAAATGAACTAAGAGGAAGGGTTGCCCGATGACTTTCTTTGGTGGGGGGGAGAAAGAGTGATGCAGCGACCAGAGCTATGCACCTGTATTAATTATCTTAATTTTTTTACATTTTGTGTTAGAAATTGAACTTATTGTTTAGAAATTTCTTTTAAGGGACCGGAGAGCCAGATAGGAAACCCGGATAAGACCCAATTTAATTTTGGTTTACATTATGGGGGATATGTACAACCCCCTGGGCAGGCCTACAGAGTAAGGCAAATAGCCCACACTAGACGGAATTTTCCGTCCTTGTCAGAAGTATCTGACATTGGAAGTCACTATGCACATAGGTTACACTGAGAGGGGGAGAGATATCTATGTGGGGGGGAAGGAGGAGATACAGAGACATCGAAGAACATAAACGGAAGAGATATGGATCTAAAAAAAGAATGAAAGAACTGAGGACACTCAGGGACATAAGCAATATAGAAGTGCTACAATGTGATAGCTATAAGAGAAGGTCAACAGGGGAACAATATCAAAAGTATTTAGATGTCTCAGATTAACTCAGACTCAGACTGTAGTTCAAGGTGCTTTTGGAACTGCTGATTTCTATTGGTTTAAACGACTACATTTTTTTTTCTATTTTAAAAAAAGCTACATCAACTTGGTTTGTTGTCACCTGTTTGTTGTTGCTAAGTAGCAGATGTTTTTGCATTGTGCTCTGATTCTGTGATAGAATCTGTATTAGTAGAAGGTAGATTATTGTGATTGTAGTTACCTTTTGATGGTAAGGATAAAGAGGTGAGATAGAAGTGTATGTATTTTCAAATATTATAGAGGAACAGTGGCAGGATTTTTAGGACAGTAAATTAATAAAAAGGGAACTAGGAAAGCTTCAGCAACAGACAAGTAGTGGAATAGCAGTATAATTGCAGTATAATGTGGGAGTGGTGCAATGCAGTGGCTGTGGGGCAGCCATATTCAGGCAGATCTTCTGGACACTGAGGTGCTGCCCTATCTGCATGCATCTTTCTGGACTCGCGGGATGAGGTAGCAGACTCAGGCGGAGTAAACTGGGTCAGGAGTACCATCACCTATCCAGAGACCACTCAGTCCAATGCAGCTGCCTCAAAGGATGCAGAGAACGAGGAGTACTTGGATGACAGTGGGCTCAGGAGGGTTAGACCAGTCAGGCAGAGGCACATCCCAGATCCTATTCCACTCAAGAACTCATATGCCACACTGCCAAACAGGGACAACCAAATAGAGGTACCCAGAGAAATGGAAGGAAAGGATGTGGAGGTTAGCCAAGTGCGAAAGATGGAGATTAGCTCCCAGGAGGTGGATAGGCAGAATAGGGGCAAATTCAGCAGAAGGGCAGACAGCAAGGTGAACCAGGGATAAGGACAACCAAGGAAGGGCTGAGTAGAACAGCAAAACAGTCTAGGGAGGTCAAATCATGGAAAGTCATGTGTGCAAATGCCAGAGCCTTAGCAACAAGATGGAAGATCTGGAGGCTGTCATGGTGCAGTCAGACCTGGACTTTGTGGCCATCACTGAAACCTGGTGTAATGATAACCACGACTGGGAGTTGGCCATACCTGGCTGCAACATATTCAGAAGAGACAGGGCAGGCAGGAAGGAGGAGGAGTGGCACTGTATGTGAAAAATGACATAAGGGCCACAGAGATCCAGGAGGAACAAAATGGGGGAGAGATACTGTGGGTTAAGCTGGAAAGGAAAATGGGGCCAGCCATCCCGCACAGGTGTGGTCTATAGACCACCAGCCCAGGAGGAAGAAACAGATAGGAGCTGATGCTAGCCATCCAGAGGATGGCAGACAAAAGTGAGGTAGTACTGGTTGGAGACTTCAATATTCCAGGCGTGGACTGGAGCATCCCAGCAGCAGCATCAACTAGAGCAGATTTATCCTGGACTCCTTCAGGGTGCCTTCCTCAAGCAACTGGTCATGGAACCAACTCGGCAGAGGCAATACTGGACCTTGTGCTCACAAACAGGGACAGTGTGATGGGGTAAGAGTGGGGAGCACCTGGGGAACAGTGACCATCAGTCACTGTGGTTTGAAATCACAGGAAGAGCAGAACCAAACCACACAAAACACGTATCCTGGATTTTAGGAGGGCAAACTTTGAGAAAATGGGGAGATACTTGAAAGAGGCATTAAGAGAATGGGGCAGGAATCAGGGGTTGAGAAACAGTGGAAGTATTTAAAATGGGATTACAAGAGCAACAGAATTATGTATTAAGCAGGTTAGCAAAAGGAAAGGAAGAGGAGACCATTATGGTTTTCCAAAGAGGTAGCAAAGAAAGTGAAAGCCAAAAGGTTGCATTCAGGCAATACAAAAGACACAGGCAGAAGGGATAGGGAGAAGTACCAGGAGAAGCAAAGGAGGCAGGAGGTCAGTAAGGGAAGCCAAAGCTCAGACAGAAGAACACATTGCAAAATCAGTGGGTAGAGGGACAAAACCTTTACAGGTACATAAGGAAAAAGAAAGGCAAAGGAGGGATAGTGAGACTGAAGGGGAGGATGGGGGCTGTGTGGAGGATGACAGCAGTAAAGCTGACATATTGAACAGGTATTTCTGCTCAGTCTTTACTGAGGAAGAGGAGGGTAATGGGTCTGAATGAGTACAAGGGTGAGAATGGTGCAGAAATGGACACAAGTCCCTTTACAGAAAGGTCCTGAAGGAACTGGAAGTAATAAGAGTTGATAAAGCAATGGGGCCAGATGGGGTGCACCCAGGATCCTTAAAGAACTAAAGAGGTGGTGGCTGAACCTCTTGCTATCCTGTTTTGCGATCACTAGAAACAGGGAGGTACCCAAAGACTGGAGGATAGCAGATGTAGTCCCCTTATACAAAAGTGGGAACAAAGAGGGAGACTACAGACCAGTCAGCCTCACCTCGGTAGTGGGGAAGATCATGGAAGCACTACTGAAGGAGAGATTGGTGGAACATCTGGTTGTCAATGGACTACAGGACCCAAGGCAACGGTTTCACCAGGGAAGGTCATGTCAGACCAACCTCATTGAATTTTTGACTGGATGACTAGGGAGGTGGATCAGGGAGGGCAGTGGACATGGCCTATCTGGACTTCAGCAAGGCCTTTGACACTGTGCCACATAGAAGACTATTGCACAAACTGGGGAATATGGATGTGGGCAGGACAGTAGTGCGGTGGGTAGGTAACTGGCTGGGCAGCAGGACACAGAGGGTGGTGGTAAATGGCCGTCACTCCACAGAGAGGAAGAGTGACCAGTGGGGTACCACAGGGATCAGTGCTGGGACGGTACTATTCAATATCTTCATCAGTGACATTCGCAGGACCTAGAAGGCAGAATTTCACTGTTCGCTGATGACACAAAGCTCTGTAACAGAGTAGACACACCAGAGGGTGTAGACAGAATGAGAAGGGACCTGCAGAAACTTGAAGAATGGTCAGGGTTTGGCAGTTGAAATTCAATGCAAGGAAGTGCAAGATAATGCATATGGGGCACAAAACCCTGGCACAATATATCAGTTGGGGTGAGGATATAGCATGCACCAAGCAGGAAAGGGATCTTGGAGTTATCATCTCTGATGACCTCAAGGCAGGGAAACAGTGTGACAAGGCAGCAGGTAAAGCAAATAGGATGCTGGGATGCATAGGCAGGGCATCACCAGCAGGAAAAGGAGGTCATAATTCCACTATACAAGACACTAGTGAGGCCGCACCTGGAGTACACTGTGCAGTTCTGGAGACCTTACCTACGTGAAGGACATAGACAGGGTAGAAAAGGTTCAGAGGAGGGCAACAAAGATGGTGCATGGATTGCATCACAAGTCCTATGAGGACAGGTTGAAGGCACTGAACATGTACTCCCTGGAGGAGAGGAGGAAGAGGGATATGATAGAGACATACAAGTATCTTACAGGAGGAACAGGGTGCAGGAATGCACTATTTTTAGCGAAAAAGATGTTCCAGGACTAGAGGGCATGGGATGAAGTTGGAGGAGGGCGATTCAGAGGAAACGTGAGGAAGAATTTCTTCACATAGCAGGTGGTGGACAAGTGGAACACTCTGCCAGAGGAAGTGGTGGGGGCTGAAACAATCACGGGATCTAAGAATGCATGGGATAGACATAAAGGAATTCTGGAGGTCAGGGGTAAGAGGCAACAGACTTCCTGGAAAACATAAACTGAACTTACAAACTTAAATGGGCAGACTGGGTGGGCCATAGGCCCTTATCTGCCGACACTGTCTATGTATCTATGTATTAAGAAAACCCTGAAAGTGGTGTCCCAGGATGTCAATGGATTAAGTAACCCTATAAAGAGAACTAAAATAATTTCCCATCTCAAAAAAATGCACCCCCAGATTATTCTCCTACAAGAGACACATCTCTCTAAGGATGAACACCAGAAATCACTTAAGTGTGGAATGTCAAATATTGTGGTTAGTACATATACCAGAGGGCGTAGGATAGGATCGGCCATACTTATACCACGATCCTCACGTTTTAAATGCTCGAATCATTCCAGGATGGAGAGGGCAGGTTAACTATGATCAAGGGAAATTGGGAAGGTCAGACTTATACAGTGGGAAGTATATATATATATATATATATATACATACACACCCCCAGGATCAGAGAAAATGGTATACCAAGCAGTCTTTGATAAAATCATAGCTTTTAAACAAGGGAAATTGATCTTAGGGGGGATTTGAACCTTTTAATGAACCCTACAAAGGACAGTTCAAACTTTAATACCCCAAGAGCTACAAGGGGACAGAGACATGGCAGGAGACTCATAAAAGACCTTGCTCTAATAGACACTTGGAGACACTGTTATCCAACATCCCATGGATATACACATT
This sequence comes from Neoceratodus forsteri, assembly GCA_016271365.2. Classification (NCBI taxonomy): domain Eukaryota; kingdom Metazoa; phylum Chordata; order Ceratodontiformes; family Ceratodontidae; genus Neoceratodus; species Neoceratodus forsteri. The sequence continues at coordinate 1,073,534,899 of CM057456.1, forward strand.
CTTCAGGGGTCCATAATACATACTCACGTAGAGACTATTTCTTGGTGGAAGCGGAATCCTTAGATATAATACATAAGGCAAAGATCTGCCCAATCTATTTATCAGACCATGCAATTATCACTGTAGAACTGGAAGCAGAACAGGAAGTATTAATGAAATAATGGAGGTTTAATAATATGTTAATTAAAGATAAACAATTTAAGGAAAAGGTACAGCAATGGATCCCCAGAATATTACAAGAGAACACAATAGAAGAGGTGCAAGAGGGAACATTATGGGACGCATTAAAATCAGTTCTACTGGGAGAAATTATAGCATATGCAACCCATCAAAAGAAAATGAGAGCTAGGAAACAGAAAGAGTTAGAATTGGAACTAGAAAGACTACAACAAATTCACTCAGAGGAAAGGAGAGATACAATTATACAGAGTAATCAAGTAAAGATGAAATTACAAGATATACTAAACCAAAAACTGAACAAGCTTTGATGTATGTGAAACAAAGATATTATGAAGGGGGAAGCAGAGCGTCCAAAATACTAGCCTACAGATTAAGGAAACAACAGGCACTATCAACAATATCTAAAATAAAACACCCAATACAAGCTAAAATACTTAACAAACAAAGGATATATTAGAGGGCTTCAGAACATTCTACTCAAAATTATAACAAGAACCAGAAGAAGAAAATACACAAAGTTTTTTACAAATATGCAATTACCCCAAATTACAGAGGAACAAAGTAAGTAATTAATTTGTCCAGTTACACCCCAGGAGATAGGTAATACCTTTAGTAACGCCAAATCAAACAAGAGCCCAGGCCCAGATGATATACTGCAGAATTTTACAAAACATTTAAGAAAGCCCTACTCCCAACATTAACTAAGTTATTTCATGCTATACAAGATAATAATTCCCCTATCCCGAATAGCTGGCAGTATGCAAATATATCCACAATACTTAAACCAGATAAAGACCCATTGAACTGTGAATTATATCGCCCTATTTCAGTCTTAAATCAGGATTATAAATATTTCACAGCCATTATGGCAAAAAGATTAGAGAATATACTTCCCCATATTATAAATAAAGATCAAGCAGGTTTCATCATAAAACGGTAAACAGCAGATAATATTAAATGAACAGTATATCTACTAGAAGAAATACAAAAGGAAAAAACACCCTTTATACTTTCAAGTATGGATACCCAGAACGCGTCTGACAGGGTTTCTTGGAGATTTCTAAGATACACGATGGAGAAATTTAATTTTCCAATAGCCTTTTTACATATAATACAACGAATATACACATCTCCACAAGCCATGATAAAAGTGAATGGATCATTCTCAACCCGGTTTTCTCTATATAGAGGTATCCACCAGGGCTGCCCCGTCTCCTTCCCTATTTGCCATATATGCAGAACCGTTAGCCCAAACTATTAGAAAGAATAAATTAATTTCAGGGATAAAATATCTCAATACTACCCATAAAACAGCTTTTTTTTTGCTGATGACTTACTAATATACCTAACAGAACCAGAAACATCCACACCAAAATTATTCTCCCTCTTGGGGGAGATGGAGTCCATCTCAGGATATAAGTTAAACACAAGTAAAACAGATGTAAGGGAGGCAGTATAGCGCAGTGGTTTAAGGCTCTGAGCTACAAATCTGGTGACATCCAGCAGACCAGACCTGGGTTTGAATCCACAGTTTCCACTTACAAACTGTGTGACCCTAAGAAAGTCACTTAACTTCCCTGTGCTCCCAGGATGCACCTGTAAAAAAGCTTTCAGCTTAGTGTGCTACTCCCGGTTAAACAACTAAAAAAAAAAAAAAAAGTAGTATGTCTAAACTATCATCCAAGTGAGACAATTTTGACAAGATACCCATTGAGATGGAAAAGTAATAAATTTCGGTATTTGGGGATAAATCTTAAAAAGGAAACACACAATTTATATGAAACTAATTACAACCCACTTATACAATCCATTAAGGAAGATTTCCTGAGATGGAACCAACTGCCTCTTTCATTGAATCAAAGAACTGAGGTTGTAAGAATGAATATATTTCCAAGATTCCTATACCTCTTCCAGACTCTTCCGATCTTCCAACAGAAGACAAACTTCAAAAAATGGAATAGTATGATATCTAGGTTTATATGGCAAGGAAAAAAAAAAGAATAAAATATAAAACCCTTCAACTTCCAAAAAATAAAGGGGGGGCTTGCTTTACCTAACTTAGAACAATATGCACAGGCAGCAGTAATCTCACATATGTTACAGTGGTTAGATGGAGGGATACACCCACACTGGAAAGACACAAAGAGGAATCCAATTAGGGGAGATAGAGAAATATTTATTTGGTCAAACTGTACCAAAATTAACTATGCAAAACGAGATCAGATTTAAACAAACCAGACAGCTATTGAAAATTTTGAGATCAATAATCAAAAAAAACTAATGACCCTATAATACACTTAATAAAAAAAAATCACAGCAGATCCTAGGTTCGAACCAACCAAACAGGATTATAATTTTACAAGGTGGCAACATCAGGGCTCTACCAGATTCTACCAACTATATGAACAGGGAGTCTTTTGCCAATTCCAGATACTAGAAGAAAAGTACCATCTAAGGAAACAAGATTTTTTCAGATACCTTCAAATAAGACATTACTATAAAAACTTATTAGCTAAAACCTGGGATCCAGGAGAGATGCACCCACTTACGGGAATTATAATTAATACAATAGAGATAGCACTACCAGAACATGTAATATCTAAAACGTATCAAGTTTTTATCAGTAACCAGAAAGAGTTTAAGATGCACTCTCAACAATGCTGGCAAGAAGAACTAGGCATAAGTTTGGACGAAGAGAACTGGGAAGGGATATACGACAGTACATAGAATCACAAGATCCTCAACCTGGAGGGAATTTGGCCAGAAGTGTTTGCTAAGATTTTTTAGAACCCCACAAATAGTGGGGAAATATGATTCTCAAATAGGAACAACATGTTGGAGAGGGTGTGGGGAACCTTTAGTTAATCATAAACATATATTTTGGAGCTGTCCAACTCTAGAATCATTTTGGAGAGTGGTGGGAGATGCATTAGGATGATTATTCCCTGAATTAGGGGTCTTGATGCCAGAAGTAGCACTTATTTTAAATTTCACTAGTGAGTTGGGAAGAGGTAACACAAGGCTCTTACTAACCATCATGCTCCAAGCAGCCAACAAAGCAGTGACAAGGAAATGGCTACAAAAAGACCCACCTACCCCTCGAGAATGGGAAGATATAACCTATCAAATATATAGAATGGAGCTTATGACTGCCCAGATCAATCTGAAAACCCAGAAATGCATAGCTTTTTGGGCTAAATGGTGGCTTTGGATCTCTGGACATATACCTGATCTGATACCATAAGGGTAAAAACCTCCATTAGCAGACCTGGGATTACCACAAGGGAACTTATGAATTAAATATCAAATGCACTACAGAGCAATGGTATTATTAGATAAATTCCTGAGCTCATTATAAATGACATATCTTTTTAGAACTTAAGATAATTGTGTATGAGCAAAAGATGTATTCTGTACTTCTCCAGAAAAATACTGAAATAATAAAAAAATATTTAAAAAGAAAAAGAAACCACAGTTGTGGAAGTAAAACTCCAGCAGTCTGGAAGGTCCACTGGTCTTTTTCTGCCATCATCATTATGTTTCTATGAAACTGCAATAAACCTTGTGAGCAGAAAGGCATCACAGGATGTCTACAAGGAATAGCACCATGATTTGTTGTCTGATGTTCCAGCAATACTTTTTAGATTCAAAATAAACGAAGCAAGCAACAGATAGATACTATGCTATCTTCTGACATGATGATCTTTGTTCTTTGACTCCATCATCCACCAGACAGTCACCAATGAATTATTACATGAATAGACAAACTACTCTGCTCACTGCAGTGTGACTATACACACACACACACACTTGGCCTTAGTGCCCTACTGCCCTACAACAAACACCACCAAATGTTAATGCAGTAGTAGCACTGCTCTGCTGGGCCTGTCTTGTTCTGCTCTGAGTGCTCTCTTCTATTTTTCCTTGCTCATTGCTGCTAAGCTTTGGACTGACTGTAACTACTAACTAAAGAATTACTATAGTAAAAGAAAGCAAGACTGGGCAGCACATTAATCAACTAACTTTACTCAAGCTCTAGCTCTTCTTCTTAGCTCAATCAAGCAAGCACCCAGTGACAGCATTAAGCACCGAGTCCGACACAGTCAGTGACACACCCTGACCCTGCTGGCCCACCCAATCAATCTGGAGATGGCTGCAGTTCAAATCTGGGCAAAAAAATCCACTTTTCAGAAAATGAAAGTCAGTAGGTGTCTTTCACAATGTTGACTGTGAGTGAGAGAGAGAAAGTACAGTTACGTAAGAACTTACCGTAACAGTAGATCTTCGAGAGAGGCTCTTGCAGTAAGTAATTACAAATAGGACTGAAGCCGGCAGGTGTCAGGACCTCACGGAAAAATTTATAGCTAGCAGTCTCTGGCGGGGGACCGCCCCCACATCAGGTGACTGACATCAGTATAAAGGGGCGGTCCCCCATGCCCGCCTTCCAGTTCTTTCCTGCCAAAGGCCAAAAAAGGCAAGACAAGAGAGAAGCGGATGTTTCTTTCACTGGAAAAGGAGCTGAAAAAGCTTAGGGGGATGGAGGGTGGGAAGGTATTACCTACTGCAAGAGCCTCTCTTGAAGATCTACTGTTACGGTAAGTTCTTACATAATTGTACTATCTTACTTTGAGAGGGCTCTTGCAGTAGGTAATTACAAATAGGACTGAGTCCGAAACAGTCTGGAACAAGAAGCAGCAAACGGGAGGAGGAAACTACCCAAAAGTTTAGACCCTCTGGCTGTGGAGGTCTTATGAAAGAAGACCTTGCAGAACAGCCAACCCGAAGCCCGCTCTACGGCGAGAGACAACGTCCAAACTGTAGTGTTTCGTAAAGGTATGGACCGAAGTCCAAGTTGCGGCTGCACAGACGTCTGCCGCAGACACATTCTTGAAACAAGGAGCAGAGGCAGCAACCCCTCTGGTGGAGTGGCCTCTGATTTGACCCGGCAGGGTCTTGTTGTACTTGTCATAACAGAAAGTGATGCAATGAGACAACCATTTAGATAGGCACTGCTTAGAAACAGCATTGCCCTCACTTTTACGAGCAAAAGAGACAAACAGTTGATCAGTCTTTCTGAGATCCTTCGTCCTGGTGGTGTAGTATCTCAGAATTCAGTGAACATCCAAAGTATGCAAGAGGTACTCCCCTTGATTGGAGTGCTGCATAAAGAAGGCAGGCAGCTCCATGGATTGATTCAGTGTAGATTCCGCTACCACCTTGGGGAGAAACTTAGGGTTGGTACGCAGAGCCAGATGTTCCTTGTGAATAATCAAATACAGGATTTTGCAAATGAGGGCCTGGAGCTCAGAAATCCTTCGAGCAGAAGTAATGGCCACAAGGAAGAGAGTCTTCCTTGAAAGGAACTTTAGGTCTGCTGAGGCTGCCGGCTTGAAAGGAGGCAGAGTAAGCTTCTCAAGGATAAATTCAAATCCCAAGGAGGGACAGGAACCCGAACTGGGGGTCTCAAGTGGAGAACCCCTCTAAGAAAAGTCTTGGAGACTTCCAGTTGCGAAAAAGTCCAGTCCCCAAACGGAACATGGTAAGCAGAGATGGCCGCCATGTGAACCTTCAGAGAGGAATGACAGACCCAGATCAAAGAGGTGTCGAAAGTAATCCAAAAGCCGCCCAACAGAGCACGAGAAAGGCTCAAAATCTTTGGAAGTGGCCCAAATGAAGAACCATTTCCATTTCATGGCATAGGTAGATCTAGTGGAGGGCTTCCTGGCCTCCACCAGAATCTCAGCCACCAGCGGGGAAACCCCGAAGCAGGCTTGAGCTACGTCTGCAGGAGCCACATGTGCAACTGAAGGGACTTGAGGCCTGGATGGACCAGGGTCCCCTGATCCTGGGTCAGCAAAAGATGTGACAGAGGAAAAGAAAGCAGAGGTTCCTCTGAAAAATGTTGCAGAAGAGAGAACCAAACTTGCCTGGACCAGAAAGGAGCGATTAGGATCATGCAAGCTCCTTCTGAGCTGAGCTTCTATAAGACCCTCAGAATCAAGGGGATCGGGGGAAGGCATAGATAAATTTGCCCTTCCAGTCTAGAGACAGAGCGTCTCTTCAAAAAATGCCGTGCCCTGGAGTGAGCGAGCAGAAGTTGGGAAGTTTTGCGTTGTGAGGAGATGCAAACAGGTCTACTTGTGGTGTTCCCCAACATAGGAAGATATCGTCTGCTACCTCCTGATCGAGTTTCCACTCATGAGCGTGAGCAGACGACCGACTGAGGTGGTCTGTCAATGTGTTCTCGACCTCCGGGACGTGAAATGCCGTGAGGTAAAGGTTATGCTGCACTGCCCAATCCCAAACTCGCATCGCCTCCCTGCAGAGAGGGTAGGAACGAGTTCCTCCCTGTTTGTTGATGTACCAGACCGCACACATGTTGTCCTTCTGGACAGCCAGATGCTCGGGAAGCAGATACAGATGCAGAGCCTGAAGAGCAAACAGCATGGCCCGAAGCTCAAGCACATTGATGTGGAGAGATTTCTCGAGCCTGGACCAGGAGCCCTGGGTCCTGTGAGACCCCAAATGGGCTCCCAAACCCTCGCCCGAGGCGTCTGTAGTCAGCGTCTGGGAGGGGGGAGCTAGGCAAAAGGGAACTCCCCGACAAAGGTTCTCCTGAACCGTCCACCAAAGCAAATCCCAAGCCATGGGATCGGAGACCATCTGTATCTGCTTCCCGAGCGCATCTGTATCTGCTTCCCAAGCATCTTATTTATCAATCTTCTATGTAGAACAGTATCTTCAGCAAAGCTTTTGACACTGTTCCACATAGAAGATTGATAAATAAGCTAGGTAGGCTCGGGGTGGGTCAGAAGTTGGTCAACTGGGTGGCAAATTGGTTGACTGGCAGAAAACAGAGAGTGGTGGTAAATGGCATACAGTCAGAAGAGATGCAAGTCACAAGTGGGGTACCTCAGGGATCAGTCCTGGGGCCAGTCTTATTCAACATCTTCGTTAGTGACCTGCTGAGATGGACTAGAGGGTAAAGGCTTGTCTGTTTGCAGATGACACCAAGATCTGCAACAAGTAGATGATCCAGATGGGGTGGGCAGAATGAGAAGAGATCTGGATAAACTAGCAGAATGGTCAGAACAGTGGCAACTGGGATTTAATGCAAGAAGTGCAAAATCATGCACATAGGGAAGAGAAACCCTGAAGCCACTTATAGGCTGAGAGGGAGTTGCTAGCAGTCACAAAGGAAGAAAGAGACTTGGGCATCATCATCACTGATGACCTGAAATCATCCAAGCAGACCTCTAAAGCAGTAGGTAAGGCTAGGGGTGTTGGGGTGTATTAGTAGGGGTATCTGAAGTCGTAAGAGGGAGGTAATAATCCCTCTGTACAAGATATTGGTTAGGCCCCATCTGGAGTACTGCGTGACAGTATTGGAGGCCACACCTTCAAAAGGACATTAACCAAATTGAGGCAGTCCAGAAGGGCAACCAAATGGTGCAGGGACTGCATCAGAAGACATATGAGGACAGATTAACGGAGCTCAATATGATACCCTTGAGCAAAGGAGGGAGAGGTGATATGATCGAGGCATTCAAACACCTTAAGGGCATAAACAAGGTGAAAGAGTCTAACATGTTTAAATATAAGAAAATAGCAGGACAAGAGGACACAGCATGAGATTAGAGGGAGGCCGTTAAGGGGAATGTGAGGAAATTCTTTTCACAGAAAGGGTGGTAGATGCATGGAATGGCTTACCACAAGAAGTGGTGGCTATGAATACAGTGCAGGGCTTCAAACAGGCATGGGATAGGCATAAGGAGCAATACAAATGACTATGAATAGATAGGTCACTGACAGAGCAAAGGCCAATGGCACATTTATAAGGTAGAAAAAGAAATGGGCAGACTGGATGGGCCTTGCGGTCCTTATCTGCCATCAACTTCTATGTTTCTATGTTTCTATGTTTCTATGAACTAGTTAATCTAGGTCGTCCACCAACTGATCCCACTGAAACCGAAGCATCCACTGAGAGATTTTCATGTGGAGCCCAGCGCAAGGGACTGTCGGAATAGCAGCCGCCATGAGCCCGAGGAGGCAAACAACCAACCTGGCGCTGACCCACCTGCAGCTAGACAACAGGCTGACCTGAGCCTGGAGTGCGGCTGCCTTGTCCAGTGGCAGGAATGCCATGACGGAGGTCGTGTCCAGGATCACCCCGATAAACTGGAGCCTCTGGGACAGGATCAGATGGGACTTGGCCTGGTTGACGGTAATACCCAGGCTGGTAAAAACCTGCAGGGTAAGGGAAATGAAGTGCAGGAGCTCCTCCCTGGATGAGGCCACCAGGAGCCAGTCATCCAGGTATGGGAAAACCTGAGCTCCCCGGGTAAGGAGGTAGGCCACTACCACCGAAAGGCATCTGGTGAACACTCGGGGCGCTATGGAAAGACCAAATGGGAGGGCCTTGAACTGGTAGTGGTCCCCCTGGAATGAAAAACGCAGGTATTTGTGGTGGGAAGGGTGAATAGGGATATGGAGGTAAGCATCCTGCATATCCAGAGCACACAGCCACTGTCCCAGCCAAAGGGGCAGAAGACTCTGCAGAGAGAGCATCCTGAACCTTTTGTACTCCACGAACAAGTTCAGGGAGCTGAGGTTGAGAATCGGCCTCAGATCTCCTGACTTCTTCGGGACCAGGAAGAAATGGGAGTAGTAACCTGTCCCCTGAAGATGGGGTGGGACGGGCTCTATCGCCTCCTTCTGAAGAAGAGATGATATTTCTTCCCGGACTAGAAGAAGGTGTTCTGGGGATTTCGAGGAGTTTCGAAGAAACTCTATTGAGTGTCCCTCTGCGATCAGCTGGAGCACCCAAGTGCCTGAAGTGATCCTCTCCCAACCCGGTAGATGGAAGGAGAAACTCCTTCCTACGGTTCTCTGGAAGGCCAGAGGCTATGGGAAGGAAAGGAGTCAGGAGGTGTGGGGCAGCGTCGCAGCTGAAGCCTCCGCTGCTTTTGGGTGGGGGCTTGGCAGCTAGAGGGCCTGAAGTTTGTTGGCCCACTTTCCCTGAGGTTTCGACTTTTGCCGAGAACGTCTGTGAAAGGGATGACGCTGAGCCTGAGGGGGTCTGTACATGGAGTCGACAGACTTAAGTGCAGTACCCTTCTCCTGCAGATCGGTGATGACGTCCTTGACATCACCACCGAACAGCACTGAACCCCTGAAGGGCGCATCCTGGATAGCAGATTGCACCTCCGGGATCCAAACCTGACACCCGGAGCCAGGCATGACGCCGCAAACCCACGGCAAAAGCCGAGCTCCAACCAGCAACGTCCACTGTGTCGTACGTGGCACGAACCATGTACCAACTGGCCAACTGCACAGACCGGACTAGATCAGCCACTTCCTACTTCGTCTGAGACTCAGGAAGGGAGTCCAATTTAGCCTCTACCTCACTAAGGATCACCTTCTGGTAATCCCCTATATGAGCAATGTAATTCAGGGCCCTTATACCCAGAGTGGAAGAAGCATAGACCTTCTTCCCATACTGGTCCAGAAGGCAGGATTCCTTGTCGGGTGGTGACGAGCTCAAGTGCTTAGGGTTAGCCGTCCGGCCGTGAGCGGCACTACTCACGACTGAATCAGCTCGAGTGTGTGAATTTAGAGAGTCAACACCCTCCGGAGCCTGATAAAGCCTGTCGACTTCCTAGGAAGGGGGGGGCCAATGCCGACGGTTGCTTCCAAATAGCGGAGACAAGGTCGGCATGAGGCTCAATCCAGGGTGGCACCAGGGTAGGAGTGGTCTCGGGCAGATCCAGATGCGCAGCGAGTTTTTTACGCTGTGGATCAGGCTCCAAGGAATGCCACTGATGAACTGCCTGGATTTTATGCAGCAACTCCGTATAGGAAGGATCCTCTGGAGGGGACTTCGGAGGAGTCCTTGGCCTGGACTTGTCCAGAGTGCGTGGTTCGTCATCCAGATCGGAATGACCATTGGAGTCATCCGAGGTCTCCGAGAAAGATGAAGAGGACGGAGACGACTCCTCCTCCCGGCGCGGGGGAGGAAAGGACCCCTTGGGAAGCCCTCGGGAAAGCGTATCCTGCCCTGCCCTGGAACTGGAGGGCACGCCTCTGGTATCCGGAGGGAGGAGGGGGTCTCTTGCCTCCGATGTAGGGGGTTCGGAACCGGGACCAGCATTGGAAGATGGCTCTCTACCTCCCTGGTGAGCTGAGCCTTGGCCTCAGCCCACCAGGAAGCCAGAGTCTCCTTCAGGTCCACCGGCGGCTGAGGGGTGGAGGAGGAGGAGGGGATACGGATACTGAGGGTATCTGTAAGGCGCATATCCATAACCTGACAGTGGGAAGCCCGGCGTCCGGTACTGGGGCACCGTGTACTGCGGCGTCAGGTAGGCCGGCATTGGGTACTGGGGTGCCGGATACTGTGGGCCTGGGTAGGACAGCGTCAGATAGGACGTGGTCAGATACCCAAGTACCGGGGAGTCTGCAGGAGCAGAGGGCCCTGGAAATGGCCCAGTGGGTGGACCCAGAATGGGAGGCCCAGCGTAGGGGCGGTGTCCAGCAATGGGATATTGTCGGGCGATGGATAGGCTGGCGTCAGAGGATCAGGTCATCCGGCCCTGCGGGAGGGAGACCCGACGGCAGCGTACCCACCTCCTCCATGTCACCCGGGGAAGAAGTGTTACCACCCCTGGGGTCCAGCAAAGGAGACGCTGGTGCCTCGGAATGCAACGAGCGTTGCGGCGAGCTTGGGACAACAGATAGGCCCGAAGGGTTCGGCGTCGGCTCTAACGCCCGAGCAGACATCCCGGAGCCAGCGTCTGTCTTCTCGGCGGGATCAGGCGGAACGTCGGGCTTGGCGTCTGACTGCTCGGACCCAGCGCCCAATGAAGGCCGCGAGGAGGGAGGCCTTGGAGGCGCTTTGGAGGCGTGCGCTTCCCGGAGGTGGGCGTCTTAAAGGTGCCGCCCAGGCGGGCGTGGAGAGCGACGTCCGACTTATCAGTGCCGCTGCAAAACAGAAGGCACAGCGGCAGCCTTACTGGGAGCGGCGCCCCCTGACCCGGAGGCTCCCGAGGGGCCCGAGCGCGAGCCCGACAGGAGGGTTGACGCCACCTTGGAAGCCTCCAAGACAGCCGCCAAGGAACTGCCTTCTGGGGGAGGCATTACCTGCACCACCGTGACCCCAGCCGAGGCCACGGCAACTGATGAGGAGTCCCAGTGCTTCTTCTTGTGGTGGCCCTCCACAGAAGTCGAAGCCCGCCGGAGTTTTTTCAGTTCCTTTTCCATGGAGGTCATTTTTTTTTTTATACTTTCTTTTTTTTTTTTACGCCCCCTTCTCACCCCAGTGCTTCCTTACCTTTGGGAGTCTCCTACGGCCTTGTGCGGCCCTGCTCGTCTGTCAGCATTGGGTGCAGTCATCCCCCCACGCTGCTTTGGTTTGACCCCCAGGCGGGTATGAGGTGGGGCCCCCCTTTCCACCACCCTGAGCGACTGAGTTTCATCGGGGATCCGTCATCCGTGCCGGCAGGGGCCTTGGGATCGGGGCCTGAAGCTCCATCTACAGGGAGCACTGGAGGGTATTTTTCCTCTTTCCGCCCATCCCCATAGGACGCCTGCACGCTGGGAGAGCCTAGGAGCAACGCACGTCACAGTGTGCTAATGCTCCGGCTCCCGGTGGACGTCCTCCCTCCCTCCTGCTTCATGCAGTCCTTGCTACACCACCACCTGTGGTCACCCAGGTGGCGGTATCGCCAGCGGGACCGCATCCACCCACCCGGAGGAGGAGGCAGCCTCTGGGCGCTCAGATCCTCCTCCCAGCCAGCCCTCAGTTCCCAGTCCGTTCTGGAACCCGGGTCGCTGGCTCTCGATAACCCCTACTCACGCCCAGGCTCGACTCATGGAGGTCATTTTAGTTTAAGAATGTGGGCCTCCTGCTGCCGCCGCTTTCGGGTGACCGCATTAAACTGCTGGCAGAGCTGACACTTCTCTACGGGATGATCGGGGCCTAGACAAAAAAGGCACTGGGAATGTCCGTCCTTGTGCGGGAACTGGGCGGTACACAGCAGCTGTAGGTAAGGCTGACGAAAATCATGAAAAAAGTTGAAAATAGGCGGCAAAACTACTGACGATTGACTGCGAAGCACTAGAACTTAACCGTGGGGCTGCCTGAACTAGCAGTGAGGCAAGAACTGAAAGGCGGGCGACACCACCAACTTTATACTGACATTGCCTGACGTCGGTCACCTAATGTGGAGGCAGTCCCCCGCCAGAGACTGCTAGCTAGAAATTTTTCCGTGTGGTCCTGACTCCTGCCGGCTTCAGTCCTATTTGTAATTACCTACTGCAAGAGCCTTCTCGAAGTAAGATCACTTATTTTAAGAATTATTCATTCTTAATTACTTCTTCTCCTGCTGCTCCAGCTGCTCTGCTCAAACCTGGTGAATGAAACTACAGTTTAAATTTCTTTTTAGTCTGTTGGACGACTACTTGACTCGCCGTCAAGCAGAGAGTCGGATGGGAGGCAAGGCAGCCAGCGATGATGAATTGTAACTTGCAGCCGCCCAAGACCAACAACATTTTTATTATTTATGAAGTGGGGGATGATGGGGGGTTGGGTATGCAACAGAACAAAAACATTGTCTCTTCGGACTGAGTACTTTGCAGTCATTAGACCCCTCACTCTTCTCCTCTTCTCACATGACGCGACCAACATGAAGGAGAACTGGAGGAAGGTGCGATTTTCCTGCCAACATGTACACTTGTACCTTGTGGCACAAAACTCTTTCTGTCCACTAATGCTTACACAGAGTCATGTAGTATAACAGCACACACTGCGAGTGGGGGCTCTCTCAGTCTGTGCCTCCCCCCCAACCCTGTGCTGCTGTCACACAGACAGTCACTCAACACTCATTCACTGTTGAAAACTGGAAATCTCCATTGCCGTTGCACAACAGTGGGTGTACAGGACAGCTGCTGCTCAGACTGGAAAGGGGAAAAAAAGCTAGGTAAAGCCACAGCACAAGCACATGTGTGGGCAGCTGTTTCAAGGGGAATAAACTTAATCTTTACTCTGACCATTTGGGATCCCTACATCCTCTTGGGCCTAGGTGCAACTGCACCCTCTGCACCCTTGTAGCTATGCCCCTTCCCTCCTTACGTAATCTACCTTGGCCTTTTTTATTTCTTTTTTGCACTGGTTTCTTAAATACCGAAAATTTATCCAATCTATTTCAAGTTTTGTATTTTTATATAACAAACTAGCAGTGTCCCTATCTTTCATTAGTTTTAATAAATTTATCCATTTATTACTAGTCCCTCTCAATCTTTTCTTTTTTAGGGGTGCTCTTCTATCAATTACCAGATTTAAAGCCTGTAGAAACATTTCCACTGCCGTGTTTACACCTGGAGTGTACTGAAGTTGATTCTAATCTATCTCTGATAAATCCAATTTTATATTATTTAATGTTTCTTCATTTAGGATTCTACTTTCCACTACTTTACCTTTTCCCCTTTGTCTCGTTACTCCATACACAATATATTGGTACAGTAAATGATTGCTTATTGCATCTGGCAGGACACCTGCGGTTTTACAGTGTTTTTTATTTACTAACACCCAATCTATTAAGGCAGAATCACGAGTTTTGTTATTTTGTCTTGTTCCTTCACTACTTAGCTGTTCCAGAGTTGCCAAATTTTTTATTTATTTATTTTCTATTTATTTTACTTTTTCCCCTCCTGCCGAGCCATCAGAGCTCTGCCCTGGTCACGGTGCCCCCGCGGCTTCCACCGCCTGTTGAGCCTCTCATCTCCCAATCACTCCTGGCTTGCCCCCCAGGAGGCGGGGCGCAGCACCATAGCGGGCACCAGTGCCGTGTAACCATATCTGGTTGGGAGAGCCCTCGGCCAGGAGGCTAATTGAAGTCCGGGGGCAGGGCATCATAGAGCCAGCCGGCAAGGAGGGATTTTAATCCCCACAGGCTGGGGCGGAGACATGCAATGACGCCTTGTCTGTCCTGCCCCAGAGACCCCTTGACCACGCGTCGGTGCGTAGGGTGAAGCACCTAGCTTCCACTAGGTGTCGCTCCTGCACTGAGCGCAAAGACCCCCCCACCCCTCAGAGAAGGAGAACTGTCCTGAGGACGCTCGATCCTTCTCCCCCCCGGCTGGTCCTCCAACAACCCAGGCTTGTTCCTGAACCCGGTTTGCCGGCATCACAAGCTGAAATCTAACCGCTGTGCTGGCGGGCCGGCTAGAGTTGCCAAATTTTATAATTTCTTAAACTTGTCAGCTTCTTCCCCAATCCAATTTAGATTTAGGTCTCCCATTATTATTAATTCTTTATTCCTGAAGCCATCAATCAAATATATCAATTCCTCCCGACCAGATATATTTGATTTTGTTTATTATAGATACAACCAGTTATCAATTTTTTTCATGTTCCCTAACAGCATTTTGAGGAAAAGGCTTTCACATCCTGATGTCATTTCATTAGTTTTTAGTGCTTTAACAACTAAGTAAACTATTAGTCCCCCTCCTCTTTTGTTGCCCTGCTTGTCTTTTCTTACAAAATTATATCATTCTATTAGCAGTTAGCTATCATTTATTTTTGTCTTTAGCCATGATTCTGTGATATCACGTCGGGATCATAAAGAGTAATCCATGCTTCCAATTCTTGTTTTTTAGGAATCAAACTACACATTTTTTTTTTTGGGATGGGGGTTAATCCTTTTTACCTGATGGCACCTCGGTCTGCCTTCCACGCCCTGGCATCCGTCTTCTTTTAGCCACCATCTGGTCCTGCCCTGGCCCCCAGTGAAGCCCCCACTGCAAACTACCCCGCGGCTTGCCCCCCACGGCAGGGCAGTGGAGAGTCCCCCTCACTCCCCACCAAGACCAGATCTAGTATAGGCAGTGGTGCCCCCAAGGCCAGGCGTCCCAAGGATGGCTATCAAGCCACCACAACAGTGTGCCATATTTTCCCGATTTTCTGGCCTGCATGAGTGGGGTGTGCAATGACGCCAAGGGGAGGTGGATTGTGCACGCATCCGCATGTGCTCCCTCCCGGCGCTGTGCCCCAGCTCACCCCTTCCAGTACAGTACCAGCGCACCGCCCCCCAGGCTTCCACCAGAGGTCACAGGCGCGCTGACAACTGAAATCCACCCTCCCCGTAGAGTGGCAGCAGTCCCATGGACGCTCAATCCCTCTCCTCCCCTGCTGACCCCCAGCGGCCCAAGGCTGTTCCCGAACCTGGGTCGCCAGCGTGGAGTGAGGTGTGGCGTCCAGCTCCTCAACCCTCAGCACCACTGGGCCAGCTCAAACTACATATTTTCAAATGAACTAATCTCAACTTCACAGGTTTTAAACCAATTAATTTCTGTATCATTATTAGCAGGCCCAGGGTTCTCTTCTACATCTCCTGACTGAAGCAATCTTTTTTGACCTATTTCAAACACATTCTTAATCACTACCCCAGTTTCCAAATATCCTCCCAACTTCCATACATCACTTCTTTTCAGGGTCCCCACTCCTAACAGACTAATCTTAAGTGTGTCAGTATCAGAGATCTGGTTTATCTGGTCTGTTATCATAGTTTCCATAACGCTCAACCCAATTTATTTTCTTACAAAATACATTGAGTGTGTAAAATATTGTAATATACACTGCAGCTAGGAATAATCCCTTTCAACATTTTTTTTTCATATGTAGTTTCTGGGTTTTTGCTGGTTTTCTCCCTGCCCCTACACCCATGCATCCTCGATGTAGCGCATGCGTGAGGAGGCACACATGTGCACGCTATTCGGGATGCCCCTCCCTTCCAGTCACGCCGTTAACCATCTGAGCCAGCACCAAACCTCCACCCCTTACCCGGGAGAAGAGAGCCAATGCTCGATCCTGCTCCCACCCCCACCGATACCTCAGTGACACGAGGTCATTCCCAAACCAGGGCCGCTGGCATATCACAAGGTGTGGCATCCAGTGCCTCAACCCTCAGCACCACAGAGTCGGACCCATTTCCAAACATTTTAAAGTTAAAAGTTACCATATCTTTCTAAGACCCTCTGTTTTAATTCAAGACCAAAGATCGAAGGCAAAACTCTACGAGTTATCCCACCAAACCTATCAAATTGAAAATATAAAAAGCAATCGAACGCTGGGTGGCAAGAATGTACATGATCAAAAATTATCAGATGTTAATAACTTTGTCAAGATGCCAAACCAGCTTAAATCTTTATCAGGATGTTAAACAATCAGGTGTCAGCCCTGAACTCAGGAGTCATTGCTAAAAGTTAGTTCAGTTTAACAATTTAGCAAATTAGTAATCTAATGAAAACCAAAAACAGTTAGTAAAAGTAATAAAATACAAAGTTCTTTACTTCTATAACAAACTGATACAACAAACACTAGGGTGCGAGTAGCTGTAACCCGAGTTCCGGTAATACGTAATTCAAACAACTACATGTAATACGTTTAAATAGAGTAAACAGCACTCTCAACTATAAATAATTCAATAGCAAGACAAGTTGCCTGTATTTATAAAATGATGTCCACTAACTATTTACACATGTTACATAGGTTATACAAGCTACATAGACTTTTGTCCTTAATGCTTGCCATGCTACTATATTATATTACCTTGCTCTTTTCTCTATAATAGTTATCCAAACCAGTTTTAAATGCCTTCATAGTCTTGCTTTCCACTATGTCCCTTGGTAAACTATTCCACACAGTTACACCTCTCTGGCTAAACCAGTTCTTCCTTTTAAGAGTATTCCATTTGCCCCTCTCCCAGTTGCAACCCATGCCTCCTGTTTTCATACCCATAGTTAACTTTAACTATGAGTCCTAAATCTTTGCAAAGTTGACTAACTTGAAATGCCCTATAAATCATACACATATCCCCCCGAAGTCTTCTATATTGCAGTGTATATAGTCCTAGTTCCTGTAGTCTCTCCTCATAACTTTTATTCTCCAAACCCCTTATTCTCCTGGTTGCTCTTCTCTGTACACCCTCCAACCTCCTTATGTCTGCTTTAATGTATGGGGACCAAATCTGCGCACAATACTCAAGGTGTGGCCTCACCAGTGCCTGATACAATGGCTGAATCACTCTCTTATCTCTACTCCCAATGTGTCTGAAAATATAGTTTAGTACTTGATTTGCCTTTTTCACAACCAGTCCACGATGTGTACCAAATTTTAAATCACTTGTAACCTTTACCCCGAGATCCCTTTCTCCTTCAGTTCTATGTAATGTATTATCTCCTAATTTATAGACAGTACAGTTATTACCTCTCCCCAAATGCATAACTGCACACTTATTTATATTCAAGGCTAATTTGAACTGCTCAGTCCATTTACTCAACATGTCCAGAGTTTGTTGAACATTTTGTTGTTCAATTTTGTTATTTACTAAACCTCCTGTTCTGTAATCGTCCGCAAATTTAGTCAGCAAAATATTTGGGGAGTTACTCACAATTGAAGAGACACATATATTAAATAAGCATGGTCCCAGCATGGATCCCTGAGGAACCCCACTGGTAACATCCTCCCAGTCAGACTTAACACCCTTTATGACAACTCTCTGTCTTCTATCATCCAGGCAGGCCTTCACCCAGTTTATTATATTAATGGGTAATTTAGTGCAAGCCAAGACCTCAATCAATTCTTTGTGAGGTATTTTATCAAATGCTTTAGAAAAATCTAAAAAGATAATATCTACTGCATTACCCATATCCAAGGCTTTATTTGCTTTTTCATAGAAAGTTAGCATATTTGTCTGACATGATCTAGTTTTAGTAAAACCGTGTTGGGACTCATCTGTCATTCCATGTAGTGTTAAATGGTCTAATATATGCTCTTTTATTATCCCCTCCAGTATTTTGCCCACCACAGAGGTCAAGCTGACTGGTCTAAAATTCTTTGGTTTTGTATTTGAACCCTTTTTTAATAGAGGTACTACTTCTGCCTCCCTCCAACTCTGCACCACTGTGGCTAAGTCCATAGATTTCTGAAATATATAGGTCAGTGCTGGGGCTAAGTTATGTGCTATTTCTCTAAGTATACGAGGATGTATACCATCCAGCCCAGAAGATTTATGTTAATATCCTGTACTCTTCTCAAAACCTCCATTTGTTCGATCACAATTTGGCCTTCCTGTGAGCACTGTATAGTCTCACTGACATGATCAGCTTTTTTATTAAACACTGAACTAAAGTAAAGATTTTGCATATTTGCCAATTCGCTGGTGTCAGTCACAGTTTCCCCCAGAGAATTAATATATGGGCCAATAGTATTGGGAGTCTTTTTTTTTTTACCATTAATGTATGTAAAAAAAAGCTTTATAGTTTTCCCCCACTCTAGCAGCTAGTTGAATCTCATAATTAGCTTTGGCTTTTTTAATTTCTTTCTTAAGTTGTTTAACCTTTTGCCTATAAATTATCCAACCCTCAGAGTTTTGTTTTCTATTTACTCATTTGAAAATGTTATCCTTTTCCTTCACCAGTTTCTTCATTTTAGCATCAAACCAACCTATATTTCCTGACATGCCCCCTTTGCTCTTTTTTGGCACAAATTTATTTGTTTCTGTTAGCAACTTATTATTTAGTGCTACCCACATTTGTTCTACAGATAGATCTGCAAGCTCTTCTTCCCACTCCCAACTGGCCATTCTTTCCTTCATTCCTGGAAATTCTGCCTTACCAAAGTTTAATTTTTCTGTCTTCGCAGAGTTTAAATTAATGCTGGATTCTCCACACATTCCGAACAATACCCTACAGTGATCACCATTTCCTAAGGGGCAACATACCTCAATATTCTTTATATTATCACTCATATTTGTAAGCACAAGGTCCAGAATACTTGAGCCCCTAGTCAGAGATTTCACCATTTGTTTCATTCCAATCTGATCTAATATTTCTAGAAATTCCACCTCTGCATTAGACTTACCCTTTAATTCTGCCCAACAAATGTTAGGCATATTAAAATCCCCTGTAATTAAAATATTTTCAGCTGGATCTAACCCGGCAATATACTTCATTAGGAGATCATTATCTTGTTTATCTATAGACGGAGAGCTATACACTAGTCCTAATCTTGTTTTAATTTGAGATTTATGCACTATTTTAATCCACATCTCTACATTGCTTAGCTGAACTGTTTCCTGCTCATTTCTTATAGCCTCACTAATGTAAATTGCTATACCTCCACCTCTCCTATGTTCTCGTGATCTAGAATAGAGTTTATACCCCCTTTATATTTTTCTCCCATTTATCTGTTTCATCCCACCAAGTTTCCGTCACCAAGGCAATGTCAATATTATAGGATGCTAACATATTTTGGAACTCATGAAATTTATTTGTCAGACTTCTTGCATTAGGCAGGACAATATTCCACTCTGCCCCCTTTTTTGCACACAGGCTCTCATTTGTATGTCCAATTATGTTTGAAACAACCTTCCGCTCTCCTTCCAGTTTAAATGAAAATGAATTACTTTGTTAAATTTTGTACCAAGGATTCTAGCTCCTGTCTTATTTAAATGTATACCATCATATTTGAATATAGCCTTGTTTTGAAATGTTCTTGCATTGTCTATAAAGCCAATTTTTTTCTGCATGCAAAAAGCCCTTATCCATTCATTTATTTGATTTATGGCCCAGTTCTTGTGTCCATTTGGGACATGTGTTGGTAAAACACCTGAAATTATAACATCCCCGCCTTTGCCCTGAATTCTTCTAATTATTTTTCTAAAACAATCCTTGAAGGTTTCCACATTGCTTTTTCCTATATCATTAATCCCAACATGCAAAATAACTAGGGGTTGGTATGTATTCTCCATTAGACCATCCAGCATATTGTCCAGATCTGTCACTCTCACTCCTGGTAATGTACTAACAGTTGTGTACAACTTCCTATTTCTGCAAATTATGTCATCTATTCCCCATGTTATAGAGTCACCTATTACTAAACTATAATTGCATCTCAGCTTAGTTGTTTCCAAATCGCCCACAGATGTAATATGCATAGCAGATTCAGTTTTAGTGTCTGGATATTGTTCCTCATTTGTTTCTGCTATATCAGCCTTCTCCTCATTATAATTTTCCTCATGCAGTTGTTTATCATCATCTATTGATTCTTCAGTATTTGCTAAAGTTTCATATTTATTTGACAAACTGAGGGTTCAATTTTGGATGCACGCTTCCCTTTTTATTCATAGCCTTCTTACTACCAGTTTTCTTTAATAAACCTTTATTTTTGCTTGTCTGTTTTACTGCTGATTTGCATCTTGCTATTAAACCAGTGGGTGTACTAGTTGCCAAATTTTACCTTTGTTCTATAAGGCCATCAGATACTAAATCTATAAACACCTCTAGATCCCTAATTTCTTTTTTTACCTCCAATCTCTCTAATAGCAATTTAATCTATTCCTGCAAGGTCTCAATTAACAAGCAATTGTCACATCTAAATTGTTGTACCTTTACTCCCTCAGTATACATTTTACATTGTGAACACTGTATCTGCAGCTTTTTAGTTTTCCCTTTTCCTTGTGACATGATGAATTTTGATCACAAAATACATCAGAACTTGGCTCACCTGCTTGTTTACTTGGTTGCTAGTTTCTTCTCCCCAGACCCCAGCGGACACAGCAGACACATGCAGACGCACATGTCTCTACGCACGCTCGCCCCACTCACTCCTGTGAGCTATGTCTTTTTATGTCCCCCAACCAGGAACTGCAGGGTAGCCTCCTTCCTGTATAGCGTTGGGGCTTAGAAGCCTGAATAGCACACAAGCTTTAAAAGCACTTATTAAACTATAAAACAAATAAAATGTGCCACCTCATGCGGTGGACTTAAGCAAGAGGGAGCTCTACGCTTGCAATCCCAGCTGCTACTATGTAGTTTTGGTGTGCCTGGGGAACGCAGGTGGCTCCTCCACTTTCCCACTATGCTCTGGGCTGATGAGCAGGCACTAACCGTTGGATACACTTCCCTGAAAGTGATCATAGCAACCAGCCATTATGTTTGCCTCTCACCAGAGGTCCTCCAACACAGATCCCAGCCAAAATAGACCTTTCAGCTAGATGCTGTAATTTAGCGTAGCGCACCAACCTTGGATTCAGTAGCTTCTCTCTCACCCGCTCGTGTGAGCTACGTCTTTTTATGTCCCCCAACCAAGAAGTGCAAGGTAGCCTCCTTTCTGTATAGCGCCGGGGCTTAGAAGCCTGAATAGCACACAAGCTTTAAAAGCACTTATTAAACTATACAACAAATAAAATGTGCCACCTCATGCGGGGGACTTAAGCGACAGGGAGCACTACGCTTGCAATCCCAGCTGCTACTATGTAGTTTTGGTGTACCTGGGGAACGTAGGTGGCTCCTGCACCTTCCCACTATGCTCTGGGCTGACGAGCAGGCACTAACCCTGGGATACACTTCCCTGAAAGTAATCACGGCAACCAGCCCTTATGTTTGCCTCTCACCAGAGGTCCTCCAACACAGATCCCAGCCAAAATAGCCCTTTCAGCTAGATGCTATAATTTGGCGTAGCGCACCAACCTTGGATTCAGTAGCTTCTCTCTCTATTTACTCTTATTAAACTTTTTTTTCAATATTTCTTTGTCCTTTTTGTGTCTGCCGGCACTTGCGCCACTCGCGCTGTGTGCAGCACGGGCTTTTAAGTTGAGCGGCCCCTCCTCCACCAAGGACACACCTCCCGCTTCTCCTTTCACTGGTCCAGTATGAAGGCAATATACCGGTGAACTGGGACACGACAGCAATTTCAGCAACAATCAACAGGAGGAGGCAAGGTGAGCAAAAACAGTTTGTTGCACAATTAGATGCTACACTGCTTCTGGCAGGCAGGCTAGTAGGTGTTAGCAATGAGCTATAGGTGTCTTCTGAAACACAGTGTGTGGCACAGGCTTTTAAGTTGAGCGGCCCCTTCTCCGCCAAGGACACACCTCCCGCTCCTCCTTTCACCAGTCTAGTATGATGGCAATATACCAGAAAACTGGGGCACGACAGTACTTTCAGCAACAAGCAACAGGAGAAGGCAAGGTGAGCAGAAACAGTTTGTTGCACAATTAGATGTTACACTACCTCTGGCAGGCAGGCTAGTAGGTGTTACCAGATGGGCTGCAGGTGTCTTCTCCTGCTGTGAAATGTGCCCAGGCAGGGTTGAGGTAAGAGGGATGTATCCCAGACAGCATCCTTGTTGTCAAGTGGTGGTGTAGCAGAGGTGAATGACACAGACGAACTGAGGTTTTTCATCATCCTCAGGCATCTGGCCATTTTCACAGTTTTCTGGATCCTGCCTGTGACACCAGCAGTGATGATGCCATGTGCAAGTGCACATGAAAAGTGTGCAGCCGCACGGAGTTGGTCAATGTCTCCCAACGCCAAAGGCGTGCTGGCGGGTATCATCACCTGTGGTCACCAAGGTGGTGCTATTACAGAGGAATCACACAACCTCCCTCCCCAGGGAAGAACAGTATCCGCTGGGATGCTCAATCCCTCCAACCACAGCAGTCTATGGTGATCCAGGCTCATTTCTGGACCCCGGTCGACGGTGATGCAAGTAGTAGCTCTACTGTGCTGATGGGCCAGCCCCTGGTCCGACTTACCTTTTGGTCCAGTCCTCTAGCTCCTGCTGTGACACATCTACTTGGTCCTGAAGACTCCTTCAGAGATGCCACCCTTCTGTACTTTTGGATTTTTCAGCAGACCTGAACCTACCCAGCATCCAACATGGGGAAGGGGAGTTCTGGGACCCCATGCTGAGTCACTGGAATGCGGAAGAGATATGGATGCCATCTGCAGGCATAACTTGGTTTCTCCTATACATGCACCTACCCATGACATCCTTGCTGACCCTAACCTTCTATGTCTATCTTCTCCAATCTCCTATTGGAGAAGACTCTCAAACAGTGCGGACAGCTCTTCCTTGCCCCCATAATCTGAGCACATAGCATCTGCAGGACTAAAATCCACCATCCCAGTTTGTGAGAACTGTGCACGGGACATGAACCCAAGTTCATCTGTACCACTGCGCAAAGTACTACCTGCAGCACCACTCAGCTGGGTGACTGCAGATATTTTTTGTGTAATGTCTAGCAAGACCAACTGTAAAATTCAGTAGATATGAATTGCAACACACGATGTTCTCTGGAAAAGGGCATAAAGAATCCTCTACTTCTCTCTCGTATCAGCCAACCACAATTCCTAACCCTTTCAAACACTGTTTTGGGGATGGCCAATGGCCTTGTAGTAAGCTGGGACCTGGATTTGATTCCATCAACCTGGAATCCCAATCAGTACAGCAGGAGGAAGGACAGCAGTCCATGTAGACACATCTAGTTTCCAGGGGAGGGAGTGTGGCGTCTACAGCAATGTGACTGCCACTAGTTGCCAGGGGGCAGGGAGCCACATTGTCAGTGTGTCACAGTTGCAGCCCCCCTTTATCAGGTGTGGTGACATACATATCTGCAGCCCACCTTTACCAGGTGTGGTAACATCTCTAAAGAATGCCAATGCCAAGGGCAGGAGGAAAGAGGGTACCTAACATGGGCCTATGTAAGAAGATAGACTTTGTAGATTAACAGCTCCAAGTAGGGATATCAAAAGATGGGGGACCACTACTGGCATGTAGTGGGTCCAAGAAGGGAGGATGCTGCAGCATGGTCACATGTAAAAAGAGCTAGATAGATGTCAGGTAGACAGACAGATAATAGATATCCATAGACAGACAGACAGATAGATAGATATATGGATGATAGATAGATACTATACATAGATCTGTAAAGAGATAGATAAGACAGACAGATAGATAGACTGTAGCTAGATACCATAGCTAGACAGAGAGAGAGAGAGAGACTGTAGCTAGGTACTGCAAACAGAAACACAGAGACAGAGAGAGACTGCAGCTAGGTAGACCAATCAATTAATCAAAATCTTTATTTGACCAGGCGGACACCGTTGAGCAAAGCTCATTTTCAAGGTGGGCCTGGATGGAACAAGTACAAAATACAGGATAATACACAGCAGTTACAGTACACTATATAAACAGCATGGGCATGAACAGCAATAAAAAGAAGTAATGCAGGTTGAGTGCAACAATATATAGAATCAAGCAGAATGTGCAACAAATAGTGATGCAAGAAAAACAAGATAATACACAACAATTACAGTACACTAGCGTGAACAGCAAGGGTGTGAGCAGTAATAGAGCGAAGTAATGCAGGTTCAAAAAACACAATATTGTACAGTCAAACAAGGTGTGTAAACAAACAGTGTTGCAGATGAATTCCACAACTATGATGCATATGTATGGGACATGAGGCAAAGGGTGAGCTATCTGGAACCACAAGGGCAACTCAGAGGACACACTATGGGTAGGGGAAGGATGGGGGAAAGGGAGGGGGGTAGGATGAAAAGGGAAGGAACAGCGGTTATGGAATAGGGGTGCGCAGTGCAAGTTCTGATGTCAGAACTTCTAGGAGGAAGAATAAACGGAGGGCAGGCATGGGCGAAAGCAAACACAATACCGGAACTGGTCAGGGAAAGGAAGAAGGAGGACAGAGGCAATGAAGAGGGAAAGGGGGAGAGAGAGAGGGCCAGGCAGAAGCAGGACCAGCGACTAAAGGAGGCCAAAGCAAAGTGAATAGTGGGCTCCAGATGGTTGGGGGAACCCGTGTTCAGGAACAGCAAACACAGGGTTCTGTAATATGATGAGAATATAGTGTTTTGAAAGTTGCTAAGCTGATGGCATACTTTAGTTTTAGAGTTTTTTGTAGTTTATTCCACATTAAAGGCAGCACATGACGAATAGCTGCACAGCCAAAATAAGATCTGGCCTTGAATACCTTCAAGGAGAAGTAGGAGGCACTTCTCAGAGCATACCTACTAAGAGTACGAAGCAGTAAGCAATCAGAAATATAGTTAGGTAGTTTGTTTAAGATGACTTTGTACGTCCAGATGGCAGCGTTTCTTTGTCACCTGAAGCTAAGAGAGGACCACTCTACTGCCGTGTACAACAAGCAATGGTGGGAGGAGTAGGAAAGGTCCGTTATAAACCTTAGGGCTCTGTGATAGAGCGTGTCTAGTTTTGAGAGAGCTCCAGCAGGCCCTTGATTGTACAGGAAGTCAGCATAATCTAGAAGGGAAAGAAAAGTGGTTTGGACTAGCCTCATCTTGGCTTCCCTGGGGAGGAGATTTTTTTTATCCTGAAGAAAAGTCCAACTCTCTGGTGACGTTTCTGTGTCAGTTCTTCAATGTGTACCAGGAAGGAGAGTCTATTATCGAGCCATACCCTCAAGTATTTGAATTTAGTCATGTACTCAAATTGCTCACCAAGTATGGTAGTTGGAGAGGCTGGGTTAGGTAGGTTGGGAAAAGGCAAGAAGAACACTGCTTTTGTTTTCTTGGTGTTCAAAAGCAACTTCTGATTTAGGAGCTGACGCTGCAGTAGATTGAATTTGTCCTGGAGGACTGAGTACGTCGCATCGGGGTAGGGTCCACTGACATAAAGCACTGTGTCATCCGCAAAAAGGTGTATGTGGGCCTTTCTGATGGTGTCATCTATCCTGTTGATGTAGAATGCGAATAGCAGGGGTCCCAAGATGGAACCTTGAGGTACTCCCCTCAGGAGGGGCTTTAAGGGAGAGACTTCACCTTCTGCTTTTACCTGCCGTGAGCAACCTATGAGGTCATTCTTGAACCACCTGGAGGATAGAGCATCCAGGCCAATATATCGGAGGGACGTGAGGAGCAGGCCGTGATCGACGGTATCAAAGGCCTTGCTTGGGACCAAGAATACAGCACCAACAAAGTTCTTATTGTCCAACTCACGCTACCAGGCATTAGTTACTTTGGCTAAAGCCAAGATTGTGCTGTTCTGTAAAGCCTGACTGTGATGGACTGAGCAAGTTCGCCGATTCTGGGTAGTTCCTAAGCTGGGTGTTCACAATTTTTTCCAGCATCTTAGACAGGGTTGGTATATGGGAAATTGGCCTGTAATTGTTCAGGTCACTGGGATCGCCAGATTTGAACAAAGGGATAACATGAGCCGTTTTCCAGATAGAAGGAAGGTCACCCTGAGAGAGGGATAGGTTAAACAGGTGTGTAATGGGCACTGCTAGGACACAATAGCCTAACTTTAAGAAATATGGTCCAATGTGATCTGCTCCTGCGCCTTTTCTAATATCCAACTGGAGCAAGAGGTCTTCAACTTCCTTCAGAGTTGTAGGTTAAAGACAGAAGGATGGATTTGGAAGGGAGCATCCTTGAGTACTGAGTTCAAGCTGAGTGCGAAGTGTACTGGCTGGGGAGGTATCAAAGGCTAACCCTGTGGTGGCAAAGTGATTGTTGAAAGAGTCAAGGATTGATTGTTTGTCGGTGAATGTAGTAGCGCCAATCGAGATTTTTGTCGGCAGGGAGACACCGGGGGAATGGTCTTCAATATCTTTGATTAGTTTCCAGAATTTGGAGGAGCAACTGGATAAAAGACCAAGTTGAAAGTGGTAGAAACTAGCCTTTGCTTCTCTAACCATTTTGGTGCACAGATTCCAATCATTCCCAAGTTTAGTCTTGCGGGCCTTTTTCCACAGCAGATCTCTATTACACATGGCATCCTTCAGCTCGCTGGAAAACCACTGACAGGTTTTGTTCCTGACCCAAGTTTTCACTAATGGTGCGTGTTTATTAAGAGCAACTAGAACAATGTCTTGGAAAATATAAGCAGTAGCCACAAACTTTGCTAGATAAAAGTCTGGCCAGTACACAGAGTGTTTTAACTCTGAGATGAATGCACAGGGGTCAAAATTGCGTAAGCACCTTGTAGTGGAAAATCTGGGTCCCGAAGAGGAGGTGCGGTTGGACCTTACACAGGCAATGAAGCAATGGTCACTAATGTCTGAGAAGAAGACACCAGCGTGGGTGAATAAGTGAGGTTTGCTACAAAGGATAATGTCTAACACGGTACTGTTAGTAGGATTGGTTTTATTTGGTCGTGTAATTTCACTGATGAGTTGGGACAGCCCGAATGAATCACAGAATGTTTTAGGGAGAAGATGCACTGGACAGCCAGTCTAGATTGAGGTCGCCTAGTAATATGGTCTCGATAGACCTTTGTTCTAGGATAAGGCTTAAATGGTTCAACAGCTGCAACTCTGCAGACGGGGGCATGTAACAACCTGTCACACAAAGTGATGCACCAGATGCAATCTCGACCTGCAGGGAGAGACTTTCGAACTTGTTTGGGACAGAGGTTGAATCTATGATAGAGACCTTGAATTTGTCCTTAACATAAATAGCCACCCCACCACCTCTGGACTGTCTGTCAGTTCGGAACAGGGAATAAGAAGGGAGGTTTATTTCATTGTTGTTTGTTGCCAGGCGGAGCCAAGACTCAGTGACAACCAAGATGTCAGGGACAGTGTGACATATCCAGGCCTGGATAGATGTGATTTTTTTAACAAACTGCATGCATTAACAGGCATGAAGCTTAACCCTTTGAGGCTAGGTAGGTCTGCAGGAGATCCAATAGATGCTGGAGGGCCAGGGTTAAGTTCAATGTTGCAAGAACACAACAGTAAGAGAAGCAGGATCTTCTTGATTATTTCTAAGAGAAACTTTGTGAGCTTAATCCGCACTCGCTTGAGGGGAATATGGGTATGGCAGGGAGGGTTCCTGGGGCTAATACCAAGCTGCTTTAATGTTACATATACCAGGACCTTGCCAGCAAGGGACGGGGGGTGAGCAAGGTGAGGAGACACGTTAAAATCCTTTAAAGTGGGCACGTCTAAGTTACCAGTATGCCGTGGCGAGTAGGAATCCAATAGCAAGAAGGTTGAATTGAGGGTGCATATGAGATAATCAAGTAAATTCAAGATATCCGCACAATCTGACATGTGGTTGGAACCCCATGTCACAGATGGGGACATCGATGGTGAAGAATTTGGATATAAGGGGTAAAAATGCAGCAGAGACAAACAAAAGAACACCCACACTCTCCGCAGTAGTGGGCCTGTATCCACGGCCAGAGATGTGCTGGGCAGTTAACAACTGAAGCGATCGAGGCTTAGTCACCTATTAAAGGCAAGGATGTAGGATTCCACCAGGAATCTAGATGTAGGTGAAAATAATGTCTAGAGGTTTGTAGGAGAAGATTTATTAAGAGGCTAGATCAGGACTGTAGAGTTACAGCTTGAGGAGGAATAGCAGTACGAAGAGGAGGGATAAGTATAAGTGGACTGGGTAATGAGCCAATGAGGAGAGGCTTAGCAAGGTAGGCAGGGAGCAAGGAGCATTTAAGGTGGCCTAGGGAGGGGGGTGGGTGGTCCAGAAAACTCCCCAGAGGAACCAGGGCTGGAGCACTATTCTCCATACCTGATGCTGGGCTGTGGAGCTTCCGAGCACCGTGGGGCACTTGCTGATTGATCCGACCGTGGCTGCGGTCACAGCCCGATGGGGCTACGGGAGGCCTGAAGGGAGAAGGATAGACACAAATTAGATAAAGCCCAGGAGTGGAGGGACAGACAGACAAGAAACTGAGATTGTAGCTAGGTACTGTAGACAGAGAGAGACTGAGAGTGACTGTAGCTAGGTACTGTAGGCAGAAAGACATACAGATAGATAGATGGATAAATGGATGGCTGTTGGATCAGTAATTTAGAAAGGCACCAGGCTGACTCAAATTCATCAGAGGGAAGTGTTAGACAGACAAACAGATTAGATAGAGAGAGATGAATGGATAGATGTAGGACCAGTTGTTTAAAAAGACACCAGACATACCCAAGTTCATCAAAGGGAAGTGTTACACAGACAGACAGACAAATAGATGGATGTAGGACCAGTCTCATTCAGAAGGACACCAGGCTGACATAAATTCATCAAAGGGAAGTTTTGTAACACTTTTTCTCAGTGAGACTGGTGTCCGGAACGACTATGACCAAAATGCAGCAAAACGCACACCACCTGAATTACTGGATAAGAGTAAGGTCTTTGTCTTTATTCTATCATCCACCAACAGTGCTCTCAACATTCTGCAAAAACACAGGTATTGGAGGTGGTCCATATTGTTATGTGACATTCCATATTCAGCTGGCTTATGAATGTCTAAATGTTTATAGCTTCATTTCATTTATTTAGATGGGGCACTTGGTTGACACCAGCATTTATTCTCATCGGGTCTCACCCTCTGCAGCCGCAACAAACACACAGCCAGTAGGATCCACACAGACCCCATGAGTACCGGTCATACAAGCGTACCAGAAGACATGGAGCTTTTGTGCTTTGTTCCCATTCCCTAGTCCCTCCCATTTACTGCTGACAGTGGACAGTGTCCCGTCAGGCCTCGCACGACTGTGATGATGCACCTGTGGAGCAAGCAAGCTCCCTGGCTCACCCTAGGGGTTGCTGCAGCAGCTGAACCATGGTGTCATTCTACTCTCACTGGAAACACTGCCACACAGTGCCCTCCCCAGCTCTGACCCCGCTCCTTAAGTTCAATCCTGAAACTGGATCACGGCATGGAAGCACAATGTGCTACCAGCTAGGCTACTGGACGGCTCTCGACACTGCGTTCTTTATTACATTATTAAACACATTTACATAATAACAGGCGCTTTGTCAATCAGTCTTCATTTGCTCCTGCAGCTTTTCATATTCTGAAGTCATACTCTTCTGCATGTGACATGAGACTAAATTTTGTGGCAAGAGGTTGTGATGTCATATGCAGAGAATTGTGCATTCAGGGCAGGAAGAGGTCGTGAAAAGCAGCAAGAATGGATGAAGTTTAAGTTTAAAAGAGTCTGTTTTCAAGATATTATCTTCAGCAATTAAAATCAGAAGTCCCTTAAGTCCCTGCAGGAGTTTGTCCTCAGTTGGGGCATTTAAGGGGTTAAAGTTCTAACTGTTTCAGTTAGTCAATACAGAGTCTTTATGAATCCCTCTTGCACCTGTGAAACATTTGTGTGGTTGTTTTACTGTAGTGATTCTGTATTTTCATATTTACTTATTGTTGTGTAACTGTGTTACCTGTAAAGCATCCTAAGCTCCTGGGAAAGAGTGCTGTATATGTAAATGTTGCCTCACTTTCCCAAAATTGACATTTGTGGGGAGATTTGTATACCTGAGCTATCCGGATGCCAACTATGAATATGTTGCTGTAAACTGGGAAATCTCTTTAAGAAACAACAATAGTAACTGTAATAACAACAGAGGGGCACAAGAAGGGAAGGAGTAAAACCACAGGACAAACAAAATGCAAGGAACTGCTGCTCAATTCAAGGAGCCTAAATAACGAGGGAGGATTTTGAAGCAGTAATGTCCAGTGACCAATTTGATGTAGTGGCAATAACTGAAACTGAGGAGCTTGATGGCTGCAAATTCTGTAGGAAAGACAGATCAGGGAAAAGAGGTGGGGATGAAGTAAAGTCATCAGAAGCAAATGGGATAAAAGCAAGTGAGGGCATGTGAAGTCAATATGGTTAGTGTAACTGGGATGGGGGAAAGCGCTGTTAATGGATCTCTGTTATGGGCTACCTGAGCAGGATGAGGAGAGGGACAGGGTAATATTTGATGAGATTACTAGAACCAGTGACAAAGGGAGCATGTGTTCATGGAAGATCTGAACTCAGGAGATGTATACTGGGAGGAGCAAGTAGGTAGATCATCATCAGTAAATGCTTCACGCAAACAGTGGGTGACTGTTACCTTAGCCAGTACATTAAGGAAGGAACAAGGTAGGAGGCAGAACTGGATACATTAATGAGGACTCTAGCAGAAGCCTTGGTGGATAGTACCATAAGGAAACCATTAGGTGGTAGTAATCACAATGCCGTGCAGTTCTCTAGTAACAGGGAGTTAGCGGTTCAAAAGGGTAGCACCAAATGTGTTAATGTCTGGAGGGCCAACTTTAATAAAATGAGATTACAACTAATTAAATGGTATTGTATTTTGGAGCTAGAAGGGAAAAGGGTGAAGGAGAAAACCTTCATTTTAAGCATCAAATAAAATCACTAAAAGAAAGTGTAGATTCCATTAAGGAAAAATATAATAAAAAGGGGAAGGAGATTGTCAGTATGGTTAATCAGGAGAGTTAGAAAAGAAATAAAAGCAAAACAAAAAATCATTTAGAAAGCTGAAACTTGAGAGGACAACAGAAACAAAGAAAGATTATAAGAAAAGACCGAGGATTTGCACAAGTAGCATTTGGAAAGAAAAAGGATCTATGGAGCAAAGGATCACTGCTAGTTCCTGGGATAGTAATAAGGAATTTTATAATACTATAAAATAAGACAGCCCAGGCAGTAAAGGATAAGATGTCAGCCTTCAAGAAGTCCAAGCACATCTAGAAAAAGGAAGATATAGAGGAGTATTGTAACAAGGCAAGGGAGGCGGGCAGAGCAGTCTGGTTGGCCAAAGCCAAGACAGAGCTGCAGCTGGAAGAGGGGGTGAAAACAGGAGGGAAGGCTTGCTTCCAATATATCAGGGAGAAGAGGGATATGAAGGATGGGATAGTCAGATTGAAAAGTGTGTTGGGGGGGCTGAACGAAAAAGTGAATAGAACGGTGAAGTACTAATTAAGTACTTCTGTTCAGTCTTCCCTAAGAAGGATGGCCTAGTACCTCAAGGGAGGAAGCAGGTGAACGGGGTAGGTGGTGACACAGATGGGAGGATTGAAATTGACAGGGTGAGTAAGGGCTTAAAGGCTCTGGAGGTAGACAAATCCCTGGGACTGGATGGCATGCATCCAGAGTTGCTGAGGGAGCTGCCGGATGTGTTGGCGGGTCCCCTTGGCAGACCTTAACACCACACTGAAATTGGGGAAAGTATCCCTGGACTGGAGGACTGCACATGTAGTACTGCTCCATAAAAGCGGGCCGAGGGACAACCATGGAAACTACAGACCAATCAGTCTGACCTTGATGGTGGGGGAAACTCAAGGAAACCATACTAAAGGAAAGACTGGTAAACTTTCTGTAAGAAAATTGGCTCTAGGGCAAGAGGCAGCATGGGTTTTGTGTCACGGTGGTCCTGCCAGACTAACCTGATTGATTTCTTTGACTGGGTAACCAGGACAGTGAACAGGGGCCAAGCAGTGGACATCCTGTATGTGGATTTCAGTAAGGCCTTTGACTCTGTTCCTCACATGAGACTTAATCAGGAAGCTGGAGGACCTACTGTTGTTTAACATCTTCATCAGTGATACTGCTGACAGGATAAATGGTAAAGTATGCCTGTTTGGGGACAACACAAAGCTCTGTGGGAGAGTAGATGCAGAGGAGGGGAGACCAGATCTCGGGGAGGACTTGGCCAGGATACAGAAATGGTCAGGTATTTGGCAACTAGGATTCAATGATAAAAACTGTAAGGTAATGCACTTGGTGGCGAAGAACTTGGAGACCAAGTACTGACTGGGAGGTGTGCAGGCTACCAAGTCAGAGAAGGAGAAGACCTTGGAATGATTATAATGAATGACCCAAAGCACTCAGCACACTGCAAGAAAGCAGCAGCCAAAGTGAATCTGATGCTGGGCTGCACAGCTAGGGGTATAACCAGCAGGAAAGCGGAGGTCATTTTGCCACTATACAGATACCTAGTGCAGCCAAACCTAGGGTACAGTGTGCAGTATCAGTGCCCTTACCTAGAGGAGGGCATCAACTACTGGATACAGTCCAAAGAAGGGCAACCAAAATGATCCAGGGACAGCAAGACAAATCATACAAGGAGAGACTCAGAGATCTGCACATGTACACCCTCGAGGATAGAAAGGAGAAGGGTGACATAATCGAAGCATTCAAGAACCTTAACGGTTTCAACAGGGTGAGCTCTGAGGGTCTCTTC
Organism: Neoceratodus forsteri; assembly: GCA_016271365.2. Classification (NCBI taxonomy): domain Eukaryota; kingdom Metazoa; phylum Chordata; order Ceratodontiformes; family Ceratodontidae; genus Neoceratodus; species Neoceratodus forsteri. Next base: position 1,073,567,893 of record CM057456.1, read on the forward strand.
AGACTTAATGGGAACAGGACCACTATGGGTCATTGCCTCAAGCTGGTCGAGGAAGATTCAGGAGAGAAATAAGAAGGCACTTTTTCATGGAGAGGATCATAGCAAAGTGTAACGAGTTGCCAGGGGAAATAGTCTCCCAGAAGACATTGGACAGCTTCAAGAGAGGCTGGGACAGAACAAAGGGGAAAGCTGCATGTAGGAGAAGGGGAGCAGGGGAAAGGCAGGACATCAGCGAGGATAGTGGGGCAGATAAAGGAGTGGGAGTCTGCAAACTCCAGCAGACATAATAGACCGCTAGGCCTCTTTCTGCTGCCTCAATCACACGTTCGTAGGACTTTTAAAACATAGGGCTATTAATGGTGGACAAGATAACAGTTAATCGTCAGCAGGAATGACTGGACTACTAAACAATTACTGCTGTTCAGTGTTTAGCAGGTGTGAGGAGGGAGTAGACAAAAACAATGCAAGCCAGAGTCCACAGGTAGATGTTGTGAGTCCAGAAGTTACTGACCAAAGGCAGACAGCCTGGATATCACACTCATCAGTACTAGATGAGATCCACCCTAGGACAGTGAGTAAACTGGTACAAGAACTGGCAGGACTGGTTGAAAAACATTTTCAATCAGATGTTGTTGGAGGGTAGAGTTCTTAGAAACTGGAGGGACCCAGTCATGGTGCCAAGCAATAAAAAGGGAAGCAGAGGTGAATGAGTAATGCCAACCTAACAACAGTTGTGGGTAAAATAATAGAGGCCTTGATAAGGGATGACACTGGAAATTACCTGAGGAAAAAAGGCACAACTTAGCAGGGGTTTACTATACGGAACTCTTGTTAGACTAACCTGCTCAATGTTTTCGAGCCAGTAAGCAAAGCACTACATACTGGGAAACCAGTGGATGTACTGTAGTCTACTCTGACTTCAGTGTGGCATTTAGTATGGTACTGCATAGGGAACTGTTGTAAAAACTGAGGGGTACTGGAGTTAGTGGTATCATATTTAGTTGGATTAGGAACTTAGATACAGAAAGGAGACAAATTGTGACAGTAAATAGTTTCAAACTGGATTTGGGGAGAGTGACTAGGGATTGGTACTGGGACTGATGCTTTCAATCTCTATAGAGACATGAATGAAGAAGTGGAGGGTTAGACTGCAAAGTTTGCACATGACACAATACAGAAAACCCTAAAGTTGTCTACCCCGGTGAAACTGAGCTTCTTTAAATCCTTGTACCAATGTTCATTTAGGGAAACCTGTAGCTGTTTTTGCTGACTGCACTTATCCTGCATTTATCCTACGATCGGACATTGCACCTTAGGCTGTGCTCTGCTCTTTCACTGATGTTTTCTCTACGTTAAGCTATGCACCCCACTCCCAACCCCTCCTACCTTCAACACAACCCTTGGCCCCCCCAATATCTTCCCCCGCCCCAGTCTCTCTGTGGTCTCCCTCATGATTCCATCTTGTTGCCTTGTGTCACCTCTGACAGCTATTATAAAAAGGTTTGTGCTATGTTTTTGTTGCTGTATGTATTCGAATCTATTATTCCATTTTTTTTGCCTTTTCTCCCTTTGAATGAACTTGTCTTATTGTGTTCGTGTATGTATTCCATGTATTTATATAGTGCTGAATATATTCCAGATTGTATTCTTATATGTAATTGTCCAGGCCCATGCATCCCTCTCAACCTCTTGTCTCATAAATCAGGGACAAGGCTTAAAAATATCAGGGACAAAGACCCCAAATCAGGGACACTCTTAAAATGTATATTATTCACTCAAAGCTGACAGAATTAGGGATTGTGTAAGATGTATTTTCTGAATAGGAAGAAATCTGTGACGTTAATATTTAACATTATTTTATGCTTACAATCCCCAGTGTTCTGTCACAAAACATAAATGTTATGAGGGACAGAGGAAGATTTTGAGGCAAATCAGGGATGTCCCTGAAAATCAGGGACAGTTGAGAGGTATGGGCCCATGTTGTAAATGAGTTTTCTCAATGATGTTTCACCTGGTAAAATAAAGACTGACTGATTGATACCAAAATATGAGGCACAGTGAACATGCAGAATCAGAAAGATGCAGTGCAGAGAACTTGGACAGGCTAGTGGGTTGAACTGACAAATATAAAACAAAATTTAATGTGGATAAATGTGCCAGTCCATTGCAGGGAGAAAAAATAAAACAGAAGGTACTGTAGCATACTACCTAAATGAGAAAGAAACATCAGAGAGTCCAAACAAGAAAGGAACCTGGGAGTAGCACGCACAAACATACTTCAGGACAGTACACATTGTGAACAGGTGGAGAGTAAAGGGAACCAGATTATTACTGATTATTATATTATTATTATTATTAGGGAGGAAGTATAGCGCAGTGGTTTATTTAGGCCTGAGCTGCAAATCTGAGACTTGGGATTGAATCTCATAGCCCCACTTGCATACTGTGTGACCCTGAGCAAGTCACTTAACATCCCTGTGCTCCCAGATTGCACCTGTAAACAAGCTTTCAGCTTAGTGTGCCACTCCTAGTTAAACAATTAATAAAATAAAAAAAGATTATGGGATGAAATAAGAGACATTGGTCTGGATTCAGAATTGGCCATCCTACTACTGTCTGTATCATAAATATGAGCACTGCATACTTACTGTGACTCTTGGTTTGTTACTGAGTCGAAAACAGCTTGCAGGGTTTCACAGTAAGGTTTCTTGAAGCTTGCATTTACATCTGTTATTTTTTCTGTCAGTCGCTTTCTGACAGGATTGGGATTATATGGCTTTGAAGTGTTTAGTGGAAGCCGATTGCGACTTTAAATATGGCTGTTTTTGTTTACATTTGCTACCAGAGTGATTTCATCTGTCACTTTTGGTTTAGATGTGGTGAAGAGGCTGACTGGGTCTTTTTTTCATGAGTTATGCTGGGATTTACTCACAGAGAAAAGACCCAGTTAGCTAATCAGGTTTCAACTTTTTAAGGCCCACTGTACAATGTATTTTTTAAAAAATGGCAAGAAAAAATCTAGAAATGTAATTGGCTGGAAGACGCCAGCTGACTGTACATTAAATCTCTATCAATGCACGGACAGCTGCCAAATCTCATTTCCCCCTCACAAAAAAAAAAAACCTCCTCATTGAACAATATCACTAAGCCAGCCTCAAAACAGAAAAAAAGAAAATTCTGTGGCCTCCATAATGAAAATCTTAGCATTTACTACTATGATATTTAAAACTTATTTTTTAAAACTGTATTCAACATGTTAACATGAAGTACAGCATAACTGTACACTCACTATTAAACACTTCCACATCAGTTCCCCAAAAATACTGCATTTTTGAACAGCTCAAAATAAAGTGCGTGGCCTCCATAAAAAAAAAGTGTGCACCCTCCATTCCTCGCTAACACACCATCCAGCACGCCAACATCAGGCAGTACCAAACTCTTTCACACCTGAACTCATTTTTTGTACTTCAGTTCTGTAATAAAAATACAGGGGAAGTCACTGTGTATTCGAAATTAGCCAACATTTACACACTACTCCCCAGCGGCCATGTGAACTACAGAATGAGGCAGAGAATGCCGAAGTCCTCACCTGAGTCTTCACTCTTCAGAGAAGCCTTCGTACAGAAGTGGGGTCAGTGCATCAGCATCAAACAGATCAGGAGAGCAAGCAGCTGAGAGAGAGAGAGAGAGTCCACGGGGAGACAAAGACCACAAAATGTCATTGCAGAGAGGGGTGTCAAAGACAGAAACATCACATGGCCCCTCATCTCTCCAGTCCATGCCTCGGGGGTTGGGGTCTCTAGTCTGAACCTTGGGGGGGGGAGTGTGGCACATGGTGCGCGGCGTGATGAAGGACCAACTGCATTTACTCTCATCAGGTTGATCTTCAGCAAGCAACACAATACTAACATTAAGGCACCAATCTGAAAATTAATACTACACTAAGGCACCAATTTGAAAATTAATACTTACACTAAGGCACCAATTTGAAAATTATCACTTACCTTCCATAAAAGCAGTTGGGTTGGAGCCGATCCGAACGGGTTGGGGGGAGAGGGGAGGCAAGCAGCCAAAACTACAGATAGCCTGCACTTTACACTCAATAGCACAGCACCACCTGCTGGCTAGATAGTGCAAACAGCACTATTTTATCAACTAATGCTTACAAATCCTTTTAAATATACACTTTTTTTTAATTTTGTTATTGAGCCATTTTATAAGTGTAATAAGCCACTCCAGAGTGTGCATTGAAGGTTTTAATGTACTTCCCAGGGGTGTAAGGACACGTGGCCTACAGCCTCGCACCTTAGAATACCCCTGGCGCGTGCATTAAACTCTGTTAATGCACACCGTGCCATGGCTTATTACTTACGTACACCCCAAGCAATTCGTTTTTTATTTATTTTTTATTTATTGCTAACTGAGTAAGGTGGACTGAAACCTAGGTCCTTTTTTCATGCTACGAGCCAGAGGATACAGGGAAAACAGTAAAGTACATCAATCTGAACGATTTCAAGGTATATACAAGTCATCAATCCAGACAGAAACATGGCAGCAGGGTAATCACACCATACAGTTTAACATTCAGAGCTGTACTTTGAAAACATTCACATGTCCAGTTGGTCATAAGATAGTTCTCTTAGCAGACAGTCCAGAGTACGTCAGTTGATCGGCTATGCTGTGATAGCCATTGGATCACTATTTGTTCTGACTATGTGCTTGTTAATATGTACTGGGTTTTATTATTCACAGTTTACAGTATTAAGAGTGCATACTTAACATATATCCATTTTAAGAGGAGCTTCATTTTCAGCCCGGTTTCTTTTCATTGCTTATTATATTCGTATTGTTTTGGATCTTGAGAGCCAAAGAAGGTGGCATTATGAACGCTATGGACATATAACCTTGTAAAATGGTGCAATGCCATGCAGTAAGTGCAGCATATTCTGTTTTTATTCTGATATATTAATAATCTCTTTAAATCCCCTGCCCCATACATGATGTAAGGATTGAATGAGGCTACTTTGCATCTTATTGTAATGTACTATATACTGGTCTTGTCTACTGTACCCCACTGTGGTGGAGTTTCATATTTCTCTCAATTCAGATTAATAAAACAAAAGTTTAAAACAAAAAAGGTAAATAAATATTTATGTCACCTTCCCTTCTATAGTTTCATAAAAATAAAAGGTGATGATACATTTGTTCTGCAGATCACACTTTGAGATTTGAAACTCTTACTTATACACGTTTGTTAGCCAAGTGCAGCATCTCAGCCGTACTGAGCTGATCGTAAAGCTATGGCACCAACTTGCTGACTCCACACTGTTAATATGCTGATATGCACAACAGGGACCTGTCCAGTACTTAACAAGGGGCTTTCATGGCACTACGCTGACAGTTCATCATCTGATCTGGTTTAAAAGGAAATCGGCTTGTACTATTAAAACTAGCCATCTGTCCTCTGAAAGATCCCGCACTGTTGTGCCAATATATACAGTGAATACTATCAAAGTATTCTTACAGGTCCTCTGCCCCACTGCTTTTACACTGGTGTTCTTTACTTTTAAAATACTGAACTAATTTGGGCACACCATGGCCTACAACAATTACCATTGGCTGGCTGCTCTATAGGGCTAGCACAACAGCTGTATCACACAGCCAAACCTTAGACAGGACAAAACACTGCTTTGTAGTTTAAGCCTCTAGAGACTGTTTCTGGGGCCTTCTGGCAACATACAGTCATGTTTAAAAGCCCAGCTGGCCTCAATGCCTGCATGGTAATTTGATGTATTGCATCAGATAATATGTCTTTAATTACAATTGATTTATGTAACCCTTGGTCCAAGTTGGGTCACGTAGTATGGTTCCCCCGCCCCAAATCCTGTCAGATAGTTCTGCCTGTGGGCATATAGCAGGATAATTCATTTTTCTAGAAAGTAGTAATCCTTGTTTATTGGCATTAAAGAAAAAATGCACAGTTACACTGCAGTAATTGTGGGTTTGTGTATGTGTTCTTTTACATGTCTGGCATAAGATGGAAAAGAAAATCTCTCTGAAAGTCCGGGTGCCACTACAAAAACTAAACATAGATGAACAACAGAAACATAATAAGGTAAAGTCATAAAAATACCGTACTAACCATCACCAAAGTAAAACGCTGCTGGATGGATTTTGAATAAAGTGCTGTACAGTGTGAGCCGCAGCCTGGTGCACTCTTCTTTTGGAGCTTTGAAACACAGAAACATTAGCAGCCAAGAAATCAATATTTGGGGCGGAGGGCTATAGAGCCATCTTCCAGACAGGATGCACTGGATTTGCTCTTCTCCGTGATCCCACAATCCTAGAAATATCTTTAAAAATATTCCGTTTATATTTCTAACCTGCAAACTTTTAACTCCTGGCTTTATCTGGAGCAGACTGATACCACTATTGTAATAACTCTCCCCAAGGGACGGAAGTCAGAAGCTCCTAAAGCTGCACCAGGACAACAAGTTAAGGCCCAGGTGGCACAGGAGCCGGCAGCTCACCATCATCAAAAGAACTGCCTTATTAAATTCTACTGAAATCCATTCAGATCATGGACTCCAAAATGGAGCTGACCCTTACTTGTCTGAAGGCCTACGATTTACAATTAATGGACCTCAATGCGAGGGTAGAGGACTCTGACAAATGCTCTGCCAATGCACTGGCTTTGGCTGCTGTCCTCTCACAAGTGAACTCACAGCTCAGGACATCCAAAAGCCTTCACGAATGAGGTATGGCAGGTAGTCTGCATTTAGTCAGGAGACCAGAAGGGGTCAGAGGCCCTAGCCTGCTTGCCTACCTTACGATGTGGATCGGAGAGACACTGTCCCTGCCAGAACATTTTAATATAGCCTCTTTTAAGAGAGGGTACCAGGTGAATCAGAGGGTTGCTCTCCAAATGCCTAATCAAATTCAGAGTCTAGTTCTAACCACAACACACACAGCTTACCCCCTTTCAACACAGGCCACAGATACAACATGTTACCCTGACTTATCTTTTCAAACTAGGGCTTGGAGGAAAATGTTTGCTACAGTTTGTCATCGCGTCCAAGCCCTAAGCATTGTCCAATCCTTCCTTCTAACAGCCCCTCTACATATTGCCACTGAAACTAAAGAACCAACCACACAGTGTGGTCACTGGTACTCCGCTCAAGTCAAAGTCACAAAACAGAAAAGAGAGCAAGTACTCAAGCTATTGCTGACCTGGCAAAAATTTAAATGGATGTCGAGTAAGGTGTTTCATGACTTTGTTCCATTTAAAGTGCTCAGGTGTCTTGACAAAGCTTTCATAAGGTACATGAAGCATTGCATCGCATTTGTTTGGCTGCCTGGCGGTTTCTGTATGTTTCGGCACCCAAGTACTTTAAGTGGAATAAAGTCAAGAACAGAGATGTGCAAATTAGAAAATTTCATCAAGAAATATTTTATGGCGTAAATGCAAAATTCAGCAGGCAGAAATGCAAAATTTTGCTCAGAAATACAAAATTTCACCCCAAATGGCTAAATGTGGGCTAAATTCTCAGAAATTTCTAAGAATTGTACATTTCATGGCGACATTTTGTGTTTCACGAGTGAAATTCGCAGTTTGCACCCAGCAAAAAATGTTGTAGAATGGCGGCATTTCACAAAATGTTTTGCATAGCGAAACTGATGATTTTGTGGCAGTTTCACTGGCGAAATTTAATTTCGTAACATCTCTAGTCATAAAGTACCTTACTTAAAGAACATCCATTTAGATACCTCATGTGCCTACACTCTTCTCCTGCGTATCGTATACAGGAGAAAGACATGGCAATACACCAACCCCTGTGATGCAGGCAAGATGGATTACAAAAAACAGAGGCAGAATCTGTTGCAAAAGGAGTGCTGTGCCAAAGGAACTGGACAATCAAGCAGAGGAAAGCTGGTTACTGCACAGTACTCTCCTAATGGATATATTTTGTGTCAAATTGGCGTAAACCTTTGGGACTTTTAAATACACTGATTTCTTTTCCATATACTGCTTTTCTCTGCCTGGGGTAGGCGGGAAGGGTCTCGGCTTTGATCCCACTCCCACTGACCGACGTCCACCTCCCAGATGACCCGCAGGGGCCTATTCCCCCAAGGATCCCCCCGTGGCAAGGCCAGGATGGAGAGGGCAGTCCTTACTACCCAGTACACAAATCCAGATGGATCTCTAGGGGTCACAAGCTGGCACGGGCCGCGGGGTTGCTGCAAGACTTCATGAAGCCTGCCTTCCACAATTTTCCATTTTCTCCCTTCCCCTGCCACAGTGTCATGTTAGGATGTGCGCGTGGAGGTGCACAAACCGTGCAGATCTGCGATCCCACACTTCCAGCCACTCAGAGCCTGTAATATCACCGGGCCTCCAGCCGGTGGCAGTCAGAGGCTGAGCCGGCTGGTCACCCCTCCCGGGAGAGGACAGCAGTCCCAGGGGTGCTCAATCCTCTCTTATCCCGGCCAGCCCCAGCAACCTGAGTTCATTCCCAAACCTGGGTCACCAGATCGGCACAGGTAAGACGCAAGGTGCCTCAGCCCTTGCGCTACGAGGCCAGCCTAAATTCACTGATTTAACCATTCCTTTTTTATATACAGCTTGCATACGGTAAGTGTTTCCTAAACGTTTTAGTAATGAGCATGGCTGTATACTAGTCACAGGAGAGTTGGGGCTACTTTCTTTTTGTGCTTTAAAGTTATGAAAACCGTGTTGACACATGATTAGATGCCAGTCCATTTTAAACTGGATGCCATCCTGCAGTGGGGATATGACAGTTTACAGTCTCCAAAGGTACCGGAACGCATGCCTAGTTTAAAGTTTACAACTAAGGTTACTCGTTTTATGTTTCAGGGTTGGTATTAATATAGTATTTCTAGCAGGTCTGAAGTAAATGCTCACATGATTGGTTCCTAATTTCCCTTTATTTTTTGTTCTTAATAATTTCAACAGCAGTTACTGTGACTGTTTTCTCTGCCTTTGCATTCTCCCTAAACAAACACACCAAAGCCGTTGATGAGGCTAGCACTGACTCTTTTCTTTTCTGGGGTCATTTTCTTGTAGCCCCCTGATTCCTACTATTCCAGATTACAAAGAGATATGTATGTTTATCAACTTTATTGGATGTTAAGGAGGGTCTTACCTCCATTATAACAGTATACTTTCCTCTATGCAGTACGTGACAATAAATTATAATTAAAAAAAAAAAATCAACAAAGGTAAAGGTATTATCTTATAATAGCAGCTGGTGTGGAATCTCAACAGTACCCCAGAGTTTGAGGCCAAACCAGCCTCTTCCTCAGGGGGCCATGACGAATATGGAGCCTTGTCCACAATCAAGTAAGCAGCGAAATGTTGGGTTTACATGTTTTCCTTTTTGGGTGCAGTAGGCCAAAGAGATCATCCAGGCCGTGTATGTGAGCTCCGTCAGGCTATATAGCATCTGTCAGTGTTGAAATATTACAATGCAGTACCATTAATATGCCCTGGGCAAGGAGAATGTCAATAGGTCATAGGTCGTAGTAATTCACGAAAGGCTAAATGGCACTGCTACCACTATGCTCTCAGCAAAAGGCTCATCTGTTACAAGGGCAATCAGTGTCCTTAGGAATCCACCTACTAGTAGTACCCCTAGCTTATTCCTTTGTCTGTGCTGGTCGCAGCTAGAAGGGTGGCATGTCCAAAAGCACCATACTGGACTACCTTTAACATTTCAGGTGGGAACACATTTCCTTGTTGATGACTGCAAAAGTTTCAAGAGGGGAGGAATGCAAACTCTGGCCCAAAGTGGGTCACTAGTATGGGCTACCCCTGCACCAGTCCTGCAAGATGGGTCTGCCTGCAGGCATAAAAGAGTTGCAGCCATGTTCTAGAAGAAGAGAGAATGATGACTTAATCCAGAAGCAGGTTATACACTCACCTGACAAGAGCAGGCGCTCTCAAAAAAGGAGTTTCCAGAAAACACAAAACAGTAGTGCCTTTACCAAATAAATTACCTTACAGCTTACTGCACCTACTTTTGATTGATTTATTCTATACTGTGTCTACTCTGTTGCAGTGTGCTGTCTTTTTTTTCCAACAGAATGATAATCCTGCTAGTGAGAGAGCAGGCAGAGCGCTGCAAGTTCCTGGAAGCCCTAGAACTGCTCTGTTTGTCTAACCGGCTACGCTCCATGCAGCCTGGAGCCGAACTAGTGGAGATGGCCAGAAAGGGTACTCCTCTTTGGCCAAAGCAACCACACCAGGTGTCCCAGTGTAATAGCAGAAAAGGTGATGGGAACTAGACATTCCTATTACTGTTTGGATCCAGTGTGTGAAACACCACAGAAAATGAGGTACTAAGTCATGTTATGGGTCCCCTGACCCTCCAGGTCTCAGGGGAAAGGAGGAAGTAAGGAGATGGCAGTAGGCAGGCTGGAAGGGGAGGAACATCTCAGAACGCCTCTTAATTGAAGGTTAGACTCTCCCAACAGGTCTTTCCCAACTGCAGTCCTTAATATGCCAGGGCACATGCTTACTACTGCTGTGTTGACTATAGAAGCCTTGTTTGAGAGCCAAGGAGGCTGTTTTCCTCATGGTGCCAACAAGAAAGTGCTCTATGATTAGAAGATAAATTTAAGCTGAATCTATTTAGGAAGCCCTGCCCTTCCCCACCAGGTCCAGTGCTAGGAGAAATTGGCAGGCAGTACAGCGCAGTGGTTTAAGACTCTGAGCTGCAAACCTGGAGACCTGGGTTTGAATCCCACAGCCCCACTTGCATACTGTGTGATCCTGAGCAAGTCACTTAACTTCCTTGTGCTCCCAGGTTGCACCTGTAAACAAGCTTTCAGCTTATTTTGTCTCTCCTGGTAAAATAAAGGTTTAAAAAAAAAATTGTGCGCTGTGCCTGTTCTGCTCCCAGGATGGAGCAACAGCACTGCACTATTCAACCAAATAAACAACATGTCTTAACATGCATAACTGTCATGGACAATGTGTCATTTTAAATGAAAACTCTTGGTCTTAGTGCCCCACTACCCGAGTTCCCTGTTGTCCCAGAATTACAAGTTAAACCCTGTCCAGCCTCCAAACACATCTGACGATCCTATAGTACTGACATTTACTGATTTTTTTTTGTCTGTCTATCCATCCAAGTGGAACAAAAGCACTCTATACCACAACACATGTCCCATTAACAGAGAGGTTCCAAGGAGAATGCATAATAGCACAGTGTACAATCAGTAGTTTCAGAGTATAAAATGTTATAATAAATATACAAGGTAGTTTACAGCAGATATTTCATAATTACTGGTTAGTATAAATAATACACTAAAACTGATCACATTCAGACTCCTTAATAAACCAATGTGTATTGTGACGTATGTACAATATTATGGAGTTTGTCACAGATGTCTCCTCTCCTGTGCTAGATTAATCACAGCACAACTGCGGAACTCAGTTTCCCTTTCACAACAAATTAAACTCAGCAAGGCAATTTGGTTTCAAAACCAGTAATACTTAACCCCTTGATAAGTGTTGCTTTACAAACTACTTGAGCTTTGCTTTCATAGTTTCCTGAACAAGATACACCTCAGGTGTGTAAAAAAACATCATAATGCACTACTGCTCGTATACTACTTTCTGAGCTGTAAACTGTTTGTTTTCTGGTGTGGTGGAAGTGTGTACATGGGAGATAATTACAGCAATAAATATCAGTAACTACTACCAGATAATTAACAGTAAAACCATAGCCAGTATGCAGCAATCCATAAAACAGATGTGCAGAAGAGCAGTATGTAATGAACAGTACTGGCAAAAACCTTCAATATAAAAAAAAGAGTGGGTTACGTAAAAGTAAATGCAAACAGGGGTGGGTGCTGCCCCAGACAGAGTAAAAGGGAGAGTATTAGTAGGGAGACATTAAAAGAGAAGAGGACAGTGAGGTTTGATATAGGAACAGACATGGTCATGGAGGGAAAGAGAGAGCATTTCTAAATAAGTAGGAGGAAGTAAGGTGTTGGTTAACTAGGAACTGCAGTTTATCTGTTAGGTAGGAAAATGGGCAGACTAGGTGGGCCAAGCGGTCCTTATCTGCCATCAAATTCTATGTTTCTATGTTTCTAAAATGGTCTGAGACAAGAAAGCTCTAAGGGAGAGGGGGAGGGAGAAGTCAGACCAGAAACATGAAAATCCACTGTATATCAGAAAGAAGTCTCGCTAGCAGAACTCTTAGGAGGAGGAAGGTAGAAGGAACAACAGTCATGGCTTCTGATGGAGTAGGAAGAGGGTAGAAGAGAGAATTCTCAAGCTGTATGGCTAATGCCATTAACCCACAGAGAGGAACACTTTTCTAAATGTGATAATCCATGGTTTTTGATTGACAGGCAGTAATAATCCATTTCGAATCCTGAATTTTCTCTACCTGTTAATCATCAACAGTGGATTATCGTAAACTGACAAAGAATGCACTCGCGCCACTGCTGTCTCACTATCACGTCACACACCACATTCGCCCACTCTGCCATGAATACTGTCTCTATTTTTTAAAAATGGAGTCTTAAATGGCTGTGCTCTTGGCTGTAGGGTTGACTTAATTTTTTAGGCTGCGTCCTAAACAAAAAAAGTTAAAGCCCTTCACCGGCTGATTCTCCTCCCGTTCCATGTTCCCCGCTCTCTGCTTTCACTTTCACCACCGGCTCTACTGTCTTTAATTTCTTCTTGTTTTACTCACCTTCTTTTTATTTATTTTATTTTTATTTATTTATTTATTTATTGAGGTCTTAGATTACACCAGTGAGTAGATGCTCATTTATAGGTGCCACATCAGTTACATAGACAATACAATACAGATGACAGGGTTACATATGGTACAGGTAAGTTACAGAGTACAGCAGCATTAAACAGCTTAGGTAGTATAGAAGCTAGCTGGTGTCAGAGGTTAACACCCTAATTGAAAGCTCTCAGAGGTGAGAAGGAGGGGTTGCAAACATGGGTGGAAGGAGTAAGACAGTTGGGGGAGCATCTGAGGGGTAGGGAAGTGGGAGCGATGTCATGATTGGGGGGTAGGTGTAACCTAAAGTGCTGGGATTGGGGTCCTTAAACCCTTCCCCAATTATCCTTCCGCTCCACAGTCTCCTCCCTTGCTGTCACTCGTTTATGCTCCAGAGCTCACAGACAAAACAGTGAGCAGGGCTGTCAAAGTAAACCGCAAATTTCACTTTTTCCTTTTTGCTCACACTCCCACGTGCTGTCTAATCGAGAGGTGCAGCTTCATGAATCTTCAGTCTTTGGTACTGTAGTGAAATTTTAGTTCCCTGTATGGCATATGGTTTCTTTAAGAAGCTACTGCATAGGTGCTAATGCTACTACACAGATGATTTCTTAAAGAGGCTACTGCAAAGACTCGAGTGCAGCTGTACTGTATGTGTGAAACGAGCCATTTCAATGGTGGTGGTAGATTATGCCTATAATAAAAAAAATAAAACAATCAGGAAGTGTGAGTTACAAGGTGACAACTCAATCTCTGGGTTTATGGACCATCACAATCCACTCAGCAATTATAATATTTCCATAAACTCAACTGAATTATCGCCTTGTAACTCTCACTTCCCCATCTTTTATTCTACATATAATTACCGGGGAGCATTTTCTCCCGTAGGGAAATCCGGTTATAATTCACTGTAATAACCAGCTGGTTATAACAGCGAGCATACTCTGGGTTTCCCTTTAAAGAATCTGTGCATCAGCCTCCCACACGGACCACACACACATAATGCTTCTCATGGCCCTGACATCTTCTGAAGGGAAATACCATATTTTAAACTACTTTCTCTGTTTCTCACCTCAACTGAACATGTTTTGACTCCAGTTCAGTTGATCTGGGTATTGCTCTCTCTATTCCACTTTCTGACCTCCTGTTTCACGATCGAGTAAAAGGAAAAAGTGCAAGTTATTTTTTTTTTAACTTGTTTAGTTTATTGGGAATACCAATACAATAGATTTACAGGTTCAACGTGCACAAATTTCAATAGCAATTCGTATACCACAAATATAAATTGATTGTACAGCAAGTTAATATTCCTTTCATCCTATACATTTTTCTATTTGCCTTATAGGTATTGATCGGCAGTCCTTGTCAAAAGTCCACTGGTATGGAACGGAAAAAAATCCTGAACTTCTTACGACAATTATTCCAGATATCCAGATCTAATTTCCCTCTGTTTGTGCAGTTAGACAATAAATCAAGTATCCCTTGTTTTTTAACATACAAAAAAAATAAAGATTATATAAACAGTAATCAATCAGTCTGTCTGTGTTGTTTATATGATTAAAAGACCTCCTGGAAATGCCTAGACAAAATTAGATATATAAGCTATCTCCCCTCAGATTTGCAATCGTTGCTCTAGGACTGAAATTCCCCTTTTCTCTTCCATATAGTTAAAAAAGAGGTGCCATTGGGTGTTAAATCTGTCAACTTGAATTCTTAACATGGCTATAATTGCCTCCACTTGTTTAATTATATCTATATTAAGCAGCCATTGTGTAACTGTGGGTTGTTTTTGGGTCAGACAATTCTGTGTTATTACCTAGGCCGCTGCTACTGTTAGTATCAGAAACAGATACCTCTGGCCCTTTGTCCGAATTTCTGAGGGGTGGCAGCCCAATACCAAATGTTCAAAATCTAGATCTTGTGTTAAGTCTAAGATTTTCTTTATTTCCACATTAATTTGGGTCCAGTATGCACTCAGTTCCGGGCAGTTCCAGAACGTATGAAGGTGAGAACCCTTTTGTCCGCACTCTCTCCAGCACCTGTCCGTTGGAATTCTGGCATAATGTTGTGAAATAGTGGGAGTGATAAAAAAATTGCACCACCACTTTCCACTTGAATTCCCTTCAAATCATAGAATTTGTTGTATTGTGTACGATGGTCCAGATTTTATTCCAAAGACAGTCTGGAAGTTCCCGCCCCAGTTCCCTCTCCCAATCTCTTTGTATTTTTTGTGTTACAAGGACCTGCGTACCCTCGTCTATCAATTTATAGAACTGGATTATTAAATGTTTTGTGTTGCCAGATTCTGCATTATATTTTATTTGGACCAAACCTGCCTCTGGTTGTCTCAACAGAACATCAGTTCCCACTCTGGTTTGTATATAGTGCCTAAACTGAAAATACCTATAAAAATCCATACGTAGTACTTTATATTCTTGTTATAATGTTGTAAACTCTTTCACTGTATCCCCTGCAATAAAGTGTCCTAATGAGTTCAGTCCCCGTTTGGCCCAATTGTGTATAGTTTTACCTCCTCTCATGCATGTGAAATCTGGGAGATTCTGTAGGGGAATATAAAGCCACACATAGTCTGGCATCCCACACTGCCCTAATTTTGAGCCATACAGACAGAGTGTGCTTTGTCCACCTGTTTTCCAGTGTATGGATCGTTTTAGGAAGAATAATCCAGGGTAAGGCCCACAGGGGAATCTCCGGGTGAGCATTTTGCTCCAGAATACACCACTGTATCGTTGGATTTTTATTCAATAACTTAATTAAGGGCACTATTTGTGCTGCCCAGTAATACCTGGTTAGGTCTGGCAGGCCCCAACCTCCTCTTCCTTTAATTTCCTGCATTTTTAACAGTCGAATTCTAGGTTTCCAGCCAGCCCAAACGAAATGTGTAATTTTTTGTTGTATTTTCTGAAGGTTTGCATTGGGAATTTGTACCGGTAGAGTGGAGAATAAAAATAATAACCTCGCAAAACGCTCATTTTGATAGTTTCGATCCTATTAGAGGGTCAGGGCAATGATCTCCACCTGCCCAGATTTGTGAGGATCTGGGTGATTAAGGGTTCATAATTAATTTTATATAGGTTGGGCAGATGCTGCGGAATCCAGATGTCTAGATATTTAACCTTCTCAGATACCCATTTAAAGAGTATTTCAGCCTTAATATCTGGTGTCACCTTACCCCTCAGCACCAGGGCTTCCGATTTTTCAATATTTATTTTAAAACCCGATATAGCCCCATATTTTTCCAATAAATGCAATAGGTTAGGGATTGTGATACGTGGGTTGTCCACAAAAATCAATGTATCATCTGCGTACATTGATATTCTGCAGCATTGCTCTCTAACCCTGATTCCCATAATATCCTTTGACTCTCGAACTGCCACAGCTAGCGGCTCTAAACTTACTGAAAATAACAAGGGTGAAAGGGGACAGCCTTGCCTAGTTCCCCTCTCCAATTTAATCCTTTTTTTTTTTTTTTAAATCTTCTTTTTATTATTCATATTTTAACTTATATACATACAGGTCATCATCTTTGATTTTACACAATACTTTTACATCTGGCCAGTCAATACACACAACTCTGAAGCAGTCTCAGACAGTTCAAACAACAAATGTCACAGTTGTTTCAACCGGTTTGTTATCTCCATAAGCCTAATCACTTACATTGAGGCATTTGTCAGTAGGACATCGAACTATTTACCTTTCGGTTCTTCCCATTCCGAGTTAGGTATTACAAACCCATAATTCCCAATTTAGTTATTATAGCAGTTCCAGGTACTTCATGGGGGGAGGGGGGACGGGGGAGACCAGACCACAGGGCCCACAGAGGTAGGGAGCAGTCCCTGCTTTTCGGACGGCCAAAAATTCTCTGGGGCTGTGCTCCTCAAGGTACAAACAAAGAGTCCTTTAGTATATAATATAGCTGCCATCGTGTCCATCTTTCAGAAAAAAGTTCCCCACGGTTATTCAGATTGTGAGTCATCTTTTCCAAGTTATAAACTTGTCTAGTGATATCCCACCATTCCTGGATGGTTGGGACCACAACAGATAGCCAATGCTTAGTGATTGCCTTTTTGGCTATTGTGAGGAGTAGAGAGAGAAGATATCTAGTATTAGGTCCCTGATAGGGCTTAGGGAATATGAGGAATATGTACATCTCCAGTGTGAGCCGTATCCCTGAGTCAATAAACTCTCGTAGTTGAGTTTCAAGCTGTTGTATGTAATTGGAGAGCTGGACAGTTCCATATAATATGGGTCAGGTTGGTCTTGCTCCCCACACCCTCTCCAGCAGGCTGCTGTGTTACTCGGTGCATAGTGATTAGTGATCGAGGGGGTTCTAAAATAACGAATTAATACTTTCCAGGCATACTCTCTCCATTGATGTGAGCTGCTTACCCTGGAAACCTGGCTGCAGGCTTTTTTCCATTCAGCAGTATTAAGTTGGTAGCCCGAGTCCCTGTTCCATTGCGTGCAAATTCTCTCGGTAAAAACATCTCCCTGTGAGTTCAGCGATTGATGGTAAGAGGAGATCAGGTGATCTTGCCTCCCCGATCTATTAATTAAGATTTGGCATTGTATTAACATTGGGTAAGTTTCAGGGTTTCGCAAGGAAGGCGGCAGGCTATCTACATAGTGTCGGAGTTGTAAATATCGGAAAAAGTCTTTGTGAGGTAAATGAAATTTTGTCTGGATCTCTGCAAAGGTCCACAGCCTCCCCCGTGTCATTATTTGTGGAAGAAATCTTAACCCAGGCGTGCTCCATGTTCAAATCCATTATCCAAGGCGTTGGGGGTGAAATCCGGGAGTGACTGGATCGGAGATATTAGGGGTAAGTAGGGTGATAGCCCATAG
The DNA here is from genome assembly GCA_016271365.2 of Neoceratodus forsteri. NCBI lineage: Eukaryota > Metazoa > Chordata > Ceratodontiformes > Ceratodontidae > Neoceratodus > Neoceratodus forsteri. Next base: position 1,073,585,529 of record CM057456.1, read on the forward strand.
GACCTTCTCAAAGAGCTCCAATTCCGCAACTGAGCTGCTAGCCAAGGATTAGTGGTTAGGTTGGCCGAGTCTTCTGACCCTTGTTGGTACAACACCCGAAAGTATTTGGCATCATTGAGGAGAAACCTTTCCATCTCTATCCAATGTGGGAGTGTTGTCCTATTTTGTCTAGCCATAACGCTAGCCATGGTTACCGCCAGTTGGTATCGCTTTAAGTCTGGAAGGAGCAAGTCCCCGTCTACCCAGCAGCAGGAAAGCACACTAAAATTTACTCAGGCTTTCTGTCCGCTTACACAAAATTCCGTATTGCCTGATTGATTTCTTTAAAGGTTTTTAAAGGAACTAGTATCGGGACATTTTGGAAGAGGTATAATGCTCTGGGGAGGTTATCATCCTAATAAGCTCAATTAAGTAGTGTGAGGCTCAATGGAATTACTGACCACATTCGGAGGTCTTGCTTTAGTTGTGTAATAAATGGCAGGTAGTTGTATTTGTGATATTCAGTCTGCCCCCCAGGTATGTAAATGCCTAAATATTTTAGCTTTGTTAGGTTCCACCTACCTGGGAGGGACTCCACCATCTTCTGAGTAGGGGTGCAATTGAATGTGAGTATTTCGGTCTTAGTGAGATTAAGCTTATACTCTGACACTACCCCATAGGAGTCTAGGATTCGGTGAATCTCTGAAATAGACTGTTCCGGATTTTGGAGATATAGTAGTATATCATCTGCATATAAGGCAATCCTGTGCTCCGTTCCTCCAAAATAGACTCCCTGCAACTGAGGGGAATCTCGGATTTGTTGAGCAAGGGGTTCTATAACTGTTGCAAATAGCAATGGGGATAGTGGGCATCCTTGTCGGGTACCCCTTCCCAGTTGGAAGTATCCTGAATGGTGTCCATTAACTCTCACGTCAGGCCGGGAGGAGTATATGTTTTGTAGGGCTTGGATAAAGCCTGGGGAAGCCAAATTTATTCAAGGTAGCATATAAAAAGGGCCAGGACACCCTATCAAAGGCCTTTTCAGCATCTAAACTGATCATTACTGCTGGTGTATTCGTTTGGCTCATTTGGTTTACCAGGTGAAGAGTGCGCCTGATATTGTTGGTGGTGGTACGAGTCCTAACAAAGCCTGTTTGGTCTCTGTGTATTAAAGTGGGTAGGATTTGATCAATACGCTTGGCTAGTATAGTCATGAACAGTTTGTAATCCTGGTTTAGTTGGAAATAGGTCGGGTATGAAGTGCATTCCTGAGGGTTCTTCCCTGGTTTGGGAATCACAGAGATAGTAGCATAGAACCATGATTCGGGGTGGGTTACCCTCCTAGCATGAGTTAAATACATTGAGAGGGAGGAAGAATTTGGGTTTGTCCGTTTATAAAACTCAGCTCCGTATCCGTCGGGTCCGGTGCCTTTTGGGATTTAGAGTTAGCTATAGCTTGAACTATTTCCGCAGCTGTTATATGTCTGATAAGGGAGTCCCTGTTTTCTTCCGTGAGAGTTGGTAGCGTAAGCTTCTCAAGGTACGCAGTTAGTTTATCTAAAGATGGATTAGATTCTGGGGTGTATAAGTTTCTATAGTATGTCTGAAAAGCTTCAGCAATGTCATGCGTTTTAAAGAGTGGCTGGCCTTTAACTGGGTGCCGTACCGTAATTATTGTTGAGCCCTTCTTCTGCCTGCGGGCTTGGTATGCTAGCATTCGTGTAGCTCGTGGTCCTACCTCATAGAATCTCTGTTTCAGAAATGCTAGTGCTATTTCAGTCTGCTGTAGGGCAAGTTTATCTAACATTTGTTTGGTGTGCTTTATCTGGGGCTGGAGAGATTCGTCACCCTGCTGGTGTGCCTGCTGTAGGAAGTGAAGGGTTTCTTCAAGAGTAGCCCTTTGTTCATCTCTTTGTCTCTTTTTTTGTGCTGCAAACTTAATTATATGCCCTCTCAGGACTGCTTTAATTGTGTCCCAGTGGACCGAGGGGGAAGTATCAGAGACTGGGTTATCAGTCATAACCTCAGTGATCTTGTCCGATATGAATTCCTGGAATTCTTTAGACCGCAGGTAACATGGGTTTAGTCTCCATTGGGTGGTTCTTGGTTGAAGGCCTAGTTCCCAATAGGTAATCATGGGGGCATGATCCGAGATAGAAATATCTCCCAGTTGCGCTTCACTTACTTTATGCAATTTTTCAATTTGCGTATAAGCATAGTCTATACGGGAGTATGTGTTATGCAGTAGTAGTAGAATAGTTTCTAGACCGTGGATGGAACTTCCATAAATGTCACACCACCAATTTCTGAGATGAAGTTATTGAAGAACTTTTGGGTTCAGGTTAATTTCTGTGGCTTCGCTCTAGAGGAATCTAGGTTTGGATCGGCAGTTAAGTTAAAGTCCCCAGCCAGTAATAGGGTGCCTCTGGTAAACTACCCACCTTGTCCAGTAGGGGTCTCAGCTGCGAAACTGTGGTGCCAGGTGGGAGGTACATATTAGCCAAGGTGACTTCTTCATTATTAAGTTTTCCCCAAATTAATACCATTCGTCCTTCCGGGTCAGACCAAGTTAGTTCCGGGTGGTATGGTGTATGTGGTGTTACAATTATGGCCACCCCTCTGCTCCGACCTCCCTTATAGGATGCATAAAACGCTTGACCTTTACTTAGTTTACCTAATTTTGCATGTTCTGTTGGGCTCATATGGGTTTCCTGAAGATAGACAACCTCGGCTTTATTTCTCCGAAGGTAAGCCAGTGTCCTTGATCTTTTAAGGGGTGAGGCCAGGCCGTTTATGTTTAGAGAAAGTAGTTTTAATTTTGGGGAGTGCATCATGGCCAATAGGTGGGTTTCTGGTGTACTGGATCCCCCGTCCCCCCTTGGGATCCCCTGGAGGATCGTATTTTTTGCTGTAAGAACCAGATGCAGTTCGATGACCTATTCAAACAACATTCAACAACAAAAACACTACCATTCTGACCTACATGTAACATACTACTAATTAGAGAACAATTGACCAACATGGCCATTGAAAAAAACATTGGTACTTCCATTGATCTGGGCAAGCCCAGACCTGCGATAGGCCAAAGCCTATCAGTGCGATCCTTTTGACTCAAGGACCTTAGGTACCAGGGTACCTATGGGGAAAAGTAATGAGTTTGGTGACTAGAAAGCCACGAGACAGTGCTTCCCTGAAGTCCTTCATGTGGGGAGATATACTTTTATGGTGGCGGGTCTAGGTCAACAAGTGACAATTATAGTATTAACCAGCCTCTACAAGATGCCCATTGATATGGGAGAGTCCGTATGTGGTTGCACAGAAGGCGCTCCATGTCGCTGGGGTATAATCCCTCCCAGCGACTCATCATAGGCAACAAGAAAACGGAGGCCCGCCCCGCACCAGGAGCAAGGTCAAACGGGCAGTGTCTGAAACCTGTGCTAGGTATTATCCCATGTGTAGAACACCTCCGCTTGGTCCGTATCCAGCCCAGGGGGGCTCGGGAAGTCCCGAGCTTTGATGGGTTTATCGAGCAGGACTGGCAGGACCATATAACCAGTACAGTTCCTGGGACCGGCTTGAACCCTGGGCAGCTCGGGGGCCCATCCCTGATTCATCTCAGCTCTCCGCTCAGGTTATTGATGCAGAGAGAAAAAAAAAAAAAAAATTCCCTGCACCCCCCTTCCCATTCCCCTTCCCAGCAGTTATACTTCGTAGTTTCTCCTCTGCTCCATCACAATTGCAAGTCTGCATTCTTCTCTCTCGCATGCCTCTAGTTACTCTGAGGTCTACTCGCCCCCCACAACTCTAGTTGCTCTCCAGCTTCATTATTAATTTCTTCTGTTCCAATGTCCACCCAGTAAGCTAGCACCCCTGGAGGCATCCAGTATCCTCATCTGCGGCCAAAAACATTAATTTGCAGAAGTGCCCCCTGGGGCGGACCCTTGGAAGGCCTGCTGCCTCCACTCTCCGGAGGTTTGCGTTAAACGTACATCTTGAGTTGCCATCTAGCAGTTCCTCGAACGTTTAACCCACCATAAGCTTTAACTGTTGCGCGGGACTACCCACCGACCCACCATCCTCCACCTCAATTCCCAGTGTTTCAGATGATGAGGGTAAGGCGACGTCACTTACCCTCCCTGATTGACATCCAGAGAAGGCCCTCCCGCCTCTCCGAAGGTCAGTTAGAGTCCCCTCCGTCCAAGCTGGGGGAGGGAGGCAGAAGCCAGACTGTGCTATTCATGACTCCAGCGTGAGAGAAGAAGCGAGCGAAGCAACCACACTGTCTCCTCGCCCACGGCAACCACCAGCAGTCCATGACTCCAAGCCACACAGCCAGCCCCCAATTCAGCCCGGGTCCAACCCACACCAGGATGCCAGCCAGAGTCCAGCAGAGCAGGGCCGATGCCGACCAACCCTGCCTCCAGACCTCTCAACGCCACTGACGGCTTCCCTACAACAGGCATTCAATCCCTGGGACCAGAGTCCACAGCACAGAGCCAATCCCCTTTGCTCAAGAGATCCACCCCCCCCCCTCCGAAACAAATCAAAGACAGGTCAGGGGGCGGGTGAACCACCCAAGCTACCACCGCCCGTTCCCCAATACAGCCCCCGAGATAGACGCGGAGGCCTTCCACGGTCATCACTCCCCCTCCCTCAGCCGAAAGGGCGCAGCTATCCGCAATGAGCGACAGGTCGAGCCAACTCTCCCAGGCACAATGAGGCAGGAGACCCACCGGACCGCCACCACGACTGTGACCCCCCCATATCCCTCCCAAATACCCCACTCCCTAGCCAGGCCTTCTCCGCAGACAGCTCATACATCTCAAACAGTTCAGACAGCCCACCAGTACCTGCATGCAGCAGGCAGGCACCGCTGCCCCGACCTCCCCAACCCCCCGCTTACACCTCCCCTAGAAGAGAGCCATTCGGGACAGGAAGGCCCAAACTATCCGAGAATTACTCTGATGACGACGGAGAGCAAACCTTCCCAATCGACCTCGCAGTCCTTTCCCCGAAACCCGTTCCACCCCCACCGAGAACCCGCGGACAACTAACATGTGTGGAAGAAGGCCAGCTGCAAGTTTGAGGAATCTCAGACAGGCGGGGGCCATAACGGGGGACCTAGCCTCACCATCCGTGGCGGGAAGAGTTACTCAATGGGAGCATGTCCGCTACAAGGAGGTGATACTTATTTGTTTGTTTTTCTAAACCCCCCCACACACAATACCTTTAATCCAATCACTTAACTCTTTTTCCCCCGTATAGTGTAACAACAACTTTTAAAATCAATTCTCTGGCAGTTTTTATAAATTGAGTCAGGTCCCAAGGGGGAACCCAGGTGCGACAAATAGTTCCCCGGATAATACTTGCGGTTCAAGGTGCTCGCGATACTGCTTTTCAGGCTTTCAGGTTTCAGTGTCCTGGGCAGCTATTCTAGATCTAGACTGCTTAGAGGAATCAGTTTTTAGGGAGCTAATTATGTTCTGCAGGGCCTCAGTGCCCTGCCTGCGCCTGTTCTCCCGTTGACCAGCGGACCAAGCTCTCTGGGCTAGCTTTGCAGCAATAGAGATCGCATCCGTAGGGCGCTGTTGCTGCACCTCGATTTTCCTGGAGCTGAGTTCCTTCGTCACTGCCGCAGCTGAATCAAAGATCGTAGGCCCCTCCATCAAAGTAGACAACCAGCCGTTGGGTACAGGGACCTAAATCTAATTCCCCGAGCTCCTGAGGCCTTCATCACCGGAGTATAATCACCCAGCCATTACCTCCAAGTAAGTCGCTCAAGTAAAACCGGTGAGATTTATAAATCACTTTGCCCTGTTTCAAGCAGTATGAAGGACTGTTTCTTTCTCCTGATGTCTGAGGAATTTAAGAAGGATCGCCAGGCGAGCGCCTGCTGGTGGTTTGGGTCCCAACGTGCAATGGACTCACTCCATTTCCAGAGTGATGTTGTCGGGCAGAGGAAGAACCACTCTCAGCAGGTTCTGCATATGCTGAATAAAGTCGGCACTCTCATCCCCTTCCGGCAGTCCCGACAACCGAATCTTGTTGCGCCAGTTTCTGCATTCCACGTCTTCAGCCCATTCCTGAAGGGCCTGAATGTGTGAGTGTATTTGGGCTATGGCCCTTTCAGCGTTATCCACACGCTTGTACGTAGCAGTGAGTTGTTCTTTGGCTCCGTCCTGCCGCTTTTCCAGCTTGCTAAGATCTGTTCTGATTGCTGAGACCGTGGATCGCATTTCTTTTCGGAATTCACGAATTTCTGCAAGCATCTGTGACATTTGATTCTGCAGAATATCATGCGGAATAGCAGTCGTGAGAACTGTACTTTGGCGGGAGGCCGGCGAAACCTCTTCGAGTCCTCGCTATCCGACTCCTCAAGCCTGGATCTATCTCCATCGGGTTGAGCGGAAGGTCCCGATTTATCTGCCCCTCGCTTCTTGGGCATTGCAGACATCGGTATTGGCGAGTTCCAATTATCTTAAGTGCTTTTGCCCCTTTTTAAATACTTTGTTTTAAACGGACTGCAGGGGAGCCTCGCGTTTGAGCTGCTCACTTGCTCATGACGTCACCGGAAGTCCTCCAATTTAATCCTTGATGACAGATTACCATTGACCCGAACCCTAGCAGTGGGTTCACTGTAACACAGCGAGATCCACTGTGTGAACCTATCTCCCAGCCCCATCTTCCCCAGTACCATCTGCAGATACTCCCAGTTTAGGCTGTTGAATGCTTTTTCCACATTTAAAAAAAGAGCTAACTGTGCTGTGGAGGTGGTAGAGCCGTAAGCCATAACATTCAGCAGCCTTCGGACATTATCTGCTAGTTGTCTGTTTGGTATACAGCCCGTCTGGTCTGAGTGGACTAAAAATTCTATGTATTTCTGTAATCTAGTTCAAAGGACCTTGTTTAAAATCTTCAAGTCCTGGTTTAACAGAGAAATAGGTCTGTATGCCTCACATCTATCCCTTGGTTTCCCAGGCTTGGGAATAACACTAACAGTCGCGTCTTTCCATGAGTCGGGGATACGATTCTCTTCTAAGCATGTGTTAAACACTGAGGCTAAAATAGAGGCAATTGAATCCTTAAATTGTTTATAGAATTCAGGGCCATAACCATCCAGGCTTGCAGCTTTATTTGATGGGAGATAATGAATTATATCCTTAATTTCTTGTGTTGTAATCTTCCGATTCAAATCCTCCCTAGCCAGCTCTGGTAGTCTGGGTATGGGTAAACCCCACAGCAAGTGCTCTGTACTTAATTTAATATTCTAGTTTTGACCCTCTTCCTTATACATTTGCTGATAAAAAAGTTGAAACTGTTCCGCTATGTCTTGCGGTTTGGTCCAAGGGGATGTGGGATTTGATTTATTAATTAGTATTGGCACCATCCTGTCAGCTTGGGATTTTTGAAGCTATATTGCTAATAGCTTAGATGCTCTACTGCCAGTGTCAAGATATTCTTGATTTATAAATCTTAACTGGCCTTCCACCTTATAATTATCCAGCTTTTGCAGGTCTTCTCTTTCCTCTGCTAAATTTTTAAGGACTCGGGTACTGGTAGGGCTCTTCTTATGCTCCTTTTCAAGAGTGTTTATTGTGTTCAAAATTCTATTTCTGGACATCAGAGTGAGTTTTTTTTTTAGCAGATGCTGTGCTAATAAATCCGCCCCTAACCACTGCTTTCAGGGCCTCCAATGTGCTGATAGCGGAGCACTGTTGTTGTATATTAATACTGTATATTTCTTTTATTGATTTGGAAATTTTTTTAATTTAATCTTCAAGTACATGAAGGGGTTAAATAGGGGAGAAGCAGTCAAGGTGCTCTGAAGGAAGGGGAGCAACTAGAGGGGCATGGTGGAAGCTGGGGGATTCAGGAGAGAAAAGGAGGAGGTGCTACTTCACTGAGAGGGTGGTGGATCCATGGAATGCGTTGCCCAGGGGCTGGTGGAGAGCAGAGGCGGTGGAGTGGTTCAAGAGGGGTGGGACAGATACAGGGAAGGGTTCTGGATGCAAGTCCTGTGCAGTGGGAATATTCGGGACTGGGAAGGGAGGAAGCCAGTGAGACGGAGGGCAGCAAGGTCAGCTCCCAGGGTGGGGGCTGACCAAACGAGCAGACATGAAAGACTGTTAGGCCTATTCTGCTGGCATTTTAGTATGTTAGTATTACTGCTTTATCATTCAATAGTGAAACATTTAGCCGCCACTGAGTGTGCCCTTGTTCATTGGACAAGAACCACGTAATCAAGACTGGGGCATGATCAGATATAGTTATATTATGAATTTTAGACATAACTACCTTATAAGTCTGCACCTTGGCGACTAAAAACATATCAATTCTTGAGTATGATTGGTTAGCAGCAGAGAAAAAAGTGTAGTCCTTCTCTCCCTGGTGCTGTAGTTGCCAAATACCAGCCAGGCCCAATTCTTCCAGTGTAGCAGTTAGGGTTCTGGAAACCTGTCTACCAAGGAAAGGGGATTGGTGGGTTCTGTCTAGACTGGGGAAGACAACTGCATTGAATTCTCCACCAATTATCAGCCATCCCTCCGGAAGAGTAGCCACCCTGTGAAGTATATCCCTTAAGAATATATGGGTCTGCGTATTAGGTGCGTATATGTTCACTAGGTGGAATATTTTTCCTTAAATAGTGCCAGAAATTCTCAAAAAACGCACCTCCCATTCCTTTTCTACGTTTGCTATTTGGAATGGGCAACCTTTCCCAAAGAAGATGGCGACCCCTGCCTTTCTACCCATAGGTGAAGGAGTAGCCTCTACTTTGTCCACCCATGTCCTTCTCAATTTGAGATGCTCCTGCTTCCCCGAAGCGTTTCTTGCAAAAATGCTATTGTACAATCTAGCTTGTTCAGCTCATTTAATAATCTGGAGTGCTTCACCGGAGAGTGGACTCCTTTAACGTTATAAGTAATTACCTTGATATTATTTATTTAGATAATAGCAACAGGTATCTTTATTCCGTTTCCTCTTATCCTTGGCTAACATTTTGATCCACTGTTTTAGGCAGCCAGGGGAAATACTAAGGGTCCTAACCTTAGTAAATGACAGACTGTATCTTTGATAACCTGGTAACATAACAACAAACTTCCAGACAAACATACTGGATACAACTATAACAAGAAACTGAATTAACCATGAAATGTAAGTTATTATAACTAGGTTGTGTTGCCGAGTAAAGTAGCAACACCTTCTTCCAATTTCAGTATTCATGAATTGACTTCCTAGGTGAGGGTTTGCAGGTTTCTGTAACTTCACCGATGAGTGTTTAGAGGCTACAAACAAGACCTCTTGGTGTGGCATGTTTTGCCCCCTCCCCCCAAAAAGGATGAGGGTTAGGAGCAACATGCGCATGAGCACCGTCATCACCTCCATGACGATAATCTGGTGGCATAACTCAGAGGCCCCCCTCTCCCCGAACCCAGCTCCAATTTAAACAAATGATCCCCTAATAGTAACTCTCTGCTTACACACTTAAGAGGTTGTCTCCTGAATCAGCCTTAGCCACTGATTTTGCCTCTACGTTTATTTTTATACCTTCAAGGCATTTTTAAGGAGATGCGTCTGTAAGGGGCTTTGCTTAAAAATCACACCCTGGGTAATTTTGTTTTAAAATTAGAAAGCTTTTCCTGGGCAATGGGCATTCTTTCAAGCTTAATAAATTGCACCCTCAGGGGTGCATGGGAGTGTGTTCCTCCCCGGACTCGTGCAGACAGTGAATCTTCTTCATTCCTGAGAAGCCTAGAACCTCACCGCAGAGTATTAGCAATGTTCTGATTTCAACTCAAAAAGTCACCTTGGGGCCTGGCTTCCTTCTCGCATCTCTGAACTCGATGAAATTCCTTGGTCTGCTCTCTTGATCAAGCTTAGACACATTTGCGATGGCCCTGTGTGGAAACAGCCATGGTGAGGATCTCTTGCACCATCTTGTTTGTGTACCCCACGCATCCGCCACTAGCCTGTGCTCTAGAATTTCCAGTTCCTGATTAGGGACTGTGATCTTTTATTCCACTAAAAATGATGCAGCATCAGCCAGGGAACCGAACACTCGAGCGCCCTCCTCCAGGTATACTTTAACTTTGCTGGGAAATTTAACTGGGCTCTGATATTTTTCTTCTCCTTGAGCTCCTTTATAATTTGTCTTACTTGAAGTCGTTTTGCTTGTAGCTCCGCTGAAAAGTCATGGTCAAACTAAATATTTTGACCTGCATGTTTTAAGTCTTTGTGTCACCAGGCCTCCATCAAGATATGCTCCTTAGCCTGATAATGTAACATGCAGATTATCCAGGGGCATGGCTTTGCCTTAGGGTCTGAAGGGCGCGGACCTAGTGGGCGATGAGCGTGCTCAATATCCGGCAAAATCGGAAGGGTAGAGAGAGAGAGAGGTTTTCATAAGTGAAGTATGAAATTTGCCGGGAGGCAGAGCCCTCCTCTGCCCCTTCCTTTGTTGTTATGTTACCAGACATATGAAGAAAGACTAAAGAAACTTAAGATGTACAGCCTCGAGGAAAGGGGGGGGGGGACACGATAGAAACTTTAAAATACCTCAAGGGAATCAACAAAGTCTAAGAGGGTAGCATCTTTCAGAAAAAGAGATGTGCAAGAACAAGGGGGCACAATTTGAAGATAAAGGGGGGACTGCTCAGAGGTAATGTGAGGAAGTATTTCTTCACAGAGAGGGTTGTGGATACATGGAACAGCCTTCCTGAGGAGTTCGTAGAGTCAAAAACAGTGGAGGAATTCAAGAATGCATGGGACAGACATAAGACAATTCTAGTGGGGGGTAGGAGGAAGTAGGCTGTTGGTTAACTAGGATCTGCAGCTTATCCATTAGGTAGGTAAATAGGCAGACTAGGTGGGCCAAGCAGTCCTTATCTGCCGTCCCATTCTATGTTTCTATGTTCTTCCTGCACTCCGTGGATCCTGAAGTTGTTCCTTCTCGGCCTGTTCTCTGCTTCCTCCAACCTAGCATGTACAAGGCGATCTCTTTGTAACAGGTACATTAGGATACTGTCATTGCTGTCCTGGAACACCTCCGAGATGTTTTTCTCATTCGTCTGGACTTTGGTATTTATTGTTTTTATGTCCATATGGAGGTCGGCAATAGAGGAGTCGATCTTATTGACCGATTTTAGGATTTTTGCCAGGGCTCTGTCAGTTTTGCTAGATTGATCTTCTTCGTCCTCCAGGTCCTGGTCCCATGAAGATTCAGAGGGGGAGTGGGCCCTACCGCAGGCCGCGAATCCCTCGAGGCCAGCGTCTATACAGTTGCTTCAAAGTGGATCTCTTGGCCATTCTTTTATTTTCTTTTGGACGCAATGGTTTTCCAGACATTTATAAATAATGTTTCCATCACTCTGTGAGTTTTTTAATCGAAGCTCCAAGGCGGATTACGGTAGATTGCCGGGTCGGTTCAGGAGCGGTCAGGTCTAAGCAGCCACCATTGTAGTGACATCACCGGAAGTCCAAAAGTGAAAGTTATATGTGACTGAAACTGCACCTCTGTCTGGTGCTAGCACTACCGTTATCCTGCCCTAACACTTTGGCTGCCACATATGGGAAAGGAAGCGAAAAACAGAAAGAGGGACAGCGATAGGGTGCATACAAAATCTCTAGCCACAACACTGAACATGTAAACAGCAGCACCATCTACTGGCCATAGTGTATTCCATAATTGCTGTGTAGTGCTTAAAAGGTGAGAAAACGCCACCCAGCAATTACATTAAACAATACATAGGGTGGTGTGTAAAACTCAAATTTTATACACCCTCAATGTGGGATGCTCTGATAAATCCCTCACGCTTCACTCTTGGGATTTATGTAGCATCCCACAGTTCGCTGTGATAAAATTCTCATTATACACACTGACGGATTACCGAAGTCAGCATGTTGTCACTGTGGTTAAGTCATCCCATAGCAAACAGTAACAATATGCTTCCTATCCATTTGGCAAGCAAACATAAATAGCAGAAATGCAAAAGAGCAATAACAGACCCGAGGAGGAGGCACGGGCTCACTGAGGTAACGGGATGAGTTCTGGTGTAACTGTATTCCTAAACAATTAGAGACTGTTCACTAAAATTATATATACTGAGTCTTGTGCTGGCCCGCTGGTGCAGCAGTAGAGCTACCACCTGCAACACCATCAACCAGGGTTCAGAAGTGAGCCCGGGATATCAGAGGGCCAGCCGGAAGGTGGTGGTGGAGGACAGACTGTGCGACAGACTCCTCTCCTCCTCTGATTGGGGGGGGCTCGGTGTCTGACAGACCCCTGGCGGAAGTTTTGGGCACGGCAACCTGAGCCAGCTTGGTTGGGGACATGTGGCAGCCATCGGCATGATGTCATTGCACGTCATGTCTCCCGGGGCCGAAAAAGGAAAAATGCTGGATGCGAGCAGGATGCAACCTTTGCGCTCCAGAGACCCCACACCATCGACCATGGCTCCCTGGCGAACTGAGCTCAAGATACGACGGAGGGAAAGGGGGGTGCCCTCCAAAGATCCCACCTGGGGGTAAGGCAAGCAGAAACAGCCAGGACAAGGTAAGTCCCAAGGAAGATGGACGATGGGGCTGGGGGCACGGTCTTGCCAATGGGGGAAGGTGGAAAAAAAAAAAACAGAGTCATGTACCTGGAAAAGTACGCAAGATAAAAATCGATTCAAAAAATGACCAGTCTCTGAGATGTAAAACCAGCTGCATGCAAAGTCCAGTGCCCCTGTTCCACCAGCTGTATGATACAAAGGCATTTAACTGCTGGAGGCAGTCCACAGGGGCATGCATCTTTATAAGTTATTGATTTTATAAGAAGAACTTAAAAATTTGATCTGTAGGGAAAGTGCACTGAATGGACAAAGTACTTGCCAGGATACAATTAGGAGAAAACAAATCCCCCCCCTCCCAATCATATAAGGTACTTCCAATTGTATTCGATAAACAAAATGTATACAGGTTAACCTAACAGTCACAACATGGCCATGGAGCGACTAGGATACCTTAAACCAATAAGATGTCCTGAATCACTCTGCTTGACATATACAGATTAGAGATATGCGAAGTTGTCAAAATTCGCTCCGCGTAAAACTTCGCGGATTCCGAATATTCCGTGAAGTTTTCTACCCTGCAAAGTCCCACTTTGAAGCGTTTGGGGCGGATACGCGAAATTTCAAAGTTAAAAACTTTGATTCCTGTTACAGTCAATGGTACAGGTGTCTCAGATCCACAAAGATTGAACTTCGCCGGTGAAGTTCAGCAAAACAGTCGAAGTTTGCAATAAACCATTGGATATGACGTTACATGTTGCTGAACAGCCAGTGAGAAGCTAGTTTTCTCGTTCTGTGAGTGTAGTGTGTTTGAGAGAGACTTAGAGAGCAGAGCTTGTGCTGCAGCTTAGAGTCAAATCTAAAACCATTATATAAAAGAGCATTTTGTTTGTCAAATTGCTTCAGAACTGTTACTGTGAGTGCTCTTTGTACACACAGTTATTTTTTGTGTTGCTATTCTCTGTCCTGTATTGTTTATTTGCAGTATTTAGTTTTCTGTTAGAAGTTGTGGGTTGGTGGCTTGTGTGGGCTGGGGGAGGGTAGGAGCAGTTTAGAAGGCACAGTTTTCTTCTGAACAAAATCAGTTGGCAAGTGCCCTGTCTTTTCTCAAGAAAAACAATCACTGTCCTCCTGACTGTGATTTGAGCCAAGTGATTTTTGTGTGACTGTGTGCACAACTGTATTTAGGAAAAAAAAATCACTGTTCTCCAGACAGCAATTTAAGCAGAGTGATTGTTGTGTCCTGCGTGCACACTTGTATTTAGGAAAAAAAATCACTATTCTCCAGACAGCTGATTTAACCAGTGATTATTTGTGTGTCCTACGTGTACACCTGTGTATTTTAGGGAAAAATCACTGTTCTCAGATAGTGAATTAAGCGAGTGATTGTTGTGTCCTAAGTGTGCTGAAGAATGACTGGGAAGAAAAGGGCAACTAAAGGGAGAAGTCGTGGAGCGGCCACAAAGAACATTTCCCAATTTGTGGTTCCTAATACTAATCCTAGTAGTGGTGCAGAAACCAGAAACGTGTCTGTGAGAGCACAGGGTCAGCATTCAGATTACTCTTTGGCAGGCAGTAGCAGTAGTAGCACAGTATATGGCCCTGGTGTTAGCTTTCCTGCAGTTAAGTTTTTCTCTGGAGAATCTGGGGCAGACATGTTGGTGGATGTCTCAATGTCAAGAGACACAGTGACAGGAAGCAGCAGCACCACCAGCAAACAAACAGCTATGGGCTTGAAGGCTGTTGGTGCCGAAGTGCAATTTGAAAGTGGTGCTGTTGGTGATGGTAGGTCAGAGGCGGAGCCTGATAATGTGTGTCCATGTCCAGTGAGTGAGGGTGAGGTGGTGGTACATGGACAGCAACATGAGGACAACAGTCATGAAGAGGAGGTGCATGTTACAGAGCCTGTGGGACTTGCTGCTGAGGCAGACAGACCTGCTGAGACTGATGAGACTGCCAGCAGTGCCAGCTTTTTCCCAGACTATGATGTGGATGATGATGATGATGATGTGTCAAATGACATGGATCCCTCATGGGAGCCAGGAAAGAAAAGGGAAAAACAGGGTGTTACAGAGCGTGTCTTTCCTGTTGCCTTAGCTGCTAAAACCACCAAGGAGAAGGTCAACCCAACCACTGTTTCTCCCATTTTTCTACATTGCTCCAGTCACCCCAAAACACAACAAAGAGCAAATCTTCTCCTTTCTATCACAATCACGGTCCTCTTGGCACTGAGTAAATACAAGGTCCCATAAATCCAGGGGCTTCATTTCAGCAAAATCATAGGGGTAGCAAGGTGGGGTGGGCACGATGTGGGCGGGGCCATGGTGTGGGCGGGGCCAGAGAGGGTGGCATTTGTCAAGTGTCATAGAGCTAGTTACCAAGTAATTTAAAAATGTGTATGACTTGGATAGCAAAGTCTGAAAAAAATGTGAAATGGGTCATTACAGATGTTGATTCAAATTAAATAGCTAGCTTTCATCAAGTTATGGAATCATCAGTATAGTGAAAGTCCCATTCCTCAACTGTACAAATATTAAACAATATTATAATGTATGGTAGAACGCTGTTAACCTTAGGAAATCATCATTTCCTAAGGTTGTTAACCTATCGATATGGTAGATGTGTTGTTAACCTATCCATGCTACGTCACATCGATAGGTTAACAACAACGACTGGTCTGCGCATATGCGCACTTTTTTTCAACGGGGAGCCGACAGATGAAGGCAGCGGTTAGGGAAGGACTGAACAGCCGCGGTGACTATTTATCAAAAAGTAAGCAGCCATTTTACTTTTTACGTGGGACCATACACTATAAAAATAATGTATGGTCCCTCAATCGTCATCCGGTCACTGTGAACGGTCTCAAGGTTGCCATGGCGACGTAAACCTCTCAAGCTTCGCTCTCGAGGTTTACACAGTCGCCCTGGCAACCTCTCGACAGTTAACTGACCGGTTACCGATAGAGGTCCATACATTATCCTCTATATAATGTATATGTAGCCTTATTATCCATTGAAATCAAACAGATTACAACCTTGTAATCCCACTGTTGTGATGTCAGAACCTTATAAACCTATCTCATCTATGTCATAGCAGTGGGTTTACAAAATGGAATGCCAGTGTTGTTCAGTATGCACACCCAAAATGTGATTGTTAGTCTCAGTACAGTATTCAAATAACATTCCAATTGTCACAGTTTACTGTTACTGAGTCTAGCAATCACTATGTCGGATAGAGATTTTAACTCTGGTGCTATTTTGGCCCACTGTCATTCAGTCCGTGTATCCAGTATGGTGGGTGGCCAGCCTTGTCAGTCGTGCGAAAGCCTGCAGTGGGGTGAGGTGCGCTGACATGGAGTGGCCGACTATTATTTTCCATTTTTGTCCCCAGGTGCACCACATGTGGAGATGCAGGTGCGCATGTGTTCAATGGCATACACCCTCGCCAGCACATCTCACAGGAGCCCCCTCCCCTTGTATGTGCCCCTGACTGTGCTGCTACCTGGCCTTCAACAGGTAACAGTCCCACAGCAGGAATCTTAAATTTTATTTGATTCAGAAAAAACCTTTGAGCAAAGTGCTCTTTTTCAAAGGTTCCATGTCAAAACATAACAAGACAGAACATTAAGTTGAGAGTTACATCATGAGAAAAAACAGAAATCGCTACTCACTGTAAACAGGTGTAGCATGTCATATGTACAAATTTGAATACAGTTGCAGATACTCAGATACAAGGCCCAGCATGGCATGCATCTATTGTACAATTAGAGTAAGAGGCAACAATAACATTGGGGAGCAGCCTGGGGACAGGCTTTGTCAAGGTAGGCAGCCAGGAGGTTAGGCATGGTCAAGGCAGTAGTAAGGAGGAGGTGGAGAATGAGAATAGGGATCAGGGTTCACTGCAGGCAGAAGAGGGATAGCAGTGAGGTAATGAGAGGGTCAAATAGGCGAGGGGTGGTACCACTGTAGGGTGAGCAAGGGCGATGCTGTGTTGAGGGGTTGGAGATTCTCGGGGGCCTGAAGTAGGGATAGGGAAATTAGGCTACAAATGGAGAGAAGTGCCACTAGGATCGTGCCCCCCACCAAGGAAGGAGAGTAGTCCATGGGCACTCAGTCCTTCCTCCCTGGCCATCTCTCGATGATCTTCTGCTGTTCCTGAATGAGGGTCGCCATCATCGTAAGTGATAGCACTACCACTGCACCAATGGGCTGGAACATCCCTTACAGCTGGAAGAAAGTCTCCTCTGTGTTCTTACAACCACAAGAGACAGTGTAGTTCAGTGGTTTAAGGCTCTGAGCTGCAAATCTGGAGACCTGGGTTTGACTCCTACAGCCTGCACTTGCATACTGTGTGATCCTGAGCAAGTATTTTAACTTTCTTGTGCTCCCAGTTTGCACCTGTAAATAAGGTTTCAGCTTAGTGTGTCTCCTAGTTAACAAAAAACAAGAGACTATCTGTCACCTCATATTTGTAAACTATGAAACTCTGGACTTGAAAGACTTGTAATATGAAAGAATTTTTTTTTTTAAATAGGTGGACCTCTCCCAGTTTCAACACTGAACCATTTATTTTTTCATGCACTGTGCTTTCATCTCTGTTATGATTGGTTACATTCAAGCTTTTTATGTGCATATTTTAAATTGACCATGGGTCTTTCCAAGCTGTCACAAATCCAACGATGGGTGTAAGTCAAGTGGTTTTATTCACTGTGTGCCACCAAGCTTTCCTCCCACCAAAGATTTTGTTTGATTCCTTCTCTGAGACTGAAGTTAGAACCTTTTCAATTTTAGAAGAGGGCTGGGGAGGTCAATTTTAGATCCCCTTCCCCAACTGAATTTCCATCTACTCATCAGCAAGTAGTCACAGCTCAACCTCAGTGCAAACAACAGAGTAGAAAGGGAGGCGAAAGGCTCAGCAGGTAACAGACAGTTCAGGGCTATTGTGTTCCTTGATGGGGATTCTCACAGTGACGGGGTTTGGATAAGTGACCAGTCAGTCACATCACATCAGGCTGGGGGCCTGGTTTGGGGAGGGAGTGCTGTCTATCACTTTGCACTCTGACTGTAAATCCTGTGACATCCGAAGGCTTTGGTGTTTCAGAGGATTGATATTTAAATTCACAACACTAACTTAATTATCAATTAATATATAATGACTATTTTTCTTATACTATTTTTTTCTTATACCCCCAAACTCCAGCGGAGGCACATCATCCATTTTCAGTGGAGAGTTTACATTTATGCATTTTTTTTTTTTCCACTCCGGTACAGGTAGGCCCCTACAGCTCCTACTTCCATCTGCCTAGTTGTGGCCAATCATGCTTGTTTGATTCTTTCCACATCCTTGTAAGTGTTGCTAGTCCCCTTCAGGGTGAGGCCACATACCCCACCCCTTTTGTTTTGTTTCTATACTATCTTCCTCCCTACCAGGGCAATGCCTCTCTTTCCTCTCAATTCTATAATTTACATTCTTGCCTTCTACCATTCTTGGTAACCACATCCTCCTTACTAAGCTTTCACACCATCTCAGTGAAGCTTGTTCCTCCTATTATTCATGTGAACTGCAGGGTGTAAGTAAGTACTGCTCTGCTACTGACAGCAACTATATTGCATGATCCTCCTCCTTACCTTATGGCTTCTGCTGGACTGCCCTCTGACATCGTTCTCCGTTTGTGAGGGACAAAAACAAAATGCCTGCTTCTGCTTCTTGTTGCTCTCCACACTGCACTGTCTCCGCTCGCTCGCCTCACCTGCCGCCCGGTGTAAACTGCTGTAATAAATAAATTCTGGAAAACAGTAAAAAAAAAAAAATCACTCGTCTCGCGCTCTAGCCTCTCGCTCCATCGCTCGCACAGTCGCACTCTCTCTTCAACTTGTTCATGTGGTTGGGTTCCCGGGTTTTTACGCTGCAGTCTGCTGCTCCCGCCATCCAGTTTGTCAGGTGACCCTGCTCTCTCACAAGCGCCATGGCTACAGATGGATGTCGGGGTTGCGAGTAGGGGGATGGGGGGTGACAGACTAGAGAAAGTGCACAGTGCACGCCAAGCACCACCACAAACTCCCTGGTGCTGAAACCCCCTCCATCCACACATCACAAATATGAACTTGTACAAGCACTTAGCGCACGGGCACATAACGCTGCTGAGGAGAAAAAAAAAGTTTTTTTTTTTTTTAAATCCGACGGCAGGCCAGCGGTGGTCAAGAGCGTCCATTAACTTTAAGCCAGCAAGGGCAGGGGTCGCAAGCCCTGTCATAGGGGTCGCAAAATTTTCATAGGGGTCGCATGGCGACCCCTAAATGACGCCCCTGCATAAATCCCTAGTGTGGGATTTTTATGTACTGGACCCGTCTGATGAGACAGTGGCAATTTGCCAACTGTGTCAAACCAGTAAGTCAGGGTAAGAAAGGTATTCATCTCGGCATAGGTGAGCAACACCACCTTAAAAATAGGCACTCAATTCAGTGGCATTAACACCAGAAGGCAGACAGCGCCAGTGGTACTGGTACATCCCAGTCAGAGGGAATGTAAGCACAATACACTCAGCACCACTACAGGGACATGGAGGTGCAGGTGAGGAGGAGGACATTATTGTTGTACTGGATGAGGAGGATTCTGGCAGTGGGCAAAGTAGTGTCCTAGCATCCGGACTACCAGCCCAACCCAAAATGTGATTGCTACCCCACTAGTTATGAAAAACCAAAAAAGCCACTGAGGTGTGTCATGCATCGCCACAGCCCATGAGCACCACTGGCAGTCCCCAGGCAAGGAGCACCCCCTTACTGGCACAAAAATGAGGCAAGCTGTTTGGCACACCACTAGATGCATCACTGACAGCAGCAGTATCAAGAAAAGTTCAGCTGACGCGGACTTCCATTTTGGAAAGGCAAACAAAATTCATGCCTAATCATGGTACAGCACGAGAGTTGAATGAGGCATGTGCAGAAATGATTGCTCTGGATTTGTTGCCATATTCCTCTGTAGAGAATGTGGGATTTAGGCAGTTTGTGGCCTGTGCCTTGCCGAAATGGCAGGTGCCATCATGTACATACTTTTCAAAGCATGCCATCCCTGAACTGTACAGTACTGTATGTGGCATGGTACTTCATGCTCTGTAGCATTCCTCAGCTCAGTATGCCCATCTGAGCATGGACCTATGGACCAGTGGGAAAACATCTAGTAGCTCTTACCTGTGCATTACAGCACACTGTGCACAGGTACCTGGGGTAGCGGCTGATTTGGGGGAGAGGTGAGAATTGCAGTAGGACAAACTGTGGTGGTAGCAACATGCCTGGTGTAAGGCAGCATGCAACACTGACCATGACCAGTATCCCAGGTCACACACTGGAGAAAAGATGCTTGAAGTCATACTAACCGAGATTAATCAGTGGCTTCACCCCATGCATTGAAAGCTGGATTCATTGCCAGTGATAATGGCTCAAATGTTTGGAAATACATCACTGATAGAGTTTGTCAGGTGCCATGCCTGGCACACTGCCTTAACCTTATGGTGCAGGCTTTAGTAACCATCAGGATATAAAAGAAGTTTTGGCTCTTGCCCAATGCATCTGTGCTCACTTTGCACGCTCAGCAAAAGAACATGACCATCTCCGTGATCTGCAGGTAAAGAACAAGCTGCCTCAGCACTGTTTAAAGTTTGACGTTGTCACCCAGTGAACCCACCTTGTACATGGTGGAGCATCTATACCAGCAGTACAAGGCTATAGCTGAGTATCTGCTAATTCATGTGAGTCGTGACAACAGTGGGGCATCCATGTGTCTCACAACAAAGCACTGGCGCCTAATGGATGGGCTCATCCTCGATTCTGAGACCCTTCGAGCATGCAACACAGGCAGTGAGTGGGGCACTGCCTGCATCAGTGAGTCCGTCCTCTGCTATGTGGGTGCTGAGGCAGACACTGCTGAACATGCAGCAACAGCTGGAGGCAGATGGTGACAGAGCAATTTGCTCATTAATGGAACACATGCTGTCCACATTAGACTCCAACACCCACATAACGAATATTATGCAGTCTGAGGAGTTTGGAATTGCAACAATGCTCGACCCACATTATAAACGAGGGCTGGCAGCTATATTACAAGGTGGGCGTCATGAGTTGCAGAGATTGACAGAACTACTCACTCAAAGGGTAAGAGATGCACAGTTGCTACTACGGGCACGGGGCAAAGAAAGATGATAGCACTGCACAGTGATCCGGTGTTACGGCCACCCACTTCTCTTCATCTCAGCCAAGGTGTCAAACTGCAGAAAAGCAATGCAAGGTAAAGGAATCTCTGCTGAAACCCATTTGGGCCGCCCTCAGTCAGGTGGAAGTCGCAGACATGGAGGACACTGAGGAGGAGGAGGAGGAGGAGGAGGATCACGCTGCATGTCTTCGAGTGGCTAGATGCATATTCAGCAGACTCAAAGAACCTCATCATTGGAGATGAGCCACTACTATACTGGGGCACTAAGGTCAATGACTGGCCAGCACTAACAGCGGTTGCCCTGAGATATCTTAGCTGCCCATCCTCCAGTGTCAGTGTTGAGTGGGTGTTCAGTTCAGCGGGTGCCACTGTGCATGACAGGTGCCAAAATTTATCTCCTAAAAACGTTGGCATGCTGACATTTATCAGAATGAATGAAGCTCACACCCTCAAAAACAGTAATGTCCATGGTAACAGCACCGATTGACAGTGTTGATGATGAGGAGGAAAGTGCTTTAGGCAGACCGGGACGGATCTCAGGATTATCTCTCAACACTGAAGTGGACGAAGCAGTGCTGGAGAGGGAGTTCCCGTATGGTGACACTTCCAGTATTGAAGACTGTGAGGGTTGCTTCATGCAGGACGTGGAAGAATAATGAACTCTACTATTTATTTTCTCCTTCTCCCTCCACATCCCCCTCCCCACCCATCCACAACCACGTACTCCTGGATATCAACTTAATAACAATAATAATGTATCATATTCAGTGCTGAGATATAAATCAACAACTACTAATTAGTGCTGATTCTTAATTGCGTCAGATTGAACAGCTGTAAACAATGCACTATGCCACTTACGAATTACTGAACAGAACACCTGCTCTAGCCAGCAAGAAACACCGCAACCATGTAGCAGTGACCGCAACACCTCACCCTTCTTCTCCTCCTATTATTGCTTGTGTGCACTGTAGATGCCTTGGATCCTCCTCCAACAAAGGCCAAAACGGCATGGCACAGCACTTCCTCCACCAGTGGTATCGGTAATCGGTATGTAGTAAGCAGCTGCTTGTGATAAACAGAACCACCTCCTCTACCTCCTCTGTACTCCCTGGGCTGCTTCAGTTATGTCCTCCTCCTCCTCACAGTCACATCAAGTAAGAAACAGCATTGGCTTGGCTACCACTTCCACCACCGTAGTGACTGACGACTCATTGCCACCAATGTGATAAACAGAAGCGCCTCCTGGACCTCCTCAAAACTCTCCTCTTGACAGAGTCATCTTAGTCCTCTTCCTCCATCAAGCCACTGACTGAAGTCTGCAAGGCATCATCATGCAAGTCTAACCACACTACATCAAGGACTTTCTTCATCTGCTGTTGGTAAGACACCTGCACTGTTTTTCTTTTTTTTTTAAATTTCTGCTTATTACAGTTTTGTTATAAGCACAAACTTACAATATACTCAAGCAAGGCATAGCTTAGGTACATCACTTATACATCCAACGAAAAAAAGGTTAATTATAGCCTATACATTCTGGCTTAAGGAAGTGGGGGTATCTCTACAAAAACATTGGAAGATATAAAATTATTCCCAAAACAGCTGCACCCCACAAAGACTTTCGGTGGTCAATCCTGAAATATTTATAGTCCATAAAAGAAACACAGCATTAAGTGCTGATATGACCCCAAGTCCATAATTGAAACACTGAAAACAGTAGCACTTAAGAGCTCTGTCCCAGATATCCCAAACCCCTCCATTACTGTAAGAAATATATAAAAACCTACAGGAGAGATAGCTGCTCTGTGTAACATGAGAAATTGAGGATATAGCATTCTTCTATCCAGTAAACCAGGACTAGCTGGATTTAGTGAAACAACAATAGTGGTAGTAACAACATGTCTACAAATGCCAATTTACTGGTGCAATAGCAGGCCTCACAGGGAAGCCAGAGAATAACACTGCCTGCTACTCAGTTCAAGTCTCTTCCTCCGATTCCTCATCGAGAGATCTGTCCCTTCCAGCAGCGAACTCTTTGGCTAACGACTCGACTTTTTTCCCAGCCTCTTGGGGATCTGTAAATTGAAAGGTTAGTCCTCCATAGTGGATACGCAGCCTAGCAGGCATTAATAGCGAGTGATACACCCAGAGTGTCCGCAATCTAGCTCTGACTGCGTCAAATTTTTTCCTACGCACTCTCGTGACATAGGAGAGATCAGGAAATAGGTGCAGAGTGGCCCCATTGAAATTAAGGCAGTCCGTGGACCTCGCAGCCTGCAGAATTAAGTCCCAAGTTCCCGTGTTGGCTGTCATGATCAAAACTGTGCGGGGGCTGCCAACTTGACCCTGCTGCCACATTAAGGAGATTCGATCACCCTTTACAAATTTGCCCCCAAGTGTTTCGGATTGATGTTCAGAGCCCCGGGAGCCAGGATTGCAGGAATTCACCAAATCGTCCTCTTCACTCCCTTCCGGTAGTCCGATAAGCCTGACGTGGGAAGCTCGACTCGCGTTTTCCAACGCCTCCAAACGGTACCTTAGCTGTGAGTTCTCTTGCACCAGTTTAGTGATTACAGTCAGTGCTTGAGTTGCGACCTTTTCTGCTGTAGCCGCTGTAGTTGAGGTGACTTCCAATTTGGCATCTTGCTCTGCAAATCGCTTTAGAATCGACTACATCTTCAGGTCGATTGCTTGGACAGAAGATTGTAGTGCCTTCAGGCTACAGTGCGTCCTGTCTGTAGGTATGCTCCACAGCGCCCCTCCCCCCCGTTTTTCAGACACTTCTATAAGAGGTAGAAAACTAGACCATGATTGATGAGACTCAATGCAGCATTAAAATGTTTTCCTGTAATATCTTCTTCATGTAGGTTTTGCTGGTTCTACTGCAGAACACAGACACCAAAACAGAATTGCACAGCCAGCATTAGTACTCTAATGGTAAGTATCACTGTGAGTTAATGTTTTTCCTTTGCTTTAATATCCTCTCCTTTCTTTTAGTTTCCTTTCCTTTTCTTTCCACAACTTTCATTCACAAAAATTCCTTCTTGTTTTCCAGGTGCTCTCTGTGGACTGACATAATTTGCTTGGTGAATCATCAAGCACATCGTTACAACAAATTCAGGCACAAGGAATACCTGTAAAGATAAGGAAGAACAGCAGAGTCAGTGATTAAGAAATGAAATTAATTTACCAATTATGGTACAGAAACAAGTTGACTCGCCACACCCTAAAAAAAAAAAAAAAAAATACTTACCTTCATGGTTGAACAATGTTGAGTATGAGTCAGACAACAGCATCTAAGTTGTATCTGTCCAGCAATATGTCATATGCATAAATAACTGAAAATCAATGACAGAGAATTACGAATATATTAGACTTTGAACAGGGGCAATAACCCCCCTCCATTACAATGAAAAGAAAACAAAGGTACTTACCTGTGCAGTATGTCTATATGCCATCATGAATCCAGAACCACACCAGCAAGAGGCCATTTCTCTGACTTTGGAACAGCAGCACGAGCAGCATCAAAGCACCCTCTCCATCGGCAATAGTGTTTCTCTTGCAAGCTTCACATATGCTTTGCACCGCCTTCTGTGGTGTGTGAGGCAACAGTATTTGACTGAAAAGATACATTTTCTTTGGGGACACGTTCACATTTCTGGCAAAGTGCTAGTGGTGGTGGTGGCAGGGTAGCAGGCCCAAAAATGTTTAGTATGATAAATATGTTTTGTTCTCTTGCAAGCTTCACATATGCTTTGCACCACCTTCTCCAGTTTGTGCGGCAACAGTATTTGAAATGAAAAGATGTGTTTTCTCTCTGGGGACACAACTTTACATTTCTGGCAAAGTGCTGTGGTGGCGGGGTAGCAGGCCCAAAAATGCTTAGTACAATAAATATGTTTATGTTCTCTTGCAAGCTTCACATATGCTTTGCACCGCCTTCTCTGGTGCGTGGGACAACAGTATTTGACTGAAAAGATGCGTTTTCTCTCTGGGACACAACTTCACATTTCTGGCAAAGTGCTGGTGGGGGTGGAGGTGGTAGTGGTGGGGTAGCTGGTCCAAAAATGTTTAGTACGATAAATATGTTTCTGTTCTCTTGCAAACTTCACATATGCTTTGCACCACCGTCTCTGATGTGAAAAGAAGAGTTTTCTCTCTGAGGACACAACTTCACATTTCTGGCAAATGCACTAAACATATTAAGTGCTTAAAACAGATTTCTGTTTAACTTCTCAGTAGAATAGCTCATTTTTGTGTTACGGTTTGCACTTCTTTGGGTGGTTGGCAGTTGCAAACAACACAACTACCAGTCACGCACCATCACATACCATGGGGACACAATTTATGTAATGTGGCAAATACTTGACATTTGTGGATAGAAGGAGTGAGCCCACATGATAAACCAGTGAAAAAAATGAAAGGAATATGATTCATCATGTGTAAAATGGATTAAAGAAATAACAGAACTGGAGAAGCAAGGGACATCCAAACGAAACTAAACAATACTAAAAAAAGAGGACAGAGAAAACAGACCTTAAAACAACAGGTTTTTTTTTTTTTTATATTTTTGGGGTGTTTTTTATTTTTAATTGGGGGGGACTACAGAGTGGAGAAATTAAGAACACAGATGACAGAATAACTACATATACACCAAAATAAAACTTGAAACAGAACAACTCAGACCACTCCACCAGCAGCGCCAGAAGACGAGCCATGCCCAGGGCCACCCCCACCAGCCACGCAGCTCGGACAGGAGAGCGAGGATCCTCTCACGGCCAGACATGACACTGTCAAGCTGATCCATCACCTGCTGCTGGGAGGTGTTCAATTCTTGGCGCAGAGCATTCATCGCAGCCCACAAAACAACAAGATGGCCATTTGTGACTGGTGCCATGGAGTCATCACTGCCACTGTCATAACGGCACTGTTGAGGTACACCAGAAGTACAGCTGTGGTTCACATCATGCCTGCCACACAGTTGCTGACTCGCTGTTGGCACTGCGGCAGCACCGCCGATCTCATGCTGCTCCACATTTCCCCCGGGGCCATCATCACCACCACCATTACGAGATGCAGCCACATCATGCTCTTTGGCCCTCCACTCAGTGAGGTGGTGAATGCGGAGGTGCGTCCTCTGGCTGCCGATCCCAAGATGGCTCCCTTTTTTGCCACGCCTCACACACCGCCCACACACCTTACAGATGGCCACCGTCTCATCTGCAGGGTGCATATCTAAAAAATCCCACACCACAGAGCGTTGCAGGACTGGGGGAGCACCAGAAGAGGAGGTGGCAGGCTCCTGCTGGGGGGAGGAACTTGTGGCTGCTGCTGCTGTTGTTCCTGCTCCTGTGGTTCATCTTTTTCTTGCTGCTGCTGCTCTGCAGCAGCAGAACTCCCTACCTGAGTTGGGGGAGGGGGGCCACAGTGTCTTTTAAAAAACACACACCTGCTAAGACGTGGGCGCCTTACTGGTGCTCCAGCACCACCCAGTCTGGACTCAGTCCGGATGCTGCCCCTCCATCACAAACAGAAATGCAAAAAAAATGAAAGAAAAAGACAGTAAGAACTCAGAAAAAAGAAGTATACACTACACAAATTTATAAGATCATAAAGTACAAGTACAGCAAAGAAACATAAGGATTAAAACTAAAAAAGGAGTAAAATTTTCAACTCTCTAAATGAGAATGAGATATATAAAATGCTCTGTCGCCTAGGCTCTGTGAGTCAATCACACTGTCTCCACTCTCCTTCGCTACAACTGCTGAAATGAAAGTGAAACATTCACTTCCTGCCTGCCTGGAGTCTCCCATAAGATATGCAGTAAGAGAATCATGTGACAAACCATGTTTTCATTAACTTCAAAGTTACTAATAAAGTTAGCCACCCAGTGGCGCTGAGGGCTGAGTGCTGGAGCGCCACACCTCGCGCCACTGGGGTCAGCAGGAGGAGGAAGGTTTATCATCTGAGGACAGCTCTCCCTTTCCTAGGGAGGGTTCTGGGGTTGTGCCGCTCTGCAGCAGCACCTGGTGATGGTTGGGTGCAGCACAAGCAGCGGTGACGCGTACAGTGGGGAGGAGCTTGGCGAGCGGCGGCATGCTGTGCCCAGCCACCACTGCACGTCCAAGCTCCTCGGGGACCAACAAGCAGAAAGACCCCTACCACATCTGTTGAGATGATGGGGGTTTCAGGGATGCAGCCCACATCCCAACACTGGCCCTGTGCTCGGAGGCCTCTACGGCCGACCTGCCATCCAGGTAAGGCCTCTCTAATCCCAGAAAGGCTGTTGTGGGAGTAAGGCCCGGCCCGGGGGTGTGATCCAGGGGGCTAGGTCTGCCTGGGTGGTCGAGGGAGTCCCTCAGAGGGGATACAGGTTTCAGGCCGGGAGTAGAGGCTGCCATCGAGAGGACACCCTGGAAGGACACCTGAGTGTGGAGGCGAAGAAACAGAATTTGGGAAAAAAAAAAAAAAAGGAGAATAACAAAGTCGAAGTTGCCTTCAAAGATAATCAGTGAAGTTTTGGCATCAGATTAAGACAATTACATTCGAAGTTACTAAAAAAAGTCAAAGTTAACCAGCGAAGTTTCCCAGGGAAGATTTACAGCCAGAGAGACCATTTCCACAAAGGTTTCTGCAGGATGAATTTGATGACTTTGTGGGAACTTCGCCAGCAGATTTAAACTTTGGAACATCTCTAATACAGATCCATATTGCCCAGTGGAAGTACTCTAAGCATGAAGGTCCATGCTGAGACCCAAGAACCACGGTAGATCATTATCAGAAATGGTAAGCATAAACTAGCATATTAAAACCAGCCAACAAAATAGGCAAAATAAAAATCAACTTGTAGAAGTTGATGATAATGTGAATTTTAACATGAAACTCCCAGTGCCCAGACTTAAGTCCAGCTGTATATCATTGATGACATTCGATACCTTGGAGGGCAGCTTCTGTCTCCAGAACAGATATGGAGCTGACTATGAGGGGGGCGTGTGTAACGGAACAAGATCACACAGTTGGCACCATCACTGCCAACTTGCAGTGAGAAAAGAAGGTATGGAGACTCACTCCTTCAAAATTATTTATTACTTGGCTGACCACAAATCAGGAGCTGGCATTTCGTGGCTGGTACATCACTCTGTCTGGGCTAATGTGGTTTCTAAAAAGGTAAGGATAATATGCAGTCAAGATATGTACGGGAAGCACATAATGCTTATACTGGATTCTCATACTGGAGGACAGAGTAGTAGAAGACTTTAAAGCCCATATAACTACTCCCCACATAAGTGGGTCATTTACCATAATTTGCTAAAAGCTATGCATCAACCCTTTTCTTAAATATGTCTATTGACTCGATGTCCCCAATATCTCTTGGTAACCTCTACCATAGCCTACCAGATCTGTTTATGTAGGTGTAGTGTCTCATATTATTTTTTGCAGTTTTTATTTTAATGTGCTTTCCAGGTCTTCTCAGATACACAGTTTTCTTCTGCAACTTTACTCCATTGCATTACTTAAGTTATCATCCCTTAAGATTTTATACATACTCAACAAATCCCCTCTAATTCTCTGGTGCTCCAAGGAATGTAGGCCTGTCTTCTCCAGCCTGTTTCTATAACTATATTGTCTCAAATGTGCTATTATTTTGGAAAACAGTCTCTGTACTTTCTCAATTCTTCCTATTTCTCCAATTGTATATGGACGCCATATTTGTTATCCATAATCTAATATGGGTCTTATGTACGTCTTAAATAATGGGACCATGCAGGCTAAATTTTTACTCATAAAACTTCTTTTTATGTTTTTTATCATGAAGTTTGCTCTTCTAATGACTGATGTTTTATGTTCCTTAAAATTCAACTTGTCATCTATCCATATGCCACAGTCTTTCTCTAGTTTAGTTATTGTTAATGTTTCACCCAGAAGTATATATTTTTGCTTTGTGTTGTTTTTACCAATGTGCATCACTTTACACTTAAGACTAAAAGACATTCCATTTTTGACCGATCATATCACAATCATTTTCAGATCTTAGTTTTCTTTTTCTTCCGTATTAACCATCCCACCCAATTTGATGTAATCTGCAAACTTAACTATTTTATTAACTATACCCAAGGCCCTTGAATTCTGCGGTTCTTGGTTATGAATTTGCATAGAATTTGCATCATGCCGCAGAATATATATAGTGCCACAGAATTCATTGTTTTGGTGAATTTTCATAAAAATATACTGTTTTTCCATAGTGTCAGGCTTTCTTTCCCACCTCGCTTATCCTGAAGCCCTCCTCTGTGCTCAGCATATGATGTCATCGATGACATCACATCATATTTAGCCAATGACAGGACTGCATTCTGCCACAGAAATGAATAAAGAATGCCACAGAAATCAGAAAATGCTGCCGCAGAAATCAGAAAATTCTGCCGCAGAATACCAGGGGCCTTGACTATACCGCCTTGCAGATCACTAATGAATAATGCAAACAATGCAGGGTCCAACACGGATCCCTCTGACACCCCGCTTGCCACTTTAATTGGATTGGAATATTTCCCACACACCAGCACCCTCTGTGTCCTGCCCCTCAACTAATCACCAGTCCAGTTAACAATTCTCTTGTCTATTCCGATGTTTACTAGTTTTCGTAGTAAACCATGATATGGGACTTTATCAAATGCTTTCTGGAAATCCAGAAAGATTATATCCATACATCTGCTGTTATACATTTCTTTATTTATGGGTTCATAGAAGGTTAGCAAATTGGTAGTACAACCCCTGTTTTTCTTGAACCCATGTTGCATGTTATCATTGAAACCCAATAGGTTCAAATTTTCTTTGAGCTTGTTTTTCACTATTAATTCCGTTATTTTACTCAGGATACATGTCAAACTGACAGGTCTATAATTTGATATCAGAGACTTATCCCCTTTTCTAAACAGTGGTACTACTGTAGCCTTCTTCCAATCATCTGGTACCTCTCCACTAGTTAATGAAGCATTTATCAACATGATTAGTGGCTATATAATATATTCTGCTGTCTCATGTAGTAACTTACGGTTGATGAGGTCTGGACCTGCGGATTTACTTGTTTTTACCTTTTTGAGCAGTTCACAAACTTCTCCTGATGTCACACTTAAGGACAATGTGTCATTTTTATTTACATTATCCACTAGCTGTTCCTTATCCATTATTTTAAAGACAGTACCAAAATACTCATTAACATTTCTGGCCAATGATATTGCTTCTACTATTTCCTTATCATCAACAATGATGGGACCCAACTTACTTACTTTTTATTAATGGAATGCATATAGGCATAGAAACTTTTACCTCCAACCTTTACGTTTGCAACTTTATATTCCATTTTACTTCTTTCTAACCTGATCATCTTTTCAATTCTTTTAATGCTTCCTTATACCTTTTTATCATACAGTTTCTCTTTCTGCATCCTTTTGAATGCCTTGTTCATTTTTACCTAATCTCAATATTTTATTTGTACACCACATTGGCTTCTTGCCTTGCTTATTGCATAACTTTTTATTGGGGACAAAAGCATTCTTCAACTGTAATAATTTCTGTTTTATTACAATTCACATGCTGTTAACACTAGTGCCTTTCATTTCCTTATGCCAGTCCCAATTTTGTAGCTTACAGTTTATTCCTGTGAAATCTGTCTTGTTATAATTTTTAATTATTGTTAATCCCTTATGGTCCTTACTATCTTTCTTTTAACCATGGATTCCACCATATTGTGATCGCTATTGCTCAAGTGCTCCCTAATGTTATTCTTATTGATCAAGCTTTCTCTGTTGGTTATTAATAAATCCAGAATATTACTATCCCTAGTAGGCATATACATCAGCTGTTTTAACCCCACTGACTTCATCATTTCCACAAAATGATTTTGCTTTGGATTTAGTCTTTGATCTTGCCCCACTTGATCTCGGATAATTGAAGTCTCCTGTGATATAATATCCTAACTAAGGCAATTTCTGATATTTCATTTTCTATAGCCCTATCGTTCTCTCTGTGAGCCTGGTGGCTTAAAAATACTCCCAATAAGATATTTCTATCTGAGAGTCCAGTTAGTGAGAGCCAGAGGGACTCATTGTTGCTATCTGTTGATCTCTTATATGGTAGAGCTTTTTTTTTGCATCATTTGTTTATTGATTTTTTCAACATACATGACAGACACAACATACACAAAGATAGACCCATAACTTATATACATCAAGATCCAGTTCCATCATTTGACTGCAGACAAAAACAAAAACCAATCGTAAGAAATCACATATACAATTATTCCCAGTATAGACCAGATGAACTAGGGGATGGAGACCCTTCCATTTTCATACAAGGGTAAGTAGACTAATGAAGGGAGAGAGGAATAAACTCAGACCCATCCCTCACTCAACAGTATATTGTCCACCATTGACAAGGATGTCAGGTAGGGCCGCCAAGTCTTGTGAAAGAGCTCTTCTTTATCTTTTATGACATAGGTCATACGTTCCAGAGTAAGTGCCTGCAGTATTAAGACTTTCCACTGGGAAATAGTAAGTTGTATAGCAGACACCCATGTATTAAGAATACAATGCCTAGTCATAAACAGTACCACCTCAACCACCTCTGGACAGGAATCCATTCCTCCTCCCAGCATCTTCCACTCCAAATAGGAGCAACAAAGGGGACATTGGGAGCTGCCTCCCACTATGCCCTGCAATTCATTTTATCACATCCCTCCAGAATTTTTTAAGACAGGGCAAGTCCAGAAATAATGGTAATAGGTTGCTAAGTTATTATTGCATCTAGGGCATACAGGGGACACTGCAGGATTATATTTGTGAACCACGAGTGGTGGACAATACAATCAATGACAGAATTTATAATAGGATTCCTTATATTTATTACACAGCAGTATACCCTGATGGAGTTGGGATATCAGTCTCCAATTCTCCTCTGATATACAGAGCCCCCAGTCCCTCTCCCATAGTTGTCTGGTTTTCTATGTTTTATCTGGAAGCAAAGCTTTCCCTTCCTTAGCCATTCTGCGAATTGTACCTTTTGGGTTTTTCTGTCCCACCAGAATAGAATGTTCTAAATGTTCCCACATGGGGTCCCCCCCCCGAAGTCTACCAAGGATGTACAATATGCCCTAACTTGTAAATATCGAAAATAATGTTGATGACCCAAACCTGTCCTAGCCTGTAGATTCTCAAAAGAATCCAACTCTGTCTGGGTAAAGAGATGTTTTAAACATAGGATGCCTTTCTCCCCCCACTCTCAATATCCTGCATCCTCCAGACCTGGTAAAAAAAAAAAAAAAGGGTTCCCCTCCAAGGGTAAGAGCTGTGTATCCTCTTGTCCCACCCCTTTCTGTTTACTCAGTGTTTTCCAACTTTCTATTACAGTCCTGCTCAAGGCGTTTGGGTTTGGTAGGTTAAGGTGTGCCTGCCAACCTCGCATAGATAGATACACTGATATCTTACCCGGGCATCCCCTTTCTTCTAAATCGAGCCATCTTGCTTCTCTGGGTCTGCCAATCCAGTCTTGTATGTAACGGCAGTGTATAGCCATGTGATAAACCCCCAGGTCTGGAAACTGGAGACCTCCCCTCTCCACAGAGGCTTTAAGCCTAGCCAAGCTCACTTTCAGGCGCTTACCTTGCCAGGTAAAATCCGAGAAGGCCTTCTCCAACCTCTTGATGTCAGCCGTCCGTAACCCTACATGCAGCATCTGGAGGGATAAAGTATTCTGGAAGGACATTCATTTTAATTAAATTTATTCTCCCTAACAATGAAATAGGGAGTTTATGCCACCTGGTCAAATCTGCAAGTATAGTTTGTAGGAGTGGAATATAGTTAAGACCATATAAACTTCCAATATTACTCCCCACTTTTATACCCAGATATGTAAATGCCCCTTGGACTGTTCTGAAACCCCACTCTGATCCCTGTCTTGTTTCTAGGTCTACAATCTCACCAATCCTTATCTCCTCAGATTTCTCCAAATTTAATTTATAACCAGAAAATTTAGAAAAGGCATCAATCAGTGCTAATAATTGGGGCACGGATCGAGACGGCTTAGTTACATGTAGTAGCATGTCATCAGCATATAATGACAATTTGCACTCCCCTCCCATCCTCCCCACCACTCCTGAAATGTCTGGGCTGGCTCGAATGGCAATAGCCAAAGGTTCAAGCACCAGGGCAAATAGAAGGGGCGAAAGTGGGCAACCCTGTCGTGTACCCCTACCTTGTGTAAAGCTATCAGAGAAGGTGCCATTAATTAAAACCTGTTCCCTAGGGCTCCTATACATCTGTCGGACCAATCCAATAAATTCTCCACCCAGACCAAACCGGGCCAAGACCTCCATCAGATATGGCCATTCCACGCTATCAAACACTTTTTCTGGGTCCATTGATAGGACGTTCACTGGCTCCCATCCATTTCCGGCCCCCCATATCACATTTAGAAGAGTTCTCATATTATGATAGGAATGTCTGTCTCGAATAAACCTGGTCTGGTCTGGGTGAATTATCCCCGGCAACAGTTTTTCCAACCTAGTGGCCATAATCTTGGCCATGATTTTTGAATCACAGTTTAAAAGGGATATTGGTCTAAAGAAGCACACTATATAAATCCTTCCCCGCCTTTGGAATTAGGCAAATAGTTGCCTCCCCACAAGAGCGTGGCAGCTCTCCCAGCTCCTCCCAGGCTTCCCTAAACACTGCCTCCAAATGTTCGACCAAGTGAACTTGCATCACTTTATAATATTCAGCTGGAAAGCCATCTGGTCCACTAGTCTTCCCTCTCTTAAGGACTGCAATAGCTTTAACTATTTCTTCCTTAGTTATTACAGAGCCTAGTCAAATTCTCTGGGCCTCCATAATCTGGGGTATTTTAAGTCTATTCAAAAATTCAGACATTCCATGTTTCCCTGTCCCAGTTTCAGACTGATATAACTCTTGATAAAATCTCATGATGCTCTCTCCAATAGATTTTTTATCCTTCTGGAGTATACCATCTCCTCCCTTAATGGCATGTATCAAATGTGTTTCACACTTTCCCCTTATTAAGTTACCCAACATCGTTCCTGGCCTATTGCCCCATTCATAAAAATGTTTACGCACAAAAAGGCAAGTTTTCTTTGCCTCTCCCATTAATATATTATTTAATGCCTCCAGAGTGCCTGCTAATAACTGGTATACATCATCTCCTCCCTCCCCTCCCCCCCTAGAGGTACCTTTCTTTCTAAAACTCTAAGCCTCTGCTCCAAGTTCATCTTACATTTCTTAACTTTCCTTTTATGATGTGCCACATAACTGATTATAGCCCCTCTCATGAACACTTTTCCAGTGTCCCAGAAATAGCCCTGGAGGGGGCCGTCTCTAAATTAGCCTGCACGTACTGCTTCCATTGTTCCTGCATATGCTCTTTAAATTCTTTATTTGCTAACAGATAATTAGGAAATCTCCATTCAATATATTCTCGGTCTTCCCTCCTCCATTGCAAGGTCGTTATGACCATGGCATGGTCAGAAATATGGACTGGACTATGTTTAATGCATGCAAGACGAAAATACCAGGCCCGAGGTAGGAACAAATAGTCCAGCCTGGACCAGGTGCAATGGGGGTGCGAAAAAAGGTATATTCTCTGACAGTGGGATTAGCTGTTCGCCATCCATCAATAATATCGAAATCAATCATACCGTCCATCCAGCCCCGAATGGCCCCTTTAGGGGTTCCCTTACCCTCTGAATGATCTAACACTAGACTGAGCAAACAGTTCATATCTCCTCTCATTATTAAATTTGGAAATTGTTCTTCAGTTAACAGATCCATAAGAGCTCTATAACATAGTGGGTCATGAACAGCAGGTGCATATATACTCCCAAATGTGACTTTTTCCCCTTGTATATTCCCCACAACAAATACATAGCGCCCCTCAGCAGGATCTTTTACAACTCGCTCCATCTGAAAGGGCACCTTTTTATGTAGGAGAACAGCCACCCCTCATTTGTGAGAATTAAAAGAGGACACATAGCATTCCCCAACCAACTCCACTTCAGTTTAATATGTTCTTGCTCTGTAAAGTGGGTCTCCTGAAGGAGGGCCACTTGAGCATTTTGTCGCTTCAGGGCAGTCAGCAACATCGCGCATTTAACTGGGGTGGCTATTCCCTAACATTCTATGAAACTATTGTCAAATCTCTCAAGCTAGCCATGATTCAGGCTGCTGTAACTTCCCCAGCCAGTATCTATTACAAACATTCCAAGATTCCCCATCTCCGGTCTTTAAAAGAATCTTTAGATTGGGTATACATTTGGATCTTAGAACTAGTAAACTACAGAATAACACAAACATTACCTATGTACAGGTCTTCCCCTCCCCCACCCCCACCCCATTGTAACAGTAGCTGCCAAAGGCAGAGATTTCACATCCTTCCCCATCATAAGACTGAGACATCTCCCTCCCTCCCTCCCTCCCCGCAAATGTGTAAAGAATACAGTGCATTCCCCTTCCTCCAAACCATCTAACATGTGTAGGTGATCAAAGTGAGTAAAAATACAGAAGAAGAAAGGGGAAAGAGTAAAAAGAAACGTTCAGCTTTACCGCCCTCAACATATGCTAATAAATCAAACTTATTTAGCAGGGCAACCAAATAAAGGGAGAAACATGTCAAGGGAGGTCGGTATGGCTCAGGGCAGAGCATGCCCGAGCAGAGAGCATACAACACAGGTCAGCAAAAGACGTTGCATCTCTCCTCCTCTCCCCCTCACAACCGCACCCCTCCCTACTGCTCCTCCATATACCAATTCTCCCTTCCCTTTGATTTTCTTCCCTTTTATATATACAGGAACCATCTGAAATACTGCAATATATCCCCTTAACTATCATTATATTCCCATCAAAATAAAACAACTCTGAGAAGAAAAACAAAAACTTTTCAGTCTCTCAGCAAGTGCAGAACACTCCAATAGTCTCTCTTTTCACATCCCTTACTTTGGTTTTCCAGGGAGGAGAAGCGAGCAATCTGAGGGAAGAGGAAGGGGAGAACAAGAAGAAGCACCAGCTTCAGGCCTTCTCAAAAATCAATTATCTCCCCCATCCTTCCAGATATCCCAGATCAGTCCAATCTCATCTAACGCCATCCATCCAAAAAAAAAAGAAACCATCCTGCACAGCAACCAGTCCCTTGTTTCTGGTGCATCCATCACAAAACAGTACTTAATCACATATCCTGTCCCAAATTCCAGCACGCCCAATGATTGAGCCAAATCCACAGGAAAGAAAATTCCACACAGATCAGCATTAGGTAGCATCACCACATTTTCTTCTTGAGGTCTCAGACAAACACCTCAGCCTTCGGTACCTCCCAGAATGAAAAAACAGCCCCTCTGTGCTTAATTTTGAGGGTTGCTGGATACAGCATATACCACTCCACCTTGGCTTCTTGCAACTGCGCCATCAAAGGATTGAAGGCCCTATGGCGTTTCAACAGCCGAGCTGAGTAATCTTGAGAGAGGAACAACTTGTGCCCTTCATGTTGTAGCCCAGGATTCTCCCTATAAGCTTTCAAAACTGGCTCTCTATCAGGATAATTATGAAATCTCATAATTATTTGTCTTGGAGGTTGATTCGGTGCAGGTTTAGGCATAACTGCTCTATGAGCCCTCTCAAGTTTAAGACGACCATTCTTTGGTGAGAGTCCAAGGAGCTCAGGCAGTGTCTTGGCACAAAAGTCCATTGCATTCAGTCCTTCCATTCCCGCAGGCAGCCCTCATAGCCGCAAATTCAAGTGGCATTGATAATTCTCCTGGTAGTCAAAAAGTTCTTTAAATTCCTCCATTTCCTTTTTTAGAGCTATAATCTGTTCTGGCAGAGGAGATGTGGCATCGTCAATGTCAGAGATGCACTGTTCCGCCTCATTCAGCCTGGTAGCATGTGTAGCATGCAAGTCCACAAGTTCCTGCAGTTTGCGATCGAAATTAGTAGCCAGGCTGGTGAGCTTAGGCTCCAGGGCGGCCAACACTTGCTGGGTAACCTCGCGGCCTAATGCACTGACTTCCGCAGCTGAAAGGGAGATGTGGCCTGCATTTTCCACCTGTGGGGCTGGCGGTTGTTTCTTTGATTTTTCTCGTGGTTCATTAGCTGCACTGAAACCACATATTCATCCATCCTCTGTTCCTCCACAGGTTTCCTTTCTGTGGTTCGATTAGATTTCTGTAAAATGCAGTTTTATTCATTTATTTTGCAGCAGTACTAGGAGCTGGGAGAAGTGCGCTTTAGTCTAGCCAGCTCATTAGCTCCTCATATGGTAGAGCTTTGATATTATTGTTTATGTATACAGCCACTCCTCCACCTCTTTTCTTTACTCTGTTTGTATTGTACAGTTGCTAGCCCTCTATTTCTTTATTCCATGTGGTTTCCTCCTCCCACCATGTCTCTGTTATAATCCATATGTCAATGTTTTCTACCTGCAATAAGATTTCTAGTTCTGTCTTTTTCAATGTTAAGGCTCCTAGTATTTAGAGATCAGACTTTAACTTCTGCTGATTCCCTCCTCATTGTATTGCCTGCCTTGATGTCAGTGCTGAATCTCTCCATGTCAAAATTAAAGAGGATACATAACATTAGTAAAAATCAGTATGTTTTGTGGGGCTGACAGTATAGCCTGGAGGTTAGCATAACGAGCTGTGAATGAGCTTGGTACATCCAGCAGACCTGGGTTTGATTCCCATAGCCTTCACCTGTATACTGACTGACACACTGAGCAAGTCACTTAACCTCCTCAGTGCTCCTGGGTCATCCCTGAAAGCAGGCCTTGTGATTTTTAGACCTTATATCCATTCAAATAATATACTACATACCCCTTTATACTGTTAAACTGCTATTTCAAAAGTAAGTGAGGAAATTGAAATAGTTACCAGTCTAAATCCTAACTGTGTCCCAAACTGCACCTACCACCATCATAAATGCCACTATGGGCTGGCCTATCAGCAAAGCAGAAGGGTTACCATTCGCGATGCTGGCAAAATTTGTGATGTTGACAGACAGGGTTCGGGAATGAGCTTGGGATGGTGGGGGCTGGCCAGGGGGACGTGGACTGAGCATCTCACCTGGCACTCTCTTCCTCCTAGGATTCTGCTGCAACACTGCCACCTGGGGGACCACAGGTGGTGGTGCAGATAGAATATCTTGAGGGAGGGGACGACACAGCCTTGTAAAGAGAACAGCCACATGGAGACCTCACCAGCTGCACCTCTGGGGCTGGAAGAAACAAAGCAGAAAAACCTCCAGAGTGTGGCAGCCGCATACTAGGGTCCCACCACTCTGACTGTCCTCTGTCCTTACACTTGCAGACGGGATTCCTGCCAGATTCCTAGATGGAATCCATGGAGCAAAGTGCCTTGAACCCCATGAGGACAGACAGGTAAATGCCAGAAAAGGAGTTGGATGGGGCTGGGTGGTTGCCAGGCAGAGAGAGGCAGTCCGGTGACCAAGGGATAAACAATATTAAAAATGTCACTATTTACCCCCAAACAAAACAATCCAACTCACAGACAGTGGATCAGCCGCTAGAAAACTTCTCTGGTCAGTCCATGCTCACTGCCTCAGCCGCATCTTTCATTCCAAAGTACTGCCAAGCCTTTGTCAGCAAATTACCTGCATCTTTAGGGTCACCAAATCAGTTTAGCTTTTCAGAAAATACTGGTTTTTGTATCACAGCAAGTGAAGCCAGTGGGATGCTCCCAGTTCATGAAGAGTAGCCCAGATGGTATCAACCACCTTAACGCAATCCCAAATGGCAAATCTCAAATCTTAGAAGATCCAAACATGGGCCCCCTCTGACATGGAAAGAGATCCAGTCTGCCTCAGTGCTTGCAGTATCTGATTCCATTTATGCACTCCCGCTTTGTTAAAAAATGTGGCAACTATTTTGGCTTTCATGTCACTTCCTCAGAGTGGCTCTCTCCATAGGCAGGGGTTCCAACTCCAGCATGTCAATAAGCCAAGACCCAGCATAACTGACTTGAGCCACTTCTTGCAACATCTCTGGTAATCCCATAATGCATATGTTAGCAGAACAAGCCTGGCTTTCTAGATTTTCCAGGCAGTACCTGAATACCTTGCTTTCTTTTATTAGTCCCGTAATTGTCGCTGTTCTTTTAGCCATAGTCCCTGATGCCTCCTCCTCCTCCTTGGCCACTGTTGAGGAAACTTGAGTTTCTCAAACTAGGTCAGACCTAAAGGAAGACTACTTTCTTGTCCAGGTTGATCAGTCTATGGTCCAGCACTTTTACCACCAATAAAGCATCATGTAAAGTAGGCTCCAGTTCTACAGATTCTGTTGATATGAAAAGTTTGGGCCCACATCTCACAACAGTGACCAGCTGTTCTCACTTACTGCTTCTATCCAGAGTCTGTTGTCTCTAGATCCCCATTCTGCAAGGTTTCCAAACACTTAATGTTGTGCAGATGAATGTGTCATCAATGTTCTGGGTTAAAATAAATAAATACAATCTGTGACACTTATTGCCTGGTTTCAACATTTAGTAAGAATGCCTTGAGGAGCTCAAGTTAGGCATGTCTTGTCTCAAGGCTGCAAACTCTGCCCTCTGGAGGCATATGTCCTTAACCCTTGAAAAGCCAGATTGTTGCCATTTGCTGCGCTAAACAGCATCAAGTTTCAGTGGTTCCAGGGGCAAACTGTGGGAGATGGGAGGTTCCACTCAAGCTACAGTATATTCTCAGTGACTCATTTGATGCAGCTGGTATCTGCTCCTATGGTGTTCTGCATGGGAGAGGGCATGCTACAGCCCATTGATTCCCACTCTCGATCCTTCTGGTGTGGTTAGTGGTGGCTCCAGCCATGGGAAGGTGTAGCAGATGGATCCAATTTCCACGTAAGCTGTGGGGAAAAAATCCTGTGCTGGTCCTTAGTCCTGTGGGTGGCCCAACTGGCTGTCGCCACCTGCTGTACTAAATGGCACCAAGTTTCAGTGGCTTGACTGGTTAACTGCCAATTTAATTTGATTCATATAGATTGGGTTTGACTGGTTTGGACTCCTGCAGGTAAGTACGTGTGTTCAGCAGACAGGGAAGGACTTGAGGTTCGGTTCCTCAAGTCCTTCTGATTGTGCTAATGTTTTCCTTTAGCGTGCATAAATCTGTACTATTGATATAATCATTCCAGCTGAACATTCAGTGGTTATTCTGAGGATCTGGGGATTTCTGGGTGGGGGCATGTGAATGCCACAGGGATGTTTAAAATACATAACAATTGTATTCTTCTTTTACATCCTTTGTCTCCCTCCTGCCATCCCCTGGTCCCAGGGGTACTCCTCTAGCCCCACCACCGACCATCTTGCAGACTTAAAGGTTGATCACCACTTGGACAGAACCTTGTAGGTAGGTGGCCTGCCATGAGGATGGATTGTGTGGTGCCTGCGGCAAGTGCTGGAATGAGCTGAAGCATTTTCCTCCACTGTTTCTTCCCCAGGGCATCCATGAGCAATGCCAGTGTCTGCTGACACCCCCAGCCGCTTACTGCTGCCCTCACCAGTGCTACCACCAGGCCTCTGCCAGGTGGACATCACGTGGAGAGAAGTAGGATTCCCAAACTCCCAAGAGAGTAAAGCTGTCCATGGAACACCATACTCCCTTCCTGGCCAGCCCTCAACAACCTGTACTGATTCCTCAACACGGATCCCTGGCATCACAAGCTTTAGAATTACCACTGCGCCAATTTGACAGATAATTCAACATTTTAAAGTTTTATTACCTTCCTCATTGTCTTTGCTGGGCTTCTTTATCCTTTTCTTGTAAGAAACAAAAATCATGATTTTTTTTTTGTAAAAATAGTACCATATATGATAGAATCCACAGCTTCCATGAAAAAAGTGTAGCCTGAATTCTGGCCTCTAGGGCTGGGATATTCAGACCACGCCAGGCTGTGGCGCAAGCCTAGGCGCAGTGCAACTGTGATGCGCCAGGGCGTGACCTGGGCGATATTCAGCGGTGATGTGCCATGGCGCCAGCGCAAGTGGCAAATGAGGAGCAGGGGGATGCGCCAGCGCAAGTACGGTTGCGCTAGGCGCAGGAACCGCGATATTCAGCAGTGGGTATGCAAATGGGGCCATTATGCATGCAATGTGCAAATGGGGCATTCACATGTCATTATGGCCCCATTTGCATGCAGGTGCGCCGATCCCCGGCAATTTGCGTCTGACGCCCTGCCAGGTTGCAGTCATCGGGGACCGACGCCCCTGCCCCTCGGTGGCAAAGCGCCCCAACGCCCGTTTGCGGGCATTTTAAAAATACGGTCATCCCTGGTGGTCCAGTGGACCATCTCCAGCCCAGTCGCGGGCTTTGTAATAAAAGTATTATCCCTCGTGGTCCAGTGGACCTGCTCCCTAGCCCAATCGCGGGCTATATAATAATAATATGATCCCTGGTGGTCCAGTGGAACGAATCCTGCTCGATCGCGGGCTTATAATAAATGAATAACTCCCTAGTGGTCCAGTGGACCAAATCCTGCCCGATCGTGGGCCCATAATAATTAAATATATCCCTGGTGGTCTAGTGGACCCGCTCCCAAGCCCGATTGCGGGCTTAGTAAATGAAAACACCATGGTGGTCCAGTGGTACCCCCCTCCCCACCCGCTCACCGAGACCCACCACCCCGCCCCCCGCCGGTCAGCGGCGGGCGGCGCTCCCCGCCAAGTCGCCCGGCTGCCTGCCCGACTGACAGCGTACAGTACAGCTATCGCCCATTGAATCCACAGCATGGGCCAATGGGTGTGCAGAACCATACTGTACTACACAGTCCCAATATGTGAATGGATCCATTCACATATCAGGACTGTGTAGCCGGCACGTTCTGCACGCCCACTGGCCCATGCTGTGGAACAATGGGCATACAGCTGTACTGTACGCCGTCAGTTGTGGGCTGCCGGCGGCTTGCGGCGGGCGCTGCCACCCGCCACTGACCGGGGAGCGGGGTGGTGGGTCCAGGGTGGGTGGGAGGGGTACCACTGACCACCATGGTGTTTTTATTTACTAAGCCCGCAATCAGGCTTGGGAGTGGGTCCACTGGACAACCAGGGATATATTTATTTATTATGAGCCTGCGATCGGCAGATTTGGTCCACTGACCACCAGGGAGTTATTAATTTATTATAAACCTGCGATCGGGCAGGATTCATTTACTGGACCACCAGGGATAATATTGCTATTACATAGCCCGCGATCAGGCTGGGGAGCAAGTCCACTGGACCACCAGGGATAGCTTTGGAGTTGCTAAGCCCGTGAACGGGCGTGGGGGGCGACGCCTGGTCTGTGGCTCCCGTGGTCGGGTGGCCACCCACAGCTGGCGGCTGCCGTGTTGCACTCTGCAATATGGCAGCTCACCTGTGGGTAGCCAGTCCTTGCTCCAGTTTTTGTTGGATGGATCTTTGCGCCCCCCTGTGCAGCGCAAGGCGGGTGTGTGCCTGCATATGCGCCGCACATCCCGGGCTGAATATCGGGACATGAAGCATATCATGCGTGGCGCTCCCCGCACTGCATCTACATATTATTATAGGTGCTGCCTCTACGCATCGGGATATTTGTGTGGCACATGTTCCCTTTGAATATCGCCTAGGGGTGATCAGGTGGGTTGTGCATGGTGCAACTCTGTTGAGCCATGCGCAACCCCTTGAATATCCCACCCTATGTGTATTAACCAAGCGACTCGTATGATAGTATAAAAAGATAACATGATGCCAGGGAGTATATGTTCATGTGTTAATCAAATGACTCCTGCTATTTCAGTCATGGTATCCGGGCTACTGTATGTGTGAAATTATGTGTTGCTTTTTTAGTTTTCAGGGAAAAGCTGAACTGTGATGCTGCAAGATCTACTGATGTTCTTCTGACTTACTAATAAGTCAAAAGAAAAATTACAACCAAATAATAATAGCTTCTTGCCTCTCATTCAGGGACTTAGCAAAAGTACAGCTGGAGTTAAAAGATTATAGCACTCAAGGTCACATAGTACTGTAGTCATTTTTTTGTAAATGTATTTTTATTGAAATTTTCAACATATATCCTTTAGTGCACAGAAAAAACGCAGAATAACAGTACATAACATGTGATTATGAGTCAGCATTACTCTACACAGTTCCAGTATACACAGCCAGATATCAGACAGCACTGCCTTCACCCCTTTGGTACAGCATGAGGGCGAAGGTTACCAATGTATGTAACAACGAAACAGGCAATACTCTAAAACCGTATGCAATTCTTTAGAGAGACCTAGCACTCCTTTGTGCAGCAGAGGTGAAACCAGGCAGGGCCTGGGTCCCGCTACCAATGACCCAGGGAGGGAAGCAGGAAGGTCAGAATGGACTCTAGGTCTATCATGTTCCCCCCTCCCCACACCCACCCCCACCGCTGATAAGCAGGGACCAACAAGAATGCTGGGAAAACATTTCTTCAGAAATGATGGCCCTTTCATTGTACAGAGTGGGCACTCAAGACATCATTTTTAGTAAACTCTGCTTTTTTTAAATGGCCACTGGCTAACAAGACATCAGATACCCCCCGCCCAGGTTACACCTTTCACACTCCAGCCAACATTAAGCAGAGGGCCACCTTTCTCTCTTAAACATAAGAATAGATTCAAGGGCTATCTGCGCAGTGGCAGTGCTG
Source organism: Neoceratodus forsteri (assembly GCA_016271365.2). NCBI lineage: Eukaryota > Metazoa > Chordata > Ceratodontiformes > Ceratodontidae > Neoceratodus > Neoceratodus forsteri. The sequence goes on from CM057456.1 coordinate 1,073,628,946, forward strand.
CCAGTCAAGACACCGGTGACCTGGGTTTGTGCCGGTGCCTGGAGCACTGAAGGGGTTCACAGGAGAAGACTGAAGCATCTTTGAATAAACTGTTCTCCTGGGATGGAATGGGAGAGAGAGAGGGAGGTAGGGAGGGTAGTGTAGCAAGCTGTGCTACGGCCACCTGGGTGACCACAGGAGGGCAGTGCAGCTGGGACAGCACTTGCATGGGAGAAGAGCATGAAAGCATAGTGTGCCCTGACACATGCACCATGCCTCTGCATCCTCAGGGTGTGTTTTAAGGAAAAACAGAAAAAGCAGGTCCCTCCAAAAGGATGAAGTGGCCAACCCGCTGGCCACCCAGCTGAGGAGCTCACAGCTCAGACTCTTCCTGTCTCTCCACCAATTTAAACAACTCCAACAGGTACACACCACAGCACTGATGGCTGCCCTCAAAGAAGGCTCCTCTAATGAGAGACTGGAGGACCCTACCTCACTAGGAATATGGCCTGGAGCTAAGGAGATTAAGGTAAGCAACCACCTGGGGCTAGAAGTGACACCCTCCAAAGGTGTCACTGGCTCAGTACTGGTGTAATCAGAAGGAATTCCACAAGGAAACCAAGTAAGGGCTATCCCTTTGATGCAGCAGTAGGACTACAACTTACAAAGTCCAATTATGTAAGAACTTCCGTAACAGTAAATCTTCAAGAGAACCTCTTTCATTAGGCCACAACTGTAGAACTACAGTCGCTAGGCACTGGGACCACACGGAAATGTTTTTGCTAGCAGTCTTCTAGGGGCCACTCTCAACGACATCATACATTGATGTCCTCAGCATGTAAACATGGGTAGCCCCGTGCCCTCCTCGGTTCCCAGCTGGAGATCATACACAGAGGACCTCCTCCTGGGGAACCGAGGAAAGCTAGAGGTTCCTGGAACCAGGTAAGGTGAAACAGAAAGTGAACCGTCCTGGGGGAGAGAGAGAGAGAGAGAGAGACAGAGACAGAGACAGAGAGAGAGAGAGAGAGAGAGAGAGAGACAGAGAGAGAGAGAGAGAGAGAGAGAGAGAGAAACTGAGAAGCCCTGAGGCCAAGGGGGAACAGAAGTTGGGATGACATGGCCCGATGAAAGAGATTCTCTTGAAGATCTACTGTAACGGTAAGTTCTTACATGACTGCACTATCTTCTTCGAGGATATCTTTCATCCGGCCACACCTATGGAATGAGTCCCAAGTAGTACTGATAGAGAGACAATCTGGGTGGCTGGAGCCTATAGGCCTAAGAAAGGAGGCCCTGAAGCACTGCCATGCCAAAGCCTGCCCTTCTAGAGACAATGTCCAGACTGTAGTGTTCAATGAAAGTGTGGACAGTAATGCAAGTTGCAGCAGCACAAATTTCTACAGCTGACACATTCCTGAAACAGGCAACATAAGTGGCCATGCCTCTGGTTGAATGGCCACAAACACCCCCAGGAAGTTCCTTACTGTACTTCCTATAACACAAAGTAATACAGTTGGCCTACCATTTGGACAAGCACGGTTTAGAAACTGGTACACCCTCTTTTCCAGGGGCAAAGGAAACAAAGAGCTGCGAGAACTTCCTGCAGTCCCTTGTATGGTGAACATAATATCTAAGTATTCTATACATCATAGACTCGTGCCAGCAGAAAAGGACCACAGGCGGCCCATCGAGTCTGCCCCTTCTCCCCCTTACTCATCTCCCTTACCACTGACCCTCCCCTTCCCTCCCCTGCACAGCCCCATGTGTCTGTCCCATGCCCTCCTGAAACCTTCCACTGTTTCTGCCCCCACCACCTCCTCTGGCAGTCTGTTCCAGGCCTCCACCACTCTTTCCGTGAAGAAATGTCCCCTCATATTGCTTCTGTATCTTCCTCCCTCTAGTTGTAGGCTATGCCCTCTAGTTCGTTTCCTTTTTTGAAATCGCAATTTTATCCCTCCTTGTCCCTTCGGGGCTACTAAGGAGTCATCCTCCTGCTCTACCCACTTCCACCTCCGTGTCCCCCATGGAGCCTCGGATTACCCCCCCCCGGGCGGGGACAGGGTGAGGCCCTAACACCCCGAGCTACTCACTGTTTCATTGGTCCGGAGGTGGCAGGGCAAGCAGGGGCACACTGGAGGCACGCTCCATGCAGCCCATCTTCCCGGTCCTGGCAGGCATTTTCCCTTTTTCTCCTACCCCTACAGCGTAAGACCCAGACATCAAGGCGTTGAGCACCAACATCATGCTGCTGTGTAGCGGCCGCCCATCCCCTATTGTTAGGGGCTTGTAGTAAGTCATACAAGAGTGCGGGCTATGGCCTCAACCCTCCCCGGAGTAGGTGAGCTGTCGTGGGACGCTCAAGCCTATCTCCTCCCGGCTGACCCACCACTGACCCAAGTCCGCTCCCGAACCCAAGTCGCCGGTGTAGAGCAAGGTGTGGCATCCAGCACCTCAAACCTCAGCGTCACCGGGCCAGCTTTATGCCCTCTAGTTCTAGCCCACCTTGTTGATCCCCTTTACATACTTATAGGTCTCAGTCATGTCCCCTCTCTCCCTTCTAGCCTCCAATGTTTACAGGTCTAATTTCTTACATCTCTGTTTGTATGGCTTCCCCTGTATCCCATGCACCATTTTGGCTGCCCTTCTTTGTACTCTCTTCAATGCCTCTATATCCTTACGTAGGTGCGGTCTCCAGAATTGGACCCCATACTCCAGGTGCAGCCTCACCATGGTTTTGTAGAGAGGCATCAATACTTCCCCCTTCTGCTAGTAATGCCCCTCCCGATGCATGCCAGCATTCCATTTGTCTTCCTCACCACCTTGCTGCATTATTTACCCACCTTATGGTCGCCTTTATTATAACCCCACATCTCTCTCCTGTTCAGTTTTTTTTTTTACCCCCGAGTATACTGCCTGCTGGTTTTACACCCCAAGTGCTTCCTAATACACTTTCTGGCACTGAATTTCAGCTGCTAAGTTTGGCAACACTCCTCCAGAATCTTCAGGTCCCACCTCATGGCCTCCACCCCCACCCGTGGTGTCCACCCCTATTGCAGATTTTCATATCATCAGCAAATAGGCACACTCTTCCCTCCAGCCCTTCCATCGATATCCCCATGTAGATGTTGAAGATGAGGGGTTTGAATACTGACCCTGGGGTATCCCACCGTCACACCCTTCACCCTGGAGTGCACCCCATTTACTACCACTCTCTGGATTCTGCCTGCCAACCAGTTTTCTACCCACCTAGTTATTTCCCCGCCCACCCCTAGGCTATCCAGCTTATTCACTAGCCTTCTGTGAGGGACAGTGTTGAAGACCTTACTGAAGTCCAGATAGGCCATGTCCACCACCCCTCCCTGGTCAACCACCTGCGTCATCCAATTGAAGAACTCAATCAGGTTCATCTGACATGACCTCCCATTCATGAAGCCATGCTGCTTTTCATCCTGTAGGCCACTATCCTCCAGGTAGTCCACCACCCTTTCCTTTATAAGTGCCTCATCACCTTCCCAACCACCGAGGTAAGGCTGACAGGGTGATAGTCTTCCGCCACCTCCTTGCTGCCCTCCTTGTGCAGCAGCAGCACCACATCCACCCTCTTCCAGTCCCCAGGCACTCTCCCCATATCCAGAGAAGTAAAATAGTCTCATCAGTGGGGCAGCCAGCTCTTCCCTGATACCTGAGTACCCTCGGGTCCAAGTTGTCCGGCCCCACTGCTTTGTCCACCTTTAACCTGCCTAATTCCTCCCTAACCCTGTCCATGCTGAACTGGCTAGTATCCACCTTTTTGCCCTTCCTTCTCCTCCCCTGCCCATGAGCTCAGGTTCTGTCCCGCCCCATCTCTGCAAAGACTGAACAGAAGTAGCTATTTAGCACTTCTGCCTTTTCAAAGTCCCCCTCCAGTTGTATCCCTCGCTCCCTCTCAGCTGTATAATCTCCTGCCTTACTTTCCTCCTTTCTCCCACATACCTAAAAAAAAGTTGTCACCCCTTCTGGCCTGTCTTGCTACCTTCTTCTCAGTCTCAGTTTTAGCTCTCCTCATCTTATGCCCTGCTATCCTCCTCCTGTCCCTATATGTCTCCCTGTCTTCCTCCCTTTGTGTCCTCTTATATTTCCTGAAAGCTCTCTTCCTTCCCCTGACCACTTCTGCCACCTCCCTTGTAAACCAGGGAGGTGGTCTCCTCTTTTTTTTGTCGCCTTCCTAATGCAGGTCTCCATGACTTTAGTACCCCTCTCTTAATGGTTTCCTAGAACTCCTCCACATCCCTTGTATCCCCAATTCCTGCCATTTCTTCCCTAACTATCCTCCTCATTCTGTCAAAGTCTGTCCTTTTGAAGTCCATAACACTCATGCTGGTCCTATTTGATTCCCTCCCTGACCTAACCCTGAACATTACAGTCCTGTGATCACTCATGCCAAGCCCTTCACCCACCGCCATCTCCTCCACACTCTCCCCATTTGTGAGGACTACGTCCAATAGGTTATCTCCTTCTGGGCTCCCTAACTGCTGCATGAATACACCTGCAGTGCCTCCAGGATATGCCTCTTCCTGGCTGATGCTGCAGTCAGGACCTCCCAGTCCATGGCTGGTAAGTTTAGGTCCCCACTAGGTATGGAGCAATACTTCCTGGATTGGCATGATCCGGAAACAAACAGGCAGGTAGATGGTTTGATTCAGGGTAAACCCAAATACCACATTCAGTAAAAACATTGGGTTGGTAAGCAAAGACACCCTTGTCTTTATGGAAAATCAAATAAGGGGACTCGCACATCACAACCTGAGGCTCAGAAATCCTTCAAGCTGAAGTAATAGCAACTAAAATTAATGCTTCCATGACAGAAAGCATAGCTCACCTACTGCAGGCGGCTCAAAAGCAGCAAAAGTAAGCTTCTCTAGAACAAAATTTAAGTTCCAGGGCGGGACTGGATTTTTATTTATTTATGACTTTGGTAACTGGGTTGATACGCTGATCCCAGCGACCGTTTTTAGGCACGACCCTGGCCACATACAGTGGCACAGAGATAAACATAAACAACAATGCATAGAACGATAGACAGTTTGACAAATAATAAAAGGTTACAATAGTACACAGATTACAAGGTAGCAAAAATACATAAATCCACATGATACAAGGTTACATAGTACATAAATCCGATGTGCATATCCATAAAGAGAAATATATATATACACATGAAATCAATATACAGCAAGTTGCATAGGAGATAATCAACGTTCCTCAGGAGTAGCATGAAAAGGATAAAGCGGGGCTAGTAGAGGGAAGGAGAGGAGAAGGGCTGGGAGAGGAAAAGGAATTGGAGGATTTACAAAGGGAGATGTGTAGGCACGAAACTCATGTGGTAAGGGCAGGTGGGAAATGAAGGACTACCCAGGAAAGCAGTGGCAGCAGGATTACGGATAGGAGGCTTCAGTGAAGAATGCCTCTCAAGAATGTACGGACACTTCCAGTTGTGCCACCGTCACGGCTCGCCAGTGGGCCCATGGAATGCTGAAATGGCAGCCAGGTGCACCTTTATGGAAGAGTATTACAGTCCAGTATCTGAAAGGTACAGCAAATACTCCAGAATTTGATTCAATGGACAAGTGAAAGGATCCAAGTGATAGGAAGCAGCCCACAGAACAAAGCACTTCCATTTCATGGAATAAGTGACCCTGGTCGAGGGCTTCCTAGCAGCCACCAGGACATCATCTAACTTTTGGGATACCCCAAATCTAGCCACGGCTATATCTTCAGGAGGCAGGAAGATAGAGTGACTTGACGTCCGGATGGACTAGGGTGCCCTGCTCCTGTGATAGCAAGCCTTTGCACAGGGGCAGGGGTACTGGAGGTTCCACCACTAACTGCTGCAGTAAGGGGAACCAGATCTGACAAGGCCAGAAGGAATCAATAACAATCAAAGTCGCTCCTTCCATCTGAAGCTTGATTAGAACCCTCTGAATTAGAGGGAAGGGAGGAAAGGCATAAGGGAACCTCCCTTTCCAATAGAGGGACAACGCAACTCGCCAGAAAACTCAAGGCCCTGGCGTGAGTGAGCAGAAATGCAGCAGTTTTGCACTGAGTGGGGACGCAAAAAGGCCCAACTCTGTACAACCCCACCTGTCGAATAGGTCTTCCACTACCAAGGTCAGCAGTTCCCACTCATGCATTCTGGACTGTGACATGCTTATGCTGTCTGCCAAGACATTTTGGGAACCTGGAACATGGACTACCAACAGTTCTAGACCATGTTCTAGAGATCAGTGCCAAACCCTCATCACTTTTCTGCACAGGGGGTATGAATTTCTCCCCCCTTGCTTGTTTATGTAGTACACTACACTGATGTTGGCCATTTGCACCAGCAGAGGTCCCAGGAATGGGTAATTCTGGGAGGCTTGCAGGCCATACAGAATGACCCTCATCTCTAAGATGTTTATGTGGAAGGAACTCTCCACTGCGGTCCATGTACCTTGGGTCTGGTGAGGTCCCAGATGGGCCCCACAGCCCATCCCTGAAGCATCTGTGGTGAGGATCTGATTAGGAGAAGGGATTAGGAAAGGAACCCTTTGAGCAAATTGCTGGGTTCCATTCCCTACTGAAGCACCTTCTTTAATGGAGAAGTTACTAGAACCTTCTGTTCTAGAACATCTGTGCGCTGATACCACTGGACTCTTATGTTCACGGGGACCCGCATGTACAGCCCTGACAGGGGGACCATGACAATGGCTGCTGCCATCAGGCCCAACTGCCTCAGGAATATCCTGGCTGTAACATACATGTTACTATAGAGCACCTGGCCTCTGCTATCAGGCACTATGCCTTGTCCTGGAGCAGGAAGGCTGATCCCTGAGCAGTGTCCAGTAAAGCTCCTATATACTGGAAGCAATGACAAGGGTCAAAACTACTTGAGCAGATTGACCATGATCCCAAATGCATTGAACAGCTGGCTGGTACGTGCTAGGATATGAGACAGTTGCTCCTTGGACTGAGCTTTAAGCGACTAGTCACCCAGATAGGGGAAGACATACAGTACCTCCCTCCCAAGGGCTGTTGCCACTACCGCTAAACATTTGGTAAATATATGTGATGCAGATAACAAGCCAAAGGGCAATACCCTGAACTGGTAGTGCTCCCCTGAAGCAGGAACCAGAGGTACTTTCTGCACGGAAGGCAAATTCTGATGTGCAGATAAGCATCCTGCATGTCCATAGAGCATAACCAGTACCCTTTTTGTAGTAGGGGCAGCAAGGCCTGCAGGGTTACCATCCTGAACTTCTTGTATTGAATACAGAAGTTCAGATTTCTCAAATCCACGATGGGCCCAAGTCCCCTGTGGATTTGGCGGCTAGGAAGGAGTGGAAATAGAAACCCCTGTTCCTCTGATCCTTGGGAACTGGTTCTATAATCCTCTTCTGCAGCAATGTGAAGATTTCCTCCAGTAGCACTGGTATGTGGTCTTGAGGGTAAGTTGAGAGGACTTGAGGAAGGTCTGGAGGCAATTCCAGAAGCTCTGGAGTGTGGCCTTGCTCTGTGAGCTAATAGACCCAAGCATCTGTTGTAATCATCCTCCATTAGTTCAGGTGGAGGGAGAAGCAACCCCCTACCACCTCCTAAAGTACTGGAGGGTGGGGGTCTAGTAAGGAGTTATACTAGAGCAGAACCGGCAGCTGGGGCCACACCTCCACCTCTAGGGGCAGACAAAGCTGCACTTGATTTCTACATGCCTTGCCATCGGGCTCCTGATCTTGGTGTGTGGGCTAGGTGTGGTAAAGTGAGCGGACTGAAAACAGAGTCCACCCTGAGGCCTGCAGATCAGAAAGGATATCCTGCACATCCACCTCGAAGAGCTTGTAACCTCTGAAAGGGGTATTCCGGATGGATTGCTGGACATCCCTAGCAAATCCTGACACCCTAAGCCAAGAATGTCATCTGAGGCAGATGCCAGCCGCAGCTTGTGTGGCTAAGGCATTCAAGACATCATTGGTAGACCTCAAGAGGTGCTTACCTACATCTGCCCCAGTCTGAAGGGCCTTAAGCACCCCCTGCTTCTGGGGACCCTCTGGAAGGGCCTGAGCTGCTGCTTTGGCCTTTTTCCAGAGAGTACTCTGGAATTTAACCATATTGGCATGGTAATTTGCTATTCTGAGGCCCACTGTGGCAGAGGCAAAGGTTCTCTTGCCCATGAGGTCCAATTTTCTGACTCCTTATTGAAGAGCTGAGGTATTGGGATCTCTTAGACCTATCATGGCTGCATTTATCACTACTGAAAAGGCTTCCCAGAGGGAGCTTGATAAAGTTTGTTTGCTTTTCATGGCATGGTAGGGATCAAGCTTGGTCTGTACCAGCAGCCATGGTGGCATCCCCTAGAGCAGCCAGAAGAGAAGGAATAATAAGAGGGGGAGAATCTGGTAGTTCCAGAAACTCAACCAGGTTTCTCCTGGTGATGTCTTGCTCCTCAGCGTCAAACCCCATTGCTGTTTGGAGCTGCTTCATCACTGAGATGAAAAGCAGGGGTCTTCAGGAAGGGACCACGTAGTTACCTTGTGGAGTCCTCACTCCCAGAGGAAATGGTGGCGTCAGACCTAGAGGGACTCCCATCCATCTCTTCCTCCTCCTCCTCCTGTGGGATGAGGCCAGGAATGTATTCCTGATCCTTGTCGATGGGCTCTGAGTGGTGTAAAGAAGGCAATGAAGATATCGACACCATGGAGCAAGCAGGGCACGTCTTCGTGGAAGGCGTCGGCGTGGGGGATGGTTTGGCAGAATATGCCTGTCTGTCTTTTTTTGAGGTTCCTTCATCAGGTCTAAAATGAATCAACAACTTTTATATTTAGTACTCATTTTCCTCTCATGCCCCACAACAGCATTCTGTTTGGTTTCAAAGATTTTAACTTTCTAGCTCACCCGCAAGAGGTTACTGTGATTAACAGACATACATGCATATTCTTTAAACAAAGTGGTTATCCTGAAAGGGTATGTGTACAATGTTTTTACTAAAACTTATGAATAAAGCAACACAATATATTTAATAAAAATTCTAGGAACAAAAGATTCACATTATAAATCTAACAAGTCACAGAAGAACTTCCAGACTTGAAATATTGATTACATTTGTAAGATGGTACATTGTTAATTATACAAGGGCAATAAAAAAATCCTAGAACCTGACTGACTGTTTTCTCTTGGCAACAGTGAGATTATCTGAGCACAATCTCACTGTACTAATTTGTCACTTCTTTGTCATCTTCTCTTCAGAAACAAAAATATATTGCCACACTAAAAATCTACTAAAAACATTTTTTAAACATTTTTTTTATTTTGTATAACAACGAGCCACTGTATAACAGCAATATTGCACTCCAGGGTGTGGGTCGTGCTGGGATAACCTTGTGCCCAACCACCCAGGCGTGAGGTTTTCCCCAGCACGACCCACACCCTGTCGTGCAATATTGCTTAATTACCTCGCTCGCCCCAACCTCTAGCATTTCTTTACAACTTATCTATAGATATATATATATAACTCGCTGTAAAATAAATAAAACAGTGTAAGTAATTGAGGTAAATAATTCAAAGTGACTATATATTGTATTTTCTACTTCCTCGTAGAAATTCTGAGTTAAAGATACAGGCTACCATTATTCTGAAGTGACATAACAGTAAAGCAAGTAGGTATGTTCCCCCTGCAACAGCATCGTACACTGCCCACAATATGTGAGTGCCAACATCTGATGCCCGATTTCAACAGCTGGGCCAGCAGAGTTTAGGAGAGTCCTCAGGAAGAGTCTGTACCAGATCCCTCACCTGGTCCCAGAGGACGCTCTGGTACTGAAACTTATGGGCCAAATAGTTTATGATCCTAACAGCAAGGTGGTAGACACATATATGCATTTAACCCACTGGTCGAGTGCAGTCATGGGCTGCATTCATGACCACTGAGTCCACCTTGGGTGATCCCTGAAGAGGCTTGCCAACCGGCACATGGTGGAGAGCAGTCTGCCTTCTTAGGTAATGGTGGAGTGGTAGGGGGTGATTCCACACTGCTTTGGTGACATCCTCATAGGAGCCAATTAGGGAGGTACCACCAAGGAGGTATCCTTCTTCCATAAATAAACAGCCAAACGGGCGATGCTCCAGGTCCAGTTCCTCCATCTCCATCCCATCAGGGACTAGATATGATGCTAATGTCTAGGAATGTTGGATTATCTGGAAGAGATTTATGGGTCTCCTTATGCGGATCCTGCTCCTCGGAGAATCCCCAGACCCTCAGAGGACTGCGAAGAGGAAGAATCATCCCAAAATGCTCACTGTAGGGGACTGGCGCATCAGGGCGATGGTCCTCCATCGTGGGCTAGAGCCTACGTTGGGGTGTCTCGGAGGATCCCATGGTACAGGGGTCACTGTCCCACCCGGTCCGGGTCCTGAAGCAGAGGGTCCCAGGGGAGATGAGGAAAGATGGCCTCCTGATGGCCTGTCCTTCTCCTGGATGAAGGACCACCAGGTGGAGAAAAGAGCATTGTAATCCACCAGTTGGGGCAGGTTCTAGACCTGGGATAAGGGTACTGTGGCTGTGGGTAGGGAGTACATCAGTGGAGGAGCAGCGTAGGGTGCCAGACTTTGGCCCCACCTGGCACCGGCTGCAGATTCCAAGGAGAGTCCAGCGGGCGCCCGGCTGTGGCAGGGGCTGGGGCGGCATTTACAGCTGGGAAGTCGCTGCTGGCTGAGGCATCGGCGGGCTGGCGCTGGCCTGACTGGCCAAGGCTGGGTGTCAGCCGGAAGGAAGCCGACGTTGGCCCTACTGGGTGAGAGTGGTGCCTGCAGGAAGGAGACTCCTAAGGCAAGGGCAGAGGTGAGGCCTGCCAGAGGCGATGCCTGAACAGGACTGGAGTCAGTCCTAGAATCGGTATTGATGAAGGTAATGCATTGACCGGGGCACAGTCATTGGGCCGCCACCATAGGACCCACTATCGGCTGAGCCACCTGGCTGAGCGCCTGGAGCTAAGAGTCTGGCGTCAGGGGCTGAGGTAGGGACAACGTCCGCTGCCCAGAAGAGTCGCCGCCAGATATGGCGATAAGGGTGAAGGGTGCCACCAGGAGCCTGGAGTATGTGAGGCTGACTGAGATGGAGGGTCGACCTCCCACGGGAGGTAGATCCAGAGGCAACCGTCGGTCTATGTGACCAGGGAGCGAGAGGCTGACCGAGGACAATCCTGTGTTTGTCCTCAGTGTTTGTGCTTTCCGACCGATTTCTTCTCCTTCTGGAAAGAAGAAGAAGAGGAAGAGGAGGCCTGAAGACTGAGCTGGGGAGGCCGAAGAACTCCTAGCCTGCAGCTCCTTCTCCATTGCAGCCAACTTCTGCTTGAGGAAATAGCTCTCCCAGGTCTTCAAATGACATGTCCGAGTGGCCTGGTTGATGTCCTGGCAGAACTGGCAGGCTTCGGTGTCGTGGCTAGGGCTTAGGCTGATCAGGCACGCAGAATGGCGGTCCTTAGCAGGAATCTGTTTGAAGACAAAGCTGGAGGAGAAGATATAAAACTCGGCAAAAAACACCAAAAATTTGATGTTTAATCACTGAAGAAAGAAAATAAAAAAAGGCGCAGTAAGTGCGAGAAAATGACAGTCCACTGTAGCTGGTGTCCCTGAAGGTTCGGTGTGCACGGGTCGATGGCGGGAAAGAACTGAGGTAGGCGTGGGGGACCGACCCATTTTATAGGATAGGCGGACGTCAGCATGCTGACGTCAGTGGGGGCGGTTCCCCGTGACAGACTGCTAACTAGAAGTTTTCCGTGTGGTCCTGGCACCTTCAGTCCTACCGATGCTGGCCTGCTGCAAGAGCCCCCTTGAAGTAAGATCACAGCTTCTATAGGAACAAGCATTTGTCAATGCTGAATGTTTGCTTGCTGGCATTGGCATTGGTAGTGTAGGAGTTAGAGATGCATAATAGGAATGGCAGTGAAGTATTGAACTGAAGCCAACCCCACCACCACCCTGCAGAGATTGACAGGCATTGGGTGTGCCTTTGGGTCAGTCAGGCATAACAGCCACGCCATTTCACCACACCCTACCCTGCAGACACCGACAAGTGTCACAGTGTGCCTTGGGGTCTTTGGGCCTTATGCTCATCCCATTACATAAGGAAATATGGTGAGATGGGTGCGGTATAGGAGAATGGGGTGAACTTTGGGGCCAAAGAGTCCAAGGCACACTTCAATGCCTGTCACTGGCTGCAGGGTGAGGGTGGGGGTGGAATGGTATGAGCATTACAGGAGACAATCCCAAGTCACACCCCTGTTGCCTGTCAGTCTCTACAGGGTGGGGAATTGTGGCTAGAAACCCTAACACCCCGGCGTTCATTGGTATTTTCACTCCAATTTTTCAACATGGGTTTTTTGTGACCCCCACCTCATGAACAGTGGCAATATCAGTTTGTTGGCCAAAAGCTGATTTTGCACAGCAATTATGCCATTTGACACCACAGGTGCAAAAACACATCTCGAACAGGATGTGAAAAATGACAGCTGTACTGTTCATGAGGAGGTGTAAAAAATGGCAATGTTGAAAATCTGGAGTGAAAATATAAAAAAAACTGGTGAAGTCAATGAAGCGTGTGTAGAAACTGCGCAACACACACCCGTAATGTAATTAGTTTGGGGATTGTTACAGCAGATTGTCAACACAGGCATTTTGGGACCTCTGATCATGAACAGTGTCACTGTGATTTTCGTAATCTGTCCCGAACACTGATTTCCCACAGCGACCACGCATTTCTGCACCGGAAGTGCGAAAACACATTTCAGCCAGGATGTGAAAAACGACAGCTGTACTGTTCAAAAGGAGGTGTGGAAAAATGCCAGTGTAGAAAATCTGGACTGAAAATATTACAAATTCGTGAACTTACGAGGGTGCGTGGAAATTGCGCAATGCACACTCGTAACACAGTCATTTTATGGACTTTTGTCACCATATTTTCAACATAGCCATTTTAAGACCTCTGCTCATGAACAGTGTCACTGTGATTTTCTTAATCTGTCCAGAACATTGATTTCGCACACCGACCATGCCATTGTGCGCTACATGCACGAAAACACATTTTGGGCAAGATGTGAAAAATGACAGCTGTACTGCTCATAAGGAGGTGTGGTAAAATGGCAATGTTGAAAATCTGGAGTGAAAATACTAAAGATTTACTGAGAGATTACGAGCATGCGTAGGAACTGCATAGCGATATGCTAAATAAAACAGTCATTTTGGGAATTTCTTCACCAAATTTTCAACACAGGGTTTTTGGGGTCCCTACCTCATGAACTGTGACACTGTCATTTTTGTTACTCGGTCCCAAAGGTGGTTCCGCACAGTGACCATGAAATCACCTTTCGGGACCGAATAACAAAATGACAGTGACGAGTTCATGAGGTGGGCCCTAAGAACTCATGCTCAAAATTTCCAGGAAACATTCCCTAAAATGGCTGAGATATGCACCAAAGTTGAAAAAAAATTTATGTCATTATACAGCTTACCGGCATTTCTTCAGTTCGCGGTAGGCTTTGAAGAGTGCAGACGTGTTCCCGGTCTACTGAAGATCGTCACGCTTGGCTCCGGAGGCAAGTATGGGGTGTGGGGATGTGGGAGGTGGGTGCGCAGAGGGTGGGGGGGTGAGGAGGGGCAAGACAGTCAACAAGGGACCTTTTATTTTTTACAGGTGTCTTTTTGTTTTAGAAGACGATGGGGACTTTTGCCATGCTGGGTGGGCTCCCAGCATTGCAGCTGGAAGTTTATTTTTGGGCTGGGGGCAGTGGAGCCGTCGAGATTGGGCACCCCCACTCCAGCCATCTGAGCGTTGTCACGCTGGGGTGGGCTCGGCGTAGCAACTGGAAGTCGGTTTCTTTGGGTACAGTGGAGCCGACGGGACTGGGCACCTCGCCGCCATACAGACTTTTGCTACACTGGGGTGGGCTCCCAGCGAGCACCTGGAAATCTGTTTTGGGGAAGCAGAGCCGAAGGAGGACTGAGCACCCCGTTGTCCATACGGTGTGCGGGTGGGAGGAGTGTATGAGCACGCTGGAGTGGGTTCTCAGCGTGCTACGCAGGTGTTCGGGGACTAACTGGTTTATGACAGTTCAGATGTAGTGAGTGCTGACATACGTTACCACTTACCACCACTGATTGTGGCGGTGTTTTCTTCAGAACTGTATGCCACTGCATCTGAATGGCTGTCATAGACACCTCGGACATTCATTGGCATGGTGTAGCCGGGCCTGCAAAAGGGAGTAGGGCATTGGAAGTGGGGGAGGCACACCTACGAAAACTCATATGGTGGCACTATGTTTCTTGCACATGCATGCAAGCAAACATAAAAATGACTTGCAGGCTCAGTACAGTTCTCCTTTAACCAACTCAAGAGCAACTTCCATGTTTCTGCAGCTCAAGTGGAATGTACCTACTACATTCTGTCACAACTGAATGCAAAATTGAGTTCCAAATCTGAGGCAACAGTTTTTACAAGGCTATGTGCTGGACCCAGCAACACTTATACAACTCACTGACGAATGCTAAGGCAAGTAGTTGGTAAGGAAGTTTAAAGCAAAATGTACCCATAGAGGTTACACAATGGCCTTACTAAGAATATGCCATTTATCTTCACGGAGTAAGGAGGTGGACAATAACTCATGAGTGGCAAAGCCACAAATTAATTATGATGCTCCTGCCCCTCGTAAATAAAAATAAATGGCATATTTTGGTTAAGGCCACTGCATGTCTGGTTTGTAGCATATATATTCAAAAGTAAACCCTTTAAATGAGCTTTCCTAGAAGTCTTAACGGTTTACAACAGAATACATTTTGTTGAAAAAATTTTAATGCCATAAATAAAATAATTACACTGTTATATAATACTTTTCCTTTTAGTGCTTAACGTTTTCTCTTGATTTCACTACTCAGGTCAAAACGCTGTATAGCTCTTCTGTGATGCAAAAGCACTGTTTCACTTGTTTTTCATTGATTAAATACAGCATTCTGACATATCTAACCCATATTCCAAGACAGAGGAGAAGGATCTGTGGGTGATCATAACAGGAGCAATGAACAACTCAGCACAGTGTAGAAAGACAGCTGCAAAGGCTAACAGAATGCTGGGTTGTATTGCCAGAGGCATATCCTCCAGGAACGGGGGAGGTAATCCTGCCGCTATATAGGCCACTGGTTAGACCAAACCTGGAATACTGTGTGCAGTTCTGGCAGCCATACCTGAAGAAGGAAATTAGGTTACTGGAGGCAGTGCAGTGCAGGGCAACAAAAATAATCCAAGGGCTACGGGACTTACCCTACGAGAGCAGGCTGAGGGAGCTGAACATGTACTCCCTGGAGGAGAGGAGAGGAGAGGAGAGACGGTGGGACATGACTGAAACCTTCAAGTACATGAAGGGAACAAATAAGATGGGCACAGAGGGGCTTTTCCAATTAAGGAGGGGGAGGGCCACTCGAGGGCACAATCTGAGATTTGAGGGGGGTAAGGTTCAGGAGGGAAATAAGGAGACACTTCTTTACAGAAAGGGTGGTGTCTGGGTGGGATGCATTACCAGAGGAAGTCATATCCTGTAATACAGTGGGCTGCTTCAAAGGGGATGGGACAGGGTAAGGGAGGGTCACTGGAGGGGGGAGGAGGGAGGGGCAGTTGCAGTACAAGGGCTGCTAGCCGCATAATCGGGCAGACTTGATAGACCACAAGGCCTTTATCTGCTGGCAATTTGGTATGTTCATATGCAGATATCTGGAAACGAAGCCGTTACCAGCTCAGTAAGTCCTTTCTTGGTAAAATGTTTGAACTAAATACATAAATATTGAAAGGCAATACCCTGAAAGCTTGTAGCTACTATAATCTGGACAGTGCAGGACCAGCTGCTTGTCTTCTGTTCTAGTCTAGGTTCTCTACTTCAATACATTTGACCTTCATAAAACATTTGAGTAACATAACACTTAAAACATACATTACGTTAAAGGTTTTGGAAGAATACACAACTCTAAATACTCAGTAAAAAGAAAATGATTTACCTTAATAAGGGATATGCCAAGGGCCTTCTGGGATACCTGACCAACCATTTCATCACACAGTTTACGTATGAACTGGTGAGGAACAACAAAGACCAACAAATCTGCTTCTGCAACAGCTTCTTTGAGGTCTGGAACTGCCACCTGTAAAAAACAATAAAAAGGCAATCAAGTATAAGCATTAGGCAGTCTGTGTCCATGATGCAAGAGATTACTGACGAGCTGATTTTCTTTTTTCTTTTTAATATTGTTTATCCCTCCTTGGCTGCCTGAGCTGCTCCCTCTTCGGGACATCCAGCCGCCGCCTCTGCGGACACCTAGACTCTCATGCTTCCCCCACAGCGGGGCCACAGGAAGCCCTGCTCATAACTCTCTCATGAGCACGGATCAGGGGTGCTACAGTGAAACTGCAGATGGCCATCAAGCCTCGCTTCAGGTGCCATTTTCCTGGTTTTCTCCTCTGTCCGTCAGTGCATGCTCAGACAGTGCCCCAGTCTCCACTGGGGGCCACTGCTGGCGATGCATTCCCAGATCCCACCTCCTGAGAGGAGAGCAGTCCTCTGGATGCTCAATCCTCCGCCCCCTGCCGACCCCTGGTGCCCCGAGTCCGCTCCCCAACCCAGGTCGCCGCGGTCGAGTAAGGCGCCAGCACCCAACCCTCACACCACTGAGCTGGCCAAGAGCTGATTTTCTTGACAACAATGTTTCAAAATCTAGTCCTCTGACAGCTTGGAACACTCCCACTTGATGTAAGTGCTACTATGAGTACTAAAGTGTAAACAATGTTGGGGCATGAGATAAAACAAGAATACTTTTTACGATGGATTATTTAGAACACACGCAGCACAGTATTCTCCACTACATGTAATTTCAAATTAGCATAAGTTCTTTCACCTCCACTAGGGATACCATGTCTCCTCCCGAGGGTAGAGAGCTGTCCATGGAATGCCCAATCCTCCCTCCCCCAGCTAACCCAAGAGTAATGCAGTCTATTCCTGAACCCAGGTCACTAGTATGGCTATTAGTAGCACTCATTGCTGCACTACCAGGCTGACACAGCCTTGCCTCTTTTAACATTTTGCAGCAGAAGTGACCGCTGGACGAAGGAACAAGGAGACTGAATTACGTGAAAAGATCCTGACCCCCCAACATTGAGCAGAAACCATCCCTCCGAGGCCAACACGTACAATAGACAGCAACCATACCCTTGTGTTGGTAAGTTAACGACACGGCTTTTCTTTTTTTTCACCAAATGGTGGAACTGCACAGTGAAACAATATGGAGCCGAACAGGTCGCCATGGCTGCTTGTCTTTTGAAACGGGCGGCGCGCTCGCGCCGGAATAAAGCTGATGGAGACACAAGCGAGTGGGACCCCTCACTTCCACTGTTTTTGGGTGGAAATTGTAGGCATTTCCTTTTTCAGTTCCTTTTTCAATATTTTTAGCCTTTGCCAGTTACTGGTGGTTTTCCGCAGGAGACGGTCTCGCGAGGAGCGGCCATAATGGCGGGAGGCCGATGAAGGACGCGCAGCACCGAGCTTGGCCTGTGGAGAAGGGGCACACATCTGCGCTGTGATAGTGGATGCGCAATAGCAGTTGTACGAGACCGATGACTTGATGGCGCAAACTGACCAGTCATGTGGTGCAGTGGTTTCTATTGGATCAAACCAATTTTAGGTATGGGGGTTTTCGCACAGTAATCGTTTTCATTTGTTTGTGCTTTCGCGTTCCTTGGAGCATCTCGCTCAGTCCCCCGTTAACGTGACTCGTCGGGCTCGGATGGTCGCAGCCTGCACCATCCGCTAACCCCGTTCACAGACCATGCGCACTAAGGCTGCAGCCGCCATCTTGAGGAGACCATGAAAGCTGTTTCCCATAGCACGACTACAAAGGAAGAAGTATGTGGTTGCGAGACTGGCGGCATGGTGGGGGAGCTGCCGCTCAAATTCGTTATAAGTACAGCAACTGAACGCATGTATTAAAGATGACTGTGTGCGCTTGATTTTGGTGATTTTTTTTTATTTAGCTGGAGTTGTAATGTGAATTAAGGTTTCTATGCCTGAGAGATTCGGTTCTAGAGATGCTAATGCAATCAAGAGCGCATTTCTATCTGAAGCAGAACTTACTTTTGCCACAGCGATTGTGTATTTTATCGGATCAGCATAATTACAGTGTCAAAATTGCTTCCTGAATTCGACAGTACGTTACGGTACTTAAGCTGGTCTATTATGCCCCGCAAATATGTACCGTTACACAAATTATTAGTTTTGGGGGGGGCTGCATCCCCCATCCCCCCCCCATAAAAAAAATACATGGGTGTGTGTGTGGGGAGTAGAGCACCACAATTCACAACCAATACATAACTCAGAAGCAATTACGAGAATATTGCAGCAGTGTATCAATTGCATGTAAATGTGCTATCTGCGCAGCGCAGGGCGCATAGTGTAGTTTTATAGTAAACGGCATTTGGCAATACTATAGCACTCAGGACCTTCCTTGCACCATTTTTCTTTGTAGGAAATGTACGGCATTTAGGTCACCGTGCCCCACCCCCAACACTGTTTCCAATGAATGGAAAGTTACGCAGTGTGATTTTTACAATGGGGAGAAACTGATGGTCACCAAACAGGAATGGGATGTGGGGGTAGGCATATCTGATTTACCTAAAGGTGGCCAAACAATGTGCCAAGGCTGCGGAGGAGGCCAGAGGGATGTTGGGAGAGCGGGAAGTATCACCAGCAGAGGGAAGGAGGTGGTGATGCCACTATATGGATCATTGGTGAGGCCTCATTTGGAATACGGTGTCCAGTTCTGGAGGCCGCATCTCCATAAGGATGTAAACAGGATGGAGGCAGTTCAGAGAAGGGCAACAAAGATGGTGCAGCACCTGCACTAAAAATTAGGGACTGGGAGATCTTAATATGTATACCCTAGAGGAGAGACAGGGGATATATGATGGAAACCTGCAAATATCTAAAAGGCATAAATAGGGTACCATCTTTCAGAAAAGATGTCCAGGAACAAAAGAGCATGACATGAGGCTGGAAGGGGTAGACTACGGGGTGGCGTGAGAGTATTGCTTCACAGAAAGGGTGTTGGATGCATGGAGCAGAGTCCCAGCAGAGATGGTGGGGCAAATGCAGTGGGGATTCAAGCATGCATGGGATAGGCATAAGGGAACTTTAGCAACAGGAGCGAGGAGGTAAAGCCGAGATCAAGTAGTGTCTTTGGTTCTGCAGTAAGGAGTAAAATGGGCAGACTAGATGGGCCTAGCGGTTCTTATCTGCTGTCAATTTCTATGTTTCTATCTCATTAGTATGGTGCAGTACTTCCTTCTACCATTAAGGCACTAGTCGGCATGCCATTCTCAAAGTCAGCACTGTACTATACTACTCTGTATCATATGACAGTGTCCTTAGATGATGGAAAGGGGCACTGTAAAATACTACTCTACACCATAGGATAAGAGTCCTTAGATGGTGGAAAGTCAGCACTGCAACATACCATTATGTACAATGTGATAGTGCCATTAGATGGTGCAAAGACAGCACTGTAATATACTACTCCAGTGCTAATCTGTACTAACGTGAACTTGTCCTTCAGTGGTGCAAAGTCTACACTGCAGTATACTACTCTGTTCCACGCGATCGTGTCCTTATTTGGTGCAAAGTCTGCACTGTCGTATACTACTCTGTACCATGTGATACTGTCCTTTGATGGAACAAAGTCAGCACTACAATATACTATGCAGCACTATGTGACAGTATCCTTAAATGGAGAAAAGTTGGCACTGTAATATACTCCACCATGTGATAGTGTCCTGAGATGGCGTGAAGTCATCCATGTAATAATATACTACTCTGTATCAACTGACAGTGTTCTCAGAGGAGGCAATATAGCATAGTGGTTAACAGCACTGAGCAGCAAGCCTGGAGACCTGGGTTTGAATCCCACAACCCACACTTGCATACTGTGTGACCCTGAGCAAGTCACTTAATTTCCTTGTGCTCCCAGGTCACACCTGGAAACAAGCTTTGGCTTAGTGTGCCTTTCCTAGTTAGACAATTTCCCCTTTCCCTGGATGGTGCTAAAGGGGGCTCTGTAATATTATTAACTTGCATCATGTGATAGTGTCCTTAGATGGTGCAAAATCAGCATTGCAATATACTACTCTGTACCATGAGACACCGTCCTTAGATGGTGCAGTCAGCATTGTAATATCCTACTCTGTACCATGTGACAGTGTCCTGAGATAAAGTAAACTCATCTATGTAATAATATACTACTCTGCATCAACTGACAGTGTTCTAGATGGTGCTAAAGGGCACTGTAATATTACTAACTTGCACCATGTGATAGTGTCATTAGTTGGTGCAAAATCAGCACTGTAATTTATTACTTTGTACCATGTGATAAGTGTCCTTAGATGGTGCAGTTCGACTGTAATAAACTACTCTGCACCATGTGATAGTGTCTCCTACATGGTGTAAAGTCTGCACAGTAATATACTACTCTGCACCATGTGATAGTGTCCTTAGATGATGCAAAGTCACCATTGTCATATGCTATTCTGTACCATGTGATACAGTCCTTAGATGGCACAAAGTCAGCGCTGTCATATACTACACCGTTCCATGTGATAGTGGCCTTATCTGGTGCAATATGGTTTTGTATTCTACCTATCGTAAATGCACTCTACTGTGAATATGTTTACCTTGTATATATAACCTCCCTGAAGCTATGGCTATGTATCTGCCTGTAGAAAATACACTCTACCTTGCTTATGTTTATTTTGTATGTATATCAAGTAATTGACCTTACTGTGTATGTTTGTATGCTCTCCCTATCCCCCTACCCCCAGGGCGCATCTGGAATCGAGCAGTAGTCTGCTCAGCATGCCTTCCTGGTTAAACACTTAAATAAAGTCAGCACTAAAATATACTACGCTGTACCATATGACAGTACCCTTAGATTATGGAAAGTCGGCACGGTAATATACTATTATACAGCACATGATAGTGTGCTGGCTGCAAAGTCAGCACAGTAATATAGTACTCTGTACCATGTAATAAAGTGTCCTTGCATACAGCAAAGTCAGTACTGTACTATACTGCACACTGCACCATGTGATGGTGTCCTTAGGTGCTTCAATGTCAGCACCATAACATACTACTCTGTACCATGTGACAGTGTCCTTACATGATAAAAAGTCTGCACTGTAACATACTATTCTGTACCATGTGCCTAGTGGGCCTTAACCAATTACTAAAGGCTAAAATTAAAAAAAAAAAAAAAATACATGTGATAATGTCCTTAGATGTTGCAGTCAGCAATGTAATACACTACTCTGTACTATGTGATAGTGTCTTTAGATGGTGCAAAGTCAGCACTGTAATATACTGCTCTGCACCACATAATAGTGTGCTTAGATTGTGCAAAGTCAGCACTGTAATTTACTATTCTCTACCATGTGATAGTGTCCTTAGAAGGTGCAGAGTCAGCACTGTCAATTACTACTCTGTACTATGTGATGGTGTCCTTACGTCGTGCAAGTTCAGCACTGTCATATGCTACTCTGTACCATGCAACAGTGTGCTAATATGTTGCAAAGTCAGCACTGTCATATACTACTCTGTACCATGCGATAGTGTGCTTACATGGTGCAAAGTCCACACTGTCATATACTACCCTCCACCATGTGATAGTGTCCTTAGATGTTGCAAAGTCTGCACTGTAGCATACTACTCAATACCATATGATAGTGTTCTCACATGGTGCAACGTCTGTACTGCAACACACTACTCTGTACCATGTGAGTGTCCTTACACAGTGCAAAGCCAGCACTGTCACATACTACGCTACTCTGTAACATGTGATAGTGTCCTTACGTGGTGCAAAGTCAGCACTGTCATATACTACTCAGTGCCACGTGATAGTGTCCTTGCATGGTACAAAGTCAGCACTGTCAAACACTACTCTGCACCATGTGATAGTGTCCTTACATGGTGCAAAGTCAGCACTGTAACATACTACTCTGTACTATGTGATAAGTGTCCTTAGATGGGGCAAAGTTTGCACTGTAATAAACTACTGTGTACAATGTGATAGTGTCCTTAGATGGTACAAAGTCAGTACTGTAATATATTACTCTGCACTATGTGACAGTGTCCCTACATGGTGCAAAGTCTGCACTGTACATATTACTGTTTACCATGTGACAGTGTTCTTAGATGTTTCAAATTCTGCACTGTAACATACTACTCTGTACCATGTGATAGTGTCCTTAGGTGGTTCAATGTCAGCATTGTAATATGCTACTTTGTACCAAGTGGCAGTGTCCTTTGATGGTGGAGACTCAACACTGTAATATACTACTATGCACAATGTCATAGTGTGCTTGGTGCAAAGTCACCACAGTAATATACTACTCTGTGCCATGCGGTAGTCTCCTTACATGGCTAAAATCTAGACTGTAACATACTACTCTGTACCATGTGATGGTGTCCTTATATGGTGCAAAGTCAGCACTGTAATTATACTACTCTGTACCATGTGATAGTGTCCTTGGATAGTGCAAAGACAGCATTGTAATATACTACTCTGTTCCATGTGATAGTGTCCTTAAATGATACAAAGTCTACACTGCAACATACTATGCTGTACCATGTGCTAATGTCCTTAGATGGTGCAAAGTCAGCACTGTAATATATTAATCTGTACCATGTGATAGTGTCCTTAAATGATACAAAGTCTACACTGTAACATACTACGCTGTACCATGTGATAGTGTCCTTAAATGATACAAAGTCTACACTGTAACATACTATGCTGTACCATGTGATGGTGTCCTTAGATGGTGCAAAGTCAGCACTGTAATATATTAATCTGTACCATGTGATAGTGTCCTTAAATGATACAAAGTCTACACTGTAACATACTATGCTGTACCATGTGCTAGTGTCCTTAGATGGTGCAAAGGCAGCACTGTAATATACTACTCTGTACCATGTGATAGTGTCCTTAAATGATACAAAGTCTACACTGCAACATACTATTTTATACCATGTGATAGTGTCCTTAGATGGTGCAAACTCAGCACTGTAATACTATTATGCACCATATGATAGTGTGCTTGGTAAAAAGTCAGCACAGTAGTATACTGCTCTGTACCATGTGATACATGTGCTTACATGGTGCAAAGTCAGCACTGTAATATACTACTCCAAGCAGGCAGCAATCTTTCTGGACAGCACTGCTCCTCCTCTTCGGGCCATTCTCTGTAACACAGGGTCACTAAGGAGTAAGACAGCAGTGATGGAGGATTTCATCACAGATTCCTCAGCTGACCTTGTTTTTATCACAGAGACCAGGTCAGACCTGTTTTGTTGGCATCTGTTCCAACTGTTTTTTTGGTGGTGCATTGCTCAAAGATGGATCACAGAGGGGACGGAGTGGCTATTTGTTTTAAATCCACCTTGGGACTCACTGCACTCCCCATGGGAACTTTCAGGTCCTTTGAATATGTGGTGTCTAGATGTGGTCCAGGTGTTAGTTGCAGGATCATTCTCATATACCAACCTCCAGGCTGTAGGAGTGACTTACTGCACTGCAGGAGTTTTCAAGCTTCATGGCTGAAAAGGTATTGGACGCCCCAGATTGTTGGTGCTGGGGGATTTCAATGCCAGAGTTGACAATAAATCCTCACATCTTGGACAGAAACTCTTCCAGTTGATGTCATCACTGGTGCTAACACAGGCTGTTGCCTCTGGAACTCATCAGCATGTCCAAATCTTGGACGTGATTTTCTTACTGGGACTTGACAATAGTGCAGTCAAGGCTAATCTGGTCTTCTGGTTGGATTATCATGAAGTGCTGTTCCTTTGTGGGGTCCCCTGTTTGGTTACTCCCTTTGTGAAGATCATCCTGTACCATCTGAAACATAATTCGGAGCTTCGCAAGCTTCAGGAGGTACTGGATGTCTCAGGTATGTTGTCTGCTTGTGCACAGGTTTCTGAGAAGCCTCTGGAGCACTAAAATACGGTTCTCACGGCTGCCTTAGACTCTATTGTACACTACTGAGTTTGTCCCTTGACATCCTGTCATAGCTTACCGTGGTACTGTGATGAGCTACAACGATTGAAGACCGAGGGATGGAAGTTGGAGACTTCTTGGAAAAGATCCCGGTCTGGGAGTACAAGTTGGCACTGAGAACTCATTATGGCGAGTATCAACGGGCAATCCATCTGAAAAAGCCAGAACACCTATCAAGGTCGATTGCTGCAGGGGAAAATCATCCTGCTCAGCTCTTTCACACCACTGACAGGCTGCTAAATATTTCCTGTCTTCAGTCAGTCAGAGGTTTTTTAGCAGAAAAGTGTGAGGAGTTTGAACATTTCTTTTCTCTGACAAGGTGTCCTCTATTAGATCGGGTATCTCTTCAAGCAGTCTGTCATGGGCTGGTTGTGGTCGTTCCATCGGTGATGTAGATCTGCCTGCCTGGGATGACTTTTGGCCTGTTTCTGAGGATGAGGTGCTCTGGCTATAGTTTGCACCTCACCAGCTGTATGTTGGACCGAGACCAACCAAGCTGATTCTGGGATGTGGTCAGTCCTTGGGACCGGTGTTCACTGAGATCATCAGTGGTTTCTTTAGGGAGGATGTTTTTCCATCTGCCCTGAGAAAGGCTGTGGTTAGACCCCTCCTAAAAAAGCCCTCCTTGGAACCTAATGTTCTGGCAAATTACAAACCTGTCTCTAGCCTTCCCTTTTTGGGAAACGTTATTGAGATGGTGGTGGTGGAACAACTTGTGGACCACTTGTAGGCTTTTTCCACCTATGAACCTCTCCAGTTGGGTTCAGGGCCCTGTCAGAGTACAGAGACTACACTCATCAGGGTGACTCATGACCTCCTCCTAGGGAGGGACTGAGGACTTTGTTCCATCTTGGTGCTCCTGTATCTCTTGCAGGCATTTAACACTGTTGAATATGGGGTGCTATTGGATAACCTGAGGAATTATGTGGGTCTCACTGGCACAGTTTTACTCTGGTCCGAGTCCTACATAACTGGGAGAACACAGCAAGTAGCCCTAAATAATTTCACCTCTGAGGCCTTTGTGCTAGCCTGTGGAGCTCCTCAAGGCTTGATCCTCACCCCTGTGTTGTTTTTTGTGTACATGTTGCCCTTGGGAGAGATCATCAGGCAGTACGGTGTTGAGTTTCACTGTCATGCAGATGATACTGAGCTGTACATCTCCTGTTCTCCTGGCGTGGATCATGCGGCTTCGATGTCGGGATGGTGTTTTGCCAACATAAATGACTGCAAGGCCTCAAACTGGCTATGTCTCAACCCAGGAAAGACAGAGGTCCTGGTGATCACGCCAGGGTGCTGGGGATCAGCAGTGGTGGGAGGTCTGGATCTTCCTTCAGTGAGTGACCAGTTTCTCGTAGCTGTTGATGTGGTTAAGGATCTTAGGATCATTCTGGACTGCAGGCTGACCCTGAAACAACATGTGTCGGCTGTGGTCTGATTTGACTTCTACCATCTCTGAAACATCACTAGGATCAAAACACATCTGGCTCTTGCAGACCTGGTGACAATCGTCCATATACTTTTGTCACCTCTAGGTTGGACTACTGTAATGCTCTTTACTTAGGGCTATCTGGAGGTTTGATGCAACACCTGCAGTTGGTCCAGAATGCTGCAGGCCGGTTGGCAGTGGGCTCTTCTTGGAGTGACCACATCACACTGGTCTTGGAGGCACTGCACTGGCTGCCTTTGCGGTGGTGCATCACCTTCAAGATATGCTTGTTCATATACAAGGCACTATGTGGTTTGGGACCAGATACTTGAAAGATCTCCTGGTCCCTTGCCACCCAGTCTGACACCTCCGCTCCATGGATGCGGGCCTGTTCATCGTCCCTCCTTCCCATCGGAGAATCTCGGGGGACAGAGCTTTTGGAGTGGCAGCTCCAATACCATGGAATTCGCTTCCTGGGAACATTCGTATAGCCAGCATGGTGGAGGCTCTCAAAGCCTCTCTGTTGTTGTTATTTTTTTTAGATCTGCATAGTGCTCGTCATATCTGAATACATTTTAGAATGTTTGATGGTATGCCCAGGTTGCTCTGCATTTTTTGATTTGTGTGATGTACAGCGCCCTGCGCTTTCAGGACAGGGCGCTTTATAATAAAGATTGCCTGCCTTGATGTTGAGGCCATCATGCCTGTACCCTTCCTTCAGCAGGGAGGGTGACTGCCTTCACAGCTGACACTAGGGCCACTCCTTGATTGATCAGCAGGTGGTGCACAAACACAGGATGGCCCGCATCCTCCATCCCTCAGAGTCAAGGACCTAGACTCTGCTATGTGCCTGGCCCCCCTGCTGACTCCACTGTGGGATTTTGGAGCTTATGTGCCAATCTTGGCCTCTTAGGTGGCAGCATAGTACACTAACGGTGCACTGCTCACTGGCAAACACCTAAAAGCAATGTAAAAATAAATAGCTAGACAGACAGACAGATATGCTGACAGAAAGATACAGTATATAGATAGGTGAAAGACTGACAGACAAATTAGACAAACAAACAGAAACAGACAGACCGATACTGTACATAGATACAGTAGTAAGACCTTCCATCACGCCTCTCCCTCAACCACCCTGCCCTCTGCTCTAGGGATCCTCAGACCTTTGCCATTCCCCACCCTCACTCCTCTGCTAGGCAATCAACCACTTCCTATAGTCTTACATCACTTTGGAACCAACCACCCTCTTCCCTCCGCTTCCCTGCTCCCTCAGGTATCAACTGAAACTCCCTCCCTCCTCCCTCCCCACTCCTGTTTTCCCTCCACTTGACTGTTCCCCTTGCATTTACCTCCTACCCCAGTGTAGGTGTAGTTGAAATGCCTTATTTTGTTGCTTCTACCTTGATTGCTCATTTTGCACTTACTCCTTGTGACAAGACTGAATAGGGCCCCGTCCAATTTGTTACGCAGAAAAAGTGAAAAGCAAGGATCTGTTCTGGTCTTTCCTCTCCTTTTCTGTCTCTTGTCTGTCTGATTGTGCAATCAATTTTTTTTGTCAGACCTAGGAACTGACACTCTGACAGACTCATGATTCTCGCCCTGCAGCTATCTCCCCACCTTCACTTGTTTCTTGCTGTTTCTATCTTTTCTTTCTTCTTGCTTATCTGTGGTTATAAAAATACATGTGGATCTTTATGTGAAACTGGGGTCCCTGGTTTGAAAATGTATATAGTTATATTATTGAAATTAATGCAAAAAGCTATTTGGAACTCAGGGGGTTAACCCCAAGATGCAGTCGACCTCCACAAGCTAATATGCAGAGCTGTCAACTGGAGATTAGTTTTAGGACCCCATGTTCTAGTTTACTGCACTTGCAAAGAAATTGACAAAGGTCTGATACATTTTGTGAGAAACAGAATATTCCCTAATGAGGACGGGATGCAAAAGTTAATTGCCATGCAATAACATCTTGTAAAAAGAGCAGCAATGTTTGTTAAAGAGAGAGAGAGAGAGAGACTGAAATTTAGAATTAGAGAAACCATCAGAGGAAGGACTCTGTTTTGTTTGAACTGCCTATGTTTAAAAAATATACTGTAAAATTTTATTTTTATTGGAAATAATAAACGCTACTTGTGAATTTTATAACTGCTCCTGGCTTCCCTATGTTTCCTGACCTATGCCTCGACAACAGGTGGTGTCAGACTAAGTGAGATTTACACCGTGCAAACTCTAAGCCAGGAGTTTGGTGTGTGGGTACTAGACCTGGTACCAGGGACGCACAGAAGGAAGGTATGGATCCTGCAACAGCAAGCCCAGGATTGATTACCAGAAGAATGGCAGCCAAAGTAGAAACAGAAACAAAAGTGCAAACTGAGACTGTACAGCCAGAACCAGTGATAGAAAAAGAACAGGTAGGGACAGAACCTGAAAGCCTGTCTGCCTTCTACAAATGATGGGCTATTCAACAAAGACAGACAGAGAAAAGAAAAGATGCAGCGACAGGAGCAATAGAGAAAAGAGAAGCAATGGAGAAAAGAAGAGAAGTAGTGACAGGAGCAGCAGAGAAAAGAAGAGCAGTGGAAAAAAGTAGAGATGCAGCGACAGAAGCAGAAGAGAAGAGAAGAGATGTAGCAACAGGAGCAGCAGAGAAGAGAAGAGATGCAGTGATAGCCGGATGCCTTGCAAGCTATGAAAGCTGAAGGGTCTGGCACAGGTCCAGCGGAGCAACAAAACTCAAACAACTTAAAAGACATTAAGCTTATGAAGCTGTGTCCCTTGGATGATATCGAAGCATACTTGACAACTTTTGAAAGGGTTGCCGCAGCCTGCCAGTGACCAAAGCAGCAACGGACAATCAGGCTGGTCCCTTAAACCCAACTTGCCTACAGCAATATGGACACTGCACAAGGAGAAAACTATGGCCTTGTGAAAAGAGAAATCCTGAAAAGATATGACATCTCAGGAGAGACCTACAGGCAAGGATTCCAGTCCCTGAAATACAACTCAGTCGACAATCCCTGAGAAGCTTTCACTTGACTCAAGAGCACTCCTCATTAAATGGCTCCAAACAGATGGCAAAACAGTCCCACAGATCATCGACATTTGCAAGGGAGCAATTCATCAACATCCTGCCTACAGACAGGAAGTTTTGGGTAAAAGAACACAGACAAATCTGGCTGAGTTTTTCAACTGGGTTACCAAGACTGTGGACGAAGGTGACACATGGAATGGCCTGCCCTCAGAGGTTGCGGAGGTAAACATGGTGGGGGGGATTCAAGAATTACTGTGATAGACACAAGTGAGCCCTTACACAAAAGGGCAGCTAGGGGGGTAGGAATAGATAAAAATACTGAGCAGACTAGGTGAACCTGGTGGTCTCCTTCTGTCGACAACTTCTATGTTTCTAGAACAGAAAGTGAGGAAAAGGACATTTCTTTGGCCGAGGACTATTAGGTGGCCAGGCAGACACCGTAGCACTGAAGTAGCAGCCAAGGACCGGTAAGACCCTTTAGGGAGGCAGTATAGCACAGTGGTTTAAAGCTCTGAGCTGCAAATCTGGTGACATCCAGCAGACCAGACCTGGGTTTGAATCCCGCAGCTTTCACTTACATACTGTGTGACCCTGAGCAAGTCACTTAACTTCCCTGTGCTTCCAGGTCACGCCTGTAAAAAAGCTTTCAGCTCCTGGTTAAACAACTAAAAAAAAAAAAAAAAGACCCTCTTTTTCTCGATTTAACTCCAGATCAGATAAAAACCGGTTGGGGGGTAACCAATCTGCACTGAAAGACTTTATTTACTATAACTAAAACAAGCCAGGTAATACTGCAAGAAACTGCCATAAAAATACGGAGGGTAACACTGGAGCAGATTTGTCCTTAGCAAATTTGGGCAAGTATTTAACAGATGTCAAGATGTGAGATAAGACAGTGAAGGGACTTGTTCATTCAGGACGCAGACAGGCCTTAGTGCATGGTGAAGTGTTGGGAAAACACTATGCAAAAGGACCAGGTACTATCTGCTTCCTCAGTCAATAAGTGATGACAGGGGTCATCTGCATCCACAGGGACACTTGATATTATCCCACCACCCAAGTGACTCTGAGCATCAATGGGGTGTCACACCAACTTAGTCTGGGGGTAGCACCTACGTTACCTATACTTGTGATTATTGGAAATTACTTTCCAGGATTTGTGAAGTTAATCATAGAGGGAGTAAATCCTGCTGTGTCAGCAGCTATGATTACAAGAGCACAAGCAACGAAAATCTCAGACACTGGTGAATCTTTTTCTTCGCGTGATTTTAATTCAGACTTGTATAAGCACAGCTCCAAGATCCAGAAATCCAGGAAAGAAAGAAGATGCCTGAAAAAACAGTGGCAGCAAAAGACTGATGGACATAAGAGGATATATGAAAATTCTGAAACTAAACTGATAACTGATTGTGATTTTGTTTCTAAGCAAAGGAACAATGTTTCTCTCCAAGGTTATTTTAAGCAGGTGGGGGTGAAACAAACACAGGGTGAACCAGTTGTTTAAAGGAACACTGTACAAACAGTGTTGGCAATTACCAGGGCTGCAAAAACGCCCGATTAAAACAATCAATGACTGCAGCTAACCTTTGATGAGTTATTTCTTGTTTTAATGTTGATCCTAGATGCGCCATTTTGAAAGTGCCGCCACACCGGAAGACAGAGTGTGACCCTGGTACCTCCCAGATCATCCTGTCCTGTGCCAGAATGCTCGTTCATGACGAGCGAGGCACATTTACACAGAATAAAAATAAACAGTGTCCCATGTAGAGGTCTGTTAACTGTACCTCTAGAAGCAATTCCCGGTGAAAACGGAGCAGTGTAAGGTACTTAAATTCGTTATTAAAGTTCCAGCTCCAAGTTCGGTCATGCGCAGTAGCACCTAGCACTACTGTGCATGCCTGAACTCTGAGCACTAGGCCACACTCTGTCTTCCGGTGCGACGGCATTTTAGAAATGGCGTATCCAGGACCAACATTATAACAAGAAATAACTCATCAAAGGTTAGCCGCAGTCATTGTAAACTATACAAGATGTTTTAATCGGGCATTTTTGCAGCCCTGGTAATTGCCAACAATGTTTTGCACGGTTTTCCTTTAAAAAATGTAATGGGTTATAGTACAGAGTTTGGGTTAAACCTCAGACACAGGAACATACAGAACAACTGGTTATACCACAAAAGTATAGAACTGAGTTGTTACAGATAGCACATAGATACATAGATACATAGACAGTGTCGGCAGATAAGGGCCTATGGCCCACCCAGTCTGCCCATTTGAGCTTGTAAGTTCAGTTTGTTTTCCTAGAAGTCTGTTGCCCCTTACCCCTGACCTCCAGAATTCCTTTATGTCTATCCCATGCATTCTTAAATCCCGTGATTGTTTCAGCCCCCACCACTTCCTCTGGCAGGGTGTTCCACTTGTCCACCACCCGTTCTGTGAAGAAATTCTTTCTCATGTTTCCTCTGAATCGTCCTCCCTCCAACTTCATCCCATGCCCTCTAGTCCTGGAACATCTTTTCGCTTAAAAATAGTGTTTTCCTGCACCCTGTTCCTCCTGTAAGATACTTGTATGTCTCTATCATATCCCCTCTCTCCCTCCTCTCCTCCAGGGAGTACATGTTCAGTTCCTTCAACCTGTCTTCATAGGACTTGTGATGCAATCCATGCACCATCTTTGTTGCCCTCCTCTGAACCTTCTCTACCCTGTCTATGTCCTTACGTAGGTATAGTCTCCAGAACTGTACACTGTACTCCAGGTGGGGCCTCACTAGTGTCTTGTATAGCGGAATTATGACCTCCCTTTTCCTGCTGGTGATGCCCCTCCCTATGCATCCCAGCATCCTATTTGCTTTACCTGCTGCCTTGTCACACTGTTTCCCTACCTTGAGGTCATCAGCGATGACAACCCCAAGATCCTTTCCTGCTTGGTGCATGCTATATTCTCACCCCCAACTGATACATTGTGCCAGGGTTTTGTGCCCCATATGCATTATCTTGCACTTCTTTGCACTGAATTTCAACTGCCAAACCCTGACCATTCTTCAAGTTTCTGCAGGTCGCTTCTCATTCTGTCTACACCCTCTGGTGTGTCTACTCTGTTACAGAGCTTTGTGTCATCAGCGAACAGTGAAATTGAATCTCAATTTAATTGTAACTGTTTTTTATGAATTTTTTTTTATGAATTTTATATGTAACAAAGACATTTTTGTCTGCAATTTGCTGCATTGTATATGTATGTTTGATTATGTATTGTCTGTATGCAATATATGTGGGTCGCACCTGTAAAAGGAACTTGTTTCCAGTGTGCTTACCCGTTAAGCGAATAAACAAACAAACAAACAAACAAACAAATTCTGCCTTCTAGGTCCTGCGCAATGTCACTGATGAAGATGTTGAATAGGACTGGTCCCAGCACTGATCCCTGTGGTACCCCACTGGTCACTCTTCCCTCTGTGGAGTGACAGCCATTTACCACCACACTCTGTGTCCTGCCACCCAGCCAGTTACCTACCCACCACACTACTGTCCTGCCCACACCCATATTCCCCAGTTTGTGTAATATTCTTCTACGTGGCACAGTGTCAAAGGCCTTGCTGAAGTCCAGATAGGCCATGTCCACTGCCCTCTCCTGATCCACCTCCTAGTCACCCAGTCAATAAATTCAACGAGGTTGGTCTGACATGACCTCCCCCTGGTGAAACCATGCTGCCTTGGGTCCTGTAGTCCATTGACAACCAGATGTTCCACCAATCTCTCCTTCAGTAGTGCTTCCATGATCTTCCCCACTACCGAGGTGAGGCTGACTGGTCTGTAGTTCCCTGCTTCCTCTTTGTTCCCACTTTTGTATAAGGGGACTACATCTGCTGTCCTCCAGTCTTTTGGGTACCTCCTGTTTCCAGTGATCGGCTAAACAGGAAAGCCAGAGGTTCAGCCACCACCTCTCTTAGTTCTTAAGGACCCAGGGTGCACCCATCTGGCCCCATTGCTTTATCAACTCTTATTACTTCCAGTTCCTTCAGGACCCTTTCTCGGTAAAGAGACTTGTGTCCATTTCTGCACCATTCTCACCCCTTGTACTCCCTTCAGACCCATTACCCTCCTCCTCTTCAGTAAAGACTGAGCAGAAATACCTGTTCAATATGTCAGCTTTACTGTTGTCATCCTCCACGCAGCCCCCATCCTCCCCCTTCAGTCTCACTATCCCTCCCTTTGTCTTTCTTTTTTCACTTATGTACCTGTAAAAGGTTTTGTCCCCTCTACCCACTGATTTTGCAATGTGTTCTTCTGTCTGAGCTTTGGCTTCCTTACTGACCTCCCTGCCTCCCTTTGCTTCTCCTGGTACTTCTCCCTATCCCTTCTGCCTGTGTCTTTTGTATTGCCTGAATGCAATCTTTTTGGCTTTCACTTTCTTTGCTACCTCTTTGGAAAACCATAATGGTCTCCTCTTCCTTTTCCTCTTGCTAACCTGCTTAATGCATAATTCTGTTGTTCTTGTAATCCCTATTTTAAATACTGCCCACTGTTCCTTAACCCTGATTCCTGTCCCATTCCCTTAATGCCTCTTTCAAGTATCTCCCATTTTCCCAAAGTCTGCCCCCTAAAATCCAGGATCGTGTTTTGTGTGGTTTGGTTCTGCTCTTTCTGTGATTTCAAACCACAATGACTGGTGGTCACTGTTTCCCAGGTGCTCCCCACTGTTACCCCATCACACTGTCCCTGTTTGTGAGCACAAGGTCCAGTGTTGCCTTCTGCGAGTTGGTTCCATGACCAGTTGTTGAGAAGGCACCCTGAAGGAGTCAGGATAAATCTGCTCCTAGTTGATGCTGCTGCTGGGATGCTCCAGTCCACGTCTGGAATATTGAAGTCTCCAACCAGTACTACCTCACCCTTGTCTGCCATCCTTTGGATGGCTAGCATCAACTCCTATCTGTTTCTTCCTCCTGGGCTGGTGGTCTATAGACCACACCTGTGTGGATGGCTGTCCCCATTTTCCTTTCCAGCTTAACCCACAGTATCTCTCCCATTTTGTTCCTCCTGGATCTCTGTGGCCCTTATGTCATTTTTCACATACAGTGCCACTCCTCCTCCTTCCTGCCTGCTCTGTCTCTTCTGAATATGTTGTAGCCAGGTATGGCCATCTCCCAGTCATGGTTATCATTACACCAGGTTTCAGTAATGGGCACAATGTCCAGGTCTGACTGTACCATGACAGCCTCCAGATCTTCCATCTTGTTGCTAAGGCTCCTGGCATTTGCACACATGGCTTTCCATGATTTGACCTCCCTAGACTGCTTCACTGTTCTACTCCAGCCCCTTCCTTGGTTGTCATTTATCCCTGGTTCTCCTTGCT
Source organism: Neoceratodus forsteri (assembly GCA_016271365.2). Classification (NCBI taxonomy): domain Eukaryota; kingdom Metazoa; phylum Chordata; order Ceratodontiformes; family Ceratodontidae; genus Neoceratodus; species Neoceratodus forsteri. Next base: position 1,073,662,866 of record CM057456.1, read on the forward strand.
GTCTGCCCTTCTGCTGAATTCTGCCCCTTTTCTGCTTATCCACCTCTTGGGCACTAATCTCCATCTTCTGCATACTGCTTTGCAGAGATAGCCACTCCTCTGGTTCACTGGTTCCACTGCTAGCTGTGGGGGGTGAGCAAGTAGGTACCCTCCTTGCTGGCCTGCCACCCCCCTTTGCTAGTTTAAATGCTTGTCAATGTAGCATTTAAACATATCATTGAGTGCTTGGATTCCCCTCCAGGATGGATGCAGGCCGTCAGGCTTGAACAAACCTCCATCCCTCCAGGTGGGTCCCCAGTCACCAATGAATCCAAACCCTTCCTCACAGCACCAGTTCTTCAACCATGAGTTAAAGTTCCTGGTGCATGCACTCCTATGCTCTCCCTTGCCTCTCACAGGTAGTACTTCTGAGAAAGTGACAGAAGTAGCTACTTGCTTGAGACCCCTCCCCAGTTTCCTAAACTCTTCCTGAACTTCCTTTGGCTCCCCATTTGCCAGGTCATTAGTACCTAGGTGGATAATGACATCCAGCTCACCCTCCCATCTTGCCTTCCCAGTGAGCCCCAGGATCTTCCTTCCATCTCTCCATGCAGTGGCACCTGGTAGGCACCTCACCTCCCTGTCCTCCCCCTCCTGTGTTCCTAGCTGGATCCCTCTTATGATGGAGTCCCCCACCAGGATTCGCTTCCTCCTCCTCTGGGGTCCACTGCTTTCTCCGCTGAGGTGACCTCCTTGCCTAACCTCCACATCCTTTCCTTCCACTTCTTTGGGTACCTCTATTTGGTTGTCCTCATTTGCCAGTGTGGTATATGAGTTCTTGAGTGGAATAGGATCTGGGATGTGCCTCTGCCTGACTGCTCTAACCCTCCCTGAGCCCACTGTCATCCAAGTGCTCCTTGTTCTCGGCATCCTTTGAGGCAGTTGCATTGGACTGGGTGGTCCCTGGATAGGGGTGATGGTACTCCTGACCCAGTTTACTTCCGCTCTGAGTCTGGTTACCTCATCCCGCAGTCCAGAGAGATGCATGCAGATAGGGCAGCACCTCAGTGTCCAGAAGGTCTGCCTGAATATGGCTGCCCCACAGCCACTACATCGCACCACTCCCCACATTATACTGCAATTCCACTACTTGTCTGCTACTGAAGCTCTCCTAGTTCCCTTTTTATTAATTTACTGTACTAAAAATCCTGCCACTGATCCTCAGATATTTTTTTTTTAAAGAAAAAGAAACCAATAAATAAATAAATGAGTCAAAACACTTGTCGTGCTGAGGGTGGGCTTCTTCCTCCTTATGCCCCTCCTACTTCACACCCCTTATTATACCCTGTGTTTAGCTCCTGTCAATCAGATTTAACAGGGCATATAATTAAGAGTTGAGGGAAGGGGGGTAAAATTTGCAGCAATTAAAGACAGCACAGAATTACACCACCACTATGTTTTAAATTCTCAACAGCCCAAAAACAATTACAAGTAAAGACAACAAAGAAAGTATAGTGTCACTAAAAACCCACAATCTAAGTTTAAAAGAAAAATAGCAATTACCAGTTACTCTAAAGCACTGACTTGAATATGTTTCCTTCCTTCCCCTTCTGGCTTCTTCTGTTTTGACAGTCACATGACAGTCCTATGATTGATCACTCAGGGAGGGATCGCACCCTTGCCAGATTGCTGTACAAATTTTACTGGCCTGGAATTCATGAACATGTTGCTACCTATTGCAGCTCTTGTGCTAAATGTCAGAAAGTAGCCCCAGTGACTAAAAAAAGCAAGGTGCCCCTACCCTTGATAGATGTGCATTTTGAGATAACTGCAATGGATGTGGTTGGCCTCTTAGACAAAAATAAAAAGCGTAATCGATTCATTTTGGTAGTCTGTGGCCATGCTACTCGATACCCAGAAGTAATTCCAATGCGTACTGTCACAGCCCCAAGGTAGCAGCAGAGCTTGCCAAAATTTTCAGCAGGGTGGGCATACCTAAAGAGATTTGTACTGATTAGGGTAGTAATTTTGGTCCTGCATTACTGAAGGAGCTGTACTCACTACTAGGTATCACTGCCATAAGAACCTCCCCTGTGGGTGGTTCATATGAATGTGTGCAGCCTACGACCCAAAATGCCTGTGGTACAGTCCTGGGTAAACACATATAGGGCTGATGTGCTAGCCATATCTGAAACATGGCTGAAGCCTCATATCCTCCCTCATGAAGTGGCACTCGACCACTATGACTCCTTCAGAAAGGATAGAGAGGGGAAAAAAGGAGGGGGTGTTCTTGTTTATGTGAGCTCCTCCCTGGCAGCCTCCCTGTCCCCTGTCGACACGCCAGGCCCCACAGCACTAGAATCTTTATTTGTAAGAATTGTACTCGGACGTGCAAAACACATGACCATAGGCTGTATCTACAACCGCCCCCCACTGGTGGCACCTCAGCACTCCAAAACTTAGTCCGCTCCTTAGTGGGGGGCACAGCTCACAGAGATACTGGTTCTTGGGGACTTTAACTAGAAATGGGAATCCACCACTGAACAAACCCACAAGGCCATACTTCTTAAAGCAAACCTAACCCAGATCATCTCTGAGGTCACAAGGCACAACCAAAAAACAGGGAACCACTCCATCCTTGACTGGATACTGGTCTCCAATCCTACTAACATACAAGCGACTGGCGTGATGTCAGACGCCCTAAGCGATCACTCACCCACCTTCTGCATATGGAAAAATCGTCCTCCCAGGGTTCCACCTAGGCTCATAGAGGCCAGGGACTTCTCTGGTTTCTCTGCTGTGGCCTTCCACAGCTCCCTGAGAAACACTGACTGGTCACTGTTTAAACTCCTGGGCAGTATTAATGATGCTGCCCAGTACTTCCAGAGTACCTTCTCTGCAGTGGCCAACCTACATGCTCCGGTTAGAAGGAGACAAGCAAAAGGCCATTGCCACAAAAGGATATCACGTGAGTTAAAATCGCTAATGATAGCTAGAGACAAGGCCTGGAAAAGGGCTAGGATCTCAGCCAGCCCCACAGACTTTGCTGCCTACAGATCGCTGTGGAACCAGTGCCAAAAAATCTCCAAGTCAGCCAAAAGGGATTACATGAAATCCCTCCAGCGGCGAAATCTGTCTGACCCCAAATCATTCTGGTCTAGCATCAACACCCTGCTAAAAGGTACAAATACACCCCAGCAGGGTAACATAATCAATAACGGCATTACTATTACGGATGGAGGGGAGGCTGCCTCAGCCTTTAATCTCTTCTTCACTGATCTGGGGGCGTTCCGATCCAGCCCAACACATTGCGTTCAGGGCACTCCAACCACTGAACCTCAGAACCCTCCGATTGTCCATCTTCACTTGCGGACAGTGCGAGCCAAAGAAATGCTGACCCTCCTGCAATCCTTAAAACCTAACAGATCACCAGGACCTGATGGACTAGACCCCAGGCTACTCAGAGCCGCTGCCCCAGCCATTGCCCTGCCTGTAGCCCTGCTAATAAAAAGATCCCTGCAGGAAGGAACAGTACCAACAATATGGAAGCAGGCCCATGTAGTCCCAATTCACAAGGGTGGAGCTAGGGAAATGATTGGCCAATATAGATCTATCTCCACCCTATGTCACCTGGCAAAGATCCAGGAGCGGCTGGTATACTGCCAACTAAGGGACTATCTGGAAGCCAATGGACTCCTGGCCCCCTCGCAACATGGCTTTTGACAAAAGCATGGGACTGATACTGCCCTCATAAGATTTACCTCTGATGTTCTAGCCGCCATGGATAAGGGAACCCCTACCCGGGGCCGTGCTCATCGACCTCTCCAAGGCCTTTGATCTGGTAGATCACCCACTCCTGCTTACAAAGCTTAGACAATTCGGACTTGATCAGCACTCCATCAACTGGTTCCGTAATTACCTCTCTGATCGCTCTCAACAGGTCAAGTGGAGAGGGGTCACCTCCGATCCCCTACCTTTAACTGAAGGGGTCCCGCAGGGCTCAATTTTAGGCCCGTTGTTATTCTCCCTATTCTTAAATGACCTTCATGACCATTGTGGGGGCAGCTCCATAGTACATACGCTGATGATGCAGTGCTCTATAGATCGGGAGAAAAAACGCATCCATCCTAGGACCCCTGCTCCAAGCAGACTTCACCAAGGCCGAGGACTGGCTAACCGAGAATCGCCTGGTTCTTAACCCTACCAAGATGAAAGCGATACTATTCAGGCCAAAATCACTGGGTCCCTCTCGTGCCCACCTTCTTCCACTCACCACCACGTCCGGTTCCATGATCGAGGTACTAAAAACCGTAAAGCACCTTGGCCTCACACTAGACAAGGGGCTCACACTGAAGCCCCATGTGGACCTGGTAACAAAAGGTATCCACCAAAGGTTGGGCCTCCTCTATCGTCTAAGCCACAACACAATACCAGAGACTAGATGTGCAATTGCACAAAGCATCCTACTCCCTACCTTAACCTACGCAGCCCCCGTCTTACTCGGCATCTCCAAATCGGATCACTGTAGAATACAGACCTTATACCACAAAGTTGCATGATTCACATCCAAATCCCACCCAAGGACCCATCACTGTGTAGCCCTCACAGCCCTCAACTGGCCCTCCTGGAATAACAGACTCCAGTACCCCCTATTAAGCTGGACCTACAAGCTCCTCGATGCCCAATCCCCAGCAGGGCTGACAGGATTACTTGCCCCAAATAAGACCAGATGACCACTCCGCTCCGCGAGCAAAAAATCTACTAGAAATTCCCATGGCCAGCTCCGCTGCAGGGAGCAAATCCTTTGCTCACCTAGCTCCTGTATCATGGAATAATCTCCCCGGCCACCTTCAGGAGGCACCCACCCTAACCATATTTCAAAAGGGACTGCGTGCTCACCTCCTTAACCCTAGTCCCTGCCCCTGCTCGGACGGCTAGCCTACCTTGCATCAATTATGCTACTACAATACTGTTCCCCACTATGGTATCGTCTAATGTCTGCTTAAACTGGTACACTGTCTTATGCTGAACTTATACCACCCCACATCCATCTGCCGTCTCTACTGTATTCTAAGATGTAATGTTACTACTGTACTTTCCCACTAAACTTTATATTGTTGTTATACTCTGGATGATATGTCCAACGCTGTACTGTTGTATCCAGTCATGTAATGTACCTACTGCCCTCTTCCAAGAAACTGTATACTGTCTCTATCATCCTGTATGATGATATGTCCATCACTGTATTACCTGCCTGTATATGCTAAAGATATGTAACTAACCCCAGGTCGCCCCTGATAAAGGGACCTTCGGGGCCCAGTGGGCCTACCCGGTTAACAAAATTTAATAAATAAATATCACTCTCAGACAGATGGTCTTGTTGAGTGTTTTAATCAAACCCTTTTTAAAAAGGTTTGTAAAATGGGAAGGAAAAGATTGGGACCAGGACTTACCTTACCTGGTTTTTGCTTACAGAGGAGTGCCACAAGCCTCAGCAGGTTTTTCATCATTTGAAATGTTGTATGGTAGACAACCTAGAGGGCCACTAGATGTAATAAAAGAAACATGGGAAGATAGCCCCACTCAGCAAAAATCTATTACATCGTATATGTGTGCCCTGAGAAAGAAGCTGGCAAAATATGTTGAAATTGTCCATAGTAGTCAGGAAGAGGCCCCCAACCAGCACAAGGTGTATTATGACAATGGGGTGAAAGAAATCATTTTTGAGTCAGATGAAAAGGTCTTGCTGCTGTTACCCACTACAGAAAATAAACTTAATGAAGTGGCAAGGGCCTTATAAGTGCTTAGACGTACTAGCACAGTTATGAGATTGAGACCTCCAACAGGAAAAATCCTACCAAAATATACCATGCTAACCTCATAAAGGAATGGGTTGAAAAAACACCAAGGACTGCTTTGTCAGTTTCACCAGAAATTTCTACAGGAGATAGTGATACAGCTTATGACAGACTGGAACGAACTGTAACTGCTGATGCTGTAAAAGTGAATGTTTCCTCAACCTCCGAACAAACCGCAGAAATTCGTAACTTACTAAAGACATTTAACAGTACTTTTACCACAGTGCCAGGCTGAGCAAAAGAGGTCGAGTATGTAATAGTGACAGGGAATGCTCGCCCTATCAAACATAAGACATACAGATTACCAGAGCAGTTAAGAGCAGATGTGGTTAAGGAAATAACAAAAAATGAAACAGTTGGGTATCATAGAAGTGCTTGGTCATCACCAGTGGTGATTGTAAGTAAAAAAGAAGGGGGTATAAGAATCTGCTTAGATTTTAGAAAACTTAATCGAGAGTCCAAATTTGACAGTTATCCTATGCCCAAGACAGATGATTTGATGAGACAGATTGGGAAGTGCCAAGTACATCAGTACCCTCGATCTCACCAAGGGTTACTGGCAAATCCCCCTAGCTAAAGAATCCAGAGACAAAACTGCATTTGCCACTCTTATTGGATTCTGTTAGTTCACCACCATTAAATTTGGTTTATATGGCACGCTCGATACATTCCAGTGGTACATGGATGTAATTTTAGCTGCTCACACTGGTTATTGTGCTGCTTACCTGGATGATGTTGTGGTGTACAGTCCAGACTGGAAAAGCCACCTGGAACACCTACGAGCAGTTGTCCAATCTATCAAAAAGGCAGGTCTGACCATTAATCCTCCCAAATGTGCATTCGGCAGGCAGGAAACCAGATATTTGGGTTACGTTTTGGGAAATGGAGAAGTAAAGCCAGAGATTTCTAAGACAGAAGTTGTAGCTATCAGCCCTGTCCCTAAAACAAAGAAAAAAGTTAGGTAATTTTTAGGGCTGGCTGGTTACTATTGGAGAATCGTTCCCAATTATGCCAGATTAACTACCCCCTCACTGAACTCACACAAAAAAAAACTGTACCCAAATAATGTGATATGGACCCCAGAGTGTGATGAGGCCTTTCAAGCCATCAAGGCTGCATTGAGTTCAGCCCGTTTTAAGAAGCCCAGACGCTGTGAAACAATTTTTGTTACAGACAGATGCATCAGAGCTAGAACTAGTGCAGTCTTGAGTCAACATAGATGGGAAGGAACACTCGTTCTATATATCAGTAGGAAATTGCACAACAGAAAGAAAAGGTACTCCACCATTGAAAAAGAATGCTTAGCAGCACAGTCGGCCATGGAGTCCTTTAAGTTTTATTTGCTAGTAACTGACTTTGTACTTATAACAGATCACAATCCGCTCTGTTGGCTTAACCAAATGAAGAATAAAAATTCCAAAATCACACGGTGGTACCTGGCACTACAGCCATTTAAGTTCAAAGTGATGCACAAAACTGGAAAAGAGAATGTCAGTGCTGATTTTCTGTCAAGATACGGATCAGAAATTGAGAATTCCAAAGGCTGAAAAAAATTAGTGTGTTTAAATTTAACTGTTTGCTGTATTGGTTGTTATGGAAAAAGGGATATTGCATATGCGCAGACCTGTGAAGGTTATAAGGTAATATTAAAAGAAAGTTTAGAAGCCTGTTTTTTAAAACAGGTTAAAAAGAGGGGTATGTGACACAGCTGAATAAGGCCTTGTCTCATTTGTTATGCAGAAAGAGTTAAAGGGGAACTGTCATCAACAGGGTTTCTTAATGTCTGAAAGACCATAAAAAGTTAATTGAGTTAGCAATTGTGTTTAACTGTGAGTCTTTGCAGTCCAGAGTTATTCATATGTAAATCAGTCTGTAATTAAGGGCCGGGGACAGCCATATGTTTTAGGCTCCTGACAGGAAATGATGTCACCGAGGATCTTGGCCCTCCATTGACTGTAGGTTAAATAGGGAATCACCTGTTTATTAAGTGTGTTTTAAGGTTTTATTACACTTTATACATTTATAATCACTGTTTTGTATGTGCATTGAAACTAGTGAGTTATCACCCTTGCATTTCAAACTGTTAGTAAAAATAATCCATCTTTAGGATTGCTTTAACCTCTAGGCTATACTGCCAGCTGATCATTTAAAACTACACATCTCAAGGCTGGCTCTGTGGTGCCAACAGGTATTGGAGGCCCCATACTGTATCAGGATTTCTAAACCTTGGTTGTGTTCATGTCAGTGCAGATTTCTGGAGCTGCCACAGTACTAACTTCTGTCTTATTCTGTTCCCTCTCTTACAGCCTTTTCTCTTACAATTTTGGGTGTGAGCTCAGGTTTACAAGATGCAAATGTGGCTACGTACCTACTGGCCTGGCATCATTGGGCCAGCCTTGAAATGTGTAGTTTTTTTTACTCATTATTTTTCTGCGCCTCCACTGTCCCCCAACCGCCACTCCTTCGGGCCTCAGGAAGCGTCACACCCCCAACCCTACCAACCATCAGAGTTTGCCCCTAGAGTGCCACTCATTTCCCACGGGCCCTTGATGACCGGATTACCCCAGGCGGGTGAGGAGAGCCTCTCACTCCCTCTTATCCCCAAGAGTGAGTTACACAGTGGGGTCTGCCCTGTTCCATCGGAGGGTGGTGACGATGTCTCCGGAGGTCATCATCTAGGAGGACTGGAAGGACGTTTTTCCTCCATGTACGGATCCCAGATACTGGCATGCAATGAGGAGCAAGGCTGCCGGGATGCGCAGAGATGCATGTCAACTCCAGTCCTCTGCCAATGTCCACCCTTATGTCAAGGCATCCCCCAGCCGCACAGACAACCCTGAGTTCCCCCAACAGACGGCGGTATCACGGCGGAGAGCACAATCCCTCCTACCCCAGAGAAGGAGAGCAGCCGTTGGGCGCTCAATCCTTCTCCCTCCTGGCCAACCCCCGTCCGCTCCCGGACTCGGGTCGCCGGTGAGGTACGAGGTGCTGCGTCCAGCGCCTCAACCCTCAGTGCCACCGGGCCAGCCAAATGTGCAGTTTTTGATTAACAGCTGGTAGTATGACCTAGAGGTTAAAGCAAAGAGCTGTGAACATGCTTCATTCACCCAGCAAAATGGGGTTTGATTCCAACATGCTCTACTTGCATACTGTGTGACCAAAGTAAGTCACTTAACCTTCCTGTGCTCCCAAAACACACCCAGAAACAAGCTATTGCTGTGTGCCTTTCCTGGACAAAGACAGTAAAAATAATCTGAGCATGTGTTATGATTCTGAAATTATTATGCTCTTTCTACCCGGATTTGACTTGAAAAGAAAAAAAATAAGATACCATTAATTGTTTATTAATTGCAAAAACACATGGCTGTACAACATTGTTTAAAAAAAGCATAATCTGAACTGCATTATTAAACTATAGAATAATATATGGGTGTGTGTGTGTGTGTGTATGTAACCAACGTTTTACACACACCGGAGGTGTGGGTTGCTACATTAACCCCGATGGCAAGGTCTGAGTGGTTTATAAAAGCATCCCACACCGAGAGTGTGTGTAAAATTCTGGTTTTTACACCACTCATATATTTATTTATTTAATTAATGGTGATAATTTTTTTCCCTTTCAGCACAGTTCAGTTAGTGCAGCACTTCTGTCAAAGATACACACATACACACACACACACGCACTTCACACACACACCTCACATTTCACACACATTACATCACACACACACCACACTTCACACCACATACACACCACACACACCACAGAGCCTGCCTTCAGATGTGTAGTTTTTGATGTTCAGCTGGCAGTATACCCTAAAGATGTATTATTTTTCTAATAGTTTAAAATATAAAAGTGATAACTCACTAGTTTCAATGCACATAGAAAACAGGTGTTATAAATGTAGAAAGTGTTATAATAACACCTTAAAACACACTTAATAAAACAGACAATTTCCTATTTAACCTACAGTCAATGGAGGGCCAAGATCCTCTGTGCCCTCATTTCCTGTCTGAAGCCTATAACATATGGCAGCCCCCAGCCCTTAATTACAGGCTGATTTACATATGAATAACTCTGGACTGCAAAGACTCACAGATAAACACAATAGCTCACTCAAATTAGCTGTTTATGGTCTTTCAGACATTAAGAAATCTTGTTGACAATTCCCTTTTAAATGCAAATATCTTTTCTATCCTCTCCTTTTCTGTTTCGTTTCCGTCTGATTACACAATTTTTTTTTTTGTGGGACCTAGAAATTGATCACTCTGACAGTTCCACGATTCTTCCCCTCTCGCTATCTCCCTGCCTTCACTTGCTGTTTCTATATTTTCTTCCTCCTTGCTTATCTGTAGTTATAAAAATAAATGCGGATCTTTATGTGAAATTGGGTTCTCTGGTTTGAAAATGTATATCGTTACATTTTTAAAATTATTGCAAAAAGCCATTTGGAACTCAGGGGGTTCCAAATGTTCCAGTACTGGGAGGCAGTATAGCGCAGTGGTCTAAGGCTCTGAGCTGCAAATTTGGTGACATCCAGCAGACCTGACCTGGGTTTGAATCCCACAGCTTCCACTTGCATACTGTGTGACCCTGAGCAAGTCACTTAACCTCCTTGTGCTCCCAGGTCGCTCCTGTAAAAAAGCTTTCAGCTTAGTGTGCTATACCTGGTTAAACAACTAAATAAAAAAATAAAATAAAAAAAATAATGAGATGAAGTCTGACCTCCACAAGCCAATTTGCAGTGTTGTCAACAGGAGATTCGTTTTAGGATACCATATTTTCTATTTTGTTGCACCTGAAAAGAAATTGACAAAGTTCTGATACATTTTGTGAGAAACATGATATTCCTTAACGGGGATGGGATACAAAAGTTAATTGCCATGCAATTATGTCTTATAAAAAGAGCAGCAAAGTTTGTTAGAGATAGACTGAAATTTAGAATTAGAGATACCCTCAGACGAAGGACTTTATTTAGTTTGAACTGCCTATGTTTAAAAACCATTCTGTACAACTTTTTTATTTTATTGTTATTGGAAATAATAAGTCGTTACTTGCGAATGTTATAACTGCTCCTGGTTTTCCTATGGTTCCTGACATATGCTTGGACGACATTCCTGTAATTAGTTTGTGTTCTTTGACTGCATGGATGCATTGTGCCAACAATAGAAGAGTTGAGCATGGGCATATCTACATCACACCATTCTAAAATAGTCCTAACCGGCTATGTGCAAGTCAGAAACACTTACTGGGATAACTAAACAGCCTGTATAGATCAAACAATAATATAAATTGAACTAGTATTTAAAAATCAGCTTCTACTAGGAGAAATGACTTACTGATTCAGTGTAGTTCTCCTTTTCGAGTGTATGTGTGTGCTTTGGAGGGATTTATAGAGGCAAAATAAACTGGAAAGTATCTGTCTCCTAATGCATCTTACATACTGCTCCTCCACATTGCCTCTCTGAGGTGCTACATCCGAGTCCACTGGTTTTCAGATATGGTCTCTAGTGAACTGGGGGGGGGGCAATGAAGAATCAATTACACTGGACTGCACTGCTATGGCCTTTTGTTGGTCTGTCACTGGTCAAACCAGCCAGTGTTCACTATGGTATTCTGATGAGGTCTTAGTGATCAAACCATTCAAGGTTCACTGTGGTACCCTGCTGGGCTATCAGTCATCAAACCAGCCAATGCTCCCTATGGTACCCTAGTGGGCTGTTAGTGATCAAACCAGTCAGTGCTACTACTGTACCCTGCTGGGCTGTAATTGATTAAACCAGCCAATGTTCACTATGGTACCCTGCTGGGCTGTTGGTGATCAAACCAGTCAGTGCTCACTATGGTACCCTACTGGGCTATAAGTGATTAAACCAGTCAGTACTCACTATGGTACCCTGCTGGACTGTTAGTGATCAAACTAGCCAATGCTCACTACGGTACCCTGCCAGGTTGTTAGTGACCAAACCAGCCAAAGCTCACTACTGTACCCTGCTGGGCTATTAGTGATCAAACCAGCCAAAGCTCACTATGGTACCCTGCTGGGCTATAAGTGATTAAACCAGTCAGTGCTCACTATGGTACCCTGCTGAGATGTTGGTGATCAAACCAGCCAACGCTCACTATGGTACCCTGCTGAGCTATAAGTGATTAAACCAGTCAGTGCTCACTATGGTACCCTGCTGGGCTGTTAGTGATCAAACCAGCCAATGCTCTCTATGGTACCCTGCTGGGCTTTAAGTGATTAAACCAGCCAGAGCTCACTATGGTACCCTGCTGAGATGTTGGTGCTCAAACCAGCCAACGCTCACTATGGTACCCTGCTGGGCTATAAGTGATTAAACCAGTCAGTGCTCACTATGGTACCCTGCTGGGCTGTTAGTGATCAAACCAGCCAGTGCTCACTATGGTACCCTGCTGGGCTGTTAGTGATCAAACCAGTCAGAGCTACTATGGTACCCTGCTGGGCTTTAAGTGATTAAACCAGCCAGTGCTCACTATGGTACCCTGCTGGGCTGTTAGTGATCAAACCAGTCAGTGCTTACTATGACACCCTGCTGGGCTGTTAGTGACCAAACCAGCCAGTGCTCATTATGGTACCCTGTTGTGCTATCAGTGATCAAACCAGCCAGTACTCACTATGGTACCCTGCTGGACTGTTAGTGATCAAACTAGCCAATGCTCACTATGGTACCCTGCCAGGTTGTTAGTGATCAAACCAGCCAGAGCTACTATGGTACCCTGCTGGGCTGTAGGTGATTAAACCAGCCAGTGCTCACTATGGTACCCTACTGGGCTTTCAGTGATCAAACCAGCCAATGCTCACTATGGTACCATGCTGGCCTGTTAGTGATCAAACCAGCCAGTGCTCACTATGGTACCCTGCTGGGCTGTTAGTGATCAAACAAGCCAATGCTGACTATGGCCCCCTGTTTAACTATAAGTGATGGAACTGGCCAATCTGTCGTGTCCTCGTTAGTCGGGTTGCGAAACAGAAAAGTACAGTTACCTAAGAACTAACCGTAACAGTAGATCTTCGAGAGAGGCTCTTGCAGTAGGTAATCACCTTGAGGACTGTGCCCCCTGGCAACAGGACCACATGGAAACTTTAGCCAGCAGTATCTGACGGGGAACCACCCACCAGACTTCACATGACTGATGTCAGAGTGACCCTATATAGTGGGCGGTCCCCATGACCGCCTTCCAGTTCTCTCACCGGAGACCTCCAAGGAGGTGCAACAGGAGAAAGGGTAAGAGGCTCCTGGAGCTCAGAATGAGTCCTCAAACAAAGAGCAGGAAAATAATAGGGGGATGGAGGGAGGGAAAAAGGTTACCTACTGCAAGAGCCTCTCTCGAAGATCTACTGTTATACTGCAAGAGCCTCTCTCGAAGATCTACTGTTACAGTCAGTTCTTACATAACTGTACTATCTTACTTTGAGAGGGCTCTTGCAGTAGGTAATCACCTTGAGGACTGAGCTCCAACCAGTGTGAATCAGTAGACAAAACTGAAACACGGGAGGCAGGAATTAAACCTGCTACTTGCACAGGAAAAGATTATGACAGAAGGCCCTGAAGTACAGCTAGGCCAAAATCTGCCCTGCGCCTAGAAGCAATGTCCAAACTGTAATGCTTTGTGAAAGTGTGGACTGAACTCCAGGTAGCCATGGAACAGATGTCAGCAGCAGACATATTCCTGAAACAAGCAGTGGAGGCAGCCACTCCCCTAGTGGAATGCCCCTTGACTTCCCCCAGGAGGGTTTTACCATACTTCTGGTAACAAAAAGTAATGCAGTTTTCCAACCATTTGGATAAACACTGTTTAGTAACTGCCGCACTTTCTCTCTTGGGTGCAAATGAAATGAAAAGCTGATCCGTTTTTCAGACAGACTTTGTCCTGTTTGTGTAATAGCGCTAGACTCTGTGAACATCTAACGTGTGAAGAAGTGCTTCTTCCCAATTAGAATACTCAGGGTAGTATACTGGTAATTGAATTGACTGGTTCAATGTGAACTCAGAGACCACTTTGGGTAAGAATTTAGGGTTGGTACGAACATCCACCCTATCTCTGTGAAAAATTAAATAAAGCTCCTTACAAATCAGAGCCTGAAGCTCTGGAATCCTTCGAGCTGAAGTGACTGCCACTAGAAACAGTGCTTTCCAAGATAAATAGTGCATATCACAAGAACCAGCCGGTTCAAAGGGAGGCAAGGTCAACTTTTCCAAAATAAAATTAAGGTCCCACGGTGGCATGGGGCTGTGCACCAGGGGTTTCAAATGTAAGATTCTTTTAAGGAAAGTCTTGGAGACTTCCAACTGAGCCAGTGTCCTGCCATCCACCAAGGTATGGTAGGCAGAGATGGCCGACAAATGGACCTTCAGAGAGGAGTAGCCTAGGCCCGACTCACAGAGGTACAAAATGTATTCCAAGAACGATGGAGGTGGACACGAAAAAGGGTTCCAACACTTAGCAGTGGCCCAAACAGAAAAACGCTTCCACTTCATGGCATAAGTGGTTCTTGTAAATGGCTTTCTAGCCTCCACTAGAACGTGAGCCACTTTGGAGGATACCCCAAAACATGAAGTGGCTATGTCCTGAGGTGCCACGCATGAAGGTGAAGGGACTTGAGTCCCGGATGGACCAGCTTGCCCTCCTCCTGGGTCAGGAGGTCATTGCAGAGGGGCAGGGGAATTGTAGGCTCCACTGCAAGCTGCTGAAGCAGAGGAAACCAAACCTGCCAAGGCCAAAAAGGGGCAATGAGAATCATGTGGGCCCCTTCCGCCCGTAGCTTGAGCAATACCATCTGTAGAACTGGACAGGAAGGGAAGGCGTACAAGAACCTCCCTGTCCAGCAAAGAGATAGCGCGTCTTGCCAAAAAACACCATGCCCTGAAGCAAGCGAGCAAAACTTAAGAAGTTTTGCATTGTATGGAGAGACGAACAGTTCCAATTCCAGCTGACCCCACAGGTCGAAGAAGGAGTCGACCACCTCTTGTTTTAGCTCCCACTCATGGGCTCTGACTATGGTGCAGTTGAGACTGTCCACTAGGATGTTTTGCAGGCCTGGAACGTGTACGGCTCTGAGGTGAATCTGATGCAGAGCTACCCAGTTCCACACCCGCATCGCCTCTCTGCATAGAGGGTATGAAGGGTGCCTCCTTGCTTGTTGAGATACCAAACTACGCACATGTTGTCTGACTGGACTAGCAGAGCGTCCTGGAGGGGTTTGTGTTGAAAGGCTTGAAGAGCGTAAAACACAGCCCTCATCTCCAACACACTGATGTGTAGAGATGCTTCCACTAGGGACCACGTGCCTTGAGTCCTTAGGTTTCCCAGATGAGCGCCCCACCCCGTCCGTGATGCACTTGTTGTCAGGGTCTGGGAGGGAGGAGGGGAACGAAAAGGGACCCCCACCCCTTGGTGAGATTGGAAGGATCCTGCCACCATAAGAGATCTCTCTGAATGGAAGTGGAGACCATGACCATTTGGTCTAGGTCGTTCGACCTCTGATCCTATTGTGCCCCGAGTGTCCACTGTGAGATACGCATGTGGAGTTTGGCTAAAGTAACAGTGGGGACACCTGCTGCCATTAGGCCCAACAGTCGAATGACCGACCTGGCCGAGACCTTCTGGCTAGAGGCCATGAAATGAGCCCGCCTCTGCAGTGTTTCTGCCCTGTCCTGGGGGAGGAAAGCCATAGCCTGGACTGTGTCCAACACCGCCGCAATAAATTGCAGGTGTTGGGAAGGAGCAAGCTGAGACTTGGTAAAACTGGCAGTAATCCCACCCTGTTGAAAAATATCCAGGGTTGCAGCAAGGGAGAGTTCTAGCTGCTCTCACGACGGGGCTGACAGAGGCCAGTCACTGAGGTAAGGGAACACACAGTAACCCTGGTGCCTCAGGGCCGCCGCTACTACCACCAGGCACTTCGTGAAAACTCAAGGTGCCAATGAAAGGCCAAAGGGCAGCGCACTGAACTGGTAATGTTCCCCTTGGAAGGAGAATGAGAGGTAGTGCCGATGGGCCCTGAAGACAGGGATGTGCAGAAAGACATCCTGCATATCCAGAGTGCAAAGCCACTGACCCTTGTGTAGAAGGGGCAGCAGACCAGGGAGGGTCAGCATCCGGAACCATTTGTACTCTATATATAGGTTCAGGCTGCTGAGATCCAGAATGGGATGCAGATCTCCCCTCTTTTTGGGGACCAGAAAGAAGTGGGAGTAATACCCCTTTCCTATCTGGTGCATAGGAACAGGTTCTATTGCTCTTTTCTGTAACAGAGCCTGAACTTCCTCTCCGAGGGGAAGAATGTGTGCCTTAGGGTAATGGGACTGAACTGGAGGCCTGTGTGGAGGTTTTGAGAGAAATTCCAGGGTATGGCCATGATCTATGAGCTGGAGGACCCATAAGTCGGTTGTCACCACCCGTCACCCTTGCAGGTAACAAGCAAACCTTCCTCCCACCTGCTCCCCTGCTGAACTTTGGGGGTAGGGGGCGGATGACAAGTCATGCAAGGGAAGGGGGGGTTGGGGAGAGCTCCACCTGAAGCTCTCTGGGACTTGGCCTGGGGAGCAGCAGAGGCTAACTGCGCCCTATGTTTATTTTGACGTTGGGCCACTGGCTGCTGCTTTTGCTGCAACTTGGCTTGGTGATAAAATGGCTTTTTTTGTTGGAACTTCAAATCTCAGGTCTTCATACCACCTCTTAAGTCTCTCCTTGCCCCACTATAGCACTTATCCCCCACCCTGTCCCTTTTCTCTCCTAGCACTCCTTCCCATTTATTTTTGACAAATGCCTCTGGCTGCATCTTCATCCTCCCCCTCTCCTCTCATCCCTGTTTCTCTGCCACCCCCGAGTGCATGACCCTATCCATTCCTTGTGGGCACATGCGTCCTAGCTGTGTTCACCTTTTTACTATAGCTGCCTCTGTTAACTACCTACACTTCTCCTCCTCCTCCTCCTCCACCCTACTCTTCCTATAATTGACCCCTTTCAATAGCACTGTTGTACATGAATTTACTGTTATTTCATTGTTGCCTCCTTGTTGTTTGTTACTTCTGACGTGGAACCTTTGTAAAAGAGCCTTGGCTCAAAGGTACTTGTAATCCTAGAATAAATAAATAAAAATAAAATAAAATAAACTTTGGGCGGTACATCGTCTGTACTGACCAAAGTTCTGTGCCTTTATCTTGAAGGGTGGTGATGATGTCCTGAGCATCCCCACCGAAGAATACAGATCCCTTGAAAGATGCATCTTGGCTAGCACTCTGCACATCCTATGCCAAGTCTGACACCCTCAGCCAAGAGAAGCAACGTAGGCTGACTGCTGTGGCAGCCCCTCTAGCAGAAGAGTCTACTGAATCGTAGGTGGCTCTCAGCGAATACCTGCAGGCTACTTTTGTCGAATGGATCGAATCCGCCAATAGGGTCTTCAAATCCAAATCTGGTAGTGCCTGAATGGCCGGTTCTAGCTGGGCAAATAAGGATTTCTGGCAAACCAGCATGTGCCTGATGTAGTTAAGAGCCCTCATGGCCAGAGTAGAGGAGAAATAAAATGTCTGACCAAACTGGTCCAGTTGCCGGGACTCCTTGTCCAGTGGGGAGGTGCTCATATGCCGGGGCTTAGAGGACCGGTCATGAGCAGCTGCTATAATGACCGAATCAGCTTTGGGCTGTGCGCAGAGGTGGTCCTTCCCCTCTGGCGTATGGCATGTACGGTCGGCTTTCTTGGCCATCGCTGGAATTAAGGAGAGCATCATTCAAATGGATGATGCCAGGTCCTCATGCGGTTCGAGCCAGGGTGGGGTAAGGATTGGTGCTGCCTCCTGCATGTCCAGGTGTTCTTCCAGGCGCTGCCTTTTTGGATCCTGGGTATCCGACTTCCAGTCGTACACCTCCGCAATTTTTCTGAGGAGGTCCAAAAAAGAAGGATCCTCCAGAGGAGACTTGGGGGATTCTTTGGGTTGGGGTTTCCCTATAGGCGGGGTTTCAAAATCCGATCCCAATGATTCAGAAGTGTCTCAGTTTGAATCCTGGTCTGAGTCAGAAGATTCTCAGGGTTCAGACGTTGGTTTGCCTGAGGTCCCGGCCAGCGCTGGAGCCTTTGAAGGGGCTGGCATCAGCTGAGACAGGGGAACTTGTCTCGGCTGCTGAATATCAGGGTTCCTAGGGGGTCTCTGGGGGGGGCTGATGGCTATCTAACTCCATTACCAACTGGGCCTTGGTCTGCGACCACCAGGATTGCAAAACTGACCGGAAGTCTACTGGAGGTTGAGGAGGAGGGGGAGGCTGGTAAGGCGGAGAATAATGCAGGAAACCTGGTGTATGGAAAAGGCGGTTATCCTGATGGGAGGGTAGGCCAGAGCGTACCTTGGCATATAAAACCCTGACGGGGGGTATGCCGGTGCCTGTGGCATTGGATACCCTGACGGTGGGAACCCTGAAGCCTTAGATTTCAGAAGGGCAGACTTAACTGGATGAGGGATCTGGTCTGGGACAAGTTAGTCAGAGTGAACAGCATCAGGTGTGTGGAGGAAAGATGGGGGCAGTCCAGGGAGCGATTCTTGAGGCAATAAAGTCTTGCATGAGAATGGTAATCAAAAGGAAAAGGTACAAGAGACCAATATGGGTCCCTGTAAAGGTGAGGGAAGCAGTAAGAGTCAAGAAGAGGCCTTCACCAGGTACAAAGAAAAACAAGAGATGGTAGCATGAATATAGTATGAAATGAGAACAAGGGAAGGGACCTGCGGCGACGGGGGTAGGGGATCAGCTGCAGGAGCATTTTGTTGGAGTCAGAGGATCGGGAGCGGCCCAGAGAGCTGAATTGTGGGCCGCAACAGAGTCCGGCGGAGAGCAAGGGGAAGCTCCAGTTAGCTTCATGTACGGAGGAGGCGCCAAGTTTAAATAAGAGGACAGATCCTTGCCGGCTCATTTCTGGAAGGGAGCTGCAGCAACGGGGGTAGGGGATCACATCTTCCCTCACATCTGAGGGAGTGCACGGCAGCTGCAAGAGCATTTTCGGCTGCCCACCCATCCCCACCCCTCTCCATTATTAAATGATCATCTGGGGCTCCACCTTAGCTTCCTGATTGGTGAGAGAGGAAACCCTGGAAGGGGGAGGACTTACAGGGACATTCTAAAACTTAAAGCTTGCTGTGACATTCTACCTGGAAGGGGGAGGATGAACTGGGACTTTCTAAAACTTAAAGCTTGCTGTGACATTCTGCCTGGAAGGGGAGGATTAACAGGGACTTTCTAAAACTTAAAGCTTGCTGTGACATTCTACCTGGAAGGGGGAGGATTAACAGGGACTTTCTAAAATTTAAAGCTTGCTGTGACATTCTACCTGGAAGGGGGAGGATTAACAGGGACTTTCTAAAACTCAAAACTTTTCTGTGACATTTTACCACATCAGGACAGCTGTTTTTAACTGGTTAGTCTGTAGAATTGTTGCCAAATAGCCGAATACCTTGATTAGGAGCTGGCTATAACAATCTTGACCAGGATCTGTGTAGACCTTGTTTAGGAACGTTTTTTTTAACTGATTAGACTGTTAGAACTGTTAGGCAAATAGCTAAATACCCTGACCAGGAGCTGTGTAGACCTTATTTAGGAACAGTTTTTAACTGATTAGACTGTTAGAACTGTTAGGCAAATAGCTAAATACCTTGATTAGGAGTATACACAATGCAATACTTTGACTAGGAGGTTAACCTGTAGAACTATTACAATTATGACTGGTAGAATACACCCCAGTATGGCTTCTTGGAGAGGGGGATGGACTGCAACCTATGGGGAAGGGACTGGGAAAAGGTGAATGGTCCAAATATGTCTGCAGGGGGAAAAACAGGGAGGCCTCACTGTACCATGGCAGGCATCTTCGGAAGGGTTGTAGGTTGCACAGGATGTGGGGTGGCTATAATTCTCAACAGGGCCTGGAGAGAGGGAGGCTGTCCACTCTGCAGGCAACTATCTTGGTTCAGGAGTGTAGCATATTGGCTAAGGAGTAAGCTGGGGAAGCTGGAGAGTGCGTCTAAGGATCAGGGGTGTGGTTATGCACAACAAACGGGTGGGGTAGATGAGAGGCTTGGGCATAGCCCAGAAAATAGTGGAGGCTACTTTTCAGCAAGTAGGAGGGGGGGTAATTAGGGAAAGAGGGCCTACAGGTAGAGATGTTGATGCCTTGGGGAGAACAAATGGGGTAAATGTACCAACTAAAAAGAGCGGAGGGGGTAGAGTCAGGAGGGGCTGATGTGAGGAAGTCTAGAAGAATAGATAGAGAGAAGGGTGCTCCAAAGGAGGACAGGGATAGGAGGGAGGAAGAGGGGCAGCCTAGAGGGGCAGGCGGGGGAAACTCAGGGCTTCTGATGGAGGCTGGCATAGTGTGTTACAAAAATTTCGAGCTGCTAAGCAACCTAGATTGGGAGGAAGAGGTTGGTGAAGTTGAGGGAACTGATGTAGGGGCCGTGGAGAGAGAGACGGTCACCCAAAGGGCATTGCAGACCAGAAACGGAAAGGAAAGAAATAGCACCAGAGAGAGAAGAGGAAACTTAAAAGTTAAGCAGATGGGGGAAATGCAACCTATAGCAGGCATGGGGAGGAGAGCTCGAGGGGAGAGAAGCTGGAAGATAAGGAGGAAAGGAAGGCGCTCCCCGTCAGGAAGGGAGGGAGAATGGAAGTTGAAGAGGAAAAGAAGGGGACCCCTGTCAGGAAGGAGGTCTGTACCAAGGATGGGGCCCCTAGGTAGCAAGGACCCACAGGGGACCACTGGGGTGGGGTTATCGGGGGATGCCAGGATGGAAGACTTCGGATGAGAGAGGGTTAAAAGGGACACCCAGGCGGGGGGGGTTCTGAGGTGGCAGGAAGGGGAGGGTGACAAGAAAGTCACACTTAAGAAGGCAGGAAGACTCCCATGGGAATGATTTTATGGATATGGGGGGGGTCGAGAGCACAAAATGGAGATAACCCTAAGGATGATGGGGGTGTTAAGGTACTGATTCTGGAAGACTCGATGATTAGAGGTATTCACTGGGAGGGACGGGGAGGACCCCATAGACAGGTTAAGGTAGTGAGTATCTCTGGTCTAACGGTGCACAGGGCAAAGTTCATGGTGTACGAACTGGTTAGGGATTGTGGAGGGAAACCAGATTTCCTGGTGCGTTTGGGGACAAACGATCTGGAGGGAAATAGTGCCTTGGAAATCCAAGCAAGATTACGAGAACTTGCCAGAGTCTGTCGGGACAATGGATGCAACACTTCCTTTTCGGAAATATTGCCGGTACCAAGGGCCTTGGTGGAGAACAAAATGAAGATCATTGAGGTAAGTGACTGGCTCAGGAAGTGGGGAGCAGAAAGTGGGACAGGGGTGCTAGGAAACTGGGAGGGAGTTTGGGAGGATAAGGGACTGTATGCTAAGGAGAGGCTTCATCTTACCCCATTAGGGAAGGAGGTCCTTAAACAGGGTGTGGAGGACTTTATTCAAAAAAAGCAGGGTTCGGCCGGCCCGGTGGCGCTGAGGGTTGAGGTGCTGGATGCCACACCTCGCTCTATGCCGGTGACCTGGGTTAGGGAATGAGCCAGGGTCGTGGGGGGTCGGCAGGGAGGAGAAAGTTGAGCATCTGTGGGACTGCTCTCGCTTCTCCGGAGGAGGGCCACCGCTGCTGGTGCTGGGCGGCCTGGCGCGGCTGGGGATTGCTGGAACACTGGTAGGATCTGTGGGGACGTACGGTGGCGGATGCCAGGATCAGGGGGCGTGCAGAAGTGCGTGCGTTCGGGTTCTTGGGAGTCAATGCACGCAACAGACGTCAGGAACTGGGGGGGGAGAAAAAGCAGAAAATGTGGGCATCGGACGTGGCGGCTTGATGGCCGTCTCCAGAGTGGGGAGACGGTTTGGCTCGTTGAGTGCAGCGTACACTGGATCCTGGTACCGGGGCTTGAGTTATGGGGGTAGCTCCCTCCACCCCGCCGCTGGGTCAAGCCCCTGCAAAACCGCGGGACCCACAACAGGAGGAGCCGGTGATTCTGGAGATGGCGGGTCGGAGACCTTGAGGGGATGCCTGACGAGATAAAGTAGGCAGTCCGATGGCTCAAAGGTGGATAAAGGATACAAAAAAAGGCAGGGTTTAAAATTTAAAATTGTGTGGGGGGACAAAGGAGGGCAGGCCAGTATCCCTCCCAAGAGGAGGGGATTAGCCTCCTAACCCAAGGGAGGGAGGGGGTACCAGACAGGGAGGTGGGGGATGATTTAGGGGAGGATGAAAGCATATGGAACTTGCAAGGGGTTCTGCAAAGGGACCAGGGACAAAGGGTGGGGGGTAGTGTTAGTAAATGCCAGGGGCTTGGGAAACAAGATACCAGAGTTCCAGGCCATGCTGTTCGGGGGGGGAGGAGGAGGTGACGGAAACGTGGGCAAACAAAAACCCTGATTGGAACCTGAAGGTGAGGGGGTACACTTTGCTTAGGAAAGACAGACAGGAGGGCAGAGGGGGAGGAGTGGCTATGTACATAAGAGACAGCTTAGAAGTTGCTAGGGTAGAGGAGGCAGGGAGAAATGTGGAGGCCTTATGGGTCACATTACGAACCCCTGCAGGAAGTAAGGTCAAGATGGGAGTAGTATATAGGCCCCCCGGGCTGGGGGATGCACTGGAGGAAGGCTTGCTGGACAACATCATAGCCCGGTGCGGACCAAAAGGGGAGAGAGTGGTGTTGATGGGGGACCTTAATATGCCAGGTACAAATTGGGAAACCATGTCCTCGAAGGTGGCCAGGGAGCAGAGGCTGCTGGACTGCTTCCAGGATGTGTTCCTAACACAGCATGTGGTAGAGCCCAGAAGGGAGGGGCATGTCCTGGATGTGGTTCTGGCAGATGGGGATCTGGTAAGGGACCTGGTTGTAGAGGAACCCCTGGCTGGGAGTGACCACAACACTGTCTGGTTTCAAATTAACATGTGGGGGGAAGAGCTCTAGAACACTGACAGTGGACTTCAGGGGGGTAGATTTTGTGGGCATGAAAACCATTCTCAAGGATCACTTCAAGGGGATTACAACAAGGACAGATGTAGAAAAGAGATGGGAGGTCATTAAACGAGGACTGCATGAGGCAGTCAGGATCTGCACTAAGGTCAAGCGTAAGGCAGCTAGGACACATAAACCATGCTGGTAGTCTAGAGAGGTTCAGCTAGCAGTCAGGGAGAAGAAGGCTGCCTACAAAAAATACAAATCAATGAGAGGAGAAAGGGAAAAGGAAGCTTAGCATCTTTCATTTAGAAAAGTCACCCGGATGGTGCGGGGGGCTAAGTCCAGCAAAGAGCACCAACTGGCACAGGGGATATGGGGAGGGGGAAAAGGGGTTCTTCAGGTACATAGGGGAGAAGAGGAAAACCAAGGTCCAGCTCGGCAGACTGAGAACATAAGGAGGGTGGGTGGAAGAGGTGAGGGACCAGGCAGAGGCATTAAACGAGTACTTCGCCTCTGTGTTCACTAGCAAGGGGGAGGAGATACTAAAAAAGCAAGACACGTGGGGGGATGGTAGGGGTAGAGAGGGGGATGAGGGAAAACAAACAGGGAGCAGGAGAGAGGGGGAGGTAACCCAGAGGGGTCACATCCGGATACGGATAAACAGGCCAGTAAGGAGGGGGAACAGATGATTCCATCTCCACTGAACGGGTGTGGAAAGCCCTAAAGGACCTAAAGAAATATAAATCTCCTGGGCCAGATGGTATACATCTGAGAGTACTATGGGAACTGGCGGACGTACTGGCAGCACCCCTGGCGGAGCTCTTCAACAGGTCATGCGAGACAGGGAAGGTACCCAGAGACTGGCTGGAGGCGCATGTGGTGCCTATCCATAAAGGGGGGTCGAGGGAGGTGCCAGGAAACTACAGACCCATCAGTTTGACATAGGTGGTGGGTAAATTAATGGAGAGTATACTGAAGGAAAGATTGGGGGTGTTCTTGGAGAAGGAGGGAGGGCAGGATAGCAGGCAACATGGTTTTGTGCCTGGCAGATCATGTCAAACTAACCTTGTGGAGTTCTATGAATGGGTAACATCTTAACTGGACAGGGGAAGGCCGGTGGATCTACTATTTTAAGACTTCGGCAAGGCATTTGACTCGGTCCCCCACTATGGCCTGGTGAGGAAACTAACAGGGTTGGGGGTGGGCCCACTGATGGTAAGATGAATACGAAACTGGCTAACTGGTCGGACCCAGAGAGTCATGGTCGGCTGGGAGCTCTCGAACCCTAGAGGAGTCAGTGGCGAGGGGTACCACAAGGCTAGGTCCTGGGTCTGATACTGTTTAATGCATACATATCTGACATCAGGGAAGGAATAGGGAGTGAAATGAGTCTCTTCGTTGATGACTCTCAGATCAGAGCAGTAGTTGAGGGGGAAGAGGGGAGGTTGGTCCCGCAAGGGGATATAGAGACCTTGGTCAGGTGCGCTCACACCTGGATATTAAATTTCAGTTCCTCCAAGTGCAAGGTATTGCATTTAGGGCGGGGAAATCCCAATCACGTGTATACCTTGGGCAGGTGGCACTGGAGGCCTCTGCGGGGAAAAAAGACCTAGGGGTCATGGTGGATGCAGGTATGAATAACTCTGAGCAGTGCAGGAGAGTGGCTGCCAAAGCAAACAGGATGCTGGGATGCATCGCAAGGGGCATCACCTCAAGGAGCAGGGACATGATTCTGCCGCTGTATAATGGGCTGGTTCGACCACACCTGGAGTACTGTGTGCAGTACTAGAGGCCGCATTTAAAGAGGGACATACAGCTCCTGGAGAGGGTCCAGAGGAGGGCTACCAAGATGATACGAGGACTAGAGGATCTGATGAATAAGGGAAGACTGGAGGAGCTTGAACTGTTTTCACTGGTGGAGAGGTGAGACAGGTGGGGGCGTGGTCGAGGTCTTCAAGTACCTCAAGGGAATAAACAGGGTTAATACAGAGGGGATGTTTAGACTAAAGGAGGGAGGTATCACCCGAGGACATGACCTGAAGTTGGAAGGTAGAAGGATGAGGGGGAATAAGAGGAGGATGTTCTTCATTGAGATGGTGGTGGAACCATGGAATGTGCTGCCTGGAGAGCTGGTTCAGGCTTCCACGGTGGAAGAGTTTAAGAGAGGGTGGGACAGATACAGAAAGGGGAAGTATCAAGGGAAGGCCTGGCCTAGGGGGAGGCGGGGAGGGATGACAGGCGTTCTGGAACACAAGGTGGGGGGTAGGCCTCGGTACCCAGCTAGGGATCTGAGGTTCGAGCAGACTCGATAGACCATACAGCCTAATCTGCTGGCAATTAGTATGTTAGTATGAATCCAAAAGGGCTGTCAGGGAAGCAAAGGCAGGCACAGAGCTGCGTATTGTGGAGGGGGTCAATGGTGGGAAAAAATTGGTCCTTAGATATATTAGGGAAAAGGGAAAGAAGGGGAGAAGAAATTTTTAAACTAACAGACGGCGGTAGGGTAAATAAGGGGGACAGGCAGAAAACAACCGTTCGTAACGACCACTTTCATTTTGTATTCATAAGGGAAGACAGAGGGCCTCTGCCAGGTCAGAAAGGTGGCAGCTTCAATTCAATGCTAAAAAACGCAGAATTATGCACACAGGATGCAAAACCCCAGGGTCAAAATACTGGCTCGGGGGGAGAACTGAGGGTGACAGATCAGGAAAAGGATCTGGGGATCACAGTTGCAGACAACCTGAAAGTTCAGAATCAGTGCAACAGGGCAGCAGGAATGGCAATCAGAATGTTGGCATGCACAGGGAGTGGCTTTACGAGCAAGGAAAGGGAGGTGATCATGCCACTGTACAAAACAATGGTCAGACCACACCTGGAATATGGGGTCCAGTTCTGGAGGCCATACTTACAAGGGGACAAGGACAGGTTGGAGAGGGTCCAGAGAAGAGCAACCAAAATAGTAGCAGGGCTGCAGGAGAAGTCATATGAGGAAAGGCTGGGGGAGCTCAGCCTGTACACGCTGGAAAAGAGGAGGGAAAGGGAGGATATGATTGAGAACTTCAAGTACTTGAAGGGTATGAACAGGGTGAGGGTTGACAGCATCTTCAAAAGGAGTGAGAGCAAATCCATTTGGGGCATGTACTCAAACTGGAGGGGAGTAGTTTTAGAGGTGATGTCAGGGGGAAGTTCTTTACGGAGAGGGTTGTGTGGCCATGGAATACACTGCCGGAATGGGTGGTGGAGGCGGATTCAGTAGATAAATTTAAAAAGGCTTGGGATACCTATATGGGCCTAAGCAACAGTGGGCAGGCAGGGTATGGGGGTGGGAAGTCTTCCTAGAGGGGGAATTAGGGCAGACTGGGTGGGCCATTGGGTCCTTTTCTGCCAACAAATTTCTCTGTTTCTATACTGTAGTTCAGGTGATCAAGTTCACATTCAAGTCCAGGTCAGCATGCTGAGAGAACTGGGCAATAGTCTGGGGCCTAAAACAATGGGATCAAATACTGGGCTGAGGCCTAAAATGGACCACCAGGATGTAGGAAAAGACCCATTGGGCTGCAAACGGGCACTGATTCTTTGGCTCAGACCCCTTGTGGGCCACCAGAACAGAAGGCACTTGCAGATAAACTTGGCTGAGAATGGGCTTTGATTCTTTGGCTCAGAACCCCCAGCAGTTACCATGACAAAAGACACTCATGGACAAATGTTGGTGGCAACGGAGGGAACTCTTCAGCTCTGAACCCTTAGGGCTGCCAGGACAAAAGACACTTGCAATGGAGGCAGATCCTGGAAGTTGGTCTTTGGATGCTGGTCTTTGAGAGCAACCCCACCTTACTGCTCAACGGAATCCACAGCTCATGAGCTGGTGTGGCTCCTAGACGTTCTGAACTTCCCTTCAGGGAGGGGGCATTGCTTGGCAATGTAGTGATGGAACCTGTCCTACCTATCACCCTAGTTTAACGTGGGCCAACTGCCTCACTTTGGAATCCAGACAGCAGTTGCTGCTGCTTGCAGAAGAGGAGAGATGGTCTGGATCAGACAAGTTACTAAGATAGTCTTTTCGGTTAGCATAGGTGCCAATTAGTTTTAGAACAGTGACACTGACTGGCAAGCACTTAGGTAGTTGAATTCAAGGCATCCAGAATCTGTTGGCAGTTTGTTTGTTTGTTTGTTTGTTTATTCTCTTAACGGGTAAGCACACTGGAAACAAGTTCCTTTTACAGGTGCGACCCACATATACCGCATACAGACAATACATAATCAAACATACATATACAATGCAGCAAATTGCAGACAAAAATGTCTTTGTTACGTATAAAATTCATAAAAAATTCATAAAAAACAGTTACAATTAAATTGAGATTCAAATACATCCTTAATGCATCGGCAAACTTTTGACAGAACACAACCACCTAATATCTTGAGGAATTTCATTCCAAATAAATGGAGCAATATAAGCAAAGGATCTTGTCCACTTTTAGATTTCATAAAAGGAATCTAGAAACCTACTGTCTGACCTATGTCTAGAATAATGACCATCAATATATGGTCTCAAAACTTTGAAATACTATGTGGAATTCCAGAGTCCATAACTTTATATATGAACTTGGCTACACAGTATTGGAAATTTAATGAAACCGTAACCAGCCCATTTCTTTCAAAATCACACAATGATGAGATGACTTAGAACAATTTAAAGCAAACTTAGCTATCAAGTGAAGTAAAGTGGATTTTTGAAATCACTGTCAGAAGCAGTGTCAGTAATCATAGCTGCATAGTTCACAGTAGGAAGTAAGCAGCAATTTGAAATAACCAGCCTAGACTCAGGAATAAGAAATGAACGATTCTGTACAAAGAATCTAATCACAATGTATTCTTGAGGTAACCCTCAAAAATGAGATTCATAACTTAGATGAGAATCTAGTACCCCAAGATATTGAAATGTATCAACATAGTCAAACAGTAATCCATCAAGAGATTTAACTTCCAAAGTACCAACCTCAGATCTCAGTCTAGGTGGGGTGCCAAAAACCATCACCTTTGTCTTAGATTTGTTTAAGAGTAATTTACAGGCCATAAGTGAAGACTGAAAATTGCACATTTCCTCTGTTAAAGAAACACCTAGATCTCCAACTGACAAACCCTGCATGATAAATTACTGCATCGTCAGCATAAAGTGTTAGAGAAGCATTATTAATCACACTTACTAGTTGATCAAAACAAAGAAAACAAAAGTGGCCCCAAAATAGAACCTTGTGGAACCCCACACTTAACCATTACAAAGTCTGATACAGCACCCTATATTTAACCCTTTGAAACCTATTTGTTAAATAATCCCTCGTCCAGTCCAAGAAAGACTCACCAACTCCCAATGACTCAAGTCTAGAAATCAACAATTGGTGATCAACTGAGTGTCGAATGTTTTATCAAGTCCACTAACACGGCACCCGCCAGACACCCTTTATCCATGCCATTAAGTACCGCTCATGAACTCAACCAAGGCAGTCTCAGTACTCCTTCCTTCTAAAACCATGTTGGTTCTGAGACAATAATCCAAAGCGATCCACTGCACCCAATCAACTGATTATAAACTATTCTTTCCTGAACTTTAGCTAAAGCAGACAAGATAGAAATAGGTCTGTAGTTACAAAACTCATGTTGTGAACCAGATTTAAATATAGGAGTGACCAAAGTATGTTTCCATATATTAGGTATAGTACCTGTAACAAAAGACAAGTTGAAAATAATACTAACTGGAAGTGCTATAACTGAGGCAGCATCCGCTAATAAACTAGGACATAAGCCATCAGAACCAGCTGAGCTGTCCTCTTAATACAATGCAACTTCTACCTCCTTCGGAGTAGTAGTCCTTAAGTACAGTTTAGGATTAACTGTAAAATCTTCAGTCAATCCCAAGTAGTTCACCTTGGACTGGTCACTAAAGGAAGCAGGCAATGCAGTAAATTTCAAATTAAACTCAGTAGCTATCTTCAATGGACAAGACAACAAGTCACCGTTCAACCTCATTGAACCTGGTTGACAAACATTAGGTCTTATAAAATTGTTAATTGTTTTCCAAAAGTAGTAGCGTTAGATAACCCTTCACATTGTTTATGACGAATATAGTCTGTTTTAGCCTTCCTTATCTTAGCCTTACATTGGTTCCTTAAAGTCCTATACGCATGATAACCAGAAGCAGCATGGTTCATTTTATACGTTTTCCAGGCCTTGTCTCGTTGTCTCATGAGTTTAATCAAAGGAGGTGTTAACCACCCATAAGTTTTCCCTCGGACCCTTCTTTTAACAAGGGGAGCTAACTGGTCCAAAACATGTGTAAACTCAGTGCAATGCAATGCAGAATCCAAATCAGGGATAGAATATAAAAAAGACCAATCTATTTTACCCAACTCTGTACAAAAAGAATGTACATCAAATTTAGAAAAAGATCTCGAAATCCTTATAATTGGCTTAGACTTCTCCAGTCCCCCATGTTTCCAAATACAGAAGACTGGATGATGATCACTTAACGAATCAGAGGTCAAACCACATTTTATCATATTAATAGGTCTATTTGTTAATATCCAGTCCAGCAATGTGTGATTTCTGATCTATTATTGTGTCGAGTGGGCAAAGTAATAATTTGTTGTATACCAGACTGAGACAAGACCGTATTTAACTTTGTTATATCTGAACCCATCCAATTTAAATTAAAATCCCCAGTAGTATTAACTCTAGAAACCCCAGTATTCAAAGCATTTACAAGTTCTTGTAAGCCTGATTTGCTACCATTAGGTGGAAGATATACACAACAAATAGTTAATTTTTTGACAAATCCCAACAATAACTAAATAGTAATATGTTCACAATATTCCAGATTTACTGTTAAATATAGTGGTCTCATTTACCATTAAATATTCCTTAACATAAAACAAAACCTCACCCCCTCTACCAGTGACACGATCCTTTCTAAAAAGTTTATAAGCAGGTATACAAAGTTCAGTATCAAGAACAGGTAGGGTTAACCAGGTTTCAGTCAGTGCCAGAACATCCGGATTAAAAGGGTACCACAGGTAACAGACAGTCCGTTTAAATTCGGTAGTGATTAGGCAGTACAAGTAGGGCACCAAAGCAGGTAGGCAGTCTCTGCAACTTCACGCAGTTAACTTACAGTCTTTTAGAGCAAGCAGCACCACACATCTATAGATATGGGTCAGGGTGCCACACTTGCAGGCAGTCTCTGAAGGAAGGCACCATAACATTAGGTCGACACTAAGGGGCCACGACAGTTAGCAGGTAGTTCATATGGGTGACAGGGCACCCCACTCAAATTCTAGTAGTTTGTTTAAGCAGAAGAGGCACCACACAAATTCAGGTAGTTCCTTTAGGCAGAAAGGAGCACCACACAAGATCAGGTAGTTTGTTCAGGCAGAAAGGGGTATCACACACGTTCATGTAGTTTTGAGTAACAGAAGTTCAGGTAATTTTGAGTAACAGGGCACAACACAGGTTCAACTAGTTTGTTTGAGCAAAAGGGCACCACACATTATCTGACAGGGCATCAAATACTTAGGCAGTCTTTCAAACCCAGGGGAGAGTAATATCCAGTTCCACAGGCAGCCTCATAAACAGGCATACTGTGGCTTTAAATACAGCTCAATATATCGCCTCAATAAACTTGCACTGCAACTCTAATGGCAATTTTTGCATTCTTTCCCAATACTAGCTCCAAGAAAGCTCCCATTACCACACCCTGTGGTAGTTTCTGTGGTGCCTGAGCCCACCACCATAACAGCTGGCCCCTCTGGAACCTACTTTATATCCCTCAGAGCCTGACTTGCCCTGCACTAGCTCTTAAGGATCTCTGGGCAGTTCTGGTGCTCGGTGCCAGCAGTCCTGCTCCCTGTGGAGCATTCATTTATTCTGCCCTCTAGGTGGTCTCTAACCGGGGTCTAGCTTGCCCCTCAAAAGCTCCTATGGAGCTCTTGTTTAATCTCTGTCTTATGTTGAGAGATGGCAGGCCACAGATCGACAAGGGAAAAAAAAGGTTTTAAACTTAGACCACACTTGTCACAAGAAACTGCTCTGCACTCGTGGAGCTTGAACAGATGAAAAGCACACGCAAGGGGGTTCATTGTGTTTAATTACTGACACTCGCGGAATACACCTAGCATTAACCCTACTGCCCCAATGCTTCAACCCACACACCGGCCTCCGTCAGTGGTCTGGTCTGTTTCATACGGGAACTATCAACTTTTTATACAGTTCAGTCTTAACATATATACACCCTCGAAAGCTAGTGTTGTAAAACACTACTGCGTTGACAAAAACAGTCCATCATATTAATATGACACTTGCAATAATCTTTAAACATCTGACAACATTTACTTTAATATATCATTCTTACAAACTATAGATGCAAAAATCCTTAGAAATCTACTAAATCTTTCTTACATTTGCCTCAGAATCGGTACTGTATTTCTAATTAGTACAGTACTTGCTTTAATACATGTGAAACATTTCCATGAGCTGTATTAAAAACTCCAGAGGCAAATACAAAGAGATGACTGCTGATAAAACATATAAAAAAAGAAGTATAAAAGATAAGCAAGAAATTTAATGGGCAGGACACTTAGGTTAGGTAACAAATTTAGTGAAATCCAACCCCCACTGTCCTAATTTCTTTACAAGATTGTCTTTCCTGTTATTGAAGCACCTCCTTCCCACATTCCTGTCTGAATCTCATTGGTTTACACCATTTATCTTTACATGTATTCTCTCCTTCAAGCCTTCCCTAATTACTCAGGTCTACCCACAGACTCTATACTTTCACTAAATTTTTGCCTAACATAGGTTTGATGTCCCTTAAATTTCTTCTATACTTGTTTTTTATTATTTTATCTTTTATCAGCAAACAGTCAGCTGACTGTACTTGCCTCTGGAGTTTCTTAATAAAGGTTCATAGGTATTATACAGGTTCAGTAGGCTATAAGGCCCTTTGATGAACTCGCCACCCATGTATCTCATGGGTGGAAATCCTGTTTTTTATTTCCCATATTGTAGATCCAATCTGTGTTTAAAAATATCCAAATTGACTTCCGGTGACGTCACCAGTCTGAATGGTTGCATAGGGGAGAAGCTCCAGCATATCCCACCAGTCAAATCTCCCTAATTTGGCATAGAAGAACCGAAAAACACTTATCAGCATTAAATACAATGCCTGGGAGTAAAAATGCAATGAAATCGCGCCCGGGGAGACACCAGGAGAGAGCAGATGTAAGTGGATCTGACAGGAGGCCTACTCATAGCCACAGCATCTCTCCTGCAAGTAGCATGGCCGGGGAACAGGACCCCAATACAGACAGGGAGAGCGAAAGATTATCCCGATCTCGTTATGAGATGCTCCTGACTGAAATAAGAGCGTTCCGTGCAGAGAATAAAAGAGAATTCTCAGTGCTGCAGAACAGGCTAACAGAGGTAGAGGAGAGGCTGGATCGCTCAGAGGAGGTAGCGGGGGAGGTGGCTGAGGAAACTCAGCGTCTTCATCAGGCCGTCGATTTTCTAGTCGATCAGCATGAATTGCTACAAGATAAGATTGTAGACCTAGAGGCGAGGTTCCGGAGGGATAACCTCCGCATATATGGTCTTCCTGAGGATTCCGAAACTGGTAAAATGGAGGATTTCCTGACAGACCTACTTAAGGACGTATTAGACCTACCCCCAACATTCCAATTCAAAATTGAGAGAGCACATAGAGCCCTGACTCGCAAACCCACAGACCAAACAGCTAGACCTCGCTCAGTTATCCTAAAGCTCTCCAGTTTTAGAGATAAAGAAATGATTCTGAGAACAGCGTGGTCTAAAAAAAATATCTCATATAACTCTGCCAGGCTGCTTTTTGATAACGATTACCCTACTGAAATCATGAAGGAAAGGGTAGCTTACACACCAATTTTAAGACTTCTGAAAGAGAAAGACATCCGCTTTCAAACACCCTATCCTGCAAAACTACGGGTCTGTTGGGATTCTGGAAATGAAGTGTACACAAGCCCTGAAGAGATTATTCCAGAATTAAGAGAGGATGGAGTTTCCAACTGAATGGTCCGGTGCAACAGGAAAAGTGTCCCGCCTGCTCGCATTGGCAGAGCTCCACGAACAAGCGAGGAGGCACAGGAAGACGAAGAGGATTTCGGTCTCTGCAGGAAGTTAAGGAGTTCATCAGGAAGAATCATGCCCTCTCTAAAGAAGCAGCTCTGGACAGCTGGAACCTAAATACCTGAGCTGAATTAGTGGCCGCCTACTCTAAAGGCGTCTGGATGATCCCGCTATCCCAAAGGGACTGACGTACCTATAGGGGCAGAAAGAAGCTAAGCACTGTTTTTCTTTTTTTCCTTTGCCTTCCTTTTTCTCCCCCTGTTTAAAGGCCTTTGGATGCTTATTCAGCCGCAGACCACGTTGCTGGTCGCAACATATTTAAATAGTTGTGACTCTGTTCAATGTTGAAGTGGTATCTAATTTAAAATCCCTAAGGCGCATTCAGGTTGATATTCAGAGGTGGGCTGTGCTGGTATAATGTTCAACATCTATATTCCCTTGCAGCTCTCCCAACTGTGACCCTTTTAGGGTAACTCTTAGGGAAAACAGTCGTGCTACTAGCCTGATGGTTTCCTTATTCTGGTTGACGTTCCTTTTATTCGGCCCCGATGCTTTAAGGGGTCGGGGAGGCCTGACCAAGTTGGAGGTCACAATTCCTCCCACAGGGCCCCAGCCTGACTCTAGGTCTGGGTCCCCGTTTTCCAGAGGGGTAGTTCTTACGCCCTCCTGTTTTGGAAGTGCTAATGTAAATAGGTTCAAGAGGTTTAAATATGTTATAGTTACCCATTATATTAACTTAGTAAATGTGCACGTGATGTTTTTTACTTCTTTGTGTAGTTGCCTATGGATGATAAACCTACAACCTGGGATAGATTCTCCACATACAGCTTTACAAGAACCCGACGAGATGAAAAGGGATAGACCCTCGGCATTTATAGAATGGGTTTGGACCTTACTTATAGTTTTTTCAGTCGGCTTGACCCACCCAGCCCAGTGTATCAGACTAGTGTTTAATGGATAAAATCTCCACAGTCAGGGTATGCTCGCATAATGTCAACGGGCTAAATAACCCTATAAAGAGATACAGGGTGATTACCTCTCTTAAAAAATTGAAGCCTTCATTCCTCCTGTTACAGGAGACGCATCTAGACAAATATGAGCATCAAAAACTTTCTAAATTTGGGTTTTCTATAATAGTGGCCTCGGTATATGGAAGGGGGAAGAGAAGAGGAGCGGTGGTCATGGTCCCCAAAAGTGTTCCCTTCCATCTAGTGAATTCTTACACGGACCCAGAGGGAAGACTTGCAATAGCAGTGGATCAGTTGGAAGGGCAGGATATTACCCTGGTCTCTTTATACAGTCCCCCGGGAGAGGGACCAGAAGTAAGGAAAATGTTGTTTCAAAAGGTTATGGAAAGGTGTAGGGGAGTATTAGTAATGGGTGGGGAATCATAATCTAGCCACTTCATACCTGGATACCTCTAGCAAGAAGTCCTTTAAAAAATCCCCAGCACAGCGGGCCATGCAGGCCTACCTCTCTGGAGCTCACTGGGTGGATCTCTGGCGAAATCTTCACCCCAACAAGAGAGAATATACATATTACTCTGCCCCCCCATAAAGTGTACACCCGTATAGATTATGTTCATGTGTCTAAAGAGCACTTGTATAAAATGCAAAGTTGTATACGGACTCCAACTGTATTGTCAGACCATTCGATCCTTACACTAAATATGACTTGGGAGAAAGAAAAAAATCAATACCCTATGGAGGTTTAACAATTTCTTGCTGAACCTTATGGATTTCAGGGAAGTGATACAGCAAAAAATTAAGCAGATTCTTGCAGACAATAAAAGGCAGGGAATTATTTATTTATCGAGTCTAGGATTACAAATACCTTTGAGCCATGGCTCTTTTACAAAGGTTCCACGTCAGAGAAATACAAATTATGGGGAACATCAAGACAGGCATTACAACAATGTGGACATTGCAAACAGAGTACAGATTAATACAGTTCAAGGGTAGCATTGTAACACGGTAGCCAGCGGCATTTGTCAGAGAAAATAGACAACAGATAAGAAGAAGCGCCAGAGTCATAGGGAGAGGGAAGAGGGGAGGGAGGGAGAAGGAATGTAGGAAGGGTGGCAACAGGGTGAAAAGTGCAGCACTGGATATACCAAGATGTGAGGGTAGAATCCAGTGAGGGGGGGGGGACAACTAGAGCAGAAGGGAAGTGGAGAAACAAGGTTAAGTTGGGCAGTTACAGGAGCTGTTGGTAGTGAGATAGTCCCGGAGCCTAGTTTTAAACATACCAATAGTTGGGGCAGAGGAGATGGTTGGGCTGAGGCCACTGAACCAGAGTGGTGCTCGATAAGCAAAAGAGCATTGTCCCTGTGAAGTGTGACAGTGGGGGACTTTCAATAGCTGTAGCGTCGATCTCCTAAGGCACCATTTGTTAATTCGGTGTTGTAACAGAGTTGAGACCCCAGAAGGTGCAAGGCCAAGGTAGATTTTTTTGACTGTGGAGCAGGTGAGAAACTTTATGCGGTTTGATAGTTGGAGCCAGCTGGTCTGAATGTACAGGTCACATGTGTGGGTGAGACGGTGAGCACTAGTGATGAGCCGACATGCTTTATTTAAGGCAGTTGAGAGGCGTCTAAGGGTTGTGGTTGTGGCCGAGCCATAAATGATGAGACCATAGTCTATTACAGAGATCACAGAGCTCAGGACTGTAACCTTCAAAGCTTCTGGTGTGAGGTGTGGTCTGTGTTTGTAGAGGAGACCAAGCCGTGTATTAGCAGCTCAGCTACCATTATCTACATGAAGTCCATAGGAGAGATTAGGGTCAAGCTGAGATCACTAAGTATTTGAAGGACACCACCTGATCTAGAGTGTTGCCCTGGGTGGTGGAGATAGCCAAGTGGTGTAGCTTGTGTGGGTTATGAGAGCTGCAGAAGAGCATAGATTTGGTTTTCTTGTTATTGAGGACCAGTTTATGATTAAAAACCATGTCTCTACAGAACTGAAACCAAGTTGAAGGTTGTGTTGAAGAGTTGCAGGATCTTTGTGAGTGGAGAATACAACAGCATCATCGGCATATAGTATGATCTGCTCAGAGCAGTGGTAAGGGAGGAGTTAGAAAAGGCTAAAAGGAGGGTCCCAGTATGGATCCTGTGGGACACCAGTGAGCGGCAGGCGGGTGTTAGAAAGAGGCCCACAATTTTACTCTCTGTGACCGGTTTTCTAAGTAGCTTTTAAACCAGAGAGAAGAGTCAGGTGATAGCCTGGCATTCAGTAGGTGGTGTATTAGTAGTCCATGGTGTACTGTATCAGAAGGCCTTGGAGGTCGTGACTAAATGGCCCCTGTGAGAAGGCCGTTGTCAAGGGATTTGTGCAAAGCTCCAGGAACTCAAGAAGGGCTGTGGTGGTGCTGTGACCTTTCCGGAAGCCGTGTTGTTGTAGACAAGGTATATTGTATTTATCCAAGTGGTCGGTAAGTTGATCAGCCACGATGCGCTCAAGTGCCTTAGAGAGTGGGGGCAGTATGGAGATGGGGCGATAATTTGAGTGAATCGTCTTGTCCCCACTTTTATGGACAGGTGTCATAGTGGCTGTTTTCCATAGGTCCGGGAATTTTCCACAGCTGAGAGAGAGGTTTAGGATTTCTGTTAATGGATGAATTACCTCATCAAGGGTGAGCAACAGAAGCATAAGGTCCAGGGTGTCGCTACTAGATCTAGATTTAGAGATAGCTGCAGTATAATATGGTGGCCAGCTTCATTCAATATACCTTCCTGAAGTAGAAGGGGATGGTTAGACTGAGGGGCTGAGTATTAGGGAGTAGGCCCTGTTTTAAAGAAAAAGTCATGGGGTAGAACAGCACTAAGGTCTGAAAAAGCCGTGTTAAAGATGTTTCGCGATCATCTTGGGGTCAAGGTTGAGGATCCATCAACCATTAACATGGCCGAGAAGGTTTTTGGCTGCTTCCTGTGACATCCTTGATATTGTCCCAGAAAGCCCGACCATTTCCCATGTATTGGTGAGAGCGTCTTTGTAATAGGTGGATTTCATTAGCGTATGGCTTTTGTTGCAGGCATTTAGTGCTTGTTTGTAATTTTGGATGTCCAGTTGTTTGCCAGTGGCCCTGGCAACTGCCCAGAGGTGATCCCTTAGTTTCAGCTGTGAGAGAAGAGCCGCGGTGACCCATGGGTTAGAGAGAGATTTTGTTTTGCGCCTTTTAGCAGGGGCAAAGAGGGCGCAGGCTTTGTTGAAAATTGAGATTAAGTGATCAAGAGCCAAGTTAACATCTGTTGCTTCATAGATGGGTAGCCAGTCTTGTAGATGTGGAAGTTTTCCACGAGGAAGGACTCTGCTAGCGATAATTTTGGGAGGGGGCTTAAGGAATTTGTTAGACCATGCACACATGACTGGGGAGTGGTCACTGAGTGAGTCTGGGAGAATGGTCGTATGAGAAATCCTTGTGGGGTGAGTGGTGAGGACCCAATCCAAGAGGGTACTGGTGCCAGTCTTGTAGTTAACCCTAGTAGGGAGTTTACCATTGGGTGAGGTTAGCAGCTGAGATGGAGTCTTTATAGGCACTGGCATTGATGCTAACCAGTTTATGTTGAAATCCTAGTAGAATAAGTTCAGCTGGAAGGATGAGAGTTGATAAAGTTTACTGACGTCACTGAATCCATGTTTAGGGTCCCCTGGGATGTATCTGGAGACAATAGTCAGGGCTTTATGGTTGGGACCTAGGATGATTTTTATTGGCAGAATCTGGGCTGAGGCAGAAAGTGATGG
Source organism: Neoceratodus forsteri (assembly GCA_016271365.2). Lineage (NCBI taxonomy): Eukaryota > Metazoa > Chordata > Ceratodontiformes > Ceratodontidae > Neoceratodus > Neoceratodus forsteri. The sequence continues at coordinate 1,073,700,551 of CM057456.1, forward strand.
AGTTGCTACAGGGTGCCAAGACAGGGAGTCTTTGATATAGATTGCGCAACCACCGCCTTTTTTGGATATCCGGTCCAGCCTGTGGACATTGTAGCCCTGTATTGTTACTGCTGAGTCAGGAACTTTAGGTGTCAGCCAAGTTTCCACCACTGCAAAGATGTCAGGGTTGTGTTGGCATATGAAGGCTTGGAGTGCATCCAGCTTTGGTAGTAGGCTGCAGATATTAATAGTTGCAAGGATAAGGGCACCTGGAGTTTGTGTGTGGCCTGAGCTTGTAGGCCAGGATTGGGATGGGCGCTGCCTGAGATGAGAAGGAGGAGGAGAGGTTTTAAGGAGCAGAGTCGCAGCTCTTTGAGAGATAGTTTTGATTGTTGTTTCCTGGGTAGAAGTTGCAAGGTTCAGGCGGTGTCCCATATAGACTGCAGGTGGTACAGTGTGGGGGCGTGGCCACACTTATTGAGTAGTGGTCGGGTTAAATAACAGGAATATCAATCGGTGCACCAAGCACAAGACTCGAGTGGAAGTGGAGAGTTAACTTGGAGTAGCAGTGGAAACCAGAGAAGAGGGTGGTGGGGGTGGGGGTGGCTAAGACCAGGGAGAGAGAAGAGGGGGGCCAGGGCAAGGAGGAGGAGGAGAGGCGAGAGAAAGGCAGAGAGAGCCCACATGGCTTACGTACTAGAAAAAGAGATAGAGATATAGCCCTCTAGTGGTGAGAGGATAGAATCTGCTAATGGAAAAGTCAACAGTCAAAAAAACCAAAAACTCTAAATTCACTTCTAATATCAACTCAGAACTTAAAATGACTGTAAGGATTAAACAAATTATTAAACCCTAGCACATAAATTCAACTAGAGACACAGAGGGAGATACAGTAGTTAGAGGTGTGATCAGCAGGAGATAGTGAGGCCACTCGGAAATCAGCTTCCACTGGTACCAAATCCAAAAGTCAGGGCTAGTACCTTGCAGTACAGAGGATTTCTGAAAAACTGTTTAGGTTCCAGAAATTGAGGGGTCCGTGGCCTGGTCAAGGCACGCTGGATCCCTTGCAGTACAGAGGATTTCTGAAAAACTGTTTAGGTTCCAGAAATTAAGGGGTCCTTGGCCTGGTCAAAGCACGCTGGATCCCTTGCAGTACAGAGGATTTCTGAAAAACTGTTAAGGAGGGAATACTATGGGACACCCTTAAAGTAGTCCTTAGGGGTGAGATAATAAAATACGCAGCCCATTACAAAAAGAAGCAACAGTTACGCCTAGACAAACTGCAGCAGCAACTTCATAATCTACAGACCCTGCATGCTGCCAGGGATGAAGGGGTTTATCCCCTCCTGCAAGCTACTAAAGAACAGATTCAGGCAATTTTAGATATCCGTACGGAGCAAACTTTACAAATTATTAAACAAAAATATTATGATGGGGGCCCAAGAGCTACTCGATTATTAGCTCATAGACTCAGACAACATAAAACCAGATCTAACATTACTCAAATAAGAGACCCGGATTCTAGGAGGGTACTTACTCTTCCCAAGGAGATTGAACATGCCTTCCAGAAGTATTACAGTGCCCTATACAGCACGGGGGGGAAGGGGGCCCAGGGAATAGAGGCCTTCCTGAAGGACCTTAAGCTCCCGAGGATCTCAGAAAAACAAAAACAATTGCTGGAAAAACCAATCTCCCCAGCAGAGTTAGATCAAGCAGTGTCGGCCCTTAAAACATATAAAAGCCCTGGACCAGACGGATATACGGGTGACTTCTACAAGGTGTTTAGGGAAGATTTGTCTCCCACCCTATTAGAGGCTTGCAGAAGTGTTCAGGCAGGTGAGTCAACCCCTGACTCCTGGCGATATGCTTATATATCTAGCATACTAAAGCCAAATAAGGACATCGCATCCTGTTCTTCATACAGACCCATCTCGGTTCTCGACATTGATTATAAAATATTTGCATCTATAATCTCAAAAAGGTTTGAAACCTTTCTGCTGGAAATAATAGATTTAGATCAAACTGGGTTTGTTCCTGGCCGCCAAACACAGGACAATATAAAAAGAACGCTGCACCTTTTGCAGAGGGCGAGGAGTGGGGGGTCTCCGTTTCTCTTGCTTTCTCTGGACGCAGAGAAGGCGTTCAACCACGTCGAATGGTCTTTTCTGTGGGCGGTGATGGGGAAGAGTTGGAATTCCACAGTCGGTTATTAAGTTAATAAAATCAATGTATGCAGACCCCAAAGCTTATGTTTGGATAAATGGCTCCTTCTCTAGCCCCATCTCATTGTCTCGTGGCACCAGGCAGGGATGCCCCCTGTCCCCATTGTTGTTCGCAATATATTGGAGCCCCTGGCCCAGGCCTTGAGGCAGGAAGTGGGGTTGGCTGGGGGTGGAGGTTGCTTCACTGACCCATAAGTTGGCATTATATGCAGACGACCTCTTGATACACATGACTGATCCGGAGGCCTCTCTCCCCCCACTCTGGGATAAATGAAAAAGATTTGGAGCAGTATCAGGGTACAAAATTAATGAAGCCAAGACTGAAGTTTTGGCTTGGAATTTTACCCCACCTGCGGATTTGAGGCGAACTTATAGTTTTCGATGGGATCTGAAAAGTATTAAAATACCTGGGAGTACAGATTGGCCTTTCATATGATGACCTAGTCCCCTTGAATTATACTCCCTTTATGACTAAGACCTCCGCAGAATCAGAAAGATGGAGAACTCTCCCTTTGTCCCTACACCAACGAATAGAATCCATCAGGATGGTGGTCCTTCCCCGCTTTCTTTACTTAGCCCAGACCCTCCCAACGCAGATTCCAGACATATTTTTTAGGACACTGCAGAGGAAAATTTCAACTTATATCTGGGCAAACCAAAAGCCTAGGATTAACCTCTCAGTTTTGCAGCTTCCTAAACAGCAGGGGGGTATGTCCCTACCTAATTTTAGATCATATCACCAAGCCTCCCAGATCAGAATACCTTTATACTGGCTTGATAAGAGCTATGTAGCCAGATGGAAGTCGGTGGAGAGCCAGGAAAAGGAACTTGAGGATGTCTGTCGCACTTTGCTCTCCTTTCCTTCGTTAGTTAAAATAGAGAGTATAGCCAACCCATACACCCAATCTACACTGAAGTGCTGGCAGAAGGTATTGGCATCGCGGGAATTTATATCCTGGAGGCCCGCTATGTTCTCTCTCTGCCTCATCTGGATGCTTTTGCCCCGGCCAAAATGGATAAAGGGTATCTTAAGTGGCAAAGGAGGGGGTTACATTTGGTATATCATTTCATGCCCCAGGGGACAATTTTGTCATTGACAGATTTAACCCAAAAGTATGACATCCCCTACTCGGACAGGTTTAGGTATTTTCAGACTAGAGATTATCTCAGTTCCCTCGGGGGGATGAACTGAAGGAATTCTCCTCTTCCTGGATTTTTGGTGACTTTAATAGGAGCCACAGATGGAAGACCAATCCCACCTCATGTAATTTCTGTTCTCTATAAGGGTTTGCATTCATTGCAGGGAAATCCCCTAGATAAAATCAGGCTAGCTTGGGAAAAGGACTTAGGGACGGAGATAGCGTTACCTCAATGGGAGAGACATATAAAGACAATGCATAAGGGCACCAGTTCCGGACTCTGGAAGAAATTTGCCTGGAAACTGTCTGTAAGGTACTTCAGGGCCCCTGTGGTGGTTCAGAAGTACAATACTCATGTGGGAGCGGAGTGTTGGAGGCAATGTGGATTCTCCCCACCTACCCTGGGTCACATTTTTTGGTCCAGTAAGGTCCTTCAGCCTTTCTTTACTTGTCTCCATGAGGCTCTTCAACAAATGACATCCCCAAATGTAGCTTTAGACCCTCACCTCCTTTTTTTGGGTGAGAGTCCCCTGGAATATACTGATGCCCGACCAGGAAGTTCCTCAACCTGGCCCTCCTTGCTGCCAAAAAAGCTATTACAAAAAAATGGAGTTCCCCCTTGCCTACTACTCTGGATTTATGGCAACAGATAATGATAGATATTTATAAGATGGAGAGACTTACTGCCATACTAAATAAGTCTCAAAATGCCTTTGAGATTATGTGGAGGAAATGGGTATTGTATATTGTACCCATCCAGGCTGATTTTGTGCCTTGAGCTGAATCTGATGTTCTTGTTTAAACATGCTATGAGAGAATCAACTGAATTACCCTGAATCTATTCCCGTACTGCCTTAGGCAACAAATGAAATCAGAAGGTTTATTGAACAGATGTGCACTTTTTGTCTAATCCCTGTATTTATTTTAGATTTAATGTTCCCTTCTGTCCTTTGTAAGTGTACTGTAAAAAGTTTGTTTACATGTCGTTTTATCATCATAAAATAAAGAATGAAAGTTAAAAAAAAAAAATATCCAAATTATCACTAGCAACAACTTGCTGAGCGAGTTTATTCCATACACTGCAATCACACGCTGGGTATAGAATTCGCTCCTTTTACTTGTCATGTTATTACCACCCAAAAGTTTTAAATTATTACTTTTTGTTAATTTCAAACTCTCATACCTTGTGAGTCCTACTGTTTCCCTTAAATATTCATATTTTACCGCTTTACAAGTTAGGCATAGATCTCCTCTTATCTGCCTATATTTTGTAGAGAATAGTTTTAGTTGGGTTAATCTATTACTGCAGCTGTAGTGTTTGACTGCTACAACCTTTTTAGTTAATTTTCTTTGCACACCTTCCAAATTAATTTTTTGATTTTAATATTAATTGGCTCACATCAGACGATGGGTCCCTCAAGGATGCTATTCTAGCAGCTAACCTAACGCAGAGGGTGAGCTCCCCTACTAGAAAAAACTACAAAACTGGAACTAGCACTCTCATAGACTGGATCCTTGCTAGCCACCCAGCCCGCATAAATAACACAGTTGTTCTCCCGGACTCTCACAGTGACCACTCCCCTGTGATCTGTACCTGGACAAATAAGTTCCGAAAACCACCTCAAGCAGAGTTCTACCTCATGGCAACCTTACTAAGCTCAAGATCTGTCTCATGCAGCAAGACTGGTCCCTAATATACAATACTCTAGATGTTGACGCAGCCCTAGATTACTTTATCACTACATTCAACGCTGCCTGCGACACCTACGCACTAGTAAAAAAGCGCGAAATCAAAGCGCTCTCAAATCCCTGGCTCACGGCCAAACTACTGGCCCAACTCAAAGCTAGGGACCACCTCTGGGCCATAGCCAGAGTCACAGGCTCCCTGACGGATATCAAAAGTATAAACAGGCACGAAACCACTGTACTAAACAAATCCGATTGATGAAGAGCTCCTAGTTCAAGAATGCCCTCTCCTACTCCTGGGGTGACAGGAGATCATTCTGGGACAACATCAGAAATATCACGGGGAAGCAGTCCAAGTCCTCTCCCACTATAATGACTATAGATGGAACCACTACCCTAGACCCAATGGTCATGGCAAAGGCCTTAAATGAAACTTTCACAGACCTCAGTGGGGTCCTCCCGCCAGACTTCTTCTCTGATACTGACTCTCCAAAACCAACGTCTCCTACTGCCTCACCTAACCAACCACTTTTCCACTTCAAAATAGTCAAGGCACATGAAGTCTACAAATATATAAAAAAGGCTATCTCTAAATCCAGAGCAAGCAGTGATACTATTGACCTTAAACTTCTGTCCCTTACCCTGGAAGAGGTGCTGCACCCACTCACCAAAATTTTCAATCTCTCCCTCTGCCTTAGTCAATTTCCCAGCAAACAGAAGTCTGCTATAGTCACCCCAGTGTTCAAAAGTGGTGACAAGTCCCTACCTGGTAACTATCAACCCATATCAATACTTCCACCCCTCTCCAAGGCCCTCGAGCGTATTGTGGCTGACCAACTCTCAGACTACCTGCAAAAGTATAACATCCTCTGCGTGCAGCAACACGGCTTCAGGAAAGGACACAGTACGTCGACCGCCCTACTGGAATTTTCAGGAGAAATCGACAATGCCTTGGACAAAGGATATCAAACTGGAGCTGTTTTCATAGACCTAACAAAGGCATTTGATACTGTTCACCATGGCTTACTTATCACACAACTACACAATCCTGGGCTCTCGCAAGGTCCAGGTGCCTGGGTAAAAAGTTACCTTGCCCAACGCTCTCAAACAGTAAAAATCTCAGGAGTTCTCTCAGACTCAAATCCAGTCCTCTCAGGTGTTCCCCAGGGATCAATCTTAGGCCCTCTCCTTTTCAGCCTTTTCCTAAACTCTCTCCCCAAATCCTGCCCAGAACAAATAATCCTTTATGCTGACGATGCCGTGATTCTTTCCTCTCATAAGGATCCGAAGCCCTTACTCCATAGCCTGCAACTTGCTTTCTCCAAAGTTGAGAAGTGGTTCCTAGATCACAAGCTGGTCCTAAATCTATGCTCTTCTCCAGTCCACAAAACAAGAAAAGGCAAATTCCATTTACTATCAAAATGTACCCAGGAAATACCCTTGAACAAGTGACAACATTTAAATATCTTGGAATCACCTTTGATCAAGGCCTAACCTTTGCGACCCACATTTATAACACAGCGAAAACGGTGAACCAGCGCATTGGTATCCTGTTCCGAAACAGACAGTTCCTTACCCAATCTGCGCTGAGGATTGCTATCCAAAGCTCTGTCATCTCAATCATAGACTATGGCTTAATTATCTATGGCTCTGCCTCAACCACCGCACTTAGGCGATTACAACCTCCTAAACAAGGCCTGTCAGCTGCTCACTGGGTGCAAAGACACACTCATACATGTGAGCTCTACACTGAAACAGGATGGCTGCAACTCTCAAATCGCATAAAGTACCTTACCTGCTTGATGGCAAAAAAATCCACCATGGGCCTCACTCCACTGTGTATCCAAGACCTACTATGCCCGAATACCAGCATCCGTCTCACCAGAAGTTCGGAACACCAGCCTCTCCAGGTCCCCCGATGCCGGACCACACAGGGCCAAAGATCCTTTGCCTATCGTGCCCCCAGCTGGTTCAATGCCCTCAGCACGCTCATTACATCTTCCACCTCCCTAGGAACTTTCAAATCTATGCTATCCTCTCACCTTACAGCCTCTAGCTCCTGTGACTGCCTCGATTAAAGATCTTCCCTCCTGGCTGTTTTACTGTTTTCATCTTCCTCCTCTGCTCATTTTTTGACAAAGGCATCTCAACAATCTCTCTATGTCTCGCTCCGCCTCCCCATTCTCTCTTACCTTTCCACTTTGTCCATTTCTCCAAAGTTCTTTCCTTGAAACAGGTTGTTCTGTGTATGCTAAGTATTATTTTTTTTTCTCTCCCTCTTTTTGTCTGAAGTTCTGACATTAATGTACTGTATTATACTGGCTTATTGTCACTTCATAACTTGTTGACCATTCTATGTAACTTGACTTGTCTGTACATAATCGACGTGGAACTTTTGTAAAAGAGCCATGGCTCAAAGGTAATAATTCCTATAACAATAAACTCTGTAAAACTAATTTTTGGTTTCTTATAGTATGCAGTGCACTGAACTAGGAACAATATTCCAAGTGTGGACGCACCAAGCTGGTATAAAGTGGTACAATTACTTCAGGGTCTCTACTTTTTATGTTACCAAGAATTGATTGAACTATTTTATGACATTTTTTTGCCACAATAGAGCAATTTCTACCAAAGGACATGTTATCAGAGATTATAACACAGAGGTTTTTCATCAACTGTAGTTTTCAAGGTAATGTTATTTAATTTGTAATCAAAATGGGGGTTGTCACTCCCCAGGTGCATAACCTTGCACTTTTCCTCGTTAAACTTCATTTTGTTAATTGCTGCCCAGTGTGATAATTGATCCAGTTGGATTTGCAGATGGTGTCCATCTGATGCTGTCCTTACAAGTCCCCCAATCTTGCAGTCATCTGCATATTTGCAGATCCATGCATTGCTCACTACTGACATAGAAGATACTATAACGTTAAACAGGATGGGACCCAACACTGAGCCCTGAGGCACACCACTAGTCACCCTACCCCATTCAGATAGCTGCCCCTTAATAGAAACCCTCTGCCGCCTGTCATCCAACCAGGACTGTATCCAATTAATAATGTTGGGTTGTAAATTAATTCTTATTAATTCTTGTAGCAGTATTCTATGTGAAACTTTATCAAATGCCTTCGCGAAGTTCAAAAACAGTACATCTACAGGTATACCTTTATCTAAGGCAGCACTAGCCGGCTCAAAAAACTGTATAAGATTAGTTAGACATGATCTACCAGAAAGGAATCCATGTTGGGAGGTATCAACTAGCCCAGTAATGTTAATATGCTCAGTTATATATTTCTGAAGGAGCCTTTCCATTATTTTACCTATGACTGAGGTGAGACTTACTGGTCGATAACTGTTTGGGTCGTTTTTGTTTCCACCCTTATGTATCGGAATAACTAATGCCCCCCCTCCAGGCCTGTATTACTTTTCCCTCTTTGATTGAAGTACTGAAAAGAACAGTAAGGGGATCATTAATTTAATTATTTATCTCCTGTAGGAATCTGAATGATATACCGCCTGGACCTGCTGAACAATTTTTTTTCAATGATTTTATTATTTGCTCAACTTCACTACAGCTGAAAACAGGGTAATTGTTTGAATTGTCCACTACTGGTGTCCTAATGGTTTCCTTTATTTTGAAGACATTTAGGAAGTGATCATTTAGTACCCTTGCAGCATCGTTTTCTTCAGTTATTGGTCCTTTATTAGTTATAAGTGGGCCAGTGGTTTGTTGTTTGCCTCTTAAAGATCCTATATAATTATAAAATTGTTTCTTGTCCTTTACTTTAGACACCAGGTTGAACTCTAGTCTAGATTTTGATTTCTTTTTTTTTTTTTTTTTTATTTATAGAATTTGATATACAAGTATACATCATACTCATTTCCTGAACAGGTATATAAACAGCCAGTTAGACATTACATTACATAGGATAGAGACTATCTGTTCGGTTGGTACATCATTTGGGAGGTATCTCATCAATAACATTTTCAACAGTAAAAAATAATATTGGAGCTGTCATGCAGCCAAAGCCCTATTTGGCTTCAAGTAATTCCTAACGTCATATTTAACTGACCAAAGGTCTTATAGAAGTTTAACCTCTGTCAAGTAAAAGAAAAAGAATCTCAAGTCTGGAGCAACCCCTTGCAGGTCTGGGAGCAAGTTAATCCTATCCACAGCCAATTGAAGTTTTGCCCTCCTATATGTAACAAAACGGAATATGCTTTCCGTTAAAACTATGCCCCAGGTTAGATTCCCAATCTATTGTTATGTAAACGCTGAACATGCTTCTCAATGCAGTAATGCACCAGAAGACATATGAAGAGAGACTTAAGGAGCTTAATATGTATAGCCTCGAGGAAAGGAGGGAGAGGGGGGACATGACAGAAACTTTCAAGTACCTCAAGGGAATCAACAAAGTCCAAGAGGGTAGCACCTTTCAAAAAGAGTTGTGCAAGAACAAGAGGGCACAATTTGAAGATGGGGGGCTCAGAGGTAATTTAAGGAAGTATTTTTTCACAGAGGGTTGTGGAAGCATGGAATGGCCTTCCAGAGGAGGTTGTGGAGTCAAAATCAGTGGTGGAATTCAAGCATGCATGGGATAGTCATAAGGCAATTCTGGGGGGTTGGGGTAGGAAGAAGTAGGCTGCTGGTTAACTAGGATCTGCAGCTTATCCAGTAAGTAGGGAAATGGGCAGACTGGGTGGGCCAAGCGGTCCTTATCTGCCGTCAAATTCTATGTTTCTATGTTTCTATAAAGTACTGGGATTTCCAAGCAGCGCTGTTCTGCTAATCATATCAAAATAAAAGCACAGAGTAGCCCTAAATATGTTTAACACCGATTAAATCATATCAATGGGGCACGCAGGCATTGCAGACATAGTACTACATCGTACAAAGTAAAAAAATGAGCATTGAAAGTCCAGACCGTCTGAGCTTTGCAGAATTTTAAAGAACGCTGTTCAGCATTAAATAAATCCAAACATTAGTAATAAATTGTCCAAATCTGGGGAGAAAAGGAACAACCTAATGGAGAGACCATGGTAATTATTTACTGTCCGAAGCTCAGAGTCTCTGCAGAGGTTTAGCGAATGATAATTTTCCTCTTTCGCAACATGTTGTCTCTAAAGTTAATTTAGTCCCCTTCTGATTCTTCTTCATCTGATAGTAGAGCCTCCCATTGTCGTTTGGAGAGTATATTTTCAATGCAAGTCCCAGCTTCTTTTGGATTGGTGAATCGATATTGACGCCGATTTATAGTGAAACACAGGCGAGCAGGGAAAGCGAGGGAGTAAGATATATCCATCTCTCGAAGGGGCTGTTTTACTCCATCAAAGGCCTTCCTCCTCATGCGGGTAGCATACGAGATGTCTGGAAAAAATAAAACACGGGCCTCATCCACAAAAGTTGGGGCTTTGTTTCTCAGGACCCCCAAAAGCAGATCTCTCTCACCCGGGGAGCGCAGTGTGAAAAGCACCGTGCGTGGGTTCACCAGTCCATTAGAGGGTCGCCTCGGGTTAATTCGGTAAGCCTTGATTATTTTAAATTCTGTTAAGTCAGTTAGGCCCTCCATCCAGGATTGTAGATATTGCAGTAAGGATTCTCCCTCAGATTCCTCTGGCAGTCCAAGAACACGGATACTGGCAGCACGTATTGAATTTTCCAGCTGTTCCACGCGGCTTCTCAGTGCCGCTTGCTCTTTAAGCGATGTCGCCGTGGTGGCCAGTGCCTTTCCCGCCATAGCTTCCTACTGTTTTGTTGCTTCCCCCAACGCTTCCATTCTATGCTCCATAGTAATAAATTTTTCGGTAAAATTGTCCAGCTTCTGATCCATCTGTTGTACCGTTTTGGTGAGCGCTTGCACCGCTAATTGAAGAGTCGACAGTGTTGCTCCATTTGTATCTGAGCTCGAGGCTTGAGATGGGCCTGGAGGATCTTCAGGCGGTTTAATAGATGAGGATCGTGGAAAGAAGAAATCCTGCTTATTTGTCTTCGTACGCCCCATTATGAGCTTCAAATATCACGATCCTGCTGCAGAAGTTTCTCTTTTATTAATGTATTAAGGCTGTAAATAGTTCCAAGCTCTTAAAATTGTAACTTTTATAGTTTTATTAAGCTGCAATAGGGAGCTCCAGAGAAAAAGCTGCTGCTGGCTGGGCTACTAGCTCCGCCCCCCCCTAGATTTTGATTTCTTGATCATATTTTTAGTTTTCTTCACTAAGTGTTTGAAATTAGCCCATGTATTAGTTGACTGATTCCTTTTTTTTTTTTTGTAGCGCAATTGTTTCCTAATAGAGTTGTTCCACCAAGGGGGCATATGACGATTTTTACAATACTTAATCCTGTCAGGTACCCATGTATGTATACAAAAATTAATTTATTGATTAATTCTTTACCATATTTGTAACAGGCTTAAGTTATACAGTTCATTCTGCCAGTTCCGTTTTTACAAATAATCCCCTATTTTTCCATATTCACCTTTATTGAAGTTTTTTCATTTCAAGTTTTGCCTCTTGTGTGATTCTGTTCAGTGTAGTAGTCACATTTCACAATAATATGATCGCTATCACTAAGAGGGAACAGTATACTAGTATTCAAAATTTTTTCTTCAGCATTTGTTAATACTATATCAAGTACAGTATGTTTCTACTTCTCGTTGGTTGTGTAATTAATCGCTCAAGATTTTGTTGAATTGTGATATCGATAAAATTATTTTCCAAGGTTGAAATGCTTTCATTTTTATGCCAATCAATAGTAGTGAAATTGAAGTCCCCCATTAATATACAGTCACCAGTTATTTGTGCATCCTCTGTTTCAAGTAATAGTTGTTCATTTTCATCTGGTGTTAAGCTAGGTGATTGGTAAATTAAACCTACTGTCAGGGAATTAGATGGAAATTTATTTGGACCCAGATACTTTCATTGCCATTTGGCTTTTGATTAATTTTATAGGCGGCAATGACTTCTTTGATATACAAGGCTATGCCTACACCTTTTTTATTTTTCCTATTCCTGTAAAATCTGTGATATCCATTTATTTCAGTGTTCCAATCCTCATCTTTCATCCAAGACTCTGTGACACCACATATATACATATTTTGTTCTTTCATTATAAATGTGAGTTATTCAGTTTTTGCATGGAGACTTCTAGCATTCAATATTAAAATACTAAGTTGAGGTGTATTTGGTAAAAAATGTTCCTTTGTGTCTTTTTGACTTTGTACTATCTGAAGGACCTTTTTAGACATATTGTTGTGTTTAACATCTACAGTGGTATAGTACGAATAACCCTCCCCCTAACCTTTAGTTTAAACATTTCTCAATGAAAGCTCCTATACTCTGCCCAAGCTGTCTACTGCCTCTCCTACTGAGATGCAAGCCATCCCAGCAGTACAGGTTAGACCTGCCATAGAATTCCTCCCAATGGGTAATACATTTTATGTTCTGCTACAGGCACCATCTTCTTAACCAATTATTAGCTTCTCTTATCTTGTTTTGTTGTTGTGTATTGGCTCTGGGTATTGGGAGAGTTTCTGACATCACTACCTCACATCCCAACTCAAGCAGTTTATTTGTTAGAGCTACGTAGTCCTCTTTTATTTTCTGTAGTGGTTGAGAGAAGGTATTATTTGCCCTTGCATGCATAATTACAAGGGGAGTTCCCCTGCATTATGTAAAATGGTATTTGACATCCGAGTGAGTTCTGAAATTCTGGCCCTGCTAAAACTAGACAATGTCCTGTTAGATTTGTCTAGATTGCATACTGTCCTATCTAGATGTTTGATTACAGAGTCACCCAAAACTATTACTTGTCGTGGACTTGTAGTGGATTCTGTCTGCATCTCTACATTAATGGCGTCAGTATCTGGATCCAAGTTTATCAGAGATTCTCTACCATTTACAAAATTGCTTGTGGGGGTCATGGTTTCAGGGTTTGGCCCTACAGTAGAAGGCTGTATGCCAGAGGCATTTTCTGAGCCCTGTTCTCGAGTATGGTTTACACCATCCTGGCTTGCTGTATTAGTGTCTATAATAGTAAGCAATGGGTCGAAATGATTCAGCAATGAAACATGGAACTGATTAATTCTTCTCCCTCTTTTTGATGTTTTAGAAATTTGCACTTTGTACCCATCTGCATCTGAATCCTCTATGTCCTCCTCTTCTCTGTTCCTTTTTTTATTGTTGATATCAGTTTGTGCAGAGTTAAAGGTTAAGTCAACACGAGATGTGCAGGGGCGTAGCCAGGATTTGGTGAAGGGGGGTTTCCTAAACACTTCTGGGGGGGGGGGTCCAGGGGCATGACCCCCTGCAAATTTTGGAAATTTAGGAGACAAATGGTGCAGTTTTGTGCATTTTAGGCAATAACTGTTGAGTTACAAAATGCATCAAAATTCAAGTTGTCAGTCTCATCCATCCCCAGTCCCAGGTATTTCAGTTGAACTCAGGATTCTTTTCTCCCTTTTTAAATTTCCACCTTTCTCTTTTACCTCTCCACATTCTGTTACCAAGCCTACACCACCTTTGCTGTTTTGCCAGGTGTTCCTTCAAATGTTATTTTTGGTTAATTTTCACTTCCCCAAATTTAATTTCTGTGTTCAGCTATTCCCTTGCCTTTTTATGTTCCACCTCTCCACTGCATGTACTTCCTTTAATTGCTCATGTTCTATGGTTTCTCTTAATAGTCTTCCTCCCTTTCCCTTTACATTACATGCATGAGCCCCTTTATGGCAAACACATAATGGTCAGATACTTTATATATGTTTAAATATTTTAATACCGTTTGAGTCAGGCTCCCATACTAAACAGTACTGCATGAAAAATATTTAAACAATATAAACTGCCTATTATTTGTGCAACCAGCATACAAGCATACCATAAAGGCTAGTTCAGTGAGTCCCTTGATACTGGAATAGTGCTGGAGGAGGATGTATGTGGTCCCTTTACACAGAGTGGAGGCAGAGAAGAGCCAGGAAAATATAGGCTGATAAGCCTCACCTCAGTGGTGGGGAAGATTATGGAGGCATTACTTAAGGAGAGGATAGTGGGTCACCTAGAGGACAATGCAGCTCAAGATCCCAGGCAGCATGGATTTACAGCAGGTCCCATCAAGCACATCAAAATTATAGATTTTTTGGCTGAATAACGGGGGCAGTGGATGTCACTTACATTGACTCAGCAAGGCCTTTTACACTATACCGCATAAAAGACTGATGAACAAGCAGTTGGCCAGTCTGGGGATGGGCCAAAAGGTGGTGAACTGGGTTAGGAACTGGCTAAATAATAGGAAGCAGAAGGTGGTAGTAAATGGGATCCAATCAGAGGAAAGAAAGGTGACCAGTGGAGTACCACTGAGGGTTCAGTCCTGGGGGCAGTCCTTTTTAACGTCTTCATAAGAGACACTGCAGGGGACCTGAAAGGAAAGTTGTGTCTATTTGCAAATGACACCAAGATGTGCAACAGGGTAGGCACTCCTGGATGTGGTAGATAGAATGAGGAGGGACCTGGTAAAGCTGGAGAAGTGGTCTGAACTGTGGCAATTGAGATTCAATGCAAAAAAGTGCAAAGCAATGCACCTGGGGTGTAAAAATCCAGCAACGAGCTACAGAATGGGAGAAAAACTGCTGTTGGTTACCAGGGAGGAAAGAGATTTAAGCATCATCTCAGATGACCTAAAGATGACCAATGTATGAAGCGGTGGGAAGAGCCAGTACTATGTTGGGATGCATAGGTAGGGGTATTATGAGCAGAAGAAGGGAGGTGGTGATGCCACTGTACAACACACTAGTGAGGCTTCACCTGGAATAATGTGTGCAGTACTGGAGACATCTTCAAAAGAATATAGATGGGGTGGAGGCGGTTCAGAAAAGGGTGACTAAGATGGTGCATGCATTGCAACAGAAGACATATGAGGGGAGGCTAAGGGACTTGAACATCCATAGGCTGGAGGAAAGAAGGAACAACAGGGAAATATCAACTTTCAAGTACCTTAGGGGCATTAATAAGGTCCAGGCAGACATCTTCCAGTATAGGAGGGATATGAGAACAAGCTTGAATGATACGAGAAAATGGCTACAATTAAGGGGCAACATGGGGAAGTACTTTTTCCTTGAGCAGGTGGTGAACAATTGGAATTGTCTGCCACAGGAGGTGGCTGGGGCGAGCACTGTGGGGGGGGGTCAAACATACCTGGGACAGGCATAACAGTACTGTAGAGGTAAGAAAGAGAAGCTAAGCCGATAATCAAGTAGGGTCACCAGCCACCAATAAAGGTAGGACAAAAGGGAAGACAGGATGGGCATTGTGACCCTAATCTGCCAGCAACTTTCTATGTTAGTCTGCATGCTGATAAACATATAAGAAACACAGTACAATTTTCCAGGACTCTCTAGAAGTCCACCATATATTTATTATTTGTATTAAATTAAAAAAAAAAATCCTTGGTCCAGATGAAATCTGTTGTGTAAACATACAATGCCAGAGTGGCATCTTCTCTGTTACTTAAAAAACATCCCAGAGACTCTGACAGAGGAAGACTTTATTCCCTCTTACCCTATGTCACATATTTTAATTTTGGCTAATTTATTTTGCTGCTTGACAGTACTGATTAAATTTTTTTTTATTCCAAACTTCCTTATTTTCATTCCTTTTTTTACTCCCAGGGTCTCATTAACTGGCAGCAGACCTACATGGCTATTTTTTTTTTACTGCCTGTGTGACTGATTTTATTTTTTGTGCCAAAGCCCCTTTTAACTTTTTTTTTTTAAACATCCTGTGACTTTACTAAGCTTACCTTTTGCCACCACCAGAGTTGTAAAGTGACTATGCTTGCAAACCGAAGCTGCCGCAGCCCACACAGACTAAAGGAACCTGAAGCTAAAATTGAATCCAGCTTGCGAGCTTGTGCCATGAGAGCTCAATTTAGTCAGACCATGCACCAGCGAGTACCCCTGTGCACCACCGACTGAGACTCTTTTAAAGCTCAGTAGACAGGAATGACAGATGACCGCTGGGTCGGTTGATTTTTTTTTATTTTATTGTAAGTGCTGCAAATAGCTGTCCTAGCACTACGCTGACTCTCCCCACACTGATGCGCCAAATTGCTGGTAGTACTCTGCATTAGTCTCAGCTGCTGAATCACATGACCACCCCAGTTTACAGTCATGTGACTTAGAATCTGAGGCTACTCATCTGTTTCCCAGCAGGTCAGAGGCAGGGCTCATCATGCATATTCATAAGCCAATGCCCATCTCCCGACTCGCTTGCTTGTCTGGCAATTTAAAGATCTTATTTACCGGTGCCGATGTGGCTGCTTAGCTCATCATCGTGAGTATTAAAATGAATATTAAAATGAAATCCTTTGGCTAAGCTGACTCATGGGGGGGCTGAGAGAGAGGATTTTTTTTGGCATTTTTTTAGCCACAGCAGACAGTTTTGACAGATGGGGGGGGGTGTTCTGTGCACCCAGGAAACCCCCCCGGCTACGCCCATGATGTGGAAGGACACGGTGAAATTTCCTGGTTTCAATGACAGTATTGTCAGCACCTCTGTTTGTTACATTGGTGTTAGGTTTGATATTTGTTCTTGGCTTGTTTACCCCTCATTTGTTCAACGAGCTTCGTGGACATCTCTGTTTGTTTTGTTCTAGTGCTGTAAGCCTACTATTGAATAAATGGACTTCAAGCATTAATTCTATTTGGTTTTTTTTGTACTTTATCGTGTTTTCAAATAAACACCAAGTACATATACAAGAATGCCAGACATCACATTTTACAAAGGATCCAGCAACTGGAGTAGTTCACATTAAATCTAGCATACAGTTTAAGAATATGAGGGGAAAAAACATCTTATGAAAATGTCCATAGCAGAGATATACCGATCGCTACCCCTTGCAGGAACTTAGAGGTCAGTCCATAAATGTAGTGTCCATCATCAATAGCTGATATGAACCTCTTTCCGAAAATATTCAAAGTCCATACATTTTTAATGATCTGCAGCAGTTGCAAGTTCACAATTGCAAGAAGAAAATCTTGATTGCTAAAATTAGTTTTGTAAAAGCAAGAAATCTCTAAACATACGCTCTCTCATATCTAGTTTTAAAACGGGCTGTTCTAAAACACGGTACTTAGCTCTAAACAGGAGGCTAAACAAGTATTAAGCAATTAAAATATCATTTAAGAAATACAATGCTCCCTGTTTTAACACCTCTTTCCAGATTACACACAACCAAAACAAAAACGTATTATTCAAGTCTCTTTAGACGATTGTAAGCTTCAGTTTGGTAACCAACTCACTACTTCAGGTCTCTTCATCTTCAGAATCTGATGGGCTGGAACCTCCTCTGCAGCCTGCAGCAAATTCTTGTTCCATATCTTGGAGCCCTTTGCCAGCCTCCTCCGGTCGGTAAACTGATAGGTATGGCCCCCGTAGTAGATTCGGAGGCCGGCTGGCATCAATAGGGAATGGGTGACACCCAAACTACGTAGCCTGGCTAGAATTGTGTCAAATTCTTTCCGACGGGCCCTGGTAGCGAAGGAGAGGTCTGGAAATAGATGTACAGTGTGGCTCTGGAAATTTAGACCCTCCGACGTAGCAGCTGCTTGCAGAAACATCCCTCAACTGCTGCTATCAGTGGCTATCAGTATCGTTCGGGAGTTGTCTCGCTGGGCCGCAGCTGAATGGGGTGAAATTTGGTAGGCTTTACGGAGACGTTCTGCCATCTCACCATCGAGCTGCAGGATATGAGGAAGCCATTTCTTTAAAAAGGAGAGAAGATGCATTTCTCCACGTTCTTCAGGTAGCCCAACTAATCTGAGGTCAGACGCCCGGAGAGCATTTTCCAGTGATTCCAGCCTGTAACAGAGATGATTATTTTCCTGCACCAGCTTTGTTGTTGTTTATAACACTTTGGTGGCTTGTGATTCCGCAACTGCAACCATTTTAGTTGCCGCATCTATTTTTAAGTCTTGCTCACCCTTGCGTTGCAGAAGTGTTTCTATTTTTGAATCGACTGCCTGCATCGATCTTTGGACAGCTTTCCATGGTGGGTCTTGGGCCGAGTGGTCTGAACTAGGGGCTGAAGTCTGTAACTCTGCTGGTGGTTGTTGCTTTGCTCCTCCAGGGCCGGCCTTATTGGTTCTACCCATACTATTATTTGGTATCAAAATGATCCGCTGAGCTTATTCTGTCAAACGATGTAGAGATCCACCAGCTATTTTCAATTGGATTTACTAATTCAAGCCAGAATTGGTCATTTTTTGCACAACTGCTGTAGCTCACATCTATTCGTCAAGGGGCTCAATAGTGCCCCCGTCAGTTCCATATTTTGTTGACATTTATGGCAGGTAAATGGGTGCTTCCATAGGGTTGGATCATTTATTAAATACATTTGACAGAAGTTAAATTTGACCCCTATATTTCACTCAGTAGTGGTTATCATATCCGCCATGCTTATATCTATTCACTGAAAGTCAATTTATTAAGCCAAAATCTCAATTTCAGGGCTGATTGATCTATAAGCAGATTGCACCTAGCATAACCTAGCAATTACAAGCAGTTACAAGTATGCAGTATTACCTTATGGTCGATGGCTCCAATACCCCCTAGCACACTCACCACAAACACTGCGAGACATGCAAGACACGTGCACAGACGCATATGTCTTTGCGCGTATCTTTGCACACTTGCCCTGCTCCTGGCAGTCATCTATTCAACTCGGTGTTGACCTGGAAGTACTGTTCCCTAGGGTCACACCCCAAGCCTTGCTGCCCACAATATTAAAACTAGTGACTTTAAATCGTTTTAAATGGGCAAAGTCCACTCATACGTGGACCTGGCACAACTTCAAACAGGCTAGTATCCAAATTAAAAATCTTTAGGAATACTGGGTAGTAGTCCTCTGGTGTAAAGAGACTACTATCCCCTCTTCCTGTTTCCTGGTAAGGATAACAGGGCTCCGAGTGTAGCACAGTACTGCAACTAAAATAGCTTAAAACAAAGATAACAGAGAATCACAAATGAGAGACCAAGGCTCCTGTAGCAGTTGCCTGCTGTTAACAGCCCGCAGCAACATATTACACATATTAAAAAAAGTACTAATTATGATTTTTTTTTTTGGTCCCACCCCCGAAGGGAGCTCAGCCCATGCTCGCATACCGTCCCCCATGCCCAGGCTTACCCCCCCTGCTCGAGGGACCAGAATTTTTTTGTTGACTTGTGGCAATCTCCCTAGGAGGCAGGGCATGCAATGACACCAGCATCTGTCCCGTCTCCCACTTCATTGGTCCTCCAGCCTCTGCCAGAGGTCGCTGAGATGCCAAGCGCTCCCCCCAAGAGCAGCAGAGCCATCCCTCGCACACTCAATCCTGCCCCACCCGGCCAACCCTCTGACTCCCAGGTCCATCCTCAACCTGGGATGTCGGCGGCCGACAAGGGACGCCCTAGCCATGCGCCAGCCCATAAAGTACTAATTAGAAATACAGGACTAGTTCCAAAGCAAATATAAGGAAGATTTAGTAAATTTATAAAGAGCTTCTGCAATAAGACTTTATAAGAATGATCTAATAAATACTGTCAAATGTTTAAGGATTATTGATGACCCAGAGGAGTTAGGAATGGGAGAACAGACATAACTGCACTACAAAACATCTGTAATTCATATACATAGGCAACCATCACAGATGGGATCAAAGTAAAGAAACACAGTGGTAGTGCAGCAGGGGATACTATAAATGGCCCATACAAGCAACAGCACACACCCACTGTTATTTTTTTTTATTTTAATAATTTATTGACCCACGATAGCCAAGCTGAGATGCAGCACCTTGTTTTCCAAGGGGCCCTGCTTTTTATACTTGCAAAGTGAAGTGTGTGATGGAGTGAATCTGTGCACATAAAGAAACGGGCAATGGCAAAGCACAACAAATTTAACACACTCAGGATTGCTGCAAAAATCTTTTTTTTTCTATATACATTTTATGCCCCTGTGCATATGGCAAACTCTCAAAAGGAGAAAGGGTCCAGTTGGGGACCAGAAAAGTGTTAAGCGGGCAGAAATGTTGCTGTGTGTTTTTTACAGCTCTTATAGCTTTTTATCTTTATACGGTCGTCAGTGTCACATGTGGTGGTATGTGCTTGGTTTGTACAGGTGTAAATTATTTTTTTAGCCAGAGCACCAAAGCCTAGTGTGAACTCTTTCTCCAGTTCGTATTCTCCCTGGTTTAGCAGATGCTGGTTTAGAGAAGCTCCTCCTCCCCTCCCCTCTCCTTTCTATCCAACTTGTCCTCACCTAAATCTGCCCTCAGTCAGGATTCTTAGCATCTTGGCAATGTCTATCTCAGGTACGCTTTCTTCCCTCCCTCCTTTATTTCCTTTGTTCTTCTATCCCCCCTACTTCCCTCTGACCAACTTATCCTCGCCTAATTCTATTCCCCCTGGCAGGCTTCTCTGCATCCTGGAGGGGCCCAGCTCTTGGCAATTACTCTTCCCTCACTCCCCTTCCCCCCTCTGTCCTTTCTACCCAACCAGTCCTTGCCTGATTCTGCGCTCTGACAGGGTTCTCAGCATCCTGGAGTGGCTTAGTCTTAGGCAAGCTTCTTCTTTCCCTCCTCTTCCCTCCTTTCTTTTCTCTCTTCCCAACATGTCCTCACCTAGTTCTGCCCCCTGGCATGGTTCTCAACATTCTGAAGGAGGGGTCCAGCACTGGGAAATGACTCTTCCTTCTCTCCCCTTTTCCCTCCATCCTTTCTACCTAACTAGTCCTCATCTGAGTCTGCTCTCTGGCAGGGTTCTCAGCATCCTGAAGAGGCCTAGTCTTAGACAAGTTTCTCCCACCCGTCCTCCTCCTTCCCTTTACCAGCCCCTCTACTATCTCTACCCAACTTGTCCTTGCCTACTCCTGCCCCTTATTCTAAGTCCTCGACTCATTCTGCCACTGGCAGCGATCTCCGCATTCTGAAGGGGCCAGTTCCAGGTATGATTTGTCCTTCCCTTCCCTATCCCTTACCCCCAGCTCCCTCATGAGCTCCCCCTCTACCCCCCCCCCGCAGTTAAAGGAATTAGTTCACCTGAACTAATAACTTGCACTTTTTGTTCTGCCTCAGGTGCTCCCAGATTGCACTAGCCCTGTGTTAACTTGCCCCTCACAACTGATTTTTTTGCTCACTTCGCTCTGGTAATGTTCCCCCCAATCGTTATTTTCTCCTTCCCCCAGCTGGCTTCCCCTGTCTACTCCTCTACCCTCCTTGATGTCCCCTCATTGCATCTCATTCATTTAATAATTGCTAAATGATCTGCCTCTTAACTATAATCCATTCCTTCAAGGAGTTGGCTCCAAGGCTACATTAAATTTCTGTACTACGTTCCTCAGATATGCCACTTGTAATTAAATGCATATTCCACAAGTATGATATATTTAACTATATGTTATGTCACAAATGCGATTGTACGATTTATGATTTTTTTTTAACTATATGTCTTGTTACAAATGTAATTGAATGTCTACTTTCTCGGATATGTTAAATGGTAAACCATATGTCTAATTCTTCATCCAATTGTAACCCCGCCTGTTGTACCAGTAGACAAGCAACTTGTTGTTCAGTGTGCCTTCCTGGTGAAACATTTCAATAAATAAAAATACATTTACTGTACACTGTCCTAATATAGAAATACTTACTTTAATGTAAATGCATTCTTCCCTCCCTTCGGTTAGCATAAACGTCTACAATGTTCTCTAGGATCAGCTTTGCAGTCAAATCAGCTTCTATGTGAAGGAGAGCCAGTGAAGAAAATCCTTCTTCTCCCATGACTGAATGCAACCAGTTTGTAATCCGTCTCACTGCAGAAAAGCTTCGTTCAGATGTGGCTGTCCAGACAGGCAAAGTGAGAGCTAACTGAATGAGTTTGTAATAGTTTGGATAAAGGGTTTGAGATACTTCTTCTCGAAGCCTCTGAAAAGTGATAGGAGATTCACTACTGGAAAAAATTCAATTTCTGCAGCTGCAAGATGAGGATTTATGTTTAGTGGGTCTGCATACCACTACAAGACTGGCTGAATGCCATTTTTGTTGCACTTTAACACTGAATCATAGGCTCCAGCAATTTTCATCGATTCTTTCAAAAATCGCCTCCCTGACTCTCCAATTATGGCATCCAAAACAGGAAAATATAACTGCTGATGCCACCGTTTTTTTTCCGGTGCACTTGTAGCCTCTTCTACACCCTCACTTTGACCCAAAGTGATAGGTACAAGGAAGCCTTTAAGAGTTGATGAGGTTTTTACAACCATCCTTCTTTCTGGAGCTCGAACTGTATCTTCATCTGGTACTGCAGTATTATGCTCTTGGCAGAATTCTATCATTTATTTCCACATTTCATTCCAGTCTTCTTCACTCCTGCTTTAGGCAAAGAATACCTTCAATTTTCCTATTATGCAAGAAGCTTTTGTGAGTGTGATACTGATGCTTTGAACTCCTTTGTGAGAGGTATGAACTACTTTCAGAATATCTTGGAAGATAATTAAGCATGCAATGAACTGAACTCCATGTTGATACAGACCACTTGCTTCCACAGATCACGTAGCTCCTAGTTTACTGAGATATTTAAGCCATATGATGGCAGTGTATTGCATTTTTATCGCAAATGCGCTTTTCCACTTGCATGCCCAAAGTGTATTGCTCAACTGCACTATCTCTCGATGCTTTATACCCAACGCTTTCTGTATGTCGAGAAACACTTGATTGGTTGGCTCAGCAAAAACTGAATACAGCTTCTCAATTACATAAAAAAAAACAAAACCACAGCAGTATGAGTGACTTACAGCATTCTACAAGGACAAGGTTGAGTTTGTGTGCCATACAATGTAGAAACATTAGTAATGGATGGTCTTCTTTTATCCGCTCCTGAACCCCAGTAAAATGTCCTGATATTATGGATGCACCGTCATAAGACTGTGCAACTACTGGCAGATTCTGCGATCTAGCTGTCTCTAAAGTTTTCTTTATGGTATTGTAAATACTATTGCATTTTGGGAAATTGAGCAATTGATGAAGCACAAGAATCTTTCTTTAAAGTAGCAGTACTAGATAAAAAAAATTGGATCTTTTGCAACAATTTGATCCGTGTGCTCTGTTGAGCACTTACCTAATACTCTTTCTTGTTTTCACTGTACTATCCCCCCATAATTTTCTCTGTTTTTCTTTGTTTTTGTTTGCATTTCTCCCACCCATGTTGAACTGAAGCCCTCTGCTGCCAACTGCACATGTGTATGACTCGCAGTACTACACAGGGACAGCTGGAATGTGCAGCGCAGGGCCCCATGAAAGCAAATAAAAGACATGATGTGACATGAGGGGGGAGCTCAGCTGCAAATTAGGCAGCAGCCATATTTACCGTGGATCGACAACAATGGAAATACATTTTAAATATCTAAAAAAAAATAATAAAGATCGCTAGAAAAAAATATTTACAGATATGGAAACCAGAACTATGGCTGCATGCTTCCAGCCAAAAAGCAGAATTTTTATAATCAATTTCTGCTTATCTAATACTGCTGCTTTAACGTCTAGGTTTTCTGCATATCTGATGTAAAAAGAAAGCTGCTCTGTCTTAAATGACCTGGCCTCATCTGCAAGTACAGCAAAAAAAACAAACAGTTTTACTCACTGCCCCTACAATTTCTTTGCAAACCAAATCTGCAGCACTTCATCTTGAAAGTCAGGGCTTGTGTAGTTAAAATAATTTTCCTGCATTGTCTTGAAAGATTCATCATACTTTGAAACGAAATCACAAAATTCAAGGAAATTACTTTTCAATTTAGATTCTTTTCCTTCATCGTGCCCTTGAAACGGTAAACTAAGTTTCAAAAGTAAGTTGTCGATGTCACAAACCTTGGTGAGATAATCCTGGCTTCTTTCAACAACAGTTTTATGGCTTGCGTAAAGCTTCATAGCTACTGAACCAGTTTCTTCACTAAGTTAGAAACATTGCCACTTTTCCGTACATTTCTCATGAACTTGGGAAATGGCATGTTTAGACAACTTTTCTGAGAGTTTTTTCCAATCTTGTACACCTTTTTCGATAAATGAATCATCCGCATTTTTTTTTTTTATTAAGTCTCGGATTACAAATACCATTGAGCAATGAGCTCCAAGGGTTCCACGTCAGTGAGATAAACAAACAGATTAAACAATACAGAGATATGCAAAACAGTTAACAAATGCAGAATTAATAAATGTGCAAGGATACAGTTCAGCAGCAAAGAGGGGAAAAAATACAAGTAAAGGGAAGCAGCCAACTGGCCTTGTCCTGACAAAGTGGACATAACAGTGTGCATAACAGAAGGAGTAAGAGGGGAGGGTGGGACTAAGAAGAGAAGGAGAAAGAGGAATAAATGATGGGGGGGTAGTGGAATGGCAGAAAGTGGTAGGGAGGTGTAAGGGAGGGAGATGGCAGGTAAAGTGCATAAAGCAGCAACTATTGGGCAAGTGCTAGAGAGTCACAGCTGGGGGAGAGGGGAGGATTAGAGGAAGCAGTCACAGCTCCTGTCTGCTGTGAGGTGATGTTGAAACTTTTTTATTTGAAAGGGCCAAGCTTGGTTTCAGTAGATATGTCACTGGGGAGAGTGTTAACTCAAAGTGGGGCTCTGTAGGCGAATGTTCTTTACCCCTGGGAAGTTCGGCAATGTGGTACCTGGAGTAGCTGAAGTTCTGAGCCACGAGTGTACTGAGGAGTACAGAAAAGGCTTAACAGTTCTTGTACCCGATGGGAGGAGACTGAGGGTTATTTTCTTGGCCAGTAGGCAGGATTGGTATTTTATTCGCCCTTTTAATTGCAGCCAGCCGGTTTGTGCATAGAGGTCACATGTATGAGTAAGGTGTGGGGCACTAGATATGAGCCTACAAGCTTTATTAAGAGCGGTAGAAATGCGCAGAAGGGCCGTGTCTGCGGCAGAACCATAAATGGTCAGACAATAGTCTATGATGGAAATCACTGAACTCTGTACAGCCAATCTTCCCTGCATTGGGAATACTGTCAATGTGCACCCCATATGATAAAGTGCTGTTGATGGATACTCCGAGGTATTTGAAGCGATGTACTTGTTCTAGAGCAATTCCATGGCAGTTACTAATGATCAGCTGGTGGTGTTTGTGTTTCTTGTAAGAGCTACTGAAGAGCAAGACTTTAGTTTTTTTATAATTTAGTATCAGCTTGTGTTCACTAAGCCACTTCTCAACATAAGCAAAGCCAAGTTGCAGCTGGTTTTCAAGGAGGTCTGGGTCCCTGTTTCTTGCGAATATCACAGCGTCATCAGCATAGAACAGAATTGACTCATGGCAGGAGCTTGGGAGATTATTCAAGAAGAGACTAAATAGGAGTGGACCTAGTATGGAACCTTGTGGGACACCTGAGCGGACTGGCTTCGAATTAGATGGGACATTTGATATTTTCACTTGCTGTGTGCAATTTCCCAAATAACTTTTAAACCAGGCTGCAGAGTCCTTAGAGAGCCCTGCGTTGGCCAGTTGCTCTAGAAGTACAAGGTGATGCACCGTGTCGAATGCTTTTGTTAAATCAATAAAGGCAGCTCCCACAAGTTAACCATGGTCCTGAGAATTATGGATAAATCCAGTGAATTCCATTAGGGCAGAGGCAGTGCTGTGCCCTTTCCTGAACCTATGTTGTTGGGTACACTGGATCTTGTATTTCTCAAGATACTTGACCAGCTGGTCGGCAACAATGCGTTCTAGTGCCTTGAAGGGGGGGGTGGAGATTGGTCGGTAGTTCATCTGTTGGGTCCTATCACCACTTTTGTGAATCAGGGTAACCGTGGCAGATTTCCATTTTTGTGGGAACTGAGCGAGTCTTAGTGAGAGATTAAAAATCCTGGTTAGTGGAGCTATTACTTCATCAAGGGTGAGGGCCAGCAGCTTGTGATCTAGAGAGTCCCCGCTATGCCTAGATTTACCAATTGCCCTTAGAATGTATTTTCTGGCCTCCACCAGACAGACCTCTTTGAAATAGAAAGGCACATGTCCAGAAGGCGGGTGTATAACTCCTGAGTTGTTTGGGGTAGCATCAGTCAAAAATATCAGGGAGAGAACACTGCTGAGATCCGTAAATGCATCATTGAAAGTGTTGGCAATGGTTACAGGGTCCAGGGTTGTGGTACCATCAATGTCTAGTACAGTAAGTGCAAGTTTGGGATTTTTCCCAGTTACTTCCTTAATGTTGTCCCAGAACAGTTTGCTGTCTCCCCATGAGTTAGTAAGCATTTCCCTGTAATATTTATTTTTCTCAAGACAGATCGATCATGTACAATCATTCCAAGCTCTTCTGTAGCTTTGAACATAAACTTGCTTTCCGTTGGCACGTGCATGATACCATAAATGATCTCTGATTTTTATACAAGCTATAAGATCAGCAGAGAGCCATGGGTTACAGAAGCTTTTTATTTTCCGTCTTTTTAGAGGTGCGTGGATGTTGCAGGCAGCATTAAAGGAGTTAATGAAGAATTCTAGTGCTGTGTTAACATCTTTAACTATGTCGACTGGAGTTCAATCATGCTCTCTGAGCAGCGATTTTAGTGGTTCCAGAAGACCCAGGGCAAGGACCGTGCTGGTGACTGTCTTAGGAGGAGGTTTGAAGAATTTATTTGTCCAGCTGCATGTGACAGGGGAATGATTGCTGAGTGAGTCGGGAAGGATGGTAATGTTCGAAATGCAGTCAGGATAGCTAGCTAGAACCCAATACAACAGAGTGCTGGTCCCTGTCCTGTAGTTAGTCTTGGTCGGGGAATCGACCATCTGGGTGAGGTTAACGGCTGAGATGGCATCCTTAAAGCACCCATTTCAGGGGTGAGCCAATTAATATGAAAGTCTCCCATCAATATTGTTTCCGATCTGAGTGTCTGGTTCCGGATAAAGTCCATGACAGTACTGAAACCCATTGCATGCTCTTTTGGAGGGATGTACACTGATGCCACTGTAAGTGCTTTATTATGGGTACCAAGCAGGATTTTGATGGTGAGTATTTAAGTGGTGGTCCCAACAGTGGTTTCAGGCAGGGCGAAACCCTTTAGCATATCTCTGAGGTAAATTGCACAGCCACACCCTCTTTTGGCAATCCTGTCTTGCCTGTAGATAGTATAGCCTGTCAGGGCAATGGCTGTGTCCGGAACTTTTGGCGTGAGCCAGGTTTCAGTAATAGTGAGGACGTCTGGATTATGCTGCTTGACAAAAATTTGCAAAGAGTCAAGTTTAGTGAGGAGACTACAGATGTTGAGGGATGCAAATGTGAGCAGCACTAGTCATTTTACAGCAGTAGGCGTTCTTTGAGGGCAAGGTCCAGGGTTTGGGTGAATATTCCCAGACATTAATAACAGCATTAGAATGAGTTTAAGCAGGAAAAGTCTAATCTGTCTGTATGTGGTAGCGTTCTTCTGCTGCCATGCTGAACCCCAGCTCCTTTTCTGATGACTAAGTGTGAAAGTGGGCAAGAGGTGTATCGGGGTAAGAAAAGTTGTATTGTTACTTGTCGCCCACTGTATAGGGACTGCTAGTGGCCAGGCATGGAATGACGGTCTAGTATGTGCTAAGAGGTCAGAGGTTAGAGTACCGTAAGTACAATAAACATTGCTGATAGTGTGGCTGAGAGCGGTAGCAGGCACCTAAAAAGCCTGCTTGTGTGAAAACTGTTAGGAGGATAAATAAACAAGGGGGCATACCTCTCAACCTCCTGCCTCATAAATCAGGGACAAGGCTTAAAAAAATCAGGGACAAAGGACCAAAATCAGGGACACGTCTTCAAACTTGATGATATCCACTCAGGAAGCTGGTGAAATATGGGGCTTAGTGCAAAATGCATTTTCTAAGGAAGAACAATTCTTTAACTTTAATGATTGACACTATTTTGTGCTTCCAACTCTCACTGTTTGGTCACAGAAACACAATTTTTAGGAGGGACAGAGTAAAATTTTGAGGCAAAATCAGGGACGTCCCTGAAAATCAGGGACAGTTGAGAGGTATGCAAGGGGGCAAATATGCAAGTTCCATGTCAAACTGGGTGTTAAACAGATGCTAGCTAAGAACTTAGAAGATTAGCTACTAGAACAGGTTAAAGAGACACTGTCAACCCCCTTAGGTCTCAAAGTGTCCCTAGTTTAAAAAACATATTTTACGATTACCAAAATTGTGTAAAGACTGTTGATGTAGCTGGTAGTTTGATTTTAACTCATATTTTCTTTACAAAAGTAAAAAACAGACTGCCCAACATGCTGGTGTTGTCACACCAAAACAGGTTTGTTTACATTCCTTGATCAGCTCCAAATACATCTTTCCTGGACTTGGGAACACCCACAAAACAGTCTAGCCCCTCATGATGCTGTGGGAGTTTAGGAGGCTACTTCCTTATGAGTGACTGAACTGTTTGGATGTGTTTCTAATGCTCAGAAAGCATGCAGTAAGAACAGAACCAGGATTGTAAACAAAAACAAGGTTGTTTATAAATATACACTGCCATGCATTTCAGTTCTACTAAACAAGGAGACAGACAAAACAAACAGCAACGTGAATTTTAGAGAGGGTAAGCAATCATAAAATGTAAGGTTTTAACTAGAAATAATATGATGAAAAACAGGTTGACAGTATCCCTTTAATGACAGCAGTCCAGAGTGCAAGGCTACTGTGCCCTCTAATGGTTCGTTACTATAGCCTGCAAAAGGGGAAGTCGACATTTAGTTAATTTTGTGTGGTCAAGTGACCACTTATGGCTATATAAGAAATTGCCCAGATAGGGCAGGAGGGTGGGGAGCTGGTGCAAAATGCCGGCAGGATCCAGCAGAAGTCCTCAGGGCGGGGGGGGGCGGCAGTTCCAAGTTGAAAGCTGCACCACAAGCTTGTCTGGAAGGGTGAAGAGGCGGGCGGCAGCTCTGTGGGAAAAGCCACGCTGCCAGTCCTCGGGGGGAGTGCCCATATCAGGGGGCTCCTGTCTAGAAGGAGGAGGGAAGGGGAAAGATGGGATTAAGTGGCAGCAAGAACTGTGGAACAGGGAGACAGACAAAAGAGTAATTGGGGGTGGGGGGCAGACTGCAGCTCAGAGCCAGTGATTCAGCTGGGGGCAAGCCAAGAGCCGGGGGGAGTAAGACGAGCAGTAAACAAAAGTTTTAGCAACAGCGGAAGCGGGGGGGTGGAGACAAGAAAAATGCTGCTCAGGCTATAATTAAGGAAAAGCAATTAAGTTTAAAGAGCAGATGACACCTTCAGAACAACTTTAACAAACCATAATATTTAGACACAGTTCAGCTTGTGTTTCACGTAAGTTCTGTATTCCTCCTCCCCATTATTTATTACTGAGGACTTCTGCATTTAAACAAAATCTATGTTCCCAAAGAGTTCATATATCCATGTTGCTTTCTCCCTATGTAAGGTCATAACGCACTGCTTGAGACATCACAGTTACTCTCACAGCAACACACCTGTGATGTCACAACAGAGGATAATGACTTGAAGTAGGGAGTAAGCTGTAGAGGCAGGGGAATTCTAAGAGATAAAGGTCATGTATTCATGCAGATTTACTCAGTAATAAATAACGTGGAAGAGAAATATATGGAATATACAGTATATGGAATGCAAGCTGAATTGTACCTAATTATTATGTCTTTTAAAGTTTTCTTTGAGTTGTCAGTAGCTCTTTAAGAAGTTAAAAGTTTCAGGGGGAGAAAATTCAGTGAGAGAGAGTGCAGGATCAGAGATTAAGGCAGAGAGAAATGCTGCTTAAACTATAATTAGGGAAAAGCAATTAAGTTTAGGCATTACAAATTTCAGGGGGAGAAATTCAGTGAGAGAGAGTGTAGGATCAGAGAACAGGGCAGAGCGCAAGGCAGAGAGGAGCTGGCAATATCGGCACTTTCTTAAGCACTCTAAACAATTTCAGCACAGTACAGTCACTGGCAAAACAGTTTCAATATTTGAGGTACATAGAAATTAGTTCAAGGTACAGAAATTTAAAGCCAAAATCCCAAAAGGAGCTGTAAACACGGTCGGGAACCCTAAGAAAATGCAGAGTGTTTCAGCACCTAATAGGTGGATTGGCTGTGGGTAATTAGCCAATAGGATTAGAGCTGAAGTTACTGTCCAAATTCAAAGAGTCTGGAGCAGCTCCGGAGTGGTGTACCTTATTCTGCAGAAGTCCTCAGGTCAGAGAGAGGCGGGCGGTGGTTCCAAGTTTAAAGCTGCATCACAAGCTTGTCTGCAAGGGTGAAGAGGCAGTGGCTCTGTGGGAAAAGCCGTGCCGCCTGTCCTCACAGGGAGCACCCACATCAAGGGCCTCCATCTTATTCAGCAGAAGTCCTCAAGATAGAGAGAGGCGGATGGTGGCTCTGAGTTGAAAGCCGCACCACAAGCTTGTCTGGAAGGGTGAAGAGGCAGTGGCTCTGAGGGAAAAGCCATGCCACCTGTCCTCAAAGGGCGCGACCACATCAAGGGCCTCCATCTTATTCAGCAGAAGTCCTCAAGGTAGAGAGAGGCGGCCGGTGGTTCCGAGTTGAAAGCCGCACCACAAGCTTGTCTGGAAAGGTGAAGAGACGGGCAGCAGCTCTGAGGGAAAAGCCACACCGCATGGCCAGTCCTCAGGGGGAGCGCCTATATCAGGGGCCTCCCGTCTTATTCAGTAGAAGTCCTCAGAGTAGAGAGAGGCGGGTGGAGGATCTGGGTTAAAAGCCGCACCACAAGCTTGTCTGGAAGGGTGAAGAGGTGGGCAGCGGCTCTGTGGGAAAAGCCACGCCACAGGTCCTCAGGTGGAGCGCACCTACCAGGGGCCTCCCGTCTTATTCAGCAGAATTCCTCAGGGCAGAGAGAGGAGGGCAGTGGCTTAGAGTTGAAAGCCGCATTGCAAGCTTGTCTGGAAGGGTGACGAGGCAGGCAGCGGCTCTGTGGGAAAAGGCACGCCACAGGTCCTCAGGTGGAGCGCACCTACCAGGGGCCTCCCATCTTATTCAGCAGAAGTCCTCAGGGCAGAGAGAGGCAAGCAGTGGCTTAGAGTTGAAAGCCGCATCACAAGCTTGTCTGGAAGGGTGAAGAGGCGGGGGGCAACTCTGGGAAAAGCCATGCCGTGACACCAGTTCTCAGGGGGAGTACCCATATCAGGGGCCTCCCATCTTATTCAGCATAAGTCCTCAGGGCAGAGAGAGCTGGGTGGCGGATCCGAGTTGAAAGCCACACCGCAAACTTTTCTGGATGGGTGAAAAGGTGGGTGGCAGCTCTCTGGGAAAAGCCACACCACCAGTCCTTAGGGAAGCACCCATATCAGGGGCCTCCCATCTTATTCAGCAGAAGTCCTCAAGACAGAGAAGTGGGCGGCAGCTCCGAGTTGAAAGACGCACCGCAAGCTTGTCTGGAAGGGTGAAGAGGCCGGCAATGGCTCTGTGGGAAAAGCCACGCCGCCGGTCCTCAGGGGGAGCGTCCGGTATCAGGGGCCTCCTGTCTTATTCAGCAGAAGTCCTCATAGACATAGCCTATCTCAGTATGAAAGTGACGGCATGGAAAACAGAATATAGCATCCTGTTGAACTGAATACTCAATCCAAGGAAATTTCATGTAACTGAAAACAGAAAACGAATGGTTGTGTTTCCCAAACATTCTCTTCGGAAAATCATGCAAATGTGGTTGATTAGGTCCATTACATTTTTCTCCAAGATCCATGGAACAGTTGGGCTGGTCACATCATCTCTTTCAGTTTCAGTCATATCTGTGGTGACAGAAGAAGACCTACTCATTACCACTGAAAATATGAGATCCTCTTGTTGTGCTCCTACTGCTGATAGTAAGGGGTTACCAGAAGCTGATGCTGGGCCTGGAGCCTGAGGTGTTGTAACATCCTGTTGTGGATCCGGCGCTGGCAGTTCAAAAGTCATTTTAATAAATAACTAGTGAATGTCCATTTTATCAGAATTTGGCTAACAGTACAGAAGTAATTTTCTTAGCCGACTCAGCCAAGGTGTTACAGCCTGAAATGGGTTGAAGTTAGTTCACTGCTTTAAACTACTGGAAGCTCAGTAGCTCACTGTCTTACAAAACGGTTGTGTAGCTAGCGCCAGCCATGAATTCCACGATGCCTGGTGTGAGGGGCGGAACAGGAAGCGGAGAGGGCAGGCAGTTGGGTTGTGGCAGTTGTAACCAGCCGGTGCATAGAAATTGGTTATGAAAGATACTGAACATTAAACAGTTTTGGGGGGGGCAAAGCCCCCCAAGCCCCCCCCTCCAATTTCTGCCCATGCCCCGTTCACCCCTGACAAGCCCCCCATCTGTTTGATCCCCCCAAGCCCCATCACCCTACTTCTCCAGGATGTATCTTCCCACAGACATCCTGGCTTCTGGACTGTGGCGAGGTGCCCGGTGACCAATGCAGGGCTTGTGAGGGACCAGACTACATCCTGTGGACAAGGGAACTTTTCCACCTTGGTTTTGAAGGTGTTCCCTACGGCCTAGACTGTGCAATGCGTGTGTCAGGTGAGCTCCACCCCTGTGGAGATGTCCTAACACATCTAGCTGTGGCTCTACTTCCTGACGTGCCCAGACCTGCACTGCCACCCGGACATCTCCAGATGGCAATGCTGCAGCGGGTCATGGTGACCCACCCCCCCAAGGGAAGAGAGCTGTCCTTGAACATTCAATCCTCCTTCCCCAGGCCAACCCCTGAGTGACCCACATCCGTTCTCAAACCCAAGTCACCAGTATAGTAGGAGGTAAGACACCAGCACCTTAACCCTCCACGCCATGGGGCCAGCTATGCAAAAATCTTTAATGGCCCAAAGTGGAAGCAAATCTCCCAGGGGCTCCCACTTTCTACCCACTTCCACAGCTGGGGGACTGCAGCACTGAAATGTTAAGCAACTTACCCGAGGTCAAAGAGTGAGACCCTGACTTAAGAAGGGTTTGAACCTGCAGTCTCCCAGTTCCTAATATGGTACCCTAATGACTAGACTATACCATCTCAAATGCCTTTTAAAAGCAGGCAGCAACGCAGGTCCAGCACTGACAAACTTGTAAATCAGACATCATCAAACAACCAGGGATGGAGTAGGTCAAAAGCAGGGGAAATGCGGGCTACCAAGGCTGCTTAGAACAACCAGGAGGGGGGGGCACATGGCAACCTGGACAACCACTGATGGGTTGGTGAGCGAGAAGGGTATACCACTAGACCACCACAGCAACCACTGGGAGCAAAATGGGTATGCTACTGGATTGCATACATGACAGAGTGTTGTAGGAGGCAATGTCACATGTGCCATATGGCCAGTCCCATCTCTTTTTAGTATTCCAACAAACACGTGCAATGGTACATTTATGGGCACTAGTCTAGATATCAACTAGCATCCACTAACATCTGGAATAGTGAACTGCACTGCACTACAACTGCTGCATCAGACACTGAGAATCACAGTTGCAGCTACTGGCTTGTAAGTCAGAATCAGATCCATGAGGTGTTTCTGAAACAGGGATTAAAGGTGTAGCACATAAGAAAGCAGAATATTTCTTGTTATTTATAATGCTATTTAAACAATTAATTTACAACATGGCCCTCTATGGGCTGTCAAAGCTAACATTACTAACAAAGTCTAGCCAGAGCCAATCGAAAGCTCCAGAGAGCTAGCGCCACCAGAGCAGCCGAGTGCCATCTGCAGGATGGCAGCGGTGACGCAATTGCACATGCACGGCATTCGCGCATGCGCAGTTGCGGTAAATGGCAATATGCCATTCACAAGATGGTGGCGCCAGAGGAATTGTGCATGCATGGGAGGAGCACATGCACAGTTCTTTTATTGGAATGCGGAACTAACAGCCAAATCAGTGTGGCTGTTACTCCGTAGTAGCCAATCGTGGTGGAGGGCATTATTCCTATTATACAATGGCTTATGAGTTAAAGAGAAGGAAAAAAGATGAAAAAATTGGTTTGAAACCATATATTTTAGTGTTTTTTCCAAAGCGTAGGTTTACTCTTTAAAGAAATAGTGCCTATTCTTTTTGTCCAGCAGGTGGAGCTGCTGTATTGTAACTGTGGCTCACACTGCCGAGTCCCCATATAAGCATTTGAGTGTTGTCTCCTCTGTCAGCTCAAATTTAAATGATTCTCTGTGCCACTAACTGTGTTGTTTTTTAAAACGATTCTATGTCCCAACGAACTGTGTGATTTTTATATTAGGTCTGTCACTTTCTTCCCATCATGTGGCCAGGTCAGTAGTTTCTTGTTCCCAGCTCCTGCTGTGCTTGACTCATGGACGGTTCCTTTCAGAGTGACAAAAATAAGCGATAAGGTATGAAAACACAGTTGAGAGGTGTAGCGGATGTCGTTTTAAAATATTGAGAG
Source organism: Neoceratodus forsteri (assembly GCA_016271365.2). Taxonomy (NCBI): domain Eukaryota; kingdom Metazoa; phylum Chordata; order Ceratodontiformes; family Ceratodontidae; genus Neoceratodus; species Neoceratodus forsteri. Next base: position 1,073,734,926 of record CM057456.1, read on the forward strand.
AACAGATAGGCTTGGCAAGTTAGCGAGTGTACAGCGCGGCGGTTGTCACGGTGTCACATCGTAATGGTCAGTGTGGGGTCAGAATGTTTTTTTTTTGCTTGTACCCTGGCATTCCTGGTTGTGTTGTGCTTGCTTCTCCCGACACTAAATTCTTTTTGTTATGGTGCTGGGAGAACAAGTTGAAGAAAGAAATTCAACTAATGTTAAATTGATTTGAAGCAGTGTGTCACGCTCAGTGTGTTTGCAGCAGGAGATTAGCGGGAGCGGTGACGGCGACATCAGGGACAGATATGCGGATAGATTTTTTTTATAACTTTAATGCGGTCATGACTCTGGTGGGACTATAACCAGGATGTTATGCTGGGATAACATCTTGGTTCCAGTCCCAGTCTGACCAATCAGGGACCAGGATTGTCTGCTGCCATTGTATAATGCACTATGACTCATTACTATGAAGAATCTGGAACTCTGCCATCCATGTACAAGTCAGAACTGCTGTAAGAACTCTCCTCCTAAAAACTGGTGTATGTATACTCTTGTTTAATATAGTGTCACACTGTATTTACCTGCACCCTAGTCTGTACTGCGGCACTGCCACTGCCTGTTCTGTTGAAAGGTTTTCAAGTTTGTGTCTGAAAATATGCTTTCAAATGTCTAGTGCACATACCAGTCAACAAAAACTAAATAAACGCATCTTTTTTTCTCAACATAGAAACAGACGACAGCAGAAAAAGGCCAATGGTTCATCTAGTCTGCATAACATCCTATCATACTTGGAGACCTTCTGTCAATATTTGTGGTTTCTGTCTACATTATACCACCCTTACCCTTACTCCCTGTTTGAAATCATTAATGGTTTTGGCACCCACCACCTCCGCTGGCAGACTGTTCCATGGCTCATCCACTGTCTGTGTAAAATAAAGCTTTTTCATGTCCCTCCTAAGCCTCCCTCCCACCAGCTTCCACTCATGGCTTTGTGTCCTGGATTCACTACTCTTGTTGAATAGCTCATCTCAGCTGACTTTGTTCATTCCTTTCAGGAACTTGGAGTTCTCTGTCATATTACCCCTCACTTGTCTGGCCTTGAGTGAGTACATGTTCAGTGCCCCAAAATGATCCAACGTTACCACACCAGTGACAGAAGCAGGCTGATGTAGACAGAATTTCTGTTTATCTGTCCAGAGCAAAACGTCCAGCATGCAGAGGTCAATTTTCTCCTGGCTGCCTGCAGTGAAGAAAACTGATTTTTCTTTTCCTATATAAAGCTGTAACAGTAGCAGTAGTGCAGGTGGTGGTGGCGGTAGTAGTAGAAGTAGCAGTAACAGAAATAGTAAATATATTTATTGATAGGACAGTCACTTGAGCAATAGCTCATTTCCTTGGCTTCCCAGAAGGCTTACATTACTGAAAGCTTTGTAGTCAAACACAAAATAAATAAGTAATTTGATCCGCAATGTGTGTTAAACAGCTGCAGTGTACAAGAGAACATGCTGTGCTCTGATCATATTTCTGTGGTTAAACCCCGTGTTTTCTGAGCGGTGTTGTGCGAGTATCTACTGTACGGGCCAGATATTCAAAACTGTGCCTAGGGGCTAAATTAGCACTGCCCGGCTGGCAAACTTAGCCCGGAGCACAAAGCAAGCAATTTTCAAAAGGAATAGTTCAGGGCAAACAGCTTCTGAATATAGCAGGGGAATGAGGCCTGGTAACCTGGGCTAGGAGTGCAGGGCAAACTTAGCCCTGGAATAAGACAGCTCTGAATATGGCAACCAGGAAGTGCAAACCACAACAGTAACACAGTGATGTGAAGGTAGGTAGAGGTAAACTCTGTGGCCAATGTGTGTGCCAGCAAATGCGTGGACCCAGTACAGCTGCAGGCAGCAGCGTATGTGAAAGTACAGTGTGCAAAACTGTAAAATATTACCCGAACTGTTTGCACAGCGCTAATACGTTTGCATGGATTTAGCGCAGGGCTAAACCGTTAGCCCGGTGCAAACACGTCTGCCCGGTGCTAAACTTTGCCATATTCAAAAGTGACATGCAAATGAGCCTACTTAGGTAATCTCTGGGCAAACATCCAAATAAACATCTCATTATGCCCTGATCTGCAGGTAGTTTGCACCGGGCTAACGGTTTAGCCCTGCGCTAAACCCGCACAAATGTGTTAGCTCTGTGCAAACAGTCTGGGGAATATTATACAGTTTTGAACACTGTACTTTCACATGCGCTGCTGCCTGCAGCTGTACTGGGACAACATGGCACAGGCACAGATGGTGGTGGTGCTGCATGCAACTGTCACACTGTAGGTCATGCTACAGTGCACAGCAGACACTACAGTAGCAAGGGGGCCAGTAGTGTGTGGACACAGCAATGCCTATGGTGTATAGGGCAGTGATGATGACTGCACTATACACAGTGAGAGACCCCACCCGTAGGTGTTTACTGACAGTGGACATTACTGTTACGCTGTTGTGTGACCCACAGATGCTGCACCTGTGGCATGGGATGCTCACAGTGACACATACATGTCCGGCTTTGTGTGCTGTGGCTGTTGTACAGCTGTGCGGTATGTGGCGGGGGCATATATTATCAGAAAGGCACACTGGTGTTGGGGTATTCCCAGTACTGGCCCATGTGCACTGCATGATGTGTCTAAGCCTTGTGGCCACACCTGGTCTGTGGCACAGCCTGGCCTCCCATACACTCTCCCCTCAACATCCTCCATGCCCACAGTGCTGCATGTGTGTGCTGGCATCTGTTGGTGTCTACAGAAGAGTGGTCTTCAGGTGTGTGCTGTATGGCCACACTGCCATGCTGTCCACTGGCAGCAGGGTCACCACTTATTGCCTGGCATGGCTGGGACTGGTGGAAGATGATGGCATCATTGTGATGCCATCAGTTAGCAGCATGTTTCCTCTATGTTTGGCTTTGTCTATGTGCCATATTTATTTGTTAGGGTCACGCAAAGCCGCGCAAACACCGCGCAAAGCTGATTGCCCAGGGTTAAGACAAACTTTTCCTGGGTGGTAATGTGCACCACGCTAAGTCGCATAAAACCACTTAGCACGGCGCTAGTTGCTGAATATAGCAGTGCGCCTGTATGCATGTCAGTTTGCCCCTTACATACATTATGATTTTGCCTGGCGCTAATGCAGTTTGCCCGTGCTATTTGGCCTTTTGAATACAGCAGACCCGAGCTAATCCCACGCTAAACCTGCGCAAACGTTTTTTGCCCGGCACAAAGTTTTGAATATCTGGCCCTATGTGTCCTATTTATTTAAAAAAATGGTCCGTATAGATCTGCCTTCAGTTCTTATGTGCCAAGTGCAACTATCTCCTATGTCCGGTGTTTTTGTAAGTATTTCTGTAGCACACTGTATTTACTGTGCTTTTACTTGGGCTTATACATATGTTCACGTATTGTACAAAATATTTCTATATTATTTCTCATACTTTGTGCAGCCCAAATCCATCAACACTGAGTGACTGCCAATATGCCACCACACCCAAGTGCAACACTGCATGACACACAGAGCCAACTTTACTTACCCCTCCCCTTTACCCCATATCAGCCTGACAACCAGCCAGAGGCAAAACCCCTCCTTAACAGCAACGGTTTCTGTTACAGAAACTCATTTTGAATGCAACAAAAGCTAAATGTATGAATTTTAAAGAAAAAATGCCTATCAATGTCAATACTGCCATCACAATCTTGAATGGTATTAGTATTGAATGAGTCTCTGTTTTCAAATATCTGGGTCTGTAATTGATCTTTACTACATAGGGTTCACATTTCACATATAATTAAGACCATTCATCAGAGACCAGGTGCAATATACAGGGTCAATTTATTCTACTGCCATCAACGAGACTTCTGCTCTCTCAAAAGGTTTTTGCTCTTGATCATCAGTTATAGTTTATTGTTACACTCTGCCGTAACTAAGGTTGAGATTGCAAGGGTCAAAGTTTTATAGAATCAAACTGCAAGGCTTGTTACCCAGTTGCCTATGCACAATCACTATTGTGTACTTTTAAAAAGAGCTCAGTGGCCTACTTTAAATACCAGGTTTAAGATTCAACTTGGTACAATTGCCAGAAAAATAATTTTAAAGTAGGTTCCAGATATTATGAATCAATATTTTCGACTAGAAGTATCTCTGTCACATAGTAGACCATGCTTGTCTGCTTATTTCAGTATTCCTACAGTAAAAAAAAACAGTCTAGGTCAGACATCTTTGTTGTAACATCAAGGCTCGACTACCGCAATACTCTATATCTCGGGGTCAGTGGGAGGAACCTCCGACGACTGCAGCTAGCGCAAAATGCAGCAGCCAGATTGCTGACAGGATTACCCAGATTCTGTCATGTGACCTCGGTCCTGCAGGGTCTGCACTGGCTGCTGGTCAGGTGGCAGGTTCTCTTCAAGGTGGGCTTGCTCACCTATAAGGCCCTATATGGACTGTGCCCTGGCTACCTGTCAGACCTCCTTACTTCAGCCATTCCAACTTGCTCCCTCCATTTTTCCACCCAGGGCTTCCTTGCTGTTCCGAGGACCAGACCGAAAATCTTGGGTGACTGCTCATTTGGGGTGGCCGTCCCAGTCCCCTGGAATTTGCTCCCAAGATCTCTGAGGGAGGCCCCTACAGTGGAGGCATTCAGGAGGGGCCTGAAAACTCATTTATTTAAACTAGCTTACCCTGAAGAAATATTTTAATGCTGTTGGTCTGATTTTATCGATTGCACTGTAATTTTGTGTATTTTATTTTATTATGACCCTGAATTTTATGTACGGCGCCCAGAGGTTCCGGGATTAGGCGCCTAAAAATAAATGTCTGCTTACTTACTATCTGCAACCCAGTTTTTATAATTCGCTTCCCCAAAATCTTACCACTGAAAATTTGAGTTTACCTGTCTTCAAAGCTAGGCTTGCAAAATATTCATCAGCTTCTGAATATTGTTATTGTGAACGAGTCTGTCTGATTGGTTATATTATGATGTTTGGTTTATACGTTATGATAAGTTATTTTGTCTCTGATCCATCTCTGTTTTATATATATATATATATATATATATATATATATATATATACACACACACATATATATGGTCACCAATGAAACGGGCAGCACTGCTCATGAATTTACCAGATTTTAAATAAATAAACAAAAAACAAACATCAGCTACTCTCCACTATAAACATTTCTGGGTGTATGCAGCCAAGCTAAAGATGGCCCCAACCCTGTTCCTCAAATCAACTCTTCTTCACCAGCATTCCAGGCATCTACCATAAATGAGTGCTGACCAGCCAGTCATTGATGTAATCCACCCCAATACACTCAAGTAGTACAGGCCTACTGGTAAGCAAGACTGTCCAACCCAATTTATCAATCTCACCATCTCCAAAATGAATGTCTGAGAGACCTCCAATATATATAGGATTCAAGCAGGTAAAACAAAGGTATACTGCTTTAGTAGGGTGGACTATAGAAAAATAAAAGATTACATGCAAAGTTGGAATAGGAAAAAAGAACTGGATGGGTTGGATATAAATGATATGTGGCAGGTATTCAGGGGCAAAACAGATACACATATAGAAAGGTTTATCCCCAGTAGGAATAAATATAACAATGAGGGCACAGTGCCACAATGGTTAAATAAAAATGTGAGGAAGGCTATCAAAAGGAAAAAAAAGAGCTTATAAGACTGCTAAAAGATTAGATACAAGGGAGGCATGGTATAAATATAAGAATAAGATGAAGAACTGTAGGAAAATAAAGGAATCAAGATAGGACATGGAATACAAGCTTGCAACACTCACAAAAGACAATAAAAAAAACCCTTCTAAGGGTAAATTAATAGCCTAAGAAAATCAAGGTCACAAATTGAGGCAGTCATGGTGAATAATGAAAATAATTACAAAATGTGAAAAAAATGGCAGAAGTTTTTAATTATTTTTTCAGTAGTGTCTTTCAGAAGGAAGATAACCAAGGACAAACAGGCCATGGTTCAAATAATGGTTGGAGGATTAAACATTAAAGCATCTGAAATTAGTAAATTATTAAGCACACTTTGTACTGATAAATCTCCAAGACCAGATGGAATCCATCTGAAATTCCTCAGGGAAATGTCAGACATACTAGCAGAACCACTAGCCATGATTTTTCGGAGGTCACTGGATACAGGAGTAGTGGTAGAGGACTGAAGAGAAGCCTATGCAGTACCCGTTTTCAAAAAAGGTGATGGAACTGGTATAAAAAAATTACTGGCCTGTGAGCCTGATGTCGGCAGTTGGCAACATTTGGGAAAGAATTATAAAAACGGTGGGTGGGCAGAGGGGGACAGTGAAACGGTGGGTGGGCAGAGGGGGACAGTGAAAAAGCAGGGATACTGAACGAATATTTCTGCTCAGTAATCACAGAAGAGGAGGGGGAAGTGCCTAATCCGATTAACAGAAGCACTCTTGATAGGGGGGTCGATCCCAGTCCTTTCACAGAAGAAAGGGTTCTGCAAGAACTCCTAAAACTGAAGGTGGACAAAGCAATGGGGCCTGATGGAATTCACCCCAGAATTCTAAAAGAATTAAGGAGAACTAGTGAAACCACTGGCTACTCTTTTAATAAATCATGGGAGGATGGTGTGGTACCGAGGACTGGAGGAAGGCGGATGTGATTCCCTTCACAAAAGTGGGACCAAGACAGAGGCAGGAAACTACAGACCTGTCAGTCTGACCTCTGTAGTGGAAAGTGATGGAGTCACTTCTGAAGGAAAGAATAGTTGAGTACCTAGAGGCCAGTGGGGCACAGGACCCAAGGCAGCATGGGTTCTGAGCGGGAAGGTCATGTCAGGCAGATCTAATAGATTTCTTTGACTGGGTAACCAAAGTAGTAGACCAGGGAAGGGCTGTGGACATGGCCTACCTAGACTTTAGTGAGCATTTGACACGGTCCCACAAAAGATTAATAGTCAAATTAACCAGCCTGGGAAGGTCCCAGGGTGGTAACCTGCTAAAACACTGGCTGCACAACAGGACACAGAAGGTAATTGTAAATGGAGTCCACTCTGAAGAAAGAGGGGTTATTAGCGGGTACCGCAGGGTTCAGATTGGGTCCAGTCCTTTTAATGTCTTCATCAGTGACATTGCAGAGGGACTGGAAGGAAAAGTATGCCTTTTGCAGATGACACAAAGATCTGCAACAGGGTTGATATACAAGGAGGCGTGGAAAGGATGAAAAGGGACTTGGCAAGGTTGGAGGAATGGTCAGAAGTATGGCACCTAGGATTCAATGCAAAGAAGTGCAAAATAATGCACCTGGGAAACAAGAACCCAGGGGAAGAACACAATGGGTGGGGAGGTAGTAACAACAACAAAAAAGGAAAGGGATCTGGGGGCAATCATATCAGATGACCTTAAGGTTAGCAAGCAATGTGAGAAGGCAGTAGGGAGGGCTGGGGGTATACTGGGATGTATAGAGAGGCATCAGCAGCAGAAAACAGGAAGTTGTTATCCCTCTGTACAGACAGTTGGTGAGACCCCCATCTGGAGTACTGTGTCCAGTTCTGGAGACCCCATCTCTGCAAGGACATAGACAGGATAGAGGCAGTCCAGAGGAGGGCAACTAAAATGGTGCAGGGTCTGCAAGAGAAGCCATACGAGGAGAGACTAAAGGAGCTTAATAATTATACCCTTGAGGAAAGAAGGAGAGGGGGACATGATAGAAACTTTTAAGTACCTCAGTGGAATCAACAAAGTCCAAGAGGGCAGCATCTTTCAGAAAAAGAGACGCAAGAACAAGGGGACACAATTTAAAGATAGAAGGAGGGGCGGTTCAGGGGCAATGTGGAAGTATTATTTCACAGAGAGGGTAGTGGATGCATGGAACAGCCTTCCTGAGGAGGTTGGGGTCTAAAACTGTAGGAGAATTCAAGAATGCATGGGACAGACATAAGGCAATTCTTGTGGGGGGTAGGAAGAAATAGGCTGTTGGTTAACTAGAATCTGCGGCCTATCCTGTAGGTAGGGAAATGGGCAGACTAGATGGGCCAAGCGGTCCTTATCTGCCATCAAAGTCTATGTTTCTATGTAAGCTGAAATGGAGAGACATATTTTCGATGAAGGATTAGTGGATCCATTGCAGCATGGCTTTACAAAGAACAGAAGCTGCACCACCAAGCAGTTATATTTTTTTGATTTTGTTAGTAAAGCCATGGACAAGAAACAACCAGTGCATGTTTTGCTTTTGGATTTCACTAAAGCATTCCATACGGTATCTCACAGTGAATTATTGAATGCCATGCAGGGATTGTGAATTAATTCAGTATTAGTTCACTGACTGAGTGCATGGCTGTCGAATAGAAGTCAAACAGTATGCATAAGAGGGCATAACTCCAGCTGGAGCAAGGTTGTAAGTGGGGTCCCCCAAGGGTCCATCGCGGGACCTTTATTGTTTAATAATTTGGTATTGTCCACGAAGGCAAGTGAAAATGCTTGGTTGTCTACATTTGCAGATGACGGAAAGCTAGGAGCTATTATTAATACTTAAAAGGATGCTGAGAAATTTTCAAGTGGATATTGATAACTTAGCAAACTGGGCAAGAAGTAAGAAGTTATAAGTTAACAAGGAAAAATGTAAGATCATGCATTTCGGCTCAAGAAATTTTGAATCAACATACTACCTTGATGGACACCAGCTTAGCACAACAGAACTAGAAAAGGATCTGGGCGTACTTACATCAAACAGATTATCATTTAAAGAAGAGCTACTGGGAAGGGTGCTGGAGCTACTGGTGCATAGACTGTGGCTTAAGCACACCAATCCCACCCCCCCATACTGACCTGGTGAGGATTCGAAACCTCCTCCCCCTCCCAGAGACCACCCAGGCCATCACCACTGCCTCAGAGGTTGCCAAGAAAGAGGAGCGGCTGGACTACGGTGGGCTCAGGGAAGGTGAGGGTGGTGGAACAGAGGCACATCCCTCCAGCTGTGCCTCTCCACAATTCATTCGCCATTCTGGCGGAGCGTGGTTCTCTATGGAGGCACCCATAGTGGAGACTAAGGAGGATGCTGGGAACCTCCACAAACGAGACCCACAGGAGGGTGGCACGGGACCCCACAGGGGAAGGAAACAACTCCTGGTGGTGGACTCAATCATTGGGGGGTAGAACTGGGGGAGGAAGCGAATCCTCAGGATTGTGGCAGCAGCTGCATGGGGGAGGGAGCTGGATGTCACTGTCCACCTAAGGACAAATGACCTGGCTGGGAATGGGAGTAGAGCAGTGCAGCAGGAGTTTGTGAAGTTGGGGAGGGGTCTTAGACAAGTAGCATGCACGGTAACTTTCTCGGAAGTGCTACCTGTCTATGACATGGGTGAGGCTAGGGTACTCCTCACCATGGGATTCAATGACTGGTTGAAAAACTGATGCTGAGCTAAGGGATTTGGCTTCACTGGGGACTGGGGGTCCACCTGGAGGGATACAGGCCTATACTAGCGTGATGGTCTGCATCTGTCCAGGAAGGGAACCAGGATCCTAAGCGATAGGTTTAAATGTTTCATCGGCAAGCATTTAAACTAGCCAAGGGGGGAGGCACAGAAGGGAAGCAGGGAAATCCCAGCCCCCCACCACTACAAAACAGGGTAGTTAACAAAGCAGACACAAAGGTAGAGAAGTCGATAGGGAGCAGGACAGGGGTAAATCCAGAAAAAGGCAAAGGCAGTAAGGACAGGGATGGGCCTAAAAAGAGTAAGGCCATCAAAAAATGGACGGCAATGAGTACCAATGCCCATAGTCTGGGTAACTAGCTCCCTAAACTAGTGGCCTTGATGGAAGAGGGACGACTGGATATTGTGGTAGTCACAGAAACACGGTACACAGAGAACAATGACTGGGATGTCAACATACCAGGGTACACAATCTACAGGAGGGACAAGGAGGGTAAAAGAGGAGGAGGAGTAGCTCTCTTCATAAGGGAAGGAATCAACACAACAGAACTAAAGGGTAAACAGGGAGGGGAGGAGGTATGGTGGGTCACCCTGGAGACAAGAAATGACACCACAGTCTGCACAGGGGTTGTTTACACATCCCCATCTCAGGGGGAGGCAATTGACAAGGAAATGATATAAGGAATCCTTGGAATGGCAGAAAAAGGGGAGATATTGTTGATGGGGGACCTGACTATGCCAGATGTTAACCAGAGCACCTTTACTGCAGCCACATCCAAGAGCAGGGTCATTCTCAATGTCCTAGAGGGGGCATGCCTCAGACAGCTACTGTTAGAACCCACTCAGGAGGGTGCAGCCTTAGACCTGGTACTCTCAAACGGGAATGGAGAGAGGATCTCAGATTTAGAAGTGGGCAGCCATCTGGGAACAAGCGACCACCAAACTGTGATTACCCAAGGTGGTAGCCTGTGTAAAAATTGGCTGGACAACAGGCCACAGAGGATAATAGTAAACTGAGTCCACTCTGAAGAAAGGGGGGTTACTAGCAGGGTACCGCAAGGTTCAGTACTGGGACCTGTCCTCTTTAATGTCTTTATATGCGACATTGCAGAGGGACTGGATGGAAAAGTAAGTCTATTTGCAGATGACACAAACATCTGCAACAGGGTTGATACACAAGGTGGGGTGGAAAGAATGAGAAGGGACTTGGCAAGGTTGGAGGAATGGTCAAATGTATGGCAGCTTAGATTCAATGCAAAGAAGTGCAAAGTAATGCACCTGGGAAATAAAAACCCAGGGGAAGAGTACACAATGGGGGGTGAGATGCTAACAACAACAAAAATGGAAAGGGACCTAGGGGTAGTCATATCAGATGACCTAAAGCTGAGCAAGCATCGTGAAAAGGCAGTAAGGAGGGCTGGGGGATACTGGGATGCATAGGGAGAGGCATCACCAGTACAAAACAGGAAATTGTTATCCCTTTGTACAGACAGTTGGTGAGACCCCATCTGGAGTACTGCATGCAGTTCTGGAGACCCCATCTCCTCAAGGACATAGACAGGATGGAGGCTGTCCAGAGTAGGACAACTAAAATGGTGCAGAGTCTGCACCAGAAGACACACGAAGAGAGACTAAAGGAGCTTAATATGTATATCCTTGAGGAAAGAAGGGAGAGTGGGGACATGATAGAAACTTTCAGGTACCTCAGGGGAATCAACAAAGTCCAAGAGGGTAACATCTTTCAGAAAAAGAGATGTGCAAGAACAAGGGGGCACAATTTGAAGATAGAGGGGGGATGGCTCAAAGGTAATGTGAGGAAGTATTTTTTCACGGAGAGGGTTGTGGATGCATGGAACGGCCTTCCTGTGGAGGTTGTGGAGTCAAAAACAGTGGGGGAATTCAAGAATGCATAGGACAGACATAAGGCAATTCTAGTTGGGGGTAGGAGGAAGTAGGCTGTTGGTTATCTGGCATCTGCAGCTTAGCCATTAGGTAGGGAAATGGGCAGACTAGGTGGACCAAGCGGTCCTTATCTGCTGTCAAATTCTATGTTTCTATGTCTCCCCCGAAGTTCCAATATTTATTTAGTCAATAAAGTACCTCATCGCTAGTAAAATTTCATCACCCAGGGGGTGCAGCCAGTATACTGATATCAGGAGCGGAGCCTCTGGGAGACCACGCTGGCAAAACCCGTGAGACGATGACACAGTGTTGCCTCTTCCTCTCTATTGCCCACCTGGTCAGAGATATTAAAATCTTTGTATTTTGTATACCCGGTGCTATTTTTACAAATGGTGCATATATGCCAGGTGGGTGCTGGCATGTGGGAATGAGACTCTTTGTGCGGTAGCTGTGCGCTGCGAGAATTGCACTTATTTTTATGCGACTTGACGGAAGACAGCGAAGACGTGCACAAAATGAAGAATATTAACAGAAAAATAAGAAAAAACAGAGACTCAGCCGAAAAAGGTGATCAAACTGCAGGAACGATCGCCGCGAGGTCCGATGTGCTCAGGTCGTCTATGGGGAAGAACTGGAAGGTGGGTGTGGGGACTGCCCACTATATAGTGTCACGCTGAAGTCGGTCAGGTGACATCAGGTGGGCGGTCCCCCATCAGACTCTGCTAGCTAAAGCTTCTGTGTGGTCCTGACACCAGGGCCACAGTCCTCAAGGTGATTACCTACTGCAAGAGCCCTCTCGAAGTAAGATCTAGTATTAACATCAACAGTAGAACAGACTACATGCCCCCCCCCCGAACTCCCACAAATGCAGAAAAGATTCAGGGGAGACATCAGAAGCAGGCGCCATCTTAAACTCAGTTCAAAACATGTTACTTAACGAGTAACAATTCAAATAGTATATGACAACCCTGGGGACAATAAATACATTTTGTGCAGGGAGAAGTCTGACTTTGTAGTGCCAAAGTCCATACAGTTCAATATCTAAAGAGAAAAAAGAAAAATATACACAGTCTTTCCCCCAGCACATGAAACAGAAACCCATAAACACATTAAATCAAATGAAAGTCCCAGTTAGAAAGATATCAAACCAATTCAAGAGGGAAGTCCTGGCTGGTGTTAGAAACAAAGGCTACTAGAAAATTCAGTCCCCATCTAACAACTCCTCCTCTTCAGGCCAATTTTCCAGGTTCCATTTTGCCACGATCCTCTCCACACAAGCTCCTGCCTCCTTAGGGTCTGTAAATCATTACTGCTTGTGGCCATCGGAGAAACACAGACAAGCTGGAAATGCCACAGAATAATGCCCAAGTCTCTGAGTCTCTGCTTAACTCCATCGAAGGCCTTGCATCTTGTCCAGGTGGCATAGGAAATGTCCGGAAAGAATAAAATGCGGTCATTTACATGTACAGGTCCCCTGTTCCACAATGCTCCCAGGATCAAGTCCCGCTCTGCTGACAACGTGAGGGTGAGTAGGACAGTGCGGGAAGTATCAATGCTGGTGCTGGGCCTTCTGGGGGGTGATCTGATAAGCTTGTATAATTTTTAATTCAGTAAGCCCCGTCAGGTCCAACAGCCATGGATGGAGATACTGGATCAAGTTCTCCCCCTCTTCCCCCTCAGGAAGACCCAGAATGTGAATATCGGCAGCTCGAACAGTGTTTTCCAATTGTTCCAGAAGGCTCCACAGGACTACTTGTTCTTTAAGTGAAGAGGCTGTAGCTGCGAGGGCCTTTCCTGCCATGGCTTCCACACTTTTTGAAATCTCCCCCATTACATTGAGGCAGGTCTCAATGGTGAGAAATCTTTGGGAAAAAACGTCCAGCTTTTGGTTGATCTGCTGAACCGTTTTAGTAAGAGCATTTACTGAAAGCTGGAGGGAGGTCAACAAAGCAGTACCAGTCTCCACTCTCCCAGTCTCCACTCTCCCAGTCTCCACTCTTGTGGATGGGGAGGTACTGTCCACATGTTTGGGCGCTCTCCCAACTGAAGTTTGAGGCTGGAAAACGTCCTGTTTATGCAGTTTAATGCGCCCCATTTCCTTTCTAGTTTTATGTCCTGAGGTGCAGCAGATGGTCCTCTATCAAGTGAAATGAACCTCCAATTGACTTTAACCCGAAATATGGCAATTTTAATCAACAGAAAGGGCTTCAATCAGAAGCTCCAGAAATTAGCTGCTGCTAGCTGGCTTCTAGCTCTGCCCCAGCAAAGCCTTCAATTCTGTGCTGCACAGGAGGCTGATCAAAAGCTGGAGGATCAGAAGATCTGGAAAGGAGATCTGTTCTCTCTCTCTCAGAGGGCAGAATGTTATTAAGAACAGGCACTAAAAGATATGGATACAGGGTAGTAAAGGGTAATACATTTTTGAAAACAATTCGATAGGTTTCATTTTGTTCATTATCTGTTTTTATTATATAAAAACAGACTGACACAAGGCTCACGTAACACAAGTTTTATTCAGCCATGCATTAACTGCTGCAAGATCTCTACTGTATTTTTTACAGGACCAGATATGTATGGGGTAAGACGGTCACTTTGTCAGAAAGATGTTCTCAAAAAACGCTGTCATGATCGGTAGTAGCTATGCACTATGACAAACTATTGGTTTGGTCAGTATATGGCTGAATAAAGAAGTTTGTAAAAAAAGCTGAAGGACATAGGAGTAGACAAGGGATTTGCCTAGCGGGTGGGAAACTGGTTAGAGGAAAAGTAGCAGAGGGTATTGGTTCATGGGTCAAATCTGGGGACAATGGGTCACAAGTGTGGTGCCACAGGGATCAGTCTTGGTAAAACGTCCTATTTAATACGTTTATTAGTGACATAGGGGAAGGTATTCTGGATAGGATGCATCTCTTTGTTGACAATATAAAGCTCTTTGGCAGGATGGGTGTCGTCAAGGCACAGGTCAGGTAGCATAGGAAAAAACAGGAGTAGCTGTAAAATTCGCAAAAAGTGTTTATTAGTACTAGCAGTAACATAAAATAAAATTGTTCAGAGTAACTATTTACAAAGGCAGAATAAACAGAGAAGATCCATCTGAGTTTTCCTTCAGTCTCTATGTCTCTATGTGTCTCTCAAAACGTTGCAGCTCTCTCTCTCTTATAAGTCTTTGCAACCCCCCTCCTTAACAAGTATCCTGTTTTTTTCTAAAATGTTCTTGTATGTTTCAGGCAGGTGCAGCAAGAACACAATGTCCCAGAACTGAGACCCCTGGACCGGGAAACTGGAGGGCCGGCCAGGAGGAGAGGGCTTGAGCGTCCCAGGGACTGCTCATCCTCTCCGGGGGGAAGGGGGAACCGGTGCTCGGCTCTTGTCTGGCCCCGGGTGGAGACCCGAGGTACAACAAGCCCGATGCCTAACAGGGAGGCGATGTGCCAGACGTCGGCGCTCAAGCGCCTTGACGTCAGGGGACATGGTACATCGCGAGAACACCGGAAAAAACCCTCGCAGCCTCCTAGTAGATGGAGCACCAGGCCCCGACCTTCAATGCCCCCACCTGCTCAGAGACAGCATCCCGACGAAAGATAGACGCATTGGGGTGTATGGGCCCCCACCCCGTACCCCGCCTGGGGGGTATAACCACGGCTCCATGGGGGATGGACTGCACTGGTCACCAGGTAGGTGATCGAGGCTGAAAGTAAGAAGAGTTGGGGGCTGCGGGAGGAGGGAGCAAAAAACAAAAAACACCTGAGACCTTCTCTTACAGCTTCTGAAAAAGGGCTTAAACTGCTCTCAGGTTAACCCCTTGATTTCTAATAGCTTTTTGCAATCATCTCAAACTATAATTATGTACATTTCAACAGTAACACTATATAATTTCTGAACAAAGGGATCCCAATATCAGTTAAATTTCCACATAATCATTTGTCTGTATTTTTATACCAGCAGATATGCAAGGGAAGAAAAGACAGAAACAGCAAGGGAAGACTGAGAGTCAGTGAGAGGCAGAGAATTGTGAGACTGTTGGGGTGATCAAACTCTCCATAACAACTGGGACACAGTCCTATTCAACCCTGTCACATACACCCCCTCCTTAAGAGGGAACCTGTTTTATTAAACAGGTTTCCAAAACTTTCTATTAATTCTCTACTAATATTAGCTTCTAACTTTCAGAAATTAAGCACATGTGCAGTATCCTTTTTTCTATAACAGTACAGCAAACAGTAAAGTTCAAACCCATACATTTGTTTTTCAACCTTCAGAACCCTCAATTCCTGATCCATATATTGACAGAAAATCAGCATTGCTATTCTCTTTACCAGATTTGTATATCACATTGAATTTAAATGGCTGTAGTGCCAGGTACTACCTTGTGATTCTGGAATTGTTATCTTTCATTTGGTTACACCAACAGAGAGGATTGTGATCTGTTATAAGTACGAAGTCAGTTCCTAGCAAATAAAACTTAAGGGACTCCATGGCCCACTTTGTTGCTAAACATTCCTTTTTCAATGGTGGAGTACCTTTTCTCTCTGTCATGCAGCTTCCTACCTATGTACATAATAGGATGTTCCGTCCCATCTATATTTTGACTCAGGACTGCACCTAGACCTACCTCTGATGCATCTGTTTGTAACAAAAATGGTTTCTCAACGTCTGGGCTTCTTAAAACAGGGGCTGAACATAATGTAGCCTTAATGGCTTGAAAAGCTTCATCACACTCTGGGGTCCATTTCACATAATTCGGGTATCGTTTTTTCGTGACTTCTGTGAGGGGAGTAGTTAACTCTGCAAAGTTGGGAACAAATCTCCGATAATAACCAGCCAGCCCTAAAAATTACCTGACTTAGTTTTAGGGACAGGGCTGTTAGCTGCAGCTTCCATCTTAGAAACCTCAGGCTTGACTTCCCCATTTCCCTAAACACAGCCCAAATATCTGGTTTCCTGCATTCCCAATACACACCTGGTAGGATTACTTATCAGACCTGCCTTTTTAGTCGATTGGATAACTGTTCGTAGGTGTTCTAGGTGGCTTTTCCAGTCTGGATTAGACACCACAACATCATCCAGATACGCAGCACAATAACCAGTAAGAGGGTATAAAATTACATCCATGTAATGCTGGAATGTAGCTGGAGCACCATGTAAACCAAAGGGCATGGTGGTGAACTGATAGAATCCAACAGGAGTGGCAAATGCAGTTTTGTCTCTGGATTCTTTAGCTAGGGGGATTTGCCAGTAACCCTCGGTGAGATCAAGGGTACTGATATACTTTGCACTCCCCAGTCTGTCCACCAAATCATCTATTCTGGGCATAGAATAACTTGTCAACTTCTGACACTTGATTAAGTTTCCTAAAATCAAGGCAGATTCCAGCACCCCCTTATTTTTTGTTTCCAATTACCACTGGAGATGACCAAGCACTTCCCTACTCTTCTATGATACCCAAGTCTTTCATTTTTTTGTATTTCCTTAACCATGTCAGCTCTTAACTGCTCTGGTAACCTGTATGTCTTTTGCCTAAAAGGGCAAGCATTCTTTGGCACTATTACGTGCTCAACCTCTTTTGATCGGCCTGGTACTGTGGTAAAAGTACTGTTAAATGTCTTTAGCAAGTTACAGATTTCTGCGGTTTGTCCTGAGGTTAAGGAAACATTCACCTTTACAGCATTAGCAGTTACAGTTTGTTCCAGTCTATCATAAACTACATCGATATGTTCTTTATCAGTTTCTGGTAAAACTAGCAAAGCAGCTTTTGGTGTTTTTTCAACCAATTTCTTGAGGAGGTTAGCATGGTACATCTTAGTAGGAATTTTCCTGTCGGGGTCTCAAACTTGTAGTTAACGGTGCCAGTATGTCTAAGAACTTTATAAGGCCCTTGCCACTTCATTAACAGTTTATTTTCTGTAGTGGGTAACAGTACCAACACCTTTTCACCTTGTTCAAAAACTTTTTCTTTTACCCCATGGTCATAAACACATTCTGCTGGTTTTGGGTCTCTTCCTGATTACTATGGGAATTTTAACCTATTTTGCCAGCTTCTTTCTTAGGGCACTCATATAAGATGTTATAGATTGTTTCTTAGTGGGGTTATCGTCCCACGTTTCTTTTATCACATCCAGTGGCTCCCTTGGCTACCTACCATACAGCATTTCAGATGGTGAAAACCCTGTTGATGCCTGTGGCACTTCTCTGTAAGCAAAAAGTAGGTAAGGCAAGTAGTGGTCCAATCTTTCCCTTCCCCATTTACAAACCTTTTTAACATGCATTTTAGGGTTTGGTTAAAACTCTCAACAAGACAATCTGTCTGAGGGTGATAGGGGGAGGTCCGTATGGCTGTGATACCTAGTAGTCTGTACAGCTCCTTAAGTAATGCAGCACCAAAATTACTACCCTGATCAGTAATAATTTCTTTAGGTATGCTGAAAATTTTTGCTAGCTCTGCTGCCACTGTTGAAGCTGTGACAGTATGTATTGGAACTGATTCTGGGTATCGAGTAGCATAGTTGCATACTAGCAGGATAAATCTATTACCCTTTTTACTTTTGTCTAAAGGGCCAACCACATCCATTGCAATGTTCTCAAAAGGCACATCTATCAAGGGTAGGGGCACCTTGTCTTTTCTAGTGACTGGGGCTACTTTCTGACACTTAGCACAGGAATTACAATAGGTAGCAATATCTTCACGAATTCCAGATCAGTAAAATCTATACAGCAATCTGGCAAGGGTGCAATTCCTCCCTGAGTGACCAGCCATAGGACTGTCATGTGCCATCTGTAACAACTCTGTTCTACACTTCTGTGGTATAACCAATTCTTCTGCCTGTTCCTGTGTCTGAGGTTTAACCCAAACTCGTACAGTAACAGATGTTTTAAACATTGGTCCACCATGTTTTGATATCACCCCCAGCTGCATAAAATAACCCTGGAGAGAAACATCGTTAGCTTGTTCTAAAAGAAAATCACAATCAGTGATCAGTTTAGCTTCAGCATTTTCATATGTTAACCCCTTATGTCCATCAGTCATTTGTTACCACAGTTTCTACAGGCATCGTCTTTCTTTCCTGGATTTTCGGATGTTGGAGCTATGCTCAAACAAGTCCGAATCAGTCACTGAAAGGCAAAGTGTCCCCACCGTTTGAGATTTTCTTTGCCTGAGTTCTTGTTAACACTGCTGCTGAAACTGCAGGGTTCGGTTCCTCTGAGATTAACTCAGTAAATCCTGGACAGTCATTTCCAATAATCACGGGTACAGGTAACTTAGGTACTATCCCCACTTTCATTTCGTGTGACACACCCTTAATGGTCAGAGTCACTTGGGTGGTGGGATTGTATCAAGTGTCCCCGTGGATGCAGATCACACCAGTACCTGGCCCTTTTGCACAGTGTTTTCCCAGCACTCCAACATGCACTAGGGTCTGTCTACTTCCCGAATCAATGAGTCCCTTTACAGTCTTATCTCCCACCTTCACATCTGTTAAATACTTGCCCCAATTTGTCAAGGACAAATCTGCTCCAGTGTCACTCTTCTTATGGCAATTTCTTGCAAAAAGACCTGGCTTATTACAGTTATAGCAAACAGCATATTCAGGCACAGATTTGTTACCCCCACCAGAGTCCTTATCAGACTTGGAGTTTAAATGGGAAAAAACAGTGTCTTACCGGTGCTTGGCTATTACCTCACTGCTGTGGCATCTGTCTGGACATTTGCTAGTCTTCGGACAAAGAAACAGCCTTTCCCCCACTTTTTGGTAGATGTTCCTTTACCCAAAGCTGCACATCTGTAGGCAGGATGTTGATGAATTGCTCCATGGCAAATGTGTCAATGATCTGTGGGACTGTTTTGCCCCTTGGTTGGAACCATTTTATCAGGAGTTTTCTGAGTCAGGTGAAGGCTTCTCAAGGATTGTCGACTGAGTTGTATTTCAGAGATCAAAATCTCTGCCTGTAGGTCTCTCCTGAGATGTCATACCTTTTCAGGATTTCACTTTTCACCAGCTCATAGTTTTCTGACTGTGCAGTGTCCATATTGCTGTAGGCAAGTTGGGCTTTCCCTGTCAGGTAGGGTACCAGTCTGATTGCCCATTGCTGCTTAGGTTAGTGGCAGGCTGTGGCAACTCTTTCAAAAGTTGTCAGATACGCCTCAATATCATCCGAGGATCACAACTTTGTAAGTTGAATGGCTTTTAAGTTGCTTGTGTTTTGTTGCTCGTCTGAATCTGTTCCAGATCCTCTGCCTTTAACAGCTTGCAAGGCATCCAGCCATCGTTGCTCCTGTCGCTGCATCTCTTCTCTCCTCTGCAGCTCCTGTTGCTGCATCTCTTCTCTCCTCTGTTGCTCCTGTCGCTGCATCTCTTCTTTTCTCTGCTATTCGTGTTGTTGCATTTCTTCTTTTCTCTATGCTTCTAAACATTGAAGCTCTTTTTCTCTCTCTCTCTGCTTCTCTGTCTCTTTTCGTTGTATAGCCCACCATTTGAAAAAGGCAGTCAGGCTTTCAGGTTCTGTCACTGCCTGTTCTTTTTCCATAACTGGTGCTGGCTGTACAGTCTCATCTTGGACTTCTGTCTCTGCTAGTTTGGCTACCATTCTCCTGGTAACCACTCCTGGACTTGCTGCTGCAGAATCCATACCCTTTTCTATGCTTCCCTGGTACTAGGTCCACTATCCACGCACAAAACTCCTGGCTTAGAGTATGCACGGCATAATCCCACTTAAGTTGACATCATCTGCCGTCGAGGCACAGGTCAGAAAGCATAGGAAAAACCAGGAGGAGTTGTAAAATGCACAAAAAATGTTTATTAGTACTAGCAGTAACATAAAAAAATAAAATTGTTCAGAATAACTATTTACAAAGGTAGAACAAACAGAGAAGATCCATCTGAGTTTTCCTTCAATCTCTATGTGTTTCTCAAAACACTGCAGCTCTCTCTCTTATAAGTCTTTGCAACCCCCCTCCGTAACAAGCATCCTGTCTTTTTCTAAAATGTTCTTGTATGTTTCAGGCAGGTACAGCAAGAACACAATGTCCCAGAACTGAGGCTCCTTCTCCACAGCTTCTGAAAAAGGCTTAAAAACTGCTCTCAGGTTAACCCCTTGAGTTCCCAATTGCTTTTTGCAATCATCTGAAACTATAATTATATACATTTCAACAGTAACACTATATAATTTCTAAACAAAGGGATCCCAATATCAGTTACATTTCCACATAATGATTTGCACATATTTTTATACCAGCAGATATGCAAGGGAGGAAAAGACAGAAACAGCGAGGGAAGACTAAGAGACAGTGAGAGGCAAAGAACTGCAAGACTGTCGGGGTGATCAAATCCTAGGTCTCACAGGAAAATTTGGTTGTGCAACCAGACAGACAAGAGACAGGAAAGGAAAGAACAGAACAGATCCCTGCATTCAAACTCTCCATAACAACTGGGACAGGGTCCTATTCAACCTTGTCACAGCGGGCAGTGAGGAAGGGGTGTGGGAGCTTCAGTGGGATCCAAAAAGGCTTAAAGAGCAGCTGACAACTTCAGAAGAACTTTAACAAAACATAATATTTAGATAAAGTTCAGCTTGTATTTCACATTAGTTCTTTATTTCTCTTCCCCATTATTTATTGCTGAGGTCAACTGCATGAAAACAGGATTTCTGCTCCTGAAGAGTTCACCTATTGCTGTTGCAGTCTCCCTACTTGAGGTCATAATGCACTGCTTGTGACATCACGTTTACTCTCATAGCAATAGATTGTGATGTCACAACAGAGCATTATGACTTGAAGTAGGGAGTAAGCTACAGAGGCAGATTAACTTTAAAGTAACTGTAATGGATAAAAATCATGTATTCATGCACATTTCCTCAGTAATAAATAATGGGGAAGAGATAGCTAGAATATATATGGAATACAGGCATAATTTTACCTACTTATTATTTTTTCCAAAGTTTTCTTTCAAGCGTCAGTAGCTCTTTAAAGGGGAACTGTCAGTACTAAGAGCCTCACACCCAAGTGTGGGGCATTACTGTTTGCTGCAGTATAGTAGTTTTTATCACAGGAATTCTGTTGACTTGCAAGCTGACATTTTCTGTAACAAAAAAAAAAATTCCAGAATTTCCTGCTTCTGACATCAGCAGAGGACTGCACCAGCAGGAGATTCAATATCCTAGATACATAGACAGTGTCGGCAGATAAGGGCCTATGGCCCACCCAGTCTGCCCATTTGAGCTTGTAAGTTCAGTTTATGTTTTCCTAGAAGTCTGTTGCCCCTTACCCCTGACCTCCAGAATTCCTTTATGTCTATCCCATGCATTCTTAAATCCCGTGATTGTTTCAGCCCCCGCCACTTCCTCTGGCAGGTTGTTCCACTTGTCCACCACCGCTTCTGTGAAGAAATTCTTCCTCATGTTTCCTTTGAATCGTCCTCCCTCCAACTTCATCCCATGCCCTCAGTCCTGGAACATCTTTTTTCGCTTAAAAATAGTGTATTCCTGCACCCTGTTCCTCCCTGTGAGATACTTGTATGTCTCTATCATATCCCTCTCTCCTCCTCTCCTCCAGGAGTACATGTTCAGTTCCTTCAACCTGTCTTCATAGGACTTGTGATGCAATCCATGCACCATCTTTGTTGCCCTCCTCTGAACCTTCTCTACCCTGTCTATGTCCTTACGTAGGTATGGTCTCCAGAACTGTACACTGTACTCCAGGTGGGGCCTCACTAGTGTCTTGTATAGCGGAATTATGACCTCCCTTTTCCTGCTGGTGATGCCCCTGCCTATACATCCCAGCATCTTATTTGCTTTACCTGCTGCCTTGTCACACTGTTTCCCTACCTTGAGGTCATCAGAGATGATAACCCCAAGATCCCTTTCCTGCTCGGTGCATGCTATATCCTCACCCCGCAACTGATATATTGTGCCAGGGTTTTTGTGCCCCATATGCATTATCTTGCATTTCTTTGCATTGAATTTCAACTGCCAAACCCCTGACCATTCTTCAAGTTTCTGCAGGTCCCTTCTCATTCTGTCTACACCCTCTGGTGTGTCTACTCTGTTACAGAGCTTTGTGTCATCAGCAAACAGTGAAATTCTGCCTTCTAGGTCCTGTGCAATGTCACTGATGAAGATGTTGAATAGGACCGGTCCCAGCACTGATCCCTGTGGTACCCCACTGGTCACTCTTCCCTCTGTGGAGTGATAGCCATTTACCACCACCCTCTGTGTCCTGCCACCCAGCCAGTTACCTACCCACCACACTACTGTCCTGCCCACACCCATATTCCCCAGTTTGTGTAATAGTCTTCTATGTGGCACAGTGTCAAAAGCCTTGCTGAAGTCCAGATAGGCCATGTCCACTGCCCTCCCCTGATCCACCTCTCTAGTCACCCAGTCAAAAAATTCAATGAGGTTGGTCTGACATGACCTTCCCCTGGTGAAACCATGCTGCCTTGGGTCCTGTAGTCCATTGACAACCAGATGTTCCACCAATCTCTCCTTCAGTAGTGCTTCCATGATCTTCCCCACTACCGAGGTGAGGTTGACTGGTCTGTAGTTCCCTGCTTCCTCTTTGTTCCCGCTTTTGTATAAGGGGACTACATCTGCTGTTCTCCAGTCTTTGGGTACCTCCCCTGTTTCCAGTGATCGGCTAAACAGGATAGCCAGAGGTTCAGCCACCACCTTTCTTAGTTCTTTAAGGACCCTGGGGTGCACCCCATTTGGCCCCATTGCTTTATCAACTCTTATTACTTCCAGTTCCTTCAGGACTCTTTCTCGTGTAAAGGGACTTGTGTCCATTTCTGCACCATTCTCACCCCTTGTACTCCCTTCAGACCCATTACCCTCCTCTTCCTCAGTAAAGACTGAGCAGAAATACCTGTTCAATATGTCAGCTTTACTGTTGTCATCCTCCACGCAGCCCCCATCCTCCCCCTTCAGTCTCACTATCCCTCCCTTTGACTTTCTTTTTTCACTTATGTACCTGTAAAAGGTTTTGTCCCCTCTACCCACTGATTTTGCAATGTGTTCTTCTGTCTGAGCTTTGGCTTCCCTTACTGACCTCCCTGCCTCCCTTTGCTTCTCCTGGTACTTCTCCCTATCCCTTCTGCCTGTGTCTTTTTGTATTGCCTGAATGCAATCTTTTTGGCTTTCACTTTCTTTGCTACCGCTTTGGAAAACCATAATGGTCTCCTCTTCCTTTTCCTAACTTGCTTAATGCATAATTCTGTTGTTCTTGTAATCCCCATTTTAAATACTGCCCACTGTTCCTCAACCCCTGATTCCTGTCCCATTCCCCTTAATGCCTCTTTCAAGTATCTCCCCATTTTCCCAAAGTCTGCCCCCCTAAAATCCAGGATACGTGTTTTTGTGTGGTTTGGTTCTGCTCTTTCTGTGATTTCAAACCACAATGACTGGTGGTCACTGTTCCCAGGTGCTCCCCACTGTTACCCCTGTCCACACTGTCCCTGTTTGTGAGCACAAGGTCCAGTATTGCCTTCTGCCGAGTTGGTTCCATGACCAGTTGCTTGAGGAAGGCACCCTGAAGGAAGTCCAGGATAAATCTGCTCCTAGTTGATGCTGCTGCTGGGATGCTCCAGTCTACGTCTGGAATATTGAAGTCTCCAACCAGTACTACCTCACCCTTGTCTACCATCGTTTGGATGGCTAGCATCAGCTCCCTATCTGTTTCTTCCTCCTGGGCTGGTGGCCTGTAGACCACACCTGTGCGGATGGCTGTTCCCATTTTCCTTTCCAACTTAACCCACAGTATCTCTCCCCCATTTTGTTCCTCCTGGATCTCTGTGGCCCTTATGTCATTTTTCACATACAGTGCCACTCCTCCTCCCTTCCTGCCTGCTCTGTCTCTTCTGAATATGTTGTAGCCAGGTATGGCCATCTCCAGTCATGGTTATCATTACACGGGTTTCAGTGATGGCCACAATGTTCAGGTCTGACTGCACCATGACAGCCTCAGATCTCCCATCTTGTTGCTAAGGCTCCTGGCATTTGCACACATGGCTTTCCATGATTTGACCTCCCTAGACTGTTTCACTGTTCTACTCCAGCCCCTTCCTTGGTTGTCCTTTATCCCTGGTTCTCCTTGCTGTCTGTCCTTCTGCTGAATTTTGACCCTTTTCTGCCTATCCACCTCTTGGGCACTAATCTCCATCTTTTGCACACTGCTTTGCAGAGATAGCCACTCCTCTGGTTCACTGGTTCCACTGCTAGCTGTGGGGGGTGAGCAAGTAGGTACCCTCCTTGCTGGCCTGCCACCCCCCTTTGCTAGTTTAAATGCTTGTCAATGTAGCATTTAAACTTATCATTGAGTGCTTGGATTCCCCTCCAGGATGGATGCAGGCCGTATTAGAGTACAGTACATATTAGAGTTTTATAAGTTCTGATCTTTTGTCTACTGTGCCTGCCATCCTACCTGGGCATAGTACAGTCATAGATGACTGTACTTAGCCCCTGGAGAACAGTTGAATCAGCAAACATATGATTAGAGCTTATAAAAGCTCTACATTACACTGCAGGCAACTGAATCTCTTAACTGCTGTAACCCCTCCTCTGATATTAGCTACGGGGTTCTGAGATTTGCAGTTGCAGAAAATGTCAGCTTGCAGGTCAACAGAATTAGTCTGATACTGTTTATTACAGTATAGTAGATTGTAAGTAAACAAAATGTTTTTGCTCACGGAGTACAAATTAGGACCAGCCCCATACTTGGATGTGGGGCTCTTAGTGCTGACAGTTCCCCTTTAAGAGGTGGCTGAAGGTAAGGCAATTAATATTCAGTGCCAAGAAGAGCAAGGTGATGCACTTAAGAAATAAGACCCCACGCATGGAGTATTGGGTGGGAGGGGTTAAAATGGCCACTTCAACAGATGACAGAGAACTGGGAATCCTCATCATTGACTCACTCAAGCAAACCAGTCAATGCAGCAAGGTATCTAGGATGCTGGGGTGTAAAGGGAAGGATTTTGACAGTAGGAAGGAGGAGGTGATACTGCATCTCTACAGAACGCTGCTGAGGCCTCACCTGGAGTACTGTACTCAGTTTTGGAGTCATCACCTGAGAAAGGACATTGATTGGCTGGATTCAGTGCAGTGAAGCATCACACAAAAATGATGCAGGGCCAGCAGAGCAGATCATATGAGGAACATTTCAAGGACCTGAACATGTACTCTCTGGAGGCCAGACAGGAGGAGGGATATGATAAAGACTTATAAGTTCTTAAGGAGTATAAATAGGGTACACTGTGAGGACCTGTTTGTTAGAAACAGAGACACAGTCATCGGGGGCACAACTGGAGATTTGTGGGAGGTAAATATTCAAGAAGGATATGAGGAAGCCTTTCTTTACAGAAAGGGTGGTGGAGCCCTGCAATAGATTACCAGCAGAGGCTGTGGGAGCAAGGTTCATTAATGGGTGCAAACATGGGTGGAACAGGGCCAGGGGATAATCCTACTTAGGGTAACCTGGAAGGAGCAGGAAGGGAGGGAGGGAGAGCATAAATAACCCACTGCTGCACTAGGCCAGGGGTAAGGTAGTACCAACTATGGGCAGACTTGATGGGCCATCGGCCTCCTTCTGCCATCAGATTATGTATTTCTGTGTTTCTATGATGCCACCCACTCCCACTCCAGAAAAAAATGTCTTTGATGCTGCCAAACCTGTGGTACAAAGGTTTGACTCCATGGACCACATCATGCTCTTGGATCACCTTAGAGAGTATTGTGGACTCACTGGATCTGCCATCCACTGGTCTGAGTCCTTTCTCTCGGGCAGGAGGCAACGGGTGGTGATGAAGTATTTCTCCTCCCCAAAGCCCCTGTCATGTGGAGTTCCTCAGGGCTCGATCCTATCGCCGATGCTGTTCGCGATGTACATGGTGCCCCAGGGTGAGCTCATTAGACGTTACAGTCTGGATTTCTACTGTTATGCAGACGATACCCAACTGCACATGTCATTTTCCTCGGGAACGAATGGCGCAGTTGAAGTGCTGAATAAGTGCCTGTCTGAAATCCAGGACTCTAACTGGCTGAGGCTGAACCCCAACAAGACAGAAGTACTGGTGACTGAGCCGGGTCGTGGGCACGATAGGGTTGCCTCAGGGGGTGATAACAGGATTGGTTCTGGGATCCATCCCATTGATGACATCCTCTAGGGTGAAAAATCTGGGTGTCGTCCTTGATGACAGACTGACACTTAATGCTCAGGTGTCATCTGTTGTCAGAAGTGTTTTTTACCACTTAAAGAACATCACCTGGATTAAACCCTTAATTCCACCAGAGGACCTGCCCTCCCTGGTACATACCTTTGTTACATCCAGGCTGGATTACTGTAACGCTCTTTACTTCGGGGTCAGTGGAGGGAACCTCCGCCAACTACAGCTGGTGCAGAACGCAGCAACCAGTTTGCTGACGGGCCTTCCTAGGTCTTGTCATGTAACCTCAGTCCTACAGGATTTGCACTGGCTGCCTGTCAGGTGGAGGATCATCTTCAAGGTGGGCTTGCTCACCTATAAGACCCTATATGGCTCAGGACCTGCCTACCTGTCTGACCTTCTTACACCTGCATCCCAGTACGCTCCCTCCTCTCCTCTCCTCCACTGACGGCCTCCTAGCAGTTCTGAGGGCCAGGCTAAGGACCTCAGGTGACCATTCATTTCAGGTGACTGGCCCAGTCCTCTGAAACTCGCTTCCAAACTTTTTGAGGGAGGCCCCATCGGTGGAGGCATTTAAGATGGGTCTGAAGTCTTATCTTTTTAAGAAAGCTTACTCAGAAAATTTCTGCTGATTTTAATATGATCTATGTATTAATTTATTCTGTATTTTATACATTCTGTGTGTTCTCTGTCTAACCCTGCTTCTAATTACCTGTAAGGCACCCGAAGCCTCCGGTATTGGGTGCCACATAAATAAGATTTTACTTACTTACTTACAAAGGAACAGCACAGAGGTGAAAAAATAGCTAATTTTCTGATTGGACCCGAGGTGAGGGGGGAAAAAAAACAATAGCCGGCTCTGTGGTGCCAAGTGATGGAAGTTCACGTGGTATGCAGGCGACCTGGGTTTGCACCCTGAACCCTGACACCAAGAGCAGAGACCGGTTGGGAGGGAGTTAAGAATGTTCTTCGGATGCTTCTCTCCCAAGGGGGGGGGGGACAGTACCACCACTTGCTAGGTGGCTTGCGGCAAGGTGTTCTTGGCGGCATGCACCTTGACACGCCGCTGAATCTCCCCATCCCCAGGATGCCGCTGTGGCCGGACCAATGTGTGTGGGAGGTAGGCAAGTCAGGGGGAGAAATGGAACAATTGCCACTCAACTGACCAGATGACAGTCGCTTGGATCTCCCCAAGCCACGAGGCCCTAGAGTAGCCTCCATGAGCCGATCCACTGTCGCATACCCTGTACAGATTTAGATCCTTTCTCCCCTCCCATAGGCCCCAGGAAGGGGGCCCCCTGGTGAAGGGATATGTTGAGTCGACCAGAGAGCAACACGGGGGGATGGTGGATGGCGCTGGGGGACGATGTGGTGGATGGGGGCCCATTGGCTGCCTGAAGGAGTGCTCGGCTTATGGCACGGGAAGGCACAAAAAGGAAAAAACAAATGAGGGAACAGATGGGGAAAAAATCAGTAAAAATATAATAACACAGTTATTTTTTTTTTCACAGTTAATGATTTTTATTAACTGTTCAAGAACATTACATTCATGACATAGTTCAAAGCATCAGTTATTACATCAGATTATCAATCCAGGATAACAACTTCAGTATCCGATACTCTGAATTTCTTAATGCACTTGGAAGGTAAACCTCTTGTTTTTCTTATATCTAATGTTACAGCATGTGCAGCATCAACAGCTGTAAATCCATTCCAAAATTACCCCCAAAGTGCCACATAGCTCCCCTGCCCACCCTCCCACCCCCCACCGATGGTACTGAAAGATACCTGTGGCAGCGCCATTTAAAGTTTAATAAACCATGAAACAGAGAACTTATTACTATACGAGGATAGATTAGGTTATAACTAATGTCCAAGGTGCAGTGACCCCTTCAAAGAGTCTGATACACAAACCAACAAGAGTCACAAAATTGTTCTGTCCTCTCACTTCACTATCCTCCCTCTCTGAATCAGTGGCAGCAGCAATCGTCCCAAATTCCACTTTTGTATTTCCTGCTAATCTGCCAGCGTCTTTAGGGTCTGAGAATTGTTAACTTAAGATTTGGACAAACAGCGAAGGCAGCTCCACCACCGACGTGCCTGATTAAGCAAACATAACTTTGCAGTCCACAAACACTGGCACCATCCATAGGCTATAAATTCTGAGCTCTTATTATTGCATGAAGTATATACAATGGTTTCCCTCACATATCCATAAATAGCTGCCCACAACGGGATAAAGAGCCAACACTGTACAGAGTCCAGAGTGCGGCTCTGTACACTGCTGGCTCCTTATCCTGTTGTGGGCCGCTGTATATGGATATGTGAGTGAAACCGTTTTATACACTTTATGAAATAATAAAAGCTCAGAATTTACAGCTTGTGGATGACGCTGATTTGTTTGCACTATGAAGTAAACATAAGATTTCCTTTCATAGCTTACACTCAGCTTTGTTGACAGTTGCATTGAATGTGTCACCCCCAGTTCACGTAAAGTGCACCAGAGTCAAACGCCTTATGGCATGGCCTTGTGGCAAAGCTTCAATCCGGGAATGCACGCAGCCTCTCTGTTGTTTGCCTGGATCTGGCCTACTGTCCTCACTGCGGTCAGAATCTGATCTGTCTTTGCAACGTGTGCCATCACGAACAAAATAGTTCTGGGTCCAAAACAACAAGCAGGTGTGCTCAGGCAAAGGAGAGCACCACAGTGCCCGGCAGGAGCTGATAATTTCCAAAATGAATCACTACGCCACCAAGAAGCCAGGCACTCACAGAGGATGTCTGCCTTGAAAAAACTGTCAAACTCCCAAATGCAGGTACATAAACTATTTATAATAGAACTCAAAGCTGGACAAAATCAAGAGCAAAAGGGGTTAAAGCTCACTACATGCTCTTGTGCTTCAACTGTTTAGGTCTTCCTCAGGGAGTCCCCTGAGGAAGACCTAAACGGTCAAAACGCCGGGGCATCTAGTGGTCTCTAACCCCTCTTTCTCGCTACTTTGTCCAGCTTTGAATTCTATAATAGTGTGTGCACCTGCATTTGGGGGTTTGACAGTTTTTTCAAGGCATACATTTTCCTCTCTGAGTGCCTGGTTTTCTTGGTGGTGTAGCATAGTTCAGGGACATGATGTCGGCTCCTGACACCACCTGGAGGCAATCTGGTATGTTTCCGATATCTGTGGTGGGGGATCCTTTTTAAATTCCTTGGCCAGTAGCTCCGATACAAAAGCATGTATGCCTACTTCCACATGTCCATCGGGGAGCTGCCCCAAAAGACAAACAATGACATCCCTCGATGAATTTTCTAAGTGCTCCAAATGAAGTCTTAAGAGTTTGTCCTCCCCAACTAAGCCTGTGATCACTGACAATGCCTTAGACACTGTGCCCGTTGCGGCCCTTGTTGCCCCTTCATGTGCATCCACCCTGGTTTTGAGTGTTTGTACATTAGTGTTGAAGGCATCCACCTGGTCTTCCAGGTTCTGAATCCTCACATCTAGAGCCTGGATGGCATTAAAACTGTGCGCAGGGTCGGATTCCCCATCCCTGAATCTGTCGGCAATGGTGCAGCCCCAGGGCCTTCCTTCCTCCTGCGGCATCTCCACCCCGCTGCCTTTGGATGGACCACTCTGTTCAAAGATCACCAGACAAGAACCAGAATCAATAAAGGAGCTCCTGTAGCCATATACAATCGATTCGTTAGCTTAGGTTAAGGTCTAAGATGCTTCAAATATTGTTTTAGTAGTGTCTTCCCAGTTGAGATCGCAGATCTCAAGGAAACAGTGTGTTGCTTCGGTGACTGCAGGCTCTGCCCCAAATATATCATAGTAATTTATGGTTGGAACGGACTCTACAATAGGTCCATCATGACTGCTCCTTCCCCCATCCTGCAGCTTCTTAAGCAAGGATTCAAACGTGTACTACTTTATATGGTTTTGCCATTCACCATTGCTGCACAGTTCTCAAATTGACACAGCGTCTCTAAATGGTTCTGTGCTGTCCATTGTAGTAACAGACTATAACAAAAGGACTAGCATGTTAGACCTGGACCTGTATACACATGCTGCTCTTCAGATAAGATGAGAAAAATAAAACAAAGTAAAGAGATTCGGCAAAACTTTGTCAACTTTACGCTGCTCTATGCATTAAATAAATAGGTGAAATGAATTGGTTTGGATCACCAGTTGGTGAAAAGAAAGGTACAATATGTTTTCACCTGCAGTCTTGCACTGGATACTTATTAACAAATTAGAAACACACCAGAGGTCTGCACTGGCACTGGGGGTGGTGCTTGAATAAGAAAGACGTGAAAATAAACTAAATCCAGCGCTCACCTGAACCACAAAATAAACGACTGCTCTGTCATTAAGAAAGGAACCTGTGGTCTTCCGAAACGCATCTGGAGCTTTTTTTTGCTGTGATATTTCGCACATTAATAAAATGAAGCACCGTAACACTGACTGAGCAGCCATTTATTTTGTGGTTCGGGTGAGTGCTGGATTTTATTTTCACTTATTAGCAAATACCTAGAATGAGAACTTGTGTTTTACTTGACAAAATACTCTGACTATATGAGCCCTAAAACCATACTAAGCAAACATCAGGGCAGGGTTTACGTAATATTAAAGAAACGCAAGGAAGTCAAACTTAATGACAGAGCATCTACTATGGAAATGACAAACATGTCCTCCACACTCCGTCAGTTCTGCTGCTATTCTCTCAACGAATTGATGAACGTGGTGGGCTGGTGTCCTTTATTTCCCAAATTCACATGTTCACATTTGTAAATTCATAAAGTTTAATCACCGCAGAAAGAGCTGAGAACATTCTGCACCAATGACTGCAGTGTCAGTGGTTCAGCCGGTTGCACGCTCATCTCTGGGGCTAGAAGATAGAAAGGTTGTGGGGTCCAGTCCAACACTAGGAACATGGGCTAATACACAATACTCAGTGCTCCAGAAAAGGTGAGTGCCGCCCTATTTTACTCATCAATTTTTAAGAATACTCTTTTCAAAACAATGCTAATGTGTAACGACTCATCCCAACCCTTGGAAACACTCCATAGATTCTCCAGAAGGAGCTATTTTTCCAACTTAAAAGCACTTTCACTCATCAAAATTATATTTTACTCACCTAATGTCAAAAAAGGTGAGTACAATACTCTTGAATACCATCGTTATCTGGAGCATTGGCAATACTGATACAGAAGTACAGCACTAGAGAGTGCTGCAATGTTGAGGTACCATCCTTCAGATAAGATGTTAAACTGAGGCCCCTTCTGTTCATCTCTGGTGGCTGTCTAGGGGGAAGTTAAAGATCCATGGCACTTCTTGTTAGAGATGAGTTTTTCCCCAGTGTCCCAGCCAACAAATCCTTTCTCAATACAACAGGTCCATGTAACCCATACCCCAGGAAACACCTGGAAAGAGCTGTCATAGCTCTCAGTGCACC
The DNA here is from genome assembly GCA_016271365.2 of Neoceratodus forsteri. Classification (NCBI taxonomy): domain Eukaryota; kingdom Metazoa; phylum Chordata; order Ceratodontiformes; family Ceratodontidae; genus Neoceratodus; species Neoceratodus forsteri. The sequence continues at coordinate 1,073,766,863 of CM057456.1, forward strand.
TTTCCCCCCACATTGTTTCTTTCCTGATCTCTCTCTTTCCAGTTCACTGATCACCTTGGTTCAGTGGTCTACAGACCACCCCCAGTTTCACCTTCCTGCCCGTTTCTCACTCCATCTGGACCCATAGTGACTCCTGTCCTAGCGCTACCCTCTTCCTTCCTTGGGTCTTTATACTTTCCCTGACATACAGGGCCACCATCCTCCTCTTCCTCTTCCCTATCTTTTCTGTGAGGAGAGAACTCAGGGATAGTGAAGTCCCAGTCATGGTTTGGAGCTACCCAGGTCTCTGTACCTGACACAAAATCCAAGTGGCCATCTTCCTCTAGGACTAGGAGTTCCCCCATCTTATTTCCCAGACTCTGGCACTGATGTAGACAACTCTCCACATGCCTTCTGTCCCCCCCAGCCCCTTATCTTTATCCCTACACATGTCTTCAGTAATTGACATAGCCAGAGCAACCCCGCCCAGCTATTCCTATGACTGGCCACCATTAAGCAAGTACTCCCACATCCTCCTGGGCCATCGCTCCCATGGCGTTGAGGAGTGTCGGCAACCCCTGGTGCCCATTCCTTCAGGACTCTACAGGCTTCATAAAGATGCAGAATTTCATCAGGATCACCAAAGATTAGGGTGCTTCCCTTGGGGGCGGGGATCCCATGGTCCCACTACATACTGTTGGTAATTTAGTGTTGAGTGAGAAGGGAGGCCCAGGCAATTCTCCCTATTTTCAGCTTCATCCTGGGAGAAGGGGGTTACAGGTGAAAACTGACATACTGAATTAGTTTTATTTTTTTTTAATCATTCTTTGGTAAGCTGGTGAGACTCACTAGGCACAATGCCTGTTTTCAGGGGCGAACCGGGGAGCACTGGGGAGGTTAAGTGACTTGCTCAGGTTTACAGAGTATACAAGTGGAGGTTGTGGGAATCAAACCCAGGTCTGCTATATGTACCAAGCTCTTTCAAAGATCGTTAGTCTAAACTTTAGGTGATACTGCCAGCCCCAAGTTAAGCTGCTGGTGGTATTTTTGGTGAATGGGGGAAATCTGGCCAGAACACCAGGTAAATTCACCTATTCTTTTCAAGAAGTGCCATGCAATTCTTAAGGTCCACCTGAACAGGCAGACAGCACCTCAGTTTAATATTTTGTCTGAAAGATGGCACCTCAGGAGGGCAACACCCCCCCCCCCCCGCATGCTGCACTACTGTGTTAGCATCGAGATTTATTCCAGGAAGTTCCTGGTGAGGGGCTAGAACCCATAACCTTCTGATTTTCTGGCTTCAGATGTGTGTGTGTGTAACCTGCTGAGCCACTGCCACTGATAATTAGGGCAATCTACAATAAACTGGGTTCCCAGACCCAGGCCTCCCCTGGATCTTAAGCTGGCTGGCTGATCCTGCTACTCCCTCTATCGACTCCGGTCCCAGACTCCTCCACAGATTGTTGTAGACCGTCCCATTTCTATCCTGTAAGCTCCTCTCACTTAACTAACCTGTTGATGTCTGAGCCGAAAGGTCAGACTCAAGATGGCACCTACTGGTGAACAACCACCTCCCCTACTGGTAGGAGGGGGTTGTTACAAAATAGAGAAGCCATGGTAAATTCTCTAAATTTTTAAGTAATTGTATAAGACAATCTGAGTTTGGTTTATAAGTGCTAGTAGGCTAAGACTAAGGGAATTAGTAGTAGTTCAGGATATGATGGATAATAACTGGCCCATCTGTGCTCTGGCAGGGTTACCGCTTGCGATGCCAGAAACCCGGGTTCAGGAAGAAGCTTGGGTCACGGGGAACTGGCTGTGGTGGGGGGGGAGGATCAAGAATCCCCAGAGGATGCTCTCCTCCGGGGAGGGAGAGCAGACGGCTTCAGTGCGATGCTGCCGCCACAGTAACCACAGGTGGTAGTGCAGTCGAGAACTGCTATGGGGAAGGGGACAGGAGCTTCTGGCATGCTACACATGCCTGAGTTCATGTGCACCCTTGCCGCTAGCATCTTGACAGCTTGGGACTGAAAAAGTAGGAAACACCCAGACTAAGTAGTATGAATTCAGGCGCCACTCTGGTAATCTTGGCACCAGTTCTAACTGGATTATGTCCATGTCAGGGTTTAGGGAGCCCACCCTCTCACCCCCAGGGAGCTCCCCCCAATCACCACCATTGCCATGGAGTTTTTTCCATGGAAGACTGGAGTTTCTCTATAAGTCCAGGAGAAGCAGGGTGATGGGGTTTGGGGGGCCGGCACAAAGTTGGAAAGGCAACTTCAGAGGAGATTAAAGAGATAACTCACAAAATGCTCCAGAAATTATGTAAGCAATACTACACGAGAGGGTGTGTATTTATGGGTCAATAATCACACATCTCTTGTGGGTGTTGTTAGGCATGAGGCACTTGCGCCGAGTTCCGTTAAACACCTGAGAGAGAAGTATGATTATTTACCATAATTATACATTCCTGGAGTGCTTTATTGCACTTATAACATGCGTAAGAAAAATCACAGCAAGTCATTTTTTTCTTACAAATGTTATTAAGTAATGCATGGGGAAGCCGTAACTAAAAAAAAAAAATAAATAAAGTTTCTCTTTCTGACCACACGGTTCCTGCAGATCCCTTGATCTCCCCAACACTTCCATCTCCCTCAACAGTATGGTTCAAGTGCACAGACACACAAGTGGAACTGCACAGCATACTTACTGCTGTAAATTGGAGGCTTAGCCTGATTGCACAGGGCTTTTAAAACTTCCTTTCTGGCTACAGCTTAGACTAACACTGTATATTTCAACAGAATTGGCTGCTGCAGGTCTGCACTTGGGAGTGTACTTTTTTTCACAGCTACTAAGGCTGCCAGCTTGAAACAAGTGCAGGCATGTAATTATGGGCATACAATTACACACTACTGGTGTTTTGACCAGTCAGAATGCTTGGTTGGGGGCCCTGCTGAGCAGCTTGCAGGAAACAGCCATACTTTAGAGCTCCTGGATCTAATATCTGTTAACTGCCTAATTTTATCATTTTTTCCCAAGGGTTTTACTCTCTGCATCTTCTAAGTGATCCCTGAAGTGATACAAAGTTCAAATATGGGCAAATCTCAGGGAAATAATGCTTCTGCAAATGACTTTTTTGCTCCAAAGAAAATGCATCCCCATCATGGCGAGAGGCCTGCTGGTACGTATGAGACCACGCTTCTAGGTGCTACCTCACAGGAGGGAGCCTCACTAACCACTATTCAGACTACTCTAAATCAGCTCGTTAAATCTGTGCAAGACACAGATAAGAAGCTGGAGGTGCTTACACCTAGGGTCTTGGCCTTAGAATCCAGGATGGACGCGTGTGAAGGGACAATGCAACAGAATGAAGGTGTGGTACTGACAGCCTGCAATACATCCACTCAGCTCCTAAAAGAGAATGGCCTACTACGCCGGTGGCTGGAGTTGCTTGAAAATCAGGCCCGGGAGAGAAATCTGCACCTTCTGGGACTGCCTGAGAAAACTGAGGGGGAAGATTGATTGTAGCTCATAAAAACCTTCTTGCCTACGATTTTGGGGCTAGACGAGGAGAACCTCCCCCCAATAGCAATCGAGAGGGCATATCGCATCAATCCCAGGAGGCCATCGACCGGCACCTCAACCCTGAGAACTGTGATGGTAATATGCCTACAGATCGCCCGACGACGGAGAACACCCCGATATGGACAGGCTAAGATCAGTGTCTATCCAGACCTTGCATATAGCACCAGGCAAAAATGCAATGCGTTTGATGGTGTTCAGGGTAAGCTAAGGTTACTGAAGGTGGAGCATCAACTGCTATTTCCAGCGTGACTGCGGCTTTCTTGGAAGGGACAAACTTACTCTTTCAATGATCCTGTGGCTGTGGAAAAGATATTGCACCTGATGGAAATGGACCCAGAGGAACCAGCTGAAGATGGAGATCCCTCATCGGAGGAGGACTGAAGGTTTTCTCTTAAATATGTATAATGTGGGATCAGTGGCAGTAGTGGGCCTAAGGTCTCATGGGGACTATATGGACAGTTTCCCGATCTAACTGAACGTGTGAACTTTATTGTGCCTTGGGGCTAAATGTTTGAAATGTTTTCTTTTTGCTCAAAATTGAAGCAGAAGTTATGGGATTAGTAACTCATTTCAGGGATCTTTACTGGTGTGATTTTAGTACCCTCGTGGGGTTTCCTCATATGAGACATGTAGGTTGGGAATGTGTTGATGCCTATGTTATCCATAACTGTAGGAAGGAACTGTATAGACTTTGGGGCTTGGGTATAGAAGGGCTCTATTTCCTGTTTTGTGGTGATTTAGTATGGGCACCGTCGGATCCTACTTAGGGTCTGACAAGGATGGTGCTCTCTTCAGCTTTTCCTCTTAGGCTGTATGCTGGTGGAAATGTACTATGTATACTAATATCGAGACATCCCCCTTGATGTAACAGAAAGGGAGGGGTATTAAGTTTATCTGTGTTACACATATGGTTGATGCTGTATATTTTGGATGTTATTCCTTCGCATCTTATATTGTAATGTGAGTTTTTTTTGATTTACAAAATCAATAAACATATAATACAAAAAAAGAATACTTGTTTTTTTTCTTACACATACATGTTATGAGGATAACTGTGGTATAGTTAGGGCACAGATGTTCACAACAAGGGCACAGACTGTTTAAGACAGGGAAACTTGCTACATAAAATTGCCATATAAAGTAGCACAGCAGAAGGAATCACCGTGTGTATTTACCAGGGCACAAGCTGGAGTTGCCACTTATCAGACCTCCATCTACTATAGGTAGTCTAGAAAAACAAAGTACTTATTTTCCCACAAACACTGCAATAATGCCCATTTTGCTTCCTATACCTTAATTGAGTTGCAGGGACAAAACAAATAGCTGTGCTCACCCAAATCCCCATAAGCAAAGGCTACCAAATCTGACTGGGTGAGGAGGATGGTGGAGTTCAGATGGTTTTACAAAAAAGAAGCATACTGTTATGGATAAGTATGAAATGGTAAATATGTCTTTATGTCAGGAATGCAAGTACATACAGGTGTGCAACTACTACACTCAGTGCACAGTATGCTCCACACAGATACCAGATGACATAACTGAACAGCTCCCATTATCCCGCACCAACTGCCACAAAGATGCAGGGACCCTCTTGAGGGGGATTCCAATCCTAGCAGTGCCACACTGTTACATTATTGAACTGCAATTACCCATGTAAAAATGTAATTGCAACCTTGTCACTCTGTTATCTTTTTATATAATAATCAAACTGTTCATTGTCTATCATTGTATGTTATGCTAAGCTATTTCTTATTTCTCAGTACCATATATAGTCATTTCATGTCCTATGTGCTATTTGAACTGTACTAACTTGCTGTTATTCCTGTGCTATCAAACTGCTTACTGTATTGTATTCTGTCCTACCCAGGACCTCCTTGTAAATGAGCTTTGCTAAATGGAGCTTTTTCCTGGTAAAATAAATAACTACAAATACAGGGATGACGTCTCCTAACACCAAAGATACCTTAGGGAAGAAGGGCCATGGACCCCATAAGGAGAGAGGAGAGAGGAGCTGCCCGAGGGGGAGGGGATGATGATGGTGGCAGCAATGTAAAATGCATCTGAAGAACACTTGAGCATGTGCAGTTTAAGTACTGCTCATGGGGGTGGGGCATGGCATGCAACACCCACTGTCCCACCGAACTACAAGCTTAAACTTGAAATTCACTGGCATTTGGGAGAAAAGTATAGGAATGATTAGTCACACCTGTTGGGAGTGGTTGGTAGGATGAATGGTTATGAAGTAAGGCACTGAGTTAGAGTGTACTTGCGTAGTTGACGGAGTAACTACAGTTGCATGGTAATGATGTTTGAATGCATGTATAATGTAGGTCTGGCATATGCTCTTGCTCTCGCTCTCCCTGTTCAGATGCTGTGATGACACAGGAATCCTCCTAGGGGGGATTCCATCCCTAGAGGTGCTGCAGGGCCGATGTCCCCACAGATCAAGGCACCTTAGTGAAGAAGGCACAAAAGGACCAGTCAAGCAGCACGTACAAACACTTCCCGTAAGGAAAGAGAAGATACAGTCATGAAGCATGCCATTATCGATGAAAGTGCTGTACCACCGTTGAGATCCGACTCATGGCAGAATGAATAACTGTTTCATAATTTGTGTACTGTATTTTGACCTCTGGCACTGAGGAGAGGAACCTCCTTTGTGGGAGACGCTGGGGAGCCACAGCCTAGGTCTCCTTTCTTCCAGGATTAGGCACAGTTTACTTATGCTGGAATAAGGACCTCAGATATGCTGTTTTGAATAAAGGATGATGAGGTCTACTCCCTCTGACTAAAATGAAATTTCCACCCTCCTGAAGGTGCTGAAGGACTGGCCTTACAACCAAAGGAATCTCCCATGGAGGTGCTGGGAGGCTAGAGGTCCATGCTAAAGGAATAACTGGGTTACTAGAGGAACCCTGAGGGGAAGGGGAGATTCACATACAGATGCTTCAGGCCTGGCTGACCAGATATTCTCTTCTGAGTATGAGGCCCACAGATAACACTGGAGCTAAGCCCTTGAAAGCAAAGCCCAAGAAGCTGAAGCCATTTAAGGGTGCAGAAGAGAGCCCCTGATATGCAGGACAGCACTGGGGCGAATGCCCAATGTATGATGATGGAGGACGGAGTACTGTATAATGATTATAGGATGATGAGATGGGTAAGCCCTGTGAGAATACTGCTATGAGAACAGAATCCTGAGGAGTGGAACAGGAAAACCACTGGGCAGAGTAGTAGACATCAGTAAGGGGAAAGCAGCAGAATGAGAACCCCATCCTGATCTGTGAGATCCATATCCAGGAAAGCCCAAAATCACAGCACCATTGCTCAAGGCACAGTGATACCAGATGAGAAGGAAGAGTTAGCACAGGAAGGAAGAAGGAGAACCAGGAAGACAAAAGCACTAGTGTACAGGAGAAGGCAGCAAAGGACAAAGGCAGGAGGTTCCAGCAAAGAAAGGCAGCCAGTAACACGAGCAGCTCAGAGACTGGAATAAGCCTGGAAGTTGACCAAGCACAGAACAGGAGGTAAGGGGGCACACAGAAGCTGTGGCAAAGTAAGAGGTGGGCAGCAGGATGCCAAGATAGAGGAGCTGCCAACCAAACTGGAGGGAGTGGGATCAGGGGAACTGGTGGACAGCAGTAGCTGCTAGTGGAGGATGCAGCCCTAGCTTCTGCAATACTGCAGAGACAGCATGAGCCAGGAGGCAAACAGGTCTGGTAACAGAAGTAGGTGGGATGTCTGAAGCAGCAGCCATGAGACAAGCAATTACAAGGTAAGAAGAGGAGGGCAGGAGAACCAGCAACAATGTGGCTGATGCAACCACAGGACTATCCAAAGGATGACTGAGCATGTGCATTTAAGTATCACTAGGTGGGTGTTGCATTCATTGCCCGCTGCCCCTTTAAACTACTGGTTTATCCTTACAATTACACAAAAAAACCAAAGCTGCACCATGGCTGGGTATGCACCATGAAAGAAACAGAGCAGCAGCCAAAGGATCCAGCACTATTCACAGCTATAAAACACCAAAAGACATCAAGGCTAGATGTAATAATCATAGTTTTATTCATTGAAAGTTCTGACATCTGTGAAACATGGAAACCAGGGAAACGCTAGCAGGACCCCACCAACTCCTACTGGTTAAGCAACAGCGTCTTCAGGGAGCGTCCCATATAATGTGATACCCTATACTTAAATCCAGCATTTAAAGACACACACCACATTATTAACAACAGTGATGACAAGTTAAAACCAATCCATGCATGTAAAGAAATCTGGTATCATCATAAATCAATTTAAAGGGACCAGACCTCAGTTTTACAGCAATACACGAGTACAGTAGTAACAAAATATTTTAGACCAATCAGAAAGTGAAAATCAGACATGTAAAACCATCAGCAACTATTTGTAAATTTGATTGTATAATGGTATAGGAAAAAACACATTACAGTCCTACAAAAACATGAGGGGAAAATATAAGGAATAAGTCAAACATAGTAAAATAATCTTTTTTTATGTTAAACACCCAAAAGAGGCAAGGGCCCCCTTACATGCCCAATTAATAAAAATCTATGATGGGGTACAATAAAATGTATGGGTGTTTGCATAAGAGAGGATTTAAAAAATTCCCTCACATGTATATAAAGGCCAACTGCTGGTCTTAGAATGTGGGACAGCAATATAATACATTTCAAAACATTACTGAAAAACCTAAAAAATGTACAACGTAGAGTCCCACATGGGGAAAAGCACACAGAAAAAAGGCCCATTTAAAATAATAGTATGCCTTTAGTGGCGCAAGAAATGAATGGATGCCCACTGGCTAAATCACATTCCTGTGGTGTAGGTAAAAGCTTTTTTGCATATCCTAAATCAAATGTTAATTAACGGCTAGCAATGGACACTGACACTAATAATCACAAATATGAAATGAGTCCATCCTATGCCTCTGAAAATGTATTTGTACAGAAAAATGTATTTCTTCAAAAAGGCAGAGAGATCGAAACCATCATTTAAATCAGGAGCCCTTAAGGCCCCTAATGTGCAAATCCAGAATGTCTCTTTCCTGAATAATATATGTCTCTTTCCTGGATAATGGAGCCTCATCATCCCCACCTCTTGGAGCCACCCTGATCCGGTCAATATCACAGAAGGAAAAGCATGTCCTTCCTCCCCCCTGACACCCATAAGGCGCATACTCAAAGCACTTCTAGTGTCCTGTAATTTGATGGAATAAGACGTTCACCCACTCTGGTCTTAAATGGTCTGCTCGTCTTGAAAAGAGAGAATAATAAGATAATATAAGGTCTTGTTGCAGTCATAAAATGTAACTATTTGTTTTTTACATCTTTAATTATTGTCCCAAAAATGCTGCCACAGTTTACTCTAGCTGGCTGTTTTTAACGTCTATTTTCTTTTTCAATCTCAGTAACTTCCATAAGTGTAATCTATGTGAGCACTGCACGCCAAGAATAAGAATTTCTACCACCACTGTTTATCTTGATGAAATACTTATATGTCTTAATTGGTTTTACAGTACACAGCATCATCAAACCTATGAGGAAAGCCCCATTAATTAGTCTGATATGCTTCCAGTGAGCCAGCCTATGGAGACATGTTGCTATTGAGGTCATGTAGATGTCTGCTGTAATCACTGTTATTGATCAGAGACATAACAACAACCAGCAGGGTTCAAAACTAATGATCACTGTATTGCCCAGGGAGATGGAAAAAACTGCTTGGAGCAAGTAAACAAAAATGCACTATTCTGTGCCCGATTGGGTATTTCTTTACTTGCTGCATGCCGTGGTCCCAGCAGGATGTATAGGAAAAGAAAGGCAGTGCCTATCTTGCACATTGTAAAGCATGTCTTTTTTAATTTACATTGGACTTAATGACCGACAGTGCTGCAAGTGAAGATCTTTTACACAGCACAGAGGTCTTCACACGCTTTAGGTTCCTACTTTTTTAGGATGGAACAAAGGCTCCAGATTCCAACCAACTTTCTTTTTAAAAAGTTCGCTCAGTGCCGATTCAGACACTGACTGCCTACAACAAAATAGTAGTGGCAGAATGACTTGTGACTAACATGTAACATCCCCGCACCCCCTTGTCAGTTATCACTTTTTAACAGACAACAGTGCACCAAGGGATATAATTGTTATAAAAGAAAACAAATCCTTGTAGCGTATTACCAATTACCAGCTCAGCTTCTCTTCGTTTTGCGGTTTTCGTACCCAAAGAAGGCATGACATGACACTCTTGATAAGCCAAGAGACATCTCAAAAGTCCCATTTACCTATAGTTCAACTGGCCTGGAGCTACTTCTTCACAGGTTGCTACCTCTTTACTGCAGCGTTAATGAGTTTTGAGTGAGGCAGATTAGACCAGCACTGGCCAGACTTGCAGGCTGGGCCACTTTTGCAGGAAAACAGGTCTGCAGGTCAATAAGTCAGCAATTTTTAACATTTCAAACCTCAAGGTACAGTATCTCAGGTTCCACTAGTTAGGAGAATAACATGATGCTAATAATATATTACATTCCAGTTTTAGAGCACCAAGTATGAGATGACTGCCTTGCTTGTGGCACTCCAAAATAACATTCAATTATTACGCTCAGCTAAACTACACAGATCTCACTTAAGAATCATGATGCATCCCAACTTGAAATAGTCCATTTGGTCCTACATGATAAAGTTTACCTTCTCTGGGAACACACTTATGCATTTTTCATCCTTTGAAGTTCCTTTCGATGGACTTGCTAAGGTACAACTGCAATCAGCTAATGGAAGCAGGCACACAGAACAAAAAATTTAGACCACAAATGAGAGTTAATCACCTGTAACCGTAGTTATAGGAGTGGTATATGGTTCACATCCACACTTCTGGCAGTTCTTCCTTAAGAGCTGATTTGCTGGAATGTCTTTAAGCAAAGCTCCTCCCACCACCCAGGTGATACATCCCTCGGCTCGGCCCCGTGACGTCAGATATTGCACACTAGAAGCAGGGATACATGTACCACTTGCCAGGGGAGGTCAGCTGGGTTGTGTGGATGTGAACCATATACCACTTCTACAACTATGGTTAGAGGCGAGTAACTCTCATTTCTATGAACGTGGTTATGGTTCACTTATCCACACTTCGAGCAGAATCCTAGAAGTTCTCTGGAAGGAGGCAAGGCATGCACCCCTATTTGGCAAACAAAAATTGGAAAACTGAGGCCCCAAAAGCAGCATCCTGGCATGACTTAAGGTAGATGCTGTAATGGGAGATGATGGTGCATGCTGACTTCCAGGTAACAGATCTCCTGTATGGGGATATCCCTGGAAGCAGCCACCAAAGCCGCAGTATGTCTAGTGGAATGAGCCCTAAACCCTACAGGAGGATCCCTACCAACCAAAAAATAACAGAGGTCAATGCAAGAGATAATCTACCTGCCAATCGTCCTCTTAGCTGCTGGTCTACCAGGTGCAGCTTCAGCATAAGTTACAAAGAGCTGGCAAACCACAGCCTGAACTCCAGCCATGCGCTCCTTATAGTAAGTGAGCACCCTCTGCAAACCCAAAGCATATGGCCTGCAGTCAGCCTCCAAAGATGAGCTGATGTATCATCTGAGTAAGGTGAAACTCGGAGACTACCTTCGAGAGGAATTTCAGGTGGCAGTGAAGGATTACCTTGTCCTTGTGGAAGACCAGGTATGAAGACTCCACCAAGAGCACTTGGAGCTCACTGGTCCTTTTAGCGGAGGTGATAGCCACCAAGAAGGTGGTTTTTCCATGATAGGTGTGACATCTCACACCTGTGCATAGGCTCAAAAGGCTTGCTCACAAGCACTGCCAGAACCAGCAACAGGTCCCAAGGTGGTGGTGGTTCATTTAAAGTGGTTTAGGCCTTTGAAATAGCACACAACCACCTTCTTCTGCACCCTCATTGGCATACCAGCCCACATCCAGTATGCAGAGATGACTGCCAGGTGCACCGTGAGGGTCATCGATCTTGGCCCCAGCTGGGGGAGAGACCAAAGATAATCCACAATGCGAGCCAAGAGGCAGGCAAGGGGATCAAGCTCCTTCCCCGACATGAGATGAAAAATCTTTTCCACTTAAAGGCTTAGTACTCACAAGTCAACTATTTTCGGGAAGCCTACATGACAAGGAGCACATCTTCCATAAGACCAAGAGCCTGGAACCCTAGCCACTCAGGAACCAAGCTGTGAGGTGCAGAGACTGCAGATCCAGGAACAGGACCCCCCCCTCCATGACACATCAGCAATTCTGGGCACAGAGGCAACTGCCACAGAGACCTGCTGATGAGGCTGAGGAGATCTGGGTACCAGAACTGGTGAGGTCAGTCTGAAGTGATCAGGATCATCTGCGTCTTGTCCCTCCACACCTTGACCACCACCTTGTGGATCAGGGGAAAGGAAGGGAAGGCATACAGGAGGTCTGGGATCCAGAGTCTCGTGAAGGCATCCTCCAGCAGTGTCCCACACTGAGGAGTCAGACACAAAACAGCCTCAGTTTTCTCCCAGGAGGCAAAAAGATCTGCCAGAGGATTCCCCCACAGGGAGAACAGGTGGTTCACCACTTCCTGATGCAGTGCCACTCATGCAACATCTCGCACACCCAGCTGAGAGCATCTGCTACCTGGTTGTATGCTCCCATGACACGGATCGCTAGGAGATCTGCACCCAAGCTGCGCATGAGGGTCTATGTGCGGAGGGTCTCTCAACACAATGGAAGGGAGTGTGTGCCACCCTGCCTGTTCAGGTAGAACATGGTCATGGTGTTGTCTGTCTGAATTTGCACGACCTGACCCCGGACGAGAGGAGCAAATTCCGTCAGAGCTACATGCACTGCACAGAACTCAAGTAGGTTAATGTGGTGATGGGATTCCATGGGGGTCCAGAACCCATGGGCTCTGTGGTCTCTCAGGTGCTCGCCGTACTCTACTAGAGAAGTATCTGTTCTAAGGGTGACCGTCAGCTCTGGGCGGACAAACAGGAGTCCTTCCTCCAGATGTTTGGGGATAAGTCACTACTGGATGGCATCCCACATCAGCTGGGTCACTGTGACTGGCTGGTCCAGGTGACATAGGCACTGGGACCACTGACAGCCCAGCTCCCATTGCAGGTACTGCATCTGCCAGTGAGCCCATCTGACCACACTGAGTTTCGGGCACGGCACAAGTGCCCAACCTGAAATGATCAGGCGAAGGAGGTAGATCAGATGCCCAGTCCACAGGGAGGCGGGCCTTGGCCTGGAGAGAGTCTAGCTCTGCCTCAATGAAGTGTTATTACCTGCGAGGGGATCAGTTCGGACTTGGCCAGGTTGACCAAAAGGCCCAACTCTTGGCAGGTGTGGATGTCCAGGTTCCTGGACCACTCCATGGTCTCTTTGGATAGCACAACTATCAGCCTGTCATTCAGGTAGGGTAGACCCTGACCCCCTGGTGCCGCAGGAATGTTGCCAACACTGTCATGCACTTGGTGAAGACCCTGGACGCTGAGGAGAAGCCGAAAGGCATGACCTGGAACTGATAAAGCACCCCTTCTGCACAGAACCAGAGGTATGGCCAGTGGAAGGATGGACAGGAATGTGGCAGAATGCGTCCTGGAGGTCCAGGGAGCAGAACTGCATGCTCTGCTTCAGAGATGGAATAATCTGCTTCAGCGTTACCATCCTGAACTTGCACTTTCTTAGAAACTGACTGAGATACTGAAGCTCCAGTATTGGGCACCAGTCCCCCTCCATTTCAGGATCAGGAAATACCTGGACACGAATCCCTGACCTGCCATGGAGTCTGAGACATGGGCTATGGCTCCTTTTGTGAGGCACTGAGCAACGTCCTCCCTGAGGACAGATAGCGTGTCGTGTAACACTATGGATTCCCTGGGAGCGTGGGGTCGGTAGGGCGGGAAAGCCCTGAAATCAAGAGGCAACCCTCTGCCTACCACTTTGAGGACCTATTTGTCTGAAATAATTATGGACCAATACCAGAAGTGGCAAAGCCAACCCACCATCCGGAGCTGAGGCAGGGACTGGACCAGGCGGAAGGTGGACACCCCCCGACCCGTCACTGGGCAGCTTTGGAGGGGGCACCAGCCACTGCTGCCAGAGGGGTGCTACTACATCTACCCCTGCCCTTTACAGGACCCTGACCGGGGAACTTGGTTTTGGGGTGCCAAGTCTGAAACTGCCCTGCTGGGGCTGCTGCTGCCTAGGCTGCTGTGATGGAAAGAGCCAGAACTGAAAGGGTTTCTTCTTCTGTTTCTGCCCTTTCTGGTCCTTCTGGGAGGAAGTCACAGAATCTAGGGTACATTGGACTTCCCAGTCCTGGTGAGATATCCTTCCTCCCCAGGGCCAAAGAGGTCGGTGTCCAAGAAGGAAACATTGACTAACTTGTGCCGAGTGTCCACCCTGAAGGTGCAGACTCTCAGCCAGGCCATGCGATGCCTTGCAACAGCTGCTATCATGGCACGGGTGCATGAAAGAACAGTTACGTAAGAACTTACCGTAACAGTAGATCTACGAGGGGAAGGCTGAAAAAGCTGAAAGGTACACCTTGAGAGAGGAGTACTGGAGACCTGAGTCAGACAGAGAGATCACATAGTCCAGGATGCGGTTCACAGGACAGGTGAAAGGGTCCAGACTACGTTTGGCAGCCCAGATGGCAAACCACTTCCACTTCATGGCATAAGTGGCTCGAGTGAAAGGCTTGCTGGTGGCCACTAGTACGTCTGCCACTCTGTTAGAGACCCCAAATCTGGCAATGGCTATTTTCCCCGGAGCCAGGCATGCAGGTGGAAGGACCTGAGGTTGGGATGGATCAGGGTCCCCTGATCCTGGGTCAACAGGTTCCTGTAGAGGAGGAGAGGGACGAGAGGTTCCTCTGCCAGCAGCTGAAGGAGTGGAAACCATATCTGCTGAGGCCAGAAAGGAGCTACCAGAATCATGCTGGCCCCCTCCATCTGCAGCTTGATTAGCACTCTCTGAATGAAAGAAAATGGAGGGAATGCATAAAGGAACTTCCCGCTCCAGGAGAGGTACAACATGTCTCGCTAGAAAACTCAAGGCCCTGGGTCTAGCAAGCAAAAACTGGGCAGTTTTGCATTGAGTGGGGACGCAAAAAGGTCCAACTCTGGATGACCCTATCTGTTGGACAAGTTTTCTGCGACAGATGAGAGAAGCTCCCATTCATGCATGCTGGACTGAGTCTGGCTGAGCCTGTCTGCCAGAGTGTTAACATGCCTGGCATGTGGACCACCAAGAGTGTCAGACCACGATAAAATGCCCAGTACCACACTCTCATGGCCTCCCTACAAACGGGGTATGAATGAGTCCCCCCCCACCACATGTTGATGTATTGCACCAAACTGAGATAGTCTGACTGCATCAGCAGCTGACCTGGGGCAACATGTTCCTGAAAGGCCTGCATGACGTACAGCACCACCCTCATATCCAGGACACTGATATGCAGAGAGGCTTCCAACTGGGACTAAGAGCCCTGGGTCTGAAAGGGACCTAGGTGCGCTCCCCATCCCAGACTGGATGCATCTGTGGTGAGGATCTGTTGTGGGGAGGAGATCTAAAAAGGGACGCCTTGAAGTAGATTCTAGGGGTGCATCCATCATCGCAGTACCTTGTGTACTGGGGAAGAGACCAGGACTGGAAGATCTAACTCGTCAGTATGCTGGTCCCACTGTACCTAGAGGATCCACTGGAGAATGCGCATGTGAAGCCTGGCCAGTGGAACAGTGGGTTCGGCAACCGCCATCAAACCCAGCAGTCTCAGGTATACCCTGGCAGAAATATAGTGGCTCTGGGTGACCTCTGGAGCTTAGGCTATAAGGCACTCTGCCCTGTTCTGGGGCAGGAAGGCCTTCCCCTGCGCCGAGTCCAGGACCGTACTATATACTACAGCCTTTGGGATGGTACCAGAACCAGCTTGGGCAGACTGACAGTGATGCCAAAGGAGTGAAACAACTGGAGAGTTCTCTCCAGTGTCAGAAGAAGCTGTTCTCTGGATGGGGGCTTTAGAAGTCAATCACTCAGATAAGGGAAAACTTACAGTCTCTCCCTTCTGAGAGCTACTGCTACTGCTGCTAAGCACTTGGTAAAGACCCGCGACACAGAGGACACTTCGAACTGCTAATGCTCGCCCTGAAATTTAAAGCAGAGAAACCTCCTGTGATAAGGAAAGACCAATATGTGCAGGTAAGCATCCTGCATGTCCAGTGAACAAAGCCAGTCTCCCTTCTTGAGGAGGGGCAGCAGGCTTGGCAAAGTTACCATCCAGACCTTTTTGTACTGGACATACAGAATGAGGTCCTTTAGATCCAGAATAGACCTCAAATCTTTGGTCTTTCTGGGGACAAGGAAAAACCTAGACTAAAACCCTTTGTTCCTCTGGCGCCTGGGTACTGGTTCTATGGCCTGCTTACATAGAACAGATTGTACCTCCTCCCGGAGAACAGACAAGTGAGCCAGGGGGTAACTTGAGGGCAAGGGAGGGGTTTCCAGAGGTTGCTCTATAAGCTCAAGGGTGTGACCCCTCTCTATGATCTGCAAAATCCAGGCACTGGAAGTTATGATTCTCCATTGGTTTAGATGGAGGGAGAACCAACGACCTCCGACCACCACCTCTTGGTTGGAGACCAGAAGAGGGGGTCTGGCAAGGAGTCAAGTAGTGGCGGATCCAGTCGTGAGGGCTGGTCCCTCATTTCTGAGATGCTTGGCCGCAACTCCAGTGGTGGAGGGAGCGGGTGCTTCCTTTGAGTGCAAGAGGCTGCACCTGGTCTATTGGTAGCTTTGCAAAAGGGAGGGGCACTGTCTACCTCTCAGCTGAGTATGGTAGAGAGAGTGGATAGACTTAAGTGCCCTGCCTGAGGCTTGCTGATCATTGATGATGTCCTGCACGACAGGGCCGAACGGCTTAGTGCCATTAAAAGAGGCATCAAGAGCTGGTCTGTCAGCGCAGTGGTTGGATTTCCATCTGCAACGCCGGGGACCTGGGTTCGGGAATGGACCCAGGTCACTGGAGGGTCGGCCGGGGGAGAAGGATGGAGCGTTCCAGGGGTGGCTCGCCTTCTCCAGGGGGAGGGCAGGGATGCTGCCCGGCGCCTGCTGGCCCCTGGCGGAGGCCAGGAGCATAGCAGGACGTCAGGGTCTGGATGACTGGGGGAATGGCGGATGTCGGCAGACTCCTTGACATCTGTGGCACGCCACTCCCCGTGGAGAAAACCAGGAAACTGCTCTCTGGTAGGCCGGATGACGGTCCCCGGATCCCGCTGCTGCCAGTCCTCGACAACCGACCCTAACTCAGTGGCACCCACGCCACTTGAAGAGTGCGCTGGCCACTCCCACCGGTGCCTTCCTTCTTGGAGGAAGGGGACCCGTCTGGCGAAGGGACACACCAGGTAACCTGGGGGGTCACAATGTGAGTTAAGGGACCAGTGTCGGGGGAGCACGAGCAGACGGAGGACCTAGGGAGACCCGAAGGAGTGGTTGGCCAGGGAGGGAGGAAGGTGTAAAAAAAAAAAAAAAGGGGGTGGCATTAAGCTCCTTCTGTTGAACATCAGCAGCAAAAACTGATACCTCAGCCAGGCGTGCCTACGTAGGCATATGCCCGTGGCAGCAGCCCTGGCAACAGTGTCAGCCATTTTGCAGAGGGATCTGAGGAGATGCTTGTTAACATCCTCAGCTGCCTGAAGGCACTGAAGCAGCTCTTGCTTTTGTGTGCCATCTGGGAGGGCTTGGGCAGCAGCCTTGCCCTTCTTCCAATTAACATTTGGGTACTTTACCATGTGAGGCAGGTAGTGTGCAATCCTCAAACCCAGTGTGGAGGCATCATATACCCTCTTACCCCAGAGGTCAATTCTGCGAGACTTTTTGTCCCTCGGGAGGGAACTAAGGTGCTTAGGCACCTTAGACCTGTTGTGGGCTGCTTTAATGACCACTGACTCTGTATCGGGCTGGGCAGCATAGCAGAGGAACCCCTTTTTCATTTCATTTAATTTTTATTTGTCTATTTCGTCAGGATAAGACATTAGGCGAGCCTGTTTACAATGCCGTCCTGTCACAAAAGTTTCAACATATGTCAAACATACATGTGCAAAATTGCGAAAACCAGAAAGTCATCTCTCAGCAGGAACATACTGTACATACAAAACAGATTACATATAATACAATAATAATTAAACTATCATACAGTACATTCATCTAAAACATTTACATCAGAACGCATAACACTCCATTAGAGCAGTTTTAAATGCTGTTAAAGTTGACAAACTTTGGACCCTTGGTGGGAGAGAGTTCCAAGCAATAGAGGCAATATAAACAAATCTTGCTTTGCCATTTTTAGTTTTTACGTGGGACTTTTAAACCCCTTCCTTTTACATTATGTAAGGTGAATTGTGAATTTTCTGATACCAGTTTTTCAGTTAAGTAAGTAGGGACAGACGCATGAAGGCATTTATAAATAAATCTGCACAGAATTCTACTCCTAATTTCTAAAGTGATTCATCGCAGTTGAGAAAGTAGGTCACAGTGGTGAAACTGATAATATGGACGCTTAACTTCTAGTATAGATTGAGCCAATTTATATTGCAACCTATCTAATTTAAGAAGATTATGCTTAGTAGTATTCACGTATACATACTTACATAATCTATTAATGGGAGAATTACAGAATGAACTCATTTCCTTCTGGTATCTACGGACATACTATCTTTATGCCTTCTCAGGACTCCTAATTTCTGGGAAACCTTAGTGCATAGCTGGTTGATGTGAAAATCATATTTTAATTGGGAGTCAATGTAGACCCCAGGTACTTATATGTTTCCACCTGGGGCAAGGGGTTACCATTTACTGTTTTTATTGTGATGTTTGCAGTCTCTTTATCACACCCTTTTGATGTTTTCCTAGCACTGAACTTCATTATGTTGTTTTTTTTTTTGTATTCATAATTAATTTATTTTGTCTGAACCATGACTCTAACACGAAACCGTTTTGTTGCAGGGCTTTCTGTACTTCTATATAATCTTTACCTGGGCACAGTAATGCAGTATCCTCTGCATACAACTTGATGATACTATTACTGTCTGTACAGACCCTTGGCAACCCATCAATAAAAGAAATGAATAGGAGAGGCCCCAGGATCGAGCCCTGAGGGACTCCCCTACTCACCTCTTGTGCGCCAGACAACATCCCGTGTACACTGACTATTTGATTTCGGCCCTGCAAATAAGATTTAAACTAATCTAAGGGCTTGTCAGCAACCCCTTTACCCATCAAAACGTTTAGAAGAATTGCGTAATCGACAGTGTCAAATGCCTTAGAAAGATCCACGAATGTCGTCCCCACGCACAGCTTGTTGTCGAGTGCACGGGAGATACGCCCGTGAAATCCAACAAGGCTATACTCGTAGAGTGTAAAGGTCTAAAACTTGACTGCTGGGGAGCCAACAGATTGTTACTACTCAAGAATGTTTACAATTGCTTATGCACCTTTCTTTCAAATATCTTAGAAATTATAGATAACAAGACTATAGGCCTATAATTATCGGCCAGTTGGGAGTCACCACCTTAAAAATGGGGATATTTTTCACAGCTTTCCACTCATCTGGGAACTGACCCAGACATAAACTTTTATTGAACACATTTGTTAATGTTTTGGCTAATACTTCAGTTCCGGCTCTCAGCAATGAGGCCTCCAGACCATCAAGACTCCCAGATTTAGTCACATCCAGTTTCTTAGGTGGTTTCTTATATCCCTAGCTTTTAGAGTCTCAAATCTGAACCTAGAATGTGCTTTTACCTCTGTGTTCTCAGTACTGCCTGACAACTTAGCGGTGTTTGTTTATATTCCCAGCTCCATCCAGTGTGGAAGGAGGCTGTTCGTGCAGTAATGAAGGCAAACTGGTAAAGAAATTGTTCAAAGTCTCCGCCATCTTTTTAGAATCTGTAACAACCTCCTCCTGGATTTTCATAGAGGACGGAAGTTTGTTGTCAACAGGAGTTTTTAATTGCCTTACAACTTTCCAGAATTCTTTTGTGTTGGATGCTGCTTCGAATTTAGTCTTACAATATTTCCCATTTTCCTCTCTAATTAGTTTCTGACATATTCCTATGAATTCTATACGTTATACTTGGGTTGAAGAGATGTACAGAAGGTTTTAACCCACATTAGTACATCTCCAGCATGCTTGTCCCAATCGTTATCCAAATTACATTTTTTTGCAAGTTTCCATAACCTTTTTCTAACCCTTAATAATTTTCTAACCCTTAATAATTTTAATATTTTCCCATTAATCCATGGTAAGCTGTTTTTCCTTTTCTTAGTTTGTAATCTAGGTGCATGTTTAGAACTACAAAAAGAACCCCAAAGCAATGCAGGTTTGTCACACACCTGCAAGAACTCACTAGTGAAAAATTCTACTACATCATCTAACTCTGGAATAAGGGCCATCCCATACCATTTAACCTGCTCTAAATCTTTCATAAATACAGTCTTGTTAAACTTTTTATATGATCTATGATATGATAAAGGTACTTCACTCTGTGGGGGGCTGATTTAAATTAACTTTGCACTCTATCAAACAGTGATCTCCCAAAAGGGGAGCACTGACCTGATTTGCAACCTCTGACAATCCTTCTGAAACAAATATTAGGTCACTAATAGATCTAGTGTCACCTTTATTACTATAACGCGTAGGTTCATGAATTATTTGGGTGACATCCAATTGGTCCATTGATTCTTTAAATCTTGTCCACCTGGGGCCGTTCCAATGAGCACTGAAGTCACCCAAAGAAATAAAATGTTCCAGGTTAAGATTGTTACTCAAGAAAGTAGCCAAATCAGGGACATTAATATTCGACTTCCAGAGCCCCTACCTATGGCCTGGAGATTTCTAGAAGATAATATTAGGAGTAACCTATGGGCACACCAGGTGGGTCACTTTTACAAGATTTTAAGGGAAGGGCTGGGTGACTCCTCGATTTCTATTATGGACAGCTGGAACAAAGACCTAGATCTGGAAATACAACAACAGGAGTGGGCTTAGTTCCTCTATATCTGCATATAAAATTACTCACGCCACTAGATGGCGGGAATTTGCCTGGAAGTGTAGAAGCAGGTATTTTCTCTCTCCGGCTTTATTAACTAAATACCTTCCAATCTCGTATGAGGTTTGCTGGAGGAACTGCTCCTGTAAATAGGCAGACCTGGCCCATATCTTCTGGTCCTGTCCTTTGTTGACGCCCTTTTGGTGTTCTATTCAAAAAGAAATTTCTGAGTGTATGGGCGAGTTAATTGATATCACGGCTGAAACGGTAATACTCTATATATCCCAGACAAAGCCCCTGGCGACACCAAATTCTTTTACCTATACTTATTCTAGCAGCCAAGAAGGCCATTACTAGGCAATGGCACTCTCCGGTTGTCCCAGCTGTGCATGAATGGAGGGGTCTAGTCGCATACATCTATTATATGGAATCATTGACAGCAGAAATCCATAACAAACAAAAACAATTTGAACAACAATTGAGATTGTGGGTATTATATTATTCTAGACATGATCAGGATTTCGTTCCCTGACTATACACACTGAGACAGACATCAGGGAAGGGGCGGACTTAGAGAGTGAAAGGAAAGGCACAGTTTTGTTTGTATGAGATGAGTGTAGATCACACATAATGAGACTGTCTCTACCTAGGGGAATGATCTTAATGCTAAGAATTTGGGTAGCACTAACCCTTCTAAACAATAGGTGGAGACTTTGGGTTATAAATTCAACAATGTGATAAATTTCAAGATATTTTGTTTTTCCTCCTAATATTTGTCTTATATATGAATCATCACAAGTGGGTTTTTATATTGATGAGTGAAAATGTCATGCCTAAAGTCATCAAAAATGGATGAGTTTGTCACTTTCTTTTAATAAAAAGATAATAAAAAAAAAAAAGAAAGTAGCCAAATCAACAAACGCATATTTGTGGGGGTGAGTAAACTGTTAGTATTGATAAATTTAAATTTAATCTATTAAAATCAACTATCAGTCCCTCTATGACTCTAACGCTAAATCGTGTCACTTTACTTCATTGACCCATGGATTTATGTAAATACATTAGGACTCCACCACCTTTTCTGTTTCTATCATTTCTTACTACAGTGTAGTCCTGAATCATAATTTCCTTGTTGTCTGTACTAGTTTCCAACCAAGTTTCCGAAATTCCCAAAGCAGCTGGTTTATTAATGTGATACCATAACCTTAACTCATCTGTCTGTGGTAGTAAACTTCTAGCATTAGTGTGAGCAAATCCAAGGTCCCTTTCCTTCACTGGTCCTGGATTCCTTTCCACGTCTCCAGCCAAGAGCAATACATAAAAACAGAATCCAAATGAATTCTCTGTGACTCTGGGCCAAATTCCATATCTTATTTTAACTATTTTATAGTCAATTAAAATAGCATTTTTTTTATTTTTATAAGCAGTTACCCTTAGATCAGTTTTTGATACCTGAAGTATTGTCATTAAGCTACCTCTCTATCTGGATTACTGTGAGAGTTTCTGTTTTTTTTTTTTATTAATGTCATTACTAGCGCCCTGTAGAGCCAAATAAATAAATAACTAACAAGCACCCTATAATAACAGTAACTTTATCCTGAAATCTTATTCAGAGGAATAAATATCTTAATTTAACACAAATAAAAAGCCCAATATTAGGCCCTGAGGAGCATGGTAAAGTTTGTCCATTCTGAGGGGCCATAGCTGGCACCATGTCTGATGTATGCCAAGCTGCTGTGGCTGCATTCTTCAAGGCATGCAAAATTGGAGGAATGATTTTTGAGGGAGATTCTGGGATCTCCAGGAAGTCCACCAGCTCTTTCCTGGTGGCATCCTCTTCCTCAGTGTGGAAGCCCTTGGCTGAGAACAGCTGCTTCATCACATTAAAACATGTGGGGTCCTCAGGAGGAGACCTGGGAGTATGCTAACCAAGTCCTCGCTGACAGAGGAAGCTGTGGATCTGTCAGAGACCAGAATCTCTTCCTCCTCATCATCAAGAAGAATGAGGTCTGAATGGTACTCCTCTTTGACAGCGACCTTTTCCAGGTCTTTTCTAGGTCCAGTGTCGGACGTGCTGACAACAGCTCGTGGGGAGCTTCCTGCGTCCGATAAGTAGGCATCAACGAAGTGGGTCTATACGCGCCCAGCTGTTGAACAGTCATCTAAGAGAATTCTGTCAATATTTCATTCAGGTCAACGACAATCATTGGCGGGGGGTACATCAATGGCACAGGTATCGAAGACCAGCCTGCTGGGCCTTATGAACCCAAAGAGCCCACACCCTGGATGAAGAAGGGTCAGGCCTCAATGGGAGGGCAATCGAGGACGAGCCTGTCGACAATGAAAGAGAGGTTGACAGCCAACTGCCCTGTGAGTACGGTGGGGCTCTGTTGGTAGGGGTCTGGTGGGTACAGAGACTTGGACAGCAGTTTTGTGCATCAATGCAGCTGCAGCTGACAAGGATCCCCCAAAAGAGAAGAGGCTGTCGGGGAATGAGATCGCCGCCGGGGGAGCGGTCGCAATCTCGTTTTCTTTTTATTACTTTTTCCAGAGGATTTGTCTCAGGCCTAGGAGACCTGGGAGCTCAACAACCCCGTTGGCAACTGAGAGGCTAGGACCCCAGAGGACCCCTGCCCAGAACTGGCTACCTGTTGCTCCATCAAGACATTTTTAAGAACCTTTCTGCATCACCTGAGGGTTGTTTGGTTAAACTTCTGGCAGAGTTCACAGTCAGAAACTTTGTGGTCAGGCCCAAGATATCAGACACAGAGAGAATGTTCGTCTGTGGATGCAATCTTCTTTCTGCAGCGGCAGCAACAGAAGAAAGAAGTCGAAGGATTAACTCTCGACATAAACAAGATGGAGGAGTCTCTTTAATAAAAGAGATTCTGAAAAATAACAGAAGAAAAGCTGAAGGCAGAAAAAGGCATGAATACTGCGTTGGAGCTTCCGCAGAGATCCATGTAAGTAAGTCAACAATGGGACAGAACAAAGGAGGGAGCGGGGCTGCTCATGCCTTTATAGGATTGGTGACGTCGACGGATGTCAACAGCGTGGGCGGCCCCAGTTGTACTGTTGAAAATCTTCTGTGTGGATCCTACTTCACTGACAGTGAAGTTCCTATGGTGTAACCTGATGACTGAGATACTCCTGAAGAAGATCTGCCAATGTCCAAGGTCGTCTGTAGCTGGTGTTTGCCCAGCGCTTGTCCCTGGTCTTGGACTATTTCTACCACAAGCTGCTTGTCAGCAGGCAGGTACAGGATGGCAATATCCAGCACTTCCATCAGGCAGTGATCAAAATGGGCCATCATCAGCGCATAACTTGGCTGATGTAGACCAAGGCAGGACGCAGCGTTATATCTTTTTTTTGCTGCATGGTCAAGCTTCTTAGACTCCTTGTCTGGGGGCTTGTCCATGTCCTCAGTGTTACCGGACTTCCGAAACATGGAATCTGCAACCAAACCCTCAGCCGAGAGATGGTCCAAAAATCTGAACTATGAGCTGTTAGGGACCACATATTTGCAGGCCATATTGGCTAAGGGTGCTGGGCAGGAAGCTGGGTGCTGCCAAAGCTCCAGTGCTGGCCCTACAATGGCTTCTGCCACAGGAAAGGCAATCCCTGGGGATTTTTCCCTATCTAGGATGTCAGTGAAATGGCACTTGGCCCTTTTCTGCACTTTATCCAAGGGAGTTTCTACGGACTCCGACATATGCCAGAGAAGAGCTCTGAACAGCACCAGCCCATGGTCAGTGGTCAGTTCCTCAACTGATTCATAGTTAAATATATGAGTCTTTGAGTACTGCATGGAGGACCCACTGGAGTTATCTGAGGACTCGTCGAAGATGGCCCTCGACCACTTGCCACCAAGAACCACCCTGGAGTCATCCGAGTGGGAGATTTATGCAGTCATCCGGCCTGGCAAGCTGGTAGTTTGACAGAAGTCCATAGAAGAAGCTCCCCACAAGGGCTGCCATGGTGGCGGTTCCACCAGCAAAGGAGGCCAGACACGTGTCGGCAACAGTTGTTTCGGCAAGACAAGCATGGGCTTGACTGGTGACAAGCAATCCACAGTAGGGGTCGGGGGCAGAGCCCTACCCCGCCCTGCCAAAGCCCACTGCTGTCAGAGGAGCTCCTCACAGCATTGCCATAGGTGCCAATGGAGCCTCTCTTTATCCGAAAATGAAGAGGAAGAGGAGCATCGATGGTGACACCTCCTGGTTGAGTGGGATCAAGAGTACAAGAATCCCTCGACCTCAACCCAGATCTAGACCTAGACCTTAACTGTCGACCCGGAGGTTGATGTCAAGGAGCAACAGCAGGAGGTGCAGTGTACACCACCTGCACCAGTTATGACTGCTCGACCCCAGAGGGAGGCTGTTCCTGGATCCTGAGTGAGGCTCATGAGGACTGGGGTCCTAGAGATCGAGTCATCCTCGCCCCCTTCCAACAACAGTTCAACAGGGTCAAGAAAAATCTTGACCACCTGTTCGACCTGTGCCAAGGCCGACAAGCCCAACAGGGTCACTGTTGAGCTAGCGGCCCATCTCTGAACCGAGGTGGGCTTGGCCGAAGCCGAGCATTCAAGAGGCCTCGAGTGGTTGGGGGAGACATAGGTGCGGGAAGAGTGTGCCCTTTTCCCAGTCCCAGGACTGACAGTGGGATTTCTTAGACTGCTTTCCATGCGGAGAAGAGCTCTCCCTGAGGGTCTGGCGGGCCCAGTACATTTTACATAATTTACCCATGGAGGGCACTCTGGCACTGGTCCCAAGTAGGAGCAATGCCAAGACTGAAGAGGTACCCGCCACAGCCTTGGTCACTGCCTCCTCCATTGCTGCTAGTTGGGCTGCAGACCCTGCTGCCACAGGGGCTGCCATGTGAGCTGCCTTGGTCTTCACTTTGGGGTCCCGATCAGCCAGCTGGAAGAGAAGAAGGTGAGCCTGGCTGCCCTCCATGGACGAGGGTAACATCGCTTGGCATAGGCTGCAAGCAGAGATGTTGTGTGATGCTCCCAGGCAGCAGATACACGACACATGTGGATCTGTCCACATTGTCTGGTTGCACTGGACACATCGCTTAAAGCCTGAAACCAGCTTGGAGTCCTTGCGTTCCATGGATATCAACAACAAAGTGCAGAACCAAAAAATGTTCACAACAGAAGTCACTTTACTGGACATTTTACCAAGTTTTCCAATTGCGCACTTAGAGAGGCCTACACCGCACAGAGCTGCAAAGGTGGAGATCTGACTCTTCCAGCAGAAAGGAAGATCTGACATCACAGGGTGGAGCTGAGGGATATATCATTTGGATGGTGGGAGGAGTTTTGGAAGAACTGCCAGAAATGTGGATAAGTGAACCATATCCATGTCCCTAGAAAGAAATCTTCTGCTATGAAATCATCCTTTCCAAGTTTAGGCAATATTTTTAATAGATTGTTAAACTTGCCATGCTCACTTAAGTTAGTCTGTCACTCTCCAGTCACATAGCCCATCCTGATCATAACTGAATAGGTTCTGGTTGAATATAAATTCAGTCAGGAGGTTTCAGTCACCACTAATTAAACAATGCTGCAACTGTCAGAAAATCTAACTTAATTTGCTGCTTACCACATTGGCACTCCCAGTCTGTGACCCAAGCTCCCAACAATGTGCCGGGCTGGTAAGAGGAAGAAAGTGTCCCAACAAACACTTTTCTTTTCCGAGTGTGGTGGGTGACAGTCTGCTGATGTCCTGATCCTTAGTGGTCCAGAGAATGAGTATTGGCAGAAGTGCTGTGAGCATTCAGAAGCCTGTAGACGGGTGGGGATTTGGGACACTGCCTGCAGGAGATAAGGAGGAGCAACAAAATAGGACCAGTGTGCCTTGAGTAAATGACACAGCCATGTCTCCTACCTCTGCTAGGGTTGCTCTGTATCTCTTGAGAGGGGTGATACAACATCTGCCTCAAAAGATCTTGAATGTCAGTTTGCAGGACTGGTCAAGTCAAGCCCCACTGCAGAAGGATAAGTCCAAGGATGATTCAAAGGAGAGTTTTTTTTTTTGCTAACTTTTTTCTTCTCTGTACTAGCAGGGATGTTCATAGGAGTCACAGGATACGAGTTGTTACAGGTCAGTAAGTATTAGCTTTTTATGACCTGTTTCTCCAGATTATGTTACTCCCATGGTCATCTGGTTTATCAGTTTCGTCGAAGGATTTCTTAAATTGACTAATACTGGTAACTAGTTACTACTCTGCTTGGCAGGCCATTCCATTATGATACAACCCTTTAATGAACCCCCCCCAAAAGTTCTTACATAGTTTTCTCGCCTAAGTGATATATCATGTCCCCTTAATATTCTATTTTCCTCCTTGGCCTCCAAACCCACGTATGCTCACAAGTTGCTACTTCCAAATGCTCTATCTCATTACCTCCTGCGCGGCCATTTTGTGTCAGGTAAACAATGGATAGTTCGGACTTCATATGGAGTTACTGGAGGTAATCAGCTATAAACACTTGTCACCTCTTAATCTCCTGCATTGTAATGAGTACATTCCGAGCTCTCTAAGTCTATCCTCATAAGTTAAATGTTTTATATCTGATGCCAGTAGCTCTTCTCTGTACACTCTCCAATTTCTTCATTTCTCCCTTACTGCGTAGCACCCAGAACTGAACACAATACCCCAAGTGGGGCCTGACCAATGCTACATAAAGAGCATCAGCACCTCCCTGTCCCTGCTCCTAATAGTTTTCTTGATACATGTACTGTAATTAGTTTGCTTCCCTTGTTGGCTACGTATGATCAGTGTTTATCACAGGTAAGCTCATTTGTCACCATGAACCCCAAATCATTCTCAATTTCAGTAGAAACTATTTCATTTCCATTTATGAAATATTTGGCCATCACATTTTTCTTTCCCAAGTGCATGATTTTGCACTTTACAATACTGAAATTAAGTTTTTTTTGTATTTGCCCAAGCAGCTAAGGTACTGATATCTTCCTGGAATCTAACATCTTCTTATTTTGTTACTGTTGATCCCAGTTTTATGTCTTCAGCAATCTTACTCAGCCAAGAGTAGCCTGTACATTTGATGGACAAAACAAAGATGTTAAATAAAACTGGGCCCAAGACGGACCCCTGAGGTACCCCACTGGTCACTCCTACCCACCTAGACTAACACCACCCCCTTATACAGACCCTGTTTTCTCTGCCCTCGTCAAAGCCCTATTCATCTATTAAATTGTTATTTATTCCTATTTCCCTTAGTGTTTTAATCAGTTCTCTATGTGACATGGTGTCAAGCGCCTTGGAAAAGTCTACATACAGCACATCCACTGGTATATCGAGTTCTAAGGCCAAACTAACTGGCTCAAAAAAGCATAACAGGTTAGTTAAACAAGATTTGCCCATTCTGAATCCATGCTGCAGAGGATCGTTCAGGCCATTTGTGTCCAGGAAGTATTTCAATTCATCCTTTATTATTGGTTCAAGTATTTTACCAACTATACAGGTCAGGCTAATAATATGTCTATGGTTTTTATAGTCCAACCTATCCCCTTTCTTGAAAACAGGCACCACAGGGCCACCATCCCGTCCTTGTCCATTTTTTTATACATTATTTTTATTAGTTGTGCAACCAATACACATTCAAGTGCATTTCATATGATCGACAGTCCAAAAAGAGACATTACCACAAGGACATCAGTCCATTAATCGCAGGATAAGGTATTGCAGCCATCATATTAGTGATACAGCATCGAGGGAAAGTCCCAACAATTATTCATGTAAATAGAGCTAAAGTTAAATTGTTTAGTGAGGTGGAGCCCATGAGTAGCATGGCTGTATCCTAAAATATATGACCAATTTAATCTCCCTCAAAGAACTACCCCCCCCCCGGGGAACGTTTTGCTATGCTAGTCTACTAAATATTTGCATTTTCTTTAATTTTGTAACACACTCTGTGCTATACTACAAAAAGTCCAGAAAACAAACTTTAAACCACTGACATCATAGCTCTATGAAGGAAAGCAGTACAGTCTCTGTTCAATGTAAAAGAAATAACAAGCTGAATAATTGAACTGATAGCCTCCAAAATGGGAGGTCTAACCAGGAGAGTACACAGTACCTTCAAATGTTATGATCGCGGACTCCAACACGCACGATATATATATAAAAAAAATATATTTTATACCCACTGAAACAGCCTTTTTTTTAAAGTCCAGAGAGGGAAAAACAGTGCAAGCCCTCAGGTAGGCAAGCCGAACCCATCGTCGACTTCATCTTTGTCCTCCACATTTCTTTGCCGTAGTTCCTCCTGTACTTTCTTAGCCCAACGACCTACATCCACAGGATCCGCAAAGGCCCAGCCCCTTCCCTGATATACAATACACAGCCTGGTAGGGAAGATGATGGAGTGTAGTATGTTGGCCTCTTTCAATACGACGGTCCCATCAAATTCCTTCCTTCTCTGCCTCATCGCATAACTGATGTCCGGAAAGATGAGGACAGTGTGCCAATCTTGAATAATCGGGCTGCATTTCTTTGCCAACGTTAGAATATGGTCTCATTCCCCCATTCCTGCCGTAACTACAAGTAGAGTGCAAGGATTGTGTGCGGCCTCCATATGACTGAGTGGCGTGATGCGGTATACTTTCTGGATGTGGAAACGATCTGAGTCCTCTTCTGCTGGAGTTTTTCGGCAAATTAGTTTTTAATAAACAAAACTGGATGGTCACCTTCAATTTCCTCGGGAAGACCCAAGATCCTGATATTAGCTGCCCGTACCTGGTTTTCCAGGGTTTCTAGTCGTGCCCTGAAATATTCTTCTTTCAGCATCATGGCAGCCATGTTGGTCACTGCATCAGCCTGTTTTTTAACATCAATCATTTCCATTTTGATGGTGTCTACTGTTGATTCCAGTACAACTACTCTGGTGTTGAAGCCATCCATTTTTTGACTCGGGTCAGAGACCAAAGAGATCTGGCATTGCATTTTAGTCCCTAGAGATCATAGGGTTTCGGTCTCGGTACTTAGGCCAGAATCTGTTTCAGCTATTGGCGCAAGGCGGGCCGATAGACCCGCGACTGCTTGCTTTCCCTTTTCTGAGTCATTTTGTCCCTGATCTTGGTGAGGATTTCCCATTTTGTTCTTCATACTATGCTTTTCCCAGATATGTACTTAGATCTTATGTTAGATTTTATCACTTTCCAAGATTGCAATGTGCAGAGCTGATGTAGAGTGCGTCTGGTCTGCTCGGGCTCCACAACGCCCCCCCATCCACGTCCATTTTACTCTCATCCAACGATTTCTGAAATACTGTTGCTAAGAGCTCAGAAATATCTCTCTAGCCATTTCTTCAAGTAGTCTCGGATGTAATCTGGGCCAGGGGATTTTGTTGGGTCCAATCTGAGTAACATGGTCTTGACATGATGACATGATGTACCCCGTTTCAGCTTCCTGGACCAGCCACCTGGCAATCCACTCTGAAGCTGTCTAGACTAGGAGGCTTACAGCTTCTCCCCTGCTGCAGGGCACCGTGAAGGAAGAGACCAAGATCTACCTGGGGCCCCAGCTGAGACTTTCACCTACGGTGTCTTTCAGATGGTGGCCAGGAGTTTCATGCTGCAACTGTCCTAAGGACTTTTCTTGCTTGTGTGTTGCCCTGAGAGGATAGGACATACAATGACGTCCTGGTGACAACACATGTGCTCCCACAACTGACACACTGACATCCAGCTATCCTCCTAGCCCCTTCTCTTGCGATCTCTGGCTCACTGACCCGCAGCTGCTAGGGGTCGGACTATCACCTAGCGCTGCAACCCACCGACCCCTGAGGAAGAGAGCTGTCTGCCGGATGCTTGATCCTCCTCTCCCCAGCTGACCCTCCAATGCTCCGAGCTCATTCCCGAACCAGAGTCATTAGCATCGCAAGCAGTAGTGCTACAGCTTGTGTCAGTGGGCCAACCCTTTGAAGGAGAGTTACAGTGGGCCTCCACGGCAGCGGGGGGAGTTGAAAGATGGGAAGTGAACTTGCGGTTGGTTCAAAGACAGCTTAGACACCCTCAAGGAAAGAAGGATAAAGATAACAGGGTACAAATTCTCAGTTTGACGGGGAAAAAAGTCTAAAAAAAAAATAATAGTGTGTACACAAAAAACTGGTTATCAGTTTTTGGTGCTACTGCATACAGTTTAAAAAAAACAATTTAAAACACATGATTACTTCTCCAAGAAAATGACTGAAGTTTCTGAATAATGGGGTCCACCCACAAAATTAAAACAGTCAGTCAGTCAGGACATAGGGCTCTGCTGCGGATGCCCAACTTTGCCATTCACTAAAACAAACAGGCACCAAAGGGAAAATAATTTTTATCACGCACGCTGGCCATTGTGGCACCGCATTCTAGAACAACCTGGAAATGCTGTCACTTTGGCTCCTGCAACAAAACATTCCTCTGCACCTAGTGAAACATACAAGGCATGCACTCGGAGTTGAAGGCCTTTTAAGGACCCCATTTCGGTCACCCAAGTTTCCACTGCATCAAGATGAGAATTAGCTGTTTTATGGTGCGGTATGAAAAAATTATTTACCATAGTAATGTTGTTTCTTCTAATGGAGTCTTGCTGTAGTCTGACTTCATGCAGTTAGCCACAGCACTTGAACTGCCCCGGAGAGTAAGGAGTTAAACTCTATGCAGGAGCATAGAACATTGAGCTCGAGCTTGGTTTTCAAACCTCTGTGGTACTTCCCAGTGTAACCGTCAGATTCTTACAAGCAACTAACTATCTGAGTCTAATATCTAATATATATAAAATATAAGTGTGTGTGGAATTTGTTTTGGTATAAGCCAAAAGGCAACGATTTGGGCCCAGAAGACTCAAGTCGAGAACCCAAGAAGAAGAAGGTAGTGACAACACCAAACAGATTCATAACACAAACAGAACTAACAATAACCCACCCAAGATGGAGGGGTGAAGGTACACCCCTGAGGTGCAACACTGTACCTGCCAGCCCACTTCCCAAAAACTAGGTTCTGAGAGGGGAGGCAGGGGGAGGTCAGAATACAGCAAGACTCCATTAGAAGAAACAACATTACTATGGTGAGTAATTTTTTCTTCAAACAACATAAGTCTTGCTGTATTCTGACTTAATGCAGAATACCAAGCAGTTCCCTATGGAGGAGGAAATGCAGAACCTACTTTGGGAACAGGCTCTGCAGTACTGCTGTGCCAAACCTAGCATCACTCCTAGCCTGGATGTCCAGGGAGTAATGCTTGGTGAATGTATGTACTGTTTTCCAGGTGGCTGCTTTGCAGATCTCTAACAAGGGTATATCTCTGGCCGAAGCCAAAGTAGCAGCTGTACACCTAGTGGAGTGAGCCCTCAGGCCTGAAGGAGGTGTTTTCCCCAATTTGTCATAGCAGAATTGTATACAAGAAACAATCCACCTGGCAATGGTTCTTTTCATGGCAGGCTTACCTTTCCCCACCTCGCCATAGGTGAGAAACAACTGAAGACAGTCATTCCTGTGAGCCTTAGTGTGCTCTATGTAATAGCTAAGAGCTCTTTTAACATCTAAGCTGTGTAGCCTTCTTTCACCTGAAGAGGAGTGGTCAGTGAAAAACACATGAAGAGACACAGACTGGTTCCGATGAAAATCTGATACCACTTTGGGTAAGAACCTTCTATTGGTTCTTAGGACTACTTTATCCCTATGGAAGGATATGAAGTCAGGTTCCACTGACAAGGCCTGTAATTCACTAATCCTCCTGGCCGAAGTAATGGCTACCAGAACACAGTTTTCCAGGTCAAGTATTTTAGCTCATCCGAAGCCATGGGTTCAAAGGGGGGCTGCATGAGCTGTGCAATGCAGACATTAAGATCCCAAGCCGAGGTCAGTTCTCTAAATGGAGGGTTTGTATGAACCAGACCCTTGAAGAACTTTTTAAACACATGATGAGAGGCCAGGGAAGAGTCATTCCCTACCGAAAGGAAAGCAGAAACTGTTGCTAGGTGAACCTTTAGAGTTGCAGGCCTAAGGCCTAGGCCACTGAGGTGAACCAGATAATCTAAGGCTGTGGAGATGCCTGCAGAATCAGGGACAATGCCTTTCTGAGAACACCAAATGGTAAAACTCTTCCATTTGGAATCAAAAGTCTTTCTAGTAGATGGTTTCCCGGAAACCTTCAGGATATCCATGACTGCCTGAGAAAGATGCAGGTCTGCATATTCTAGCTCTTCAAGAGCCAGGCCATGAGATTGAGAGACTGGAGATCGAGATACCAGATCCTCCCCTGGGAAGAGGACAGAAGATTGTGTCTCTTGGGAAGGGACAGAAGATGAGACACTGTCAGGGACAGGAGCAGAGGGTACCAAGACTGCCTGACCCAGTCTGGAGCTACTAGGATCACTGTGCAAGGCTGAGTTCTGATCTTGATCAGAACTCCGAGCAGCAGAGGGAATGGAGGGAAGGCATAGAGGAACCTGCCCTTCCAATCCAAAATCAGGGCATGCTGGGGCACAGTCCCCAGGAGTGGAGGTTTGCAACAGAACAGAGGGAGTTGATGATTGTCCGGGGCTGCAAAGAGATGTATCTCTGGAGTGCCCCATCTGGAGAAGGTAATCTGCAGTATGAGGAGATTCAGGGACCATTCGTGATGTCCCTGGGATATTCTGCTCAGAGTATCTGCCAGTACATTGTCCTTCCCTGGAAGGTGAACTGCTACTAGGGAAGTCTGAAGAGAATAGGCCAGAGTTCACAGTTTCATGGCTTCCGTGCACAAGGCTGAGGACCGAGTGCCTCCTTGTTTGTTGATATACCACATTGTGGTCGTGTTGTCTGTTCTGACTTGGACCACCTTGCCCTTGACCAAGCCTGAGAAGCACTGAAGGGCCAGGAACACTACCCTGAGTTCCAGAAGGTTGATGTGAAGGAGAAACTCCTGTAGAGACCAGACCCCTTGGCTGTCAGGGCCCCCAGGTGTGTTCTCCAACCTAGGAGAGAAACATCCTTAGTCAGAACTACTGAAGGAATCTGGGGGAGAAATGGGACTCCTTGTCTGAGATTGTCCTGATCCAGCCACCACTGGAGAGCTTGGACCAGAGTCTGAGTTACTGGAATCAGTTTGGTAAGAGAATCCCTTTTCTGAGACCAGAAGGACCTTAGGTGAAACTGAATGTCCCTCATCTGGAATCTTGCTCCCTGCACCACTGCAGTGGAAGCTGCCATGTGGCCCAGAAGCTGGAGGAAGTGTCTTGCTGGGCGAGAGACCTGAGGTTAAAAAGATGAAGAAAGATCCATTATGCCCTTCACCCTTGCCAGGGGAAGGAAAGCTTTTGCTTGTACAGTGTCCAAATCTATTCCTATAAATGTGAGAAGCTGAACTGGTTCGAGGACAGACATTGGAAGATTGAGAAG
The DNA here is from genome assembly GCA_016271365.2 of Neoceratodus forsteri. NCBI lineage: Eukaryota > Metazoa > Chordata > Ceratodontiformes > Ceratodontidae > Neoceratodus > Neoceratodus forsteri. The sequence goes on from CM057456.1 coordinate 1,073,800,883, forward strand.
AAAACCCAAGGAACTGAGTAGGTCCTGGGTAGTTTGCAGAGCTGACTTGACCTGTAGAGATGACTGACCCACAATGAGCCAGTCATCCAGGTGTGGGAAGATGGTGATACCATGTCTTCTGAGGTAAGCCACCACTACTGAAAGGCACTTTGTGAACACCCTTGGAGCTTATGTCAGGCTGAATGGCATGGCTCTGAATTGGTAATGACCTGAAGGCAACACGAACCTGAGGTATTTTCTGTGGAGCACCTGATAGGGATATGGAAATGGGCATCCTTGAGGTCCAGAGATGCTAACCAATCTCCTGGCCTTAAAGAGGGAAGGATTATTCCCAGAGTTACCATTTTGAATTTGGGCTTTGAAATGTGCTTGTTCAAATACCTTAGGTCTAGGATGGGTCACCACTCCCCTGTTTTTTGGGGGGGTAAGGAACTACCTGGAGTACAGTCCTTTTCCCTTGTGCTGAGTAGGAACCTTCTCTATAGCTCTGAGAGCTAGAAGAGAGGGAAACCTCTGCCTCTAGGGCCAGGGTTTCTGAGATTGATGCAGGTGGAAAAGACTTGGCCCTCTTTTTTGGAAACTTTTTGAAGCTGAGGGCCAGTCCCTGGCTTACTACTTCCAGGACCCACTTGTCTGAGGTCACAGATTTCCAGGCCTGGAAGTAGTAAGCCAGCCTGCCTCCTACTGGAATTGGGGAGTCGATACGGGCTGACACATCAGGGTGTCTGCTTGGCAGTAGCCTTAGATTGGGAGGAGGAGGAGGGAGCAACTCTGCTCATCCCCCTCCTGCCGCTCCCTCTGAAGAACCCCCCTCTGTGGGAAGGTAGAGGAGGCCTGGGCTTGGTAAAAAGGCCTGTGAAAAGGCCTGCCCCTGCCCCTAGATTACTACTTTTGTGGAGTGGCTTGCCTTTCCTTGGTCTGTGCACTCCTGTACGTGGTCCTGTATTCATCAGTTTCCTTCATGTAAGCCTTTGTTTGCTTCCCAAACAGAGAGTTACCCACTACAGGAAAATCCATAGCCTTAGTCTGGGTATCCTGTGAAAGGCTAGTACATCTGAGTCAAGCATGTCTCCTGAGAGACACAGATGCAGCCATGACTCTAGATGCCACATCACTGGAGTCCACAGCAGCATGAAACTGCATTTTCGATGCCTCAATTCCATCAGCGGCCACCTCCTCCAGCTCTTTGGCTAACTGGGGGGAGGCCTGTTATAGCCAGCTCCAGAACCGTATCCCATCTGGATTTCTAGTACCTGGCTGTGTAGGCCATATAATTAGCCTGCCTGAGTCCCAAAGAGGATGCCAAATGCTGTTTTTTGGCCATGGCATCCACTTTCCTGGAGTCCTTATCCGGGGGGTGTGAAGCCAAAGGAATGTTAGCCCTGTCACAGGCTGCAGCCTGCACTACCCCAAACATGGCTGCTATGATTATAAAGGAACTCCGTAGCTGGGCCTGATAACATATACCTCCTGTCCATTCTCTTGTTCACAGGAGGTATTGAATTAGGAGTTTGCAAAATTTTGTGTGTCTGTTTCCCCAAGGACTTATGAAGAGGGATAGACAGCCTTTTGGACTCTGGGATGTCCATCATTTCCACAAAATCAGGCTCTTCCTCCTCCTCTGCAGCTTCAACCAAGGGAAGCTGAAGGGTTTCGGCCACCTTTTTGTAAAACAAAAAGTGTGAAGGAGACTCAGAGAGCCTGGGAGGAGAGACACCCGAGGGCCTGTCTGGGGAGATGTCAGGTTCAATGGGCACATCCAGACCCCCCTGGTCATCATCATCATCATCATCATCACTGGGATAATCTTTGTCTCCCTCCCACTCCTCATAATAAGCATGCGGATCATAATCCGAAGGAGACGGATCCGATCGAGCTGACCACCTAACCGGCAGTACCAGTTCGGACGGAACCGGTCTAAGCAATTGAACAATACTAATCGCTTTGGCTATTTTGTCTGCAGTTGGAGAATGCGGTACAGGATCCGAACCGGTGGACTTACATTTTCGTTTTGACGGAAGCGGACCCTCAGGGTCGGCTCTCCTTTTGCCCGAGGAGGTATCGCCTAGGTCAGTAGGCACCTCCTCAGGTTCAGCTGCAACCGAACCGGGCTGGCCATCTGGATTTAAGGACTTCTTGGCCTCCCTTTCCTTCAGCCTACTCAGTCTCATCTAGAGTGGATTTAGGAAAGTTTTTACAAATTTGGCACTCCGACTTGAGGTGGTCAAACCCCAGACAATAAACACAGATGAGGTGGGGGTCCGCCTTGGCAAAGGCCTCCCCACACTCAGTACAGTGCTGAAACCCAGTGGGACCGGTTTTCTTTTTGGGTTTGTCAGACATGGCCAACCTACTAAATTACCTTATAGAAGCTTTCAAGCCAGGTAATGAATTAATCGATCAGTTGCAAACCGTGTCATGGGTTTTGAAAAAGAACCAGAAAAGGCCCGGTTCTTTTGAAACTGATCGATACCGGAACACCACTCTAATCCCAGAAAATGTTTCTCAGATAATAGAAATAATACAAGGTTGGTTCCTAAACAGACCGACCGGAAAGAAATCGAGTAAAACAGTAATTTCCACACACACACTAGAAAAATAAACACAGTCACTACCTATCTACAACACTACTTGTAACGTAGACAGAGGCTGGAAATCTGAAAAAATAACAAATAGAATGGTTTAAACCGAACGCTTTTTAAACTTTACCGAACCGAGCAGAGGAATCTCCGGAGCAACTTCACTGTTAGGTGGAGTAAAGAATCTGACGGGTACACTGGGAAGTACCACAGACAGAGGTTTGAAAACCGAGCTAGAGCTCAACGTTCTATTCTCCTGCATAGAATTTAAGTCCTTACTCTCCGGGGCAGTTCAAGTGCTGGGGCTAACTGCATTAAGTCAGAATACAGCAAGACTTCACATTGTTTGAATAGCCACTGCTAAGCAATTTAAAACACAAACTGTAGTGAGAAAGAAATAATGACCTACTGGGAACTGAACCCAGGCCCCCGGAATACTGTCCCAGTGCTCTAACAACTGCATCAAAATTATTTTATCTGTGTGAGTTGACTGTAAGAAAATGTAAAATATATCCTAATCGGACTCTCTTTATGAATTAATTAAAACTGCCCCATCAATACCCCCCTGAGATTAAACACCTCATTTGTCGTCGGCCCATTGGTGCAGCAGTAGCGCTACCACCTGCAATGCCGCAGACCCAGGTTCAGATGGGAACTCAAGTCGTCAGGGGTCAGTTAGGAAAGAGAGGATTGAGCATCCCAAGTACTACTCTCCTTCTTTGGGGTAGAGGGCATGTGTCACCCGGAGCACGCCCGACACCTAGCAAAGGCTGGGTGTCAGCCCAGTCGGAGACACAAGACAGGAGAGATGCCTTCAGACACCAGTACAGCTGCACATTGGACATCCCTGGTGAGAGAAAATGGGAGGGAAAGCACCCAACCTAAGCTGGATAAAGACTGGTCTCCTGAAGTCCCCCACACCACTGACTTGGCAACTCTGCATGCTGGATCCTGCTCCTGAGGAGTCTGGCCAGCCCTGAAGGAACCGTCACAAAAGGTAAGTTGTGCCGGAGGAATGGGGGATAAAGCTCACAGATGGTGGGATGACGGGGTTGGGTATACTGGTCAGAAGGGGCTAGATCAGTGTATGAGAGAATAAAAACCTTGACTGGAAAAAAAAAATCTCACTTGCAGGGGGAGTCTCTGGGCAACATCAGTCAGGCAACTGCAGCATTTACCCATACATACATGCCCCTCTAAGGTAGGGTAAATTCCAGAGAAGGGGAGGCCTAGCTGTGAAATGTCCAACAGGAGAAGGGTAGCATCGGTGTTGTGAGGGATAAAGACAAAAAAAAAATTATTTGGTCAAATGCTTTGGTGAGGTCAATAAAAACGGACTTTGGCTGGCCTGTCAGCACAGCAGTAGGGCTAACCAGTTCAGGAATGAACCTGGGTTATCGAGTGCTGGCCAAGTGGGAGGGGAGGAGGACTGAGTGTCCCCCTCTCCTCTAGGGAGGGATGGTACCATCCTATGCTGCAATACTGCCACCTGGGTGACCACAGAAGGTAGTGTAGTTGGAGGTCCAAGGGAGGAGGTGGGAAAGTCAGGGAATCGGCACGCTGGCACACTCTGCGTGCATGCTCCCTGGATGCTGGTGCATGCAGCATCCCAAGGGACAGAAGCAAGTGTGAAAATGGCCCTGGCTCTGGAGATAACATACACCGGTATATCTAGGTCATGCATCACCACCTGTTGCTGTCCTCCCCCCTCCAACGCCGCCATCTGGGGGGATAACTAAGGCTCTGTTTAAGCCAGCATCCATGTAGGGGGCACACCAAGGATGTTTCTGAGTGAGACTGAAGCCAGATACAGGAAGGGAGCATAACAAAAATTAATCCCATCATAAAGCCCTTATCAATATGCATGTAAATATCATTTAAGACTTTAAGCAATGCAGTACAAGCTGAATGTAGAGGCCTAAGCACAAATTGTACAGTAGTTAAGTGCTTCATAATCTGCAAAGAATTTCATACTCGGACTGTAAACCAGTCTTTTCATGCATTTTGGCCATTGTGGGAAGAATGGAAACAGAATGGTATTCGTAAAAATTCTAGTTAAACATTGAAGTCCATGGTTCAATAACAACATGAAAAGCCAGTTTTAAAAAATACAGCTGAGTTCCACCCAAACCATCTTTTTTGTAAACATACTACAATGTTTATTTGCAATTTCTATAATCTGCGCTTGGGCTAGCAAATTTTATTTTTGGTGGAAATGTAACCTGGTCCCCAGCTGTAGTTCGCGGGGGTTCTACTTTTACTCACAAGTAATGTTTTTACAGCCTTACCACATTTTCTGGTATCATATATCCAGGGAGGTATTTCACATTTGTATGTTCGGTGTTGATGATTTCGGTTAGTTTCTTCCCACTGACAACTTCCTCAAAGACCCACATCTTCACTGTTGAGGCAAACTTTTTCATATTCTTCACATTATTGCCGATAATTCTGGCTATGGCAGAGCCCCTATTGGATGCAAAATTATTTCAAAATGAGACCAGCTTTGTACATTATTTCTGAGTAATACATACGTACCTTAAGACAGTACCGAATCAGGACGTGCAGTTTCTGGAAAGATTTGAGAGGAGAAAGGAAACCAAAATAAGGGTACAGTGCAACTCATGCAATAGTAAAAACCAAATATTCAATCAAGTTTTTTTTTCCCAGAAATAAACTTTTTGCTGCCTGTATTTTCAATTTTACATTGAGTATCAAAAGGTCTAAATGCGGTCCGACAAAGGGCCCAGGTGCAATGTGCTGTGCTGCAGTGTTGACAACCTATGTTTGGAAGTGAGCCCGGGAAGCTGCGTGAGGGGCAAGCTACGCAGAAGCAGCTGTTGTTCGGCAGTATATCTTGGCCAGTGTGAGCTGGCGGGTTCCACCACAATAGCAAGCCCTACGGCTGGGTCAGGAAGCTTCTTCCTCCTGCCACAGGGTGGACTGTGGCTGTACAAGACTGCTAAAGGCATTAATCTCACCACAGGAGGAGGAGGGAACTAGATGAAGAAAAACCCAGTAGCCGTCTAAATAACAGCTGGGTTCTGCCTGATCAGGGTATATCCACGTGAACAGGGTATCTCCCTGGGGATGAGCTACCAGCTGGAGAAGTAAAAACCTACATGAAAATAAAGGTTTAAAAGCAGCCTCCCTGCTGTCATAGGAGAATTTTCACCAGCCTCATTTTAATGCTGCTCCACTGAATGAAAAGCGTGTGTGTGGCGGAGGGGATACAAATACGCACTGGCTGACCCTTAGCTACAGGCTGCTTGGTGTTGTGCCACCTGCTCATACCTATGCCCCATTTGCCCCCTTTATCCCTATCCCCACCCTGATGACTGGCAAACCCATGGCCGCACTCCTCCTCAGGCCTGGACAGCATAAGGATATTTGTACGGAACTATCAAATACTGTAACAGATTTAAACAACTTGGTTAGAATGTCAGCATTTTAGAAATGGGACCCAGCCGCAGAAGCAGCCAAGTGGGGGAGAACTTGAAGTCCAGGTAACGGGAAGGAGAATAAAGGGGGAGGCTGGAAGAGTATCTGTCTGAATGCCAGAAGCCTGAAAAATTAGATCAGTGATCTACAGGCAATATTGGCTGACACCAAGTAAGATCTGGTAGTCACCACAGACGTGGGCCACAGGGAACAATGAAAGGGATTTGGCAGTTTCAGGGTATACCCTGTGCATGAGGGACAGGGGCAGGGGTAAAGGAGGGAGAGTAGCCTTCTACATTGGGGAGGGTATTGAAGCTATGGAAGATGGGACCATAAAGGAGGAAGGCGGGGGTAGTAAAGTCAATTTGGGTACAACTGGCATAAACATGCATATCATTTTGGAGGTAGTGGGTGCGAAATTAGTGGTGGACTTTAAGAATGCATGAGATAGACACAAGGGAATCTTTGTAGGGAAGCGAGAGTGGGTGTAGGTAGCCAGATATCAGGTAGGGTCTACAGTGTCAGTATAGGCAGGGGGAAAAAGGGGAAGTAAGTGAGCCCAGCTGTCCTTATCTGCCAACAAATTCTACGTTTCTGTGTTAGCTAGCCATGGCTTCTGGTATATAGGTTAGGATGGGAGTAGTCTATAGACTACCAGGGCAAAATGAACATGGAGACAGGGAATTTGGTGAGAAAATTTGTAGGGGGTAGCAAAAGGGGACCCAACGATAGTAGGGTATCTAAATCTGATGGACACTGACTGGGGTACCCCTGCGGACAGAAGTTCCAGGAGTCAGGCACTGCTGGGTGTGATGTAAGATGGTCTCCTGGTGCAGCTGACTAGGGAACCCACACAGCAGGATACCATCCTTGACTTGGTAATCACCAACTCGAAGGTCGCGGACAGAGTGATAGTCAGAGAGCCACTGGGGTACAGCGATCACAATTCTGAGTGGTCTGCGATGGCTGTGGGGAACTCTGCCCCCCCACCGAGGGTGGTGGTTCTAGATTTCAAACAGGTAGATTTTACCCGGATGAGAGGAAGGGTCAGGGAAAACTTGATGGGGTAGACCATATCAAGGGATAGAGGAAAAGTGGGAAATAACAAACAAGACATTCTGGTGACAACACTCTTGCGCCAAGACAGTCACAAAAAGGAACAAGCATAAGAGACCAGCTGGGCTCTCCTACTTCCCCTTTTTTCCCCCTGCCTATATTGACACTGTAGACCCTACCTGATAGCTGGCTACCTACACCCCCTCTCATTTCCCTACAAAGATTCCCTTGTGTCTATCTCAAACCCTTGGATAACCCCTGATCTACTCACTTTACTCAAACATAGGGATCATCTCTGGCATTGTGCCCATGCAACATCCAAACCTGGGGATATATATAAATATAAAGCTGCCAGAAATGAGTGCACTCGGGCAGTTAAGAGTGCCAAATGCAAATACTTCAAGGAAGCTCTCTCCAACTCCTGGGGTGATGGAAAAAAATTTTGGAGTAACTTGAAAGACCTTACAGGCAAGGATCCTAAGTCACCACCCACCATGCTCAACATAAATGGAACACCAACATCTGACCTGAACACAATCACCAACACCTTTAACAATGTGTTCTCCAACTTGGATAGTGTCCTCCCTTCTAATTTCTTTGATGCCCCCTCTGGTAGTAACCCTCCTGCAACTACTCCTCTCCTACACCCTGCCCCACAATTCTACTTCAAGGACATCCCAGTGCATGAAGTCAGAACCTATATTTGGAAGGCCACTTACAACGCAGGCTACAGCAGTGACTCCCTTGACCTGAAGTTGTTAGCACTTGTCCTCGAAGAAGTCCTTGAACCCCTGACAAAGGTCCTCAACCTATCACTAAGGATGTCCCAGTTCCCATCTCACTGGAAACAAATGACCATCACACCAGTACACAAAAGTGGAGACAAATCACTGCACTCCAACTACAGACCTATCTCCATCCTCACTCCATTGTCTAAGGCCCTGGAGCGCATCGCCTCAGACCAACTAGTCAAGTACCTGGAAAAATACGACATCCAGTGTCCTGAGCAACATGGTTTCCGAAAAGGGCACAGTACTATCACTGCACTATTAGAATTCACTGGCTTCATCCATACAACACTCGATCAAGGAAACTGTGTAGGGGCAGTATTCATCGACCTTACAAAAGCCTTTGATACTGTGAACCACCCACTCTTACTCAAGTAATTACCAAACATTGGGATCTCCAATGAAGCGCTGCTCTGGTTTTCAAGCTACCTTGGGGAGAGGGTCTAGCAGGTTAGGATTGCCGGGGTCACCTCAGAAGAAGAAAAGCCAGTCCTTTCAGGGGTCCCACAGGGGTCCATCCTGGGGCCACTACTCTTCAGCCTCTTCCTCAACGACCTTCCCAGTGTCTGCCACCAGAAATTACTGCTCTACACTGATGACGCAGTCATGTTCACCAACCACCAAAACGCAGAGCTCCTCGAGAAACAATTACAGCTTGAATTCATGCGCATCGAAGAATGGTTCAAGTCACACAAACTGGTCTTGAACTACAGCAAAACAAAGGTTATGACCTTCTACAACGCCAGGAGTAAGTACAAATCCCATGACCTCACCATCCTAAACCAAACAGGGATCTTACTTGAACACGTTCCTGATTTTAAATACCTAGGTGTCACATTGGACAGCTCACTCTCCTACCATCAGCACATAGATTCTGTCGCCAAAGCCACCAACATCTGTATAGGCTTGCTCTACAGGCACAAACACTGCAAGACTCCTGACACTCTCCGGTTGGCTATCAACAGCTCTGTCACCTCCATCATCGATTATGGGCTAGCAATTTATGGCTCTTCCTCCGCCTCTGCCCTCCGCAGAATTACAGTTGCACTCAACAAAGCATGCAGGCTGCTAACTGGGGCTGACCGACTTACACACATTTGTGACCTGTACATTCAGGCAGGATGGCTTCCTCTCATCAGCCGGATACAGTATCAAACCTGCCTCTTAGCCAAAAAAGTCCTTCTCAGGGTCATGCCCCCGGGCATTGAAAAGCTCCTCATTGACAACCACAGCACCCAGCAAACTAGAAGTTCACAACTAACCTTCCCTGTCCCCAGATGCCGGACTACCATGGGCCAGAGGGCCTTTGCCCACAGATCACCACAGTGGTACAATACTCTCAACAAAGAAACTCTTACTGCTGCTGCTCATGGCCCTTTTAAGAGACAACTCCGACTTCATCTCATTTCAACTAGTCATTGTGACTGCCTCGCCTAATCAGGGGCCCACCGCTCACTGCCCTCCACTTCAGTCTTGACAGCTACCTCTCCCCGCCTTGCCCCCCTCTACCTGCCTCCACCCTTGCCCCCTCCTTTCCTCCCCCGGCATTTTCTGACTTTTTATCCTCCCTCTAGAGCTCTTATCCTCACCCTCTACCCTCCGACAATGGCCTTCCTGCCTGCATACCCCCTTCCCTCTCACCTGCAGTACTTATTTCTAAGATTGCCCTTGGCTGGTATGTCATGCTACCTAACACTTGGCACATTTTCAATTACTGGAATTTCCTAAGCCTCAGTCTCTTGCTTCTTTTTATTGTGTAACTATGTATTATTATGTCAACCTTTGTATGTATGTATACCCCCATTCCTTTGACGTGGAACCTTTGTAAACGAGCAGTTTCTGCTCAAAGGTAGTTGTAATCCTAGATTTCAATAAAATAAAATAAAAATAAAAAATGGTTCTCTCGTGAGGTGGGGGAGGCTGTGAGGACAAAAAGGAACGTCTTCACAAGGTACAAGGTGGCCTAAGAGGAGAAGGAAAGAGATGAATAGCAGGCAAAATTAACAAAGGCTACAGTGGCAGACACAGAGCTGCATATTGGTTAGGGCATGAAGTGAAAGGAAAAATTAATTTTTAGATATGTTAGGGAAAAAATGAAGACTAGAAAAGGGACTGTCAGGCTAGCTATGAGGTAAGGGTGGTGAAAAACAAGGAGCAGCAGGCCAAAGTCCTAAACAATTAATTCTGTTCAGTGTTCACGGTAGTGGTCGATGGATCTCTACCACAAAACAGGATCACGGCAGTGACACGGGGGGAGGCACAGGAAATGGGGAGGGTGGTATCATGGCTGAATGAACAGGGAAAGGGTTAGCAGCTATTAGAGTGGACAAGGCCCCAACCTGGATGGCCTGCACCCAAGGGTACTTAGAGAACTTGCTTCTGAGCTGGCAGGGTCCTTGTCACAGCTATTTAACAATTTACTAGAGTTGGGGATCGGAGATGGGCAAAGTTGGGAAATCTGTAAAGTTAGTGCAATCTGTGGATTAATTTGCAGATGTGAAGTGCAACATTCCGCCTACAAGGTGCGGAATTTCACCATGAACAGTGGAACTTCGCAGTTTGCCAATGAAATTCCAAAAAAAAGGCTAAGCCACATAGGCGAATTTTGAGCCTACTAGCAAAAATTTGCGGATTGCTCTGCAGAGGCAAATTTGGCGACTTCACTGGCGAATTTAAACTTCGCAACATCTCTATTGGGGATAGCTGCCAAATGACTGCAGAACTGTGGACTTAGTCCTACTCCACAAGCGGGGGGCGGGGTGCAAGCAACTACAGATCAATAAGCCTTACCTCCATTGTTGGAACACTGATGGAAACCTTTGTGAAAGAAATACTACTGGCCTACTAAGAGAATTTAATGGGTTGTAGGACAGCAGGCAGCACAGGTCTATGTCAGACAAATCTGATTGTGTGTTTTTTTTACTGGGTCACTAGGGCAGCGGATAGAAGCAAAGTGGTGGATTTGTTCTACGTGACACCACTCTTGAAGAAAGCTACCTTGGACCCTGATTGTCTCACAAACTACAGACCTATCTCTAACCTTCCCTTTATAGGGAAGGTGATTGAGAAAGTGGTGGTGGCTCAACTGGAAACCATTTGACCATCCATGACATCTATGAACCCCTCCAGTCTGGTTTTTGTAAAAGACATAGTACCAAGACAGCGCTGGTTCGGGAAATCAATGATCTCCTGATGGTGAGAGATAGGAAGAACCGCACTATCTTGGTCCTTCTAGATCTTTCTTCAGCTTTTGACACCGTGAACCATGTGGTGTTGGCGCGTCTGAGACACATCTGTGGACTGTCGGAAACAGTCCTCAGATGTTTTACATCTTTTCTCACTGGAAGAACACAGAGAGTTGTGTCTGGGATTTATTCTTCAGGCCCTACTACTCTGACACTTGGGGTTCCTCAGGGCTCTATACTGTCACCCATGTTGTTCGAGGTGTATATGCTACCCCTCGGAGACACTGTAAGAAGATATGGACTGAGGTTTTACTGTTATGCAGATGATACCCAGCTCTCTCTTTCTTTTGCACCCAATCAGGATGGAGCTCTCTCGGTTTTTAATAACTATCTGCAAGACATCCAGAGTGGATGGATAACAGCTGGCTGAAGTTGAACTCGGAGAAAACTGAGGTATTGGTTGTGGACCCAGTTCGTCAGATAGGAGGGTTAGGTATCGGCGTCCCTTCTGGAATTTTTCTCAGTGGTGTCACACTCCCAGCCTCTGAATGCGTCCGTAACCTGGGTGTAGATTTTGACGCTGGATTGACCCTGCACTCTCAGGTGTCTGCTGTAGTCAAAACATCCTTCTACCATCTTAGGAATATCGCCAGGATTAGGCACCATGTTCCGTCAGGCAACCTTCCTACTATGGTCCACGCCTTTGTGTCCTCTCTTTTAGATTACTGCAACTCCCTTTACTTGGGGCTTTCTGGGGTTGAAATCCATCACCTGCAGCTGGTGCAGAACGCTGCAGCCCGACTTCTGATGGGATCTACTTGATCGTGTCATATTACACCGGTGCTGAACGATCTGCACTGGCTGCCTGTGTGGTGGCGGATCACCTTTAAGGTTGGTTTATTAACCTTTAAAGCCCTACATGGACAGGGCCCAAACTATCTGAAAGAGCTCCTCGTTCCCTATTGCCCCAGTAGATCACTTCACTCGGCTGACGAGGGGTTGTTAGAGATTCCAAGGGTGAATCTGAAATCATCTGGTGCACAATCTTTTGCATATGCAGCTCCCACCCTCTGGAATTCTCTACCCCATCAGTTACGTGAGTGCATGGCTGTGGAGGGATTTAAACGGGGCTTAAAAACATTTTTGTGGCGCCAAGCCTTCTTACCCAATTGAATATTCTGCTTTTATTTGATCTACTGCTTTATGTATTTTAATTGAATTAATGTTTTATCTAAGTATTTTGTGAATGATGTAATTGTTTTACAGTATATTGATGCAATTGTTTTATACTGTTAGGCATCTTGGCAATTGATAAGGCACCATATAAATAAATTTATTATTATTATTATTATTACTTTGATTTCAGCAAATCTTTAGTGCAGACCCCCCAGCTTGCTCCTCACCAGCCTAATTGTTCTCTCTTTCTCTTATCCCCCTGTCTTATCAACACTAGGCCCGTCCATCCCCTTATTCTTCCTTTCCCAACCTCGGATAGGAGCTCACTACCCTGGGTTGTGACATCCTACCATGCCCTGTACTTTATAGCATTCAATCCCGTGGCTCACACATACTCCTTTTCTCCATCCACCTTCTCTACATCCCGTCTTACCAACTTCTTTCTGTGCACCGTGCTCTCCTAGCCTTTCTCCCCCTACCTCCCTCCCTTCCCCACTACCTTCACCTCTACCTGGTGTATATTTTTTTTTTTTTCTTCCGATACTTCCACCTGCAACCTTAGATAAAGCAGGTTATCTTCCTATAGACACTTCAATGTATGTAAATACCATGTAATCTGTACAATATCTGTATAATTCTATGTACATATGAACTTCTTTTTCTTCCTCTCTGTAAAGAGTATTATCTGTATTGCCTTGTAAATACCTGCGTTGACCTGTATATACAATTGTTCATGCTCCACCCAGGTCCATCTTGCAAATGAGCTTCTGCTCAACAATGAACGCCTGGTTAAATAAAGACTTGACTGATTGATTGATTGATTCCATGCCACATAGGAAGCTGGAGGACTTGAGTAGAGAAGGGATTAGTTCAGTGGGTGGGAAACTGGTTAGGGGAAAGCAGTAGAGAGTGCCGGTTACTGGGGTCAAATCTGGGGACAGAGGATCACAAGTAGTGCATCACAGGGATCAATCTTGGGACCTTTCCTATTTAAAATACTCATCAGTGACATAAGGGAAGGTATTCAAGGTAAGATATGTCTCTTTGCTGACGACATAAAGCTCTGCAGCAGGCTGACAGTGAGGAAGAGGTAAGGGAGCTTCAGAGAGATCTAGAAAGGGTGGCCAAAGATCTGGTAGATGAGATTATATGCCAAGAAGTGGAAGGTGATGAATTTAGGGAATAAGAACTCACGCATTGAGTTCTGGATGGGAAGGGTTAAGCTAACCACTTCGACAGAAGAAAGAGATCTGGAAGTCCTCAATAGTTACTCACTCAAGAAAAACAGTCAGTATGAGGAATGTCTGAAGACCTTGAACAGGCTTTAAACCACAGGTCAGACAGGAGAGGAGGGACTTGATAGGACATGACAGAGACTTAAAAGTTCCTAAGAGTTATAAGTAATGTAAATTGTGAGGACCTGTTTGTTAGAAATAGAGGTACAGTCACAAGGGCGCATGATTAGAGATTAGTGGGAGGTAAATTCAAGAAGGATGTGAAGAGGTTTTACTTCATGGAAATGATGGAGTCTTGGAATAGATCACCACTGGAGGTTGCGAGGGCAAGGTCTATTAATGGGTGCAAACATGGGTGGGACAGGGCCTAGGGGACTCACAGTACCACTTGAGGGAGCCTGGAAGGATGAAGAAAGAAGAAGGGAGGGAGGACATGGATAACCTACTGTGGTGCTAGGTTGGGGGTAAGTCAGTACCAACTATGGGCAAACTTGATGTGCCATCAGTCTCCTTGTCATCAGATTTTATATTTCTATGAAGTACTGGGCAGAGAAGTAGGCCCCAGGAGGTAGCAGTAAACCCAAGACTGCCACAGTAACGCTCCTCAGTGAAGAACATACTGGAGGTACATTTTCAGCAGCCGTAAAAAACACTCAACTCCAAGTGGAAGACTTTAATGCTAGGACAGCTTGGCTACAGAATACAGAGGAGGCAACACAGGAAATGGCAAAAAAGGCATCAGAGAAAGCCAACAAAGCAATACTTTCAAATGCAGCTTTGGTGAAAGAGAACACTATTTTGTGGTATTGTCTGTTCCTTGTTCATGTTCAATTTTATTAGAAGATGTATAAAATCACAGGATACTTTACATCACACAATTCATAAAGTCATATACAAGGAGATACATACATACAATGAATACATTCTCTGTGCAACTGTCTGGAAAGTTTAGAAAACTCAGTCAGAAAGAGAGAGAGAGTGAGCAATGTGAGGATCCTTGGATTATCTGAAGCAACAAACAGAAGGTAAACATCTGAAGTGCATAGCTGCAAAGTGGCTGAAGGAATCGTCACAACTCACAAGGCCACGTCATGTGCTGTGAGCTTTTCAGATCACACCCTGTAAGGCGATGGGGCCAGAACAAACACTGCAGACCTTGCCTGCAGTGCTGGGAGATATGAAGGAAAGGGGCATGGTGTAAGCAGCACCTAAACAGCATGTATCACTAATTTTTGTGCTAAGAAGTAGCCATCTTTACCCAGACCCCAGCTAAATTACGTGGCAGAGATGCAAGGGTTTTGATGCAGTTAAGTGCCCAGCTCTCAGAACTGGGAATTTTTAGTCAGCTGAGTACTTTATGATCCTTCTTCTAATCCCTGACATCTGACTCCCTCAAGATCTCCCAGGGTACACCAACCCCCTGAACCTACCTACCCATCGCAGAGTCACGGTAAGGGGATTTACTCCAAAGGAGGCTCATCAGGAGTTGGTGCAACGGCAGGGTAAGACCTGGCTATACTGGGGTCTGCTGTTTTCAGGTGCTACGGGGACATTTTCCCTGTTTTTATGCCCTTCCCTCAAGACATCAGTAGCCATGATGCAAAAGTGAAAGCTCACTTGCAGAGCATGCAGCCACGTGGTATCAATCTCTCCCCTAAGGTGCCCCAAACTGCAGTTCTATCCATGGTCACTTTGGATTAAGAGTAGCACTTCCACAGCAGACACAGAAATTCAATACCAGCTTCAACATCAATCCTTCATGAAAAATTTATTGAGCAAAACATGGATAAAAGTGATTTACGGACTAGTGCCCCTTGCAGAGATGCCCGTGTAACACACAGTGCTTTTGCACCATCAGTGCAACATCAGGGAAAACAGCTGTGGACAGAACACTGCTGTTATTGCAGCATATTTAAAGTGACAGTAGTGTAAACAACAGTGCAAAAAGAGTGTAATTATTAACAGTAAAAAGCAATCCAGAATGTTATGAACTATGAGATACTAAAAACATGAAAAATACACTTGTTGATGTAAATAATGGCACTAAACACTGAACTTGATACTGCTGTAAGAAAGAAAATGAAAGCACTGAATTACAGTGAATCTACATATTTATGTAACCACCCAGTCTCCTGGGGTTACTAGAATCCCATTAGTATTAGTGTTAGACAGATAGAAAATGCAGCTGGTAAGGAGCTCACTCAGGGGCTGCTTACATAATGACATCATTGTTTATTCAGCTAGCCTGAGGGAAGGATGATTATGTCATTTAGAACTCTTGCAGCAGCATAACCATTTTCTGAGTCAGCTGCGCTGGGGAAGTTTCGAATGTTCAGTTAGTCTTAGTGTGGAAGCCAGAGTAGTAGGATCTCTGCCAGTGGAGCTCTGTGTCAGGAAGCCCTGTGTTTCTCACCCTAGTTTGGATTACGATCACTAGCTCCCACTGAAGCGGTGGAGACCTTTCTTCAGCAGGATTCCTTGATGTTCACTCCAGGAGAAGTGAAAGGGACTACTAGTTCAGTGGATCCAAGGGGCAATCCCCTGAAAGTCCTTGTGCATGTACAGCTGCCTTTGAGAAGGACTTTATGTGAGATTTCTAACAAGCTACCATGGAAAAGGGTGCTTTCTGGTTGTTCCCATGCCTAAAGGAAGGGGCAACATATCTGTGAATACAGAGTGGAAAAGTGGAGTTTTCTGGTTGTTTCCATGGAAGGAGCAATACATCTGTGGAAAAGTGTGCTTTTAGGTTTGTTTCCATGCCCAAAGGAAGAAGCAACTTAACTGTGAGTACAAAATGGGAGACAAGTTCTCTAGTTAGGGGGTTTGTTCTGGGGTGTATGTGCCCAAAGATAAGGCTAGATCACATCTGTCAGGACCCATGTTTACCCAAGTGTGGGAAACTGAAGTAAAGTTCGGAGTCTTTAGCATTTCATTGGGGAATGAAGGCTTCTGTGGTGTAACCCTAAAGGAATGGCACAGACTGTTGGTTGGGGCAGAGGGTGGAAGGAATGCCATCTGGAAGCTTACAAGGCAAGACTAGCTGATTTGTTGATGGGCACCACGTTATCCTGAGAAAAGGCCTTTGCCGCAGGATGAGGTGGGTGATAAAATTCACATGCAAACACCTATGGGAAAGAAAATGTTCTGAATGTGTGACACAGTCCACAAGCATACACTCTTGGGAAATGGAAATGTGTCAGGTTGTGTGGCACAGTTCACGAGCATACACCATGGGAAAGAGAAAGGAAATGTTTCTGTTGAGAACTGTACTGTCTAGCAAAGAGCTATGGAAGGAAAATGTACTTGTTTACCATGACTGATCCTTGGGTGTCCACTGATGCTTTAGTAGCAATAGTGAATAAACCATACTGCACAATCCCAGCTGCTGCTTTGGACAATCTACTCATTGTTTCTGTGTGAAATTAATGGGGCCCTTTCAGCAAGCAGGTCTAGCATACACCTAGCAGCCTCTCCCCTGGACCTGGTTGTAGTTACAAAGGCTAATTTCTGGTTATTGTACCCCCAACCCCTTCCTCTCGATAATGAGTCTGGTATACATCCTAAAGTTAAGGGTGGTACCATTCCTAGAATTTCTGCTAAAAGTAAACAGTATGCCATATGTGGGTACTAGTCCTGTTTTATGGGGGGTGCCAACTTGCCAAAAGTGGCATGGGGGTTACAAAAAAATTGGGGCTTGTCCAAAGGGATATGTTTTGGGTGATAGGTAAATGTTGAGGGTATGTCTAGGATCTTACTGTCTGGTGGAGGTGCACCCAAACAGAAGATTGTTCCCAAGGAAAATGCCACCTGAGAATTATTTTGCTGCCTGTGGTTCTGTGAAAGACAGTGAAGAAATGTGCTGCTTGTGTGTTTAAACTGAAAAAATGAATTGTTGAGATGAGCAATGATTGCCTTGCCTTGCCATTTTAAGTGCATTAGAAACTGTTAAAAGTTGCAAATTCCAAGAGAAAAGTATTTGTGGACTTTAATAACAGATTTTTCTAAGTTCCCAGATAGTTTCATGTGTGTACAGTAAAAATTGGGGGAATAACTACAGAAAATGCACCAAGAACTGTGTCAAAATGCCTTAAAAGTACTCTGCCCCACTGAAATTGCCAGCGGAGGAAAAAAGTGACAGTTTGCATTCTAAATTTGCCTTCTCAGTGATGATCACTGTGCAGGAGTGTAGCTGAGAGAGAGAGAGAGAGAGAGAAGGGGGGGGGAGGAGAGAGATAGAGAGAGAGAGAGAGAGACAAAGAGAGCTCATTTGCATGACATCGTGTGATTGGTCCAGTGAACCTAAGCCCAGCCCTTTGCCATAGTCTCAGTGTTGTGGAGCATTCAAGGAGGAGCAGCGAGCAGTGTGTTTATTCGTGCAGCAGCAAGAGTCGCTGAGAGAGAAAGCACTCCTAAAACAGCATTTTTTTGAACTTTCACAGTTAAAACCAGGCTCAACCCATTTTCCGACTGAAAGTAGTAGCGATCGCAGTGTCTTTGTGACCGATCCACGGGTCTGCCAGCTGAACACCAGAAAGGCCTACAAACCAGCAGCAGGCTGTTCGCCATCAGCTGATGGAGCCAGCTACTGCCTAGTAAGTACCAAGTGCAAAATAAAGTGAACTGTGGTGCAGAAAATTGGAAAACAGTAAAGCAATGCAGCAAAGTAACAGAGAAACAGTTAGTGAACTTTTAAAATTGGACTGTGTGAGTAGTAACTGTTCCAAAAGAGAGCGAGAGCTCTAAGGCAGTACCGATTCAGCAGGTCCAAAAGAAATGCAGAGACAGTATAAATGTGCTGGATAGTGCTAAAAGTAAAACTGAAGTTGTGCTTTAAGTAAAACAGTTAAATTTCAAGATCAGACAAGCATTTTAGCAATTCTGAACTATGTGCGTAATGGAGAAAAAGTTGCAACTGCCATTTTGGGATGTAGTGAGCAAATGTAAATAATGCAGCACCATCTTGGACAGTGTCTCAAATCCAGAAAAAGTTTCAAGTGGTTGTGCTAAATGTTGTGGAACAAAAGGCAAAAGTCAGGCGGCTTGTTAGTGAACTGTACAAGTGTGTTTAAAGACAAATCTCAGTTTGATCACAAAATAATAACTTGGGACTTGTGTGTTTATTTACAGAAAATCGCACATCAACATCTCCACTACCCTCTCCATGCCAGGGCGTGGTTTACCCAACATGAAAAAGAGCTAGCTCACTTTGAACAGCTGTATAATTTTGAGTCAGCACCATCTGATGTGGCTTTACCAAACTTTTCTGTCAATGTATGCATTGTTTGTACGAAGCCAGGGAGGGATGTTCTGTTAATCCGCTATTGCACAGACTGGTGCAAGAAATTTGGGATGAGTGAGAAAGGGGGCACAGTAGCAGCAAAAGCAAAACACATCCACTTAGCCCCAACATGGACATTGGCAGGGGACCCTGCCGGATCAGAACAGCAGCAGGCTGAGTACAGTCAGAGAGATCCCACTGAGTTTGTCAAGCAGTTTTTGGAGAATGTCTGTGCAGATACTTTGCAAGGCCAGGAAGACAGAGAATTTTCCATGCCACAGAGGGTAGATTTGGATGATGCAGATGCAGGTTCTGTAGATCCTTGGGTAGAAGGCCCAAGCCAAATCCTCATGAGAGAGTCTGAGGTAGAAGAAGCTTTGTGTTGGGAGGCCATTGTCTCCGAGTGCAGTGAAGAATGGACACATTTAGGAGCTGGTGCAACTGTCAGCTCCTGGGCAGAAATCGTGGAAGAGGAAGAAGCTGCAATGGCTATGGATGGGACCCTGTGAGTCGCCATTAGCACTGGCTTCCGTGGAGCCTCCTGAGACAGAAATGGAGAAGGGCTCTAGAGATATGCCATCAAGTGCAGAGGTGGACTGCTTTTACTCTGCATTGCGTGTTCGAAGCTGGCTCAACCAGGAATGGTCACCACCAAGCCGTGCCTGTGGGTTGGAGCTGGTTAAAAGCAGCAAGGAAGAACGAATCATTCAAAGACAAGCTGTGCTCGAATATGGACAGACATACCCTTTCTTCCCTCAAAGAATTTGAGAGGAAATTTAGGAAAGCAGGCATGCCTGGTTGTGGGAGGAAGCTAGTGCCAACCTGCATCTGAAAGTAAACAAATTTGTAAGAATAAAAGTATGTAATGAGAGACTTCAGTTTTGGAAGCGTAGCAGAACTTTGTTAATTGATTCAATAAGAGTTGTGGACAAGACTGGCCAAGAGACATTTTACAATGTTCCTGTGGTTCATCCTGACGGAGAGACAGTCTATGCCCCACAACCCGAGTGGTACTATCTATGAATGGTGCCACTCAGCAGTAAATGTGCCTATGGGAAAGAAGATGTTCTGAGTGTGTGATACAGTCCACAAGCATACACTCTTGGGAAATGGAAACGTGTCAGGGTGTGTGGCACAGTCCATGAGCATACACCACGGGGAAGAAAAAGGAAATGTTTCTGTGAAGAATTGTACTGTCTAGTAAAGAGTTGTGAAAGGAAAATGTATTTGTTTGCCACGACTGACCCTTGGGGGTCCACTGATGCTTTAGTAACAACTGTGAATAAAGCCATACTGCACAATCCCAGCTGCTGCTTTCGACAATCTACTCATTGTTTCTGTGTGGAATTAATGGGGCCCCTTCAGCAAGTAGGTCCGGCATACGCCTAGCATCCTCTCCCCTGGACTTGGCTGTAGTTACAAAGGTTTATTTTTGGTTATTGTACCCCCATCCCCTTCCTCTAGATAATGAGCCTGGTATACATCCTAAAGCTAAGTGTGGTACCATTCTTAGAATTTCTGTTAAAAGTAAATGGTATGCCATATGTGGGTACTAGTCCTGTTTTATGGGGTGTGCCAACTTGCCAAAAGTGGCATGGGGGTTACATTTAAATTCATTTTTCTATAACATTACCCATCAGAAGAATATGGAAAGTCCGGCACTGCCAACCCAGTATTCAAAATTATGAACTAAATATACCCATCAATATAGTCACACTTAACAGCGATCGCTCTTAATTTCATATACTCCCTAATCATTGATATTTTCATGCTCCGTATATTCCATAAGGTAAAAGAATTTACTCATAAATATGTGCATTTAATGTCGGCAGTCAAAAAATACGTAACTGGAAAAACCTTAAAAATGTTTATACAAAAATGTCATAACACTGTCTTGCGCATGCAAAACATTTGGAAAACAATGAAACAGTTTTCTTTCAGGTTATTTTACAAACAAGATGAAACATATCTGATGATTACAGGTATGACTGTTAGCTTTTTTGACTTTAGAAATGGTCTGAGTTTGATAGAATTATTTAGTCCTGGTCAAGTTTCAGTATCCAAAAGGACTCCTCCTTGAAAAGTCGCGTCCAAGTCACCGCCCCTTACTACCTAATGTCACAAATTCACTCAGCAGGTCAGGCCCTCTACTCCCAAAGTACCAACCTCTAAGCGCAGTCTTGTGAACAGTGTAACAGACAAGGTAACCCTCTTGTCTGTTTTTGTGAGTTCAGATCAACCTTTGGTCTCAGTTCTGGAGGGATTCAAACTGTACCCTCTTGCTAGTATACCCAATGCACAGGCTCAGATATATCTGTCTTCGGGGGGCCAGATATCTTTGCCTATGGGCACCTAACCAGGTATTTGGAGATGAACCCTTAAAACTTAATAAAGACCTCAGATTTAAAATGCTTCTGTTTCTAGTTTGGTACCACCATACAAGCTTATGTCTGCTGAACCATAAATATTTCTTAGCAAAAGAAAGCAATTCAAAGACAGACCAGGTTTGCTCTAAAATTAGAGTTTTTACTAAAATATATAATAATATGTCAAACATACAATACAAAGAACTCATATCAAAACACATACAAATCTTTAAAACAAAACAAGGTTTAAAACAATGCAATTCCTACAACTATATTTAGATTTTGTCTAGCTTTCTAAATACCTGTTTTCAGTGCTTAGATGTTTCCTTAGACAGTGTCAGATACAAATGCATCTCTATAGCGAAAGAAAATAATCTTTTCAAGCAGTATTGGCCAACCCCTTTGGGATGAAGTCATCCAGCCCCTTCTCTGGTCAAATATCTAACAAAAATATATTTTTATACAACCACAGGATGTAATTTTATTAATCTATACTATACAGATATACAGGATGTATACTAATTCTGCAACCTTAGCATAACTCAAGTTTCAATGACACCTCTTTTGATCTCATGCTGTACCCTCTTTACACAGGCTTTATAGGGTCATTTACAACCTTACACCTCTATGTAACATCCTAGCTTCCCTCATTTTAACGTCATAAACCTAGTTTATGATTTCTCTCTTAATAAAATTAACTTAACAACTCTGTAATTAGCTCAGAGAAACAGGATCCTTAATAAAAGTCTTCCAGTAACACACTGACTCTAAAAAGACTGAGTGTGGGATACAATGTTGTCAGCAGTTCTCTTGGCCTGCATCTGTCATCTGTCAGCTAAAATCTGGGGGGGGGGGATGAGAGAGGTAATTCCTAGAGCATTTGAATTCTCAGCAGAGACATTAATACATTTTATACTAAAAAAATATAATACAGCACTCAGAACTGGCTGTCTATGTCACACTCCTCCCCACCTAGACTGAATTTGGGGGATTTATCCCCTACATGGGATAAGCTTCCCAAATCAGTTCACTCCTCATAGACCCTAGACAGCCCATTGGCATTCTGATTCTTAATGCCTGCCCTATGTATGATTTTCAGATCATATCCTTGCAAAGCAAGACTCCATCTTAGTAGTCTCCCATTGCTCTTTCCCATCTGTGTCAGCCAAACCAGAGGGTTGTGGTCAGTCTGCACCACAAAATGCTGTCCATACAAGTATGGCACTAATTTCTTCAGGGCCCACACTATAGCAAGACACTCCCTTTCCACCATGGAGTATGCTTGTTCCCTGGGGAGCAGCTTCCTGCTCAGGTACCCAACTGGGTGGTCTGTCCTTTGGCTAGACATCTGGCTAAGTACTGCCCCAATACCCACATCTGAGGCATTTGTCTGAACTATAAAGGTCAAAACAGGAGCACTGCACAGTGCCTCCTTTAGTCTGGTAAAGGCTTCCTCATAGGCTGGGCCCCAAGTACTTTTCTTTGGCATCTTTTTCTTTGTCAGGTCAGACAGGGGAGCAGCCAGGGCACTGTAATTGGGTACAAAGTTTCTTTAGTACCCTGCTGTCCCTAAAAAGCTCCTGACCTGCTTCTGGGTTTCTGGTCTGGGCCATGCCTGAATCACCTCTATCTTTATTCGGTTACGACGGAGCTGTCCCCAGCCTACCACATGCCCGAGGTATGCCACTTCCAACAATGGCCACCTGGCACTTCTCAGCTTTGACAGTGAGCTCTGTATCCTGCACAGCACTTCCCTAAGGTGTTCCTCCCAGCTGGTACTGAAGATGGCAATGTCATCCAGGTATGCTACAGCATACTCCTCAGCCCCATTCAACACTTGGTTCACCAACCTTTCGTAAGTGGCCAGGGCATTCTTCATTCCAAAAGGCATTACTTTAAACTCAAAAAAGGCTATCGGAGTGATGAAGGCCGACCTTTCCCTAGCTCTGTCTGTCAATTCTACTTGCCAATACCCCTTGGTCAGGTCAACAGTCATAAGGTAGGTCGCCCCTCCCAACTTGTCCAGGATTTCGTCCGTCCGGGGCATCGGGTGGGCGCTGGACTTCGTGACTGCATTCAGTCCACGACAGTCCACACAGAAACGAGTTGAGCCATCTGGCTTGGGCACAAGGACTACGGGTGAGGCCCAGGGGCTGTGGGATCTCTGGATTACCCCTAAATCCAGCATCTCCTCCACTTCCCTCCTAATGTCCTTTTGGACAGCCTCTGACACTCGATATGCTGTTCACCATATGGGTGTCTGTGTCCCTGTCTCCACATCATGTGTCGCTAAGGGGGTTAGTCCAGGCTTGGCACTAAACAAGGGGGCAAAGTCTGCTAAAACCTCCCTTACTTTCTGGACCTAGTCCAGGTTCAGCTGGGGAGACAATTTTACTGCCTCCAAAGAGGACTCCCGCTTACTTTCTTCTAGCAGATCCAGAAGGGGGTCTCTTTTGTCCATCCCCTTCCCATGACTACACACTGCAAACACCATGTCAGCCCTATTTGCATATAGCTTCATCATGTTGACATGGTACATCCTTTCAGTCTGTCTACGGTCAGGTAACTCCACAATGTAGTTCACGTCATTTACGTTCCTAACCACTCTGTACGGTCCTGCCCACTCAGCTTGCAGCATGTCTTTCTGGACCGGAATAAGGAGCATGACTTCCTGACCCACCATGTATGAGCAAGCTCTGGCTCTGCGGTCGTACCACACCTTTTGTCTCTGTTGGGCAGCTGCCAGGTTGCTCTGGGCTGTCCCCATAAGCTCCTTCAGTCTTTCCCTAAACCTAAGGACATAATCTACAACGGGAGTTCCCTGGGTGGCGTGCTTGCCTTCCCAGTCCTCCTAGATTAAGTCTAGGGGCCCACGTACCCTGCGTCCATATAAGAGTTCAAAGGGGGAAAATCCTGTTGACTCTTGGGGCACCTCACTGTATACAAACAACAGGTGGGGAAGGTATTTCTCCCAGTCCCTCCCATGCTGTTCAGCAAACACCCGGAGCATTGACTTTAGGGTACCACTGAAGCATTCCACAAGTCCACTGGCTTGTGGGTGATACGGTGTCGTGCATCTCTACACCACCCCACACTTCTTTTTCATTAGGTCCAACATGAAGGAACCCCCTCGATCGGTTATTACCTCCTGCGGAAACCCAATACAGGAGAAAATCTCAAGCAAGGCATCTGCCATTTTGTCTGTCCTCAGAGAGGATATGGCGACTGCCTCTGGGTACCGGGTGGCATAATCCACCACAGTCAGGATGAATCTCTTCCCTGAGGAGCTGGGGGTATTTAAAGGACCCACAATATCCATTCCCACCCTCTGGAATGGCTCCTCCAATACGGGCAAGGGGATCAGGGAGGCTTGGGTTTTCTTGTCCACCTTCCCTATTTCTTGGCACCGGTGCCAAGACCTGCAATACTCCTTCACCTGCTCTGGTGAAGTTAGGCCAGGAGAAATTCTGGGCCAACCACTGCGTAGTTCGTGCGATTCCCAGATGACCAGACAAGGTAATATCATGTGCAATTTTGAGCAACTGCTCACGATACCCCTGGGGAACAACAAGCTGCCTGCCTAGCATCCCTCCCTCTGTCTGTACTGCCTGTGTATACATAAGTCCATTTTCCCAATAAACCTTATGTCTGCCGTCACCTCCCTGTATGCCCTCAGAGTCTGCCCAAGCCCTCAGCTTCTCTAAACTAGGGTCACTCCTCTGAGCAACTGCAACCCCTCATACAGTCCCAAGGCATGGGACAAGTCCCCTTCAGTCACTAAACTAGGGTCCCTCGCACTAGCATCAGGGCCCTCAGGATCACTGTCAATCCTAACCCTCTGACCATTGGTCACCCCTCCCTCTTCGGAGTAACCTTCTGTAGCTGTGTGGTCACTCGCTACCAGGGAAATTTTTACCCCGTTTTTATCAGTCTCCCCCATCTGGAGACACAGGCTGGAGAACCAGCCTCTTCGTGGTTTCCACACTGGCTTCTGTGGGGTTCAGGGAACTACTATTTTCCCTTGGCGCTTGGCTACGGGTAACTGCACATACCATCCCTTGTTGGAGAGTGTTACCCAGAATCACATCTACTGCTAACGCTTTAGCTACAGCCACCTGTTGCACAGTCCCCCCCTGTTTCACCCCAATCCAGGAGACCACTGACCAGTGGCAATGTTTTCGCTTCACCCGCAAAGTCCTGTACAGTCACGTATTTGATTGGGATAAGCTGACCAGGCTGTACTAGATCCCCTTTCACCAATGTCAGGGATGTCCCTGTGTCCCTTAACCCCTGCATCTGTACGCCGTCTACCATGACTGGGTGTATGTGTTCTCTCATGTTCACTGGCATGCCCCCAGGGACACACAAACAACCAACTTCTTTTCTGGTACTCCTTTGCATATTATTGCTTGCCCTTCTTGGACACTGTCTGACAATGTGCCCAGTTTCTTTACATAACCAACAAGCATTTCTTACTTCAGAAAAAATCTTTTCTTGAAAACGTGGAGCTAACTGGTTTCAGTGGAGGCAGTGAGGGTTTTAGCTGCCCTGACGGCACGCTTTTCCCTTTCTGCACTGCCACGCCCGCCCCATTCGCTCTCAGAGCAGGTCTGCTCTTGACATAGTGATCCGAGAGTTCAGCAGCTTCTTGCACTGGTTTTGGATCTCGGTCCTCTAGCCAGGTTTTTAACTCTGCTGGGCATGCCCAATAAAACTGTTCTAAAAAAATCACATGTTCAATTTTATCAACAGTGTTTGCCTTAATTCCTTCCCACCAATGTTTTAAAAACTGACGTTGTTTCGTGGCTACCTCCTCATAGCTCATATCAGGGCTTCTCCTGAGCTTACGGAATTTAGCTCTGTATGATTCAGCAGTTAATTCAAACTTTTTTAATAGTGCAGCTTTTAACTTGCTGTAATCATCACTGTCTTTATTGTCCATGTGACCCAATGCATCCCAAGCTTTTCTGGTAAGTAGCGGGGATAGCTCGAAGCTCCAGGACTCTCTAGGAATTTTAGCCTGAATACAAACTTTTTCAAAAGAATTTAAAAAGGCGTCTTTATCCTCCTCATCCTTAAACTCAGCTATTAATTTAGAGTTCAGTTTGTAACCAGTCCTCCAGTCCCAGTTAAACCCAAGCCACTTACCTGCTCTGGTGCCGCTGGTCGGAGTCGCAACTTCTCCAGCTTGTGTTGCCACTGGTGCTCCTCTCTCTCCTCCTCTGCCTCTCTGTGTTCTCACTCTGCGTCATGGCGTTCTCGCTCTGCCTCACGGTCCACCTCCCTCTGTTGTTGCTCTTCCTCCAGTTCCATCCTGCGCAACTCAATTTGCAGTTTGAGTACCTCTGGATTCAGGATACTGGTGACCATCTCCTGCTGCTGTGGCCCTTCACTGACAGTGGCCCTGCTGTCCTTTTCAGTAACGGTCTGTGACTCACTGCTCTAGGTATCTGCTACCATCAGGGCATCTATGAGTTTCTGCTTACTGGCTTTCACCTTGAACAGGACTCCGCTGTCCTCGCACAACTGTTTTAACTGTTCTACAGTGTGCCTGCTGTAGTAGGATGCCATCTTTCCTAACTATTGCTACTCTGACTTTGCACTTTAGAAAAAAAAATAAAATAGGTAGGAACTTGACTGTACACCAAGTGATATATAGTTCTGTTTTCTTTTAAAAATAAAACTCTGTCTTTTTCTTTCTTTGCAAGAGAGCTTACAGTCTCAGCTGACAGAAAAATAAAGCTTGTGATAACAAAATTATGCCACCGCTGCCAACCAATCTGTCACAAATTCACTCAGCAGGTCAGGCCCTCTACTCCCAAATTGCCAGCCTCTGAGTGCAGTCTTGTGAACAGTGTAATAGACAAGGTAACCCTCTTGTCTGTTTTTGTGAGTTCGGATCAATCTTTGGTCTCAGTTCTGGAGGGATTCAAACTATAACCTCTTGCTAGCATACCCAATGCACAGGCTCAGATATATCTGTCTTCGGGGGCCCAGATATCTTTGCCTACAGGCACCTAACCAGGTATTCAGAGACGAGCCCTTAAAACTTAATAAAGGCCTCAGATTTAAAATGCTTCTGTTTCCAGTTTGGTACCACCATACAAGCTTATGTCTGCTGAACCATAAATATTTCTTAGCAAAAGAAAGCAATTCAAAGACAGACCAGGTTTGCTCTAAAATTAGAGTTTTTACTAAAATATATAATATGTCAAACATACAATACAGAACTCTTATATCAAAAGACATACAAATCTTTAAAACAAAACAAGGTTTAAAACAGTGCAATTCCTACAACTATATTTAGATTTTGCCTAGCTTTCTAAATACCTGTTTTCAGTGCTCAGATGTTTCCTTAGTCAGTGTCAGGTACAAATGCATCTCTATAGTGAAACAGAATAATCTTTTCACACAGTACTGGCCAACCCCTTTTGGATGAAGTCATCCAGACCCTCCTCTGGTCAAATATCTAACAAAACTATATTTTTATACAACCACAGGATGTAATTTTATTAATCTATACTATACAGCTATACAGGATGTATTAATTCTGCAACCTTAGCACAACTCAAGTTTCAATGACACCTCTTTTGATCTCATGCTGTACCCTCTTCACACAGGCTTCATAGGGTCATTTACAACCTTACACCTCTATGTAACATCCTAGCTTCCCTTATTTTAACGTCATGAACCTAGTTTATGATTTCTCTCAACAAAATTAACTTAACAACTCTGTAATTAGCTCAGAGAAACAGGATCCTTAATAAAAGTCTTCCAGTAACACATTGTCTCTAAAAAGACTGAGTGCGTGATACAATGCTGTCAGCAGTTCTCTTGGCCTGCATCTGTCAGCTAAAATCTGGGGGGTTGGGGATGAGAAAGGTCATTCCTAGAGCATTTGAATTTTCAGCAGAGACATTAATACATTTTATATTAAAAAAATATAATACAGCATTCAGTACTGGCTGTCTACGTCACACCTAACTCCACTTTTTCTATGCTGCAAAAGTGAAACCATGCTCTGCCCCATTGATCACTGTTAATAAATGCCTATAGAGTGCATTATGGGCATCCTCTGTGCAGATCAAACTCAGATGCTCCCTCACTCTGATTCTGAAGGATCTCTTTGTCTTACAATGCAGAAGGAACAATTCCCTCAGTATTACAATTAATAAAACTGACAACAGTGTATTCCTTCCTACAATTGGCAGTGTGAAATTTAGTGGTTTTTATGAATGACCTGGCAAAATTTGCATCAGCCACAGTTATGGCAACCTTTGGGTGTCTTAGGCAACCAAGCGATCATTGGAGTCTTTTTCAATGTTTGAAAGTTGTGGGCCAGTTTGTCTGCCAAATTAGGCGCCCTCCTATATACTGTACCATCTTAGACTGCCCATTGGCCAGATCTCATAACACTGGATCTGAGATCTCCCTGTATTTCAAAGAATACTGCATAACAAATGTAATGCTTTCAGTCGTGATAGCAACCTTGGGTTTGTATTGGTGTACATTACATCTAGACATTTTACAAACCTTTTCCCTAGCCTCAGTCACCAGAGCCTGACTGTAAACACATTGTGGAAACTGTTCTATCATTTCTGCACATCTCTCCTCAAACATGGTTTCCTGTGAACAGTTCCGATGAAGCAGTCATGTATTGTGACTTAGAAATATTGTTGATGGTGTGGTGCAGGTGAAAACCTGTGGAGTAGAACAGAGTGTTCCTGTACATCTTCTTCCGATACAGATCGGTAACCATCAATCCATCCTGGTCCTTAAGTATATCTAAATTCAGAAATTGGATCACTTCTGGATGATGGTTAAAGGGATATTACAAGCTTACTTACAAGGTGTTGACGTCTATGATGGCGAAAGTCTTTTTAGTCTTTTTGGCCCCGACACAGTAGCCAGCCGATCCCTTCACTTCCCAATTAACCCAATCCACCCCCACACTCAGGCATGTAATGACCTTGTCAGCCAAGTGGTGCCCTTCAATAATCTCAAACTAACTATTCCTATATATAAAAACGGATGTAAATCTGACCCAACTGACTTTAACGGGGTGCGCCCCTGCGCTCTCCCTGGTAACACGTCATTACGTGCCTAAGCGTGGGGGAGCACTGGCTCAGTCAGAAAGTAAAGGGATCGGCTGGCTACCCTGTTGTGGCCAAACTACGATATCTTCAACTTCCATAAAGACTTTCAGAAAAATTATGATTTCATCTGAAAAAAAGACTTTAAGTATGTCATTGAGGCACAGGTCAGGAAGCATAGGGAAAACTAGGAACAGCTGTAGAATTCACCAAAAATATTTATATACAGTAGCAGTAACATAAAAAAATAAACTTGTTCATAATAACTATGTACAGAGGAGAAATGAAAGTTTTTTCTTTCAATCTCTCTGTCCCTTTTTCTTCTAATCTCCACTGCAGTCGCAGCTTAGCTCTTATAAGTCCTTTCAACCCCCATCCTTAGCAAGCATCCTGTTTTTGTAAATATCAGGCAGGAGCTGCTAGAACACAGTCTGCTTCTTGAGTTGAGGCCTCCTTTTGCATAGCTTTTGCAAAAGGCTTAAAAATTTAACTCTGGTAACCTCTAACTTCTAAAAACTTTTTGCAGTCAACTCAAATAATAATTATATACATTTCAACAGTAATGTTATATATTTTCCAAACACAAGGGATCCCAATATCAGTTACATTTCCATACAATGATGTGCACATATTTTTATATCAGCAGATCTAGATATGCAAGGAAGGAAAAACGGACAGCAAGGGAGGGCTGAGAGCCAGTGAGAGGCAAAGAACTGCGAGACTGTCAGGGTGATCAAGTCCAACATCTCACAAGAAAATTTTGTTGTGCAACCAGACAGAAAAGGAAAGAATCTTGCATTTTAAACATTTTCTCTAACAATCGGGACAGGGTCCTATCCCACCCTATCACATACACCCCCCTTCCTTAAGAGGGAACCTGTTTTATCAAACAGGTTTCCAAAACTTTTTATTAATTCTCTACTAACATTTGTTGCTTTCAGAAATTAAGCACATATACATTATCTGTTGTTCTATAACAGTACAGCAAAGTTCAAACTCATGCATTTGTTTTCAGCCTTCAGAACCCTCAATTCCTGATCCATGTCTTGACAGAAAATCAGCATTGTTATTCTCTTTACCAGATCTGTGTATCACAGTGAATTTAAATGGCTGTAGTACCAGGGCCACTTTGTGATTCTGGAATTTTTATCTTTTATCTGGATAAGCCAACAGAGAGGATTGTGATCTGTTACAAGAACAAAGTCAGTTCCTCGTAAATAAAACTTAAGGGACTCCATGGCCCACTTTGCTGCCAAACATTCCTTTTCAATGGTGAAGTACCTTTTCTCTCTGTCATGCAACTTCCTACTTATGTACAGAATAGAATGTTCCATCCCATCTATATTGTGACTCAGTACTGCAGTGGTTTCTCAAAGTCTGGGCTTCTTAAAACAGAGGATGAACATTTTTATTGTATTATTTATTTATTTAGTTTTTGTTAACCGGGTAAGTGCACTAGCCAGCAGGTGACTATTTTCAGGCACGACCCGGGAGAGTACAAGACAAGATACATACTGAGGATGTATAACATATACAATACAATTAGAGAGGCAGTACAATGTAAAAACAGAGAAGCTAGTTAGGCTAAAATAACATAGTGTTCACTAATCTAAGCAAAACATTGTTTTGTATAGCATATACAGGCAGAGCGGGTACTGGTACAAGGACAGAGTAATTCCTTGATTCCCTGGTAGACATAGTTCAGGAGGCGGGAGATGGAGGGTAGATGTAGTGGAGGAGGTTTAGATGAAAAAAGGGGGAGGACCACAGCTTGATAACAGCTATGGCGCTCAGTTCTAAAAATACGGCATTGGCGGCTCGGGGTGCTAACAAGTGGCCGGGCTTATGGAACTGCTCCCTGGGAACGAATACGGCAGCATCCCCTGATAGCAGACTAGCCCGGGGCATAAGGCGAGATCCATTTCTGATGGTCCTATGAGTAAAAACAATATGAAATTCAGGTCCTTGAGGGTGTGGTGGAAACTCGGCAGATCTGGTGCAGGGGAGGAGTGAAACAAAGTCTAAACAGGAAAGATTAGGAAAAGAATTTCACAGGAATTACAAAATTTATGGCTTTAGCGGCTATAAGTAGGGACAGTCAGCCGAAGCCATGGTTCTGTTGCCGGGCATGGGAGCAGCAAGCAGCTGGGGTATGGAGGGTGTGAAGGCAATCTTACGGCTTTAGCGGCTAGGCGTGGGGACAAGTAATCGGGCTCATGGTACCAATGGCGGGCATCAGAGCGGTGTGCGGTCGGGGTTTTAAGAGAAGTTCGGCAAACTTATGGCTTTAGCAGTTAAGCGTAGGGATAAGTAGCCGGGCTCATGGTACCGTAGGCGGGCAAGAGAGCGGCGTGCGGTCGGTTTAGCGGGAAATGCGGCTGTCTTATGGCTTTAGCGGCTAAGCGAAGCGTAGGGGTTGTACCAGTACCTATCTAATCACAAACAGACCTGTCATATAGGACAGAGAAGGCATGTGACAGTTAACGATAACAGTTGGTAGAGTAAAGCAGCTTAGTTCAGTCAGCATAACAGCATGTAGAAAGGAATTAACATACAACAGTAAGGGCTTATCCTGTAGAAAACATTAATTGTACGTATTATTAATACAGTTTGTATAGAACAGTATGCTATAAAACCAAGCAGTTATAGCTGGGGTATTTAAAGAGCAACAGGTAGATAAGGTGTGGGAGCAGACAGGAGAGAGTAGGCATGAGGAAAGTGGGTGAGCTAGAGGGGAGGGAGTGTAGGAGTAGGCAAGGCTGTCAGGTAGGGTCAAAACAGGCACATTGGTCAGAGGTGGCCAGGTGGTGTCGTAGCCCTCGTTTGAATATGGTGCGATGAGGTATGCCTAAGATCCTGTGGCAGCATGCCTGAAAGCTCCAGTTCCTTTGGAGGTGTGACAATGGGGGACTCTCAGTAGAGATTTGTCTGTCGATCTCAATTCATGACTTGAGGCAGCGGGATGAAGTAGCTCAGCAAGTGATGCAGGCTGGCCTAGCCTGATGATCGAGTCACATAGACAGCCAAGATAGTATAGTCTGGTGACAGTGGGGTAGAGCCAACCAAGGTCACTATACAGTTGACAATGATGTTGAAGTCGTGGAGCCTTAGAAGCATATCGACATACGTTGTTGTAAGTGACGTCCCATTTTTGCAGGGCTGTTTTATGGGCAGCAGTCAGGATGGGAGCACAGTAGGTTAGGGTTGGTAAAAGGATCTCTCTGGCGATGGCCAACTTGGCTGATGACGTTAGCATATAGCTGGTTCTGTAGGCCGCCCGCAGCTTACAATTTACGGTTTTACAGGTTGTTTGAATGTGGAGATTAAGGTCCAGAGATTGGTCAAGTAAGATGCCAAGATAGCAGAAGCTGGTGACGACCTCAAGAGAGGTCCCGTTAAGGTCAAGTATTTTCAGTGAGGAGGTGCAGGATCAAAGTTTCTGGGCGGTGCCCAGGAGCATAGCTTTAGTTTTGCTGGAGTTGAGGATAAGGCGATGAGAGTTTAGCCAGTTTTGTACGCTGTTGTAGGCTGTGGTTAGAGACAGGTTTAGGTGGTCCACAGTTTGAGAGCTGACATAGATGACCAGGTCATCAGTGTAGAGAAGAGAGGAGCAGGCTGGGATATTGCTTGGTAAGTTGTTTATGAATAGGGTAAAGAGAAGAGGGCCCAGTATCGAACCTTGAGGGACACCAATGTTGATTGTGGTGCTGTCAGAGATTGCAGGGTTGAGTTTTACAGTCTGGGTCCTGTCGGTTAAATAGCTCCTGAACCAGTTTAATACAGGGGAGGAGAAGCCTATTATTTGAAGGGTGGACAGGAGCAAGGAGTGATCCATGAGGTCGAAAGCCTTGGTAAGATCAATGAAAATAGCTCCTGTTAGCCGACCATCATCCATGTTAGAGAGAGTGTCCGAGGTGAATTTGGCAAGGACAATCGTAGTGCTGTGGTTCTTCCTGAAGCCATGTTGAGCATCACAGAGCTGTTTTGTAGATTCTAGGTAGTCAAGGGTCTGGTTGGCTACAAGTTTTTCTAAGATTTGACTTAGTACTGATAGAATAGCTATCAGCCTGTAGTTAGAGATTTCATTTTTATTCCCTTTCTTAAAGATAGGAGTAATCCTGGCAGTTTTCCAGAGATCCGGGACTGTATCACAGGAGAGGGACAGTGTGAAGATTTTTGCCAGAGGTTCGGAGATGAGATGTGCAGCAACTTTTAACAGGCGGGGTTCCAGAGAGTCAGATCCAGGGCTGGTGTTGTCCAATATAGTTTTCAGGAGATTCAAAACCTAAGAGCTTGTTATAGCTTTGAAATAAAAAGGCTGGGTTTTATGATCCCCTGATTGAGTGGCTGGGAGGTATGCTGGTTCACTGTCAGTTGTGGGCAGAGATGAGATGGGAGCCATTGGTAGTGTAGAGGTGTAGGGTGAGAAGTCCAAGAACATACAGTATTGTTGAAAGCATTCGCTATGGTGAGGGAGTCATTGCAGTGGGTACCGCTAAGGACCATCTCACAATCACATAATGCAGCCTTAATGGCAGGGCTCCAGATAACGTGTGTACCAGCCTATTTTACTCACCGGGCCTATTTTACTCACCTCATTTTAGGAAATACTCTTCAGAAATTTTTTTTAATGAGTACAAGTACTCACCCAACATTTGTAAATACTCCACACACCAAAGAATAGTGCTTCATAACATAACTGGTGATTCAAAAGGAACAGTTTTTAGCCAGATTTACAGCACTTGTATGCATCCCACTTTTGTTTTACTCACTATGTTTTAAAACTGGTGAGTAAATTCCTACCTGCTAACATTATTTGGAGCATTGTTGGCACCTGAAATTCTTATCTAGAAAAAACTACTTTTTTAATAAATGTACTCTTGGTCCACGCTAGCAAGGCATTCGTACACATCTGAATTTCGTTTTACTCACCTCACTTTCAAAATGAGGAGTACAGGTACTCATCACAAAAAATCTTATCTAGAGCCCTGCTTAATGGCTTGAAAAGCTTCATCACACTCTGAGGTCCATTTCACATTATTTGGTAACCGTTTTTTCATGAGTTCAGCAAGGAGAGTAGCTAACTCAGCAAAGTTAGGAATAAATCTCCAATAATAACCATCCAACCCTAAAAATGACCTGACATGTATGTTTGTTTTAGGGACAGGATTGTTAGCTACAGTTTCTATTTTAGAAACCTCTGGCTTAACTTCTCCATTTCTCGACTCATAGCCTAAATCTCTATATCTAGATCCCTGCATGCCCAATGCACACTTGGTAGGATTAATAGTCAGACCTGCATCTTCGATAGCTGGGATAACTGCTCGTAGGTGTTCCAGGTGGCTTTTCCAGTCTGGACTGTACACCACGACATCATCCAGGTACGCAGCACAATAAACAGCGTGAGAGGATAAAATGACATCCATGTACTGCTGGAATGTAGCTGGTGCACCACGTAAACCAAATGGCATGGTGGCGAACAGACAGAATCCTATAGAGGTGGCAAATGCAGTTTTGCCTCTGGATTCTTTAGCTAAAGGTATTTGCCAGTAACCCTTGGTGAGGTTGAAGGTACTGATAAACTTTGCACTCCCCAGTCTGTCCACCCAGTCATCTATTCTGGGTATAGGATAACTGTCAAATTCTGACACTCGATTAAGTTTCCTAAAATCAAGGCAGATTCTAACACCCCCTTCTTTTTTGTTTACAATAACCATGGGAGACGTCCAAGTACTCCTCCACTCCTCTATGATACCCAGTTTTTTCATTTTTTGTATTTCCTTAACCACATCAGTTCTTAACCGTTCTAGCAACCTATATGTCTTTTGCCTAACAGGACAAGCACTCCTTGTCACTATTACGTGCTCAACCCCTTTTGCTCGGCCAGGTACTGTGGTAAAAGTACTGTTAAATGTCTTTAGCACATTACGAATATCTGCAATTTGTTCTGAGGTTAAGGAAACATTCACCTTTACAGCATCAGCATTTACAGTTTGTTCCAGTCTATCATAAGCTACATCAATATCTTCCTTATCAGTTTCTGGTAAAACTCGCAAGGCAGCTTTTGGCATTTTTCCAACCCATTTCTTGAGGAGGTTAGCATGGTACATCTTAGTAGGCTTTTTCCTGTCAGGGGTCTCAATCTTGTAGTTAGCAGTGCCAGTACGTCTAAGCACCTTATAGGGCCCTTGCCACTTCATTAACAGTTTATTTTCTGTTGTTGGTAACAGTAGCAAAACCTTTTCACCTGGCTCAAAACCTTTTTCCTTTACCCCATGGTCATAATATACCTTCTGCTGGTTTTGGGCCTCTTCCTGATTACTATCGGCAATTTCTTTTTTTTAAATTTATGTTTATTGTTTTATAACAAAACAAGTACATATTACCTTATACAGGGTAATACAATAGACATATGCTGCAATACAGCTGATCAAACAGTTGATAAACATTTATATATCCCCTGTAATCTTTTACAATAGGAAGTGGGGGTTCCCATAATATA
Source organism: Neoceratodus forsteri (assembly GCA_016271365.2). Taxonomy (NCBI): domain Eukaryota; kingdom Metazoa; phylum Chordata; order Ceratodontiformes; family Ceratodontidae; genus Neoceratodus; species Neoceratodus forsteri. The sequence goes on from CM057456.1 coordinate 1,073,836,579, forward strand.
GTTATATTAAACTTAAGTTCACTCATTATGCCAGCCTTCTCAGTGGCAATGGAATTCTCTAAATTGGGTAAAACTTATATATAGATTAACTGCAGTCACATAGTTCTGCTATGTATCAAAAAAACAGACTGATTTTAAATCGTAGGAGTATAGTGATCCCCTGAGCCTACTGTGTAGCACTATCTTTAAACAAACATTTGGTAATTTTACCCAGCAGTTCAGAACTTAAAACAAACTCGGTCAATGCAACAGGCAAACCTACAGGCTTTATACTGAGACAGGAACATTAATTATTTCCTCCCTCCCCAGGTCCAGATAGGCAGGTGAATTATCCACGAGTGGTGCTAAATCACCGCGAGGGCCCAAGCGTCCTGCACTAAGGCCCCTCACCAAGGAAAAATATTTCTCCATCAAACCCCACCCCTCTCCACCTTAGGGTAACAGAAATTCTTTAAAATGTTAATGCAACAAGAAAATGACCCAATAGTCTCAACTAAACCTATAACTAGAGTTCAGGAATTAGTCCGGTTTGGTCAGTCTGCACCCGATTCTTCTTCGGATATATCCTCATCTAAGCTGGGCCTTTCCCTAGAGGCAAACTCCTTTTGGATTCTCTCCAGCCACTTTCCCGCATCCTTCAGTTCAGAGAATTGCCAGGACTTCCCCACGTAGGTAATCCGCAGTCACGCTGGCAGGAGAAAAGAGTGAATTATACCAAGAGCCTCTAACTTTTGTCTGACCCCATCAAAACGCTTTCTGCAGGCCCTGGTTTGGAAGGACAAGTGGGGGAAGCATTTCACATCTGTGTCATTGATGGATAATGGGTAAGCCGCATGAGCTGCAGACAGAATTACATCTCTGATGTCTGCTCCCATTGTCCTCACCAATATAGTACAATGGGTGTTTGTGTGTTTGTATCCGTAGGTCTAACTCGTGGGTTTATTCAGTAAGCTTGCCTTAGGTTATTCCAGTCAAAATTGCTGGGAACTAATATAGACGTTTTAAGCCACTCCACCATAAATGCCAAAAGCTGAAGTCCCTCAGCCCCATCGGGTACTCCGATCAAGCACAAATTGCCTGCCCTGACTTCGTTTTCAAGGGCACCCATCCTTCCCCAAAGCTGCATATTTTCCCGTATCATCGTAGCGACTGTTGCATGAGTGGAGAGAGATCTTTTCTCACACTCTGCAACAGCTCCCCCCCAACTCTGTTAGAGCAGCATCGTGTTTTTCTAGTCTGGCCAAGGTTTTTTCCATTTTAGAGTTCCTCGACTTCATAGTCGCCAACATCTGCTGTCATGGCAGCTCATTGAGGAGCTTGTCGTAGCATCTGGTTCCTGGCCTGAGGTCTCTTCGGCCTTCCCAGATTTAGCACCACTAAGTTTAGGGGCTGTTGTTGTAGCACCCTGTTTCTTCCCCGTGGCGAGTTTAGGGTCAAAAGAAAGCTGGTTAATTCCTCTATCGAATTTACCAAAGAGTTCTTAGATTTAGTAAGTTATGAGTTGTTATTTTATAATAATTGTAGTGCAGAATTGCAGCGTGCTCAAAGTTTCCTGCCTGGAGAATGGCTCTCTCATGCACTTCGACTATGGGCAATTTCAACATATTTTGCCAGCTTCTTTCTTAGGACTCACATATAAGATGTTATAGATTGTTTCTGAGTGGGATTATCTTCCCACGTTTCTTTTATCACATTCAGTGGCCCTCTTGGCTTCCTACCACACAGCATTTCAAATGGTGAAAACCCTGTTGATGCCTGTGGCACTTCTCTGTAGGCAAAAAGTAGGTAAGACAAGAATTGGTCCCAATCTTTCCCTTCCCTTTTTACAAAACCTTTTTAACATGCATTTTAGGGTTTGGTTAAAATGCTCAACAAGACTGTCTGTCTAAGGGTGGGGAAGTTCTTATGGCAGTGATACCTAGTAGTCTGTACAGCTCCTTAAGCAATGCAGCACCAAAAGTTCTACCCTGATCAGTAATAATTTCTTTAGGTATGCCCACTCTTCTGAAAATTTTGGCAAGCTCTGCTGCAACTTTTGGGGCTGTAACAGTACGCAACAGAACTGCTTCTGGGTACAGAGTAGCATAGTCGCATACTACCAGGATAAATCCACCACCCCCTTTACTTTTGTCTAAAGGATCAACCACATACATTACAATTCTCTCAAAAGGCACATCTATCAAGGGTAGGGGCACCAGGGGCACCTTGTTTTTCTAGTGACTAGGGCTACTTTCTGACACTCGACACAAGAGTTACAATAGGTAGTAACATCTTCATGAATTCCAGGCCAGTAAAATCTATACAGCAATCTGGCAAGTGTGCAATCCCTCCCTGAGTGACCAGCCATAGAATTATCATGTGCTATCTGTAACAACTCTGTTCTGTACTTCTGTGGTATAACCAATTGTTATGTCTGTTCCCATGTCTGAGGTTTAACCCAAACTCTGTACAGTAACCCATTACATTTTTTAAACATTGGTCCACCCTGTTTTGGTTATCCTCCAGCTGCTTAAAATAACCCTGGAGAGAAACATTGTTAGCTTGTTCTGAAAGAAAATCACAATCAGTTATCAATTTAGTTTCAGCATTTTCATATGTTAACCCTTTACGTCCATCAGTCATTTGTTGCCATGGTTTCCTCAGGCATCGTCTTTCTTTCCTGGACTTACGGATCTTGGAGCTATGCTCAAACAAGTCCGAATCAAATTTTTTTTTTTTTTTTTTTTAACTTTCTTTATTATTCACACCTCCTGAACTCTCTCAGGAGAGGTCAATCAGTCCCCGCCGTGATCCCACCCGCCTGAAGCTCTCTCTCTCTCTCTTTCACTCTTCCCGGCCCCGCTCTCATCCGCTTCCTCGCCCACCGAGCCCACCCCCGGCTCTGAGTCCCCAGAGGTGGGACTGCCAGATTACTCCTCCTAGTGCTCTATCTATAATCCAGATAGGTGGCTGGAAGCAGAGGAGAGCAGAGGAGATGACAGTCGAGCCCGACATTGGGCGTGGTTGGCTGGCACCCCTGACCCTCCTTCGCTATCAGGAGGCAGATGGTATTTTATGCTGTGAGTTATGCCCTCTCCCTCCCTCCCTCCCCAGCAGAGCCTGAGCGCAATGACACCAGGGACGTCCGTCAAGCTCTGTGCCCTGCTATTTAGCTCTAAGCATTGCAGTGCCTCCAGTCTCCAATGGGAGCCACTGCGGTGCCAGGCTTAACCCTGGATCCCCCAGAGAGAGGAGAGCAGTCCTCTGGAAGCTCAATCCTCTCTCTCCCCTGCCGACCCCCAACAGCCCAGGCTCGTTCTCAAACCCGGGTCGCCAGCGTGGCGGAAGGTGTGGCGTCCAGTGCCTCAACCCTCAGCGCCAGCTACCAAATCAAAATCCTTGAAAGGAAAAGTGCCCCCACTGTCTGAAATTTTCTTTGCCTGAGCTCTTGTCACCACAGCTGCTGAAACATCAGGATTTACTTCCTCTTTGATCAACTCAGTAAATCCTGGAAAGCCATTTTGAATAATCACAGATATAGGTAACTTAGATACTACCCCCACCTTTATTTGGTGCAACACACCCTTAATGGTCAGAGTCACTTTGGTGGTGGCATAGTATTAAGTGTCCCCGTGGATGCAGATGACACCAGTACCTGGTCCTTTTGCACAGTGTTTTTCCCAGCATTTTAACATGTACTAGGGTCTGTCTGCTTCCCGAATCAATGAGTCCCTTCACAGTCTTATTCCCCACCTTCACATCTGTTAAGACTTGCCCCAATTTGCCAAGGACAAATCTGCTCCAGTGCCACTCTCCTTACTACAGCAGTTTCTTGCAAAATGGCCTGGCTTATTATAGTTAAAGTAGATAACATCTTTGGTCCCAGATATGTTACCCCCACCAGAGTTCTTATCAGGCTTAGAGTTTAAATGGGTAAAAGAGCGTCTTTACCAGTGCTTGGCTGTTACCTTGCTGCTGTGACATCTGTATGGCCATTTGGTAGTCCTCAGCCAAAGAAACAGCCTTTCCCCACTCTCAGGTCAGTGTTTCTTTACCCACAGCAGCACATCTGTAGGTAAGATGTTGATGAATTGCTCCATGGCAAAGGTATTGATGATCTGTGTGACTGTTTTGCTCTCTGGTTGGATCCATTTTATCAGAAGTTCTCTGAGTCGGGTGAAGGTTTCTCGAGGACTGTCGACTGAGTTGGACCTCAGAAACAGAAATCTCTGCCTGTAGGTCTCTCCGGAGATATCATACCTTTTCAAGATTTCATTTTTCACCAGGCCATAGTCTTCTTACTGTGCAGTGTCCATACTGCTGTAAGCAAGTTGGGCTTTCCCTGTCAGGTAAGGTACCAATCTGTCCACTGCTGCTTTGGCCATTGTCAGGCTGTAGCAACTCTTTCAAAAGTTGTCAGGTATGCCTCAATATCATCCGAGGGGCACATCTTTGTAAGTGTAATGGCTTTTAGGTTGCTTGCATTTTGTTGCTCATCAGGATGTGCGCCAGATCCTCTGCCTTTGATGGCTTGCAAGGCATCCAGCCATCGCTGCTCCTGTCGCTGTATCTCTTCTCTCCTCTGCACTTCTAAACGTTGAATCTTTTTTTCTGTCTGCTTCTCCGTCTCTTTTTGTTGTATAGCCCACCATTTGAAAAAGTCCATTCAGGTTCTGTCACTGCCTGTTGAGTTTCCACAACTTGTGTTGGCTGTACAATCTCAGCTTGGACTTCTGTCTCTGCTAGTTTGGCTGCCATTCTTCTGATAACCACTCCTGGACTTGCTGCTGCAGAATCCATACCTTCCTCTGTGCTTCCCTGGTACTAGGTCCAGTACCCACGCACAAAACTCCTGTCTTAGGGTATGCACAGCTTAAATCCCACTTAGGCTGACACCATCTGTCATCTAGGCACAGGTCAAGAAGCATAGGGAAAACCAGGAGCAGTTGTAGAATTCACCAAAAATATTTATTTACAGTAGCAGTAACATAAAAAAAAATAAACTTGTTCACAATAACTATGTACAGAGAAGAAATCCCCATCCTTAGCAAGCATCCTGTTTTTGTAAATATCAGGCAGGAGCTGCTAAAACACAGTGTGTTTCTTGACTTGAGGTCCTCTGTTGCAAAGCTTTTGCAAAAGACTTAAAAATTGAACTCTGGTAACCTCTAGCTTCCAAAAACTTTTTGCAGTCATCTCAAATTATAATTATATACATTTCAAAAGTAATGCTATATATTTTCCAAACACAAGGGATCCCAATAGTTACAATCAGTTACATTTCCATACAATGATTTGCACATATTTTTATATCAGCAGATCTAGATATGCAAGGGAGGAAAAACAGACAGCAAGGGAGGGCTGAGAGACAGTGAGAGGCAAATAATTGTGAGACTGTTGGGTTAAGTCCGACATCTCAAAAGAAAATTTGGTTGCACAACCAGACAGAGAAGAGACAGAAAAGGTAAAAATCTTACATTTTAAACACTTTCTCTAACAACTGGGACAGGGTCCTATTCCACCCTGTCACACAGTGCCATAAGCTTCAACACCTGTAAGTAACCACAGGATCTTTGTAAATCACTTTAAATGAGACTTTCAAATTAAGATTGGATTTTTCCAAGAACTCAACAAATTTAAAAAACTCCCCCCCACCACCACCATGCCACACCAACAATATGTTGTCAGTATAACAACGCCACAGATCTATGAGATCTAGGAACAAGTTCACATCTAGATCATAAATTACCTCTTTTTCCCCCAGAGGCCCAGGTAAAGGGCTGGCATAACTAGAGGTGAAAGTCACCTCCATGGCCGTACCTTTTACCTGTAAGACGTACTGCCTGTGGAAAAGGAAGGTGCTGCTTTTGAGTACAAATTGAGACGTTTAAACAAGGAACTGTTTAAACTCAGCACTAAGTCCTGTGGCTAAATTGAGCCAAACACAGAGTGCCCTAAGTCCACCATTGTGGGGCACATTAGTGTATAACAACTGTAGGTCAAGTGTTACCAGGAGCCAGTGTTGTTCCAACAGTACGTTCCCCAGGACACACAGTACTGGTGTGGTACCTCTAGTGTTGGATACTAAAGTAACCACAATATTCTTGATGTAAGTTCTCTGTAAATTCCTTGGATGTATTTATCTGTGTCATTAACATAACTGAACCACCTTTATCCACTGGTTTAAATGGTACAGTTATAATGACGATGTGTTGGTGTGGCATGGGGGGGGGGGGAGTTGTTTGAATTTGTTGAGTTCTTGGGAAAATCCAATTCTAATCTGAGATTCTCAGTTAACCATGATCCAGAAGTGATCCAGTTTTTGAATTTTGAAATACTTAAGGACCAGGGTAGACTGATGATCACTGATCTGTATCTGAAGAAGATGGACAGGAACACTCAACTCTGCTCCACTAGTTCCCATCCACGCCACACCATTAGCAATGTTCACAAGTCACAGTACATGCAGGTTCATAAGAACTGTTCTCAGGACACCACCTTTGATAAGAGATTTGCAAAAATAACAGAACACTTTGTACAATGTGGCTACAGTCAGATACTGGGGACTGAGGTTAGGGATCAGGTCAGTAAAATATCTAGACATGACCTACACTAACACAAACCCAGTGTTGCTACCAGCACTGAAGGCATCACATTTGTGTTGCAATATTCTTTGAAATCCAAGGAGAACTCAGATGTTCTGTGGAGAAACTGGCATATACTGGGCACTGACCCAGTGTTACAAGACGTGGCCAATAGGCAGCCTAAGATGGTACATAGGAGAGAGCCAAATCTGGCAGACAAACTGGTCCACAGTTATCAATCACTGGAAAAAAAACTTGCATTATTAATTGTTTGCCTAAGGCACCCAAAGGTTGCCATAACTGTGGCCGATGCAAATGTTGCCAGGTCACTGACAAAACCACTACATACATTACTGACAAGTTTATTACTTGTCACAATGAGGGAATTATTTATTTAGCAACATGCAAGTGTATTTTCTTCTATATCTGCAAGATGAAGAGATCCTTCAAAATCAGACTGGGGGAGCACCCAAGTTCGAACCACATGAAGGATTGCCATAATACACTCTATAAGCATTTATCAACAGTGACTGATGGGGCTGAACATCATTTCTGCTTCTGTGGCATAGAAAAAGTGGTGTTAGGCAAGAGGGAGATGACTTGGCCTCTCAGCTTTTACAGCAAGACTTTTTGGATATTTGGACTTGGTAGATTAAACCCACCAGGATTTAATGATTGTATTGAACTTGGATAATTTCTTAAAGGGAAATGTCCATGTACAGTCGGGCCCCACCTCCATGTGAAGTGGGGCTCGATTAGCAGATGCAGTAGAAAAAGTTAAAAATAAACTTACTCGCTTCTAAGTTATTTCAAATTGTATCTGGTTGATCCTGCCCCCTCCTTGCCCCAGCATTTTAGGAAGCAGAGCCCTCCCCGTCACGCCCACTAGCACCCGTGGCTGTCCCCGTGATGACGTTTCAGGTGGGGAGCAGCCAGGGGCATCTATATACTTAATATGTGGCTCTTTTTTAAAATAGCCCCAGTTTGGAGCCTGGACATCATGGGCATGTCTGATATAAGTACTGGCTGACAAGTACCCTGCCAGTCGGTACTTGGTCTCGGTGTAGCCAAGACACTCATCGACTCTAAACCAGAGCTATTTGAAGATTTGGCAATATAGTAATCTGTATTGCCAAATCTCCAAATAGCTCCAATTAAGAGTGATCACCATTATGTGCGACAGTATATATAGGTTACTCACCTGTAAAAGTAGTTCTAGGAGTGGTATATGTTGTTCATCCACATGTCTGGCAGTGTCCTTTCCCTTTAAGATCTTGCCAGAAAGTCTTCAAGCTGGCTCCTCCCACCCACCCGGGTGGCATCTCTCTCGGCTTTGCCCCATGACGCCAGATCTTGCCCGCTGGAAGCAAAGGTTGTGTGCCTAGGCCAAGGGAGGTCGGGTAGGTCCGTGTGGATGAACAACATATACCACTCCTAGAAATACTGTTACAGGTGAGTAACCTGTGTTTCTAGGAACACAGATATGTTGTGCTATCCACACGTCTGGCAGACTCCTAACAGTTTTCCTGGAGGAGGGAGGCAAGACACATACCCCCTATTTAGGAAACAGAGACTGGAGAACTGAGGCCTGAAAACTAGCATCCCGGCGTGACTCTAGGTCAATGTGGTAATGGGAAATGACGGTATGGGCTGACCTCCAGGTCACAGCCCTGTAGATTTCCTGGATAGGGACATTCCTGGAAGCAGCCACCAACGCAGCAGTATAGTGGGTGGAATGAGCCCTTAGCCCTCTGGGAGGCTCCCTACCTGCCAACGTATAGCAGAGATCAATGCAGGATGTGAGCCACCTGCCAGTCGTCCGCTTGGCTGCAGGTCTGCCAGGTGCAGCTTCAGCATAGGTGACAAACAGTTGGCGAACCTCTTCCCGAACTCCAGCCATGCGCTCTTTGTAATAAGTGAGCGCTCACCTCAGGTCCACAGTATGGAGCTTGTGCTCGGCCTCCGAGGTGTGATTCAGGAAAAACACAGAAGAGTCATCACCTTGTTAAGGTGAAACTCCAACACAACCTTCGGAAGGAACTTCGGGTTGGGGCGCAGGACAACCTTGTCCCTGTGGAAGTCCAGATAAGGAGGCTCCACCGAGACCGCCTGGAGTTCACTGATCCTTCTGGCTGACATGATAGCACCCAAGAAGGCAGTCTTCCATGACAGGTGAGACACGTCACACCTGTGCCTCAGTCTGAATGGCTTGCCCATGAGCTTTGCCAAAACCAGCAACAAGTCCCATGGTGGTGGCGGTTCACGCACCAGAGGGGAAATGTGGTCAAGGCCTTTGAAAAAGTGCCCAATCACCTTCTTCTGCACTACCGACTGCTGACCAGCCCACGCCCGGTAAGCAGAGATGGCTGCGAGGTGCACAATAAGGGTTGCCGCCCAAAGGCCCCCTTTGGAGAAGGACCACAGGTAGTCCAAAATGCTAGCCACCAGACAGGTCAAGGGGTCCAACCCCTTATCCTGACACCAAATGGAGAATCTCTTCCATTTGAAGGCATAGCATTTTCTGGTCAATTCCTTTCTAGATGCTTCCACCACAGTGAGGACATCTTCGGAGAGACCCAAAGCCTGGAACTCTAGACGCTCAGCAACCAGGCTGTCAGGTGTAGGGACTGAAGGTCTGGGTGGAGTACCTTCCCCTGACTAATGAAGAACAGGTCTGGGCAGAATGGTAGACACCTCAGAAGCCTGTTGCTGAAGCTGAGGAGATTGGGGTACCAAAACTGGCCTGGCCAGTCCGGAGTCACCTGGATCACCCGTGCCTTGTCCTGCCTGACCTTGAGCAGCACCTTGTGGATCAAGGGAAGTAGAGGAAAGGCACTGAAGAGGCCTCGGGTCCAGGGCCTTCAGAAGGTATCCCCCTGCAGCGAGCCCTGCTGAGGGGGGTGGACACAGAACAGCCTCAGCTTTGCATTCTCCCAGGAAGCAAAGAGGTCCACCTGAGGGGTGCCTCACTGAGAGAACAAACAGTGGACTTCCTCTGAATGGAGAGACCACTCGTGCGACACCTTGCCCACATGGCTGAGAGCATCCGCCAGTTGACTAGAGGCTCCTGCCACGTGGATGGCTAGGAGATCCTCCTCCAGGCTGCGCACGAGGATCCACACACGAAGAGCTTCCTTGCACAAAGGCAGGGAGCGCGTTCCACCCTGCCTGTTGAGGCAGTACATGGTGTGGTGTTGTCCATCTGGACTTAGACCACCTGACTTCGAATGTGCAGACCGAATGCAGTCAGCACCAGCCGAACTGCTCAGAGCTCCAGTAGGTTGATATGCCATCGTGACTCCTCGAGGTCTAGAGCCCATGGACTCTGTGTTCCCCCAGATGGGCACCCCAGCCGGTGAGAGAGGCATCAGTCATCAGGATGACCATCGTCTCAGGGCTGACAAATGGGATCCCTTCATGCAGATACTCTGGGTCTAACCACCACTTGAGGACATCCCACGTCTTCTGGGTCACAGTGACCAGCTGGTCAAAGTGACCTTTGCACTGAGACCATTGGCTGGCCAGCTCCCATTGCAGGGAGCACATGTTCCAACAGGCCCATCGGACCATGCTGGTGCAGGCTGCCATGTAACTCAGAAGCTGCAGGAAGTCCCGGGCAGAGCACAATTGCCCAACTCCAAATGATCGGGCAAAGGAGGAGAGAACCTCCACCCTGTCCACCAGGAGCCAGGCTCTGGCTTGGCAGGAGTCAAGCTCTGCCCCAGTAAAGCTGATAACCTGCGATGGCATGAGTTTCGATTTGGTCTCACTGACCAGAAGGCCAAGGGAGGTGCAGGTCTGGAGGGCCAGATCCCTGGACAGCTCCACCTCCTGCCTGGAGGGACCTGCGATCAACCAGTCGTCCAAGTAGGGGTACACCCGAACCACTTGGCACTTCAGGTAAGCTGCCACCGCTGCCATGCATTTGGTGAAGACCCTGAGGGCCGAGGAGAGGCCAAATGGCATGGCCTGGAACTCGTAGAGTGTGCCCTCTGCCTGAAAACAGAGGAACCTTCAGTGGGAAGGATGGATCGGGACGTGAAAGAACAAGTCCTGAAGATCCAGGGAGCAAAACCACATGTCTCACTCAAGAGACAATGATCTGGGACAGAGTAACCATCCTGAAGGTACACAACCTGAGAAACTTGTTCAAGTCGTGCAGATCTAATATGGGGCACCAGCCCCCTGTCTGTTTCGACACCAGGAAGTACCTGGAAACAAATCCTGGGTGTTCCTGAGGATCCGCTACTCTAACCACAACCTCCATGCAGAGGAGCTGGCTATGTCGTCTCGAAGAGCCAACCGAGTGTCTGCGGATACCAACTGCTCTCGTGGGGGATGGGCTCTGCAGAGAGGGTACTGCACAAATTCCAGAGGCAGACCCTGACCGACCACTTCTAGAACCCATCTGTCTGTGGTGACAGTGGACCAGGCAGAAAGGAAGTTGCGGAGCCGGCTCCCCACAGGAGGACCCAGGGGGTGTGTGAGGGCATGACGGTGGCACCCTCGTCCCGTCACTGGGCAGGCTTGGAAGGGGAGGACTCAGCTGAGGTGCCACCGGGCTCCTTCCCTCCAGGTTTATGGGCCACCGAGGCCACTGACTTTGGCCAGGGTTGCCAGGATTGAGTCTGCTGGCCAGCCTGATGCTGGACTGGTTTTGCTGCAGGAGTGAAGGACTGAAAGGGGTTTCACTTCTGTTTCCTGGAACCCTTCAGATCATTCTGTGCAGATGTTACAGAGTCCAAGGTGGTACTGGACTTTTCAATGCGCTAGAAGTGACCCTCCACACCAGGCCCAAACAGGTCAGTGCCCAAGAAAAGTACATCCGCCAGCTTGTGCTGAGCGTCTGCCATGAAGGTCAAGATCCTCAGCCAAGTCCTACAGCACACGGCTACTGCATCCGCCACCAAGCGGGCACAGTAATCTCCCAGATCCAGAGCTGTTTGAAGCTGCTGCTTGGCCACAGCCTGGCCCTGATCTTGGACCTGTTTATCCGTGGTCTGGAGGTCCACAGGCAGGTGAGGAATCACCTCATCCAAAGAGCCCAAGCAGGTGTGGGAGAAGTTTGCCATAAAGATAGCCAAGCTCACCTGCTGGAGGCCAAGTAAGGAGGCAGCATAGACTTTTTTAGCTGCAAGGTCCAATTTCTTGGACTCCTTGTCTGGCGGCTTGTTGACATCCCCAATATTGTCTGAGTGCCGAAACACAGAGTTGGCCACCAACCCCTCGGCCAAGGGGTGTTCAGTGAAACCCAAAAGGGTACCAGTGGGCACCGCATACTTGTGGGCTATCCGGGCAGAGGATGCAGGGCAGGATGTGAGGCGCTGCCAGAGCTCCAGGGCTGGGCCAACAATGACCTCAGCCACTGGAAAAGCCTCCATTGGAAAGTCCCCCTTGTCCAGAATCTCTGGAAGGGGATAGCGAATCCACTTCTAAACGGGTTACATTTTCATCCCGTGGACTCAGAGATGAGGCGGAGGATGCCCAGGAAGGAGGAGGGCCCCTCTCCGCCAACAGGTCCCCCACGGACTCCTCGACAACCGGACAGAAGTGCTGGGAGGAATTTTCAGACACCAAAGAGTCCGCATAAAGCGGCCAACCACACGAGTCACCTTGAACCCTCTGCAGGCAGTTAGGGATGACGGTGACCGACAGCCAATGGGGAAGTACTTTGGCCGGCCAAGACTCCTTGGTCATTGCGCCGGTCAACGGCTGCTTGGGCGGTGGCTCCATCACAACTGGCAGAGAGGTCAGCTTTGGCCAAACCGCAATGGTTCTGACTGGCTCCACAGGGGGAGGAACGGTCTCGACCAACCCCACAGGAGGAGTCGGTGTCAGCCTTTCCGGCAACAGCTAAGTGATGGCTGGTGTGGAAACCAGGCTCAGTTTAGCACCAGCCAGCACCAACTGTTGCCACATAAGATCATCATAGTGCCAACGCAACTTGGGCTGAAGCCTTTCCTCACTCGAGGAGGCCAAAGATGAGGAGTAGCAGTGGCACCACTTCCTGTGTCACTGAGAGCGGAAGCGCCGATGACGGCGGGAACCACTCGACTCACTGGATGAGGATCGAGACCTCGACCTCAGCCAACGGGGTGGGGGGCAACAGCAGATCTTGTAGGGAGACAGAGACTGTTGGAGCTTCTCCTGGTTTGGATCGCTGACCAAAGGATTCCGGTCAGCGTACTGAGCAGCCCCTTCTACAGTCACAGGCAGGACCAGAGTCCTGAAGAGAGATTTACCGGCCTCTTGGGACAACAACCGGTTGATTGGGTCGAGAAAGATCTCAGCCTCATCATCGGCCGGCATCTCAACCAAGTGACCTGACGGGGTCTCTGTGAAGCCAGCGGCCAAGGCCACGGTTTTGACCGTAATCAAAATGGGAGAGTCATGAGAATCCAAAGCTCTTGACCGAGAGTGCTCCAGGTCCCACAAACAACGACGATGAGTCTTCTCCTTTTTCAACTCCTTCTTCTCCTTTCAAGATCTAGAGTAGTGTTTTTCGGAAGGCCCCTGACCCTTCATCGGGAGGGACTGGCACAGCTCCTTGAAGGAGCCCATAAAACTGGAACGCAATTGGAGTGGCACAAAGGCAAAAGCCGAAGAGAAGTGAGCGGCTGCCCGAGCCGCTTCCTCCTCGAAGGCTGCGAGCTGTTCTAGCTGTTCAGGGGACCCTGCAGCCATGAAGACCACCCATCAGGCATCCTTAGATTTGACCAGCGGATGCCATTTCTCCAGGCGGCCCAACTTGAGGTGGACATAACAGTCCTCGAGATCGTTAGGAGGTACAACCGACAGAAATCGCAGGCCTGGGTATCATGCTCATGGCACAGGCAGTATACTCACATGGCAAGGGGGTCAGTACACTACATCTTCTGCCCACATGGGCACTGGCAGAATCTGGGCACAGACTTATACTCCATCGTGACTGAGTCAAAAATTGAGCTCGAAGACGAAAACCGAAACGGTTTAGAAAGCGCTAGGGCCTACAACATGGGAGCATAAAGGAGGGAACCTGCTTCTTCCAGCAGAAAGGAAGATCTGGAATCATGGGGTGGAGTTGAGGGAGATACCACCTGGGTGGGTGGAAGGAGTCAGCTTAAAGACTTTCCTACAACATCTTAAAGGGAAAGGATACTACTAGACATGTGGATAGAACAACACATCCACATCCCTAGAATAATTGTTATATATACTCCATAATCTCAAAATATTGATTTCACATCAAAGGACTAATAATATATTCTTTTTCAAGTGTAATGTTGTAGATAAAATGAATTTAATATGTAGATTCCATGCTGTCAGTTTCTATCCTATAGCAATATCAAGTTAAATGTTTAAGGAGCTAGTAGCACCAAACATAGCAGGCAAAATATTTTAGTAACTTTTTTTAAAGCAGTCCCTTATTTTTATTTCTGAAGTGTTTTTCTTGGTCTTTGTACTCATTAGATGGGTTTTTACCAAATGGTATTGAGTGTGATGAGGAAAGCAGTGCTTTGCCTGGAAGCAAACATATCCAGTTTTGCTCCTCCCATTACATCATTAGCATGTAACCTCACTTGTTACATCACAAGCGCTGCTGACTGATTGGTAACACGAGTAAAAAAAAAAAAATGTTCTCAATTATTTTTGTCACTCAGGTAACAGGTGGGTATGTACCATTTCTGTCAGCACTTGGATCACCCACATGACATCCCCCCAAGTTGCCCAGACTGTGAGGCCCACAGCCTACCTCCTGCAGTGGGTATCCCTGAAGGGAGAGGCTGGGATGCACCTTCAGACCCCAGCTAAGGCTTACACCTGGGGCGTCATTCAAGTGGGATGTGTCACAAGTTACCAATCAAGCAGCAGGAGACTTGTTCTTCTTGGTTACTAGTGATGTCACAGTCAGTCAGGTCACAATGTTGATGTATAGGGAGGAACAGAACTGATTGTCAGCCTCAAGGCAGGGTGCTGTTCCACACATCACACCTGGTACTGTCAGGTAGAAAATCTTCTAATTAGAAAAACAGAAAAAAAAAAAATACTTCCAATATAAGAAGTGATAGCTGACTGCTTCTGAAGGTGACTATTAATTCCAGTCAGTACACTAGCTCTGAAGTGCAATTAATTACACTGAACAGTGTATTTTTCATTAGTAAGAAACACAAGAAAGGAGGGCTCTCACTCTGGCTATGCCGTGTGTACATACCTGGGAGTCAATCAGAACAAGTAGAAGAACCCACAATAAGTGGGGTCAAGGTCAGCACCATAAATTTAACCAGATCACGAAGGTCAAATGATAACCAGATTTCCAGATTTTATTTACACATGTAAAAAGGAAAAAGGCTTACCCACACTCGCTAATGTGTTTAGAACAGCCACAGATCATGTCAGGTAGATACACAGCGGAGAACGTTCATTGTAAGTTAAAATATAGAACACTTAAAATAGCTAAAACAAACAGGACGCCTCAAAACACCTAGATCAGCACAGCTCAGTGAGCACAATATGGCGCTTACATATCAACCAGCTGAGTCATCATCTGAGCTGCAGCTGCAGCATTAAAGTACACTTAGCCATTTTGAGTGTTCTATATTTTAGCTTACAGCGGATATTATCCTCTGTGTATCTACTTGACCTGATCTATGGCTGTTCCAAACACATTACCGAGTGTGGATAAGCATTCTTCTTCCTTTAACATGTGTAAATAAAAGCTGGAAATCTAGTTATTATTTGACCTTCGTGGTCTGGTTGAATTTGTGGTGCTGACCTTGACCCAAATTATTGTGGGTTCTTCTGTTTGTTCTAAGTGTATTTTTCATGTTTATAGTATTCCATCGTAGTAGTAACATTCTGGATTGCTTTTTATTGTTTACAATTTAGCCCTTTTTGCACTACTGTTTGCACTACTGTAACTTTAAATACACAAAAATAAATAGCAGCATTCTGTCCACAGTTGTTCTCCCTGCAGTAACGGTGCAAAACCAGTCGAAGGATCTGTGTGTTATACATACGGGTGTCTCTGCAAAGGGGCACAATCTGTAAGTCACATTACTCCACATTTTGCACAATAAATAGTTCATAAAGGACTGATACTGTGACTGGTATTCAATTTCTGTGTCTGCTGTAGCAGTACCACTCCTATTGTGAAGTGACCATGTGAGGTGAGCAAGCACGCCGTGGGGCTGAGCCGTTTTACTGCACTCTGGCCACCCATACTCACCCAGGTGGCACTGCTTCAGTGGCAGCGCTCTCCATCCCTCCATGGTGAGGAAAAGCATCCCTTGGGGTGCCGAATCCTCCTCCCCCAGCTAATCCCCAATGACCCAGGCTCACTTCAGAACCTGGGTCAGCAGCCCTATCGCTGTGCAAATGGGCCAGCTATTAACCATTTTCTTCTCCCATCTGCTAACTCACACTGCATTATGGGGGTGCTACAAAATTTGTTAATACAGTTTGGTGCCTACTGTTTAAGTGACTTTACCTAACATGCAGATGCAATGCTATTGCATTTTGTTATTTTCATTTTTTGGTTTGTTTGATGCAGGCATTTTTATTGTTTTTTTTTTTAAACTGCATTTATGCTTTTATGGTATACGGCGAATGCCATATCACATTACTGAGAGCAGGTACGGCTGCTAGCTGAATAATCAAGCAGACTCGATAGACCAAATGGCCTTTTTCTGCTGGCAAATTTCGTATGTTCTTAGGTATGCAGACCTACACAACTGATGTACAGTATAGGCAAAACAAATGTACAGCTATCTATAAAACTCAGCATTACAGTCTACACAATTATATAGGAAAGCCAAGACAGTTAATGACTTGGGATACAAGTACAGTATGGTAATGGTATAAGAAAGGTATTCTCACCCCAGTGGTAGACATCACAGGAAATCTGACATCATTCCATGCCCCTCGTAGGAGAGAGAAAATGCAGGACTGAATGGTTCAGCAGGTAAGAACAATACAATTTAAGATGTCCTGGGCTCAATTAAGTTGTCTTACCACCCACTTTCTATGGCAATCTACTGCTGCCACTAGAGGGACAGAGAGGCATGAGTTCAGTTTTTTTTGTAATTTAAGTTTATTTAATTATATAACTGAACAGAGCCAATAAAACCATACACTTACTGATAACAGTGATAAATCCTCTATTACATAAGCAACAGTTCAACACATACAGGTATGTTAGCATCAGGATATTAACCATCATTAATATTTGATACATCATATGGGGTACTACCAACAATCCGTAATTTCCTATGGAATAAGTAATTTGAATTAGAATTTTAACCATGCAAGGACAGTGGGAAAATCCTAATAGCAAAATTTAATACAACACTAATACATATGACTTTATTCAATCATTATTCCCACTAGCTATAAATTGACCAAGATAATACAATGTAATGAGCACTGCTTAAACAGAACACGAAGAGTTGTCAAAAACAAACATGACAGTCCTATAAATGAGCATACTGTATGTAGCTTCTCTAAAAAGTGCACTTACACATGTGCAATATCATTTAATGTAGACCACCATGTGAAGGAGTCAGCTACCTCATAACACACTCTAGTCGCTGTTAACAACATCATCATCACAGTAATTTTCACAAATTTGAAAGTCAGTTTTATGAACAGATTAGAGGCACCATCTGAGTGCTCCCGTTCACTCCACCATGTGGTCGGCGCCATTTTTATATAAGTAATGCGCTGTTAAGGTAAAACATTAATAAGCTGCAAAAGGTAGTAAAAGTCCCAACTTACTGTAGGTTCACACGTAATTTATAACACAAAAGGAAAACACCGCCAACAACAGCCTAGCATCAAACCATGTGTGAACCCAGTTGCAAATCCATAGGTGTGAAAGAAACCTTGTAAAAAGATAAATGTCCCAGTTCCAGTGTAGATTCACTCACTCCCCTTCCTCTGAATCCTCGTGACTCTCCTTTCTGACCACCTCTCCTCTTTGAAACTCCATGACAATTCTGTCCATTCACTTTTTTGCCTCAGGCGGGTCATTTAATTGAAAAATCTTATTTCCATATGTAATACGGAGTCGTGCTTGAGCTAGCAAAGTATGTGCAACTCCAAGACTCTGTAACTTCTGTCGGAGAGGATCGAACATCTTCCGTCGGTTCCGAGTGGCGTAGGACCGGCTGGGAAACAATTTAAGTTGGTGGTCATCCATTGAAACAGGATAATTCGCCCTTGCCCAAGCTAGGATAACATCTCGTATCTCAGGGCCCGTAGTGACAATGAGGAGTGTTCAGGGGGCATCTCCGAATCCCTGTGCCTGCAAAATGTTCACCCAGTAAGCCTTTTTGATATAATCCAGAGCAACTGCTGAATATTCTGGCAGAGATGTTGCGAGCCAGATCTTACAAAAGTTAGGGGATCATCCCTTCTGAGTCCTTTCAGGAGCCCCACCATTTGGATGTTCATAGCGCACTAAGCATTTTTTAAAGTCTCTAGGCGGGCTCAAAGGTGTACTGTTTCTACAGTCATTTTGCTAAATGCAGCCTGGGTGCAGAGGGAACGCTAATCAGCTTATTTTGCCATTGCCACGGCACCCACGATTTTAGAATCCTGGGTAGCCATACTCTCCAAAATGTTCTTGATTTTTTTTGTCCATAGATCGTACAACTTGTAAAACAGAGTCCAAGCGTGAGGGCTCACCCTCCCAACTAGAACTGTGACTTGCAACATTTTCTGGCGCAGTTTTTTGGCCTGCTGTGACGGCTGTACCTGTTTCTGTCCTTGGCCACCAGAACCTCGGGATTTCCCCATATTCAATTTGGTATCCAAATGCTCTGGGAAGTGAATACTCTTGACTCATACCAAAAGAATAATAAAATAATGACTTTAAAACAGCCAAAATAAAGTTTAAAATAGAGCTCAGTTAGCATGCCAAAAATAACATGTCCTGCATGTGTGTGGCTCTCTAGCGCCCCCGAGTTCAGTTTTTAATGTTCACATACTGAGCAGTGTGTACTTACACACCACAAAACTGGACCATCTCATCCACCCAACCTCACAGAACTATTAATCTGCAGATAAATTGAACATAGAGCAGAAAACATAACCGTCAAAACATTTTACATAAATAAGTACATTTTTACAACGATGTCGCTCACACCTTTAGAGCAAATACCTGAAAGGTAGCTGATTAAACAGGGTCTTGGAATGCAAAGAAAGTCCCAGATGCAGGCCACATTCTGTTTCACCCCATCCTATCCTGCTCAGTCTCTGGGGTCGTCAGCTGTACCAACAGTTTGTCTGCAAAGACCGAAGCCCATTCTGGATCACAAAACACATGTGTTTTGGTGCCATGGCGTATCTGGAGTCTCACCGGGAATAGGAACTGTGCCATCACGTGTTCGAGTAATGACTTTTTTAAGTACTTGCAATTCTTTTTTTCTCATCTGGATCTGTGCTGAGATGTCAGAAAAAAGGCAATCTGACTGCCTCCCAAAAGATATCCCCCTATGTCTGGTTGCGTGGAGTAGTGAAATGTGTGCCTTCGCTGATTATAGTGTTATTATGGCCTTGAGCGGTCGCTGCATGTCAGCTCCACGTGGTTGACTAACACTTTGGGGGACAGCAAGTGCGCGCAAAATTCTAATTCAGGAGTCAGATAGTAAAAGATCAAGGTCTGTAAAGATAAGTTTAGTCACTGCAACCAGGATGTCTGACTTCCCTGCAAGTCGGGAGGAAAGCCTACTATCCTAATATTGGCTTGGTGCTGTAAATTCTCGAGCCTCTCTACCTTGGAAAGTAGGTACTGAACATCTCTTGTGAAGGTTGCATTTCTCTCTGTTGTCTATCCATCTCACCAGAGAGATTCTTAACAGCAGTAGTGTTACACAGAATTTTGGTATCCATCTCAGTAAGTTTGGCTTCCACCGCCAACAGCCTTCTAATAGTATCCTCCTCTGTCTCCTGGATTTTCGTTAACACAGCTAGGATTTGGAATGTTGGGAGGTTGGCAGTCTGTGTACCACCAAGCTATGCAGACTCCAGTCCCCTCGCAAATGCCATTGAAGAGAGGAAGGCACCTAGATTTTGGGGACATTGTCGGTACTTCCCTTTCAGGAGAATTGCTTTGTAAGATGCACCGTACACTCTAAATAGGTAAACTAAAGTTGTGTAAGTTGCTACAGTTGGAGCTCTGACAGGAGACGTCTGCCATGTTTGGTGCTCCACAGTGCCCCCACCCCATGTGATTTACTGAGGCAGACAGGTGTGCTCTTAGCTGGGAATGGAAGTTTTCTCCTTCCCATAAAACATCAGGGGACCAACTGATTTTGTGCCATTAACCTGACTTGGGCTGCTTGGGCCCAGAGATTATCTGTTCAATGGGCCACGAGGCACCTTGAATGGTAATGCATGAGGAACCGGACATGTACAGAAAAAGCTTGAACCTAACTGAACTGTTGTCACATGTTCAGTAAACTGCTTAGGTCATAAAACTGACTGCATGGGATTGGAACTGTAGGACATGCTTGTGCTAATGTACACTTTGGTGGACACGCTCTTTCTGTTCTGCATAGGAAAGACCACCATTCCAAGGTGTAAGGGAACCCTTTTGAGGAGGGTACCACTTCCAGAGGTGCTGGAGGGATAACATCCCCTGACTAACTGTCTCTTACGAATAATGGTCCAAAGGCCTATATACCAAGGAGAGAAAGGAAGGGGAAGGAAGAATGGACAGGAGAAGAAAATGAGTGTCCAAAGGATGCTGGGGCATTCATAGTATTAGTACCACTCAATGATGGAAGCATGATGACACTGATTGCTGTTTCACTGAACCCCATGCAAGGTCTGAGGCCAGCCTTTCAATTAATTAGGTCATACAGGTGCCTTGAATGGCAACATATGAGGAACCTGACACATATGAAGAATACTTAAACGTGCCAGCCCGGTGGCGCTGACAGTTGAGGTGCTGGATGCCACACCTCGCGCTGTGCCAGCAAACTGGGTTTGGGAACAGGATCAGGTCGTCGGGGGTCGTGGGGGGAGGGAGGAGTTGGACTGAGCACTGTCTGGCAGCTCTTCATCTCCTGGGGAGGGCTAGGCACCGATTTGAACAGCAGACAGTGTCGGGAGGGGAGGGTGCTGTTGGGCGCTCGGTGGAAGCCGTGTCTCCGCATAGCTCCCTGCCTGGACTCCAGTCCTTTACACCAGGGTCCTCTGGGGAGGGTTTAGAGACTACACAGTTACTGAAAAGTAACCATGTAAAATCCCAACCCCACTGCCAAGCAGCGTGGTCCCCGTAACAGGGGAGATGGGCGCTTCAGATAGGCGGCACGCTGCCACCGAGCCTGGGCCACCAGCTGGGTGAAAAATATAACAAAAAAAAAGGAATGCTTAAACATAACTGATGAGTTGAGGAGTTGGATACATCCTGTATGAAGAAAGCTCAATGACAACTGAATGGTTATCATATATTCATTAGAATGCTTAGGTCATATGATTGAATGCATGGGATTGGAATTTTAGGAAATAGTTGTGCAAAAACTTTTGCAGACACTCTCATTCTGTTACACAAAGAGATGACAATCCTTTTGAGGTGCAAGGGCACCCTCTTGAGGAAGGTTCCATCTCTAAAGGTGCTGGAGGTATGGTATTCGACAACTAAAGGTCCCTTAGGAATGAAAGCCCAAAAAAATATGATGATGACTACTGTGAGACTTACGAAGGCCAGATCTGATTAGGAGGATGCTCCAACCAACAGCTACTATCCACCACTCTGGACTGCTAGGGTAGCCCTTTCCCTGCATCTTGTGCAGGTGACTTCCACCCTCCAAAACAGGCACTGGTCATAGTCTGGTGATGAAGAAGCCCACACTTTCAAAGACTTCCCTCTTTATAAGGTGCAAGCTCACTTATCAGGGAGACCTTGAAGGAGCCATGAGGCACAGCCCAATAACAACGGAGTCCACACTTGTGAGGGCTCACCCCTTGGAGGAGATCCAGTTAGGCCTGGATGCTAAAGTTGTGGCAGGGTAATGAAGACATCAAGGAGAAGGAGAAGACTTGAATAGAATAGCTGCTTCGAGCTCGTTGCCCGTCTCTCTCTCTCCTCTGAGTGTGAGGCTCACAGATAACCATGTTGTACTTGAGCCCTTGAGAGAAAAGAACTGGAGGTCCAAGGTGTAACTGATGAAGTCCTTGTGGGGAGCCGAAAGTTTTTCCCTTTAGGTGCTTTAGCCCTTGAGGGGAACTGAGCATATGATAGAAGCCTGCGTTAGGCAGTGAACAAAGTCAAGAGTATAGCCTCATAGTAACTACAGCAGCCTGTGTATCATGGAATAAACTTAGAAATGTAGCATGGAATAAGGATGTATATAAACATATGGAAAGTAGATCAGCATGAAGTAACACACATGATGGATGAATAGCGCCCAGCCCCGTGATTACATTATATGAATCTTGTGCCCCAAGTAGAACAGCTGGGCAACTGCCTGGGCTGGCTGGTGGATATAATTTGGATGGAAGTAGAAGATGGAAAGAGTAAGCTCAGATAAAAAACAAGCCTGTGGCATCTAGAGCCTGCTGAGGATCAACTGAGAGTCAGGTGAAAACCACAGGATATGGAATAGTCAACTATCCAGGAGGCAGAAGAATCATAGCCAGGTGGTTGCAGCATGAGCAGAAAAGCTCACGTGAGTCACTATAGTGGTAGAGGGCAAGTCTCATATCGGCTGGTTCCATATCTGGTATTAGAGGGCACACGCCTAATGCAGTAGGAATGAGTAAAGTAATACGGACATGCAAAGAGCAGCCATGCATGAATATAAGCAGGTAGAAAATATGATACAGTAACTGAACACAACAGAGGGATACTCATGTAGTATCTCTGATGATACTGTGGAATACATATTACTCCAAAAAGTTAATCTTTTATTCAGTAAAGCAGTATACTGAAATGCAAAAACATCAGCATGCTACCCCACTTAAAAACGCCAAACATGCCCACTAACATTTTGCAACTTCTCGTGTTGCTTCCTCAGTATGACAGGAATGAGATGAGTAGTATGATTGTTCAAGTCGGCAGCCATGGGACGCATTGCAATTAACTTGCCGAGGGCAAAGAACACCGTGGCCATTCAGCTGCAGTTGGAAAGGGAGTAGCCTGCAGTACAGGTGATGATTCGTCAAGCAAGGTAATTTAAGTCAGCAACTGTGGGACATAGAGCAGTCAACTTGCTGTGGGGCAGGAAAACTGCGGCCGCACTGCTGCAGCACAAAACAGCAATCCAAAGGGGCCCATAGGAGGACTGCAGGAAGGGAGTCCTTGGAGGGCTTGCCTAGCTTATCGTGGTAGTAGTATGGGAGGGCCATGGTAATTTGCATGCGAATTTGACACACATGCATAGAGCTTGTGTGTGGACGTAGCAACTGCATAAAATTAGCATGTAACATTAACACACATGTGTAAAACACAATCAAAATTAAAGTAAGCACATAAAACTTGCTTTGAATTAACAGAAGTGTGTAAAACCTGAGTGCATATTTAAAGTATATGTAAAACTTGGGTGTAGAGACTTGCGTGATGATTTACTGCAAGTGTCCTAGATTTGAGTAGTGAGCAACACCCCAGCAGAGAATGGGAAAGGCCCCAAAATAAACCACAACTGAGTATGGCCACAGCAACAAAGGAAACAGCACCCCCCCAGTGAAACATCACGTGGTGGGAGGGGTGCACAGATTAGCAAGTAGGAGCAAGACGGAGGAGGCACTGGGCAGAGAAGGTGCAATCACAAGAGTAGGAAGGACCACCAGGTAGCCATGGAAGCTGGGTGCCAGAGACAGACAAGGGCACCCTGGGGTTGAACAGCAGGAAGGAGCCCGCAGCCGAGAGGGAAGGAGGTTGGCACATGCACCAGGACTGCAACAAAAGCAAGGAAAGAGAAAGAGAGAGAGAGACTGCATTGGGGCGGAGACAACCACATATGGCAGCAGCAGCAGCTAAGGTGCCAGCAGAAGGAAATGGGGAACATCGCAAGTGAGCCCAAGGACAAGCAGGAACACCAGAGCCAAAGCTGCAGTGCCCCAGCAGCAACCAGTTAAGGGGAGAAGCTGGGCAGGAGGAAAAACAAGTATCCAGCTTGGGTATGTGCATCATTAATAGCCCAAAGTCTAAATCAGTCACTCTAGGAACAGCCAGGCAATAGACAAAATCCAATCAGAACCCAACAGAATATGAGCAAAATGGCCATGCCACTCCACTCCATAAACACAAAAACTTGAGTGCCAAAATACTTTAATAACTTAATCAAACATGAAAATGATTATATTCACAGACAGTAGCAGTATAAAAGTGCCAATGTTTCACGCGGAAGCGTGCGCTTTGTCAAGGTGTGGATGAAGTGTACATCTTGATGAAGCGCACGTTCCTGTGCAAAATGCTGGCACATTTATATACTACTGCTGTCTGTTAGTGTAACTGTTCTCATGTTTGAGTTAAGTTATTAAAGTATTTTTGACACTCAAGTTTTTGTGTCTGTGGAGTGGTGTGACCATTGTGCTCCGATTCTGTTGGGTTCTGGCAGTATTATTATCCCTCAGTGAGGGAGGGGCGATGATGTCACCTGTTGTCCCACCGAACATCAAGCCAGGCCTGCAACCAGCCTTTCAAGTACTGGCACTATGAGAGAGACCCTAATACAATGAAAGCAGTGTTTAAATCAGTTTGCAACTTGCATTACGAATATCAGTTTCTGACTCAAGTTCCATGCAATTAAATAATAACATGCCTAATGTTCTTTGAAGCGCCTACACTGATGCTCAGTTTTAATGCTATGCTCATAATACAGTTTAAAAAGATTTTGAGAATAGTTGTTATTTTTTCAGATATTATTTGGATATCCTTCAATGCTGAAAGGAAGAGTTTTCAGAACAATCATAGTTTTAAAGTTTTTATGGTACCCTCAACTGAGTAACATGGAGCAGAGAAGCAATTAATCCTACTGTATTACAATGTATTCCACTTTGATGCTGTATGTCTATGTATGCTTACATGTTATTGAAACATGTGAAGCAATATAAGTTAAAAAGAAAAGGGAAGCTTGTACCCCTTTACCCTTGTGTAAAGTACATGTACAGTTACTGTTCAAGGGAACATCCATATACCTATACAGGTGTTGATTTCTTGCCAAGGGAAGATCTATTTAAAATATTCTGTACAACTACCTTTTTATTATCCTACCTGACCAGGCAATACTAGGTAACTGACTGCCCTTACCTAACTCAAATTCTTCTCCTCTCTCCCTTTATCTTGTAGAGGAGGTCTCGTGACTATTAATGTGACAATATGTATACCCTGCAGGTCTCGTCAATTGTTTCAGCAAACTTTGCAACTGCACTGTATAATTCCTTTTTGCATTTTTGTACCATGTCTGTACATTGTATGTATTTCTGCCTGTTAATAAAAATTCAGAGGTCGCCCCCGAAAATGAGACATTTTCTTTTGATGGGCTTACCCAGTTACCAAAAACAAACAAATAAGCTACTGGCCAAACTTGTAGTTCTTTTAGGGACAGAAATCTAACACATTTAGACTTAGACTACACTGCTTTTAGAGCTGCAGATTTCCATTTTGTAAATCACTAGCACAGGAAAAAACATAACAGCCGGGGGAAACAGAGGTCAAATACAGCGCTGCCAGTAATTCCTAATGAAGAGTTTCTGATCCCCGCAGCTCTCAGTGTCATTTCTGATAGCTTGTGCTAATGGGATTTAAAGGCAGCAGCAGCGCTAAAAACAAGTTTATGGAAAGAACAGTTATGTAAGAACTTACCGTAACAGTAGATCTTCGAGGGGATATCAGTCATCAGGTTACACCGTAGGAACCTTCGCTGTCAGAGACAGGGAACCCAGATGGAAGATTTTCAGCAGTACAAGTGGGCCTGCCCATGCTGTTCGCGTCTACCGACGTCAGCAAACCTATACTGGCATGGATGGCCCCACTCCCTCATCAGTTCTTTCTCTCCGGAGATGAAGGGAGCAAGGCTGATGCCCTGGGGAACTGAGGAGAGACCAAGAGACCTGGCTCTAAACAGAAATGATGGAATACAGCAGATAGCCAGGTCCTGAACAGGAGTCCAAAGGGGAATGGTGGGAGGGAAATCAGACCTGATGACTGAGATCCCCTCGAAGATCTACTGTTATGGTAAGTTCTTACAAAACTGTTCTGTCTTCTTCGGGGGTATCTCAGTCATCAGGTTACGTCATAGGAACGAGTACCATGCAGTGACAAGTGCAAAAACAGACAGTCTGGGAGGCAGGAACTTCATAAACGTAAGACAGGAGTACCTGAAGCACAGCCCTGCCAAATCCTACACGGGCTCTTGATGCAATGTCCAGACTGTAATGCTTGGTAAAAGTGTGGACCATACTCCAGGTGGCAGCAGCGCCAATAGCAGCAGCTGAGACCTCCTCGAAACAAGCCACAGAGGCAGCCATGCCTCTGGTCGAATGAGCTTTGACAACACCAGGCAATTCTTTGCCATACTTGTTGTAGCAGAACACAATGCAATTTGCCAACCATTTGGATAAACACTGCTTAGAAACTGATGCTCCCTCTCTACCTGGGGTGAAAGAAACAAGCAACTGCTTAGATTTTCTGGACTCCTTAGTCCGAAGTAGATAACACTTCAAACTTTTGTGCACATCGGGCCCTATGCACGAATGGGGCAGAGTGGCTACGCATGCATATCTGTGGTGTGCAACCACTCTGCACCCTACGTGCCCCCCTTGAGGTATGCACTAAAGGGGAGTGGCGTGCAGCACATACACGCCTGATCCTCCAGCTGCACGAGGAGCAACATGCTGGGGCGGGCCAGCTCTACGTGCCATGCACTAAGGTGTGTAGTGCTGACCATGAGGGTGCATGGGGCGCACGGTACACCAGAGAGAACCCCACCATAAACCCCCTACATGCCCCACACACACCCCCTGCAGGACAGAGTGAACAGCCCACCAACCCTCCAGGGCCACAGGATATGGCAGCACTATGCCACCCACCCACCCCAGCACACAGCTGTGAGTGTGGTGGCCCCCCAAAACATCCATACCTCTCACAGGGACACCAGCATAAGGCTACCACCCCCAAGGCAACACATGTCAACCTCCCCTCCCGCTACCGGCAGTAATGCCCCAAGGCATGCTCCGATCCCACCGCACCGCTTCAGTGCCATCAGAGTGGGCCAGTGGCATTGCCCTCCTACCACCCACCACAGCCACCGGCCCTCGGACATCCGCAGGGCGCGCCACGTAAGGGATCCACTGTTGGACCCATGCCAGGCATCCGTCTGGATGCCTGGCTGGGTCTGTGACTCTGCCCTGCCCGCCAGGGCCACGGACAGGTGGCCAGTGGTGGAGAACGCCGCCGGTACACACCTGTCCACAGGTGTGGAGCTGCATGTGCGGGTTATGCACCTTTGGCACATAACTTGCACCCAACTGTGCATAGGGTCCATCTAGTGTATGGAGCAGTGCTTCCCCTGGATTGGCACGCTCAGGAACATAAACAGGAAGGTGGATAGACTGATTGAGTGTAAACTCTGAAATCACCTTGGGCAAAAACACCCTGTCTTTGTGGAAAATCAAATAAGGCTCCTCGCACCAGAGGGCCTGAAGCTTTGAAATTCTTCGAGCAGAAAATAATGCTTTCCAAGTGAGAAAGCGCAAATCGCATGTCGCGATTGACTCAAAAGGATACAGGGTCAATTTTTCAAAAATAAAATTCAAGTCCCAAGCCGGGACAGGGGAATGGATTGGGGGTTTCAGATGCAGGATGCCCCTGAGGAAGGTACAGGAGACATCCAGCTGAGCAATCATGCAGTCACTCACGGGCTCATGAAAGGCAGAAATAGCCGAAAGGTGGACCCTGAGGGAGGAATACTGGAGGCCTGAATCATACAAAGAAATCAGGTAGTAGGGTCGCCACCTTTGGATGATGCAAAAAACGGACCCTAAGCTACGCCCCAGCTCCACCCCTTTTCATGACTCATCATGCATTGTTCCTCCTAGAAAGCCATTTGTTGTATCAATAAAAGACAACACTTAAAGCAGCGGTTCAACAAAAATGTTAAGATACTGTACTGTACCTGTTAAAGTTACGTTCCTAGGTTCTTCTTAGTTATTTATTTACTTATGTATTTAGTCATTTATTGACATTGGTTTACCAGATCACATACAGAGATAAAATAAATCTCATTTACAGATATGATATGGGGGGAGACAAGGGAAATACTGTAAATAGCATACAACAGTATACATGGTATATAATAATACATAATAAAGACATTGTTTCCTATAATGTGTACTTTATATCTTTTTCTGGCTCCATTCCATGTTCATGTCCACAGTACTATTTCAAAGCCAAAGTACTGACCATACTTTTTTCTTGAGGAAAAAATAGAATTTAAAACATTTAAAAATACCTAAATTCTATTAGAGATGAAAATGTTTACCAGCAAATGAAAGTGGAAGACAATTGGCTGTGTTACTGTTACAAACGGGGGAAGCTAAAGCGTTGTGCCACTTTAAGATGCACTGAAAAAGATTAGTTGGCGGCGCTAGTGGTGTTAATGGCCATACTTTTCACCTCACAGGTTGACTGATTTCACAAACAAACAGCTATATTGATAACAGAACTTGTTTGTAACCTGGACATGTAGCTGAAACAATGGATGATATGACAAAATATGTTTCAAAAGTATGCGAGCACTCAGAATGGCTCAAAAACCTGACCAGCACAGAGCAAAACCGGATTACCTGATAGGGACCCTGAAAACCTGATCACCAGGTAAAAAACCTGACAGATGAAAACCCTACCAGGTAGTGCAGAACATGCTTCAAAGGACAGGTGAAAGAGTCTAGGGAATGCTTGGCAGTCCAGATGGCAAATCGATTCAACTTCATGGCATAAGTGGCACGGGTGGAAGGTTTGCGGGCGGCCACCAGGCCATCCGCCACCCTGTTAGAGACCCCAAACCAGGCAATGGCCACGTCCTCAGGAGCCATGCAAGCAGATGCAGGGACCTGAGGTTGGGGTGGACCTGAGTCCCCCGATCTTGGGTCAGCAGATTCCTGCAAAGGGGCAGAGAGACCGGAGGTTCCTATGTCAGCTATTGAAGCAGAGGGAACCATATCTGGGGAGGCCAGAATGGAGCTACCAGAATCATGCTGGCCCCCTCCATTTGCAGCTTGATCAGCACCCTCTGTATTAGGGGAAACAGGGAATGCATACAGAAATCTCCCGCTCCATAAGAGGGACAACATGTCTCACCAGAAAACTCCAGGCCCTGGATCTAGAGGGCAGAAATTGGGCAGTTTTGCATTGAGTGGGGATGCAAAAAGGTTCAACTCTGGATGACCCCATCTGTCGAACAGATCTTCTACTATGGATGAGAGAAGCTCCCATTCATGCATGCTGGACTGAGTCCTGCTGATACAGCCCACCAGGGTGTTTATAACACCTGGGACGTGGACCGCAAAGTGTGTCAGACTGTGTTCCAGTGCCCAGTTACACACTCACATGGCCTCCCTGCAAAGGGGGGGGTACGAGAGAGTCCCATCCTGCTTGTTGATGTAGTAGACTACACTCAAAATCATCCGACTGTACCAGCAGTTGGCCTGGAGCAAGGTGTTCCTGAAATGCCTGCATGGCATAGAGAACCGCTCTCATCTCCAGGACGTTCATATGCATGGTGGCTTCCCACTGGGATCAGGAGCCCCTGGTTTGAAAGGGACGCAGTGGGCTCCCCAGCCCAGACCTGATGCATCTGGGGTGAGGAGCTGTTGGGGAGAGGAAACCTGGAAAGGGACTCCCTGAAGAAGATTCAAGGAGTACATCCACCACTGCAAAACTCTGCAGACTGGGGAGGAGACCAGGGCTAGTTGGACCAGCTCATCTGTGCGCTGGTCCCACAACACTCTGAGGGTCCACTGAAGGATGCACATGTGAAGTCTGGCCAGTGAAAGGTGGGAATGGCTGCAGCCAATAGACCCATGAGCTTGAGATAAAGTCTGGCAGGAATGTACCGACTGAGCTACTTCCTGAGCCTGAGCTATAAGGAATTCTGCCCTGTTCTGGGGTAAGAAGGCCTTCCCCTGCTCGGAGTCCAGAACTGCCTTGCTGTATTGCAGGCTTTGGGATGGTACTAGAACAGATTTGGGCAGGCTTACTGTTATGCCCAAAGAGTGGAAAAGCTGGTGAGTACGCTTCAGAGTCAGCCACAGCTGATCCCTGGATGGGGCCTTGAGAAACCAATTGTCCAGATAAGGGAAGATGTACAGTCCCTCTCTTCTGAGAGCTGCTGCGACCGCTGCTAAGCATTTGGTAAAGACACACATTGCAGAGGATAACCCAAAGGATAGCACCTTGAATTGTTAATGCTCGCCCTAAAAGACATTGCAAAGAAACCTCCTGTGAGGAAGAAAGACCGCAATGTGCAGGTAAGCGTCCTGCATATCCAGTGAGCAGAGGCAGTCCCTGATCTTGAGGAGGGGCAAAAGGCCAGGCAAAGTTACCATCCAGAATTTTTTGTACTGGACAAAGAGACTGAGGTCCTTATCCAAAATGGACCTCAGATCTCTGGTCTTTTTGGGGACCAGGAAGAACCTGGAGTAACCCCCCGATTTCTCTGGACGCTTTGGCACCAGCTTGATTGCCTGCTTGCACAGCAGAGACTGCACTTCCTCCCGGAGAACAGACAAGTGAGCCGGAGGACAGGTGGAAAGTGAAGGAGGGGCATCTGGAGGCTGTTGAATGAGCTCCTGGTATGACCATTTTCTGTAATCTGTAGGATCCATGCATCTTAAGTTATGGTTCTCCATTGATTCAGATAGAGGAAGAACCAACCTCTGACCACCACCTTCTGGGTCTGGGCAAGAGGTGGGGGGTCTGGCAAGGAGTCAAGCTGAGATGGGGCAAGCTGTGAAAGCTGGTCCATTGTTTCTGGGATGCTTGGCCACCGCTCCAGAGTTAGAGGGGGCGGGCAAGGAAGACTAGGCTCTGCACTTACCCTGGATGTGGTGGCTGGAGCCTGGTCTACTGGCCTGTCTACAAAAAGTGAAGTGCCCCTACCATGGGGTTGAGTATGGTGGAGAGAGTGGACTGACTTAAGGGCCATGCCAGAGGCCTGCAGATCATGGATGAGGTCCTGGACATCAGGGCCGAAGAGCTTGGTGCCACTGAATGGGGCGTGAGCACTTTATTTTGCACATCGGCTGCAAAGTCAGAGACCCTCAGCCATGAATGCTTACGAAGGCAAATGCCTGCAGCAGCAGCCTGGCCACCATGTTGGCCAAATCATAGAGGGCTCAAATAAGATGTTTGTTGACATCCTCAGCAGTTTGCAGGCACTATAGCAATTCCTGCTTCTGGGTGCCATCAGGGAGGGCTTGGAAAGCCACCTTGCCCTTCCTCCAGTTGGCATTTTGGAACTTGACCATATGTGAAAGATAGTTTACAATCCTCAGACGCAAGGTAGAGGAGGTGTAAACCCTCTTACCCCAGAGATCACTCCTGTGGGATTTCTTGTCTGGGAGAAGGGAGCTAAGGTGCTTGGACACCTTACACCTGTCATGGGTTGCCTTAATGACAACTGAGTCAGTTTCATCATGGGCTGCAAAGTAAGGAAGGCCCTGGGGGGCATTATACAATCTGTCTGCCCTGCGGAGCATAGCTGTCACCATGTCTGGCCTGTGCCCGGCTGCCATAGTGGCATTTTTCAGGGCTGGCAGCATAGGAGGGATCTCCAAGTAGTCAGCCAGGTCCTTCCTCGTGACATCCTCCTCCTCCTCAGTCTGGAAGTCCATAGTGGCAGACAGCTGTTTTGTAACATTACAGAAAGTGGCATCTTTAGGGGGAGATCTCGGAGTATGCTTAACTGAGTCCTCACTAACCGAAGAGGCGGTGGACTTAGCCGGCCCATCGGCACCGGGGAAAGAATTACCACTGCGACGCAGGTGACTTGAGTTTGGGAACAAGCTCGGGATGCCCGAGGGCCGGCCGGGGGGTGGGGGTGAATTGAGCAGCCATGGCATGCTCTTCACGTCTGTGCCCCCCCCCCACAGAGGTGAAGAGCATGGGGGCTTCAGTGTCTCCAATCTGGTGCTCCCAGGTGACCACATGATGCACCTCGACCACAGCACTGGTAAGCCTTGCTCCTTGGAATGTGTTGGAACGCATGACCCAGGTTTTGTCGCAGCATCCGATGTGACACACCCCCATTAACCACTAAGCACCAAAAAGCCTCTGGCGCTCACAATGATGCCTCCCGGCTGCGATGGACACGAGGGGGTCACCGGCACACCCGTGACTGAGCACCGTCAGCGCTGCAGAAGGGAGGCTCTGACAGTTCCGCCCTGGGGGGTAATCCAGGGGGCACCACGTCCAGACAGCCCCTGGTTCAGCAGCAGCAGCAGGGCAGCTGTAGCGGTATGTCATCAGAAGAATAAAAGAATAGTAAGTAAAAAAAAAAAAAAAGACTGTGGACTGGTCAGAAAGGAGGATTTCCTCCTCCTCCTCCTCCTCTTCATCCTCTATGTCATCAGGCAGTATGAGGTAAGGGTGGTACTTCTCCTCATCAACCTCCTCATCTGGGTCTGGCGTCAGAGCAGTCGTCGGAGTCCCACTGGGAGGTTCCCTTGGGTGATGAATGGGGGTCAATGACGAAGCCACCAGCGACAATGCCAGTGATGACAGTCTATTGAAACTGCTACACTGCTGGACCAGAACGTTGGTAAACTTAACCAAGAACTCGTTCAGGTCCATGGTCGTCATTGACAGAGGGGAGTTCAACAGCACAGATGCTGGTGACCTGCCGACCTGAGAGCCCGATGAGCCCATAGCCCTCGAAGTGGAAGGGGCAGGCAGCGATGGGGTGGCCATCGATGACAATCTCATCGTCAACAGAGATGGGGTTGACAACCTGGAGGTTGACGGCTGGGCACCCTCAGATTCAGGTGGAGAAGCTGTAGGTATGGATCTGGCAGGAATAGAGACCTGGACAGCTGGTCTCTTTGTCGAGGCACCAGCCATCGACAGACAGCCCCCCAGTGAAGGAGATACTGATGGGGAATGAGATGGCTGCCGGGGGGAGCAGTTGCGATTCCGGTCTTTTTTGTGACTTTTCTCTGAGGACTTGTCTCCGGCCTTGGAGGCCTGGAAGCTCGTGGATCTGGTGGGCGATGAAGCAGCTGGGGCCCCAGAGTACACCTGCAAAGGGCTAGCTACCTGCTGCTCCATCAGGAATTTCTTGACAGCCTTCCTGTGTAGCCTGAGGGTTGTTTGGTTGAAGTTCTGGCAGACCTCACAGTCAGAGACTTCGTGGTTTGGCCCAAGACAGCAGACACAAACAGAGTGTTCGTCTGCAAAAGCAATCTTCTTCTTGCAGCACCAGAAAAGAGAAGAAGGGGATGCATTAACTCTTGACATAAACAAAAAAGGAAAAAAAATCTCTAAAAGAGAGATTTTGCAGATAAATTGAAGAAAAATGGCCATAGACCAAAAAATGCATGAAACACTACAACGGCTCTTCTGTGGGGACTCTGCTTGCAAGTCGACTGCTGGAAAGAACTGAGGAGGGAGTGGGCTGCCTACACCTATACAGGGTTGCTGACGTCAGCAGATGTCGATGGCATGGGAAGCCCCAGTTGTACTGCTGAAAATCTTCTGTGTGGATTCCCGTCTCCGACAACGAAGGCTCCTATGCTGTAACCTGATGACTGAGATACCCCCGAAGATCTGTCTATACTGCACCATTGTGAAAAATTTTTGCTGCCAGTGCCACCAGTTTCCAAACCCTTTTGTGGTACTGCTGCTTTGCATAATTTCCACTTTCCACTCAACATCAGCACCTACCCATAATCTCCTATGCTGCCTTGAAAAAATGTTGATTACTGCAAATTACGTATATTAATCTGTTCCTTGACTCAGGTCTACCTAGTTTGCAACTCCCTGAATCCAGTCTACGCATGCATATTTTACTGCTGTTCTATGCCTACTCCTATTTACCTGAAGTGACGTTGTCTCTGTAAATGTGCTATTGTACTTACTCCCTTATACCCTCTCCCCCGAAGGGTGCTACTGGAAATCAGCTATGTGGGCTCAGTAGGCCTTTCCTGGTATAACTCTTTCAAAAACATGACTAAATAATGTATTGTGGTATCCCTATTTAGTGAATTTTGTACCTATGTGGCTTGCAACATTGCTTCTGCTAGTACTGTAAATCATTTTTGTGCCACTGCCATTTTTTACACAGATGCAGTTTTGTGTACTATAGCTGCAGCATGCACTGTTTTACATGATTTGTTCCATTGTCTTCTTGTATGTATTTTTGTGGTAATTCTGTTTTGCATATGTTTCTTATGGTAGCATTATATTGTGCACATTGTCTGTGGTGGTTTACACTAAAATCATGCAAACTAGTGCTAATGCAAGAATTCTGCAAAATAACTTAGTGAAATGGCATCATGTGGTGGGGTGTGCATTCCACCCCTAGTTTAGCAGGCACCCACCACATGTGGATGTTTGCAGAGTTGGCAGTGGGACGGAATGTAGCATACCAGAAATGCAGCTCATAAGCTGCAGTGGTCCTATCAGGGAGACCCCCTGCAAACAGTGTCAAGCAGCACTGCAGGCATCTCGTAACACAGGAGAGATAACAGGAGAATGATTAATGAACATCTTAGTTATTTCCCCTACTCCATGGGATGTGAAGGGTTGGGCCAACTGATGAGCTGTGATAAACAGCCAGCCACTCAATCATTTAGTGACTGCACCTGAAATGGTCAAGGGACTAAATAGGTCATGCCCCAAGAAGAAGGGAGTGGGCTGCTGTAGATTTCATGCTAGAAATACAGACAGAAGGAGCTGGGTTCTCTTTAGTTTGACTTAAGTAAGTCTATTTCTTTTGTCATAAGAGAGATAGTGTCCAAATACAGGCTTATTATTTTTGAATCTTCAAAGGGGTTCTCTACTGAGTATTCCTAAAATCACTTATAGAATAACACACCAACACAAAAGAGTTACTTTACAACTTATTTACTCA
This sequence comes from Neoceratodus forsteri, assembly GCA_016271365.2. Taxonomy (NCBI): domain Eukaryota; kingdom Metazoa; phylum Chordata; order Ceratodontiformes; family Ceratodontidae; genus Neoceratodus; species Neoceratodus forsteri. Next base: position 1,073,871,197 of record CM057456.1, read on the forward strand.
GGGTAGCCCAGCTGAGATCTAAAATCCGATTTACACAGTTGGGTGGACTGGAGCAAGGAAGTGACTTGATCAAGGTCACACAGTGAGTATTTGGCTCTACTAAAAAGTTTGGACCTGTGACTACCCAGTTCCTAAACTGGTGCTCTAACTACTGGATCACACAGCCTCAAATTACATAAAACGATGCCAGCACAACAAATTACAAAAAACTGCATCAATACAAAATCAAAGCACCAATGGTTCTAAAAGTGCCACATAAGGTCTGGAAAGTGTGAAATGATTCTGTATTAAAATACAATATACTGTGTGCTTGCCTGGATTCAAACCACTGATCCTTTGCCTGCTGCACAAACACTTATTCAGTGTGCCACTAAGCTGCAGTTTCCATGATGTAGAGGTATGTTACAACCTGCAGAACAGACAACTGGGATCTAATCCCAGCAGGTGATATGCCTTCACAAATTGTTGTTCTTAACTGAATTTACTTCTCATATAATTTACTATTCCCACTCACACCACCATGAAACGCCACACAAGTGAGTTTCCATCTAACAAAACAAATTTGAAAAAAATGCTTAAGTCCCTACCAGAATTTGAATGCTGATTCTTAGCCTTCTGAGCAAACACATATTCAGTTTGCCACTGAGCTCCAGGTCAGAAAGCTGCAATTCCTATGATGTAGTGGTTATATCATAATCTGCAAAACAGGCAACTAGGGATTTAATCCCAGCAGGCGATTTACCTTCATAAGCTATTGTTCTTAGCTAAATTCACTTTTCATATAATTTACTGTTCAAACTCTACACCACCATGAATCGCCAGTCAAGTTAGTTTCCATCTTAACAAAAAAAAAAAAATTAAACAAATGTGTAAGTCCCTGCCAGGATCTGAACCACTGATCCTTTGCCTGCTATGTGAACAAATATTGTGTGCCATTGAGCTGCAGGTCAGTGCACTGTGTTTCCTATGGTATATAGGTTATGTCACAGCCTGCAAAACAGGCGACTGATGATCTAATCCCAGCAGGCGATTTACCTTCACAAACTGTTGTTCTTAGCTGAACATACTTATAAAATTTATTATTCCAACTTCAAACCACCATGGATTGCTATTCAAGTGAGTTTTCATCTTACAAAAAACGTTTAAAAAAAATGTTTTAGTCTCTGCCAGGATTCAAACTATGTCTACCTGAATTTAAACCACTGATCCTTTGCCTGCTAAGCAAACACATTCACTGTGCCACTGAACTGCTAGTAAGTGAGTTGCAGTGCCTATGGTGTAGAGGCATGTCACTACCTGCAAAGCGGGCAACTGGGGATCTAATCCCAGCAGGCGATATATCTTCACAAACTCGTTTTTAGCTAAATTTACTTCTCATATAAATTTACTATTCCAGCTCCGCAACACCATGAATTGCCACTAAATCAAGTTTCTATCTAACCCGAAAAATGTTTACGTTCCCACCAGGATATGAACTGCTGATCCTTTGCTTGCTAAGTAAACACATATTCAGTGTGCCACTGAACTGCTAGTAAGAGAGCTGCAGTTCCTATGATGTAGAGGTTATGTTACATCCTGTAGAACAAGGGGCTGGGGATCTAATCCAGCAGGCAGTTTACCTTCACAAACTGTTGCTTAGTTAAATTTACTTCTCATATAATTTACTTTGCCAACACCATACCACCATGAATCACCACTCAAGTGCATTTCCTTCTTACAAAACAAATTTGAAAAAATTAATTCTTTAGTCACTGCCAGGATTGAACCGCTGATGCTTTGTCTGCTAAACAAATAAATATTCAGTGTGCCACTGAGCTGCAGGTCAGTAGCTGCAGTTCCTATGATGCAGCGGTTATGTCACAACCTGCAAAACAGGTGACTGGGGATCTTATCCTAGCAGGCAGTTTACCTTCACAAACCGTTGTTCCTAGCTAAATTTACTTCTTATATAATTTACTATTCCAGCTTCACAGCACCATGAATCCCCACTCAAGTGTGTTTCATCTTACAAAACAAAACTGAGACAAATGTATAAGTCCCTGCCAGGATATGAACCACTGAACATCTGCCTGCTAAGCGAAAACACATTCATTGTGCCACTGAGCTATAGGTAAATGAATCGCATTTCATATGGTGTAGAGGTTATGTCACAATCTGCAAAACAGGTGACTGGGGATCTAACCCTAGCAGGCAATTTACCTTCACAAACTGTTGTTCTTAGCTGAATGTACTTATATAATTTACTATTCCAACTCCACACCGCCATGAATTGCTACTTAAGTGAGTTTCCATCTTACAAAGAAAGTTGGAAAAGTGTTTAAGCCCTGTCAGGATTCAGACTATGTCTACCTGAATTCAAACCACTGATCCTTTGCCTGCTAAGTGAACACACATTCATTGTGCCATTGATCTGCAGGCAAGTGAGTTGCATTTTCCATGGTGAAGAGGTTATGTCACAATCTGCAAAACAGGCAACTGGGGATCTAATCCAAGCAGACAATTTAGTTTCACAAATGGTTGTTCTTAGCTAAATTTACTTCTCATATAATTTACTATTCCAGCTCCACACTAGCATGAACTGCCACTAAAGTGAGTTTCTGTCTTACAAAAAAAAAGTTTAAGCCCCTTGACACACTAACCTTTTGCCTGTTAAGCAAACACACATTCAGTGTGCCACTGAGCTAGGTAAGTGAGCTGCAGCTTCTTTGGTGGAGAGGTTATATCACATCCTGCAAAGCAGGTTACTCAAACTGTATTCAAATCTAGACAAGCCTCAGCTGGGACTAATTCAACTGACTACAACATACTGTAGAACTCAGTTCAGTTATTTGAAAATCTGCTATTTAGCTCTGCTAAAACCCTTCACTACAGCTGCAATGACATCTAACAATTTATATCATACAACAAAAATTGTGGTGAGAAAGAAAACATGTGCAATATAGGGATCAAACCCAGTTTGTGAAGTCTGAAACCCCACACCAATCCCTACAAGCCCTATCAATGACAACATCAATTACATCATGCAGCTGAATTAGTCACACTGTATGTAACCTTAAACCTGACTAAATGCACACAAGACTACTCATGACCACAACAGATGCTACCAGCTATGCTGTTGGCACTTAAAAGCTATATAAAATGGCACAGATACAAAAATGATTTTTTGTTTTTGTTGATTCGGTAAGCCCACTGGGCCTAGAAGTCCCTTTTTCAGGGGCGACCGGGGATGGGGAGGATACAGATGGTAAGCAACTGAAACCGAACCAGATTAAGCTGTTTGGTGGTATTTTTAGTGAATGAGGGAAATTTGGCCTGGACACCGGGGAAATTCCCCTACTCTTTTTCGATAAGTGCCATGGGATCTTTTAACATCCACCTGAACTACCACCAATCCAGGCAAATGGGACCTCGGTTTAATGTTGCATCCGAAAGATGGCACCTCAGAAGTGCAGCACCCCTCTCATGCTGCACTACAGTGTCAGTATTGGGATATTAACCCAAGTGCCAGATGTGGGAACTGAACACACAGCCCTCTGATCTCTCGGCCTCAGAGGTGAGTGTGCTACCTCCTGAGCCACTGACACTGATCTAGAATGGTACTAGCAGAAAGAAATGAAGCAAACCACACAGGCATGAAACAAACGTTGACTAGATGGGGATGTTACGCAGTGCAACAGAGTCACAGTAGTTTTGGTTTGTTTTAAACTGATGGCACTGACAGCATACAATATTTCTCACAATGGTGCAATACAGTTCCATAAAACAGAGGATCATTGCTGGTGCCTGAAAATGCCACCAGTACAAGTTACCATAAATGATACAGAAAGCCAAGGAAATCTTGATTTAGAATTACTGGAAGCATTATACTTGACTTCTATTTTCCCCAGCTGTGAAGTCATTTCCTGTGTTAAGGAGGTAGAAAATTCATGCCTACAGTGGTAAAGTGAGGCAGAACTAAATGGGTTATATATTTCTAGCCCTAAAACAGTTACAAGTTTGGCTAATGCCTTTTTTAAATAGATTTCCCCTGGCAACAATACTGAAACATTGTTTGGTATATGGAAATTTTCTTTTAATAGCTCAATAATTAAAAAAAAAATACATTTGTCTACAGTGCCACTGAATATCAGTACTGGAAGTGGGTGGACACACACTGAGTATTTTGGGTCCAGAAGTATAATCCCCTCCACCAAGTATGTGCAACTGCTCAGCAACCAAGGGAGGTGAATGTTGCAGGCTGGCTATAACTGGTAAGAGTTTTTCTACAAACAGCAGGGTGACATGAAGGACATGGTGTCAGCTGCTAGGATTTTCTTCCCACAGAGAAACAGTCACATGAAAGAACTACTGGAGTGGACGGGGGGATTCTGTGAACCACCACCATGTGACAGTAAGACATCACTTTCCTAGCATGCGACCACATGTACAGATCCCACAACTCACCAACACTAAGCAGAAATCACACTCCTTTCTCTCACGGTCATGCATCCATAGCATATTGTTTTTTTCATTATGCTTTTTCTCCTCATCTGCCCCAGATGGCCCTCCTCCCAACAGCCACAGCTACCCCATCACTGACCTTCTTGTGGATTTACAAGTGAGCCAAGATCTACCCAGGACCACCATGGAGGTGGGTGGCCTGCCACACTACTTGTGCAGGGTCTGCAGAGGGTGCAAGCACAACTCTGGGTAGTTCAGTATTTCATCAGTCTGTTCAGACTCTTTTCATGAAGCAGTTTTTCTGGGCATACATTTCACCCCTCTATTCATGGAGGCTATTTTTCTGGGCAAAGATTTTACCCCTCTATTCACAAAGAAGTTTTCTTAGGCATATATCTACCCCTCTATTCATTGAGCAGTTTCCCTGGGCATAGATATTACCCCTCTGATTATGAAGCAGTTTTCCTGGGCATAGATTTTACCCCTGGCTTTATGAAGCGATTTTCCTGGGCACAGACATCTTACAAATGTATAGCACTGTTGTGAAAGGATACTACAACAATTATACATTTCTTCTATTCTCCTACTACAAATCTTTGGACACCTTTTATTGCTGCATCCATGGGGAAATACAGAAAATGAAACAATAAAATAGAAAGGATTCACACTGCATGCAACCTAAAGAACTATACAGAGCTGGAGTACATAACAAAAGTCTCATCATAAATCTAACTACCATATCAACCCTCATGGTCTATAACTGCTCCCTGGGTTTAATACAACTTCCAACCACCCTATATATCTGGAATAATCTCCACCTGACTGACATATATTCCTTTATACAATACAACACTGAAGAAAGTGCATTAAATAGATAATAATGTACCCCAAAGTGTGAGATACAAGCTGGTATTCCTCACCGAGTTTGTGTGGTGACATCCTTGACATGAGAGTGAAGCATGAGTGCTTTTATGATTTCACTACACTAACTAGGTGTGAAATGCCATACATAATATATGAGGAGAGTGTTTCAGAAACACTAGTCTTCAGTTTTCATGCTCACCTGAAGTATCTTTTGTTACTGTGTTAGCTGTTCATGGATTGTTCATGGAAAGCTGTTTGTACAGGGCTCGTGATGGCTTTTTAAACAATAGCTTTGGTAATGAGGTTGTGTTCTGTAGTGACTCAGCAAAACAGAGCTTATTACCACAGCTGTACAGAGAAATAATTCACATTCCAGAACATAAATTATTTCTTTAGAACATGAACTACAGCATTTAAAAATCACTGCTAAACAAGCTCATACTGTAGTATGGTAACCTGTTATACAGCGGGGTCCAAAAATCCAGTAACCTGATTGGTCAGCTGGCATCTTTACCCATGGGTAAATCCCATCATAACCCATGGGAAAAGTGCCAGCAGAAAAATTTACAACTAAAAAAAAAAAACTTTCTATATCCCCAAAAGAGCTGGGGAGGAGAAGGATAGAGTGCCCAGTGGCCGCTCTCCTTTTCCGGGGGGTTAAATGCAGGCTCCCGCTGCAATACCACCATCTGGGGGAGCCCGGGTGGAAGATGCGGTAGGTAGAGAAGCAGTAAGGGCATTAGGCAGATGTTGGCAGAGGGGCGGAGTGGGAGGCATGTCTCAGCGTGCCTCCTAGCTCATAGGCCCTCACTGCATGCCGGCGTCTGTGGAGGAACAAGGGAAAAACACCTCAGTCTCTCCTAGGTGACGACACCTCGCTGAGAGGTCTCCAGGCTCGTTGGACAGACTCCACTGCACTGATTCCACAACACAAGTATGTTGGTTTGGGGAGGTAAGCATGGGGGGAGTCCCTCCTTACCCCTACCCAAGGGGTGTAGCGGGGGTAAGTTAGTGTGGAACCTGTGCTCTAGGGGCAGATCAAGATGGGGAATGGAGCCTACAGGAGAGGATGTCTAAGAGAGTGGAGAAAGGAGGCAAGTAGGGCGCATAAATACAAGGTCACAAAAAAAAAAAGGTTTGATTAGGCTGCCATCTTGACTCTCACTTAGCAAACTGAAACTATCTTTTTTTTTATACCTACTTTATTGAGGAATTTAAAAGCATATACAGTATGAACTTTTCCACATTATATATCAGGCAGTTAACGTACTAAGATTATATTTATTTATTTACGAGATTTACCAGGCAGGCATACTGAGTGGGGGACCACTCGTTTCCAGATGCAGCCTGGGGAGTTAGAGGGGTACATCAGGACATGTATTTACAAAGATATAACATTTGTGCAGAATATTTACAAGCAGAGAACATTTGGGTACAAAGGTATTTACAAAAATTTAACATTGGTACAGAGTTTGACAAGGCAGAGAACATGTAGGTACTCAGGCATGTGCGAACTCGTGACTAGGCACAGGAAGCGAGCGAGTCAGCAAAGGCTTAGAGCATTTCCAACCCTGTGGTGCTGCAGGTGGGAGTAGCGATGCATCACTAGTGGGGGCACATGGGTATATAGTTCAGGGTTGGTGGTAGCAGTTGCATATGTCTGAGATATGAGCGTGGAGAAGCGGGTTAAGGAGTCTTAGGTTAGAGGTGTGCCTGATGTCTGCAGGGAGATCATTCCAAAGTTTGGGCAAGCGATATTTGAAGGCTGATTGACCCTTGGAAGTATGCATGAATGGGACTTGGAGAAGCCTGGAGTTGGAGCTTCTGAGTGAGTAGGCCTGGGAAGATTGGGCCAGTAAGGCGGCACTGAGGTGGGGGGGGGGGGATTTGGACCAGAATTTAGCTATGACACTGGAGCAGTGGATCAGTCTGCGGGATGCGAGCGAGTGTAGGGCTAGGGAGCTGTATAGGTCACAGTGATGGGTGGTAGGGGGGCAGTCCAAGATGAAGCGACAGAAGGAATGAAAGAGGGTGTCCAGGCTGGCCAGGTTGGATGAAGGTGCTGCGCCATAAACCACATCGCCGTAGTCAAGTATAGGGAGGATCATTTTATGCATTATTTCCCTCCGGACCATGGTGGGCATGCACCCTTTGTTGCAATATAGCGCGCCCAGTTTGGGGTGCAGTTTTTTGTGTAGCGAGTCAATGTGAACAGAGAAATCAAGGTGTTGGTCAAGCCATACACCCAGGTATCTAAAGGAGGTGCAAGACTCCAAGGGGGACCGGTTCAGGGTGTGGAAGGCGGGGGAAGCAACTAGGCGGGAGAGTCAAAGTTGCGTGCCCAAGGTTAGGGAGACGGTTTTCTTTGCATTTAGGAATAGTTGGTTGGACCTGAACCACTGCTGTACGGCATCGAAGTCCTTTTGGACAGCAGCGGACATGACACCAGTGGAGGGGCCACAGGCATACAGTATGGTGTCGTCCGCGTACATTTGTATGGCTGAGTTTGTGCAGGCTAGTGGGAGGTTGTTTAAAAATATAGAAAATAATAACGGGCCCAGGACTGAGCCTTGGGGACCCCATGGTTACTGGGGATAATTGTGAGCCAATTTTCACCAATTGGTGTCTGCCAGTCAGGTAGGCCTGAAACCAACTAGTGGCAAGGTTGGAGAGGCCTGCATCTTTTAGTTTTGCTAGTAGCTTGGGGTTGGAGAAGGTGTCGAAAGCCTTGGCCAGGTCTATGAAGATAGCCAAGGTGATTTGCCCCTTGTCCATCCCTGAGGAGATGTCACTGGTGAGTCTTAGGAGGGTGGTGATGGTGGAGTGAGACTTGCGGAACCCTGACTAATAAGGGGTGAAGAAGGAGGTAGAGTCAAGGTATTGGGTGATTTGGGCAAGGGCAAGGTGTTCCTGAAGTTTGGCCAGTACTGGAAGTAAGGAGATGGAGCGGTAACTTCCAGGCGCAGAGGGATCATCACCCTTTGGTAGGGGGATAACAACCGCCTGCATCCAAGCGGCTGGGATTTTGGCCAGGGAGAAAGAGAGGTTTAGTAGGCCGACTAGTGGGGCAGCAACTGCAGGGGCCGATAAGTGGAGTAGTTTAGCGTCCAGGCCTAAGGGACATTTGCCTTTATTGGGGTCTAGAGAGTGTAGAGCATGTAGTACTTCGGCCGGGGAGACTAGACGTTAGGAGAAAGTTGATACAGTCTAGATTATCCTTGTTATACTCCAGGTGCTCTGGTTGTCAGCAAGATCTTCGCACACCATATGGTGTTGTGTCTGTAATTAGGTGAAATCCCTTGCTTGGTGTCCACTGCTTGGCATTGTCTGTTGGGCTGTGCCACCTTTTAAGTCACTGAAATGAGTCAGGACACCTCAGAATCAGTTTTACGTTGCTCCACAGCAATGCCTTTTGCTAACAAAGCCTTTTCTGCAGCCTCTGCAGTAGCAAAGGATTGCTGTCCATGTGGAACAAAGACCATTAGCTGAGGCGGGTATGGGGCTTACAACTTGAGCTGGTTGTGTTTTAGTGCCTGTTGTATAAGAATGTACAGATGTTTCCTTTTCATTGTGTAAGGTGGGAAGTTGTTATCAAAATAAATTATGTGGTTCTCAAATACACCTCTTTCATTCTACGGGGCCCTATAAGTATGTCCTGCTTATCTTTATATTTAAGAAAGTGGTGGCGGGGGGGGGGGGAGTGTTGGGATTTCAATGATGATCAGGGTATGGGTGGGGTGAGCAGGTGGTTGGGTATAAGAGACGTAACGCAGTTGGTAAAGAAGTTATTGAAGGCGGTGGTATCTTCACCAGCGTCTGAGACAATGTTGCCAAGGATGGATAGGGTTGGTGGCTGGACTGGGGGGAATGAGTAGGGATTTCATGGTTTTCCAAAAGTTTGAAGGGTAGCTAAGGTTGGAGGAAAGAGCCAACTTGAAGTAGTTCTTTTTGGCCTGCCATATAGATTTGGAGCAGGAGTTGCGGAGGGTGCGGTATCTTTGCAGGGATTCTAGGGAGCGGGATAGCTTATGTTAGCAGTTATGTTAGCTTATGTTAGCAGTGTGACAGAGTGGCGTCAGGAAGCTGAACCAGATGGTTTTAGTCTCAGTGTGTGGTGCAACTGCTCGATCTCAAGTGTGACAGAGGGATCGAGCTGCAGGGCTGCCTGGAAATAGCCAGGAAAGAATCCATGCCCTGTTTTTCTGTATTTTTGGGCAAGCCATACAGTCTGATGTTCTTACAACATGCACTGTTTTCAGAGTCTTCCTGCCACTTTTGGATTTTGGTTTGAGTGGCATGCAGCTTCAGGACCATGCTTTTCAGATGAGGTCAACCCTGCAGCCTGAGCTGGCCTGTTGGCGCAGTGGTGGGATTTCCGCCTGCGACGCCAGCGACCCGTGGTTCGGGAACGGACCCGAGACGTCGGAGGGCCGGCCAGGGGGAGAAGGATAGAGCGTCCTTTGGACTGCTCTCCTTTTCTGGGGGGAGGGTGTGGACAGCATCCAGAGCGCTGAGGACTCCTGGCGGAGGCCGGGAGCACTCACGCTGCCGTGCTAATCTCCGGGGAGGGAGGAGGCGGGGCGGACACCGGCGTCATTGCACGTCCCCGCTTCCTGGAGAAAAATTCAGGAGGAAAAAGAAGGAGGGGGATCCTCCGTCTAAGTGAAGCCTCCCCGGGCTTCAATTCACCCCTGCCGCCGCACTCCCAACCAGTTACTGCTCCGAGGCACTGGTATCGAGGCCAGTGCCCCGGCCCCGCCCTCCGGGGGGTAAGCTGGGGTGACCGGGAGGGGCAGCAAATAGGTAGGTGGTGGGAGCTCCGGGGGCTGTGACTAGGCCGAAGAGTGACAGAGGACCCCCAGGAAAAAAAGGAGAATTAAAAAAAAAAAAATGCAGCCTGTGGCCAACAGCTGTACATCAGTCTCATCTGCCCTTTTTTTCAACTGTTTTTTTCGCTCCACTCGCTGGCTGCCATGCACTGTCTCAGGTGAGACCCCCCCCCCAACACACGGCTCCTACTGTCCTGTCTGAATCCCTCCTGACCGGGAAATCAGGGGTAGAATCCTCTCCCACCATGGTCTCAGACAGAGGAGAGGATGTGGGAGAGCTGGTTGGGTTGGAATGGGCAGTGGGCATGTGTGCCGTTCCCTTGGGATCCACCATCCTCCTGGCCACTAGGGTTTTTCCGCTTGTTCTTGTGGTGCCTGAGGAGGACATGCATTGATGCCAGCACACCATATTGTGTGCTTCCGCATGACTCTCGTAGGCCTCTGCCCCTTCCTGTACCCTTCTTGAGTGGTCACAGCTGCAGAGTCCCCCAGTTACCACTGGGTGCCACTGCTGCACTGGGAACCACGGAAACCCTCCCCAGGAGAGGAGAGCATGCCGGCAGCTGCTCGATACTGTTGCACCCTCCCCCTGCTGATCCCGACGAGCTGAGCTTGCTCCCGAACCCGGGTTGCCAATGTAGCGCAAGGTGCGGCGTCCAGCACCTCAACCTTCAGCGCCACTGGGCTGGCTCATCTGCCCTTTTCTTGAGGGTTTTAAAATCAGCCCCCACTGAATCCAGTTTAGTAGAGATGGCCACTCAGAAGTCTTGGAACTCTCAGAGGACTGTGTCAAGTTTTTTGCCTTTTATATTCTGTTTGAAGTGAGAGAGGCATTCTGACTCCAGAGATGCAATGGAGCCCAAAGTCTGTGAGCAGTTGGAGTCCTCAGGATCCACTGTCCATCCCCAGTCACTGTTTGTTTCCTGTCTGATCTCTTCATGTTGTAGGTTAGTATTCCCTGTTCAATATTCTGTCAGTTTTGAAGCAAACTAATCTGGAATGCAGGGCATTTTTCAGGTAGACCCAACCTAGAGCTAAAGACCTAAGCAGCCATTTGTGTATTGATGTCACTGAAAGTCAGATATTGTAACATATGTAAGAACGAAACTAAAGAGAGCAAAGCAGAAATACTGCACAGAAAAACAGCTGAAAATATTACACATCCAAGGACCTTCTTGCAATCCTTAAAGGATTTCTGTAATCTAACCAATAGGGTACTAGATAAGATTGTACTAGAAAAGATTTAAAAAAATAGCTGAGGGTTTTAATGATATCCTTGTAAATATGACCATCTATAAAAGCCAGACAAAACAAATAATCAAGAAAACAGTGACAGCACTGAGTTAAAACCGTTGAGTGGTAAAGATTTTTTTTTGAGTATCAGAGAAGGAGGTGGAAAAGCTCTTATCAACACTGAAAAGTAAATAAAGGGGCATGGATATATGATCTTCACCCAAAACTTCAAATTAGTGACGAGATATATCACAAAATCAGTGACATACCTGTTCAATGTGTTATTGTGCACAAATGTGGTATCAAATTGTTGGAAAACTGCTGTGGTGACACCTTTTTTTTTTAAATTCTGGGGACAAACTATTATTGATAAACTATAGATGATATCAGTCTTCCCAGCTTTGGCAAAAGTTGTTTTGGAACAGCTAACAAAATTCTTGGAAAGAAACTGCTTGCTTACTGCTGATCAGTATGGTTTCTCTGAGGAAGATAAAGCACAGTGACAGCCTTAGGTTAACTAGTGACATTTTATGACAACTGTACACTGAAAATGGCTTGTTAACAGGTGTGATATTTGTTGACCTGACCAAGGCCTTCGACCTGGTGAATCATATCATATGCTAGTCAGCAGGTTAGAAAGCATTGTCATAGGAAACTACACCCATACATGGTTTCCAAATGATTTAGGTGAAAGAAACATATAAAAATAGGAGCTGAAAAATCAAACCTAATGGCGGTGACCACAGGAGTTCCACAGGGCTCTGTTCTGGGTACTCTCCTGTTGTTCATATTTGTGAATGAGTTACCAAAATTTTAGTCTTTTATCTCCACAATGAGGGATGCGAATTATACGGTTCTTTACTGTTCAGAGAGAACAAGGGCAAACCTGGAGGGGCCCATGCAGAACGTGTATAATGATCTGCAAGACTGGTTCACAAGAAATAAAATCATGTTAAATAAAACAAATGACCAAACGAATGACTTTTGGAACAAACCAGAACTTAGGTAGGAAAGGAAATATGTTTAAATTATTTGGTTCTAATGGACAGCATATAGAAGGAGTAACAAATTTCAGCTGCTTGGGGGTAATACTTTATAAAATACTTACACTCAGTGAACACATCAGAAAGGTTTCTGGTAAAGTAAATAACAAACTAGGTCATTTGTGCAGAAACCAAGTCTAATTCCAGATGTAAAAAAACAAACAATGCAATGGTGTCACTTGAACAATTGGAAATACATAACAATAAGGATGTTTTTTACTTGAAGTTGCATAAATTGTATAATATTGTGTATATTATGGCCAGTGGTGTTCCATTTTCAAAAATGGCCAATTAATTCTGTTTAAGAATGGCAAATTCAGTTTTTCCATTTTTTTTTCTTCTTCTTAAAACCTAGTGTAGATATGACAGTATGATATGCCCACATTGCAGCGGTCATACCTAAGACTCCCCACTGGGCTGTGACTCACACTGTCACTCTTGTCCCTGAGTTAATTGGCCATTTGCACACGTCTGAAATCATCTTGCACCAGATTAAATTTTAAGTATCAGAGAAGGAGGTAGAAAAGCTCTTATCAGCACTGAAAAGTAAACAAAGGGGCATGGCTATATGATCTTATAGTGTTTCTGCTAATGTAAATATTGTTTATTTTATATGTTTATTTGCTCTAGGATTACAAATACCTTTGAGCCGAGGCTCTTTTACAAAGGTTCCACGTCATTGGTACAATTGAGACAATCACAAGCAAAGATAACAGTTCATAAAATTAAAAAAAAACAACTCAAAGTCTTGTAGATGAAAAAAGAACAATAAGGTGAAACTTTGGGGAGGGGAAAGGGAAAGGAGGAGGGTGAAATCAGGGAGACTAAGTGGATGGGAGAAAAGGGGAGGTAGGTTGGGGGACAGAGAGAGGAGGGGTGGAAGGCGGATAAGAATAGAGGTAGTGCAGCCGGGTGGCATTTGTCATGGGCCAGAAGGGGAGGTGAAGATAGGAAGGGGGGGTGCTGGTGAAGTGCAAGAGTAGATGTGGATCCAAAAGGGCATCTTCAGCTATGGAGGTACTGTATCTAGTTATTTACTGTAAATATTGTATCATACCTGTATATTATATTATGTCAACCTTGTTGTGATGTATATCCCCATATCGTTGCTACCTCAGGCATATTTACATTATTACCTTGCTTGCATTGTAAAATCCCATGGCTGTATGCTCCAGGTCGGCCATGAAAAAGGGACTAATTGTCTCACTGGACTTACCCGGTTACCAAAACGCAATAAATAAATAAAAATTTAAAATGATGATGCCCATCCTTGCAGTGCTTTAGTCCAGCCACAGGTCCCTGCACCTTTTTATTTATTTGGGCACAGCACTTTAAACATTTTAATCGCTTGCTCCCCCATCCCTCAATCATTCTGTCTGCTGAACAGTAGTGTGCAGTTGAGCTATACTGAACGGTCTGCAGTGTGGCAGCTTGCTATTTATTCTGAACTTGCAAACCCCGGCAATGCCAGAAAGACAGTGGCATGCATACTTGCAAGGGCAGTACAAGTGGTGGTGAGCAAGCGTAGTGGCCGACACAAAACAAAAGGTAGGTACAGAACAACCCAGTCAGCCCTGAAAGAGTCTGCAAAGCCAACTACCCCACCCATTTCATTAAACTGTTTACTTTCACCTTGAATTTGTTGTTGACTTATATGGCACTCATGCATCCAGGAAAAACGTGCAAGTCTCAACTGCTCTAGCTTTTTCCCCCTGCCTGAGCACAGAATGGGATCGAGAAAAGGTGTTGGAGGGACTAGATTTATAATATAATTTAACCATGTACCTACTCCAAGCCAAAAATTCAAGGCAAGCATGCTATTGTAATTTCAGACTGCATGCTGTTTTATTTATTTACGTATTAGAATTTTGGCAACCGGGTAAGCCCGCTGAGACCATGCAGTCCCTTTTTCAGGGGTGACCCGGAAGACAAATACAATACATCACAATGCAATACAAAACAGTGAAATACAGAGATTACAACAATGTGTGCAGAAATACATGGATTACAAAGTCATATACAGGTATACAAAATTCTCATTATTTGCAAATATACATATTTACAGAGGTTCAAATGTGGTAATTTTAAGATATAAGATAACTTCAGCGAAAGAGGGTACAGTAAAAGGCATGGGTTAATGAAAACATATGCAGGGTGGAAGTTTAAGTAAGGAGGTGGAAAGCTCAGTTTTGAAGAGAGACGGGGAAGGACGTGAGAGTAATACAGGCGGTAGAGAATTCCAGGCTGCGGTGGCAAGATTATGTAAAGGATCGCCTCACCGCAAGACGGTGCAGTTTACGGGTAGCAAGAATAGGTAATGATGCTGACCTGAGTGGGTGGACAACTTCTTTAGGATAGACAATTCCCCTTAGGCAAGGCAGATTGAAAATGTTCACTAGTTTGAAAACAAAACATAGTGTTAGACACTGTAACCTTGAGTCATAATGCAGCCATTGTAGGGAAGTCAAGGTGCCACAATGGTGTTTTCTAGGATCTGCCCCTAAGGCAATTTGCCCGATCCTAAAGTAGAGTTGACAGAGCCAGGTGAGGGATGAGGTTTGAGCAGAACGCAGTAATGGTGTGCCGTAAAAAAAGTATGGGGCAAAGGGATGTGGACACTATTTTTTGGCAGGAGGAGGCAGATAAGAGGGGTGGAGATGGTATACCAGACCAGCTTTTGGTTGATAGTTTTAGTTAGCAGGGTCACTTGTGACTCGAGACAAGGATGCATCAAGGTGCATCACTAACTATTTAAAGGTTTGGACTACTTCTATGATATCTCCAGAACAGGCAGAGGTGCTAAACAAGTACTTTGCCTCAATATTTGCAGTGGACAACAAGGGATCCCTACAGCCTGATGGGAGAGATGAGGAGTCAGTAAAAGAGAGAGGTCAGTCTCGGTCTGAGACCACAGGATGGTATGAGACTAGGGCACAGGCTAGACCAGACCAAGAAGGTATAGGAAGGTTACATGAGGGAGTGGACTGGGGGGGGGAGAAATCACAGTGGATAGGGTGAGGGAGGCCCTTCAGAATCTGAAAACTAAAAAGGCACCGGGGCCGGATGGAACACATCCATGGGTTATGAAGGCATTGGCGGATGTGCTGGCAACCCCACTGGCTGCACTCTTTAACATCTCTCTGCAGATGGGATCGGTGCCACAGGACTGGAGAGTGGCTTATGTAGTGCCTATACATAAGGGGTTCTAGGGAGGAGATGGGTAACTATAGGCCGGTCAGTCTAACGTCTGTAGTGGGCAAAGTAATGGAGGACTTTATCAAGGAGAGGCTTGGGAGGCAGTTGGAAAGGTTAGGGCACCAGGATGATAAACAGTATGGTTTTGTCCCGGGGAGATCATGTCAGACCAACCTTGTAGAGTTTTATGATTGGGTGATGGCGGCCTTGGATAGACATAGGCCGGTGTATGTCCTATACCTATATTTCAGCAAGGCGTTTGATTCAGTACCTCATAATAGACCGATAGCAAAAATGGGGGAGATGGGGGTGGGTGGACAGGAGCTAAACTGGGTTGAAAACTGGCTTTTGGGACATTTATACAGGGTAATGGTGGGTGAGATATCCTCCCCCAGGAAGGTAATCAGTGGAGTCCCTCAAGGTTCAGTATTGGGGCCACTTTTGTTCAATGCCTACATCTCGGATATGGGGGGGGTTAGGAATAGGTTGAGTCTCTCTGCAGATGATTCAAAATTGGGAGCACTGGTGGATAGTGAGGAAGCGAGGGAGACAATCCAGGGGGATCTGGATACCCTAGAGGGGTGGTCAAGGAGGTGGGGACTGAAATTTAATGCCGGGAAATGTAAGGTACTTCATTCGGAGGTCAATAATCCGGGCCATGTATACTACCGGGTGGGGGGGTCACACTGCAAGCAACATTGGGAGAAAGGGATTTAGGAGCAGTGGTAGACGTTAAAATGAATAATTCTGAAAATGGTAGAAAAATTGCAGCCAAGGCAAACAGGATATTGGGTTGTATAGCCAGGGGAATTACGTCCAGAAGCAGGAAAGTGATCCTTTCTCTATATAATGCCTTGGTCAGGCCGCAGCTTGAGTATTGTGTACAGTTCTGGACACCTCATCTGAAGAAGGACATAGCACTGCTGGAGAGGATCCAGAGGAGAGTGACTAGGATGATTCAGGGCATGGAGGGGAGGCCTTATGAGGAGAGACTGGAACAGCTTGGGTTTTACTCACTGGAGGAGAGGAGGAATGGGGAGACATGATAGAGGTTTTCAAGTATGTAAAGGGAATAATTAGGAGTGGAACCAGGGAGTTGTTTAGGCTGAAGAAGGGGGGAGTGACATGGGGCCATGGGTGGAAGTTGGAGGAGGGAAATTACAGGAGGGAACATAGGAGGCATTTTTTCACTGAGAGGGTGGTGGAGCCGTGGAATGCACTTCCCGGGAGGCTGGTGGAGGAGGGCACAGTGGAGGGCTTCAAGAAAGGGTGGGATAGGTTCAAGGGGAAACTGAATCTAGAGAAGACACTCTTGGGGGCTAGTGGGGGTGGTGAGGCGGGCAGCCATTAGGTTGCTGGCTTTTGAGCAGACAAGACAGACCATTTGTACTATTCTGTTGGCTTTTTAGTATGTCCCTGACTCCGTGAGCGATCACCACATGGTATATATGGTCAGGAAAGTGCACAGACCTGCTGACACCCCTCCCCCGGACGTTCCTCACGAGATCCTATAAATCCCTATGTCTACCTGCCCTCCTATATGACCTTGCTCACGCCGACTGGTCCTTCATTCAGAAGGCATCCACCATCGACTACGCATTCGACATGTTCAGAAGAAACTTGCTTGCTGTCTGGGACTACCACGCCCCCCTAAAATGCACAAGAGTAAAGGGCTCCTCTCTTCCCTGGGTCACCACCAACATCATTAGCAGATGCCGATCTAGGGACCAGGCCTGGAAAAAACATAAGCTATCCCACTCCCTAGAATCCCTGCAAAGATACCACACCCTCCGTAACTCCAGCACCAAATCTATATGGCAGGCTAAAAAGAACTACTTCAAGACGGCTCTTTCCTCCAACCTTAGCCACCCTTCAAACTTTTGGAAAACCATCAAATCCCTACTCACTCCCCCAGTCCAACCACCAACCCCAACCCTATCCATCCCTAGCAACATTGTCTCGGACCCTAGTGAAGTTGCCACCGCCTTCAATAACTTCCTTACCAACTGCGCTACATCTCTCATACCCAACCACCTGCTCGCCCCACCCACACCCAGATCATCATTGAAATCCCAACACTCCCCTCCGCCACCACTTTCTTAAATATAAAGATAAGTAGGACATATTTATAGGGCCCCGTAGAATGAAAGAGGTGGTATTTGAGAACCACAGAATTTATTTTGATAACAACTTCCCACCTTACACAATGAAAAGGAAACATCTGTACATTCCTATACAACAGGCACTAAGACGCAACCAACTCAAGTTGTAAGCCCCATACCCGGCTCAGCTAATGGTCTTTGTTCCACACGGACAGCAATCCTTTGCTACTGCAGAGGCTGTGGAAAAGGCTTTGTTAGCAAAAGGCATTGCTGTGGAGCAAAGTAAAACTGATTCCGAGATGTCCTGACTCATTTCAGTGACTTAAAAGGTAGCACGGCCCAACAGACAATGCCAAGCAGTGGACACCAAGCAAGGGATTGTCATCTAATTACAGACACAACACCATATGGTGTGCGAAGATCCTGCTGACAACCAGGGCACCTGAAGTATAACATGGATAATCCAGACTGTATCCTTTGTGTCTCACACCCTTCTCTGATCCTGAGGTGTCGGTAATAACTCCGGGACTATGGAATGTAGATGGGAGTTATTTGGGGGGCTCGGGATTTATTGAGAAGGCAAAGGTAAACAAATTCAACTCCACTCCTATGTCTGTTCCACAGATAAAACCAGCAAGCAGAGTACCATCAAAATACGGCATCGGACACTTTGGTTAAAGTTCATAACTTTAATTCAAAGGTTAACACACAAGCACTAACATGCTAAGGTACAGCAGAAAATAGCACAGGTACAATGCAGCCCTACCAGATTCACACGTAGGACGTCATCGGGGGGGGGGGAGTGCAGCATAAGAATGCCATTTAAGCCAAATATTTGAAGCTACATGTGTAAATTACAAGTAAGTAATGCAAGGTGCTAATAAGTGCTTAGTGCATAGTTGTGCAGAGAGAACACGGAAATAGTGTAACAGCTAGGTTAAAGATCAGGGCTTTTTATGCAATTTGAACTATAAGGAATAACATATGGGTGACCATACACAGTGAGCCTGTGTTTCCATCAAGGGGTCGCGATAACAGCATATGGGCCTCGAGAGGTCCATGCTGGTATCGCACCTTCAAGGTGGAAACACAAGGTAAGTTGTATATGGTCACCCCATTTTGTTATAGTATATGGTATTAAAAATAAAAACAAGAATTAAAAGGGGTCTCTTTTGCAGAGAAGCAAAACAAATGGTGGTCTAGCTCCGCCGAATTTTAAGGATTATTACGTTGCTGCCCAAGTCCCACCCATGCTAATGATGTTCAAACAAAAACAGATACCAGATGGTTGGAGGAGGAGGAGGAACAAATGGGGGTACCCACTGTATGCGATCTTTATGCTTACTCTGCTGCAGTTAAGACTGTTAAGACTGGGGGCACCAGAGAGCCAACTTCTGGAGAGGAAGCTTTTTACAGAGCTCTAGCACAGCAATACCCATATTGCATTAAAAATCAAATTTAAGCTAAAAATACACCATCTAAAGAACCACCTTTCATCTCGTAACAACTTGAGGAATCGGTGGATACCAAACATTGCTATGAGTCGGCAGAAGAATCAGCCGATGGGGACTCAAAAACCCACTACATCGCAGCATACCCCAGAGGCCGCTAATGGAGGCCTTAGCGGGAGTTCACAGCCTACGCCTTCTTCAACTCCTCCCTGGCAGGCAATACTGGAATCTGTCAAAGCAATGGATGCGAAGATGGAAAAAACACTTACAAAACTGGAGATGCATGATGCAGCACTTAAAGAAATTCAAACTACTGTGGCGGAATCGGATAGGAGAAGTATCACTACTTAAGCTAATGTGATGGCCTTAACTAAAGAAAATTCCGCAATGAGAAGCCACATGGAGAACCTCGAAAATGAACTGAGGGCAGGCAACTTGCGCCTGGTTGGCGTCTCAGAGGGGGTTGAGGGCACAGCCTTGTTGCCTTTCCTCAGGGACTGGATGGCAAATTCGTTGGGCTACCCGCGAAGACTTGATTGGGGACAACTCATGAGCATATCGAGTGAACCCACGAGTTTGTTCCTCTGCTAATGAGGGCCCTAGGACTGTGTTCGTACGTACATCAGGTCAGGAAATTAGAGATCTCCTGCTATCGGTGGCGAGTGCCGCCTACCCCTCTCATACTACAAGATCGGGACGTTAAAATCTTTCCAGATCTTTCCTATCAGACCAGAGCACGCCGCAAACAATTTGATGCAGTTCAGCAGCGGCTCTGGTCATTGGGCATTGTTCATTCCTTTCTACTGCCAGCCATGCTCCGCATTACTTACGGAGGGAAATCATGGCAATTTGCGGATCCCAAAGACACTGGAAGGTGGATGGAACATACAGAAACTGAATTTGAGGCCCGCTCATGCTCTCGACATGATACTGTGGAGTCAGAAGAAGAGAAGACCTGAGAGACTTACCATATAACTAATCACAAGTTCAAACTGAATTTATGTCTCTTGTTGTAGTTAAAAGTTATAACTGAAGTTAACTGGGCTTTGCTGATAACTCAGATCAAAACAAAACGGGGAGAATGTTTGGCTACGGATCTACTACTTTAAAGGGCCTTATAGTTTATATTTGGACAAGATTTGAACTTTTGGGACATTAAACACGTCTACCATTTGGTCCAGGGGCAAAATAGAGCCTTAAATGACCTAGTTCACAGGTTGACGTAGCCTAAAGCTTATGCCTTACAATGATATAGGTGGAACTGGTTACTACTGTTAGGACTCAGTTTCTATAACATATAATGTTGGTAATGGTGGATTGTTGTGTTAAAATTGAGCAATGTAATAGCACATTTTTCCTTGTATGATTGTTCTATATATAGAGTATATAACACTGCTTGTAGTGCATTTTAAAATTCCTTTGCTTTTCCCTAAAGGACCTTACTCTTGCCGTTGAAGTGGCTGGCATTTTTGAGACTATTATCTGGACAATGAGTACATTTAGATAGGGGAGTTGGAAGAGGGGGAAGGGTTGCACTGACAGTCAGAAATGACATAATGGTTAGTGGAGTGGAGGAGGTTGGAAGGTGTGTGGAGGCGATTTGGGTAACGTTGTAAACAAGAGGAGGGAAGAAATTGAAGATAGGGGTGGTACACAGGCCCTCTGCAATAGAGGAGGCTCTGGAGGATAAGCTGGTGGAGAACATCAAGGCTCAATATGACTGTGGAAAGGGAAGGGTGGTTGTCATGGGTGATCTTAATATGCCTGGGGGCGGACTAGGACACCATGACATCCTCTGTAGCCAGGGAACAGAATCTGATGCATGTCTTTCAGGATGCTTTACTGGTCCAGCAGGTGGGGGAACCTAATAGAGAGGGGCGATTATTGGACGTTGTGCTAGCGGACAGTGAACAAATTAGGGGACTGGAGGTGTGCAGTCCACTAGCGGGTGAAGACCATGCCACGGTTTGATTCCTGATGTATTTACGGGGGGAGGAAAACCACACTCATACAGTAGAGGTTGATTTCAGGGGAGCAGACTTTGTGGGTATGGGTAGGATTCTAATGGAGAGGTTTGATATGGTTGGACCGGATATGAATGCTGGAAGATTGTGGGAGACCATTAAAGAAGGGATACAGGAGGCTACTAGGTTCTGTATTAAAATAAGGCATAAGCATGGTAGAACCAGCAAGCCATGTTGGTGGACCAGGGAGGTGCAGGAGGCAGTGAGGGAAAAAATGGCTGCCTAAATATTTTCAAAGCGTTCTGTGGGGGGAATGAGAGCGAAGGGAGTATGAACTATTGGCCGGAAGGTCACCAGAGTGGTGAGGGGCGAAGGCAGGGATGGAAAAACCTGGCTAGTATATCCGGGGCAAGGATTCTATAGATACATAAGAGAGAAGAGAAAATAGAGGACACAGATCAACAGGATTAAGATGGTAGGGGGATGGGCTCAGGAAGCAGGGGAACAGGCAGAGGTGCTAAATGAGTACTTTGCCTCAATATTTGCAGTGGGTGACAAGGGATCCCTACAGCCTGATGGGAGAGATGAGGAGTCAGCAAAAGCAAGAGGTCAGTCTCAGTCTGAGACCATAGGATGGCATGAGACTAGGGCACAGGCTAGACGAGACCAAGAAGGTATAGGAAGGTTACATGAGGGAGTGGATTGGGGGAATCACAGTGGATAGGGTGAGGGAGACCCTTCGGAATCTGAAAAGTGATAAGGCGCCGGGGCCGGATGGAATACATCTGAGGGTTATGAAGAAATTGGCGGATGTGCTGGCAACCCCACTGGCTGCACTCTTTAACATCTCTCTGCAGACGGGATGGGTGCCACAGGACTGGAGGGTGGCTTATGTAGTGCCTATACATAAGGGGGGGTCTAGGGAGGAGATGGGGAACTATAGGCCAGTCAGTCTAACGTCTGTAGTGGGCAAAGTAATGGAGGGCTTTATCAAGGAGAGGCTTGGCAGGCAGTTGGAAAGGTTAGGACACCAGGATGATAAACAGTATGGCTTTGTCCCGGGGAGATTGTGTCAGACCAACCTTGTAGAGTTTTATGATTGGGTGACAGAAGCCTTGGGTAGACATAGGCTGGTGGATGTCCTGTACCTAGATTTCAGCAAGGCGTTTGAGTCAGTACCTCACAATGGACTGATAGCAAAAATGGGGGATATGGGGGTGGGTGGACAGGAGCTAAACTGGGTCGAAAATTGGCTTTCGGGGCATTTATACAGGGTAATGGTGGGTAGGATAATATCCTCCCCCAGGAAGGTAATCAGTGGGGTCCCTCAGGGTTCGGTATTGGGGCCACTCTTGTTCAATGCCTACGTCTCGGATATAGGGAGAAGGGGGTTAGGAATAGGTTGAGTCTCTTTGCGGACGATTCAAAATTGGGAGCACTGGTGGATAGTGAGGAAGTGAGGGAGACAGTCCAGGGAGATCTGGATACCCTAGAGGGGTGGTCAAGGAGGTGGGGACTGAAATTTAATGCCGGGAAATGTGAGGTACTTCATTTGGGGGTCAATAACCCGGGCCATGTATACACCCTGGGGGGGTCACACTGCAAGCAACATTGGGAGAAAGGGATTTAGGATGGTGGTAGATGTTAAAATGAATAATTTGAAAATCATAGAAAACTGCAGCCAAAGCAAACAGGATATTGGGTTGCATAGCCAGGAGAATTACGCCCAGGAGTAGGGAAGATCCTCCCTCTGTATAATGCCTTGGTCAGGCCGCAGCATGAGTACTGTGTACAGTTCTGGAGACCTTATCTAAAGAAGGACATAGCGCTGCTGGAGAGGGTCCAGAGGTTAGTGACCAGGATGATTCAGGGCATGGAGGGAGGCCTTATGAGGTAAGAGTGAAAGAGCTTGGCTTTAGTCAGTGGAGGAGAGGAGGGATAGGGAGACATGATAGAGGTTTTCAAGTATGTAAAGGAATAATTAGGAGTAGAACCAAGGAGTTGTTTAGGCTGAAGAAGGGGGAGTGACATGGGGTCATGGGTGGATGTTGGACGGTGGAAATTACAGTGGGGAACGTGAGGAGTTTTTCACTGAGAGGGTAGTGGAGCCGTGGAATGCATTTCCCGGGAGGCTGGTGGAGGAGGGCACAGTGGAGGGCTTCAAGAAGGGACAGGTTCAAGGGGAAATGAATCTAGAGAAGACACTCTTGGGGGTTGGGGTAAAGGCTGGCAGCCATTAGGTTGCTGGCTTTCTAGCAGACAAGACAGGCCATTTGGCCTATTCTGCTGGCTTTTAGTATGTTAGTATTTTAAAGGATCTCCCATTTCTTCTGTACCAGTATGCAGGACATGGTTTACTCTTCTTACTCTCTATTCTAATGTGGTTATATAACCTATACATTGTATTGAGTACCTGCAAATGATGTATCACCTGTATTGTTATTTTAAATGGCAATAAACAGTAAGTACAAACAACTCTGGGTAAGTTCAGGAGTCTGGTTGGGGGGATTGGGGCAACTTACGGCATTTGTGAGTCTGTCAGATTTCCTTCAAGGACCACTGGATCCAGGTTTTCGGCAATGACTTGAAAAATAATTTGGTGCATAAGGGACCTATATGATGAGGGACACTCCTCAGCTTTGAACAACTGCAAGCCAAGTTTTGTTTGTCTCAGATAGACCTCTATTGCTTTTTACAACTCTGGAGGTATCTCCAATCCCACACCCGCAGTAAAGATTTTCCTAGAGCACATACACTCCTGGAGCAATTTCTCTTAACCCTTAGAAGACTGTGGACGTATATATACGTCCAGAATCTATATACGTTCACACATGTTCAGTTCTCAAATGAAAAGAAAGCCGAAATAGAATCCCACTATGTTTCCGGTCTCTACATTTTTTATTTTTTTTTTGCAAATAAGAGAGATCAGGGAGCTCACCATGTTTGAGATAAGTGGAGTAAGGAGGGGTGGGAGATATAGACCCCACAATCCAACAATTAGCATGGATGGAGGCCCACAAAACTACATACTCTCCTCCTCAATGAAGAAAATTCAGATGGAAGGTACTAGTGCAATTTTCCAGAAACCCCATAGTCACTAAACATTATGCTACAGGAAATTCAGATGCATGTTGGAGAGATTGTGGTGGGGAGGGGACCATCTGCAGGGCTCTGGAACACTTCCCAGATTACAGCCCTTTGGCATGATCTTGCCTCCTTAATTACAAAGATCTTAGAAATGGGAATCAGGTAGACCTCTGAGAACTTATTTTCAGGTATTCGCCCTCATGAGCTGAGATCCCCACAACATAGATACTTATTCAGAATTTTCATAGCCGCAACCTTTAAGATAATTACTAGAAATTGGCTGACATATACTGTCCCCACCATATCTGAATGGATACCTTTAGATAAAGAACTGCACATTTTAGAGGACAAGTACACAGTTTTGCATTTTAACTACGATGGGGAGAACCTTAACTCACTGATGCGGTGGACTAGATGGGAGGAATTCTGACTCCATAATAGACCTTTACCCAATACCTCAGTGGGAGATTCCCTGGTGGACCAGTGAGGGTGGATGGACGTTGTGTGGGGGTGGGGGCGATCTCTTGTGAACCCGTCGTGGGATCTGACGCCAGCTTTCAAGACTTCAGATGCTAATATGAGGGTACTATGCCACAATAATCAAAGATGGCTTATTCAACAGTGGTGCGGTGGACTGATATTGTCTTATCCATTTATCTAACCTAATGTGCTACATTTAGAGGGACAGACTTATGACTCTCTTTCTGTACTGTGAATTCCTTATGTATAATCTGATGAATCAACTGTTGATTGTTTAATGTCTGTTAATGGTTGGTTGTACATGTAATGCTACATGATGTTGTTTAATAAACTATTTGTTAAAAAAAATAAAGATGAAAACACTACTATAAAGCTGCTAAATTAGTTTCCTGCATTAACAGCAACGTGGTTATAATAGATGTTTGAACCAGAAATAGTTAAAGTGCAAGAAACATTAACAACTGTTAAAAATGTAAATTAGGACCGCAGTTTTTAACTTGTTAATTAGCATTATTTTCTAGAGAAGGGACACTCCCAGAAACACTCCTTGTTTTAATGAAACCAATCACTGTACCTGTAAATGGGAGAAAAAGATTAATACAGGGGACCACAGTTTTTCTATACAAAATTTGGCGTAACACAAGCAGCAGAAACAAACTTAAGCAAGAATGAGACTGGTGCAAGTAATGACACAGCCCCATACATACTTGTATAGTTCAGATATGGTATATATACATGGGCTGTGTGTCAGAATTAAGCCACTGGTCCTTTAAGCATTCTATGAGGAGACCTGGGGAAATATTTAAAAAGCTGAGTGACGAGTCATGCTCTCAGACAGGCTTACATATCAAAGAACTGGAAGCCAGGAACTGGCTTAAATGAATCATTTAAAACACCATTTGTGTTTGAATATCCAGACCTCACAACCAGGAGAATGGTGACATGATGTCTGCGGTCCTTTTGTACTGTATGTTGTGGGTTTCCTGAGATCAAAGGGCAGGAATGTCTCTTACCAGAAACTGTTCAGCAGGGGGTCAACCTGCTAAATTAAGCTCGTTAGACCAGAGCGGGGGGGGGGGGCTAGTTTTCTGGTATTTTATACTCTGGTGAAACTAGGGTGACGCGAGAGCGACATCTCCAGGGAAAAAGGTGAACTGCTGAAACATCCCAGCCTGAATAGCCGACCAATCAAAAGGGTAGGCTGGAATGACATCACTTGAGGTATAAAACATGAACAGAGACAGAAAATAGTTTTTTTTAGGTATAATTCTGCCAAGTGTTAGCTTTGAGTAGTTTTGCTGAAAAGAAGTACTGATTAGTGAGGAGAACTTTGCCTCACTGTAGAACGAGAGAAAAACTCTTGGGAAAGGAGCTTTTCTCGAAAAAAATGAATTTTGCTGAAGAAGAAAATTCAGAGACTGACTTATCTTGCTGAACTTTTGAGAACTCTTTTAGAAAACCTGAAGACATTTTCTGGCAGATAGGACTTTTCATACCTTGAACTCCATACATCAGTAAAGTAGAAACATTTTCGCATTCATAGTGTGAAGTTTTATTGTGTAATTCCACATTTTTTTATCATTGTTGTCTGCAACCCAATACCCTAAATTGTGTAGAATATTTTAATGTGTCTTTTCTTTAAGTAAACTTTTATGATGTTCTTATCAACTCTGCGTGGGTCTAATTTGTGTATAACATTGTAAGGGAGAAGGTTTTGTCAGGATGATGCCTCAGTTTAGTAGGACTGCTCAACTACTAACTACTAGAAAAAGGATCCTTGGATAGAAGGAGAGAAACTTCTCCTTCTTGACGGTCAAGGTCACAGAGTTCATCAAAGGGGGGCCCTCCTGGGAGTAGGGGCTCCGACTGTGCCTAGAGGTGAGCCTCTGAAAGTGTGCACTACCAACATTTGTAGAAGGGTAGCGGGGCAGAATTCTATGTGCATGACTTACATCACTCCACACATGACTCTGTAGCCGAGGGAACTCCTCCTCCTCCTTCCCAAGCATTCAGCAGCATACAACCGCTAACTGTGATGGGCTCTTGCAGACTTCACAAAATTCACTACAATCATTGAGGTAAACTGAGCAGCTTGGAGAAAGTGAAAGCAGGTGGCAGGAGTAAGCAAGAGGGATCACAGCTGCCACTGACAACTGAACGCCAACAAGGTTTTAGAAAGTGCACAATAACTTTAGCATGTGCAGAACAAGGTTTCCGAGCTGTTTGAATTGGGTGCACAATAAGTCCTAACCATACACTGTAATTATTTTAATAATCAGCCTGTAAGTCCATATAGCTATCAGGTAGTGAGCTCCACTCGAGGAAATTACAAAGGATATGTTATCCTGATAAGGAAGGACATCTAGTGGTTTTAAATCGCACAAATCTTATTATAGAGGTCCTAAATTAAATGTACTCTTGACACAACATCTTTGTATTTCTTCACATCCTCTGAAGGAGCACATCATAATGCGGCACTGTTCTCATAAATGGCAAAGCAAAAAATCAACTCAATGCCTGCAGACAGGTATAAACAATGCAAGTTAGCAGAAGCACAGTAGACAGTTATTTTCTCAAAAATGGGACTATGTCAAACCTGCCATTTAATCCCAGGCTGACTAGGGCTCCCAGGGTATAGATCCAAAATGATTAGTACAGATCCAGACTTACACACACACACACACACACACACACACTCCCAAAGGGTAACTTTTTCCTATAGAACAGAACTGAAATTCTTGTTTATTGTCACTGTTTCTGTGTCTTGCCACATGTACTGCCAGGGCGTTATTCTCATCACCTTTACTGACAATACAGAGGTGTTCACCTACCCGAACCTTGAACTGATGCGTGGTTTTACCCACATAAAATGCCCCGCACATGCATGTGACAAGATTCACGAGATTCATAGTGATGCAGTTTGTGAAATGCAGAATGTTAAAACACCAACAAGTGTTCACTGTCATGAACGTTTTAGTCTACAGAATGTCTGGACAATATATGCAGTTGTCACAAGGGTGGCACCGCTGAGACACAGTGGCAACCATGTCCTCTCAAAAGATCTCTGTCTTGGTTGAAGACTATGTACCATTCTGTCCTTCAAACTGGTTCCTGTCTGTGAAGAAACCTAGGGGACGTGAAGTGACTGGCAACATGCACTGATTTGGCTACAAAATGTGCCAGATGTCCCTTATCACTTCACCAATGGCAGCTGCATGTCTCAATATATCATGAAAAGGTTAATTTAACCTCATTCTCTCTTTCTTTGTTAACCACAACAGACCAGTTCTATCTCTGTCCCTTGCTTCCTGTCTAGCTGTCATCATTGTCTTCCTACTATAACCCTTATTTAGGTTATTTTGTCCTGAAGATCCTTGCTCTAACATCATTGTCTTCCAGCTCAGTGTAACTGCAATGAACTCTAAAAACTGGGATTTGGGAATATGCTTCACTATATAGGCGTGGACAACTAGCGTAAGTGTAAGAATGTGTTTCTGTCGATCTCCTTACGATAAAGATCAATGCACAAATTCCTGCCTCGGTCTTTTTATCATAAGATCTAAAAGAATGCCTGTTTGTTGTCTTCCTGGATAGTAAATGTCATATTTGGGTTGCTACTTCCAGGTAGGCCACAGATTCCTTCAACTCATTTGCAATGCCCCACCACACCAAAAAAATGCTGTTTACAAGCGGCACCGTATGTCAACCTTACAGTAAAGGGTTGCCATTTGCATCATACACTATTTCTGTTTCACATTTCCCTAATTACAAGTTGACAAAATGCTCACTGTACAGAAGCTTTGGTATCAAACTAGTACTGCAATGCCAAAAATCCACCTTGATGCGATATATTGGTGTATAAAATGACTCAAAGTCTAAAGAAACAGCATCCAACCTTCTTCTAGTTGGAGGCCCCCCAGGATATCCAATATATCCATAGTGTCCCTAATGCACGATGGCAAAATGGACACAAAATCTTTCAAATATGCATCAACAAATCTAGATAAAGGTTCTGCTAAAGAATCTATTCCTGCAACATCAATTTTCTGTGGACCCTTGGCAGACCATAAACAGTGACAAGTACTGGACAATTTCCATTTAAGAACTCCCATTCCTCTGTGGTTATCAATCCTTCATCGAGAGCTGTCTTCAGAAAGACATCTACCTAGTTTTAAGCCGTTTACTGGGGTCAGACCTTCCATTTTCATTGACGTGAACGTTCCCCAGCTGTCTGTAAATTTCACAGTATACTTTTCAGTATCCAAGAGCACTACTGATCCGTTCTTTTCAAAAGGTTTGATTGTTATTGCGGAGCTACTTTCCAAACTCCTCAATGCTTTTTCATCAGCCATGAAGTTAATTTACGTGGGGCCAGGTTGCTCATCAAATAACTTCTTGATCCCTGCCTCACATGCACGTTCAAAAACTCTTACCGTGTCCACATACCGGGGGGGGGGTTGAACACGGATGGTGGCTTAAATGCTGCTCATGGTTCTGTGACCACTTCAGACATCTGACTTGGTTCTGATCTCTGACCAGAATCTTCCTGACAGTTAGACAAAGTGGGTAAAGGAAAGCGACACATCACCTCTTCAGCTGAGTAGAAACCCTTTAAATTCAAAAGTCTCATAAAGTGCCTAAAGTCAACAAATAAATCAAAGGGCTTAGAGTTAACAGTTGGGATGTAGGACAACCCTTTGATAATGCATGAGTTCGATAGGTGGTATGTTGAGAGAGATGATTTAAAAAAAATGTATTTCTTTATGCGCCTACCTCTTTGGCTGTGGGGGTGTTGCCTATGGTGTCCTTTTCTACCCTGTGACCTCCAGCGCCCCACTGGCCACAGCTCTCATTTTCGGCCTATTCACCAGTACACAGCCCAGGTCTCGACCCAGTGGGCACCTACCCTGCACACTGGAGAGTTCCTGGTGAGCCAGGCTGGAGGCAGAATCCTGGAGTGACCGGTGTGTCGCCAGTAGACTGAGGACCCATGTGTGCCGGAGGATTCTTGTTTTCCTCTTTTTCCTCCTTCTCTCAGCACGGGTGTGCACTGATGTCAAGGACATCGCAACACGTGCTCCACGCACTGCACATCCGACGTCTGCCCTACCGTCCCATGCTCTCTGAGCTTACCATGCACCATCCCCCAGTTGCCACCAGGAGCCAGTGCAGCAGCAGCTCTTGTCCCTCATCCTCCCCAGGAGAGAAGAGCTGTCCTCTGGACACTCAATCCTCTCCTTCCCGGCCGACCCCAGGCAACCCGATCTCACTCCTGACCCCGGGTCGCCAGCGTGGTGCAAGGTGTGGTGTCCAGCACCTCAACCCTCTGTACCACCGGGCTGGCTTGAGAGATTTATTTTTTAAACATATTTCATTGAAGTCAGAAAAGTCTTACAGATTCACATAACTCAAGGGAACTATTCTTTTACAAAGTTGGACTTTATTTCTGACAGTTTTTCTTTTTTGTATTCTGTTTTTATCCTCCCTGTGTCTCTCCATCACCCTCTCCTTCAGGCCATTAATGGTCTCTCCCACACCATTCTCATGTGCCCCCCCCCCAACTGCCACCGTCCACCACCTCAGATGGCAGCCACCCTCTGGGTACTCCGGTGTAACCCTTCATCAGATGGTTTCTCTGAGGAGGAGGAGAAAGGCGCCGGTGGGGGCCATCCAGCGTAACTTCTTGGCCCCTTGGGCACTGCTGAGGTGATCTCTGGGGCCCGACCAGGGCATTCGTTGTGGCATGGGGACCAAATGGCTGTCATCCAGTTGAACGGTGGAGACATTTTCCCTTTTCTCTCCGAGGCGAAGCGTGCCATGACGTCAAGGCATACACCGACGTCTGCCATGCCCCCCCCAGTCAGTCGGTCAGCTGCTTCTATACCACTGGTCTCCACCAGGAGTCAGCAGGTGCAGGACCACATCCCCACCCTTCCCACTGGAGAAGGTGAGCAGTCATCGGATACTCAAGCCTACTCCCCCCGGCTGGCCCTCCAGCAACTTGGATCCGCTCCCAAACTTGGGTAGCCGGCGCTGCAAGCTGAAATCCAATGCTGCACCGACAGGCCAACTTGATAATTTTTCTAATACATAATAAAGGCAGAAAACAAGGCTTGTTCCTAAATCCTGTGTATACATTCCATATTATAGATTAAAAGGGAAACAAAAATTTAAATACCTATAAATTTTCTTTCTCCAACAGCTGGTCTCCGGGCTCATAACCAGTGGGAAATCCTTCCTGGTACCACATGACAGGCAGGAAAAAGATCTCTGCAGGAGAACCAGATCCTCCCCTCTGCATCTTGTAGCCCTCAGTTTTTTCCAAAGCATGTGTCCCCTGAAGTAATACATTACTGGGAAATAAAAAGAAGAAATGTTAATCTGCACTAGCAGCCTGGAAGGGCCGAGTTCGAAACACTTTGGCCAGATGGCCAACATCCAACATTCTGGGTGGGAGGAGCCAGAGACCAGCAGTCAAAGAAAGAAAATTTACAGGTATTTGAATTTCTATTTCTCTCCTAAGCTGGTCTCCTGCTCATAATCAGTGGGATATACTAAAGCAGTACATCCTTTGCTTCCCGGTGGGAAGAATGTTAGTAGATCTTTATGGGCCCAGCACTGACTGAAGGTCCCGCAATCAAAGGACGCCCAACGGAGATGGACACATACAATCTGTAGAACCCTGCCAAGGAATGAATGGATGCCCAAGTGGCCACTCTGTGAAAGAGTGCTGGAAAGGCTTCTCTGAATTCCGCCAAGGAGGTAGCCACTGCTCGAGCTGAATGCGCTCCAAATGGGCCAGGCAAGGAAACCTCTGCCTTCTGGACGGTGATGGATATGAGAACAGATCCACCTTGACAAAGAGACCTTTGATGCTTTTTTGTTCATATTCTGCCCCAAAGGAAGATGAACAGACTTGAAGACTCTGATATGTACTTCCATTCTCCTGATGTAAAGCTTGAGTGCTCTCCTCTAGCCAAGAAGGAGAAATTCCCTCTCCTTCTCACTCTTAGGGCGAGGACATAGGGCAGGAAGATTCAATTCCTGGTTGCAGTGGAAAGGAGATAACACCTTCGGCTGAAAAAATGGCTATGTTCGTAGAATCACTGAGTTCTGGAGGAACACGGTGCATGGCTCTCTAGAAGACGAGCTCCCATCCCGTTGATGCGGCTGGCTGAAGCGACTGCTGCAAGAAAGACAACCTTCACTGTGAGGAGGAGGACGGATGTTTCCTTGATAAGCTCCAATGGGGTCTTGGTGAGGGCTCTGAGGACCTGGTTGAGTTTCCAGTGTAAGACGATGGGCTTTACTGGAGGACGCTGCAGAGTTATACTCTCCGGAACTGACTGACGTGAGGATGAGCACCAAAAGTATCCCGAGTCCATCATCAGGAGTGTATCCAGAGCTAAGAAGATGTTGGGACATCTGGACCAGTCACAAGAACAATGGCCGGCCAACAAGGACATATTAGGAATAGCTCCGCCTGATCTAGGCGATCTTGTGCAAGATTCTTGGGATTAATATAATTGGATTCTTGAGATTAGTAGAATTGGAGGAAGTCATACAAGAGAGTGCAGGGAAGGCAGGGACCCAGTCTAGGAGAATGCATCCTGTGCTATGGTCAGCTCAACCTTGATTAGCGATCAGGGCTGGGGAACTTGCAGCTTCACCTGCTGGCGAAGAACTACCTGCAGGAGGCCCTACCATGCAGCAAGGAGGTGGAAGGCACTGACCTTAGATCCTATTCTCCTGGGAGGACATCCTGACTTAACCAATCCTCCGTGATGTTCTCCAGACTGGGTATGTATACGGCCACCATGCTCAGCAGGCAACGCTTTGCCCACTGGAGGAGCAATAGGGTTTCTTGTACCATCTGAGAGCTCATGTACCTCCCTGGTGAAAGGAGCAGGCTATTGTGGTTCGATTGTCTGTGAAGAAGAGAATATCCTGGTTGGAGATCTGAGCTTCCAATCTTTGAAGTGTCAGGAGGTATCTCCAGCATGTTGATAATGTAGCGGGTCTCTATCCTCGACCACTTGCCCTGTGTCGAGAACTGATCAGATGAGCTCCCCAGCTTCGAAGACTGGTATTGGTAGTAATTCTCCCCTGGTGAGGATGCCCCAGCTTGAGAGCCTTCATGATGTTGGAGCAACGAGTCCCCCAATGCAGGGATGTTTCCACCTGGCAATAGCCTTGAATCTGTTGGCCCAGACTGACCCTTGGCTGGGACCCTGGTGGAGTAGGTCTGACTGGCCAAACACTTGAATCTGCTGGCCCAGACTGACCTTTGACTGGGACCCTTGATGTAGTAGGTTTGACTGCAGGGGACACATGAGAACCAGAGCCCAGGGAACTGAGACTGCCAGGGAGACCATCGCTCCTGTGAGCTGCGTGAAGGTGTGGGCTGAAATGCATTCGGCCGCTTGGAATCTGCTGAAAAGAACCCTGAGGTCCCTAAACTTAGAATCAATAGGAAAATCTTCATTTGGGATATTTTGAAGATCACTCCTCAATGATTCAGACTCTGGGATGGCTGAAGAGAGCTCTTTCTGGTGATCAGGAATCCTACAGAGGAGAGGCACTGGATGACCTCTGTCACTGCCCTAGTTGTTTGTTCGAACTGTGGGCTTTGATCAGAAAGATGCCCATATATGATATGCAAAATGCACCTGCAAGTCTACTGAGACCAATTTATCTCCCCGATGAAATTCCCTGAAGATGGATGCAAGAGTTTCCATCTTGAATGTCCTGTATGACAAAGTCGATCAGACATTTTAGGACCCATACAGACCTGAGAACTCCAGAGCTATTTGGGACTATGAAGAATAGTCTGTGAATGTCCACATTCCTTTCTGTGCTGGGCACTCACTCATTTGCTCATGCCTGTAGGTCTGTGATTGCTTGAAGGTTGATATACTCTTTGTGAATAAGGGTGAGGGTACCACATGTGGTGGAAGGGTCCTGCTTCAAACTCTAGGGGGTAACCCTTGCGCACCATGTCTGGCACCCCATTAATCGTGTTGCTGCGAACCCTTTCCTCAAGAAAACTGGAAAGCCTTCCCCCTACTCGAGGATGAGTCCGGAGTCTTCACTGTGACCTTTCTGGCCTCTCAGACACTGCTTCTTCCTCCACTGAATGCATGCTGGATGCAGGAGATGACCCAGGTTCATCTGCCTGAGGCGGATTTAATTTGTCCTCTGAGTAGAGATGGGCTCAAACATTCTGTCTGGATCCCGACAACCAGAGTCTGTACCTGCCCCTGGAACGTGATATATAAGCTTTAGTCACTTCCCTGGATTCTTTTACCACCTCCTCTAGAGCCGATCCAAACAGGAGATCTCCCTCGTAGGGGGCATTCACCAAGTGTGCCTTGAGGACCTGTCCGCCTGCCATGCCCACAGCCCTAGGTGTGTTGAATTGAAGTGAGTTAAAACATGGCTTTACTGCACATCTGGCAGCCTTCGAGATGTCAGCTGAGAAGGCAAAGACTAGCCCCATGAACTGTAGTTGCTATGGGTGGGCTTGTTTATATCTGGCTCATCAGCAAGCTGGAATGCCAGGTCAGTGGCCCATGGTAGTGCGGCTCATGCTGAGAACAGGTTGGCTGTAGCTGCCCTGAGGGAGGCTGTGGTGGACTGAAGCGCCTCTTTATAGGGATCACTCCACCTTCCTATCCCCTTGGTCCCGCAAGAGGCCCCACCTTCTGCTGGGAAAACTTTTTTTTTTTCTTTCTTTCTTCTCTCTTCTTCCTTTTTTCAGGAGATCCTCTACAGCCAGAGGAAAGGAAAGAGTCAACGCCGGCTTGGCAGCCGATCGCTATCTTTGGGGGTTTAGGAGCTGACAAGGGGAACCCAAATGAAACTCCTCAGTCACCTGCTTAATGAAGAAATTGAGGTCATCCAAGACTAAGTTTCTGGATGGAGAGCTATCTGAGACAGAGTCGTCGTCCAGTAGCACTCCTTCTTCTGGGGGTGCCTTACTGACCTCTGACGGACTTGGGGACCTGTCCAATTGGACGTTTACCACTGTGGACATCCTTGAATTAGCTCCCAGTTCGAGACCTCTTTCTTCCCCTATGGTACCGAGAAGAGAGAAGCCCCTCCAGGCTGAAGATGGGGAGGAGTAGTGCATTGGGGTGGCCTTCCTGAGGGCCCTATGTTCCAGGTAGGAAATCAAGGCATGATGGGTTGTGGGGGCAAAGGCCCTGTTAGGCTTTCCTGTTACGTCTGGGGCTAAGTCTGATGGCAAACAATGCTGCCCCTGGAGAAGGAGGAGGCCTGATCAAGCTCTGCTGCCCGGAACTGGTGCTCCCTGCGAGACCATGGTGGATGTCTCTGGGACCTCCTCCGACCTTGTAGCTGAGGCACTCTAGGCATAGCGAGCAGGAGAAGGTGACCAGTAGGGGAATCTACATCTGTGACACTTTCTGCCCTTGAGTGTTTGTACTACTGAAAGACCCTTGCAGACCCTTTGCACGGATTGTGGCAAGAGTCCCTAATGCTGGAGTCCTGCTAGCACTGCCACCTGAAGCCAGGGCCTTTGGTCCAAATGCGCTTGAAGAGTTGTTGGAGACGCAATTAACAGGAGCTCGGGCAGTGTGATCATCATCCTTCCCCTCTCTTGATCGTCCCTGGCAGGACTTGCTGGAGGCAGCAGCCAACTATGAGCTGTCATTCGTCAAGAGCCTGTGACCAGGGGTTCGTCAATAGGCCGCAGCGTCGACTGCTTGTGCACCAATGGCCATCAACTGAAGAATGAAACACGGCTCTTCCAGAGCCGAAATAAACTCCTGCTACTGTGGAGCACTATCGCTCCGAGAGGCTACCTCCATCGTTCGTTGATGAACCTGAGGACCGGGGGCTCGTTGACGGTAAGCAGGGTCGATGGCATCCGATCACTCCCAGAAGCTTCCCCATTGTTTGTCGATGAGCCTGAGGACCAGGGAGCTCATGGACGGTGAGCAGCATCGACGGCCTGTGCAGCACTGGCCGTCGACGAGGAGGATGAAGCGTGGCTCTTCCGGAGCCAAAATAAACTTTTGTAGCTAGCGGGCCCCCTATTCCTGCATCTTGCCAGTCTAAGGAAGCTGACTACTGGCGGAGGGAGGGGGGACAACATAAAACTTGGTTCATGCTGCACTGTGTGAGCTGCTCAAGGCGTGGGGAAGGACTGCGATTGCTGAGTCAGGAGGAGAAAGAGAAGCCAGTCTGTACAGCATGCATGGCTTAGACTGGGATCCCTGTGCTAGGTCTGTGATCTCCTTGAGAGGAGGAATCCTGCCTCCTTAAGTCCTGTTATGCCTCATGTGCCTCCCTCCTGAAGAGAAGATGACCTGCTGGGGTGATGCTGCCCTCAAAGCACGGGAGGAGGAGAGATAGGAGCCAGTCTGTTTAGCATGCATGGCTGAGACGGGGGTTCCTATACAATCAGAGGCAATGCTGAAAAGCTTCCCCCGTAGAAAATCTTTTTCTGTAAAAAAAGTAAACTGCACTTACACTTTGATGGCTTCAGCTCTGTCACCTCAGTGGCAGAGCCCCTGCAGAGAACCTGCCTCTTGACAGGCAGGAGGTACACTGAGAGCTACAGGATGCAGAGGGAGGATCTGGTTCCCCTGCAGAGATCTTTTTCCTGCCTGCCTGTCACATGGTACCCACTGGTTATGAGCCCGGAGACCAGCTAAGGAGAGAGAAAAGGAAGAAAAAACTTAACTAGAGAAAAAGTTCTGGAACAGCAATGGAAAATTAATAAAGGAATTTCCACCAACCATTTTAAGCAATAATTTCCTTTGGGACAGTTTTCAATGTACATTCACTAGCTACACCAGTTCGTCCGACTGTCAGTGTTCTGGATGGTTGCCCACATATATGACTCAAAGCCTTCCCAAACATGATTGCACCCCAGTTCCTTTCCCCTGGTGTTATAGATGATTTTTTCCTTATTCATACAATCTCTTATGAGAGTAAGCCAGGTACCAAGGGCTGGAGGCATGCTCTGCTGCCATCCTTTTAATATACCTAGCCTGGCCGTGTTGATTGCCAACAACAGGAATTTCTGTTGTCCAGCCTTAACATTTTCCATTTCTCCCCAGTCTCCCAAAAAATCACTGACTGGTTCACAATCTATGATACAGAACATCTGACACCATCCCAGTATCCCTTTCATTCCGTATAAGCATACATCATGTGCAACAAATCTGCTGATAGCACTGAGATTTTTATGATATTTAGTTCTTGTTGCCTCTCTTCTGCTGTGTTCGCTGTTCTGTTGTCCTCCTATTCCGCCTCTTGGAGCCACCCCTCCTTGTCCTGTTTTTTGAAAAAAAAAAAGAAGAAATGTGGTAGCCGTGTTAGTCCAGGCAACAATGCAGAGAAAAAAAACAACAAATATGTGTGACCTGAAGAAGGGAGTATTATCTCTCGAAAGCTAGTCTCAGAAATAATTTTGTTAGTCCAATAAAAGCAACACCTGCAACATATTTGTTTTTTTCTCTACATTTTTTTTTTTTTTGACAGATTTGACCAGCCTCTCACTCATGCACAAGGTGGATGTTGTTGATGGCCCTGGCTCCTCAAAAAAAAGCATTCTGCGCTTGAAGCTCATTCTCCAATTCACTAGTCAGTGTATAATACGCTGGTAAGTTATGCCTTTTTAGTATGGCCTGTGGTTTGGATAGAGTATGTTCTCTTCTTTTTTGACTGTTTCCCCTATTCCAGGTAAATACCCAGTCCAACAAGTAGTCCAATCGATCCCGTTCAAATTTCTTGAGTTTGGTATTTCTCAATTTCTGGTCCTTACACTGCTCCATTTATACTGGGAATTGCTTCTAGAGGTACAGCTAAGAGACCTCTACACGGGGCACTGTTTGTTTTTATTCCGTTTAAATGTGCCTCGCTCGTCATTTTTACAAGCATTCTGGAACAGGACAGCATGCCAGGGTCACATTCCGTCTTCCAGTGCGGCGGCACTTTGGACATGGCCATCCAGTACCACTATTTCAACAAGAAATAACTAATTAAAGGTTAGCTGCAGTCATTTTAAATTATAGAGGTTGTTTTAATTGGGCGTTTCTGCAGCCCTGATAATTCCCACCTCAGTTTTGTTCAGTTTTCCTTTAATGCCTTTTTGGTGTGGTCCATTTCTCCAGAGGTGCTGGATGCTGAGTCAGCATGACTCCAGGCTACTGATATCACCATTTGGGGTGCTACTTTACTGTGCCTGTTAGGAACTTGTATTGCTACTAGTACTGTAATCTTGGTAACTTAACTGCTGTTTGTCAGTGTTTGCTTTACAATAAGTTTTAATAGGGGCCTTACATGTGTTAATTCTTATTAAGGGTGGAAACATGGCCCGGTTAAATGATCATTTAATGCTGAGTACAATACAGATGAGCCTGAGCATTATGTCAAGTAACAGCCTGCCAGGAGAAAACACTGAGCTGGGTACTGCATATTAGAAACTAATAAGGTTTCAAAACAGCACTACCTCTCCACCCCATTTACAGGAAGAATAACTGTTTTAAAGTGCCATCTTGAGAAATTACCTCAACTGAATGACGGTGTGAATGACCACAGCCCCTTTCACCACATCAGAGTTATCCAGTCTGCAAATCTCACAGGAATGTGCTATGACACAGCAACTAGCAACCCTGGAGAAAAGGACCACATCAAAAAGGCACAAAAACAAAATGTTTTCAACTTTGCTACAAAACCTAAACACACACATAGTTCTTAAAGCAATGTTTACTGAATAATGCTGCCTGCTTTACTTGTGAAAACCACAGCACATGATACATAAACTTTGGAGAAACGGGTCCCATAAACTTGCTGACAGGGAGGACGAGACTGTGAGTTCAGGAGATGACAGCAGCAGCAGCTTTTCGCTGAAATTGTCTTTTTTGAACAGGCTGTGAGTTGAGTTGTAAAATGACTTGGAACTTTTAAACAATGTAAGTTACAGATCTCATTTTTTGGCATGAGGCTGATTGGAGTTATGCTGATCCAAATTCTGAATTTATTGGTGCCAGAAATGTCGATGATAATCCCTCTTTAATCTTGTCAGACAGGATTTATTGCGCTTTATAACATAATTTTATGTTGTCTAAAAGGATATGGATTCTGCTTTAAAACGTATATGTGGTTTTGGAGTCTTAAGGCAATGTAAGAGGATAAATTGATAAAGTAAAGACACCATTAATAGACAAAATTTTAGCAAGTTTATACCTTGTTAAATTTTGCAATTTTCAGCTACGTGTATGTAATGCAGATTCTTGGGCCATTACTTCGAGACTAATTTAAATATGCACTCAAGTGTGATCTCAATGAATAGGCGGGAGTTTGAGCTTTACAATGCATACCCATAAGTTCCCTCAAAGGTTAATTTTAAAAGTTTTTTTTAAAGAAGGAAATATATCTAAAAGAAAAAAAAACATCTGGTTACACAAAACATTTTTATTTCAAAATATGTAAAATTTAAAATATGACTGTTGGTAAAGTAATGCAACTTAGTCTTGTCCATCTAGGAAAATCTCCATTGTCGCTAGATACGCCAATATTATCTTGGTAATCACATACATCTTAGTTCTCATCTGAGTCCTCATCATTTGCATTATAGAAAGAGACATAACATCATCTGGAAATGGTGTGTCTGTCCACTTTACATTGAGATCATCAGTCCAATCGTAAAAGCTGCATCTGGGGCACTAATAACTGCAACAGAAGAAAGCC
This sequence comes from Neoceratodus forsteri, assembly GCA_016271365.2. Classification (NCBI taxonomy): domain Eukaryota; kingdom Metazoa; phylum Chordata; order Ceratodontiformes; family Ceratodontidae; genus Neoceratodus; species Neoceratodus forsteri. Next base: position 1,073,910,609 of record CM057456.1, read on the forward strand.
TCCACAATTGGCAGATGTAGTTGGCTCGTAGAATATGTAACTTCAGGATTTCTGGTAGGGTGGTAGCAGAGACAGATCAGTTATTCTGTTATCTTTATTATATTTCTTCCTGAAGATCTGCTGCCTCGCTATATTTACACTAGTAACTTGCTTCCTTCATACAGTTTACAGACATACTCCTCCAACAGAGCTACAACACCCTTATCCACTTGCCAATCACTCCCAAGTTTCTGAAAGGCATCAAGGAATTTGGGGTACTTCTGAAGGACATTCCAGCAAATCTTCTTACCCTTTTTGAAGAAAGCAGAAACACAGTCATTGCCTGTGAATGCATGGAAACCGACTAAGGTGTTCTTTGTTGCAGTGGTCATGTCACACTTGCTAATGTTGAAGATTTTCCTAGTGTTACCATTGCTACTGTCCAGGTATACACTTTGCTCGCATTGTGAAAATAGTGACAGTAAAATTACTGGTATATTGGTATCCCCAGATGGTGAATGGAGGATGACAGGGCCTGGACATATTGTGATGGCATGTTGCACATGAAGGGCATTTTTTGTGTGTGCTTCTTCCTGGTCAGAACAGAGATCATCCACAACTACAGTCCCTTCTTTGGTGATCATGTAGCATGTGTCTCTCTTGAAAAACAGATTGCTTGGCCCTCTGGCAAACTCATGCAATTTTCTCCCCAGATCTGCATGATCAAATCAATCAGGCGCTCCTTGTTAGATCCATTAGAAAGGAAGTAACTGAAATTCTTTGGCACTTTGGTGCTGGGATCTTTGATAATATGTTTCTCACTAAATGCTCATTGAAATCTCTCAGTCTCTTTGGTTGACTGCTCTCTGTATGTATCTGCAACAACATCGGCTCTAGCAAATACCTTTGGAAGACTATTCAGGAATTTCATTCCAGATCACCAAAGGGTTCAAGGATTCTGTCATAACCCACACTGTTGCCATTAGATCAACTATGTATGCTGAGACACTTTTTCTAGGGGAAGTCTCGAAGTGTATAACACTGGACACCATTCCACTAGCACCTCAAGTAACTTGCTCTTTGGTGTTGTCCATCTAGTTCCTTCTGCACTGGCTAGACTCAGCGGACTGGGCCCAGGCAATATGTTAATAACTTGCTTATATGTAAAGGAAGTTGTGCTTGTCTCAAGGGCCAAAAGTTTTCCCAATATATCTCTCTCAAATTTAAGTTCTGTAACTTTTGCTTTGGTCATTACCTGCACTTTTTTGTTTGCATCATTGAAGGTTTTCACTGGGGCTTTTGAAATTGGATCAAACTATTTCTTTTTACCACTTTCCAGTCTTTCTTTGACAAACTGATCATACATTTCTGTACCTTGTTCAATGATACTGGTGAGGTTCTCTTCAATATCAGGCACAGCAGGTGCTCCTGAGGACAAACTGTACAATCTTTCAGCATCTAAAGTAGCACTGACTGGGTTGATAAACTCTTGATCAAGAAGAGTCAATGTGGCTTTGACACGTTCTGACTTGATGGTTTCAGATGGCCTGCATACTTTTTGTGGATTACTGACTGAACTGTGAAGGCCAGCCATCTCCAAAAGTGCCTCTCTGAAATTTGCTAGATGTGGCTGATTTAACACCCATTTATCAAAGGCCATTTGATTTGCAGCAAAGTGTTTGATTCCACCTGGAATTTTGGCACTCTGATTGTATGTCTACTCACCTGCTTGGTCAATTGATTTCCTAGAAGCTTTGTAATGGCTCCTTTGAACTGAAAACCCTCGCGTTTCAATTAATGTCCTGGACCATGGAAGAGAAGCTTCAAGAGTTCCAAGTGTGCACACATACAAAGCCCTATATCGAGCATAACTTTGCTTGTTGAAGGAAGAACAGGGGCAGTGAATATTTCCAACACAGTAGTCTAAGATCAAAGTTGTTTTCTTTTATTGCTGTGTGAAGCAAATGCTACCGATGAGTAGACACACCAGAGGGTGTAGACAGAATGAAGCGACCTCAGAAACTTGAAGAATGGTCAGGGGTTTGGCAGTTGAAATTCAATGCAAAGAAGTGCAAGATAATGCATATGGGGCACAAAACCCTGGCACAATATATCAGTTGGGGGTGAGGATATAGCATGCACCAAGCAGGAAAGGGATTTTGGGGTTATCATCTCTGATGACCTCAAGGTAGGGAAACAGTGTGACAAGGCAGCAGGTAAAGCAAATAGGATGCTGGGATGTATAGGCAGGGGCATCACCAGCAGGAAAAGGGAGGTCATAATTCCGCTATACAAGACACTAGTGAGACCCTACCTGGAGTACAGTGTACAGTTCTGGAGACCATACCTATGTAAGGACATAGACAGGGTAGAGAAGGTTCAGAGGAGGGCAACAAAGATGGTGCATGGATTGCATCACAAGTCCTATGAAGACAGGTTGAAGGAACTGAACATGTACTCCTGGAGGAGAGAGGAGGAGAGAGGGATATGATGAGACATACAAGTATCTTACAGGGAGGAACAGGGTGCAGGAAAACACTATTTTAAGCCAAAAGATGTTCCAGGACTAGAGGGCATGGGATGAAGTTGGAGGGAGGACGATTCAGAGGAAACATGAGAAAGAATTTCTTCACAGAACGGGTGGTGGACAAGTGGAACACCCTGCCAGAGGAAGTGGTGGGGGCTGAAACAATCACGGGATTTAAGAATGCATGGGATAGACATAAAGGAATTCTGGAGGTCAGGGGTAAAGGGCAACAGACTTCTAGGAAAACAAACTGAACTTACAAGCTCAAATGGGCAGACTGGGTGGGCCATAGGCCCTTATCTGCCGACACTGTCTATGTATCTATGATCCACTATATCCAGATATGTCATCCAGAGCTGTAGGGTTTTCCCCAGCTCACCGCAACAAATCTGCTGCCTAACGGCCTCATACTTAGTCTAGAAAGTGACAATCTCATTTTCCTGATGTAGTTTATGGAAGTCTATGGGTTGATGTGATGATCTGATCAGGTCAAGCAATACTGCAAGACTGGTATTCACTTCTGTTGAATACTCTGGAATCTGACCTGAAGCATGCTGTAAGGCATCTGCAAATGCTCATGTACAGGCCAATGCCGATTGTAATGCTTCCCATGCAAAACTCCCCTTATGCTGCCAGAGGAACAAAGACCAGCCCAAATACTACGTCCTCAAAGCTGCTTCCACGAATGAACTGTCCTATAATGCCAAAGTTTTCCAGGAATAGGTAGAAACTCCCAAATGAATTATGTCATTGTGGAACTGATCAGGGAACTCCACACAACATGATATGCCTTGCTGCTGCTCAACATCAAGTGTCAGGTGAAAATAGGGCATATTCACTTGCTGAGCTATTTCTTGTACTTGTGTGAGGTATTCAACTACAGTGGCATAATCATTGATGGGATGGTGGATGGGTGGAAGATATCTGATAACCATCTTCTTTGGTGAACTTGAATGATTGTTACAAACTAGTGTCAGTCAACTAGTAAACCTGGGGACAAGCTGATCCTCCTTGTGTTCTTCCCGACTGAATTTCCATAGCATTAGCTATGCCTTGCCAACATTTTCCACGGATGTTAGCACAGCAGACATGGGCATATTGCCAAATGTAGTTGGCTCCTTCTTTGAATTCACCTGTCAATGTCCTAATTCCTTTTTGTTTGATAGAACTGTCCTTCTTTTTGAGTGAAGAATTTCAATAGAATCTTCTCGGAGAATGGAGCCTTCAGATTATTCTTGGTATGCAACACCATGTGTATTGTGTACTGTTCCACGTCCAGTTACTGTTTCAATGTTCTGATCAAAGACGTCCATCCAGAAAACTGTTAAGACAACAGAAGACTCTGATTTTGGCTGAAGTGGCAGTAACAGACCTTGCTCTTGAAAATGTTGAAAGTTCCACTAAACCAGTTTCAATTTCACAGACTTGGTCATAGCTGCAACTATTTCCTAAATGAAACAGGATGTTCACAGGCATTTTCTGTCTGACGATATTGTGCAGACAACTCCAACATGTGCATGTTTGTAGTGAGAAACTTGCTGCATTTGACATCATGAATTAGGGTCTTCTGAGTAGGACTTTGATAACTGGGAGACTTGTTTACTCTCCATATGTTTGGGGATTTTAGTACATGCAGAAAATGTATTTATTTATTTAGCTTTTGTTGACCAGGTAAGCACACTAGACAAACATTTGCCTATCTTCAAGTGCGACCGAAGAATTACGTGGAATATGCAGACAAGAGGAACAAGGTTTACAGAGAATTAAGCAAGATTTCAGGAGAGATACAACAACACAGGGTGTAACATTTTAGCAAGCTTAGACAGCATAAAGTAAAATAATTAGAGACTGTCACAACATAAAAGCATAGCAGTCAATTCAGGATCTTGAACTGTGTTTGGGGCTGTTGTTCTTCACCAGAGAGCATTCACTGTTGGTGGCCATGGTAGTGAAGGTGCTGTCTCTACAGATTTAGAAACTCCTATTGGTTCAGTGCAGCAGAACTGTACCAATTAGGCTTAACATAAAGATTTTTATTATTTGATGCTCGAATTTGATGGTGTCACTGCTCGCCCATACGGCGACATTCCTTTGCGGACATCTGCATTTTGTAAGATTCTTCACACGAAGGTTATGTTAATGAGGGCTACCAACATTCATTTGTTGGTAGCCCCTATTAGCATAACCTTCGCGGGAGGAAGTCACCCGAGGTGCGCGAGATGTCCGCCTGGGGATCTATCGCAATTATGGAGCGAGCGAACCGTTTTCATCAAAATTCCGGGGCATCAGGTAGTAAAAAAAATCTCTTTTATGTTGAAAGCCCTAATCGGGCGTTTCTGCAGCCGCTGCTGCACTGAGGGACTCGATAGGAGTTTCCCTTTAAGATATGTTCATGCAACAAGGAAGCAGCATACTTAATGTCTTGATTGTCATCCGTTCTCAAAAGTTCTATGACTGATGCACCGCCTGTTAATGATTCGGCACTGATTATAACTAGTGGTTTTTGAGGATCAACTGTTAAAAATAAAAGTGAATCCCCATATTTCTTTTTCAGCTGGTTTCTAAGTTTATATCGGTATCATCGATCTCCTACTCTGACACCAGTTTCTTTGAAGCACATTGTCTTCGATTACACGACCAACAGCCTCAAACTCAGTTCCCCCTGACTGCTCATTGTCATACTCATCATCACTTCTCTTCTGATCATCTAGGGTCCTGTACCTTGTGATTACTGTATAATTTTAGAAGCACTTGTCATGTTTACAAAACTCGCTTGCAATGAGGTCCTCTGTCTTAATTTTTGTGAGCATATCTTGGTCATCACGTAGCTCCGCTGCTCTTTTCATTGTGGCTTCAGCTGTTTTTGCAACAGCAGCAGCTGGATATTGCTTCTTCCCCTTCACTTTGATTACATATTTGTTACAGATTCCCCACGTATCAGGAAATAACACTCTAGAATCTAGATGTCTAGATGATGAGGCACAAGGAACACCACCCCTGAAATGATGATGTGAGCTATGTTCACCAGCATCTGCATGGTCTCCAGATTTTAAGATACTCTTGGCTTTTGTGAACTTTTCATGGCATTGTCTATGGTAGCCATGCTTTGCTGGGTCATAGTTAGGCATTGGAACTGATGCACACTGCTCATCGTGACGATTTTCACCACCTAACTTGAAACAAATATCTTTGCTTTCTATGAGTGTGCAGTAACTTTTGTCACTCAGAAGAGTTACTTATGAGTCTCTTGTTGTCAGAGCAGGGTAATGCACTCACAAATCCACAAACTGGGCACCATGATGCAACTGTGCAAAAAAGGGAATTCTTTATTCAAAATCCTCCTCCTGAAGATGCAACTTACATGTGAAATCGGTCGAGGAGTGTCCGACCTGTTGGGCGACTGCATCTGTATTGAGCACTTTTTTGAATAAAGAATTACCTTTTTTGCACAGTTCCATTGTGGTGCCCAATTTGTGGATTTGTGTGTACAAGTAAGTACTGCAGGCACGCGTGGTGTGTGGAGCTGGAATTTTGTTTTTGACAGGGTAATTCAGTACACATTGCAGGGTCCTAGGATTTTCCTCTCCACGTTTCTGCTTGACAGAAAAGTTTAGAGACATCCTCGAAGAGTCTGAAATAAAAAGAAATGCTATGTTAGTATACAAATATATGCCAAACACATATAAACACAGAAGATATGGCATAAAGAACTCAAAAAGTATAAACTTGCTAAACATTTTGTCTATTAATGGTATCTTCCCTTTATCATTTTATCCTCTTATATTACCTTAAAACTTCACAACCACATATGCATTTCAAAGCAGAATCCTGACCCTTTTAGACAACGTAAAATTATATTATAAAGCGTAGTACATCCTGTCTGACAAGATTAAATATAAGAATATTTTGACATTTCGCAAGAAATTAAGGGGTGGTGGTTGGTATATAACTTTTAATATTAATCTTTTGAGGTAACATATGGGTATGCATTTTAAAGCTCTTACTCCTTCCTATTCATTGAGACCACACTTGAATGTATATTTCACTTACTCTTGAGATAATGGCCCAAGAATCTGCACTGAGTACATGGATCTGAAAAATTGCAAAATTGTCAAGGTGTCAGCACAAAATTGATGCAAACTACTACTTTCCCCCAAGCATTCATCGATCAACAGATAGAACATGAATTTGGGGTATACCTGCAACATTAAACAACCAACAGCATTTATTTAGCTCTCAGGTGACACCCCACCTCCATCTACACCTGATCTAATGTAAACAAACTCGGCTTCACTCCTATGTCCGTGCCACGGATAAAACCAGCAGGTAGAGGAGCAACAAAATCCAACACCTTAGATAATAACTTTAATTCAAAAGCTAACACAAAGTGCTAAAGTGCTATGGTACACCAGAAAAGAACAAAGCGACAATGCACCCCTACCGGTTTTGGAAGTAATTCGTCATCAGGTGGAGGTGGAAGGGGAGTGCAGCGTAAGAAAGCTATTTTAACCAAATATTTAAAGTTATATGTGTAAATTACAAGTAAATAATGCAAAGTGCTTAGTGCATAACTGTGCAGAAAGAACATGTAAAAATTCTGACAGCTAGGTTAAAATCTGGGACGTTTTATGCTATTGGAAATAATTATTTTAACAGTCAGTCTGGAAGTCCATATGGCTACTGGGTTGTGAGCTCCACCTGGTGGTAATTACAAGGAATATGCTATCCCGATAAGGACGTCTAGTGTTTTAAATTGCAGAAATCTGCTTATAATAGAGGTGCTAAATTAACGCTTCTTGACACAACATCTTCTGTATTTCACACATTCTCTGAAGGACACACCATAAGGCGAGTGTTCATCACAAACGACAAAGCAAAAATCAGCTAAATTCCTGCAGACAGGTAAATGTATGACAAGTTAGCAGAAAGCATAGTAAGGTTATTTTCTCAAAAATGGGACTATGTCAAACCTTTCATTTAATTCCGGACTGACTAGGGCTCGCAGGGTATAGATCCAAAATGACTCCTTTTTAAGTAGTGCCAGATTCAGATCCCTCCCCATGCTCCTCCAGGATAACCATTTTCTATAGCACAGAATTTGAATTCTTGTTTGTTGTCACTGTTTCTGTGTCTTGCCACATGTACTTCCAGGGCATTATTTTCATCACCTTTACTGACAATACGGTGTTCACCTACCCAAACCTTTAACTGACGAGTGGTTTTACCCACATAAAATGCCCCGCACATGCATGTGGCAAAATACGCGACATTCATGGTGATGCAGTTTGTGAAATGCAAAATGTCAGAACACCAACAAGTGTTCACCGTTGTGGACATTTTAGTCTTCAGAATGTCTGGACAGTACCTGCAGTTGCCACAAGTGTGGTACTCGTTGAGACGTGGTGGAAATCATGTCCTCTAAAAAGATCTCTGTCTCGACTGAAGACTATGTACCAGTCTGTCCTTCAAATTGGTTCCCTGTCTGTGAACAAACCTAGTGGGAGATGAAGTGACTGATAACAAGCAGTGATCTGACTGCAAAATGTGCCAAATGTCCCTTATCACTTCACCAATGGCACCTGCTTGTCTCAAATATGTCAGACTCATGACAACGTTTAATCTATCCTCATTCTCTGTTTCTTTTTTTGTTTTTGAAATCACTATTTATCCACCTTTCCCAGTCTGCCATCCCTGACCCTTCAGGAGCCCCAAGGCAGACATCCCTCTACCTTCCCCCCTGCCCGAACGACCCCACTGGATCCCTATGAGTTTGCCGCATCTCTACAAGCAGGATTTGGGGCAGAGCCCCTCTACCCCATCAATCAACTTTCATCGGTCCGGGGCTGTCGGGCGGACAAAGGCATATCGAGGCACATCTCCGGGGGCTCCATCTTCCTGGCGATGATAGGCATTTTCTCCCCACCCCTTACAGCGTAGGACCCCCAACATCAAGGGATCAAGCGCCGACGTCACGCTGTACAGCAGCCGCCCATGCCCCTAATATTAGGGGCTTGCAGTACTCCCAGCCCCCGCTCGGAGTCAGGCAAGTGTTCAGGCTGTGGTCTCAACCTTCCCCGGAGTAGGCTAGCTGTCATAGGACGCTCGAGCCCGACTCCCCAGGCCGACCCACCAGTGACCCGAGTCCGCTCCCGAACCCGGGTCGCCGGCATGCAGCGAGGTGTAGCGTCCAGCACCTCAACCCTCAGAGCCACCGGGCCAGCCCCTCATTCTCTGTTTCTATTGTTAACTGACAACAGACCAGTTCTGTCTCTGTCCCCTGCTTCCTGTGTAGCTAAACAGCCTTCTCACGCTGCACTCCTCCTCCCCTGATATCGCACTATGCACAAAACCGGTAGGGATGCACTGTACCTCTGCTTTTTTCTACTGTACCTTAGCACTTTGGTACTTTGTGTTAATGTTTGAATTAAAGTTATTAACTTTTACTGAGGAGTCCAGTACCAGACTGTGTTGCTGCTGTGCTCACTGAGAGGCCAGAGACCTGGAGACCATGCTCAAGATCAAAAGTTACAACAGTTTGCATTATTAATAATAGCCTGCCCTTATTGGGCAAAGGTGCTGATGCTGGTGTTATCCACGGGAGTGACCCATGGTAAAAGCACCTGGCAACAGCACAGGCTCTCAACCTCTGCTACACATCTGTACAGCAGTTTTCTGACATGCTGGTCGTCAAAGCAAAATGTGTGCTTGACTGAGATGACAACATGGCCTCCTGCTGCAGGTGCCTTGGAAAAGACAGGGTGCATCGGCAGTTTTCAGTCATATAGAGGTGGATACTGGAAAGCAGTGTGCTTGGTTGGGGGCCCTGCTTGTCAGGAGTGGGGTCATACCCATGGCCTAGGTGCCAGTAACCTGCCAGAAAGGCTGCAGCTGTTCTATGCATAGAGTAAATCCAGTTGATGTGCCTCTGCTGGGCAAATGGATACAACATCTCCCCTTTATTCCTCTCGGCCAGCCTCTGGGGAAGTGGCACACTCAATGCCACTACTTGGATTAGTTACAGACTAGTGATGAGCACTCTCCGTATCCCTCAGGCCTCTTCAGGTATCCTCACCCCATGATGGAACTGTCCCTCCTCTTCCACCGCTCATCTGGATATTCGAGGTGCAAGCCTCCCACTAAAGACAAACGCAGCTCACTGTAAACAAGGACACAAACAAAAAGGGTACTGAACTCAACAGACTGTCCTCCACAGACCTATCAAAAATATGAAGTCTTCAGAATAAATGTTATGATTGGGGACCATTTGCACTTTGGGAAAGCAATATTGTGCTGGGCCTAATGTTCTTTTCTGTTGTACTCCATCTTGGTAAATATGTGGGTACCTCCCTCCCCTGCAGTATAAATTCCCTCCAGGTGACTGGCTACTCCATGTCTCCTAGTGGGGGCCTCTGCCATGGCTATGAGGCTATGGGGGATTAGGAATACCCCCGAGGTTAGACTGGAGAGTAACACAACTACTGGCTTCCCCATAAAGCTTTTCTAACAGCCATGCCCTGAACACCTAAGGGCACCCGAGATGAAGGCCGTAACTTATTTCCTTCATGCAGTGCACTGACTCTTGCTTTCCGCCCCACCAGATTACCCACAAATTTCACCCTTCCCCTTGACAGACACTTCAGTCTTGATGCCCCTCCAGCTCCCACAACTAGACAATCCAGCACACAGGAAGTATTACAGGCCCCAGTGACTGCCACTGAGTTTCAGGAGGCCATTGGTTGTCTTAAATCTGAATTTTTTAAAGAAATTCTCAGCAGAGCTCTCTCCTCTCTTCCTCAGGGTAGCCAAGCCCTTTCTGTCTGGTATGGAGTTCCCAGACGGTTGAACCTCCACACTTTCTCCTCCCACTCGTGTTTATCTCCCTTCCCTCTCACTCCACTACAAATATGGAGGACATAGACCATTAGGAGTGGACTAAATGAACAGCTGCCTTGGCTGTTGCCCTGCACCTGCATACAGACTTCACTCTGGCCAGATCAGAACACAGGGTACAGGTATTGGTATTGCAGGAGCCTTAGATACCTTTTTCAACTCCTCCAGGGGCAAACAGTAAATATGTTTCAAACAGTGAAAGACAGTATGGGTCTCCCTCAAGTAGTTTCTTTTTTTAACTTTATTTTTATTAAGCTTTTAAAAACCGAACAATTCAGTAGCAGGTACAGTAATAGATTCAAGATGTTGTTATCATTGAAATGTAACAGCACACATTTCAGTACCCAGATATAGTAATTTATTACATACTGTAAGTTACAACATATGGGGGAATTTACCATACAATGTAAAACTACAGGATTTCACTTCCTTATATGCTCACCAAGCCATGACCTGCGGAAGAAAACAGGCATAATAATAAAACATAATATTTGATGTGGCCAGTTTAGCTACAGTTCCGCTCGTCCTAAACTTTTAATAGTAAAAACATAGGATTTTCTACACTCTTCCCCTTCAAATACCATCACAAATGCCAAAACATTGAACTTATGGTTAACACTACACTCCCCCCCCCCCCATAGCCTAAGGAAATGAATAAACCTCTTTGTAACCTCTTGCAATATGTTTGTTCTTCTTGTCTTTGTACACCTAAACTGACATGGAACCTTTGTAAATGAGCTTCCAGCTCAAAGGTTGTATTCTGAGACTCAAGTAAACATCAGAGAAGTTTTATCTTATTCCAATATGCAGCTTTCAAAAGTCCATTGCACACCTAATGTCCAGGATTAGAAACTGCGTATGGCAGGTAGAAGCCATCTTAAGCCCTTCATGGCTATGGAGAAAGTAACCAAACACGATAATCTGCATGACATACAAACTCGATGCCTTTATGCTTGTATATGCACACACGAGCTAGATTCTATAAAAGTGTTGAGGAAAAACAAACAAACGGAGAATCATTATAAACTGCAAACCTCATTAATCAGACCCAAATCCCCGTTGTAGTGTGCCCTATAAAGTTGATCAGCCCTCCAAAAGTCAAGACATTTGAAACACCTTATATTTCTGTCTGCGAATCAGGATTGCCCGTTACAGTCCACAAAGTTGTGGACTGGAATTCAGAAGCAATTTTGTCAACTGTCTTCTGGGGCTCTTTAGGAGCCATGAACTGAAAACTCTTGATCACCACAGGTAATTCAGAGTCTGGCTGGTGCAAGCAGCGACTGCACCACCCCAAGTGCTTGCAGTTGCTGCCTTACAGGGTCAATCTGCTTCTGCCGAGTGCGGGTGGCAAATGACCAGTCAGGGAACAGTCGGACCTCCATTCTTTCATGTTGGAGTGAGTGATTTACTCTGGCCCAGTTGAGAATCTGGTCTTTCACTTCCATCCCCGAAGTAACGATCAGGACTGTGTGAGGGGAGTCCCGGTTGAGCTGCCTGGTTTGGAAATTCACTCAGTAGGATCTTTTAATATCTTGTACCTCAACGCCCATTGCATCTGGATTGCACCTGAAAACCAGGTTCTGATGTATGTCACCAGATCTTCTTCCTCTTCGCCTTCTGTTAAGCCGACCAGCCACAAGTTCACAGCCCTGGCCCCGTTCTCAAGGGTCTCCAGCCATCTGCGAAGTCGTTAGCGTTGCAACTGTCATTTGAATCTGGGTCGAGCACTCCTCGGCATCTTTAGCAGCCATTTCTGCACCATCAATTTTAGAATCTTGTGTGCTTAGTCGCTCTAGAATGTGTTCCACCTTTTTATCTAAATAGCTCACAGCCTTCAAAACCTGATTCCAAGGTGGCGGCTCTCCCGCACTGTTTAGTTGACTCAGGCCTGGTTGCTGCATAGGTTGCTGGGTGGGCTGAGAAGATTTCTGGTTTTGCCCACCTGTTGCTCCTTTCTGGCACCCCATAGTTAAGTTTAGGTTCATTCGGAAGCTTATTTTCTTGCAAAGCTAGTACTACTCCAATAATCCACCAAAGTCCACCAAAGCCTATGTTGAGTCTCTCCCTCCTGACTTTATATGAAATAACGACAATGCCTCCCCTGGCTGCTTTACTTCCTGCTAAATTAGTTTCTTAAACCCAAAGCACTCACCATGTACCTTGGACTGTACTAACTGCAATATGCTGTACTTCTATATGAGATTGCTTACAACTGTAAATAATCAGATTAATTGCTGTTATTTCTTGTATTTTTTGTCTCTGCACTTGTGCACCCATACTCTGTAACTACCTTTCTGTGTTGTCCTCCTGTCAAGACGTGGAACCTTTGAAAAAGAGCATTTTTCTCAAGGGTTCTGTCCGACGAAATAAATAAATAAAAATAAATAAAGTCAGCAAAACTGCAGGTATATTTAGACAAAATGCGATGATACTGTCGGAGCTCATGTGACCCACGACCAGTCTCGTGCTTGGCTCTCTAGTGCCCCTCTCCCTCAAGTAGGTATGTTCTCCTACTTTCACACTCGTGCATATCTGTCATGTTGGTTAAGACATGGCCCTACATTAGACTTAAACAACCCCCCTCATACAACTGGTCACTATAGCACTAACAGGCAAACCTGACCCGCAACTTATTTCCCAGCTCTATGCGTCCTTCCTTTCTATGTGACAAACTTCATTACGGAAAGTCTTTAAAGAGCTGCTGACATGATTCAGGTGGGCAACTCATTCCAAAAGTTGCAGGCCCAATTAACTAAATGAACAAGTTTTGAAACTTTTTTTCGATGTTAAATAATAAAACTTTAACTTAGAATGCGCGCCTCGTACCTTCCATGTACAAGCCGAGTGGCCCTCTGAGCGTTGCAACCCCGCCCTGAAATATAGCTTTCTGATGATGTGAGGTATGGAATGGGGCTGCAGGCGCTCTATGTAGGGAGTACTAGAATGGGAATAGGATCGGGAGAGGGGGGCTGTCAAACTGTACTAGCATTATCTTTGCTGGCGGTTCTACATGTATGGAGCTATGATATCCCCAAATTTGACTGCTACCATTCTCATGTACAGCCCCCAGTTCCATAAGGGTTACTGTAGGTGGTATGTTCCATCCCTCCAGCCAATCTAGGAAAATCTGTCCCACAGTCCAAGAAGATGTATAAATTACAAGTGTTGTTAGGGACGTTAGAGAGCCGCATTTGCAGAGAGACGTGGTTCAGTTCGGCTCTTCCCTAACAGGACCAAACTTATTGAAAATCAATAATTTAAAGTTAATTTGGAATAGGTGTATGCAGCTTACGACTCAGAGTGTTTGATACCTTTCTTGTTCAGTTTGCAGTCCAATCAATTGAGATGGGTTGACCAAACAAGAACACCAGTAGAGGATTCAAATACAACAGCAGGCTCAGTCGAGACCTCTGCTGGCACCAGAGCCAGTAAATCAGAGGAGACTGGGACCCCCACCCTGGGACACTATTTTAACTGCAGTTCATGAGAGGGACAAAAAAAATAGAAAACAATTCTGGAACAGATGGCAAACCAGGACAGTAAGATCGAGGTAGTGGTATCGACCTCTAAGGAGGGTGATGAAAGATCACAGAAAACACTAACGGCTATATCTCATCTAACAGCAGAGGACACCCACCTTAAAAATTGCCTTAAGTTCTTGGAAAACAAATCAAGGGAGCAGAATGTGAGACTTGTTGGCATGCAAGAAGGTGTGGAGGGAGACTGCTTACTTGCTTTTGTGTGATCCTGGATGACAGAGAACGTAAAGCTCACAGACCTTTGGGATGTGATGGAAGCAATCAGGGACTATTGAATAAACGTTTGCCGCCCAGCAGACACACCAGATCTGCCTAGGACAATTATGGTGATAACAACAGACATGGAAACAAAAGATGCATTACTTCGAGCAGCAGAGAATGCAGGGGACTTGGTACAGGACTCAGCAATCATTCGCCTGTTCCCAGACTGATCATTCGCCATATGATGAGGCAAAAACAATTTGATGCAGTCTACAAGCAGTTGCGGGTTTAGGTGTTATTCACTCTCTTCTAGCATCAGTAGTCTGTGTATCACCTATGGGGGCAAACAGTTTCAGTTTTCTAACCCCAAAGACACTGGTGTGTTGACAACAAAGACTGGAAGGATTTTGGAAGGCACAGCTTGACGTACCAATGGAACAGGAGAAAGAGGTGTGAGTGAGTAAACCAGGACAGGCACTTTAATTAGTGCTTTAAGACCGACACTAAAACTTTTTCTGAGCCATGTGGCTTGAGGACATTTATTGAACTGTTCCATTTAATTACAAACGTTTAAACAAGATGCTTTGAACAGTTCCTATGGTTTAGTTGGGGGCTGCTACAAACGTGTTGGGAGGGAAGAGTACTGGTTATTTTATGTGTTTTAAGATGGTGCTGGTAATGGCAAAGGTTTCTTCTTCAATAGAAATTTATTCTACCATGGTTTTCCCACCACGTCAAGCATGCACTGTGCTATGGAGGGAGGTAGGCATGGAAACAGTTGAAGGGGGGTGTTTTCAACTGAACAGGAACTAGAAAGGGCTATAGTTATGCTAAATTGAATGGGACTGTTTGCGATCTATGGTGAGGGTTTCTTCAATGTTTTCTGACTGTTATCCAAATTAGTTATGTTCACCAGTTGGTGGATATTGTTCCTTAATGATTCAGTAAGTTTGGCACGGGGGGGAGTCAACAGTGGGACCACAAAACAAATCCTTGAAAGTTATATTGCTTTGTGAATACAATCCACTATAACGTTGCTACTGACTTCAGAGGAAACATTTGGGCATTATTCCACATTTCTTACTGTGGCTGGCATTATCTGACAGAAATGCTGATTTACCATTTTCGATTTACTCCCACCTGTTGTACCAAGTGATTGCAGGAATACTAATACTGTGAGCTAACATGACATTGTAAAACGGCAAAATAAAATGTATAAGAGTTGTTAAACTAGGGATTAATTCCGCTTTGTGAGGCCCACTGTATCTCCCTGTTCTTGCAGACTACTGTATTTCATTGATTTGAAGCTGCCCTCAATTAGATACTGCCCTTAAATAGAAGGTGCAGCTCAAAACAAATATAAGTAAATAGGTTGTCCAAGATATGTCTAGGCTAATCAAGAATGTTATCTCTAGACATCTTTGCATTCAAGAACTGCAACGTAAGGCTGAGCAGTTCTGGAAAGCAAAGGTGTCTCAAAATGATGCTGTCAGACAACCCAGTACATTTTTATTACACATTTTTCTTTTTTTTTTTTTAACTGTTTACATTTTTTGTTGTGTACTCACTTTTCATGATCTTTTTTTGTTAGTTGTTTAACCAGGAGTAGCACACTAAGCTGAAAGCTTTTTACAGAGTCGACCTGGGAGCACAGGGAAATTAAGTGACTTGCTCAGGGTCACACAGTCTGCAAGTGGAAGCTGTGGGATTCAAACCCAGGTCTGGTCTGGTGGATGTCACCAGATTTGCAGCTCAGAGCCTTAAACCACTGTGCTAAACTGCCTCCCAGTGGTGCTGAGCTTTGTACCGTGACTAGCTGATTGCATGACCTCTGACTGACAGACTGTTAAAGAGCATGGGCCCGATATTCACAGGTTTGTGTGGGCGCTAACCACTGTTTGCCTGCACAAACAGAGCTTTGTGCTGGAGCCCAATATTCAAAGGGCTCTGCTGTGCTGGCAAACAGGGTAGTGCCTGCAAAAACTGAAGGGGGGGGTAGTATGTAAACAATGGGGCG
The DNA here is from genome assembly GCA_016271365.2 of Neoceratodus forsteri. Classification (NCBI taxonomy): domain Eukaryota; kingdom Metazoa; phylum Chordata; order Ceratodontiformes; family Ceratodontidae; genus Neoceratodus; species Neoceratodus forsteri. Next base: position 1,073,926,765 of record CM057456.1, read on the forward strand.
GGGACAGGACTATCGGCACAAGCTGATATTCAGCAGATTTGTGCAGCGCACAATGGTTTAAGCAGTCCTTTTGTGCATGCAAATACTGCCAATGAAAACTACTTTTAGTCTTTGCAGCCCTAGTGGCTGCCAGCGGTAATGCAGCCAACTGACCAGTTGGCCGCTGGGGGAGAATACCCAACCCTGTGGTTCACTGCACCCCACCGCCCGTTTCTCAGCCCCAACATTAAAATAAAATTTCCTGGTGCCAGTGGTCTCCCCTCCCTCTGATCCCCAGCCCAGTATTAATAATAAACTTCTCTGGTGCTAGTGGTCACCTCTCTTTCTGATCCCATCCCGTAATAAGTAAAATCCCTGGTGCTAGTGGTCCCCTCCCTCCGATCCCAGCCTTATAACAAGAAGTAAAATCCTTGGTACTAGTAGTCCCCTCTCCAATCCCAGCCCCATAATAATAAATAAAATCCCTGGTGCTTGTGGTCCCTCCTCCTCCCTCTGATTCCAGCCCATAATAATAAATAAAATCCCTGGTACTTGTGGTCACCTCCCTCCCTCCCTCCCTCTGATCCCAGCCCTGTAACAATAAATAAAATCCCGGTGCTTGTGGTCCCATCCCTCCCTCTGATCCCAGCCCGTAATAATAAATAAAATCCATAGTGCTTATGAGTCCCACCCTCCCTCCTATCAGCCCGTAATAATAATAAATCTGGTGCTTGGTCCCTTCCTCCCATCCCAGCCCGTAATAATAAATAAAATCCCTAGTGCTAGTGGTCCCTCCCTCTGATCCCAGCCCGTAATGATAAATAAAATCCCTGGTGCTTATGGTCCCTCCCTCCTATCCCAGCCCCATAATAATAAATAAAATCCCTGGTGCTTGTGGTCCCCTCCTCCCTCCCTCCTCTGATCCCAGCCCCGTAATAATCAATAAAATCCCTAGTGCTTGTGGTCCGTCCCTCTCTCCCTCTGATCCCAGTCCCATAATAATAAATAAAATCCCTGGTGCTTGTGGTCCACTCCCTCCTTCCTCACTCTGATCCCAGCCCTGTAATAATAAATAAAATCCCTGGTGCTAGTGGTGCCCCTCCCTCCAATCCCAGCCCCATAATAATAAATAAAATCCCTGGTGCTAGTGGTCCCCTCCCTCTGATCCCAGAGCCTACATAATATTTTGTATCCCTGTGCAGTGGGTTCCCACCCACCTCCGATCCCAGCTCAGAAGTAAAAACAACCCCTCCCTGGTATCCAGTCCCCCCATGACCTTTAATTTCAATTCAATTTTTATTATTGTGTAGCTAAAAAAGCCATTCAAACATCAACATTATACGACATACAGTTTCAATAATACAGTACAATTCATATCTACATTATATTTCATAATTAAAACAGAGTCTGGATTAAAGTGCATCTGTGCAAATAACATTCTAATGCTGCACCCTATCATATGACAGTGATTCATCTTCTTATTCCTTCTATTACTGAATGACATTTTGCTAAACGTTCTACTGTCTTAGCTACTTCTGTATGGAATCAAATATTAGTAAGGAGTGTCTTATCTATTGGATATAATTCATTCAAAAAGGGCTCAGCCAATAAGCTCTTTGGGTATCATACCAAGAGCAAGACCAGAGTATATGTTCTAAATTTCTTCACCTCCACAACCGCAGTCACAATCTCCAGACAGAAGGTCATTTTCTTACACCAAAATAGTAGAAGCTATTTGTACATTGCTCAGATTTATATTTGGAAAAGATGGCTCTAACTTTTGGGTCAATAATTATTTCCAGATATGGCTTAAATCCAAAATAAAAGTTATTTTTGAGCAAACCATTTCGAATAATGAGATTCTTATTGATTTCAGGTCCATGGACTTCCGATGGTTTGCTAGTTTTTTTGTGACACATTTTTTAGATTTTAAGCTTAAGATTATACCTTTATCTACCGACTGTTTCAGATATAACAATTTATGCTTTTTTTAATATTGTCATTAAGACAGTGAACCAATATCCTTCTTTATAGCCCAGATTATACCAGGTTTCCTTTTATTTTAGGGCTAAAGATGCTAAGGTGTGATTTTGTCTTGTAAACCTAATCCAATACTTGACTTTCCTGCTTTCAATGAGTGCACTTATGTTATCAATTCCCAATTCAGATCTGAGATAAGCAGCAGGATACGAATGTCCCAGTTTCAGCGTAACTCGTAAAAATTTATATAATGGAGAAACTACTTTATTTAGATTTTGGTATTCCCATACATCTGAACCATAAAGAAGTTGAGCATCAAATTTTACTTAAATTGTTTGTATTAGTGGTTTTATAGTTAAACCACCATATTTTAAGTTAAAACGTGACAGCCCTGCTACTTTCTTTTTAAATTTCTCTGTCAATGATTCCATTTGTGAAGTCCAGTTACAATTTTCCTGAAATGTAATCCCCAGATATACACAGCTGTTGACTATTTCAAGTGTTTCTTTACCCACAGTCCAGAATGTGGAATCTCCCGATTCAAAAATTATCTTTGTTTTATTTAGACTGATTTTTAACTTTAAATCCATTGATCTCCCATAAATGTAGTCAATTTCCTTTGAAGTCCATTTTAGTAAGAGAAAAAGGACCTTTCGTTGGCATATGCTAATAAAGGGCAGGGAAGAGGACATTTTTGGAGAGTCTTTATATTCACATTCTGCTAATGTTTTTCTAAATATAAGGAAAATAGTAAGGGTGCCAACACACATCCTTGTTTCACCCTCTACTGATTTTAAAAGAAGACGATAAAACTCCCCAGCTACCAGGTCTGATCTTAGCCCAGTTGTTGGAGTATAATTTGGAAATTAAAAGCAACCAAATTGATATCTATCCCTCTATCAGCCAAGATATTCCACAATATATTTCTTGATAAATAATCAAAACTGAGAGCAGTCAATCAAAGCTGTGTATAATTTTGCTGTCTCAGTTTCACATATTTTCAAGCAAGTGTTGTAATACGAATAAATTCTCCAGTGTTGAATAATGGGTTCTAAAACCAGCTTGAAAATCTGTTAAGCCTCCTGTTCTCTCTACTTCCTCTTTCAATCTCTCTAACAAGACTCTGGCTAGAATCTTTAAGTTTACATCCAGTAGACTTATAGGTCTATACATTGTTGGATCAACAAGGCTTCCTTTTTATGTAGCGGTATTATGTTAGCACCTGCCATGTCTCTGGAAAGTTATTTGTCAAAATACACTTATTAAAATATGAGCTGTCCAGTGGCGCTGAGGGTTGAGGAGCTGGACACCACACCTCGCGCCACACAGCAACCCGGGTTTGGTGACAGACTTGGGGAGCCTGGGGTCGGCAGGGGAGGGAGAAGATGGAGCGTACGGAGGACAGCTCTCCTCTCCCAGTGGGTGGGGGATCCAGGGGCAGCTCGGTGTCCTGGTGACCCCCAATGGAGATCTGGGGCATTACAGGAACACCAAGTCAGACGTGAGGGACAGAGCATGACAGACGCCAGCAGGGCAGCCATGCGCAGGCGTCATTGCACACCACGCTCCATGGGGGCAAAAACAAGCAGAAAAAAAACCACCTCCGGGTGAGGCAACAGCAACCAACAGTGGTCCCAGCCACAGGTCCAGTGTCAGCCGCTTCCTCAAACTCTCCCCCGGGGACTCTGGGGCCTCTCTGTCAGGCTGGGGGGAGGTTCCAGATCCTGATACCAATGCAGTATGCGGAGGAGCGGTTGGCAGGCAGTGGAGCCATGGAACCGAGCATGGATTGCCTGAGAGAAGCATAAAGAGAATTAACATAAAAAAAAAAAAGTCACAAAAAATCTACTCCATAACAGGGTGAGACAAAAATACTTCTGCCAGAATTCCATCGGGACCTGCTGCTTTATGTTTTCTAAGAATATGGACAGCCAAGAGAATTTCATTTTGTGTTATTGGTTTGAAAGCAGCATTAGCTACTAAGGTTTGGCTAGTCTCTGTCTCTTCTGTTGACTCAAAAATACCATGGAAAAATGCTCTATCGAGGGTGTGGCTAGGCAGGAGCTATACACAACCTATTTCTACAGCTCCTCATCTGAGTAACTTTAACAGCCATAAACAAACTTTTCCTACAAGAAAGCCTTTTTCTTCGGCTCTAAATTATAGAGTATTGCAAGACCTACTACTAGATATAACAATTTTAGCTCCACGACCTTCGGCAAGAAGACCATGGTCCGTACTAATGAAGCAGGAGCACCTTTGGCAGGAACCCGCCAGACAGAGATAAAACCACGTGGCTTTAAGGACCCCCATCCCAAAATGCCAGAACATGAAGGGTCCCAGCCATCTAATGTGGCACTTCTACGAGCGATCCAAGGGCTGGATCGAAAGATCGAGGAATTCAAGTCCGAATTGAAGCAACTCCACTCCAAGGTGGACATAGTTGCAGAGGAAGCAAAGACAGTGACACGGAATGCCGACAAGGTCCTCGTGGCGACGGCAGGTCTAACCAGAGAAAATTATCTACTTCAGAGACGATTGGAGAATCCAGAAAATGCGGCAAGATCCACGCATCTTCGTCTTTTGGGGTTACCAGAGGAGGTAGAAGGGGAGCACCCGATAGCTTTCTTGCATTAATGGTTAAAGGACTTGTTGCAAACAGAGCAACTCTTGAGTTAATTAAGGCCTACCTGTTCAATCCTTGTGGTTGCCGTCACAGGGCGGCAACTGGCTCTGTGTTTTCACGTACTCTCGTGCTTGTTTTTCATTCAATGGCAGACAGAGATTTTTTACCACAGCAGGCTAAAAATCTTGCTCCTTTGTCCTGGAACACATGCAAGATACGCCTAGTCCCAGATCTAAGTTATACCACGGGAATGCGTCGGAAAAGCTTTGATGGCATAAGGGCAAAACTACGTGCCTTGGGGGTCCACCACGGAGTTCTGATGCCTGCCAGCCTCAGGACAGTTTATGGGGGGCAAGACTTATCAATTTTCTGAGTCATCGGAAGCCTCCAAACTTCTAGATAAAATAGAAATTCAATTTGTAGCAAGGGAGAAGGCTACAGTCTCTGAGGAGGAACTGGCGACATGAACTGACGACAAGAGGTTATGTACTTTAATATGAGTGATAGAGGGGAAGAGGAAGAACCGTTTTATGCTCAGAGAAAATGTTAATGTTGTGACCCCTTTTCCACTTTTACTTTTAAACAGTGCTCATTTATTGAACAAATGTAGGATGAAACAGCAAGAGGGTCTTTTCATACTTAAAGATGGACTGGGTTGGGGAAAGTTCTGTTTAAACGTTGTATTACCCTAAAAAAAGTTTTCCCTCTTGCCTTTGGTTATTTCTGGCCCGAACAGTTAAAATCAGATCAGAATATGGGGCCATTGTTAATGTGGATTTTTTAACAATACTAATTGCAATAATCGTATGGTTATGGAGGTTTGATAGTTTTCTTGTTTGGGTAAATCAGATGCAGTAAAATGTGGGAATAGCTGCATATATTTTTATTGCTGCCAATTACAAATGGGGATGTTATCCTTTCATAGGGTGTACAATGTGTTTTTCCTATCCTGGACACCCCTGCTCATGGCTGTATATGCCACTGTACATAAAATGGAACTGTTGGACATAGACTATATGGACTACCTATATCAGGAATATTTTTATTTATTTAGTTTTTGTTTACCGGGTAAGTGCATTAGACATAGCAATGACTATTTTCAGGCATGACCCAGGAGGATACAGTACAAAACATGGCATAAACACATTACACATACAAGATTACACATGATCAAGACAATTGAAATGCATATGACATGATAAAGTTGGCTAAGTTTAACAGGATTTCAAAATACATACAAACATAGAAACACAAAACCGTCAATGTAGATGGTGTATAGACTAACATAAATTACTGATACTGCGGTGAGGCACATTAGGTAAGGAGCAGAGTGAGAGGATAAAACAGGTTAAGGGGTTTAAAGCAAGTGCAACTGAGGAAGGGAATATAACTGGCGTGTACTTTCCGGATATCCCCAAGTGCAGTAACAACAACAGGGACATTGGATGTAATATAACTATAAAATGATGTTTGAAAGTTATCTACATGTATACTACCTGTAGGTGTTGAAATGTAATATGGTATGTTACATAAAATCAACAAAATATAACTACAAAAATAAGAAATATGCTCTATCCATTTCTCCTCTGTAATATCTGAGTCTAACTTCATTTTGTAATTATTATAACCCTTGCCACTCATGTCCAGAATGTTTTTGAATCCTTTTGTTTAACTGCATTCAACATTAATTGCCACTGTTTTTTAAAAAAAGTTCTTTTTTTGTTTTATTAGAATTTTATAGTTCCTTTTTTGACGATTTAATATGTAAAGGTCCTGTTTAGACCCAGAATATTTATAGATTTTGTACAATTTTCTTACCTGTGCTTTCATTATCTTGCACTCAGTATCACACCAGTTGCTAGATGCAGAAGGACGCAACTTAATTTTGTATTCCAAACTATTCTTTATAACAGAAAATAAGGAACTAAGCAGATGTGATAATACTTGTTATTAACAATTTCTTACAATCCTCAGTGAGAAAGGAATTTGACAATATCAAACTTATATCTACATCTGAATTACGTTTCCAGATAATTGTTTTGGCTGCTCTAATTTTAGTGGGCATGAGTACAATCATCTCTTCCTTGACATGTTTAATTCCAGGGATATTAATCTCCAGTATTAGCGGGAAGTGGTCACTTTCCGCTCTCACTGGGAGAATTAAGGAACTCCATGTCTCCAAAAACCTGACCACAGTGCATAATCAATCAGAGATGTACCCCTGGCAGATATCAGAGAGATTTCCAACTAGGTCACCTTTTAATCTTCCATTGAGAGGATAAAGGAATTGTGCCTTCATCAAGTCAATTAACTTTTCTCATTACTATTTATTTTATCATCCTTTGTATTTCTCTTAGTTAATCTAATACTCATCTGTATGTATAGGAACAATAAATGATCTCCTAGCCATCATAATTACCAATACGGGTGTTAAAATCGCCTCTAGGATCAGAAATTCAACATTTGGATTGTACGTACTTTATATTCAAAATCTCATTACTCAAATTGTTCCACAATTCGTCTGAATAAAAGTTTAGTTTTCTGGTGGAGCGTAACAGTTCATAACAACAATTTCTTGTTTACCAACTACAATTTGTATGGCAATCATATTTAAACTTAAATTCTTTATCAATACTTTCCACATTTGCCAGTCCTTACAAAACATTATTAGCCTCGAATGCCTGCCAGATTTAGCTGTCTTTACACGGCGCATGAAAACATTCTTATCCATTCAGATTACTTTGATCATTGGCTGTATGCCATGTTTCTTGTAGGCATATACGGTCATGTTGCAACAAAAAAGTTTTACAATCATCGTCGCTTATACTGGCAAACCATCCTGCAATGTTCCAAAATAGAAAGGTCAAGGATTGGATTTGTGGAGTAACTAGTCAGTTATTGGTATATCCTGCAAACAACATAAATCTGTTACTTATAGGTACAATAAGGGAGTCTGACAAATTGACTCTTAGAGAGCACTGCATATGGTTTGTCGCTAGAGCATCAGATTCTACAAAACTGAGCCCAATATGGTCTAGTTTAGAGGCTTTTTTCATTATACAATCAGCTAGACTGGAATTAGAAACATATAGATCAACCTAGCTATCTATGTGTGTTCTAACAGCTGAAATGTGCCCTAATTCACCTATAGGGATTCCCAGAAAGTTAACCAAGAAATCCTTGATGCATTTGTTAATTTGAAATCATGCTCCTCTACAATATGAGGCATTCCAAACATGCTAAGTACTGTTTCAATTTCTGTTTTAAGTAACCCTTTGTTAAACAGTGTCCTATTAGGCAAAGTAATAATCAAATCTGGTTCCTGTAATGTCAGCTATTTATCAAATGTAATTTGCAATTCTTGAAGAAAGAAGCAATATATCTATATGGCCACTGTCCTGACAATCTGCACTGCTGTGAGGTGCAATGGTGACTGGCAGACCCCTCACACCTCCCAGCCAGCCACATGTCCAGGCAGAGCCGCCTCTGTTACAGGACAGGGTATGCATCATCCTGTCCTATATTAGAGGTGCGTCCTCTGCCTGACACATAATGGCGCAGGCCCAGGAGGTGTGGAGGAGGGCCAGCCGGGTCACCGTGGATGGGGGGACACTGATGCCAGGAAGGGGTTGTTTTTACTTGAGCTGGCGAACGGGGCACTACCACCAGAGATACAAAATTTTATGTCGGGGCTGGAATAGGGGTGGGGACCACTAGCACCAAGAATTTTATTTATTATTACGGGGCTGGGATTGGAGGGAGGCAGAGGACCACCAGCACCAGGGATTGTAGATTTATCTTCGGGACCAGTAATCTCGAGTGGGGGGGGACCACTAGTACCAGAGATTTTACTTCTTATTACAGGTCTGGGATTGGAAGGAGGGAGGGGACCACTAGCACCAGGGATTGTAGATTTATCGTCAGGGCTGGTGATGAGGGAGACACCACCAGGGATTTTATTTACTATTACAGGGCTGGGATCGGAGGGAAGGAGGGGGCCACTAGCACCAGGGATTGCAGATTATCTTCAGGGCTGGAAATCAGGGAGAGGAGACCATTAGTACTAGGGATTTTACTTACTATTATGGGACCGGGATCAGAGAGAGAGAGGGAGGGGACCACTAGCACCAGGGATTTTACTCCTTACTATGGGGCTGGGATTGGAGGGGAGGGGACCAATTGCACCAGGGATAGCTACAGCTGTCATGGATGGCGGGGTGGGAGGGACAGCACCACACTACCTGTCTCCGCTACCCATGCAAATGGAACCATAATGGACACGCAAATGCACCCCTGGCACCTTGCATGTACAATGGGATCACTTCCATGGGTACCTTTGAAAATTGCTAATAGCGCTCTGGCCCTATCAAGTCCTGAGGCCAACTTCAGGGCCCATTTCAGGGTGGTGCTACCTGACTTAGCACTGCACTAATATGGCCCTCTATTTGGTCGGGTAGCTCCCAACTGAATATAGCATCCTAGGACCCCTGGGCAATTGCAAAGCGCAGCACAATCATTTGCACTATGCTTTGTACCTTTCTGAGTATCCTGCTAATAAATAGACAACTATTACATTTACTGTATTTTGATTTGTTAGCAATTACATTCTCTTTTATAATAAAATATTTTGTTTGTTCACTGAAACAAGATTGTTTTAGCCTTTGCTTTTCACACTGCTAGTAAAAAGAATTCAAAAGACTTCTGGTATTGCTTAGAAACTGCCAGCTACTTAGACGCCCAATGTATTTAAATGAGAAACTAAATACATTGTTTTAACTTTTCCAAAAGAAATAGAACTTATTTCAGCAACAAACTTTGCCTTTAATGTATTTGCACTATTGTGGTCCACCTGTATGATTTTACAATTTTTAAAACAGTAACTGGCTTTACTTTTTCTTTCCCTGTAAATTCTGCTTATGAGGAAAATGTCACCTGCTGAATTACAACAAAATTACACCGGCCTGGTGGCACTGAGGTTGGGCGCTGGGCGCCACACCTCACGCGCTTGAGTGCCCGTGTTCAGGAATGAGCACGGGCCGCTGAGTCGGCAGGGGAGAAGGATTGAAGCGTCCTAGGGACTGCTCTCCTTCTCCGGGAGAGAGGCACCAGTAGCTGGTGAGCGCCTGGCCCCTAGCAGAGCTGGGTGGCAGAAACGCCAACACTGACAAGGTGGCAGGATGGGTCAGACACCTGGAGGAGCACACAAGGAGTTTGCCTGCCTCCGCTGGCATCACTGCTGCGCCCACCCACGGGGAAAAGAACAGAAAAAATTTGTTCTTGCGACAGTGGCCGTCTGGGGCCTTGCCAGCTGGTGTTGTCCCCAGAAGACTGGACCCGGACATGGGCGGTGGTAAGGGGAGCTCGCCGCCACCCCACCATCGAGGGCCAAGCCATGCTGGGGGTATAGCTGGGAGTGAGGCCTTAATGGGGCTGGGGGTGCGCCAGGGACGGTGGCCAGATGTGTGCCAACCGTGGAGAAAAAGTAATAACAATAAATAACAACAAAAACAGAGTTTCAAAATGACACATACAGAATAATGGATAGGGAACTGTGCACAACAAGGCTGTATTCCCATAGAGGTTTTGATGACATCATAGACCTCAAGAGCAAAGCTCGAGAGGTCCCTGATCATCATCAAACACCAAGATAAACGTCATGACATGCACATTCCCTATCTCAATATTTTATATAGTATATAGTTCCCCACAAACTGTGCCACATTAATTTCACAAGGATCTGTCAGTTTCTGTACCTTGTCCAGACACTGCCGTTTTCTCCCGGTCCTCGCTGCAGTTCCGCTCCGCTGCCGACCCCGAAGGTACCATTGCTCACTGTCGTCTGGCTTAGCTTAGTATGAAGGGACCACTGATTTATTTAAAAAAAAAAAAAAACTGCTGACAAACTAATAGTTTGGAAACAGGGTGCCGACTATGGCAGTCCTTGTCCAAACTACCTGAAAAGCTCATGCTCAACTGCTCGCTTACCAGCACTGCCATTCTGCACAGTATTTTTTAAAAAGCCAATGTTTCAGCCAATCAGGAAATAGTTGAAGGTTAAGAAGTTGTTGTACTATCGTTGTGACGTCAGAATGATAGTACAACTTTTTTGATCTTTGAACTGTCCTACAACAGGATTTGGAAAACCATCGTTTTCCATCCACAATAAACCCTAACCATATACTATATTTCTATTAAATATATAGTATTTTGGTGATAGAAAGTGTTATTTCTTTATAAAAACCTGATAACAGGTTTGCAGTTTCCCATTTAAATACACTGCCAGACTTGCCAGCAAAACTTTTCTTTTTTTTTGTACTTTATTTTTATTCAGTTTTCCACTGTGTAGATCACACAATAAAAATACTATTGAGTAATAGCAATCTCAACGGAATTAGCAGTAGCAATGCAAATTCAGGATTTGTGTACTATCACTGTAGTAACTTCATCTGGTGAGGTCTCAAATTCACTACATTAAAATATATATCAAAATAAGCTCAAGGAGAGACCATTGCAGCATGCTCATGTACTAAAATTGATAATCAATTACTAATAATTACCTAGGTGCAAAACACCCACTAACACATCAAGTGCTTTATGAGTCCATGTGGCTCCGAAAGAGATATAACATATAAGTACTTGACTGTACTGCTACAGGAAGGCTCTAACAAGTCTTGTAAATTAGAACACTTTCAAAGGCATCCTTCCTTACAATTATTTGGTCAGAAGCTATAAATTAGCTTTAAACAGGTAATTAGAATATGGAGGCTCTAGTCGTTTTAAGCAGAGTAATTATAATCAGCAGTGGCACAAATATGCCTAGTTAACCCCCTCGGTTCAGAATTAAGTAGCTAGAGAGATGACATATGTAATATACAAGTCAAACATATTAGGAACTGGTGGACATTAAGAATGCTAGACATTTTATCTTGAGGAGTACCAAGCCTCCTAACACTGCTACACATAAAATTTAAACTTTTAGTCAAATGAAATATCCAGCTTCAACAGTGTCCAGTTAGATATTATTTTAAATCGTAGCACAGAGTCTAAAACTCCTTTAGTCCCCATCATCTTCGTCCTCCGAGGACCTGGGACAATGAACAAAGACTTGCTTTATTGTATCTAGTCTCTTGCCCGCTTCTATAGGGTCAGAAAAAAAATATAGGTCTTACCAGCATAATAGAGCCTCAGATGAGCCGGTAGCTGTAATGAATGATTAATCCCTAATGCTCTAAGACTAGTATGAAGTGCATCAAAGTGTTTTCTCCACTGCCTCATAGCGTAACTTAAATCAGTAAAAAAGTAAATTTGTTTCCCCCGCCTCTAGTTTCAAAGGGCCCACGCTTTAGCGGCATCCAAGACATTATCTCGAATGTGAGCACCTGCTATAACAATCATGATAGTCCAAGGTGTTTCAACGGTCAGTTTCCTCCGTGGATTTAAACAGTAGGTCTTAATAAGCTGCCCATATAAGTCCAAGTTCAGTTATTCAAATATTAAGTCCCAGACAAATTCTTGCAATGCTTTACCCTCCTGGGTTTCCAGGACCCCAGAGCCGCAAATTACTGGCCCACATATTGTTCTCAGTGTTTTGAGCCAGAGTCGCATGATCTTACTTTCAGCCAGGATCCGGCCACTGCTGCCGCCGATGTGTTAGCAGAATCTACCGCAGTCTTGGCATCCGCGGCCACAGTATCCAGACATGATTCCATCATGGTGAATCTAGTGCCCAATCCATCGACTTTTCTGTCCAGATCTTGGATGGCTTGTAACACTGCAGTAATGGAGGGGTCTGACGCCTTATATGCTTCCTTTGTTAGGCCGCTGCCACGTGGCATCTCTGTGTGCGATCTTGCCTTGTTGGGATAGTGCTGGGTTGTCTGGCACGTTTACCCATTTTGGCTGGCAAAATCCTTTCCCACTCATGCTGTAACCACCAATTTCTCACTTTATCGGAAAAAGTAAAAGTTTTCTTATTTATAAGTGCTTTTTATAGTTTAGAGAGCTCCTGTGTAGTGTGTCTACCTTGTCTAGCTGCTGGCCACGCCCACCAGCAAAACTCTTCTGATATCATAATACAAGAGTCCAACTGGAGGTAAAGAAGGTTTTGAGCTCCTCTATTTTAGATCCACATTGACGAGGGGGAAATGCGACGGCAGCTGGATGGCAGTGGGTGCACGATGTCTGTACTGACACGTCACTCTGATGCTGCATTCTCCTGTAGTTTGTTGATGGAAATGAGTGGTGGTACAATTTGTGAAGGTGTCATGTGGTCATGTGTGCCTGGACTTAATACAGTGATGTTATTGTGAAATAACATCACTGTTCCAACTGAGACCAATCAGTGTACAGAAATTTCCTTGCCATTGTATAATTTGTATTATTCTTTGTATGTTCTATTGTTATATGTTCTGGTCATCCATGAAAACAGGTCATCGTCCATAGACTTACCAGATTTCAAATAAACAAAACAAAACAAAAATTGGTTTCTCCGGAGGGAGACCTCACAAAAAAGAAAAGTGGCAACCAGTAAGCTGTGACAGAGAAGTCCAAGTATGGAAGACCCCAGAAAACTTTGTGTGTTCACCTGAGTTCTCTGCAAATGGATCTCCACCTCCCTCCTGGCCAGAGCACAGTACAGGACAGCTGAAGATGTAGAAGGATTCTTGTAAATACGAACAAATGAACAGGTGAATTAGCCAGCAGAAAAGAGGCCATTAGTCGATCTGTCTAGTCTGCTCGTAATTGCAGGGTCCATAGCTTGAGCTACTGACCTTGCCCCCCATACCTAATCCTCCCAACCTTTCCACCCACCCCTGTCATAACTTTTACTTTCCCCTTATGTAGATCCAACCCCTTTTTGAAGTTGCCCACCACTGTCAATGAGACCACCTCTTCTGGCAGTGCATTCCAACTGTCCACTACCCTCTCAGTGAAGAACTGCTTTCTAAACTTTCTGCCATCCAATTTAAGACGATGCCCCCTTGTATTATTCTTTCCACTTAGTCTAAAGAGAACCTCCTTTCCCACCCTATTTATTCCTTTCAAGTATCTGAAAGTTTTTGTCATTTCCCCTCTCTCCCTCCTCTCCTGTTCTCTAGTGAGTATATGTTTAGTCTCTCAACCTCTCCTCATAGGTCTTCTCTTGATAACCTGCAGTCATCTTCACTGCCCTCCTCTGTACCTTCACCAGCAAGATAATGTATTTTTAAGGTAAGAGTGCAGAATTGTACTCCATATGGAGCCTCACTAGTGACCTATACAAGGGCAGAATTACCTCCTTTCACCTACTGCTAATCCCCAGTAATGCACTCAAACATCTTATTCTTCTTGGCTGCCGCTCTCACTGCACTTGGAGTGCTTCAAGTCACTAGTTATTATCTCACCCAGATCTTTTCCTCTTCTATACAGATGGTAGCGTAATGTGGGCAACTCCGGACGGCGAAAGGAAAAGAGGGCGAGGGGATTACAGTGAGGACAAAACGGTGACATAAGTATTACTCCACCCCAAGGTGTTAGGGTGTGGTACGCAAAGCACCCCGCAAAAAAAGAAAAGTCACTGTATGTGTCCTCGCTGTAATTCCTTCACAAAACTGGACTCGCCGTTCCGGAGTCGCTATCATCACAAAAGAAGTTACAGATAACCGGACTCCTGCCAGATAGCACACTGTCTTGGGATTCTTGGCTCCCAAATACATAACCTTGCATTTCTGACATTGAATCCAAGCTGCCAAATCCCTGAACACTTCTCAAGCTTTTTCAGATCCTCGTTTAGGTCCTGTATCCCTTCAGCTGAGTCCACCCTCCCTCAGAGCTTGGTGTCATCCGTAAAAAGGCACATTTTGCCCTTAATGCCATCCTAAACATCATTAATAAAAGTATTGAACAATACCAGTCCTAGCACTGAGCCCTGCGAACCTCATCCATGACTTCTCTAGTGTTGGATAATTCTCCTGTCACCAGTACTTCTGGGTTCAACTCCCCAGCCAATTTTCCACCAGTTTTATCATCTTTTCTCCAACCCCTTGGTCCATCAATTATCTAATAAGCCTTTTGTAGGGTACAAAATCAAAGCCCTTAATAAAATCTAGGTAGAGAATGTCCTGCCTGACCCTCATCCACTGTTTTGGTGACTCAGTCAAACAATTCAATCAGATTTGTTTAACATGATCTCCCTCCCATAAACCTACGCTGCTTAGCATCATGAAGACCCTGCTCCTCTAGATACTCAACCAACCCTTCTTTAAGTAAAGTCTACATGAGCTTGCACATGACTGAAGTCAAACTAACTGGTTTATAGTTCCCAGGATCATCCTTTGGACAACTCTTATGGATGGTACCACCTGGGCCATCTTCCAGTCCTGTGGCACCACATCTGACTCAAGTCAGCTAGTGAACAGGTTCGCCAGTGGCTCCACAAGCTCGTCTGCCAGCTAACTCAGCACCCTTGGATGTACTCCATCTGGACCTGGAGATCTGTCCACCTTCAATGCTAACAGTCCATTCCGCACTTTGGCTCCCGTTATTACTATCTCCATGCTTCCCTTTCCTTATGCACATCTTCCGCCCTGTTGGCACAGGT
This sequence comes from Neoceratodus forsteri, assembly GCA_016271365.2. Classification (NCBI taxonomy): domain Eukaryota; kingdom Metazoa; phylum Chordata; order Ceratodontiformes; family Ceratodontidae; genus Neoceratodus; species Neoceratodus forsteri. The sequence continues at coordinate 1,073,941,929 of CM057456.1, forward strand.
CCATCATTCTCCTTGGTGAAGACAGAGCAGAAGTATTCATTCATAAATATGTAAATATGCAGTTAGGACAAAGGACAAGGACTCAAGTATGGTAACACATTAAACTGGATATGATGCTGCAATGAAATGAAGATGTCTGTTGGATCTGTGATTAATAAATGTGACTACTGCTTGATGCTACCATTGGGATGGAGCGTTCCAATTATTCACTGTTTAATGTGTCAAAGTGCCCGTAAATCCCCAATTGTGTTCTTATAACCACAAAAGACATCTTAGAAATCCGAACCCCCTCCCCCACAGGTAGAGGGCTCCCAGTTTCATTCTTCCACTGTGGGTGGAATGACTTCTAACAGCAAATAAACCAAAGGTACAAAAATGAAGTTTAAATGTACTGGATGTCTTAATAAAGTACATTGGCGTTCATGATCTCTCCTACACAGCCTCACAGCATTACGTACATGGTACCATACTTTCAATTTATTTCTGTACTTCTTTTCTGGCAGCAGATTGTTTTGGCAGTGCAGAAGAAATACAGAAAGCATTTGATCATTTGGGCACCTTTTAACTAAATTTGTCTCGATGGCCACTGTCTAAAAGGCTGATTTATGACCTCCCACTGTTAAATAGTCTCAAGGTGCTTACAGGGATCTGCCCCATTTACAAAGACCTGTGGCATGTTTTCAAATCTGTGCAACATAACTTAGCATTACTGCCTTAAAGCTAGTATGCAAGGGTTAATACACACAGAAAACTTATAATCCATAACTGAAAAATAATTTCATGTCTGTGGAAAGCATGTGCATCCACAGGTTAACAGCTCAATACTAATTATTACTGATGTCTTTTTTCACACTGGCTCAAGGCACTGAGCAGTTGGGGACAGCTCTAGCATGCTGACGATCCAAGTTTGTGCCCTGAGCAAAGGACATCAGGAACAAAGGCCAACAGTGAGGGCCAAAGAGTGTCTGTGTGGATACTGTCCTCCCAGGGGAGGAAGAAGATGTGCACTGCTGGAAGAGTGGCACCTGGGTATAGTGTGGGGTCACTGCTACCATGGGTGGCTACACACTGGTTAAAGCCCACCTCCAGCGAGTCATCATGGGCATGGTCCAAACTGGGAGGCAAAGATGAACAGGGAGAACACAAGGAAATGCTCAGCAAAGGCAGCCTTGGGTGATGGCCTACCTGTGTTTCTTTCCTTCCACCAACCGACCCTCATCAGCAGCGTGTCCCCTACCCAGTCCTTGGTGCCCAGATATTGACTTTGGTGGGGCACATCTTCCTCTCCTCCAATGATGGGCCCCATGGGAGGACAGGGGACCCCTGGGGAGCAACAGAACCAACCAGAGGGACAGACGGGAACTGACGGCGGATGACGTTAACAAGAGTGAGTCTTGTGGGAAGAAGAGTAGCTGGGTGTGAGGCCTGAAAGAGTGAGGCCCTTGGGAGAATGAAAGGTGAAAAAAAAATTTCCTTTTTTAACTTAAAGTCGATTATGTTTTTTTGGAAAAACTACTATAAAGCGAGTTACTCATATGAAACAGCATCATTAGACGTCTCAAATAAACACAATACAGGTAGTTACATGATGTGGCATTTAGTCAATTGGGAACACCTCATGTGTTCTAAGCCGTTTATCCATAAGTTATACAAACACATTTGGCTAATGCTCTGAAACAGAAGCCAATAACTGTTCAAATTAGTTAAATCAGCATAAAATGCTGCTATAGTTCAGTAATCCTAGAGTAGAACCACCCCTCCACAAAACTGCTGAATGTTCAGTGTCTTGAAATCAAACAGTGCATAGTTAAGTAAATAACTGAGAATATCATACAAAAGTACATATTATTTTAAAATAAGAGCATTATATCAATAACAACTGGGGAAGGGCCCTCGTGTTACATACCCAGAAGCTAAATAATTCTGCAAAGTTATTAACTGACACTGACTGGGTTACACAAGTTAGCCTTACCACTCAAAAGTCCAACGCACCACTCACTCTTTCATATATGGTGCTGTGTGCCACAGGGATGGCACCATCTTGCCTTCATAATGACTAATGTCCTATGCAACTTACAGTTCCTAGTTCAGGTAAAGACCTGATACACAGAGTCCTGAGTCACCAAAAATGGAAGCATAACACTGAATATAACCTAACATAAAAGCAAACTGCAGCACAACCACATTCCCACTAGGATTCTGAAATGCTAGCCACTGCGGCTAAAGTGACCCCAAGCAGTTTACTAGGAAAACATGAGCTACACAATATTGCCTGCCAAATTACTTTCTCAAAACCCTGTCCCTCAAGTTTATAGTGCAAATTCTGTTTTTGGCGAATAAACTTACCTATAAACACTCACTAGTGTATTTGTAAGCTTACTCAGTAGCTGCTGTTATTGATTTTTTTTTAAAGCAAGATTATTGCCCAGCAGAAACAGTGCTACTTGGCCGTTTTTATGTTGTATTTGTTCAGAGGTAACTGTGTGCTTAAAATCAAGCCTTCCAGGTGTTTAATTTTTAGATATTTTCACAGTCTCATGCCTGTATTCAAAACAGCCAGTCTGCTTTTCCCTATCAGATTTGGTCAGCATCACAGGCAGTTTTTGGGGTTTCATTATTACTTTCAGTTAAGCCCTTGACAAAGAACCTGCAGAGGTTGGCGCTGGGGTTCAGTGCTGCCTTTTCCTGTTTCACAAATAAACCTTTTTTGCAGCAGTTTACTCTTGCACTCTGTTTTGCATACTCTGCTGCCTTTTCGCCCCTTTCTTTTTTTTAATGAACTAATTATTTATCACCTTTCAATACCCAAATACAAGGGCACTGCTGTGCATGTCTACTCCTGGGTGAACTCAGGCCAGCGAATCTCCTCTATTTCCTCCATCCACTATACAACAAACAGGGCTCCAACTGGCTGAAAGGAAAGAGTGATGTCAATTAAAGCAATCACTCTGCCCAGTTTTTGAGACCCCATGTGCAGTAACTATCCTCTTCATATTTAAAATGATAGTGGTATACTTTATCTCGATCTTGGGAGGCAAGTGTGATTAAGTCTTCGCACATCTTGCGGTGCCTCCTGAAATTTAAATAATTTTTGTTGGTACATGGCCCCTGTGTGGTGAGTACTGTGGCTAAAAACAGCTTTAAACAAAAGATGTTTGCCTCCGTGGCACAGGAAACTTTATAAATCTTAGCCACATATTAAAGACATCCACCAGTGGTGAGTGGCAAGTGGGAACTATTTCAGCACAAAAAGTTTAGCACAGCCATTGTGGTCAATCAATGCCCTGCATATCTGAGATAAAGATACTTACTGCCTCTCATTCTCCATCTGAACTGACTAAATCTGGATCCACAGTACATTAGAACTCTGCTTGTCTTTTCATTCAGCATCACATCCTGGAGTCGCTGAACTGAAAACAATACCCCCATAGGGCATTTTAGCCTGACATGCTGTAGTAACGAAAGCCAAGAACAGCTTTGAACATAGCTGAGCGCAGCTGTGGGTGGGAACTGTGTAGTGTGATAATGAGGGGTTGCTTTCATTTTTAAAAACACCAGTGTATCTGGGAACACCCTTTTCTTAAAGGGATCCAGACACGGATATAGGAGAATGCTATATGCAGATGTCCTGCTGGATCTGCTGACTAATGGCTCAGCTTCTCTGGACCATCTGCTGAACCTACTCCCAAAATTTGCAGCTACCTCTGGCCTGCGGGTAAACCAAAACAAGATGGATATCCTCCCTCTGTATGAGGAGGTGTATTCCGACACCTTATCTGAATCATGGGATGAAGTGGGCCAAAGATGGCATAATGTATCTCGGAGTGAGAATCCACAGTTCCATTCCTAAAATGGCAGCACTAAACCTGATCCTCCCCTGGACTTAGCCACAGCAGAACTAGAGAGATGGAAGCTCCTCTTGTTATCCTTTGCCAGAAAATTGAAGGTATGTAAAATGATGACTCCCAGGTTCATGCATCTTCTCTCCCATCTACAGTGATGCCAGCCAGGATGCAACACAATACTACAGCATATCGCAGCTGAGTTACCGCAGTAAACGAGGCAATTTCAACAGCAGTTAATCCCTTCTGTCATACAGTAATTGGAGATACTCTGTTGAATCCTGGCTGATACTACTGTACCTATCAAGATCACTGGGGCATGGTTTTCCAAGATAGACAGATTAATAGGGGTCTTTCTGTGGGAGGGGAAAAATCCATGATAAAACAAGCCAAGTTAAGAAATCACTGGTGGGAGGGGCTCCCATGGTTTCTGGTTACCATGTGGTGTACAAACCATAAAATGGTTCCTTCCAGACTCCTCATTTTGCCTCAGTAGCTTCACATGGAGCAACCGCAACAGAGAGCTTCTTAACATCAGTCTGTGTTTATAACAAGTTGCCTATGATATTAAAATTGCACCTATACTACTGCTCTCCAGAAAATGCTAGTGGAAGAGTACACCTGTCTGGAAATTAACCACACACCATTTCAGCTAGTGCCCTATGGGGCTGTCAGAAATTCTGTATAGGGGGACTCCATCTAGATAGGCAACCTGGAAAATGAAATGTATTGCAAATGTGAAAGACTTGTTTATTTCAGATGATAAAAATTTAAGAGTCCTTCTGTGGTCTGTTCCAGACGGACATGCTCTTCCCAAGCAGGATTTCTAGAGGTATCTCCAGCTAAGACGCCCTTTAAACAGGTCCTACACTGGAGTGACTGCCTTACAAACTCAATTTCATTCATAATCCAATGTAACAAACTGAGCAAAGGCAGAGTCAATAACCTTTATCAAGCCATCCATGATGCCCATCCAAAACCATCTCTATGTGTCAGCAGTGACAAGCTGAGCATTATACAGAGGATAATGTATGGGCGTCAATGAACAACAATGCTGTGTTCACGTCGAGTAGTTGTCACGACAACCTAGTAAACCTCGAGAGTATAGCTCGAGAGGTTTACCGTTGTCATGACAACCACAAGAAGTGAACACAGAGTTGTTTGTTCACTAACGCCCATACACTGCCTTTTATAGTATATAGACCTAGGTGGACACCACTGTGGCACTCAATCCACTGTGAACAAGTAAGCAAGCTACAAAGAAAAGAAAAAAAAAAAAAAAATGCTGACACATTTCTGCAGTGCGTCTGCTTTACACTCTTACCTTAACTGCTGCAAAAACAAAGCCACTACCAGAGTTGTCACACACAATCCTTTAATGAAGTAACAAAACAGCCAAACTAGATAAGTAATAAAAAGACCGCGATCGCGTGTTTTTTTCACTTTACTACAACAATCAAACCTGTATGCGTGAAGCAGAAACTGACAAACGAGCGATCGCTGCAGTTACCAGGCAACGTGAGCGCAAGGGCATTCCAAGTTGTCGTACCACTGATGTGACGTACTCAAGACGGTACAACAACAGACTGACATCACATCAATGGTACAACAGCAATGGGCTTCAATCAAATTCCATATATACTAGCCGTCTCCCATACACTATCTTCCTTTAACAGAGGAAGACTGGTCAACTGGCCTATACCGTGCTCATAAGGCAGGTAGGGATGGAAAAAGCAGACTTGTCCAAAATAAGATACTACCCGGGCGGCATAGTACCCACACAGCTCTTAAACAGCTGAGACTCTTACATGAAGCTAGGTGCTGGAGCTATCAAATCCTAGAGAGACACGTTACACAGATACTGTGGCCATGCCATAAATACAAGAATACATACTGGAAAAGCATTAAGCATATATGTGCAGCCATAATGTGCATCAAGGTGACACTTGGCACCCCTCTGTTCCTCTTAGGCCTATCCCCGCACCATATATCTAAACAATCACCACAAGCCCAGTGGCAAGTAGCCATCAGCGTACTAGCAAAGAAGCTGTTGCTGGATGGATGTCCCCCGACCCCCCCCCCATGGTGGCACAGATGTTACAAGCGGTAGGACAACTAGCCTCCTTGGAGAAGATGTCTCGCTTTTTGTTTTTTCTCTATAGAGGTTTTTCTCCCCAGTCCACTCCGTCTCTGCTGGCTCCCCCAGACACCTGATACCTACCAGTTACCCTAAAGCTTGCCCTCTGTGGCAGAGGCTCTGAGTAGGAGGCCGTTCACCCCAAACAAGGCAGGCAGAGCATTATAAAAAAATTTAAAAGTACAACAGTGTGAAAACTTACTGATTCCCACAACTCTAGGTACTGTGATATCACGGAACACTAAGCTTTGTTTTCGTGTTCTATGAAGTCACAGTACCTACCTGGTGTAATAATTAGCTTGTTCTTCACACCTTGGTGTGTTTATTCTCCATATAGTGCATGCAGGTAGCTGGTAAATATGCCATATCTGTCAACTGTAGAATTATCTGTTCATTGATATGTTACAAATATGCTGCATTTTGCAATCTGTAGTTCAACCAAGGGCTTTAAGATACAGTGCCTCTAAGTGTAACATGATCATCTCAGCAGCACTTTAGGAAGCAGCAGCAGTTACTGTGCATCTTAGTTACAGCACTGTCTGGTAAATGATTAGGTGGTGTTTGCGCTACCTGGAAAAGCTGTCATCTGGCTTAATGGTCACAGTTTATTTTAAGCTTTTAATTAGGTCATTTTAATGGTGGAAAAAGCTATCACTGAGATTACGAATGAGCTTAACAATGGGTTGTCTTCTCATCCATCAATAACACTCTGGTTTCAGACTCTGTTACTGTTTCAGGAAGTCATAAAAACTGAAGACCAGTTATGCTTGTCAAACACTGGATTAAAATGAGCTACTGTAGTGTACACACTTAAACTCCAGATTTTTCCCCCCACTAGTATCGGAGACTTTAAGAAATCTCATACATAATGCTACTTAAACTGGGGACTCAATTTTAAAAGAATGTGGCCAGTCCATTAGCACAATGGTAGATCTACAGCTCGCGATGCCAGCTACCTGGGTTTGTGCTCCAAGTTTGCTGTCGGAGAGAGGCAGAGGGGGATCAAGCATCCTGGAAAATGCTCACCTCCTCCCACGAGGAACAGTGCAGACAGTTCTGTCACTCCACTGCGAGCTCCCAAGTGGTGCACCTGAAGCAGCTCAAAGGGAGAGGGGGCACTGATGGTGATGCGCTCAGCATGCTTGGTATGTCTGAGCTTGCACACCCTCCTCATCAGCATCTAGTGGAGACAAAGGGGAAAATGAGGCCAAATGTTGGTCTGGCCTGGTCTGACCCTACTTGAAGCCCCACACCAGTGAGGTGGCCCAGCCGAGAACTGGATCCTGTGCAATGGCAGACAAGGAGGATCGCTAACCCTGCCATGGGGGTAAGCCGCAGGGGCAGAACAGAGTGTGATGGTAAGCCCACAAGAAGCTGGGTGATGAGGCGGGGGGGGTCAGGCAAGAGGCAGAGCCCCCTCAGAGGAGGAGAAAAATAAATAAATAAAAGAATGTGTGCTTCACGGAACCTTGATGCAAAAGTGAGAGACTGCTGCAAGTCATCAAAATGGTTTGAAAATTTCCTGCTTCCTGACTCGCTAAAAAAAATTCTCCAAGACCCATATGTTAGTCCCCAGAAATGCAGGCAGGGTTCAGACAGTAGAATTTTAAATGTGAGGCAAATCACATTCCAGAATTCATGACCCACTTTTGGCTGCCACCTTTACTCACTTAAAACTTTCAATAAGACCCTTAAAAGTAAAACTCCTCTAAATTAAAAAAAAATGTTAAAATTATTTTCTGTAGTGCTCCACATTGTCAATGGGTAATCATAACAACTGGGTGTTGTGCACCCCACCAGGGAAAATGGCACAGCCCAAGCTTTAGAATGTTGGGCACATAAGGATTCCAAGCAGCAGCAACTTCCAGTTCAGCTGTGCAACTGGAAGGGGCAACAGCTACCTTTCCCTTCTTTTAAGATTCAAGATTTCAAGATTTCTCTTGGGGCTGCAATTCTGCACAGCAGGTTGGGGCTGCCTGTTTCAGAGAGCATCCCCAAATTAAATAGGTGCCTGATAAGCTACTGACTTTCAAGTTGACTAACCTACCTTTTCCCCCCATTTTCTTTTGTGGATTGGGAGCCACTTCTGCCTTTTTTAGGGTGTTTTAATGGTCTGTCTCTATATAACACAGAAAAAAAAGTATCACAGGTAGTGCGTTTTATTTATTTCAGGAGTGTAGGTCTCTGGGGTCCCTTTGCTCTAGTGTCGGTCCCCAGCTTCAGGTTCTGTGATGTTGTGTTTATTTCTGCTATTTTATTTTTTGTGTCTCACAGAACAGTCAAGTTTTTCTCCTCAGCCTTCTGTTCTTTTGCACAACCGCCATTCAGCTGTGGTGACGGTTGGTTGCACTCCTCTCTTAGTCCGTTTTCCCGCACTCAAGGTGGGATAAATGAAACTGGAGGTCAGTTGGCCCACTAGCCTTTAAAATCTGGTAGTCAAATCAATATTTGTAGTGGCTATCCTTTTTTAGGGCTCCAAAATAGATTTGTGGGCTGGTAGCCAGTTGGCTGGAAACTTTCAAACTCTAGTAGCTAAATCAATATTTTTAGTGGCCATTGGCTACCTGGCTACCCAGTTTGTTCCACCCTGCCCGCACTTGTTTGCACATGCACCAGTGGGTGTGCGCGGTTTGCATGAAGCGTGGCACGTTAGCAAGCACAGTCGCCTACTGTTTTACATTGTGCTAACATGCTTGTGCAACTGCCGGTGCGTGCACGTCCACGCTACCATGCTAACGTCACGTACAAGGTTGTGACGCCCTGCACACCTACATTAATGAGGGCGCACCCCTGCTCAGCCCGTGAATCATGCTGATTCTTGCCTTCAGCTCAGGGAGAACCATTAGCCCAGGCAAACTATTAGGGATAATTATTTTTCTGGTAATTTTTTATCTTGGCATTCACTGTTATAGCCTCTCCCTGGCACCATGGCTTATCAGACCAATAATTATGAAACAAAGTAAAACCTGCAAAAGGGGTGATGAGGCCCTCCCCAATGGGTTTCTACTGCCCTCATTGTGTTGCTCAGCATAATATTTCTTTAACGGTTCCCCCCAACCGGTCCTCTAAGCTGGGGAGGAAGGCACCTTGGTACTTCTGTTGGCAGTGGCAAGGCAGAATGGCAAAAATCATTTTGTTGCTCCTGTGTGAAATTTTGAGCCATGATGTCCCGTAGGACATCCCAGTAGACACACACCTGACCCCAAACTGAGCCCCTCAGGTCAGAAGAGCCCACACAGGCATGTCTAGGTCCATCGCAGCAAGACGAGGCTGTAGAAACAGATGTGCAGGCAGACCCCGAAACTGACTACTTAGAAGGCCAGGAAGAGAATCTTGGAGATCTTAGGGAAGCTCCTGACCTTAAAAAATTGCTTTCTGATGAAGAGGACATCTCCTCCAAGGAGGAGGAAGGGGAGTGGATGGAGCCCAGGTCAAGGATTCCAATTCCTTCCATTTGACAATGTAACCCCTAGTTGGAGCTATCCCAAGGGCTACTACCCCTGTCTGCTTGGCTAGTAGCAAGTTAAGGGCCCAGATTGATACTTGGGTGCCTCCACCCAGAGGTTAGGGTTGGTAATGGTCAAACTAACCCATGCACAGCCCTCCGAGACACTGTGACTCCCGTTCCTGCTAGTGGCCCACAATACACAATAATTACTTTCACAATACCTCTGATATGCTTTGCAATACCCACACAGTTTGCACTTACCCCCAGAGTTGGTTTCTCCAGCTCGAACCTGGGGAACCCCTGTAAAATAAGGTTAGACAGAACAAATGGCAACAGTACAATACTTTGAGCACAAACTGGAACCACAGTCTGGTTGGATTGCAGAAAAAGAGTAGATCTGATTTATTCAGGGGGGTTTAAACAAGGGTGGGGGTAATCAGATTAATTAGCTTAACTACTCTATTGTTCACACTACTGTGCTTGCATTCAGAGTCCCTACTACAGTCATACTCTCTGGGTACCCAGGTGGAGGGAAGGTGAGCTAGCCAGGACCGTTGCCCGGGGTAGGCCAGCGTTACATAGATACATAGACAGTGTCGGCAGATAAGGGCCTTTGGCCCACCCAGTCTGCCCATTTGAGCTTGTAAGTTCAGTTTATGTTTTCCTAGAAGTCTGTTGCCCCTTACCCCTGACCTCCAGAATTCCTTTATGTCTATCCCATGCATTCTTAAATCCCGTGATTGTTTCAGCCCCCACCACTTCCTCTGGCAGGGTGTTCCACTTGTCCACCACCCGTTCTGTGAAGAAATTCTTCCTCATGTTTCCTCTGAATCGTCCTCCCTCCAACTTCATCCCATGTCCTCTAGTCCTGGAACATCTTTTTCGCTTAAAAATAGTGTATTCCTGCACCCTGTTCCTCCCTGTAAGATACTTGTCTGTCTCTATCATATCCCTCTCCCTCCTCTCCTCCAGGGAGTACATGTTCAGTTCCTTCAACCTGTCTTCATAGGACTTGTGATGCAATCCATGCACCATCTTTGTTGCCCTCCTCTGAACCTTCTCTACCCTGTCTATGTCCTTACGTGGTATGGTCTCCAGAACTGTACACTGTACTCCAGGTGGGGCCTCACTAGTGTCTTGTATAGCTTGAATTATGACCTCCCTTTTCCTGCTGGTGATGCCCTGCCTATACATCCCAGCATCCTATTTGCTTTACCTGCTGCCTTGTTACAATTGTTTCCCTACCTTGAGGTCATCAGAGATGATAACCCCAAGATCCCTTTCCTGCTTGGTGCATGCTATATCCTCACCCCCCAACTGATATATTGTGCCAGGGTTTTTGTGCCCCATATGCATCATCTTGCACTTCCTTGCATTGAATGTCAACCTTCAAACCCCTGACCATTCTTCAAGTTTCTGCAGGTCCCTTCTCATTCTGTCTACACCCTCTGGTGTGTATACTCTGTTACAGAGCTTTGTGTCATCAGCAAACAGTGAAATTCTGCCTTCTAGGTCCTGCGCAATGTCACTGATGAAGATGCTGAATAGGACGGTTCCAGCACTGATCCCTGTGGTACCCATGGTCACTCTTCCCTCTGTGGAGTGACAGCCATTTACCACCACCCTCTGTGTCCTGCCACCCAGCCAGTTATCTACCCACCACACTACTGTCCTGCCCACACCCATATTCCCCAGTTTGTATAATAGTTTTCTATGTGGCACAGTGTCAAAGGCCTTGCTGAAGTCCAGATAGGCCATGTCCACTGCCCTCCCCTGATCCACCTCCCTAGTCACCCAGTCAAAAAATTCAATGAGGCTGGTCTGACATGACCTCCCCCTGGTGAAACCATGCTGCTTTGGGTCCTGTAGTCCATTGACAACCAGATGTTCCACCAATCTCTCCTTCAGTAGTGCTTCCATGATCTTCCCCACTACCGAGGTGAGGCTGACTGGTCTGTAGTTCCTCTTCCTCTTTGTTCCCACTTTTGTATAAGGGGACTACATCTGCTGTCCTCCAGTCTTTGGTGCCTCCCTGTTTCCAGTGATCGGCTAAACAGAATAGCCAGAGGTTCAGCCACCACCTCTCTTAGTTCTTTAAGGACCCTGGGTGCACCCTATCTGGCCCCATTGCTTTATCAACTCTTATTACTTCCAGTTCCTTCAGGACCCTTTTCGCGTGTAAAAGGACTTGTGTCCATTTCTGCACCATTCTCACCCCTTGTAATCTCCTTCAGACCCATTACCTTCTCTTCCTCATAAAGACTGAGCAGAAATACCAGTTCAATATGTCAGCTTTACTGTTGCCATCCTCCACGTGGCACCCATCCCCTTCAGTCTTACTATCCCTCCCTTTGTCTTTCTTTTTTCACTATGTACCTGTAAAAGGCTTTGTCCCTCTACCCACTGATTTTGCAATGTGTTCTTCTGTCTGAGCTTTGGCTTCCCTTACTGACCTCCTTGCCTCCCTTTGCTTCTCCTGGTACTTCTCCCTATCCCCACTGTTACCCCCATCACACTGTCCCTGTTTGTGAGCACAAGGTCCAGTATTGCCTTCTGCCGGAGTTGGTTCCATGATCAGTTGCTTGAGAAGGCACCCTGAAGGAGTCCAGGATAAATCTGCTCCTAGTTGATGCTCCAGTCCACATCTGGAATATTGAAGTCTCCAACCAGTACTACCTCACCCTTGTCTGCCATCCTTTGGATGGCTAGCATCAGCTCCCTATCTGTTTCTTCCTCCTGGGCTGGTGGTCTATAGACCACACCTGTCTGAGGATAGCTGTCCCCATTTTCCTTTCAGCTTAACCCACAGTATCTCTCCCCCATTTGTTCCTCCTGGATCTCTGTGGCCCTTATGTCATTCTTCACTACAGTGCCACTCCTCCTCTCTTCCTGCCTGCTCTGTCTCTTCTGAATATGTTGCAGCCAGGTATGGCCATCTCCCAGTCGTAGTTATCATTACACAGGTTTCAGTGATGGCCACAATGTCCAGGTCTGACTGCACCATGACAGCCTCAGATCTTCCATCTTGTTGCTAAGGCTCCTGGCATTTTGCACACATGGCTTTCCATGATTGACCTCCCTGGACTGTTTCGCTGTTCTACTCCAGCCCCTTCCTTGGTTGTCATTTATCCCTGGTTCTCCTTGCTGTCTGCCCTTCTGCTGAATTTTGCCCCTTTTCTGTCTATCCACCTCTTGGGCACTAATCTCCATCTTTTGCACACTGCTTTGCACAGATAGCCACTCCTCTGGTTCACTGGTTCCACTGCTAGCTGTGGGGGGTGAGCAAGTAGGTACCCTCCTTGCTGGCCTGCCACCCCCCCTGTGCTAGGTTAAATGCTTGTCAATGTAACATAACTTATCATTGAGTGCTTGGATTCCCCTCAGGATGGATGCGGCGTAGGCTTGAACAAACCTCCATCCCTCCAGGTGGGTCCCCAGTCACCAATGAATCCAAACCCTTCCTCACAGCACCAGTTCTTCAACCATGAGTTAAAGTTCCTGATGCATGCACTCCTATGCTCTCCCTTGCCTCTACTTGGGAAGTACTCTGAGAAAGTGACAGAGTAGCTACTTGAGAGACCCTCCCAATTTCCTCAAACTGTTCCTGAACTTCCTTTGGCTCCCATTTGCAGGTCATTAGTACCTAGGCGGATAATGACATCCAGCTCACCCTCCGTCTTGCCTTCCCAGTGATCCCCAGGATCTTCCTTCCATCCCTCCATGCCGTGGCACCTGGTAGGCACCTCACCTCCTGTCCTCCCCTCCTGTGTTCCTAGCTGGATCCCTCTTATGATGGAGTCCCCACCAGGATTACTTCCTCCTCCTCCTCTGGGGTCCACTGCTTTCCCTGAGGTCACCTCCTTGGCTAACCTCCGCATCCTTTCCTTCCACTTCTCTAGGTACCTCTATTTGGTTGTCCTCGTTTGCCAGTGTGGCATATGGTTCTTGAGTGGAATAGGATCTGGGATGTGCATCTGCCTGACCGCTCTAACCCTCCCTAGGCCACTGTCATCCAGGTGCTCCTCGTTCTTGGCATCCTTTAAGGCAGTTGCATTGGACTGGGTGGTCTCTGGATAGGGTGATGGTACTCCTGACCCAGTTTACTTCCGCTCTGAGTCTGGCTACCTCATCCCGCAGTCCAGAGAGATGCATGCAGATAGGGCAGCACCTCAGTGTCCAGAAGGTCTGCCTGAATATGGATGCCCCACAGCCACTGCACTGCACCACTCCCCACATTATACTGCAATTATACTGTTATTCCACTACTTGTCTGCTACTGAAGCTCTCCTAGTTCCCTTTTTATTAATTTACTGTCCTAAAAATCCTGCCACTGATCCTCAGATAATTTTCTTTAAAAAAAAAGAAAAGAAAAGAATCCAATAAATAAATAAATGAGTCAAAACACTTGTCGTGCTGAGGGTGGGCTTCTTCCCCATATCCCCTCCTACTTCACACCCCTTACTATACCCTGTGTTTAGCTCCTGTCAATCAGATTTAACAGGGCATATAATTAAGAGTTGGGGGAAGGGGAGGGAGGGGGAAGCAATTAAAGACAGCACAGAATTACACCACCACTACGTTTTAAATTTTCTACAGCCCAAAAACAATTCTAAGAAAAGACAACAAAGAAAGTACAGTGTCACTAAAAGCCCACAATCTAAGTTTAAAAGAAAAATAGCAATTACCAGTTATTCCAAAGCACTGAATTGAATATGTTTCCTTCCTTCCCCTTCTGGCTTCTTCTGAGCAGCGTTGCAGCTGGTCGGGGTCCTGTGAGGAAAGAAACAGACATGCACCACACTCTAATTGTAATCCAGCGCCGGAGGGCTCAGTTCGTGAAGAAAAAGGTAACAAAACAATCTGGTGACACACTTTTGATTTAGCTATATGTTGCAGGGAGCTACCCTGGAGATTACTCACGATACCCAAGACAGGACACAGGATGGACGAAATTGAGACAGCAGGTGAATTCTCTGGAGTGCCACGAGAAGCAGGGCCCACACGATTCGCCGAGGCGTCATTCCTGTTCAGGCGTGGAGAAGAGGGGGCTACTCCCCGGGCAGGTCTCTCGTTGATGGATCTTCTCTGTGCAGCAGGGTAATCTGGCGGGGCCCTTGTGGCAAGGCCCAGCTGCATGGAGCCAACAGCGGATTTAGTCCGTTTTGTGCTAGATACAGCTTCGAGCAATCAGCACTCAGTTCACACAAAAGGGGAACTAAATCGCGACCGCCATTCAGTACACAGCACATTTATATGTAAGAAGAATTACTGTACCAGGCAAACTGCTCCCTGATCACGATCGCAAAGTCACTGCTCAAAACCGGAGCTCAGAAGTAGCTGAAATTCCTGACAGGCCGATTGCATTTAGCAAAATCTTCAGTCTTCTACAGGTTGAGCCTGGTAACACCTCGGTGGCTTCTTTGCTCTCACAAGATTGGATGTAGTCCGAAAATAATCCTCTTCTCCCTCTCAGGGCAGAAAACAGGCAAGCAGACCAGAAGTTACGCCTTCCACAGTTCTCCTGCATGAACTACTGCACAAACGGCTGCTTGAGGAATTCGAGCTGTTACTCTCTCAGCTTCCCACTTAGATCTGGCTTGCCAGCAGACAGCTCGGGGGATTTCCCTTAGATCCAAAAGGTTCGGTTGGTCACTTCAGCTGTCAGTCATAATAAGAGCTCCCCCTTCTGTTGCAAAAAGTTGCCAACAGTCCAAAACTACACATCCCAAGCTTGTAATCCACACAGTCCCATTTCAGCAGGCTCCATTTTAGAGTCTCCAAGTACTGATTGGTCCAATTTGGCAGTTCGGGACCAAAATGGTGGACACAGACAGAAACCCCTCGCTGCAGAGAAGGCAGGTTAAAACAAACTACATTATCATTATTACTCTAAGTGATTTCCAGCAAATAGTTACATCTTTCCACAGGGCTCCCTCTGCGCAATTAGCGATGGCAGAAATGGAGCAGTTAGTCAGCAGCCCAAGTGGGACTCGAGCATGGAAACACTCAGTCCCCCCTCTCGGACTAATTATATCTGCAAGAGGCAGCTCTTAAAGAGACAGTACATGGAGCCACACGGCACTCATGGGCAATACATTTAAACAGCTACAGCGTAAACACCAACCGAGCAGCGAGCATTTAGGCAAGCTCTAGGAAGACTTTTCGGGAACCCCCATTTGTAGGGGGGTTACACCCTTCCCTGCCTGAAGAAAACTTGGTGTCTGCGTCAAGTTAGTACCATCACAATAATTGCAATTGCCAATTATACAATACATCTATACCATTAGCAGATTAGGCCTATAACTTCTAAAGCATCAGTCAACATATTCAGCCTTTACTATACACATTCTCTGCATTTCACAGTTTAATGTCCATTCTTAAACTACGTTAGGCATATTTCACACAGGCACTTTACACATCCTGCCATACGAAATCAGGTAATAACTTCCTGCACATTGAACAATCTGAGGGCAGGACCTTCCCTATCAGCTAACCTGGGGCTAGACGGGGCAGGGGCACCATACCTAGAGGGCAGGACAATTAACCTGGAATTGTTACTTAGGCTCAGTTTGGGCAGTGAGCTTTGAGAAACATACACCCCCTTGTGGACCACATTGATGGGCAAATCCACTGGCCTCCCAGGGGAATCATAACTAAAGCGTACCACTGGCTTGACAGCTCAGCCAGTCTTTCTGGGGGGAACAACCACAGTCTCTATATGTTCGGCTTCAGCTTTGGGGCTTTCATTACTTGTGAGTGGGACCTCTACCTGGGTAGAAAGGCTCGACCTTGGAGCACTGTCAGCCCCTGGCTCTATAAGTTCTGTTTCTACGACACTTTGCTCACCTGGGGGGCACTGTAGCACTAGAAGGGAATTATCATCACACTCAAAGTATTCATCAGGTTCTGGCATGTCACCAGAATGATTCATATCATCGGCCCCTTCCTCAGGCAAATCATACAGTTCCACCATACAGAGTGACTCGATATCGTCAGACATGACACTTTGCATTTCACTTTCAGGAAGCATTGGCTCCAAGGATGAAATTGGGGGGTTATATAGTCCAGAAGGCCCAGTTTCATCCCCACAATTGATCAGGGGGTTACCTCGAAACAGCTGACTCAGTTTATAAGAGGGGTAATAAGCATAGTTGCACTCACTCTCATCAGAAGTGGACTGACAGTCATTATCGTTCTGGGCTTGCTGTGGAGAAAACCCTGAGTATGTGACCACTGGGGTAGGTTGGCTCTGTCTTTGTTTTGCAGCAGCCCGAGTCACTGGTCCAGGGGGAACAATCTCAGGGGGTTCAACTTCAATCATGACTTGGCCAATAGGCAATAAATGGTTACGGTGCATGGTCTTGACAGTTTTTGCGTTGTTTTCAGGCCGCACGTTGTACACAGGTAAATAATCCAACTTGCCTACTACTATATGGGGAAGATGGTGCCATCGGTCAGCAATTTTGTGTTTACCATGCAGTCCCATATTTCGCAACAACACACGGTCTCCAGTTCAAAGCTCTTGGGCCTTTACTCTTTTATCATGTCTCTCTTTATTGGCTAAGTTCCTCTTGGCAGCCATTGTCTGGGACAGTTGGTATGCATGATTTAATTGAGCTTTCAGTTTTTGCACATATTGTAGATCATTTTCAGCTTGGACCCCATCTGGACAGACCCCGAAACAAACATCAACTGGCAGCCGAGCCTCTCTCCCGAACATGAGGCGGTAGGGAGAGAACCCGGTGGCATCATTTTTGGTGCATTTGTAGGCGAGTACCAAGGTGCTAATCTGCTGGCTCCATTTATGCTTGTCTTTTGGGTGAAGGGTGCCTAGCACGTCTAGCAGGGTGCGATTAAAATGTTCTGGTTGTGGGCCTCCCTGTGGGTGATAAGGGGTGGTTCTTGACTTTCGCACCCCCCATAGAGAGCACATTTCTTTGATTAATCGACTCTCGAAGTCTCTACCTAGATCAGAATGAATTCGTTGGGGGGCTCCATAGTGGACAAAGAAATTTTCCACCAGCACCTTGGCCACGGTAGATGCCTTTTCATCTTTGGTGGGGAAGGCTTGGGCATACCTTGTAAAATGATCCGTAACCACCAACATGTTACCAATGTTCTGCTGGTCAGGCTCCAAACTCTAAAAGTATCACGCTAATTCCATTGGGGTGCTGGTGTAATGTTGACAAGGAGGGCGGCCCTCTGAGGCAGGGCCTTTCTCTGCAGGCAGCGACTACAAGTCCTCACATGATGCTCAACATCGGCCCCCATCTTAGGCCAGTAGACTCGAGATTGAACTAGGTCATGGGTTCTGTCGATACCGAGGTGGCCCATATGGTTGTGAAGGGCCCTCAGCACCAAATCTTTGAAGGCTGTGGGCAGGACCAATTGTTGCTTGTCTAACTGGCCACCCCAATCTACTGTCTCTCTGTACAACAGCTGATTGAGCAGCTTCAATCTGGACCCTCTTTAAACAGTAAACAGTTAGCAAATCGGAGGAATGCAATTTGACACACCTTTCCTGCAGGAGGCATCAAGGGCTAGCTGAATCATAGGGTCTTGGGACTGAGCCCACTGAATGCTGTCATTGTCGAACTGAGGTAGTGCACTAATCTCTAGAGCAGAGAAGTGACAGTACGCAGCTGGTATGCAGGTATCAGAAGGCCCAAACAATCTACTAAGCAGTCCACTGTGTCCACAGACATCTGTTCATGTTTATCCAACTTTTGGCACAAAGTTCGAATGTCAGGTTCAGACAGCCTGACCCAGTCACTCTTGGAAGGGGGCCTTCGGGATAAGGTGTCAGCATCAATGTGATTTAGGCCTGACCTGTATTCAACAGCATAATCATAGGTGGACAACGCAGAAAGCCACCAATGCCCGGTGGCGTCTAACTTGGCTGAAGTCTGTACATAGGTAAATGGGTTATTGTCAGTTTTCATCAGTATCTTAGCCCCATAAAGGTATTCATGGAATTGGTCAACAATTGCCCACTTTAAAGCCAGGAATTCCAGCTTATGCACAGAGTAGCTTCGCTCGGATGGGGTTAGACTCCTGCTAGCGAAGGCCACTGGTCTCAAACCATCCTCACAGTCCTGATGTACATTTTTCTCCTCTTCCCAGGCCTAGTGTATGAAATGTTCCATCCTTGTTGCTTTTAGAGAGTGGGCAGAAGGAAGAATGAACTCTTGATTGTAATAGAGGAGACATAACCTTAGCAAACAAAATTGGAACTGTTCTAGCCTGATGAGCGGCGTACAGCTCTTGAGCAAGCAATGCTTTTAGTTTGCTGAAACTCCTGGTTGGAGTAATAGCTTTGAGAAAAAATGGGGGCGACCTTTATTTTGAGATGCAAGATGGATGCCTTGAGAGGCTCTAAAGGGGGCCTTGGTCACGGCCTTGAGAACCATATTAAGACTCCCAGGTGATAGCTTTGGTGGATTGAAGATGTTTTAATGCTGCTGCCTGAAGAACCAGCAGGCATGGGGATATGAGCCCAACAATTCCCCAGGGTCCGTCAAGAGTGCCCCCAGTGCAGAAACTCTAATTTGTAAGGTGACTGGTTGCAGCCCTTTGTCCATTTGTCTTAAAGGAACTGCAGTAGTACAGGCGATTATATTGTGTCATTCTGTATGTGTCTGGAATGAAGCCATAAGTAAAATTTCCTCCGGATTCTATAATGCACTTTGGAGGAAGAAGAGACACACGAGTTCCCCATCATGTCAATAACAGGAGCTGTGTCGCATAGCTCCTTGAAAGTTTTTCCACTCACTTTCCAGGCCTAGAGAGAGATCAGTTGTTAAAATGGGATGCAGAACAGGACCTTGATGGAGAATGCCCTAGCTGAACCTGAATGTTCAAGGTGGTCACCCTGACCAACGAATGAGAAACAACCAAGTGCTGAAAGATCATAAGGGACAGACTAGAATCATGACTGTCCTGTCCAAAGCCACTCTGTACAGGACTCTTGATAGATGCGGTATTGGAGGAAGGCATACAGGAGACGAACCAATCCCAGTTAATGGGAAAAGGTGTCCTGAACCACCACTGGTTCATCTTTGTCAGGAACAGAACTGCTTTACCTTGAGGTTCTGCCGACAGGCGAAAAGATCTGTTGAGTACTGCCCACTATTCTATCTGAATGTGGGAGGCACAGTCCTTCAGCTACGATCCCTTGGTCAACCCACCATGTGACTGAATCATTCTGCTATGACATTTCCTGTCCCAAAACAAACATCGCTCAGTGGTGGTCAACCCACTGAAAGAGAAGGGATTCTTTAGCATCTTTGAGCTTCTCATTTCGCCCTGATGGTCGGTGTATGTCGGCATTGCCAGACTGTCAGTTGGAATCAGGCTATCCTGGTTGAGGAATTGCTGTTCAGCATGTCTCAGGGCATGGCTTAGGCTATCCTGATTGAGGAATTGGCTATCCTGATTGAGGAATTGCTGTTCAGCGTGTCTCGGGGCATGGCCTACTGTTCCCCTCTCAGAAACGCTTATACTGTACCTTGTGTCCAACAGTTATCCCCTGCCCGGTGCCACCAGGTGATGCAGGTGAGTCCTTCCCAGCTCCTGAGGCTTGCATTGGTCGTGATTCCGACTTAGTGCGGATGGCCTAACCTGTGGCCCTTCATGACCTCTGACCTCTGGGACCATACCTGGAGGAAGGGTCGTACTATGGGGCATTGACCAGGGAGACCCCCAGACAGGATATGTAAACATGCCCCTGCAACTCTGCTGAGACCAACTGATCTCCTGATGGAATTCTGCTGAGGATAGATGCCGGGGTACTCATCTGGAATGTCCCATGGTGGATGAATTTGATCAGACACTTTAGGACCCTCCAGGTTCTGAAACTCCAGATCAGTTTGGGACTATCATGAATCGACTGTAAATGTACTATGATGAATGGGCTGCAATTACCCAATTACCTTTTGCGCAGGACACTCGCTGCTTGTTGCAGCCTGTAAGTGGCCTTTGAGTGTTTGAAGAGCCAACCGATTCTGTGCCGATAAGGGTGAGGGTACCACGTGCAGTGGGGGGGGACCTTGCTTAAAACTATCTGGCACCACCCTTGATCGTGGCTATACAAATCCATTCCTTGAGACAACTGGAAAGCTTGCCCCCTACTGATTATGGGTCTAGGGCCTTCACTGTGAGCTTTCTAGCGTCTTGTATGCTTCTTCCTCTGCTGGATGCAAGAGATGACCCAGGATCATCTGCCCAAGGCCACTTTAATGCGTCCCCTGAGTATATATGGGTTTGAATACTCTGACTGGATCCCTGTGGCAAGGGTCTGTACCCGCTCCTGGATTGTGGTACTTCTGTTTTCATCGCCTCTCTGGAATCTTTACAGACGATCTGAATAGGAGATCTCCCTTATAGGAGGCATTCCCCTCGAGTGCCTTGGCAACCTGTTTGTTTGCCATGCCTGCAGCCTAAGTATGACGAGGCGGTGGGATAAAGCATGGCCCTTGCTGTGCATCTGGCAGCCTCCTTCTAGACCTCAGCTGAGAATGTGGAGAATAGTCCGAGCTGCAGTTGCTGCGGGGTGGCTTGTTTACGTTTGGCTCATCAGCCCTCTGGAATGACAGGGTGGTGGCCCATGGAATTCTGGCTCATGCTGGAAACAGGTTGGCTGGGCTTGCTTATATCTGGCTCATCAGCACGCTGGAATGCCAGGTCTGCGGCCCATGGAATTGCGGCTCCTGGTCATAGACAGGATGGAAGCTGTCCAGAGGACAGCAACTAAAATGGTGCAGGGTCTGCACCGGAAGACATATGAAAAGAGACTTACAGTAAGCAGCTTAATATGACTTAGGGAGCTTAATATGTATAGCCTCGAGGAAAGGAGGGAGAGGGGGGACATGATAGAAACTTTCAAGTACCTCAAGGGAATCAACAAAGTCAAGAGGGTAGCATCTTTCAAAAAAGAGGTGTGCAGAACAAGGGCACAATTTGAAGATAGAGCGGCTCAGAGGTAAATTTAAGAAGTATTTTTTTTCACAGAGGGTTGTGGATGCATGGAGCGGCCTTCCGGAGGAGGTTGTGGAGTCAAAAACAGTGGTGGAATTCAAGCATGCATGGGACAGTCATAAGGCAATTCTAGGGGGTGGGGTAGGAAGAAGAAGGCTGCTGGTTAACTAGGATCTGCAGCTTATCCATTAGGTAGGGAATTGGGCAGACTGGGTGGGCCAAGCGGTCCTTATCTGCCGTCAAAGTCTATGTTTCTATGTTTCTATGGTGAAAACAGGTTGGCTGGGCTTGTTTATATCTGGCTCGTCAGCCCGGTGGAATGCCATGTCATGCTGAAACAGGTTGGCTGGGCTTGTTTATATCTGGCTCGTCAGCCCGGTGGAATGCCATGTCATGCTGAAAACAGGTTGGCTGGGCTTGTTTATATCTGGCTCGTCAGCCCGGTGGAATGCCATGTCATGCTGAATACAGGTTGACTGGGCTTGCTTGTATCTGGCTCATCAGCACGCTGGAATGCCAGGTCAGTGGCCCATGGAATTGTGGCTCCTGGTGAAAATAGGCTGGCTGTTCTTGTTTATATCTGGCTCATCAGCACGGTGGAGTGCAAGGTCCATGGCCCATGGCAGTATGGCTCATGTTGAGAACAGATTGCATGCCACTGCTTCAAGGTAGGTTGCAGAGAGCTAAAAGCATGTTTCCAAGGGCTGGAGCCGTGTTCGTATACCTTGGGTCCCACCGAGAAGCCCAACCCGGAGGTATGGATATATATATACACATATATATATATATATATATATATGTATATATGTATTATTTCTTTAGTTTGGCAGCGCAGCCAGTCTGAGTGCTGGATGGAGGTTTAGGAGTTGATAAGGTCCACCTCACGGGAGACTCCTCACTCCCCGTCTAATGACGTAAACTAGGTCAAACAAGGCTAAGTTTCTGGGTGGAGAGCCGGCCGGGACCGAGGCGTCACCCAGTAGCCCCTCCTTCCTTGGGGGGGAATAGCTGACCTTTGGCAGACTTGGTTTGTCCCCCTTGGCAGTCCTGGATCTAAGACTAGTATACGACTTCTTCCTCTCCTGTGGTGCTGGGGGTGCCCCTCTGGTCCGAAGATTAGGCGTAGGTATTGGGGTGGGCTTCCTGTTATTAGGACTGGGGCCAGAGACAGGACTGCAGATTGCTTGGGGCCACTGCTCTCTCGTATCTGGCGGGTGTTGCTCACTGAGACCTGTTCGTCTGTTGTGTACTGGACTGAGTCTATGGTGGGGCTGCCTTCCTGGGGGCCCTCAATATCTGCAATTGGGCCGTGCGACCCGGTGAAGGCCATTAAAAGTGGGGATGAATTCCCCTGTGCACCCCTGGAAGGGCAGTTCAAGACCATGTGCCTAATGGTTCTACTCCTTTTTAACGTGCACCCCCTCTCCCTGGAGGCTTCCTGCTGAAGTGCCAGAAACGCTGCTGGCCCTTTAAGGGCAAGATACTGAGCTCCCTTTATTAAAACATTTGGGGGGGTGCTGTTCCATGTTGATCTACTGGTCCCAGGTAGTGGTCTAAGTACCCTGCAGTGCTGGTTCACTGAGCTCCCCTTATTAAAACATTTTGGGGGGGCTGTTCCACGTTGGTTCGTCAGGATACACTGAAAAACCATGAGTGGCTAAGTGAGCAGGGTAGTCCCAACGTCAACGAGCGGCTGAGGAGACTGGCATGGCTGCCGTCGATGGAACAACACCCAGAGACTGCCCTTGTCAAGGGGATATATAAGAAAAGCACTCTGGTGCTGTTGTTTTTATTGCCCCCTGTACGCGAGGTCTGCTCCCTGACAAGATGTCTGCTCTTTGTTTTATGACCCCTGTCGTCTGCTCCGAGTAGCGCTCCTCCTGTACTACCGCGTTCGTCGACAAGCGGGAAAGTGAATATCGATGAGCGGCTTGACTAGTAGAGCAGGCCATCGTCGACTAGTGGCTGAAGAGACGAAGTGCCCGCCGTCGACGGGAGAAAACTCGGGGCTGCTCCTGTGAAGACCATTTTTCCATGAAGGAATGCGGTTTTTAAGCCCCCAAACCCCTAAAGCTGCGCTCTGAGCTTTACTAGGTGAGCAGGTCCCAGTCAATGAATGGCTGAGGATCCCAAAGCGCCAGCCGTCGATCGAACGAGTCGCTGAATTAGTTGAGCGGGTAACCGTCGACAAGCGGCTGAGGAGCCCAAATCGCCAGCCGACGACGGGAAACACTCGGGGCTGCCCTTTGTAAAGGAATGACCTGGGTAAGCCCTGCGGTGCCGATTTTTAAACCCAAAACTGTACTGGGAGAGGACAGATTCAAGCTGCTGGTGTGGGGCCCATTCCAAAATCGCGGGAAAAAAACAGACCACAGAGAAAGGGGGCCAGTCTGTGCAGCTTGCATGGCTGAGACTGGAGCCCACGCAGGAGCCGTAAAAGACGTCTACCAATCTGAAGATAAATGAAATTGATGGACTTACAGTCTGTTGTCTTCAGCTCTGCCCTGTGGACAGAGCACTGCTTGCAGAGTACCTGCCAGTCTTGAGGTAGGAAGTAAACTGAGGAGAACAGGAAGTGGAGGGCTGGATGTCCCCTGCTACAGAGGTCTGATTCCTGCCTGTGGATCAGCATCAGGAGGTACAGCCCAGGAGTAAGGAAGCCCGGAGACCAACTTAGACAAGAGAATAGCTGAAATTCCTGACAGGCCGATCGCATTTAGCAAAATCTTCAGTCTTCTACAGGTTGAGCCTGGTTACACCTCAGTGGCTTCTTTGCTCTCACAAGATCGGATTCAGTCTGAAAATAATCCTCTTCTCCCTCTCAGGGCAGAAAACAGGCAAGCAGGCCAGAAATCAGGCCTTCCACAGTTCTCCCGCGTGAACTACTGCGCAAACGGCTGCTCGAGGAATTCGAGCTGTTACTCTCTCAGCTTCCCACTTAGATCTGGCTTGCCAGCAGACAGCTCGGGGGATTTCCCTTATATCCAAAAGGTTCGGTTGGTCAGTTTAGCTGTCAGTCACAGTAACAGCTCCCCCTTCTGTTGCAAAAAGGCGCCAACAGTCCAAAATTACACATCCCAAGCTTGTAATCCACACAGTCCCATTTTAGCAGGGTCCATTTTAGAGTCTCCAAGTACTGATTGGTCCAATTCGGCAGTTCGGGACCAAAATGGTGGAGACATACAGAAACCCCTCGCTGCAAAGAAGGCAAGTTAGAACAAACTACATTATCATTATTACTCTAAGCGATTTCCAGCAAATAGTTACATCTTTCTGCAGGGCTCCCTCTGAGCAATTAGCGATGGCAGAGATGGAGCAATTAGTCAGCAGCCCGAGTAGGACTCGAGCATGGAAACACCCTGTCCCCCCTCTTGGATTAATTATATCTGCAAGAGGCAGCTCTTAAAGAGACAGTACACGGAGGCCACACCGACACTCACGGGCAATACATTTAAATGGCTATAGCGCCAAACACCAACCAGGCAGCGAGCATTTAGGCAAGCTCTAGGAAGACTTTTTGGGAACCCCCATTTGTAGGGGGGGTTACAACAATAACTCCTTGTCTGTTTTGATAGCTGAGGCATGTTGATCCTTACAGCTCAAGGAGGGACAGTCTGTGGAGACGGTAGATGTCAATCTGATTCTGTCTGCGTCCTCCTCTGCTCCAAAGTGTTTCCCAGGTGTTTATTCACTGTGACCAAATTATTGAGCAAGAATTGGCAGGAGTGGATCAGAGCAAGTGTCTTCCCAAACCAAAGACATGGCCTTTTCCATTTTTAGAAGAAAAATCTTGCAAGTGGAAATCCCCTCCGCTGGCGGACAAGGCCATTTATAATTCAGTCAAACACACTGCCCTCCCTATCAAAGGCTCTTTGGCCTTAGTGGATTCCCATGACAAGTGGGTGGATGCCGCATGCAGGAGGGAGTTCACTTCTAATGGCACAAACATTTGTACTTCTTACACCTCTTCTACTGTTGCCAGAGCCTTAAACTTGTGGGTCACTACTCTGGGCAGTTTTGTTCTGTCCGATTCAGAAGGTGCAAGCATTTTGCAGTTGGTTGCCATGGCCTCCACTTTTCTAGGTGATTCTACAGTGGAGAATTTGTGCATGTCAGCCCGTTCGGCATACCACATTATTTCGGCCATGTAGGGCATATGGTTTAGGCATTGGGTCGCTGATCAAGCTTCAAAAGCTAAGCTGTTTAACCTCCCCTTTGAGGGAGGTTTATTGTTCGGTTCCAGCCTGGATAGTGTTTTTTTTTTTTTATACTTCTTTTACTAATAGCATATTTTAATACTCATACAGGTACAAATGTAGGCTGCCTCCATATACAGCCTATCCAATACCAAAAGTAACAAAAAGTTTCATAACTTTGGCATTTAATGCAGGACAATAACATCAGATCATGAGCATCTCATCTAGTTTTATACAAATACATTCTACAAGATTCAACATAGTTATTAGGTTGGCAATAGCACAGCTACAGATACAGACACAGACACAAATACAAAAAACAAAACCACCCCCCCCTCCAGTTGATCAATATCTTGGTTTTAACCCATTGGTCCTTATTTTATTCCCCCTATCTAGGTTTGGAACCCTTTGCTATCATTTGATCGGTTTCAATTTTGTGCTATAATACTTGGTCTTGGTAGAGTTCCCACCGTGTCCATCTTGTCGTATAAGTTTCCATCTTATATTGGAGGCTTAGAGAAATCTGCTCGTTGTGCTGAATATTTAATATTAATGATTTCCAATCGGAAATCTGAGGGGCAGTTGTCTGTAGCCACTTTTTAGTAATGGATTTGTAGGCTGAGCCTAACAATATTGACCATAGATATACCTTAACTCTATCTCTGGCCTCCACAGGTGGGACCCCCAATATTAGATTAAGCCCCGTGAGTGGGCTTTGAATATCTAACATCAGCTTGATATGGCTCGACACTTGTTGCCAAAAGGCTGATAACTTTGGGCAATCCAAGAAAATATGCTTATGTGAAGCCCTTGTTTCTCCACACTCCCTCCAGCATTGAGATATATTTCCTGGGTTTCTCAGAGCCACCACTGAGGGGACCAGGAAAAACCTCGCCCTTACCTCCCATATAAATTCTCTCCAGATAGGGGAGGATGTGGTAGTCCATGTGCCTCTCCATATCTTAATCCGGTCCTTAGAAGATTGTGGCTGTGTCAACTCTTGCTCCCATCTAGCTTGCACCGGTGTCACTGCGTAAGATGTTTGTAAAATTAGGGTCTTATATATTATAGATATCGCTCTTTCACCTTGGATTGAAGACCATATCTGCCTGAAGGGGGTATTATCTTCCTCAAACATGGAGCTTCTCTAACTATGCCTGATTTGCGTTAAGATGTAATCTTTAATCTGATAATAATATAGCCTATCTTTTTCAGACCAGCCATAGGCCTTCTGAGCTTCCATGAAGCCCATAATCTCATTCCCTTTTAGCAGTTGCCACGGTGCTTCGAGCCCTTTTTTAATCTGGTTTTTATACCACTGGTTGTCAAATGGGTGAGTCAGGATGAACCATTTATACTTCCAAAAGTGTCGTAGACAGGATTTATTTTTCGTTCCTAATTGCCACCCTTTTAGGATAGTTGCAGTCGCCTGAGGGGTTACCTGGATAACCTTCCTAAGATGGGGCAAGGAAAATAAGCAGGCTGGAAGTGGTATTGGGGATGGTCTCGCTAGGTCTATTTGCTTCCAATTTGCCTGGTATGATTTAGTTCCCTATAACAGTGCCAAACGCATCTGAGCTGCGATCCAATAATTTTGAAGTGAGGGAAGGGCTACCCCTCCTAATTCCTTAGGTAAAGTTAGCTTTGACAGACTAACCCTTGGCCTCTTTTGGTTCCACTGGTATGTATTCAATGCTCTTTGCCAGGAGAGAAGCTCCTTGGGGGATAAAGCACATGGAACACACTGAAATACATATAAAAATCTTGGTAATGCATTGATCTTAAGGGATAACGTCCTAGTATAAAAGGAGGATGGCAAGAGCGCCCATCTCTTCAAGTCCTGTTTGATACTAGTAAACAGAGGGTGATAATTCTGGGCAAATAGCCTGTCTGGATCTCTAGTGATTTGTATGCCTAAGTAGTTTACACTAGTATTATCCCATCTGATTGGGTACTGCTTTTTAAGGGAGGGTGTTGGTTCATATTCGAATGTTAAGGCTTCAGATTTATTTATATTAAGTGTAAATCCAGAAAGATTGGAAAATTCTTGTACCTTCTTGAAAAGGGCCACCACAGAAGTACCTGGGTTAGCCAGGTAGATCAAGATATCGTCAGCAAAGAGTGCCAATTTTTGTTCTACCCCTGCCACTTTTACTTCCTCAATATCTGGGACCTGTTGTAGGTATTGGGCCCAGGGCTCTATATAATAAGCAAATAAAAGCGGGGAAAGGGGGCAACCCTGTCTAGTCCCTCTATATACGGGAAATCTTTCTGATATGTGGCCATTCATTCTAATATATCCAATAGGGTTCTTGTAAAACTTAAAGATTGTGTCTACCAATTGGGGCGGAAAACCAAATTTTGACAAAACCCTTCTCAGGAATCTCCATGACACCATGTCAAAAGCTTTTTGCGCGTCCAATCCCAGCAGAACTGTGGGAATTTTATGTGAGCGGATATGTTCAATAATGTATACCGTACGCCTAACATTATCCTGGGCTTGATGTCCAGGAATAAAGCCGCATTGGTCCATGCTTATTGTAACTGGGGCATATTGCACCAGGCGCTTTGCCAGTATGGAGGCAAATATTTTATAATCCGTGTTTAAAATAGATATAGGTCGATACGAAGAACAGTATGTAAGATCTTTCCCTGCTTTTGTATAATCGAGACTATCACCTCGTTCCAAGAAAGGGGTGTCTCTCCCTTCTGCGAAGTCACAAAAGAAAACACCCACCCCAGCATGGGGACAACAGTCTTGGCAAAGGTTTTATAAAACTCCCCCGGTAACCCGTCTGAACCTGGACATTTGCCTGTTTTTAGGTTTCCAATTACTATCGTCATCTCCTTAGTGGAGATTGGAGCCATCAACAGCTCACTCTGCCTCGGAGTCAATACAGGGAGATCCAGGGGAGCTAGGAATTGTTGAAGTCCCTCATCTGAGGGGCTATTCCCCTCTGAATAAAGTGTAGAGTAGTAATGGTGGAAAGCCTCTGAGATAGAGTGAATATTACTTTTAAGCTCGTTCGTAGCTGGGTGTCTTATTTTCAGGATAGAGGATTTGGCTTTCCGGGCTCTTAGTTGGCCTGCTATCATTCTCGTGAATCTAGGACCCCCATCATAATATTTGTGCTGGAGATGTATCAATTTCTGCTCTATGGCATAGTCCAAATTAGCGTTTAACTGCTTTCTAAGGGAAATGAGTTCCCGAGATTGGGCCTTACATTGTTTAGCTCTTTGCATTTCTTCTAGTGCCCCTATCCTTGCTTCCAGGGAAAGTCTACGCGACTCTCTCTGTTTCTTCAGATGGGAAGAAATTGCTATAAATTTCCCTCTCACTACTGCTTTAATTGTATCCCAGATCATAGCTATAGTAGTGTCCTGGGTATCACTGTCTAGCAATGCCTGGGTTATAGTATTTTTAATCATTTCCTGCGTCTCCTTACCTCTAAGTAGGGACAGATTTAGCCTCCAGAATGTTTTTTTACGGGTGATATGTGAAAATAACCTACAAAAGATAGGTGCATGGTCCGAAAGAGTAAAGTCTCCTTGCCAAACCTGCTGTATAGTATTTAGATGTTCTCGTTGGGTCATTAGAAAATCGAGGCAGGAGTACGAGTCATGGGCCTGCGAGTAGAATGTATGTCTACGTGCCGGTTCGTGCCAGAACCTCCAAATGTCCTCATAACCCATTTCCTATAGCAGTTTCCGGACCTTTCTGTTTGTTTTGTTTATTCGACCCTGAGAGGGTGATCCCTCTTCCCCGAGATATCAAGATTGAAATCCCGCACATACTACCCTGTCCTCCGCCCAGCCCACTAATTGGGTGAAAAGATTTCTACATATTAGGAATTCTGTTGCTGGGGGTATGTAAATAGAGGCCAACGTAATCATCTGGCCCTCTAGAAGTCCTTTTAAAAATACGAACCTTCCTTCTTTGTCTATTATCCTGTCCTTAATCTCAAAGGGAGTTCCCTGTTTAACCATTATAGTAGTTCCTCGTCGTCTACCCCACCATACGAGGAGGCCACCACTTGGGAGAAGCCCAACCTCTCGAATTTTTTATGCTCACTTTGAGAGAGGTGTGTCTCTTGCAGTAATAAAATATTAGCTCCCTGTCTTCTCATAAATTGGGGAATTTTACTTCTCTTGACAGGGTTAGTAATACCATGCACGTTATGCTGTATGTGCATATAACGTAGGGTTGCATCATATTTAGGTCGGGTCGTAGGTTTTAGGTTTAATCTGAACCTCTAAACAATGGTCTTTCACCCACAGTGGAGGCCCCCTCCTCATTAAGACAGTGTTATAGTACCAGCAATTTATACTGCCCATGAATTCCAACTGTCCTGCTATGCCATACTTAAAACTACAATCCGACTCAACTTTAAACAGTGAAACAGTCATCAACAATAACTCAACAGCTTTTACTTCCAAGGGTGGGGGCTAAGTTACCTTGTTAGCCCCTTTGTTCTCCTATTTATAGGAGAACAAGGAGGAATTCGTGCACCTCCGTTACGGAGGACCTCCTCTAGAGCCTTGGTGTCATAGGGCTCCTGTTTATATAGTAACGGCATGGGTTACTGTCGCATCAGTATGTCCCGAGCCCAGCTGACTATAAGGTTTCGTATAACCTATCATGCATGCACAAGAGGCGTTTCGCCTTGCAAAATGATTTAAAAATCGTATTCAAGATCCACAGTGACAGCAAATTAATGCCTTCTTTCATTTTGCCTGAAGTGTGTGGTATCCCAGCCTGTAGTTTTACCAGCCCAAATGGCCATATTAATATTTTTAACAAACAGGTTAGTGTTTCTTTAAATTGTACCAAATGCAATAACTAGCCCAACTGAAAAGGAAACACAGTTTAAGACTGTCAGTTTCAAACAAACACTCGACATGGGAACAGATTGGGAACATCCCTCCTCAAATTTAGGTGTTGCCATTGTTACTGCAAACAGTTAACTGTGCCTTTAGGGCCCTAATCATCCACTAGGGTTGGATGTGCTTTCAAAATGTCTCGGGTCCCCGGTCTTTCCACTTGCAGTTAAGCATACTTGCTGGTACTCAGCAATCCAACCCCATCGCCCCCCTCTAACTTCAGTACCCCGGTAGAGAGCCCTATTGGCCTGCGCAGTTCATAGAAAGAGAGGAAAAAAAATGTAGATAGAAGTGGGTTGTTTTATACTCAACCCGGGGAATCGATATTTTAGCGGGTGTTTTGGTTAGGTTCACATAAACTGGTGAAGTCCCTCCAATTAATGTGGCTCCTCAGTTCCATTATTTCTTCAGGTTACAGGATCATTCTGTTGTGTTTTCCCGTTTAGGATCTTCTGGATGCTGCGCATCACATCAGCGTGGGTTCCACCTTTAATTCCCCGTCTTCCTGTTGCTGGTGTGCTGCTTAAAGAGTCCCCGATTCCCTGATTCTTGGTTCCAAGCCTCCTTCACGGGGATATTCTTCTCTCTCAGTGCCTCCAAAGCGTCTTCAACTGTGGAATATATCTTCACCCCCTCTTCCCAAAATATTCTCAGCCTTGAGGGGTAGGGTGTATGGAATCGTATCGATTTCTCTCTTAATGCTCTCAAAATAGGTAGGTACTTAACCCTTTGGATCTGTATTTCTTGGGGGTAATCGTGGTCCAGGAAGAGCCTGTGTGTAAGGTATTTAAGTTCTTTCCTGCTCCATGCACGTCTCAATATTTCTTCCTTGGCACTAAAGGAGCTCATTTTGAAAACAATGGAGCGAGGGCGTGCGTGAGGCTGGGTCGACTGGCTTCTTCTGCAATGACCTGTGCGCTCTCTCAACATGGAAGTTCAGGGTCGGTGGGAGGTCTAGGATGTCCTTCAACAAATTCTTCAGAAAAGGTGCCATTGGGGTTGTCTCTGTATTCTCCGGAAGATCATACAAACATAAATTGTCCCGTCTAAAGCGATCTTCTAGGTCCAGACATTTGGCTTGCAGGCTTTCTGTTTGCTGTACGAGGGTCTGGACAATTTTAGCAAGCTGCGTAGTAGTGTCCTCTGCTTCCGATTCCCTCTCCTCGATCTGCCCGATGCGATTCTCAAAAGTGGCAAGTTGGGCCTGCATAGCTCGAAACTCCTGTTTATTTTCCTTCCTAGATTCTGTGATTTCATGCAAGAGCCTCTCAAACCTGGAGCGCGATAATTGTTCATTCTCTCCGTCGGTGTCGTAGTCGGGTGCCTGAGAGCCGGCTGGGGAGGACGACCTGCTTGATAGGCCCGATTTCAATCTGGTGGCATCCTTGGAGTTTGCCCTAGGATCGGGACGAGTTTTGCCTCTATTCGTGGTCTGTAGTGCTCCCCCTAAGCTTTTTGACATCTTTAGGTTTGAAAAACGAAGTTTTAGGAGGATTTTTTAGTCAGCTGGGTCGGAAGCCTCACAGATTAGGCTTGCTATTGCTCCGTGACGTCACCGGAAGTCCTCCTGGATAGTGTTTTAAAGGATATTCAGGACAAGTAGGGCCATCTTCCAGTGTTGAAACAACAGCGTAAGCCTACCATAAACCAAACAGATCAAAGTGATGACTGGTGCAAGCAGTCCCGAGTGGGGGTTCATCCCTTTTGGAACTTTGGTAACCAGAGAAATAGAGGAGCCTACTCAGGTAACAAGGGTTACAGTAATAAAGGGGCCCTGGCCAGATGCCGTGCAGGAGGCCCAGCCCTAAAGCCCGGTGCCTTGCAATGAGGGTACGTGGGCCCATCTCTTCCTCCTTTCCTTGGTGGAAGACTACAGGGGTTTTACTCAAGAGGGGCCCAGACAATGTCAGATGCCTGGGTCGTGGAAATCCTAGACTTGGGCTATGCCACAGAATTCTCAACAATCCCCTCAAGGGGACGTTTTCTGCTGTCCCCGGTCTCCAAGAACATTGCAAAAATGCAGGCAGTGTCGGAGACCCTGAACCACCTATTTCAAATCAGGACCATCGTGCCGGTTACACCAAGCGAGCAAGGTCAGGGGTTCTACTCCATCTATTTCATAGTTTCAAAAAAAATCAGGGGGTTTCAGGCCCATCCTGGATCTGAAACATCTGAACAAGTTTGTGTGCCACAAGATCTTCAAGATGGAGTCCCTGAGGTCAATTACCCAAGCTATTCAGCAGGGGGACTTCTTAGCCTCAATAGATCATGACCGATGTCTACCTTCAAATTCCCATCCGCCAGTCTCACCAGAAGTATCTCAGGTTCTCCACCCTAGGCCAACATTTTCAGTACAGGGCACTTCCCTTCTGCCTTGCAACAGCTCCCAGGGTCTTTTTGAAGGTGCTGATAGTCCTGGTGGCTCAACTTCGACAGGAAGGGCACCACATCTATCCTTATCTGGACAACCTACTTATTCATGCACCGACACTGCCTCTGGCGAGGAGGATGGTACTCAGGACACTGGAGATGCTAGAGACTCACGGCAGGGTGGTGAACTGGGAAAAGAACTCTCTCTAAACATCTCAGATTTCAGAACACCTGGGAGGAGTCTTCAACACGAAACTAGGGAAGGTCTTCCTGTCACCTTCCCTGAAGGAGACCTTACTGACGGAAGTCCAATGGCTCAGGACTCAATCGGCCTCTGCCCTCACTCTGCTGCACATCTTTAACTAGGACTGAATGCATAAATTATGCTCTGTCTCTGCCTCACTGTAATTATATCCGCATTTCCCCTGAAAAAGGGACACAGTCTCAGTGGGCCTACCCAGTCAACAAAATTCAATAAATGAAGTGCTATATAACTTGATTACTGTATACAATGACATACTGCATATTTATTCTATATTGTTGCTCTTGTTCACATCTCCGAGTTCCCTTTGAAATGGATATCTAATGCTGTTGAGCCCTACCCAGTTAACACATTACAAATCATGTCCCCCCTTTCCCTCTTTTCCTCGAGGGTATACATATTAGGCTCCTTTAGTCTCTTTTCGTATGGCTTCTGGTGCAGACCCTGCACCATTTTAGTTGCCCTCCTCTGGACTGCCTCCATCCTGTCTATGTCCTTGCGGAGACGGAGTCTCCAGAACTGTACCAATTGTCTGTACAGAGGGATAACAATTTCCTCTTTTCTACTGGTGATGCCTCTTCTATACATCCCAAGAGAGATATGATAAGAGATCTTCAGGTTCCTGACAGGAATGAACAACATAAACCACAAGGGACTATTTAGCATAAGTAGTGGATCAAGAACACAGAGTCACGAGTGGAAACTAATTGGGGGGGGGGTTCAAGAGGGAAGTAGGAAAGTTTTATTTAACAGAAAGGGTGGTGGAGCCAAGGAAAAATCAGCCAGATGATTTGGTGGATGCCAAAACCATTAATGGTTTCAAACATGGCTTGGACAAAATGAAGGGCTTAGTGGCTGCTCAGGGTGGTAATGGATGGGTTAGTAGCTTGGGGTAGATAGTGTGGGTTACAGCCCTGTATGGTCAATCAGTTCAGGGTTTCTTACGCTTTTATAAGCAGACTGGATGGACCAGTAGTCTTTTTCTGCCGTCATTGTCTGTGTTTATATTAATCACCCCTAGGCATTTTTCATGGTCTGTTACTGCTAATTGTTTACTATTTAAATAGAAGCCCTAACTTGGATTCTTTTGAACTCAGTAAAGGACCTTACACTTATCCATTGAATTTCATTTGTCACTTTACAATTTAATGTTTATCACCCTGGCAGTAGCTTCGCCCCTGGATCACCCCCCAGCACACATACCAGACCGTGGGATGTCAACCCCACAAGATCACCCCCTCATAATGGGGCCACTCTGAAGGATGGTTCCATACCACAGCGGTCCCGTGGCGGCCATGCCCGGGGTCGGGACCGATCCAGGAGGTCCTGAGAATGGGGAGGCTTTTTTTCCTGCTTAGGTAGTCCTCAATTCTCAAGGACGACGGCGGGCAATGGAGCCCAAGGAGACATGCACACGCCAAGATGGGATGCTGCTCCAGACTCCAGCCGATGTCCTTCCCACCCTCGTGGCATCCCTAACTGCACTGCCTCCTGTGGTCACCCAGATGGCAGTACCATAGCAGTCACGGCAACCCTCCCTCCCCGGAGGAGGACAGGGTCCCAAGAATGCTCAATCCTCCTCCTCCGCCCCCCCCCCCCGGCTGGCCCTCCGACAACCTAGGCCGTTCCCAAACCCAGGTCAGCGGCATCGCATAGTAGTAGCTCTACCACTGTGCCAGCAGGCCAGCCCTTCATTTGCCACTTGTTGATGCACTCCCCCAGTACATTTCAGTCCCTTTGCAGACTATCTTTCACTTCCCTGGAGTCTACCACACTCATTAACTTTGTGTCATCTGCAAATTTAATTACCTTACTTGAGACCCAACTTTAAATCATTAATAAAACATACTGAAGAGTAGGCTTTAACACCGATCCATGGAGAACCCCACTGGTGACTTAATTCCAGTCTGATATTGTCCCATGCACCACTACCAACTCAGTCCTCCAGCTTAACCGGCTCTCTATCCATTATATTCCTTGTGGTGCAAAAGACCCTTAACTTCAGAATCAAATTCTCATGAGGAACCAAGGTAAATGCTTCACTAAAATCTAATTATCAAAAAAGGAGCCCACTCCCAGACAGCAGGAGAAAATTCAAGGAGGGGTAGAGGTATGTTTTTCTTTCTAGGGTTCAGAGGGCTCCCAAAGCCGCAGCCCTCCCATCAGTGCCCCTCACTCCGAGGCAGAAAAAAGGAACAGCCAGCAGGTACGGGACAGATCTCAGCAGCACTCTGCCTTGCTGACTGCTTTCCCGATGCCGCTACACGATGGCTCCCAACACACCCCGACCTCACCCACCCTTTGCCAGCCCTACTTTTATGCGGTAGTAATGGTCACGTGATAAGCGAATAATTTTGTATCTGTTAACTTTTCCATCTGCAAGTTATCAGTAGCCACCACTTGAGGACTCTTTTCCAAGACTACATTTAACAGCATTCTCATATCCTTACCAAGCCTCCCTAATTGTAGCCAACCACCGGTCTCCAGATCATCTTATATAACTAATTGGAAACTGGGCAGTGTTATTCATTACCACCATGACTGCTCTGTGGCCCCTCTCAGCTGCTGACTCATGGGCTAATACCCAATCTCGCCCTAATGTTTTTTTCACAGTTTCTTAGTAGCATCTCTATATTAGTGCTTCTGCTGTGCTGTGCAAAAGTATCTACCTCTATACCTCGGCTTGTTCACACCATCCAAAATCATTGCATTAGCTATAACTTCAGTATGGCCACTAAGATAGTATTGCCTAAGAAGACACAACCTATCAACGTGCCTCTTTTAATCTGGCTCATACCCAATTTAGTCAAAGCGTTAAAACGAATGGCTAGGAGGATATTCCCAAAATTATGGTGCTCCAGGATAAACTTTCTGCTTTTCGTTAACACGCTATTGCTGCTTTCCTCTGGGGATATTGAACCCAACCCAGACCCCATATCAAGTCTCCCCCCAAAACTCAACCCACCCCCCTGGGCTGTTACCAAAGAGCTCAAGATTGATCATCTTAACATAAAGAGTCTTCTCACCAACCTAAATGATTTATGTACCTGGGTCCACTATTACTAACCCAATGTCCTATGACTAACTGAAACTTGGCTTAAGCCTTCTATCCCTGATAACCTCTACACATTGCCCAGCTACACATGTTTCAGGCAGGACCGACCCACAATGAAAAGGGGAGGAGGAACTATGTTCTACGTAAGGGACCACCTAAATGTCTCAATGGTATCTCCACTCCCACCTCGCAAGGATGTTAAATGGGAATACTGTCACATCGAACTCCTACTAGGTCAAGCAAACAAGCTGCAGGTGTTTTGTGTTTATATACCACCTGCAGGAGGAGTTACTGCTATAGAAAACCTGGTCGACATAGTCCTGGCACAGGTAAAAGGCAAGGAATTTATCATCCTGGGAGACTTTAATGTTGATTGGCTCGGTAAAAATAAAGCTCCTGTAGAACATCACCTGAGCAAACTCAGTGCCACACAAATTATAGACAAGCCCACTAGACTGGCAAATGGTGGAGCTACTGCCACACTTCTAAATTGGATCATTACCTCTAGAAGAGAAAGAATCCTCCTCTATCGCACTCTTCCCAATGCCATTACAGACCATTCACCCATCTATTGCCTTTGGAGGGCCAAGGCTCATACCCCTTCCCCAAGAACTATTATCCTTTGTGACTACACCAAGTGGCCTTCAAATCCGAACTTGCCAACACAAACTGGTCTTATCTCTGGGCCATTACTGATGTCAAAGTTGCTGTAACACACTTTGATAATATCTTTACGAGCTTCCTGGATAAATATCTATCTTTCACAACCAGGAGAATCAAGGGTTCTACAAATAGACAAATAGGTGGATCAACCATGATCTACTTGCCCTGATGATAAACAGAGACAAACAATGGGCAAAATATAAGATTATCAGGAGTACAGTGCAATGGAAGAGGTATAGGCAGCTCCGGGCCCAGAGCAAAATGAGCATAAAAAAATCTAAAAGTGAATACCATAAAAACATGCTCACGGCTACCTTAGGATCCCCACAACAATACTGGAGGCACATAAAAGAAATCCTAGATGGGAGCAATATACTTGTACCCCCTGATATGAATATCGATGACATACATTGCAATGAGCCCACCACTACTGCTACTGCCTTTAATAAGCAATTCAATAACCTCACCGTGTACACAAATTCTCTCAAGAAAACTCCCTCATGGGGAACACTGACTCTGCCGCTGACAATCTGGCTCACCCTCCCCCCCCCCTTACATGAGGCACATCAGGGTGTCTGAGGTCGGTAAGCTGCTCAAGGGTATTGCTACATCTAAGTGGGCTGGTTCTGATGGACTTGAACCTCGACTCCTCCAGATTGCTGCACCCGAAATAGCACCTGCTGTCACCAGACTCTTCAACCTATCCCTTACTAGTGGTATAGTACCAACTGCCTGGAAACTGTCGCATATAGTCCTTGTGTTCAAGAAGGGTGACCATCACAGCCTCAGTAACTACAGGCCAATCTCCATTCTGCCTGTGCTCAACAAAATCCTGGAAAAATTGGTAGCCACCCAAATCACTGAATACTTGACAAATCATAAGTTTCTGACCCCATATCAGCACAGCTTTAGGAGCAACCATAGCACCACATCAGCATTATGTACATTAAACAACCATATAGCAACTGCTATGGATACAGGAGAATATACAGGCGCAGTATTTATAGATCTCACCAAGGCCTTTGATCTTGTAGACCATACCCTGTTGTGCAATAAATTACAAGCCCTGGGATTGTCACATTCTGCCCTAGGATGGTTTAGCAACTGTCTCTTGAATAGGCAGCAACTAGTAAAATTAGGCAACACTCTCTCAGATCCACTTCCATCAGGTCTCTGAGTCCCTCAAGTATCTATATTAGGGCCGCTCCTATTTTCTTTACACATTAACAACTTGCACGAATGCCTAAGGTACAGCACTCCCCATTATGTATACAGACAATATAGTACTTATTGCTAGCTCCACTAGCACCACTGAGCTAAGTAGATTGCTCTCACTTGATGTTCAGAACACTCAACAATGGTTACAACATAATAAGCTTCTCTTCAACCTCACTAAGACACAAGCCATGCTCTTCGCCTCTCCTCCTAAGCTCAGGAACTGCCCCACACCTTTACAAGGTGCATGTCTGAACGGTGCCCCTCTAAAACTGGTACTCTCCTTTAATTATCTGGGAGTTTCACTAGATCCCTCCATTAACTTTCAACAGCATATAGCAATTACTTGCAAATCAGTCAACTCTAGGTTTGGCATGGCATACAGAATCAGACATAATCTAATGTAGCGTGCCCACCAGCCCATTGCACGTGGCACATTACTCCCCAAACTACTGTATAATGTAGTAGTATATGCTTCCTCGGCTTCTCAGACTGCACTTAAACAATGGGATACCACATATAATAATATCTGCCGTTTTGCACTTTCCTTCAACAAGCTCACCCACCACTGCGACCTTCATACAAAGTTAGACTGGCTCCCTCCACATGCACTGTGCAACTTGTCATTAGGATGTGTAATTTATAAGATAAATAATACTCAACATCCTCTACAACTGGCGGAGTGGCTTATACCACAATTGAATGCATATCCATTATGGTCCTCCAACTCTGGCCTTCTCACAGTACCCAAGATCAAAACCAATCTGGGGTTAGCTGCCTTCCAAACCTCTGGCCCTAGGCTGTGGAAAATTATTCATCTGGTATACAGGATAACTCAACCTATAATAGTTTCAAATCATCCTTCCGTAAGCACCTATTAGAAACAATAGTGTGCAGATGTCTTCCCCATAGGTGACTGATCAATCTCAGGTCTGCGAGACATGCATTTTTGCACTGCTACTATTAAACACTCCTAACATATCTATGTGATGAAAGTACTATATGCTGTCCTGATACCATGATCAGATGTCCTTGTAACTGTACCTACCTATTTATTAGTAACTATGTAACTGTACATCTGCAACAACTTTCCAACATGCCTCCTTATACATGAATATCATGTATATATGATGCATTATTCCTTATACCGTATATGAACAGCAAGTATATATAATGTATTATTTATGCTCTCCTAATACCATGATCAGATGTCCTTGAAACTGTGTCTACCTATTATGTGTAACTGTACATCTGCCAACAACCTTCCAACATGCCTCCTTATATATGAATATCATGAATATATGATGTACAGTAGTAGCCACAGACATGGGCAGATATTTCGCAACATTTCTAAAGAGTTTCTCTCTGCTGCCCCTACTGTGGAAATGCAGAAAGCAGGAGATTTCTCTAGAAATATCACAGAAATTTTGGAAAACATCTGGCCATCCAGAGCTGTTGATGTGCTTAACAACTGTCTGGCTAAAATCAACGACTGAATTGCTTCCAGCTGGCTGAGACTCAACCCAGCCAAGACGGAGGTGCTGGTGATTGAACCTGTCCTCTGGCGTAATGGGTTGCCGCCTGGGGATGACTCTGGTCTTGTACTGGGTCCGACCCTGTTGGCAGCTTCCCTGAGGGTGTGAAATCTGGGCGTGATCCTTGATAGCAGGTTGACTTTTTTTTTTTTGCATTATTTCTTTATACCTCCTCTGCGCCCGCTGTCATCCTCTCCTTCGGGCAGCCAAATCCTACCACTGCCTCCTCAGACCAATCCACCAGCCAGCTGCTCCGATGCCTGGTTGTACCGGATGTATCCCTTCACTGGGGGGCTCTCCCATATCCCATCCGGGCCATCGGGAGGAGAGACCGGAGCGCACGGAGCACTCCCTTGCATCATCACCAGGACATGGAAATGCAGCCTGGAGGTTTCTTGGCTGAGAGACGCAGGGAGGCGGGCTGCCATCATCTGGATGGCATGCGTGCATTTCTCACCTTTTCTGGTCCCCTATTGTGCGCTTAGCTACTTGTAGTACCCCCAGGTCTTCACCAGAGGCACTCTAGAGCGGGGCCTCCCACCCAACCCCACCCCAGGAGAGGAGAACAGTCCTCCGGACGCTCAATCCTCTCCTTCCCTGCCTGCCCGGGCAGGTTGACTTTTAA
The DNA here is from genome assembly GCA_016271365.2 of Neoceratodus forsteri. Classification (NCBI taxonomy): domain Eukaryota; kingdom Metazoa; phylum Chordata; order Ceratodontiformes; family Ceratodontidae; genus Neoceratodus; species Neoceratodus forsteri. The sequence goes on from CM057456.1 coordinate 1,073,982,134, forward strand.
AGATCAGGTGTCATCTGTAGTCAGCAGTGGTTTTACCATCTGCAGAACATTGCCTGGATTAAGCCCCTACTTCCGCCCAAAGACCTACAATGCTAGTGCACACCTTCGTTTCCACCAGGCTCGACTACTGTAACGCTCTGTACTTCGGGGTCGCATGAGGGACCTTCTGCTGACTACAGCTGGTGCAGTACACAGCAGCTCAGTTGCTGACAGGTCTTTCTAGGTCCAGTCATGTAACTCCAGATCTGTGTGCCCTGCACTGGCTGCCGGTCAAGTGGAGGGTCCTTTCCAAGGTGGGTCTTCTCACCTATAAGCCCCTAAACAAACTGGGCCCTGGCTATCTGTCAGAGTTCCTGACACCAGTGACCTCTGCTCACTCCCTGTACTCCCCCTTGACGTTCCCAGGGTTCGGCTCAGGACCTCGGGAGAGAGTGCTTTTAGCATTTCTGGACTGTCCCTGTGGCACTTGCTTCCATCTGCAGTCTGGGAGGCCCCCTCGGTAGAGGTGTTTAAGCAGAGGCTGAAGGCCCACCTCTTTAGCCTGGCTTCTAATGATTACTGAATTTCATCATGTTTTTGCTCAGTTCCTGATTATGGCATCTTGAAAGTTTTTAAATTGACTTATATTTTATGTATTTAAAATTGTACGAATGTAATTTTATTTTTTCATTTTATTGACTTGTTGTATTTCTCTGTAAGGTGCTCAGAGCCTCTGGGATTGGGCACCATATGAATAAAATTTGCCTTGCCTTGCCCTACCATTTTTATCCACATGTAAACTGCTATGTATGCATCCCTTGGTTTTACATTGGAATAACATTTGATTTGTATTCCTGATGTTTTCCTCTCCTGGGTCGCACCTGAAAACAGACAGATCTCTGTCTAGTGTGCCCACCTGGTTAACAAAAATTAAATAAATAAATAAATGTTTGGGAGGATTACATGGGAATGAGTACTAAAGGGACTGGAGAGCTGAAACGCCAATAAATTGCCTGAGCTGATCAGATTCACCCTAGGGTGTTGAATAAAACAAGGGAGGTGCTAGCAGAGCCACTGGTAGTACTCCATGAAGAATCAGAAGTAACAGGTGTAGTACCGGAGGACTTGCAGATGGCAAATGTAGTTACCTTACACAAGGCCCTCTGGGACAGCAACACCCCATCTCAACCTCTATGCTGAGGAAAACCCTCATTGCTCACATCGCCCTTAAAATAAGCGTAAGGATTTGCATGATCCTAATTGGTTAAAACGGTTAAAGAGATCCACCAAGATGAAACTAGAAGCCCCTGCACTATATATATATATATATATATATATATATACACATACAGTCGTGGCCAAAAATATTGGCGCCCTTGCAGTTTTTTCTAATAATGCACCATTCCTTCCAGAAAATTGTTGAAAGTAAAAAATATTTTGGTATCCACATATGTATTTCTTTGGTTTGCAGTGAAATAAAACACAAAAAGCAGAAAAATTTACTAAGTCTTAGCTTATTCCACACAGAAATGTTAAATGGCCCGGACAAAATTATTGGCACATTTTAGAAGTAGTTAGAAATAATTAGATTTCAAGCACGTGATTCTCCTTCACTTTGAATTGAACTCACCTAGTGTGAGTTGCAGGTGCCTGCAATATAAAATCACTCATTCAACCAGTTTGAATAGGAAAAAGGACTCATTCTCCTATTTTGTGTCACTGTGCGTATCATCAATGAGCATGGAGAAAAGAAAGACAGCCAGAGAATTGTCTGAGGAGGTCAGACAGAAGATTGTAATACGCATGGACAATCTCAAGGCTACAAATCAATCTCCAGAGACCTTGATGTTCCTGTTTCCACCCGTGCGTAACGTTATCAGGATGTTTAAGGCCCATGGCACTCAGCCAACCTCCTGGGGCGTGCGCATGAGAAAACTTGATCGAAGATTGCAGCGCAGGATTGTTCGAATGGTGGAGAAAGCACCTCGATCAACTGCCAAACAGATTCAAGCTGACCTTCAGACACAAGGTACGATGGTTTCAACTCACACCATCCGTTGCCAACTCAATGAAAGGGGGTTTTATGGTAGGAGGCCCAGGAGGACCCCACTGCTGAGAAAGAGACATAAGAAAGCCTGACTGGAGTTTGCCAAAACACACCTGAACAAGCCAAAATCCTTCTGGGAGAATGTCCTGTGGACAGATGAGACCAAATTAGAGCTTTTTGGTAAAGCATATCATCTCTATGTTTACAGAAAGCAAAATGAAGCCTTCAAAGAAAAGAACTCCTTCACTACAGTCAAACATGGAGGAGGTTCAGTGATGTTTTGGGGTTGCTGTGCTGCCTCTGGCACTGGTGCCTTGAACGGTAGCATGGCATCATGAAATCTGGAGATTACCAGGCCATTTTGAGCGCATGTTGAACCCAGTGTCAGAAAGCTGGGTCTCCACAAAGGTCATGGGTCTTCCAGCAGGACAATGACCCCAAACACACTTCAAAAAGCACCCAGGAATGGTTCAAGACAAGACGCTGGACTGTTCTGAAGTGGCCAGCAATGAGTGCAGATCTAAATCCCATTGAAAACCTGTGGAGAGATCTGAAAACAGCAGTTGGGAGAAGGCACCCTTCAAATCTGGGAGAACTGGAGCAGTTTGCACAAGAATAGTGGGCCAAACTGCCAGTAGAGAGGTGCAGAAAGCTCATCCATGGCTATAGGAAGCTGTTGATTGCAGTTATTTTGACCAAAGGCTGTGCTACCAAATATTAAGTCTATGGTGTCAATAATTTTGTCAATGCCATTTCTTTTCATTTTCTGATTTAAAAGGATATATTAAATTCTGATTCAAACACAAAGGTTCTGTAATATTAACAGAAAAATAAAGAATTGTGGAGACCAAATACTGTACTGTTGTTAATTTCAACTTATGTTTAGAGGAATTGTGAGTTATTTGAAAAAGTGCAAGAGCGCCAATATTTTTGGCCATGACTGTATAGGTGCCTTACCGGCAGAGGATCCTCATATTGTATATATCCCTGATAAAGGTTTTGTTGATAAAAAGTATTTTCCTTCATAAAATACTGTATACCGGGTCTCAAGGACTTCCCATTTTTTTTTCTGCTGGTCACACTCCGCCCCCGTGCTCATGGACGTGACGAGGAGATGCTAGTGAAAGTGCGGGGGTACACTACATTAGACTCAATGGTGACTTTTCTATCTGTTTTAGTAATATAATGGCCATAGGCAATGACGGTGCCTACATTTCACTATGCCAAGTGGCCATTATATTACTAAAAACAGTTCAAAAGTCGCTGCCCATTGAGTATAATGAACCTAGGACAGGGAAGTCCTTGGAATCTATACAGAATTTTACAAACAATTACTTTTTATCAACAAACATTTTCGGGATATATACAATATGGGGATCTCATGGCACCTATATATATGGTGCAGGGGCTCATCATAGTGAGTCTCTTTAAGAAACCCTTTGGAGAGTTGTTCAACTTACAGAGAATACTAGTCCTTTTTGGAAACACTGAACTTAGAAAACTAATTGGCCCACCCTTCTGGTAAGTGATGTTATCTTATACCTAACTGATTCTTAAGGTATGAACTGCAGCTAATGTTATTCACGCTTAGGAAACACCCTAGTAGCACTTGTGTTAAACTGTGAAAATACAAAGTCTTTTCTGTTTGAGAATGTTATGGTTATTATTGATAAATTTAACTGAAAGGTGGGTCCTTGCTGTTACATGTTCCCAAATCATACCAAATTGATGACCCTGGGTTTTCCGAGGTTGTCGTAGGCTCATCAAATGAGCTGCACTGATATTCTTCCACAAAGCAGGGATGGAATGGTTTCTGGATAATTGGACCCTGGGCCCTATGATGAAAATATTTTTTTGGAGGACAGACTGGAACAGACAGGGGGGGAGAGAGAGAGAGAGAGAGAGAGAGAAGGCAGGACCCTCCCCAGCACAGTGTTGGACAGAGGCTGAAAGAATAAGCAATCTTTTGTTTGTTTTGGGGATTTTATTTTTATTTTTGATCAGCTGTTTATGGTGGAATACAAATAAACTACATCATATGTTTCAAACAAGACTTTTACAGCTGGTTGCCTTTAATGCTCACCTTTGGCCTAGCTGATCCCTCTACCTATCTAAACAGGCTGTCTTCTCTTTTCTTCTTTCATACCCCTACTCTAGCATATCCTCCCTTCCTGTCTGGACTCGTCCTCGTCCCATTTTTCCTTCAAGTTCTTTTCACTCCTGCTTCTGTTACTAGCCTGACCTTCCCACTCACCCCTGACTTCACTGCTTCCTTTCCACTAGCCCCCCCCCAACCTTCCTCTCGACCCTCCCTGCCCAACTTTCACATTCTGTGTTTGCCAGCGACTCTGCCTTGGCTGGTTTTCTCACACCAGCCTTCACTAATCTCAAGTACATGTTACAAATCAATGGTTGGAAAGGGAGTATTCTGTTTGGCTGTCAGAATTCTAAAGGGGTTACATTAGTATCTGCAAACCCTCATGTACAAGAAAGCATTAGGGGAATTATGATTATTCTGGCTGTGTGTGGGCTCCGTCCATGGGCAGCCAGATGGTACAGCTGGGACAGGCTGTAACAGTCTAAGAAACATTGTAGGACACACTCCTTCTCAGACTCCCTCAGTCCAACCTTCTGTCCAAGACTGAAAATTAACACTTCAAAGAAGGTAAAGTCAATTACTAAACTGCAACTAGAAACTTAACAATGGGAACTGTATGCAATATAGGAAGAAGATACATTGAACATACAGCTCTGAAAACTTGGTGGGCCTGACTGCCCATGGACGGAGCCTACACACAAATGAAATTTAATGAATCATAATTCCCTGTTGTGTGTCGACTCCTTTAGGCAGTCATATGGTATGAGCCCTAATTAGCAGTACCTCAATAGGAGGGATCAGTGCTGTATTATTGAGGTCAGCACCCATCTACCGAATGCAGCATCTGCGGAGCTGAATACATCAAGGCAGTAATGTCTCATAATGTGTGTAGAGGCCCAAGACTCCACCTACATATATCCCCCAAGGAGGCTGCAGCCTCTTCAGCATAAGAGGCTGCCATAGCCATAATAGTATGAGCACTGATACCTGGAGGAGCGGGCAACACCCTAGTTAAGCCAGCTTTACAGAGTGACAAAGCCAACTGGCTGAGGTTCGTTTTGCTGGGGCTTTTCCTTCCTCAGCAAAGAAGAACAAAATGTCTAACCATTCTACGGAAAGGCTTGGCATGCCTCAGGTATACCTTGAGGGCTCACCTGGCATCTATGTAATGCAGTCATTTCTCCTTGTGGTTAGTCAAATTCAGAGCACAGAGAGAGCAGAGCGACCTCTTGGTTCCAGTGGGAGTCCGAGATCATTTCCAGGAGAAAGTAGGGCAATGCATGAAGGACCACTTTATCTGTGTGGAAGACAAGGTAAGGTTCCTGATGTGACACAGTCTGCAGTTCACTGATGCATTGAGTCAAGCATATGGCTACTAAAACAGGACCTTAAGGGACAGTTGCCAACGCAACACCTCCTTAACAGGCCCAATAAGGGGAAGTCCATGAGAACCTCCATTACCATGTTTAGCTTCCAAGGTGGAAGAATCTATCTAGAGCTTGGTTGAATCTTTTGGCCTTCAGGAAATGGACAATATCTAGATGTTGCCCTAAGGAATGAGACCCCACTTGGTCTCTCACAGTTGAAACGGTTTCAACCTGTACCTTAAGGGAACTAACAGATAACCCCATCTCTAGGTCCTGTTACAGAAATTCCAAGACATTCAACAGAGAGGTGGCTGAGGGCTTGGTGCACAGAGCTCAGCATCAGTTCCTGCAGGTGCCCCAAATTCTTTTGTAGGCTTTTTTGGTGACGGTCTTTCTGGAGTGCAACAAAGGCTGCATCACCCTCACCGAGTATCCTGCCTTTAAGAGGTTCCTGTGGTAAGAAGCCAGGATGACAAATGAAACTTGTCTGGACTAAGAAGGAGTAACAGGCCCTGATGTAAAAGGTCTAATCTGCTCAGAAGAGGTATGGGATCGCCCTCTGATAGTTGAACCAGATTCAGGTACCATGTGCAACTGAACCCATGAGGGGTGACATAAATCAGTAACAATGGATCCTTCATAACGTCTGCAGGTTATTTGGGAACAGGGGCTATAAGACAGTGCATGTTAGAGCAGACTAAGTGGGCTGTATGGTCCTTATCTGCTGACAGATTCTATGTTTCTATGCTTCTATGTTAAAATGTCTATTGCTAGCAACTGCGGTTCCCGCTTCCTGCTGATGCATTTTGGGGTCTTTGTGTCAGCTTTTTTTTTCCATGCAGTTTAAGAGCAGCATTCTCCAACTGTCGCACAGCATGTGGAACACCTTCTGACTGAGCTCCCATTATTCCAGATGAGGTTTCTGTCAGCTGTGCTTCCTGGCGTAACAGTTTAGGATACCTACTAAATATACTGTTGAAATGGGCTGGAAGCTCTTCTCTGCCCACCAAAGGACCTTGTAGGCTTCCATCATCATGGATTTGTTCAGTCTGCCACCCTGGCACCTGATGTGGGACCTCGTGATTGCACCGTCTGATCGTACCAGGATATGCTGATTGTGCAGTCACACTCAGAATGCCAGTAATGCGAGGAATACAGCTCACATCTCAAGGATGCTGATGGGAAGCTTTTGCTCTGCAAGACACCATGCTCCTTGAGAGGAAGACATGCCTAGCACTGCTCCCCAGCCTGTAAGACTAGCATCTGTTATGATGGTTATGTGGCTCACATCCCTCAGAGTGACCCCTTTGCTTAGGTTTACTAGCACAGTCCACCAATGAAGGGATACTGCCACCTGTGGTGGTAAGTACTACATCTAGGTTGACAAGGCTTGGGTCTGTGGGTTCTAGTGTCTCAGGAGGTGGAACTGCAAGGGTCAAGAGCGAGTCTGGCCCACGGGGCCAGATCTATGCTTGCTACCATCAGACCAAGGACGTGAAGAATTGTCTGGGCTGAGGCTGCCTTCCTGCCCATGGGGAACTGCATGTTTATAAGAAGATTTGTATTCTGTTGACTGTAAAGAATACTGCTAGTGCTTGAGATGTGTCAAAGTATGCCCCTTGGTGTTGTAAAAGTTCAGTCAGGCGCGATGTGCTTTTTTTTGCCGATTTATTAACCAGCCGTGATACAGTAAAGACTAGGTGACCTCTGGAATTGCTTTTTGTGTTATGCTCAGGGACTCCACTCTCATTAACCAGTTATCCAGGTAGCAGTGTATATGATAACTTTGCACATGGAGATGCACGACTATTAGTGACATAATCTTGGTGAACACTCTCAGACAGGTAGCTAGTCTGAACAGTATGGTTTCGTATTGGATGTGCTGGACTTGGACAAGAAACCAGAGAAACCGGTGACAAGATGGGTAAATGGAGATGTGCAGATATGTATTTTTTCTGGTAAAAACAAACAATTTGTAAGTCCATACATGCAAAAACATCCCCTTGCTACACAGTCACTATCGTGAATCATGTCAGCTCTGTTTTGAAGTGATGTGAATTCCTCTGTTGAGGCATTTGAGATCCAGTACAGCTCTCAAGCCTCCAGTCTTCTTTGAGACAATGAAGAAGATGAAGTACCAGCCTGGGCCCTGTTCAGCAGTGAGGTACCAGTTGGGCTGAGTTTGCTGAGCTGGCTGATGACGTTCTAGTGCACCCCGAGTTGTGTTCGGTTACAGGATACGGGACACTAAAACAAGACATCTGTTTGTGAATGGGATCAAAATTCTATTGAGTAACTATTGTAGATAATGTTCAACACCCATCAATATGAAGTGATTTCTGTCCATTGGTTAGCAAAGAATAGAAGCCTTGCCTGCAATGGAGGATTGGACCAGGAATGGGTTGTATCTTAGTACAGTATAACTAATTATCTTTTTAGTCTTGGTCGTCTTTGTGGTCTCCTCTGCTGTGGCCATCACTATCATGATGAAGGGATCGCAGGTGGGCATTAGGAGTGCCCATTTTGAGAACAGTGGAATTTAAGATACGGGTGATACTGCGGTGGTGGACTTAGCAGCCCACTGAGAAACACATTTTCTTGTCAAGCTCATGTGTGTGTGGGACTTTACTATAAAAAAAATTTTTATATATAGAATTTATTCTTTATCACCCCGGGCAAGTGCTTCACCCCCAGCCAACTCGGCCCTGAGCCCAGAGCACTGCTCGACCATGAGACTTACAACCCCATGAGTTTACCCCCTCGTGGGGGAGCCACTCCGCAGGACAGTAATGTCCAGGGTGCCACTGTAGTGGTGAGAGCCGACTACAGGACTTTCAACCCCATGAGTTTAACCTCTCGTGGTGGAGCTGTCCCTTGGCATGGAAATACCCATGGTACCCCCGTGGCTTCAGGGAACTGGGTCGGAAGCCCAGCACTACTAGGAGGTCCTGAGGCTCAGCGGGCTTTTCCTGTGTAGCTCTGCCCAGGATGGGCGGGGCGGTAATGATGCCAAGATGTCCGCCCACACATCCACAGGTGGATGTCGGTGCCTGCCCGCCCCTCCACCTTTGTCTCAGCAGGCTTGGAAGCTAGTCCCCCAGCACTCTGCTAGGGGCCAGACGTGCACTGAGCACTGCACCCCCCCAAGAAGGAGAGTGGTCCACCAGAAAATTATTTATTTTGGTGGGGTCCAGACCTTGGTAAGTCTGATGAGTATGATGTCAGCTGGTGGCCAGAATAAGACTGGGCATTTTGACAAGTATGGTTGGTAAGGATGCAGTGGCAAAAGTGTATTCAACGAGTTCAGGTTCGGAACCTGGTGGCACTCGAAAGCTATATGGATGTCACGGCAGCATGTGAGAGATACCCAGGCCACTCTGGATTCTCTGCAGAGCACCCTAATGGTCCTTACACAACTGATGCAATGCATGGATAAAAAACTGGATGATTATACAGAAAAAAGTGTGCTGATAGAGCAAAAAGTGGAGGTCTTAATCACCAGAGTGGAAGATTTCAAGCTGTTAAAGTGGGGGAAGCTTTCCAGGTGGTAGCAACTTCCATAAAGGAACAAACTCTCCCAAAGGCCTGATTGGAACAGGTGCAGAATGTAGTGAGATCCCCAAATGTTTGCATTTTGGGAGTCCCAGAGGACATGAATGGGGTTGACGGGCAGAAATTTGCAGACAGTTGGTTATCAGAAGTGCTCGGATCTGGGGGCACCAGAGAGACAGCGTCTGGAGAGGATGCTTTTAGAGGAGCTCCTGCATAGCAATTGCTTTAAATTTATAAAACTAAGATTTACTCCAAGCTACATTTGTTGGAGTGATACCTTTCATCTCCTAAGACCTAAAGGAACCGGAGGATACTAAACTTTGCTATGGGGAGACAAAAGACCCAGTTATCTGGCCCACAGAAATCTACTGCATCACAGCCTGTCTTGGGTGGAGGAAATAATGGCCAGGTGGGAAGTCTTCAGCCTGCATCTACCTCGACACCGCCATGGCAAACACTTTTAGAGTTAGTCAAAGCTATGGACTCCAAAATAGAGAAGACCCTCTCAAAACTTGAGATGCACGATGCGGCTATAACCAAGCTCAGCTCCACGGTGACTGAGGCCGACAAAAGAAGTCTCACAACTCAGGCGGCAATGGCGGCCATCATGATGGAAAATTCGGCCATGAGGAACTAACATACTAAAATGCCAGCAGAATAGGCCTAATGGTCTTTCATGTCTGCTCGTTTGGTCAGCCCCCACCCTGGGTGCTGACCTTGTTGTCCCCCTCGCCTTCTCTGGCTTCTCCCTTCCCAGTTCTGGATATTCTTGCTGCATTGGATTTTGCTTCCTGAACCCTTCCCTGTACCTGTCCCACCCCTCTTGAACCCCTCCACTGTCTCTGCCTCCACCAGCCCCTAGGTAGTGCATTCCATGGCTCTACCACCCTCTCAGTGAAGTAGCACCTCCTTCTCCCCTGAATCCTCCCTCCAGTTTCCACCCATGCCTCTAGTGGTCCCTCCTCCTTCCTCTCAAGCACCCTCACTGTTCCTCCCCATTTACCCTCTTCATGTACCTGAAGACCTCTATCATGTCCCCCGGTCCCTTCTCTCTTCCAAAGTGTACATATTTAGCTCTTCGAGCCTCTCCTCATAGGTCCTGTCTCCCAAGCCCCAAATCATTTTGGTTGCCCTCCTCTGGACCCTCTCCAGGAGGTTAATGTCCCTCTTAAGTGCTGCCTCCAAACTGCACGCAGTACTCCAGGTGCGGCCTCACCAAGCAGTTATACAGAGGGAGTATCACTTCCTCCTTCTGGAGGTGATCCCCTAGCGATGCATCCCAGCATCCTGTTGGCCCTGGCTGCTGCCCTCCTACAAGTCTCAGAGTTGTTCATCTTGACATCCACCACCACCCCAGGTCCCTCTCAGCCATTGAGACTTGTAGTATTCTCCAGGGTGTACACTTGGCCTGGGTTTCTGCCCCCAGGTGGAGTAACCTTGCATTTCCTGCATTAAACCTCAGCTTCCACTTTCTAGACCATCTTCCAGAGCCTCCAGGTCCCTGCAGGGGCCACCTCCCTCCTACCCATCCACCACCGCCCCAGTTTCGAGTCATCTGCAAAGAGACTCATCTCACTCCTGATTCCTGTCCTTATGTCAGATACGAGGCGTGGAACAGAAGGGGCCCAAGGACTGATCCCTGTGGGACCCCACTAATGAACCCTCCTTGGGAAGAGACTATCCCACCAACTACGACTATCTGTCCGGTCCTGGAGCCAATTGTCTATCCATCGGATCATCTGGTTTCCCACCCCATTTCTCTAGTTTATCCAACAGGCCCACATGAGGAACAGAGTCAAATGCCTGCTGAAGTCTAGAAAGAGGACATCCACTGGTCTACCCAGGTCCAAGGCACTTGTCACCCAGTCATAGAACTCCACCAGGTTTGTCTGACTCGATTTCCCCGGGATGAATCCATGCTGTCTATTGTCCAGGCACCCTGACTTATCCAGGTCCCCCCCAGCCTCTCCTTGACAATGCCCTCCATCACCTTGCCCACCACTGATGTCAGACTGACAGGCCTGTAGTTCCCTGCCACCTCCCTTGATCCCCCCTTGTGGATAGGCACTACATGCGCCACCTTCCAGTCTTGGGGCACCCACCCTGTCCTCAGAGAGATGGTGAAAAGCTCTGCCAGGGGTTTCGCCAGGACATCTGCAAGTTTCTTCAGCACTCTAGGATGTAATTTATCCGGCCCCGGTGCTTTCTCCGTCTTAAGGGAGCTGAGGGCTTCCCTCACTCTCTCTGCTGTGATTTCCACTTCCAGTACCTCTTCTCCCTGCTTAGCCCTCCCCCCACCTGCCAGTGATGCCCCCTCCCCAGACCTGCCGATTGGTAAGGCCCCTCCTGATTATCTCTGTCTCCTCCCATGTATGATGCAGCATCCCCATTTTCCCTGGTGAAACTGAGGTGAAGTACTCATTTAGTACCTCAGCCTGCTCCTCTGGGTCTTGTGCCCATCTCTTCCCTGATTTAATCCTGCTAATCTGCCCCTTCACCCTTCTCTGCCTTTCCCCAATGTATCTAAAGAACCCTTTTTCCTCTCCTAATTTCTCTGGCCAGGTTCTGCTCCTTCCTTGCCTTAGCCACCCTCACCACTCTAGTGGCCCTTCTAGCCATCAGCTCATACTCCCCTCGATCCCTTTCACTCCTTGAGCACTTGAATTTCTTATAGGCTGCTTTCTTTCCCTGTACCACCTCCTGGACCTCCCTGGTCCACCAACAGGGTTTTTGGGCCCTACCGCATTTTCGTCTTACTCTTACACAGGTGCTGGTAGCATCCTGCACCCCTCTCCTGATGATTTCCCACCTACTATCAGCGCCCATGTCTGACCCAATCCCATCCAAATGCTCCTTAAGGATCCTTCCCATTTCCTTAAAATCCACCCCCCTGAAGTCGGTTACTTCCATCTTTGTGCAGCCTTCTACCCCTCCTAGGTCCAGGCAGAACCAGACCGTGGCATGGTCACTCCCCGCCAACTGCCTTGAAAGCTTAGAGAACGAGCTGTGGCAGGGAATTTGCACCTGGTGGGCATACTGGAAGGTGAGAAGGGCACCAATTTATTACAATTTCTTAAAGACTGGCTGGCTATTTCCTTGGAAGTTCCAGAGGGCTTTGACTGGGCGCAGTTGCAGAGGGCCTACTGAGTGAATCCACATGTTAGGCCCTTGAACACCGACATGCCTCGAACTATTCTCCTTCATACATCAGGGCAGGAAACCAGAGATTTGCTGCTTTGGCTGCATGGGCGGTTTACCCTCTTGCTGTCCAGGACCGGGATGTAAAACTTTTCCCTGATCTCTCCTTCCAGACCAGGGCTCACCACAAACAATTTGATGCAGTTCAGCAGCGTCTTCGGTATTTAGACATCAACCATTCCTTTCTTCTTCCTGCCAGGCTCCGCGTTACCTACGGAAGGAAATCATGGCAGTTCTCTGATCCCAAGGATGCGGGTTGGTGGATGGAATGTACCGAAGCGAAATTTACAGCCCGGTCCAGACCCGGTCAAAAGGATGCCGAATTAGAAGAAGAGGAAGGCTGAGGGACAGGTTTTTCTGCAAACTGCAAGTTAAATTATTGTTATTGACTCTCCTATACAATTTTGAGGGGCTATAATGAAGAGGTAGGTGGTAATGTACTTCGGGGTAATTAAGGAGAAAGCTGGCTATATTAATGTTGTTTTTGCATATTAATGGGCTAAACTTCAAAATGGCTCAGAAATCTGGACACTTTTGGAACTTTGGGACATTCGTGGTTCTTGCTTCTGACCCATAATATAAGTTTAAATGGGATACCTATTCATTTTGGCTACATGCCAACATTATCTGTACAGGAGATGGACTGTAATCCGGTTGATGTTTTCTGTTTTTTATTATCAAATTCTGTTAGCTTGCAGCTTTATATATATTCTTAGGTTAACTGCTGTGATAAATGGGGAACTGTTCAAAAGCCTAATTTTCCTTGTACGTTCACTTTGAAATATAGACTATATAGCACTCTGGTCAGTGCATTTAAAACTTACCTTTGCTTCTCCCTAGAAGATATTACTAAGGCCATCGAAGCAGCTGGCATTTTGGACTACTTCATGTACGGTATTTTGTTTTATAGGACTTCCCCCATTTCCTACTGTACCAGAGTGCAGGACATTGATTTAATTTACTTTCTCCCCAAATTCTGTTTGAGTATGTAACCCGTGATGTTTGTAGAGTTCCTGCATGAGAAATGTGTATCCTGTATTATTTTTTTTAAATGGCAATAAACAGAAAGTACAAAAAAAAAAAAGAAGTGCTCGGATCTAGGCAAGGAATTACGTTGGTTAAGACCTTCCGATTTAAGCCACAGAATGTGAAGGCTACAAGGGATGGCCCCAGGACTCTCCTGATGGTCACTACCTCATTCAGCACTTGAGATCAGATTTCAAGGACAGCCCAAGGGTCAGTGAACAGTAACAAAAACAGGATCGTTTTTCCCTCTGATTACTCGAATGCCATGAGGATGTAACGCAAGGCATTTGAAGGGACACTGCGCAACTTAAGGATATGGAGATTCTCTGCTCACCTACAATTGTTGTTAGGGAAAAAGGTGTTTGGTGTCACAGATCCCAAGGCTGTGGAAGGACTTTGGTGGCAAAGCTGACAAGGCCGAAATCGGCATTAGTAGAATATCACTCCACACAAAAAGAAGCAGATGGCTGAACTCTGGACAATTTTCTTTATTTCTGGGATGGCAGGATTCAAAGTATGGACTGCAAATGAGTAAATCTCTAGGTCAACATGCTTCATGTGTACAACTGTGCTGCAGAGATTTTATTTAGACTGCAAATACTTTGCATGGACGTTGGGAACACGGGGCTACAATTGTGGGTAACACTAAATATAAATACACATGAATCACTGATGACAGCACTTCAATCCTTCCTCAAGTTTCCAATTAGCTCAGTCACGTTAAATGGGCATTGCCCTCCACGTATGTTTTGCCTGTATGCAAGTTTACGTATGTTTTTCTACGCCCCCACTGGTTAGGAGCATAACAGCTCATGATCACAGCACAGATTGTTAGTTCATTATATTTTTGACAAAAATGGTTCCCTGTTCTGTACCTTTACCTCATCCGTTAGTACCATAGGAAGCTGCAGTGGCTAAGAGGGCACAAGGTCCTTGGAAACTCGGATCCAGGTGGTATTTTCCTGCAGACTGTAAATCCCTTTTTTCCCTCTGGTTATGTAACCATTTCACTGAGTATTTTCCCTGTGTAAGCACCCAGTCCACTGTCTATTAAACTATGCAGGCCCACCAGGATGGCATTCTCTCCCCATACTCCTGTGCCCTGGTACTTCTTAAGGCTCCAGCTGTGGGGCTGGGCCAAATTTACATGGTATTTCACAATAGCAAAGGCACCTTATGACCCATCTTCCTGGAGGTAGTATTACAAAAGAACAGGCCACGGGTGTCACTTTAATCTTAGTGGATTCCCACCCATTTCCATGGAGATCTTTCTCCTATCTTGCTTCTGCATTCTCTAATGGTATCTATGCCTTCGCTGTCTGGGTGCTCGGATGGGTGCTCAGATGGTCTCCTCAATGTTCCCAGGGCTGTCCCACCATCAGGATGCCCATGATCTCTTTGGGGGAACCCAACTCAGGTCTGAAGGCCATCCGAAGCTATCCCTTGATGGGATACCTCCTGGGGTCCCCTGCACCCTTCCGGCGGGTCCTCAAAACTTCCCAGCTATAAGCAAACCCAAAAATGTCATTTCTTTTTTGTCCATAATGGGTCAAGAAACATCCCAGGTGTCCAAGTTCCTCCCTGGCAACTCCGAGGTTTTCCCACTGTCTCTTTTGACACCCTTACCACAGCAAGGAGTCCCCAACCTCGTGCCAGCTCAAGCGCTGAGGGTAATGTCACACCTGCGTCTTCAAGTGGGAGTTAACAATGGGATCCTCTGCATTCCTGGCCCAAGTCCTGCTGCCATCCTCATGGCGATACACAGTACGTGCCCAGCCCTTCAGGCACAACCAGAATCCCTTGTACCCAATACATGACTGCTATTCCTGCAGCTTCCTTTGGTCAGTACCCTAGCTCAGGGCACCTGCACAGACCCTTCACCAGTGCCTGGGGCATGTCCCTGGCAAGGGCATCTGGGACGTGGAGTTCCCTACTACCACTAACGCTCAAGTGTGCACCTCTAGGACTAAAGCACTCTCCCCCCAGCACCACTAGGGCATCATACCTATATACTGACCAAATAAAAAGAAGCTGTTAGCAGAAAAGGACCTTCCAGCCCACCCAGTCTGCCCTAAGGTCCCTCCCTACCATGCTACCGTACACCCTAATTGATCTCCGGCCTCACCACCACTCCCAACACACTCCACCCACACAAGCTATTACCAAAAAGGGTGATGCCAAAGTACCCTGTCTCTCTGCAGGGCATACTGGCTACAATCCCCCCAATCACCCCATGTAAGGAGGGGGTTACTACACTACCTCACTGGCTGACATTGTTGCACTGTAAGTCTTACTTCTGTATTCCTGAGTGACTGTCCCATATATTGTTTCACTTTTTGTATAACCCATGCTCCTTCACCCCAGATCACATCTGTAAACATGCCCAGCTCAATCATGTCCTTTTCCGGTCCAAGAGCTCTAAATAAATAATAATTCATTTCCAAATACTCTCACTGAACATGGGTGTAAAGCTGTATGCTACTAGGTAAATATTGCCACACTGGCAACGTTAGATCCAGCACATCCTGACCAAACCAAAATTGTGCACTGCAAGATCCTAACTCTATGTGCTGGTTTGCCGACTACCTCACAGATCGGAAACAGCAGGTTAAAGCTGAAGGTGATCTTTTGCCACTCAAACCCCTACAGAGAAGTGTGCCTCAGGGGTCTATCCTTCATCCCCTGTTGTTTGTGGTTTACATTAACAACATCGATGACAACATCAACAAGGCCAATATCCACTTGTTCGCTGACGACACAGTACTTTGAGTCGTCCTGTGCCAGAAGCAGCCTGTGAAGACCGACAAGCCGAATTTAACCTATTGCAATACCAACTCATAAGCAAAAAGCTTCTGCTTAATGCGAAAAAAAACAAAAGCGATGCTCTTTTCCCTTTCCTCCTATGCAGCGAACCCCACTTGCATTGAGGCTATCCCTCAGATTACCACAGTACTTGGATAAAATCTAGAGTATATGCCAAAATTCAAATATCTGGGTGTATGGCTCAATCACAAACGCTCCTTCTCTGAACATCTCGAAGAACTACAGAAGAAACTAAGACAAAGACTAGGACTATTCAACAGAATTAACCACTTCCTTACTAGGGATGCCAAGCAGCGGTTGGTTCAAGCCACGTTCCTTTCATTAATAGATTACGTGGACCTTCTCTATAGCCATTGTACTGCCTCTGCCCTGGCTAAGTTGGACACCCTATACCACAGAGCAATGAGGTTCATAACGGGCCTTCCACTTTCCACACACCATTGCTCCCTGTACACTGTGGTGGGCTGGACTTCCCTTCATTATAGGAGAAATAGAAATGCCACTCTATGGGCTTTCGGAGTGGTTACCAACAAACTCCCCCTATACTTCTCTGATTGTATTCCCCTGAGTGTGATAGGTGCCTATGCTCTAAGAAGCTATTCCCTAATTGCCTTGCAATTACCTAAGGTCAAATCTCGTTTCAGCAGAGCTGCCTTAAATTTCTCATTGCCTTCCTTGTGGAACAATATGCAAAAAAAACTTGAAGCTGAGCTGTCCTGTTAGCCTGAATATTTTCAAGTCGCTCTATGACCGCTCCGTGAAGGAATCCTGCAAATGTTTCCCACATCGTTAGCTCACCTATTTTCCAGTTTCCCTCCTGCCCATCCTGCCTCCCACCCTGCCTCTGCCCCTGCCTCTCTCTCCCTACCAAAATACCGGCTTCTCTGCCTCTCTTTAGTCATGGCCAAGTTCCACCCCCTTTCCTGAAGTATGCCAGTTAACTATTCCAACCCCGCCATTTCTTCCTAAGCTGGTATCCCTCTTCTTGCCTTTCTCTCTCTCCTTTTAAGTGAACATTCCAGCTGTTCCCAGTTATGAGCCTATCTGTTGTAAAGGCCCTCTCACTCAAATGTTGATGTACATATGTATATTTTTTCTTTGTATAATATTGCATTATGTTTTACCATGTTACTGTACTATGATTTTTGTATGACCAGGTTCATCTTGCAAATGAGCCCTGCTCAATGGTGCCCGCCTGGATAAATAAAGATTCTGACTGATTGATTTATTGAAGTTTTTTATTTAATTCTAACCTGTATCTCAGCCATTTTTAGCTGCACTATTAAATGAGGAAGCAACTGCTTTTCTATGGGTTACATAGACTTTATATTCATCTGTCAAAACTTCACCCTTGTCAAGTGCTCTCGTCCCAAGACCTACAGTTTCAATACCACATCACACGCACCAATCATTTTTGCTATCTGCAGGTTCGGTTGTACCTGCTGAGCCTTGATCCATGGGTTGCCAAACTACTGGAAAAGCTAAGGCTGTTTACTACAATTTTAATGGGCCACCAGAAGTGGGAACTATGGTCGTACCTCATCAATAAACTTTACAAGGGGCTACTGGATGGGGTTTCGGACAGTATTATCCCAATCTCAGACAAATAGAACAATGACTTGGGATTGTCCCATACGACAGAGTTATAGCTGAAGTATGCTATCCCGGCATATTGAGTGACCTCTTCCAACATTTGTAGGGAACTGTCATGGAAATGCCAGTATAGATACTTCAGAACACAGTGGTTCAGACCAAATAGATGGTGACAGAAAGGACCAAGTGATGGCAAGGGTGTGGCTGCACAAAGGTAGATCTGGCTCATATTTTTCTGAGCTGCCCAGCCCTGGAGATTTACTGGCACTCCCCTTCAAGAGAAACTAATGTGATATTTACAAAGCATAGTCTGCTCACCTCATCACTGGGTAGTGATACAAGGTGGCGCTCATTACAGATCCTTTTGGTCTTCCTACTGGCGGCAACGAAGACAATAACATGCCTCCGGCTGATGCAGAAATTGCCCTTAGTAGCACACTGGTGAGCTATGGTAAACACAATATATAAATTAAAGAAGCTGACATGTAGGCTGAGGGACAAGCAGCAGCCATGTGAGGAATTTGGGCACCAGTGGGTGCTCCATATGTTAAGTGCAGACCTGACCTTTGTCCCCTAGTGGAGTAGACAACTGATTACACAGAGACCAGAATTAGTTCATGAGATCTGTGCTACAGCCAGGGTTCAGGGTATCTTTATTTATCATTTGCTACCTGCAGGATGGCTATCACCCTATCAATCTGATTTCACTGTCTTGGATGAGATTACTGATATTGGTATGTGGGCTGTCCATGGCGCTGGAAGGTACTGCTTACCACTGATGTGCTGCCATATCATGCTCTGCCATTCTCACTATGTACATTATGTTGTGTAAACCTGCGAAACATTTGATGCCCATTCAATGAACAAAAATGTGCTGTACATCCTGTCACACTTTTTGTTGTCGTTTTCACGTTCCAACATAAAACTCAATTTAAATTAAAGTTTAATTTAAAAAAAAAAAAATCACCCTTGTTAAAAGATTCCAATGCAAAAATGTGTAGAAATGCAAAAAAGTTACTGATTTCACAATAATGTTCACTTATAAAACCACTGAACCACATCAATTTCAATTCAGTGGCAATGTGGTCTACTGGTTAGAGCAACAGCCTGTGAGCCAGGCAGTGTTGCTCAGATAGTATCCGGTGGACTAGGATACCACTATTTTTTTAGGATACCAGATGGCATAAGAATGAGTCAGATACCACTTGCCTCTGACTACTTAGTACTGGCTCCTATCATCTTGGATCCAGTTTACTACCAACAATCCAAACTGACTATCTGGTAGGGTTGTCAGAACCCTCTGAAGTTCTGGGTTCTAGTTCTAGTCTAGAACTTTTGAAAAAGTTCTAGGGTTCTAATATTTTTTAGAAAATGGGCAGAGTTCATTCTTAATTCTGATTGGCTAAACTCACCAATCAGCCAGTTGGGTATAAGACAGTACAGACCGAGAAATAACTAGTCCCAGTCTCTACTGCCTCATTTAGTTCTAATACAAATGGGCCAGTAGAACTCTGAAAAGGCAACTGCTGTCATGTTGGTTGCCTCGCTAAAGGAGCTCTAAACTGTCTGCCGATCTCTCCCTGACCCCCTTGAAAGAGCTTACGAGTTACAGAATTTAAACCTAAACTGTAAAAGCTCACACACAAGCAGCTAAAATAAATTTGGGCCTTAAAATCCCACAGTGAGTTGAGTGGCAGTTCTTAAAAAAAAAAAAAATTTGCATTGTAGAATCATGGTTTCGACCTCATCTACAGACTGAATTCAACAGCTGCCTCCCTGACCTCGCTCAGTCTCCTGTTTCCACTCAAACTGCATACGACATAAATATTTTCTCTCTGTTGCCCCCGATGGGAACTGCATCAGTTCCTTGTCATAGAATTGGATAAAAAAAAAGGAACAGCTCTTATTTATCCAGCTCAGTCTACTGACTGCTCTCACACTCTCTCGCTCTTCCGGTTTCAACCTCCATGGTAACATCTGCCATTCTAGTAAACAAAAAACTTGCATTGCCACCGGAGGAGATGTTGGGTGGGGGATAAATGTTTGCCTTATAAAAGAAAAAAAAATTTTCTCCACAAAGTAGTAGCGCTGAAAGAAAATAAAAGAAATAAGTTTTGCCAGCTGATCACCGGTGCCGCTTTCAGAATCCCATTTGCTCTCATCTTCTCCTCACACACAGAGCAACTGCCACAGCTGAACCAACCCTAAATGAATCTACCCCAACAACTTAATTGCCATTCATCCCCCCAACACACAGTGTTTAATTTTCCACCTTAAAAATGGATGTTACAAGCTGGTGTGTAAGCTGCTATCACACCCCACCCCCTCGCACTGTGCCATATCAAAAAACTTAAACTTCATTGTAAATTGCAGGCTTTGAACCGTCGGTCCATACTCGCCTGCTCCAGTGTGGCCACCAGCCCAACACTCCGCTCCTCTCCAGAGTTCCCCGATGCAGTCCATTTTTAAACTTCAGCCCTCCTCAGTAACCTAGCTCAAAAGGGAACATAAACTGCATGGTAAAGCATGGAGATGTACCTATACATAGCAGGCTCATGTTTTTTTTTTTTTTTTCCCTCAAAGCTTGCCGACCACCACATCTGCTCCTCTGCCAGATTCCCCAATGAATAAATGAATCAGGGAAGTGATGTATAAATTAAAATGAATGAAAAAATGACTATGAAACAAAAGAGTTATAACTTAAGCCGTGTGTGTGTGTGTGTGGCGCGGGGGTAACCATGACAGCCAGCCAATGTAGGTGGAGGGACTATTTAATTAAAAACTAAATCGAACAGCTAAGAGTTTTATCAAGTAAAAATAAAAATATATATTTTTTACATGTATTTAATACAGTGGCCCATTTTCTGAGTGCAATAATACCCTCCAGGGTGGGCGGTATTGGGCAATACCGGACCTGCGGCATCGGGCCTCATTACACCCCTGGGCAGTCCAGTATTGCCCAATACCGCCCACCCTGTTGGGTATTATTGCTTGCTTAGAACTTTTTAGAACTCAAACCCTATTTTTTAATTGTGTTGCCAGTAATGAAGATAGTAATAAAATACATGTGAAGAAAAAAACGTTCAGTATAGGAGGGGGAGAGAAATTATCATGTGTGACATTGGTAGGAATACAACTAGGTTTATCTGTGGTTTCTTCTGCTTGCTAAAGGCAGCAACTTACGTAACAGGCCCACCCATATGTTAAAGGTTTTCCTGCTGCAGCTGCATCATAGTTCCTTAGTGAAAAAAAGTGGCACATTAGCCATTTATGTACTCAGTTATATATACTCATCGTCATGAATTATGAGAAAAAATAACTGATATTACCTAATCTCAGCTATTTGCTGTTTTCTGTTTTAAATCAGTAAATCAAAAGTTGGTATGTTTCAAAGAAAGCTTTTATAATAAAGTCAAGACAAGGTACTGCAGTCGCAGCACATGGAACTGTTGCAGAACATATTATGTCATAACGTAGTCAGTCAAGACATTTGAATAAAAAAATATGCCAGTCATTGTTGGCAAAAAATGCATGCGATTTTCTAAGATAATGCATACATATACCAACATTCTTGTTGGCAAATTGAAGTAATACATACAACTTTCTAAGATAATGCATCTTTCCAGATGATATGTTAATATAATCTGTATTTCAGTCACATAAATAAAAAAGTGGTTTCCTCACCACATACTAACTTAAGGAACATTTAATGTAGCTGCAGCAGTTGGCATGTGACGTTTAAGGGACAATGTCTGTCAATCCCATTATGCATCAAATTATTAGTACTTGTAAAACAAAAACACTTTATGATTGGTCACATTCTGTAAAAACTGCTGATGCAGATTTTCTTTTATTTCAGATTCCTTTCTTCTTTTTTAAAGGGGACAGGACACTTGTGCTAAGTGGCAGCAGTTTGCAATGTACTTAATGACGAAAAAAAAACATATATATATATAAAAAATCTACAGTAGGTTCCACAGTGGGCAATCGCTATAGCCCTCCCATATCATCAGTCTGTCATCATCTTTTTCCTCACCATCCCCCGCTGATCATGAATCTGTAAATGAAAGGACTAAAACAACACCCCCCCTTTCACCCCAGCACCCATTCCACTTTTCTTCCACCACCCTCGTCCATGCAGTAGCACCCATGCCACCCTTACACCCATGTTAAAACCAACCTCCAACCCTCACCCACCCTCAAGCACATATTCCACCATCCACCCTCACCTAAATGTTTAAACTACCCCCAGGCTTTTGCTTAAATCCTTTATTAAGATGTTGTGCATGTAAAAACAGTTACAGACATTGTTAAAACACACATACTATGTACAATTAAAACTCCAACAACTATTTACAAAGGTCCACATATACCACACAAATCATGTTCTCTAGTCTATTACTATTACTTTACAGCTTTCTACCAATTCATAAACTTGAATTTAAATTTATGTGCCACAAATACCTTTCTTTTCTTTTGCTATTGGTCCCTCTGCACAGGTCTTAACTCTCAGTCTGTAAGACCAGAGCTTCCTCCATGGTCAGTGTTGCCAAAAAGAGGCTCCATACGGATATGAAGGTCTCTATTTTGCCTCTAATCTGATAGGACCTCTTTTCCATTACCAAAGCCCCTGTAGTCAAAGAGCGCCACTGCTCAATGGAAGGATCCACTGCCGATATCCAAGTGTTCAAAATGGCCTGTCTGGCCTGTGAGAGCAGCACTCTGACCCATTTTCTATATGGGGACCACTCCTCTCCCTCTCCCTCTCCCGTCTCTAGGCCAAACAACAGGTCAACTGGGGTGAAAGGTATGTCCGACCCCAGAATACCACTCAGAGTCTGTGCTATCCTGTTCCAGAATATTTGTAATCTGGGGCAAGGATAATGCCACCACACAACTGGCCACTGGGCTTCACACGGTAACACACACTGGGTAAGGTACAGTGCAGTCAAGAGGCGCACAGCAGCAGGGTGATGGGCTGACCACAAGAGATGGAGTTACATACACAAACCGAAGAAAGAGATTTTTCTGTCTCTCATCCCAACAGGGAAATATATTTTTAGGCTTCTGTCATGTATTTTTTTTTTTCGTGACCTATTTTTCCGCCCCCGTGCTCACTGGTCCACCACTCCTTCGGGCTCTACCAAGTTCCCCCCCAGCCCCTACTGTCCTTACCCAGCCCTCCTCTGATCCTCATATTGCAGCCGACCCCCAGGATATCCTGGCGTATCCCTTCCCGGGTGGGTCCCCCTCCTCAGGGAAGGCACCGGGGGAGAGCCGTGACCCTAGAACATACTTCTAGGGCCCAGGGAGGCTGCTGAGGAACAGGAGGCCCTGGGAAGACGCTGGAGGTCCTCAGAGAACCATCATCCGGTGGCCAGCGAGTGATTTTCCTGGCTTTCTTAAGGTGTGTGATGTCTGTACATCAAGGCAAGTACCGACGTCTGTCATGCACCATCCCAATGATCCTGACGTGTTGCTCTACCCCGGCCTCCACCAGTGGTCGCTTCAACACTGAGTCGCAGCCCCGTCCCTCCCTGAAGGCAGCGAGCAGTCATGGGATGCTCAAGCTGCCTCCCCCTGGCCAGCCCTCTAGTGACCTGAGCTTGCTCCCGAATCTGGGTCGCTGGCGTCGCAAGCGGAAATCCAACCGCTTCGCCGATAGGCCGGCTCTGTCATGTATTTAAGGATAATGCCACCACACAACTGGCCACTGGGCTTCACACGGTAATGCACACTGGGTAAGGTACAGTGCAGTCAAGGGGCGCACAGCAGCAGGGTGATGGGCTGACCACAAGAGACGGAGTTACACACACAAACCAAAGAAAGAGATTTTTCTGTCTCTCCTCCCAACAGAGAAATATATTTTTAGACTTCTGTCATGTATTTAAGGGCTGACCACAAGAGACGGAGTTATACGCACAACTGGGCTTCAGACGGTAACACACACTGGTTAATAGCCGGGTAAGTGCAGTCAAATGGCACAGACAGCAGCAGGGTGACTTGCTGACCACCTCACAGAAGATGCAGTGGAGACAAATACAATACAGGAGTTTGTTTTAGGGAGAAAGTTTACTGAACCCCCCCCCCCCCAACACAGTCCTGGCTGAGAGACAATTTTTTGACCAAATAATTTTTTTCCCTTTTCTGTGGGCTAAGAATATCAGGTTTCACACAATCAGTAAAGTTTTAACCTCTTTTTTCCCTCTCAGGAAAAACCCAAATAATATAAGGATATATTCACCCCACCCCCAGCCAGGGAGCTCTCCCTCCTGCCCAAGAGTGCCAGGGCCCATGAGTCACAATTGTGATTTGCGAAGAAATGTGTTTAATTCAGCAAGCAACTAGAAGACAAGAGGAGTGTGTGCACTGCAGATTGAGCACTCACACACAGGCAGTCTCCAGGCAGCAGTCGGCAAGTTAACTAATTCATTCCATATTCTAACACTCCTCCCAACAGTACTCCCAACCGTTCTTAGCTCCTTTCATGGTTCCATTTCCCGGCCTAGTTTCTTTCCTTGGTTCCTGATCCCAACTCCCCCCTTCCTTTTCCCCACCCGCCCTTTGACTTTTTTTTTTTTTTTAATTTTCAGGCACGTATCATATAGGACTAATAACAAAAACAGTGTCAGTCACACACACTACTGAACTGAGAGCACACAGACGCTGGGCTCCTTCTCCGCTACAAGTCTGAATGGCAAATGGAGCCGCAGATGACTTCAACACGATCCCTCGACTTGTGAGACTGACTCGAGTCGCTCTACCATCACCACCTGACTGCATAGCAGGTGGTTGGTATACAGATACACTAGCATGACAAACCGACAACAGCTGCCCCCCAACAATAACAGAGAGGAAGAGGGGAGCGAACTGAGCTGCATTACTCAGCTGGTGCCAAAATCGGGAACAGGAACAGGAGGGACATAAAGCACACAGACAGAAGTGAGATTTATTTGGATGATTCAAACCCTTTTGCGAACCCTGTAGTGTTCGAGTTCTAAATTAGAACTCGAACACCAGGGCTCGAGGAGGGTTCGAATCTTTCTTGAACTAGTTCTGACAACACTACTATCTGGGACCTGAGGTATCCAAGGCCGACATCCAACCTTGGCTCCCACTATGCATCCTCAGATCCAACTAATTGACCTTGGATCCAAGGCAGACATCTGACTTCGGAGCTCCCTATCTGACCTTGGATCTGAAATCCGAATGGGGTGGCTAGGTCCTCGACCAGTAGGCAGACAGAGGGCTATCCGTCTGAACCCCTTACGATAGTCAAAAGCATAATCCAAGCATCACTATACGCAGGAGACTGCAGGTTCAAACCCTGCTAGAGCTTAAATACTCTGTGTGTGACCCTGGGCAAGTCACTTAACCTATCAGTGCTCCACTTCACACAGCTATGGAAATGGGCAGAAGTGGGACCCCACTCAAAACGAGATGTTACGTCACAGCTGGGCTATCCTGGGCAAATAAATTGTACAACAGACTACCATATGGACAGTCAGAGAGTTCTCGTCAGGATGCATCAGTCATAACAAAGGACAGATTTCTAGTATTTAAACCGACCAAGAGACAGCTATGGGCAATGCAACCCTATCTACTCACTGTACTATGATGCAGAGCCAGAGGACATACTGTGCAGGAAGATAATGGTGCGTTACAGTGGTTAAAAATCTGGGACCCTGGCCACTCAGTTTATTCGAAGCATCTGCAAGAAACATCCCCGTGTGGTAAACTGTAGCACAATGCTTCTTATTTTACGTTTATTGTGCTTTCTTGGCACTTTGAATAACTTGTAAACATGAGCATGCTTTTACCATACATAACAGGATCGATGATCACTCACCAATTTCCTGATCCAATAACGCTTACTTTCAAGGGTACAGCCATTTTAAACGAACTAAAATAAATGCAGCTTTAATTAGCTTTTAAAAAATCGGCAGAATTGTACTATTTTACTCTAAGCAGACGGAGAAAGTCAGTAGTCACTACAGCACGCTCCATGCAATGATACTACAATGACAACATGCCAGTGAGCCTACGTCATCACGGCGACCGATGGCTGTAATCTCTTGGCATTATGGGAGTTGTAGTAATTAAGGCAAAGGCAGTCTGTTTTACTTGCTTGACGTGGGCGAGGTTGTCCATATCAGCGGGCAAATGCTGCGAGGACTTCAGCACATTATACTAGTAGATAAGGGACAAGACAATGTTTATAGAGTCGGTAAGGGAGAGAGTATACTGTGACTTGACGCAAGCAGATGGGCGGGGGCGGAGTGAGCATTGCAAAAACAGCATACGTCATAAAGACATGCCTTGCTCAGTAGCCACTTATACCAAGGCACCAAGATACAGTAGGCATGGGACCCACGTGTCTCGCCCAAATCCAGTCTAATCTCCTAGTTTACGAGCTCTCAATTTTTAACACGTTTGAGGCATTAAAATCTCGGGAATAATTGCTACTCGCGAGTCTTAACTATAACCTACCTGCCGGTAGTGTTGCCACCTGTGGAGGAGGCAAAAACCGGATCCTAAGCTCCGCCCCTAGCCCCACCCTTTTTCATGACTCGTCATGCATTGTTACTCCTAAAATGCCATTTGTTATATCAATAAAGACAACACTTAAAGCAGCAGTTCAACAAAAATGTTAAGATGCTGTACTGAACCTGTTAAAGTTACTTTCCTAGATTCTTCCTAGTTATTTATTTACTTGTATATTTATTTATTGACATTGGTTTACTAGATAAACATACAGAGATAAAAGAAATCTCATTTACAGATATGATCTGGGGAGACAAGGGAAATACTATAAAGAGCATACAACAGTATACATGGTATGTAATAATACATAATAAAGAAATAGTTTCCTGTAATGTGTTTTTTATTATATTTATCTGGCTTCATTTTCTTT
Source organism: Neoceratodus forsteri (assembly GCA_016271365.2). Lineage (NCBI taxonomy): Eukaryota > Metazoa > Chordata > Ceratodontiformes > Ceratodontidae > Neoceratodus > Neoceratodus forsteri. Next base: position 1,074,008,731 of record CM057456.1, read on the forward strand.
TCATATCCACAGTACTATTTTAAAGCCAAAGAAGTGACCATACTTTTGTCTTGAGGAAAAAAAATAATTTAAAACATTTAAAATGCCTAAATTCTGTTAGAGAAGAAAATGTTTACCAGCAAATAAAAGTGGAAGACAAATGCCTGTGTTGCTGTTACAAAAGGTGGGGGCAGCTGAGCTGCTATGCCACTTTAAGATGCAGTGGAAAAGATTAGGTTAAGTAAGTGCTAATGGTGTTAATGGCCATACTTTACACCTCCCAGTTTGACTGTTTTCACAAAGAAAAGGCTATACTGATGGCAGAACTTGTTTATAATTTGGCCATGTAGCTGAAACAATGAATGAGAAGACACATTCTGTTTCAAAAGTATGTGAACACTCAAAATGACTCAAAAACCTGACCAGCACAGAGCAAAACCGGATTACCTGATAGGGACCCTGAAAACCTGATCACCAGGTAAAACACCTGACAGGTGGCAACCCTACAACGTGCTGAGTTTGGTTGCCGTAGATCAGGCACATTATAGGGATTGACAACGTTAGCGTTATGAGCAGTGCCAAAGTACAACATAATTTTGCTGTTGGGACACGTGTGCCCTGACGCTACCACGAAAGGTAAAACATGTAGCTTATGTTATACAGACGTTTCTCATTATGGAAGTGAAATTTCTGTGTATTCGGGGATTTTGGTTTTTATTCTGTTATAATTCTTCACACACACACACACACACATCCTGGACCCCAGTCCAGGTTCCAACTGATCAGACACCCACACAACTTTTCCACTACCAGCAAATGGTATAAATACCTTTCTAAAATGGGTAGGGAAATTATTGTTGTTTTATTGGCTGATGAGCATCACATGACCGTGTGTATATCGGAGCTCGACCGCACACCTGCACTTTTACCCCCCTCCAAAACAATTTTGACATTTTGTAAGCTAGGTTAACCACTCTGAGGTTTGCGGTCACATTCTGATACATGCACGCCTTGGGCGGTTGACGCACACCAAGGCATGCGTATATTAGAGCGTGACTGCAGACCTCAGAGTGGTATATCTATTACGTAACACCCCCCCCATGTCCCCCCAGTAGATTAATAGACAGTCTTTCTAGAGATGTACTGGAAGTGTTTTCTTTATACACACACACACACACACATACATATATATATATATATATATGGGATATACAATGGTGAGCTATCAGATAAATGATTTATCTATACAAGTGCTGTTTGACCTCGGGTAACTTCACGAGTGGGGTGTCCAAGGTTAAACAGCACAAGTGTAGATAAATCATTTATGCAATAGGTGTGGAACCAAAAGCAATTGCATAAATCCATTTATTTCCACATATGTGGGATAAATCTAACCACCCAAGATTTATCCCACATATGTGGGATAAATGCAAACTGTCAATCAAAGCTTTTTTGTTCACTTTTTTGACAAATAAATGTGAATAATTTTAAAACGAAAAATGATAACAGTACTGTGAGCACAAAAAATGTTCAGGACAAATATAACTACAAAATGAGTGGCATTTCATTTATAGATACCTTTTAGTTTTTTTTATAATTAGCAAAAAACAGCATAAAATCCAATTTTCTTTTCACTTTTTAGACAAATGTAAATAACTTTAAAACGAAAAATGATAGCATGGTACTGTGAGAATGAAAAATGTTCAGCACAAAAATATCTACAAAATGAGTGGTGTTTCATTAATAAATACCTCTTAGTTTTTTTTATAATTAGAAAAAAACAGCATAAGATTCAATTTTTGTTTCACTTTTTCGATAAACAAATGTGAATAACTTTAAAATAAAAAAGATAGCATGATACTGTGACCATGACATTTGTTCAGCAAGAAGTTATCTACAAAATGAGAGGTGTTTCATTTAATAGCAACCACCATGCTAGGTGGACATACACTAGCAAAGTTAACTATAAGTCCCAGAAATTATCATTTAAAAAAAAGATTAACAGTCAAACCCAAATGTTCCTGCACTGATAAGAAGCTTCCCTATTGCATAAATGAAATATACAATGGTGAGCTATCAGATAAATGATTTATCTACACTTGTGCTGTTTGACCTCGGACACCTCACTAGTGGCTTACGCCACTCGTGAAGTTACCCGAGGTCAAACAGCACTTTGTGTAGATAAATCATTTATCTGACGACTCATAATTGTATATCCCTTATTTATCTGACAGCTCACCATTGTATATTTCATTTATGCAATAGGGATGCTTCTTATCAGTGCAGGAACATTTGGTTTTGACTCTTTATCTTCTTTTTTAAAATGATAATTTCTGGGACTTTCAGTTAACTTTCCTAGTGTATGTCCGCCTAGCCGGGTGGTTGCTATTAAATTAAACACCACTCATTTATTTATTTGCTTTTGGTGACCAGGTAAGCACACTAGACAGCTAAGTGCCTATTTTCAGGTGCGACCCGGGAGAGTTACAAGGTATCCATGAAACAAAATACAGAATCAAGGTTACATACAGGGGCCACATGTTCCAACAGTGGGAAAAACAGCTTAAGGTACATGCAGGCTCAATGAACATCATGAGAAGGTAGAATAACATCAAGACATAAACTAGAAATTAGAATAGAAGAACAATTCTAATGGTGGCAGCCTCAAAATTGGTTGGAGTACACCTGTATACTCTGGCCAGACCTGAACGCCTAACGTGAAAGAGAGACTCAGTGCTGGACAGGGGGCGGTTAGTGATACTGAGCAGTAATGACGCTCCACCTGTGGGCGGTAAGTGCCTAAAGAGGGGTACCAGCGGAGGTAACAGTGCTAGGAGACTGGGTATTATGCGGTACACAGGCAGGTTGCTCCAGTCTTTTAGGAAGTTCCAGAGGCATGTTTTGAAGGAGGGGTGGGAGGGGGAGGCATGAACTTGGGCCGGAAGGGAGTTCCACATTTTAGGCGTGTGGACGCATGTAGAGAACTTCTTGCTGAACAAATGGCATGGTCACAGTATCATGCTACCTTTTTTGTTTTAAAGTTATTCACATTTGTTTGATGAAAAAGTGAAACAAAAATTTAATTTTATGCTGTTTTTTGCTAATTATAAAAAAACTAAAAGGTATTTATTAATGAAACACCACTCATTTTGTAGATATTTTTGAGCTGAACATTTTTCGTGCTCACAGTACCATGCTATCATTTTTAGTTTTAAAGTGATTCACATTTGTTTGTCGAAAAAGTGAAAAGAAAATTGAATTTTATGCTGTTTTTTGCTAATTATGAAAAAACTAAAAGGTATCTATGAATGAAACACCACTCATTTTGTAGATATTTTTGTGCTGAATATTTTTTATGTTCACAGTACCATGCTATTGTAATGCCCCCCAGGTATGCCGTTTCTATCTTGACAGCTCTACCTGGCGGGCTGGGTTCGGGGAGGAATATGTCACTCGGCACATTGGCTAGGTTTGGCTACTCTGCAACAGGGGCACCCAAGTAACTACAGACAAAGGAAGCAATAACTGTAATGTCCAGTACCAGAAGTGGGATTCTAAAGTGTGGCTTTTATTCACATCAACAGAATAAACAAAGCATAGATGGACCCTCACGGGGCTACACTCCTGGTAATGCAGATTTAAGGAGACCAGAACACATCCTCATTCACTTTAGCCCTCAGGCTCTGAAACACACTGGGCACACAGCCCAAACTTGTATGCTGCTCTGAGTTTTCCCTGGCTCGGCTCCCTTGCCAGCCACTTGGACACTTTCCATATAGCATGGAATATTTACTGGTGGCTCCCTAAACCACCTATGAGAACCTCTGCTCCATCAGGGAATCTTCCTCATCAATCCCACATCTGGGTACTTTCCTCAGGCGCCAGCCAAGTACTTGAGAGAAAGCAACAGGTGTCCCAAAGTAAACCCGTAAAGGTGAATTTTACTGACGGGGGTCTCCCACCTCTCACTCCCATAATTCATACCCGGCCATTTCTCTGGACTGTAACACCTCATCCTTTAAAACACTTTGCTGTGTAGATTCTTTTTAAATGTATTCACATTCAATCTACTGTCTTTACATCCCATTTGTGCTGAACTTGAACATACTTAATAAGTGGCTATGTCCATTACTCTAGACCCCCCACAGAGTTAAGCAGTCCAATCCCCACATCTTCCAAACTGTACTTGGCTGTCTTTTACTGACCCCGTAGTAACAGTCACTTTAGTTTCATTTTTTGTTTCAGGTGAAAACACATGGCCCTTTAGCAGAGCGAACTCACCCCTTGGTTGCAGGTGCCCCACAGGCATTTTCTCCTCAAAAGAAATCTCGTCCAGAACTTCTGGTGCCTTAGCACGAACTTAAATCCGGGAGCTTCTTTTCTCCCTAGCTGGACCAGGGGGGTTGCCCCTGAAAACAGGCTAATTCCTTCCCCCCATCCCCGCAGAGATGGGGCCCTGAACCACTGAAAGGGGTCTCTACCACTTCAATGTGTCCTTCTTGTGTTCCTCTTCAGGTGAGAACACACACCTATACCAAAAAATAGCTCTTTAACAGAACTTAGAGCTCTGAGGGCCTGCCTACAGCAGAGCACCTCTTCTCAGACTGCAACAGACTCTACTGAACCCCTACAGACTGACTTCAAATTCCCCACGTTCTGCTCTAACCTCCAACTGCAACATTCCAGTGTGACTTATGCAGCTGCTACAGTTCTAAAATGATGTCATCCTCAGTCTCAGCTGAGACTGAGAACAAAGTGAGACAGTGTAAAATCCATTTAACTGGAGTTTCACAAGCTGCCTTCCCTGCCCACCACTAGGTCTAACTGGGATTCTAGTAACCCTGGGTAACAGGGGGTTATACTATCATTTTTCATTTTAAAGTTATTTACATTTGTTTGTCTGAAAAGTGAAAAGAAAATTGGATTTTATGCTGTTTATTGCTAATTATAAAAAAAACTGAAAGGTATCTATAAATGAAACACCACTCATTTTGTAGATATTTTTGCCCTGAACATTTTTCGTGCTCACAGTACTATGCTATAATTTTTTCGTTATAAAGTTATTCACATTTGTTTGTCAAAAAAGTGAACAAAAAATCTTTGATTGACAGTTTGCATTTATCCCACATATATGGGATAAATCTAGGGTGGTTAGATTTATCCCACATATGTGGAAATAAATGGATTTATGCAATTGCTTTTGGTTCCACACCTATTGCATAAATATATAGATATAGATATAGATATATTTATATATTATGCCCGCCTTCCCACCCGTTTTTGACCCTCCCCATGCCCAGTCATATACGCATGTGGAGGCACACACATGCTGCAGCTCCAAGGCACCTTCCCACTGCTTGCCACCCCCACCCGCTCACGCTGCCCATTTGACCTCCACCCAAGGGCAACGGAACTACGGGGGGGGCAACACAGATCTTCCCCAGGAGAGGAGAGCTGCTGTTATGGCTGCTCAATCCTGCTCCTTCCCTCCCCCCCAACCAGCTCCCTGGCTCATTCCCAAACCAGGGTCACCAGCATGGCACGAGGTAAGGCGTCTAGCACCTCAGCCCTCTGCGTCACCGGGCCGGAACTAGAAGTTTTTTCTACACTGTGTTTACAGTTTCTACAACAGAGTGTTTAAAATGTTTAGCAGTGTATAAGCGTACTTGGGTCACCGTGCCTTTAGTTGGAAAGCTGTGGTCACAACCCCTGCCTTGCGCACACACACACACACACACACACACACACACACACACACAGTGAGGCCTGCAAGGTTGAGGGGCCTGGGTTCTTTGACACTCCCTGTAGGGGGGTTATGTCCAGATAGAAAATACAACAGCATAGTGCCTCCACCCAGAGAACAGATTCGTGGGCCTGGTTATAGGTGTGGTAAAACCCCCTGGGATGCAGTACCTACTCACCTCTGCACTGGCCCAAACACCTCTGGATCCCACCCATGAAGCAAATTAAATAGACAATGCAATACATTACCAATAATTGTGCAAAATAACATGCACTCAAGCAAGATATAAAAACTGACAACAGGACTTTATTTACGGGTCCTGCAGGGAAAAGGGGAAACGTTAGATAACACAGATGCATAGATACATAGACATAGATACATAGACAGTGTCGGCAGATAAGGGCCTATGGCCCACCCAGTCTGCCCATTTGAGCTTGTAAGTTCAGTTTGTTTTCCTAGAAATCTGTTGCCCCTTACCCCTGACCTCCAGAATTCCTTTATGTCTATCCCATGCATTCTTAAATCCCGTGATTGTTTCAGCCCCCACCACTTCCTCTGGCAGGTGTTCCACTTGTCCACCACCCGTTCTGTGAAGAAATTCTTTCTTATGTTTCCTCTGAATCGTCCTCCCTCCAACTTCATCCCATGCCCTCTAGTCCTGGAACATCTTTTTCGCTTAAAAATAGTGTTTTCCTGCACCCTGTTCCTCCCTGTAAGATACTTGTATGTCTCTATCATATCCCCTCTCTCCCTTCTCTCCTCCAGGGAGTACATGTTCAGTTCCTTCAACCTGTCTTCATAGGACTTGTGATGCAATCCATGCACCATCTTTGTTGCCCTCCTCTGAACCTTCTCTACCCTGTCTATGTCCTTACGTAGGTATGGTCTCCAGAACCATACACTGTACTCCAGGTGGGGCCTCACTAGTGTCTTGTATAGCGGAATTATGACCTCCCTTTTCCTGCTGGTGATGCCCCTGCCTATACATCCCAGCATCCTATTTGCTTTACCTGCTGCCTTGTCACACTGTTTCCCTACCTTGAGGTCATCTGAGATGATAACCCCAAGATCCCTTTCCTGCTTGGTGCATGCTATATCCTCACCCCCAACTGATATATTGTGCCAGGGTTTTGTACCCATATGCATTATCTTGCACTTCTTTGCATTGAATTTCAACTGCCAAACCCTTGACCATTCTTCAAGTTTCTGCAGGTCCCTTCTCATTCTGTCTACACCCTCTGGTGTGTCTACTCTGTTACAGAGCTTTGTGTCATCACCGAACAGTGAAATTCTGCCTTCTAGGTCCTCGCCATGTCACTGATGAAGATGTTGAATAGGACCGGTCCCAGCACTGATCCCTGTGGTACCCCACTGGTCACTCTTCCTCTGTGGGTGACAGCCATTTACCACCACCCTCTGTGTCATGCCACCCAGCCAGTTACCTACCCACCACACTACTGTCCTGCCCACACCATATTCCCCAGTTTGTGTAATAGTCTTCTATGTGGCACAGTGTCAAAGGCCTTGCTGAAGTCCAGATAGGCCATGTCCACCCTCCCTGATCCACCTCCTAGTCACCCAGTCAAAAATTCAATGAGGTTGGTCTGACATGACCTCCCCCTGGTGAAACCATGCTGCCTTGGGTCCTGTAGTCCATTGACAACCAGATGTTCCACCAATCTCTCCTTCAGTAGTGCTTCCATGATCTTCCCCACTACTGAGGTGAGGCTGACTGGTCTGTAGTTCCCTGCTTCCTCTTTGTTCCCACTTGTATAAGGGGACTACATCTGCTGTCCTCCAGTCTTTGGGTACCTCCCCTGTTTCCAGTGATTGGCTAAACAGGATAGCCAGAGGTTCAGCCACCACCTCTCTTAGTTCTTTAAGGACCCTGGGGTGCACCCCATCTGGCCCCATTGCTTTATCAACTCTTATTGCTTCCAGTTCCTTCAGGACCCTTTCTCGTGTAAAGGGACTTGTGTCCATTCTGCACCATTCTCACCCTTGTACTCCTTCAGACCCATTACCCTCCTCTTCCTCAGTAAAGACGAGCAGAAATACCTGTTCAGTATGTCAGCTTTACTGTTGTCATCCTCCACCGGCCCCCATCCTCCCCTTCAGTCTCACTATCCTTCCTTTGTCTTTCTTTTTCACTTATGTACCTGTAAAGGTTTTGTTCCCTCTACCCACTGATTTTGCAATGTGTTCTTCTGTCTGAGCTTTGGCTTCCTTACTGACCTCCTGCCTCCTTTGCTTCTCCTGGTACTTCTCCTATCCCTTCTGCCTGTGTCTTTTTGTATTGCCTGAATGCAATCTTTTTGGCTTTCACTTTCTTTGCTACCTCTTTGGAAAACCATAATGGTCTCCTCTTCCTTTTCCTCTTGCTAACCTGCTTAATACATAATTCTGTTGTTCTTGTAATCCCCATTTTAAATACTGCCCACTGTTCCTCAACCCCTGATTCCTGTCCCATTCCCCTTAATGCCTCTTTCAAGTATCTCCCCATTTTCCCAAAGTCTGCCCCCCTAAAATCCAGGATCGTGTTTTGTGTGGTTTGGTTCTGCTCTTTCTGTGATTTCAAACCACAATGACTGGTGGTCACTGTTTCCCAGGTGCTCCCCACTGTTACCCCCATCACACTGTCCCTGTTAGTGAGCACAAGGTCCAGTAATGCCTTCTGCCGAGTTGGTTCCATGACCAGTTGCTTGAGGAAGGCACCCTGAAGGGAGTCCAGGATAAATCTGCTCCTAGTTGATGCTGCTGCTGGGATGCTCCAGTCCACATCTGGAATATTGAAGTCTCCAACCAGTACTACCTCACCCTTGTCTGCCATCCTTTGGATGGCTAGCATCATAACAATGTGTACAATTAAGCTGTGCCCAGCATGGGCCCAACCCCAATACACCTTCTCCCTCTCCCTTCAAGTGCACTTAAGGTGGCCCAAGCCAGTAGACCTGGGGGTTATTAGATTTAAAACTAGCCAGTTAACTGGGTACTACAGTTTTTTTTTGCAGGCTTGATCTTGTGTTGCCCAGGGTCTGTAGAAGTGGTGCACAATTTAAATAAATTCCAGTGCCCAAACCCGAGTGACTCTTCTGTTATTGTGCTAGCACTCACAGCCCAAATATTTGTATTCCACAAAATGGTATTCCAAGAGTAATTCCAAAAGATAATCCACAAAGAAGTGAACACTTCCCAGCCCACCAAAGTACTCATGGATCCAGAGAACCCTGAAGGTGGACAAGATGGGTCTCTTCAGCTCCAGCGGGGGACAACCAGTAGATGTGTAGCTTCTCACAGGATCATCCAGACGTCACTGGCCAATGGTCACAGCAGGCTGAGTAGGATGATGCTGACATCTTCCCATGGCAGCAGGAATGAACAGTCAAGAACAATGGCAAATGTTTAACAAACACCAGAGAGCTTTCTGGCAACTATATTACAGCTAAGCTGGAGCTGCTACCACTAAATTACTGATACAGGCTACTCTGGCCAGCTAGCCAGATCAGCAGTAGCAACTTTCAAAGAAGCTACAATGAGCCAAGTCCACACTGGACTATTGTGAAGCAAACTGAATCTCACAGGGCAGGAGCAAGGCTGGCAGCCTCTGCCTCCTTCAATGGTCTGAGCAAGACTAAAGCCACACTCTCAGAAGATTCTGATGTCACAGGAGGGGGATTACAGGCTCTGATTGGCTGAAAAGGGCTGCAAGCACATATTTAATGGCTGCAAGGTTGACTACCAGTCGGTGGATGTGGCTGGCTGTGATTGACTGGGGGCAGGGAGCCTGGGAAAGCAACATAGTGGCCCCTAGTCACACACAATAAACAACTTCAAAATACAGGTTTCAACAGTTTTGCACATACTAAACATTTGGCCCCAGTAGCTTGTAATTTATTTAAATAACCACTTTGATTCAATGGTCCCATTTGCCCCTGGGGAGCCTGTCGGAAGAATCGGGAGCTCATCACCCAAATGCGCCACTCCTTAGTGCCTTTTTACAACGTCAATTACCCTTGCCGCTCATGCTGACACGCGCGTCCCCAGGTTCACGCACGCGCACTCGGTTATTTACATGGCTGAGCTCTGAGAACACCCCAGAGGATGTGGCAACAGGTGGGGACTCGAGAAGCATGTGTTAGGGCCAGGCGCAGCCCAGTTGGTAAGCTCCAATTTTGGGGGCAGCTACACTAGAATCCTAAGTAGTGTTTTTTTGTTTCGTCAGTCTGGGGATCAAATAGTTAAAACTTTCAGGTCTTCCCTGAAACCCCTGTCAGTCATCTGAGCAGAGGTGCCAGGGGAGGAATTCTTGCAGCAGCATGAGCCCCTGATGGAATGTTGCTGCAGGTGGTCAGTTGCTCACTCAGAACTTTGAGTTAGTCTGACTAAGGACAGCTGCAGTGAGATGTCTCCAACCCTCTAACGTCCCGTTTCTGTCCCTAGTTTGGTCCTGGAGTAGCTGAGCATTGAGTCTTGGCAGCGGCCATCTCCAGTGGCATACCCCAGTATGAGGTGAAGGACTTTTTCCCACCTGGTCATGGAAACCTTGAGTAAAATGTGGGAAACATCCCTGAACTGTGAGAGACATGGCCCCAGTAAGAATGCCTGTGAGACTTTGCAGAGACTAAGCTCCAGTTTGTCTGACAAGATGTTTGAAAGATAACAGTCCACATCCACTGTTTCTGTAGTGGATGGTGTGGATCACCCTGACTAAAAAAGGGGTAGTATGCTCTCTGGCCAGAAGATGGAGAAGGGCTCACATGCTACAAATCCAAATTGCACACATCACAGGATATATGTCCAGTAAGGATATTATCTGTCCCAAAATGTGCAGTTTCTAACAAAAGGGGTATTCAGTTTGGGCACTAGCTGTCTTCAACAGTGTTTCTATCTGCTGGCCCAGTTGCACAGAGGACTAAGGCACTGGTCGCCTTACCTGGTGTCATGCTGGTGACCCAGGTTTGGGAACAACCTCAGGTCGTCGTAGAGCCGGCATGGGAGGAGGGAGAGAGCAGGATTGAGCAGCTGAAAGGCAGCTTTCCTCTCCTGAGGAGGTTGCCAACCCCCCCCCCGTAGTTCCGTTCCCATCGGGTGGAGGTCCAATGGGTAGCGTAGCCGGGACAGGGTGATGGCAGTTGCCAGTGGTGGGGTGGAAGGGGGCCAGGCCGGCTTGGAGTGCATATGCACCTCCCGCGGCCTTGCGCACTGCATGACTGCCCGTGGTCCTGGGTTGGGAGAAAACGAAACAATTCCAAAAATTGTACATAGAAAAAAAAAACAGTGTTTCGATCTGTGTGGAAAAAATATGCTTTTGAATCCAAAGGGCTTCATTCCTGTGAGAACATGCTTTGTCCTGTCTCCTATCCCAGAAAAGGGATGGACAAAGAAACTCTTGCTTGATCCGTAATGCAGGAACCCTTTTGGACTTTTGTGTACAGTTTTCTGTGTACCTTTTGTACCTGCAGGCCCCCCCTCCCCCGTGGGCAAAACATTGTTGTTTGTCCACCTTGTGTACAAAATAAACCTACTTCTTGACGCTACAGTAGTTAAAGGAGATGACGTTTGTCTTACTGGTACCCCATCATGATTGAGCAGGTCCCCAGTGTTATGGCCCACCCAGTTCCGGGTTAAATAGAAATGTTTTGTGTAACTCTCCTGAGAGCGAGCACTGAGAAAGCAACCCTTAGCCGGTGGGGGGCAGGTGTTAGACCTGCCCATTTTACTGTTTGTGAGTAATTGTCCTCCGTAACAGATGAAAATGTGTTGTACAACAATTAGACCAGACGACAGCAGGGATTTAAATTTTCTACCCCTTACCCCCATCAGTGTTTAAAATTTAAATGGTATTAAAAACATGGAAACATTTTAATGTCATAATGAAAACATTCACAAAAAAAAATTACTAGCCGCCCAAAATACTTTGACATTGTAACATAAGGAATAATGTAATTGAGGGGTTAAGATAACAGCTTGGACGTTGAGACAGCAAAGCTTGAGAGGTCCATGCTGTTATCTCAACTCCTCAATGGAAACGTAGGGTGAATTGTGTGTGGTCAACCATATTTTATTTTTTATAGTATATACATTATTAAAATGTTTTTGTACAGAACTTAAAAGCCCTTGAACTGGGGCTTGCTTTGTTTAACCACATGGAGAACTGTATGGGAGAACAGTTACCAGCCTTTTATTTTTGTCTGGTAGCTATGTGCTGGCAAGAGGTCTGAATATAAGATTTAAAAAGTTTTGAAATCACTGCCCTACACTTGCCCCACTCCTGTCACAGACAGGCAGAACAGCGGTATTTTTGTGAATGAAGTAACCACAGATGGAAGTGATTCACCAGGAAGACTGTTAGTGATCCTTGGTGTTCCTGAGGTTTGATTGCTGAAATGTAATTACTTACCCGTGCTGCTTAGTGGTTTGTTTGTTTTAGTGGTGAGAGGCTGTCTTAATAAAACCATCACTGAAAGTTTTTGGTAAAGTTTCATATGTGGTTTACGGAGAGGAGGACGAAGGAAAGCATCGCGAGTTGGCACGAGGGGAAACACAGGTGCTTTGATGATTGAACATGCACAACTATTAGAATGTGCAGAACAACTTTTAGAACGTGCACAACTTTTGAGTAGTCAGAGAATTCCATACACAATGAGCCCTAACTATACACCATAATATAAACATTTAAAAAACTAGGCCTGGTGGCGCTGAGGGTTGAGGCGCTGGAAGCCACACCTCGCATCATGTGGGCAACCCAGGTTCGGACGCGAGCCTGGGTTGTCAGAGGTCGTCAGGGGAGGATAGGATAGAGCATCCGGAGGACTGCTCTCCTATCCTGGGGAGGGATATTTGTCTCCACCATTCTGCAGTGGCCTCTGGGGATGCCCGGAGGCACTGCTAGAGTTGGTGCAACGGAGGGAGGAGTGCAGCGAATGTCGGCGCATTATTGCTCAGATGTCATTGCATGTCTGCACTCCTGGGGGATTATCAGGAGGAAAATGGCAGCACTGTCTGCAGCAGCTTGACAGCCACACTTTCTGAGCCCAGCAGGGCTCGCTGGCGCAGAACCGGGGCTGGTATTAGTTCCTGACCTGGTGCGGGGACTGAGGAGGGGGTCCCTTTTGCGGGTACAGCTGCATATGCTAGCTGGCCCAGGAGATGTGCCTCCGTTGTCATCGGGGGAAGTGGAGCGGTGGCTGGAGATAGGGCAGGTCAGTGGCTGCAAGGAGAGAAAAATAGAAATAAGATAAAAAAACATAAGGAGAGTCTGTGATGGTATATACTGTGACAATGAGATGATGTAATCTACAGTACTTTCAAAGTAATTTCTCTCTCGCTTGCCAGCTGCACTGCTGGTTCATTTCTAGGCTCCTCTGGCTACTCTATTGTCTATGACTTCTGTCTTGCTCAGCTGTCTGTATGTTTGGCAGGTTCTGAAAAATGCAGGTTGCACTGTCTGCTGTTGTCTCATGCAGTTCCCGAGGTCCTCCAACAACTGTGCTGGGGTGCTCTCTCTTCTGTGCTGCTCTCTCTCCCTCTCTCTCTCTCTTTCTTCAGTTGTAGTTTTTCTGCTGTGTTGGGTCTTCCAAATCCCTCCAAAATGTAGAGGGCAAACTTGAGAGTGCTTCCTTATGGCCAGCCATGGGAGTACACCTCTTTTGTTACTTTTTCCCACCGCTGGCCTCCTCTCTTGATTGGCTACATTAGGCTTGGCATAGTGCCTGACCCTTCTCGTTTGCTCTTCCCTCCCCCTGCCTGCCTACAAGTGTGCTCAAACACCACCAGCCATCCCTTTCCTCCTTCCTGTGATCTTTCCTACCCTCCCTCCAATCTCACGTGCCCCATCCTACGACACCACTCTCCTGGATTCCCACTCCTCCCCCTGCCCCCCTATTGCCCTGCAATCTGGTCCCACCCTCCTACTTCCCTTTTATCTTCCTGCCTCAGTTTACGCACTGGGTCCTATCCTTAGGTTCACCCGCCCAATTGCCCTGTCTGTTCGCCTTCTGTCTCTCATCCTGCTACTGTCTAAGCCTTCACAATTGACTCAGGCTTTGTTTCCAGCCTATGTTTGAGCCTTCCTTCTGCCCATAACCTTCCTTGCTCAACAGTTTTTTTTGTTCTTCTGCCTCATCTCCTGCTACTGCCTAAGTCCAGAAGTGACACAGGTGATTGTTCATAGCCTATGATTGTGCCTTTCTACCTGCTATACCATCCATGTAAAACCTGTTTTATTTTGTTCACACCTATTTTATACAATATCAGTACTGTGCCTCTCTACTAGTTATTACCATCCCTGTAAAATTTGTTTTATATTGTTCGTATGTATCTGTACAATGTCAGTATTGTTTGTATACACTGACATGGAACCCATGTAATGAACTTGTCCTCGGGGTTAATTCGAGACTTCAATAAATAAAAATAAATATATGTAACCCCCAGGTGGTGCTATCCCAAGGGTTACTACCCCTGCCTGTTTGACTACTGACAGGTTGAGGGGCCTAGGTTCCATAACGGGTGCCTCCACCCAGAGGTCAGGGTTAGCAGTGGTTAAACTAGCTCGGGTACAGCCCTCTGGGACACTGTGACCCCCCCCGTTGTTCCCACTAGTGGCCCACACAATACACGGGAGTTACCTTCCCAATACCCCACATATGCACACTTTTTACACATAGAGATACCACTTACCCTCGAGACTGATTCTGCATCACGTCATGGAGGACCCCCTGTAAAACAAGGTTAGACAACATACACAGCAACTTGCAATACTGCTTGAGATGCATTAACACCACAGCCAGTATATAGTATAACAACAACAAATCTGGTTTATTTAGGGGGCAGTAACACGGCAGGGGGTAATCAGGTTGATTGGTTTAGATAAGTTCGAATCACAGTACTGTGCACATATATTTAGGGTCCAAAATGTCACTTTCTGGGTACCCAGGATGGGGGGGCTAGCCAGGTCCATTGCACGGGGTTGGCCGGCTGGTGCAGCTGGATAGGGCCCTGTATGAAGAAAATACATGCACAAACAAATTGCAATCCGAAGCCGGATGGCTCAGTCCACAAACAGAAGCACACACAACAATCAGTTGACATACTTTGATTAAATGAAGGTGAGGGGAAGTACCCCTATTTGTACTCACAAACCCCAAACCAAGAGCTCAATTGAGGAGTGGCTCTGGATGGTCGGGATGAGCAGGGCATGGAGATGAGACCCCTGAGACAGGGCCTAACTGACTTGGAAAGCAGACAGATGCAGTCCAATTAGCTTTGAGTCCAGTTTCCAGCTTCAGCTCACGACTCACAGAACCAGGGGAAAAGGTATTGCGATCCCCTACAAACACTAGCCACATTTATATGTAAAGGAAATTACTATACCAGGCAGCTGCTTTTCGATCCCGACCCCAAATACTGCAAAACCCGAGAACACTCACAGCGACAGAATCCCCGACAGGCTGATCGCACTTCTGCAAATCTTTGGTCTTCTATGGGCAAGCCTGAATCTGCACACTTCTTCCTTTTTCTCCACAAACTCGGATTCAGTCTGATGAGCACTCACTAACGGCGACAGGCCAACTTCAGGACCTTACACACGCTTCCCACGCGAACTGCACGCTGCAGCAGAACAGAGCTCCTACTCCTTTCATAGTCAGCTTGTATCTGGCTCTCCAGTAACAGTTCAGGGCATTTCCCTTAGACTCCAACAGGTTCGGTTGGTGTATCCGGCTGTCAGTCACTGCAGGGCTCCCTCTGTTGGTGCAAAAAGGCACCAAAGTCCAAACTACAATTCCCAGAAGCACTAACCATATATTCTCCTTTAGGCAGGCTCCAGGTGAGAGTCCAAGTCCTGATTGGTCCAAGCAGTCTCCATTTTAAGGCTCCCCTAAACCCAGTTGGCCCAGCACAGCAGTTCAGGTTCAAAATGGAGGGGCACAACACACAGAGCCCCAGCTGCAATAAAGGCAGGTTAGACAAACTGTAATTTTACTAAAGCTCTAAACTATTACAGACAAACAGTTACATCTTTCAGGTGGGCTCCCTTTACGCTTTCAGTGACTGCAAAATGGAGTGATTACACCACAGCTCGGGCGGGATTCGAGCATTAAACACACAGTCCCTCCATATAGAACTGATTTTGTCTGCAAGCAGACAGCTCTTAAAGAGACAGTACGTGGAGGCTCTACAAGCACTCACAGTGCCATTCAAATGGCTTAAGCGCCGAACACCAACAGGCAGGGGGAATACTTAGGCAAGCTCCTAGGAGGCTTTTAGGAACCCCCATTTGTAGGGGGGTTAAATATAAATAAATAAAATAGGCATTTCTTATTGGCTGGTTAATCACAGCCTACAATTGGTTCTAATGCATGCTAATGGCCATTGATAATTGGCTCACTTATAATCCCTTTATATTGTCTGCTACTATTTTTAACTCCGTTGTCCTGTGAAGCACACATTAAGCGTGGGGCTTAATGTTAAGCTGCTGCCCCTTTAAGAGCACTTAGAACCTGAATGTAGCTATTTATGGCAGTGCCATGTATGCCTGTCAGTCAGAGAATTAGTCAGTCTGGGACATGTCCTCATGAGAAGAACACTGGCTGTACAGAGTAAACCTGCATTATTATATTTTATGCGTCCGTCTAGTTACTGGCATGGTCCAGATGGGGTCCTCACTAGCAGCAGTCAAGGGTCTGGCAGATCACAGAGCAGGTAAGGGGTCCTTTAGTGGCAGACCAAGTAACCAAATTGCCACAAATGGTGGAGAATGCGGCCCTTCTTCTGTCCAGACCCCCATCTCGCTTGCCTGTGTCGCTGGTTACCCCAAATCATCACCCCAGGATGCCTGAATTGTCTGAATGCTGATGATTTAACTACAGCCCTGGCTGCCCAGAGGAAAACAATGAACTTGTCTCCTGTTTGTTCAACAGCCTGCAGCCCTCCTCTAGCATTGCTGGCTGTGAAGGAAATAAATAAATAAATACATTTTTATGTTCAGCATTCAATAAAAGAACCGTCAGCAAGTTATTTTTTCAAGCCTTCTGCCTCACAGAGCTCCGCAGACTGTACCCCCAGCTCCCACCTCATGGCAGGGCCTGCAGGAAGCCATCTCCCTATGCAATCTTCTGTCTCGCAGTGGAGGATCACAATCAAGCCTCCAAAACAAAAAAACAACAGAAACTAAATTATAAGCCAGTTCTCCCTACTGCTGCTTCCATCTGCGACTCCTCTGCAAATGGCCACTCTGTGCTCCCCACCTCGACTTCAGGACCATATCCCTCCCACTCCACCCCACACTGCAGGAACCGCTCAAGAGCAGGACTGCTTCCAGTACCACATACATCAAGAGTGGCAAGTCCGATGATCCCTCCCCTTACCTGCGACTGCAGGGCAAAGCACGGTCTTTCTGCTCCTCGGCTCTCTTGATGAGAGCCCAGCCACAACAGCATTTCCGCAGCGCCCCTTTCACCTAGCAGCCACACGGAGCTCTGCTCCCTCTCACATCTGCAGCAGGCCACTGCTCAGCTTCTCGCTTGCTCCTGTCTCACTCCTGGACCTCTACAGCTCTCAGGCCTGCACCGAGGCTCCTTCTGAAACATCACTGCAGCAACCACAGAACCTCTACGTCCCCACTTAGCCATGCAATAAAAGGGAGCGCAGTAAAACATTTTTTAAACAAAACAGAGCCCCTGCTCCTTGCTTCCCCTTCTCTCCGCAGCAACGCTCCCCTTGGAGCATAGCCACACAGTCCCTCTACAGCAACCACAGCTTCCCTTTTGCTCCTGAAGCTGCATGAAGTGCTCCTCTCATCGCCCGGCCACGCAAATCAATAAATAAAAATAAATCAAGTCTGTAATCCAGCAATCCGCTCCCCGGCTCACCATAACACAATATAAAGCTGCTGTAATGACAAAATACGCATAAAGTAAACGGAGCAGAAAGAAAGTACACAAAAAGAGAAAATTTCAAGCAGGGTACAGCAATAAACCACTGGGGCAGCAAAGAAAAAATAAATAAAGTGGACTGCAACAGGGCACAATATAAGCCGGGGCAGTACAAATAAAATAAAGACACAAGTTAGGGAGTAAACCAAAAGAAAAGGGATGGCAGAAAAGCAGTCAAATAACTATTGTAAAATTCCCCAGCAAGTTCACTCACCACAAAATAGAAATCCCGCTATTTTTTCCATGCCAGGAAGAAGAAGGACAGCAGGGCGTCAGTCGCCATTTTCATCACTGTAGAGAAGCCAGGCAGCCTCATGGCAAGGATCCTCCATCTTGTGCAGCGCAAAACAACAAGAAATGAAGTGACCCTTAACCCTCTCTGCTGGTGGCCATCTTGCTACAGTCAGGTCAGTCAAACCCACAGGAACTGCATGTCAAAGTTCAGTGGCTATCTTGTGAAGGGCTCCGCCAGCACCTTACTGACCTCAGCAGTTGTGACTGCTCTGCCTAGGCTTGCGGCTTTGTTTCACCTTTTCCTCCTCTTCTCTCCTCCCTTGCTACCCTCCCCACTTCTCTCCACCCTCCATCCCCTGCTTCTCCCTGTCTCTCTCCCACCCCCACCTACCATTCTACCCCCTCTCACCTACCATTCCACCCCTCTCCCTCTTCTCTCCTCCTGTCTCCCCCTTCCTATCCCCTATCTCTTGTTGCTCCACCCCAGACTACCTAGCACTTATCTTTCTGTTCTTGCACTTACGACAGTGTCAAATTCTTGACTGCCTACCCCTCTTTTCCTCACCCATCCCCCTCTTATCCCCCACCCCTTGCTCCACTTATGTCACCCCTAGGATGGTTTTCATTTGTATCTGTGTCTTGCTATATATACACCCGTATTGTTAATTGTGCATTGTTATTTACCACTGACTGTTTGTTACTGTGCTAGTCTATACACATGTACAGTACTGTCTTTTGCTAGTAAGTTAACCTCCTGACCTGTACTGTATCTTACCTCTGCTTACTTCTATGTTAACCTCCGGACCTTGTATTGTATATTACCACTGTTTTGCTTGCACCCATTGCTGACGCAGTACCTTTGTAAAAGAACCCTTGGCTCAAAGGTATTTGTAATCCTAGTAATATATAAATAAATACAAATAAAAATAATTGGCCTCACTCCATTGAAATCAATAGCAATCCCATTGAAATGAATGGACACTGCAAAAATAGTTGATTTTTGCAACTAAACCTTTAAATAATAGACAACACAGAACTGAGTGGGAATTCTTTATTAAGATGTCATTGATGAACTTTGTTACAAAAAAATTGTACTTTTGTCTACTCAAATAATTTTTGTTCGGCACTTCATCTACAACACAACGTCCTGTCTCCTGCATGACGGCAACTCCTTCTCACCCGTATGACCTTCGCTTGGTGAAATGAAGCTCATCTCCAACCACAATGTCTGACGACGACAAAGGTATGGGTGCTGGAGCATCCGGAAGTTCTACCTTCACCCACCTCAAGGGTGTGGGGCTACAAAATCGAAACAATCCTCCATTATATCAAGTCATCCATCTCAGCTCAAGGAGCACCAGCTATGCAAGCTAGTCAAGATGACCTGGTATACATTAAAGCTATTTCACCACAGTCCACACCAGCCTACGACCAGTACCCTTCTCAGCCTTGCCTCACGAAGACACTGTCGATTGACTGGAACAATTCCAAGCATGGATTTCTTTCAATGGATAGAATGATCCCTTGCGCATCTCCAATGCCTTGTGCTTGCTTCTGAGAGGGACTGCCGTTTCCTGGTTCAACACACTTCCAGAACAAGTCAAAGGGGACACTGCCACACTGTATACAACCCTCAAAGCCTATTTTCTCCAAGCACACTCACCCTGGTTATTAGAGCAACTGCTGTGGGAACGTACAATGCAACCCACTGGATCTCTTGAAGTCTTCATAGTGGACACTGAGTTTCGCTGCAAAGGCCTACAGAAAACAGAGAAAGATCAAGTAACAGCCTTTGTCCAGGGACTGCCTCCTCAATTTTGTACCTATGTCATATAGCAAAAGCCAACCACCTGGACAGACACCATCCAAGCTGCATGGCTAGCTCAAGAGTCCATTTCAATGTTTCAGTCTTCCAGTGCTCAGGCGCCCCAAACCTCACAACTGTCTACACTCGCCGCATGTGTCCAACAGCAACAAGCAATGATTGACAAGCTTATCTCAACTGTCAATACCTTACACATCAGCTGAACTGCCTCCTCTGCAAATTCTAATGCTATGCAACCACCTCGACAGTGACGTGATCCACCTCCGCCTTCCCGAGAGCCTGTAACCTGCCAGTGGTGTGGATTCAGAGGACACACTGCCGTTGTCTGCCAAAAGTTACAGTATTACAACAGGACACAAAAGAACCAAGGACGCCCACCACAGTGCAATCAACAGGATAACTACAACTACTCCCAGGGTCAGGGAAATGAGCACTGTCCAATAGACTAGGGGCTTTTGTTGGGCAGGGGAACATAGCAACTGACCACCCCTCTGACTCTCACAATTCAAACACAATGCATCCTCCAACTGCAAACTCAGGCACACTTTTACTTCCAGGGGCAAAGGTACCTGTCATCTGATCACCTCTTCTAGCAAACTACGTACCTGTAACTATCGAGATTGGTCCGCGCATGCCTTGGTCGACACTGGAGCAAAAATATCAGTTACCAACAGCAGTATTCTGAACAACCAAGCTATTCGTCACATACCTAATGTCTCTCCAGCTGACATAAAGTACATTATCACAGCAAGTACAACTAAAGTACCTATTACAGGCATGGTCCATCTCAAGCTCCACTTTGACTCACAGCAAGCTACTGTCAAGGTTTACATAGTGCCTGATCTTCAACCTGCAATAATTCTTGGCCTGGACTTCCTCAAAGCTCACAAAGCCATCCTAGACTTTGCCTCAAACAAACTGTCACTAGATCCTTGGAGGCAACTCGCAGCAATAGACACAGTCACTGTGCCTCCTCAGTCAGAAATGGTTTTGATTGCCAAGATTCGAGGTGAACCACTGCCACAAGGTGTTGGCATCATCACAGGATCCCCCACACTGCACTGATCAGATCTCCTTCCAGGGAACACCTTATCGGCAGTGCATGATGGCGCAGTCTTCCAAAAATGCTGCAACTTCACAGATGAGCCAGTGGTCATTTCAAAGGGTGCCAGCATTGGAAAATTTGTCTGCTTGTGTTCAGGAGACCAGCTCCATCTCATGCAAGAACCTCAACCTGGTTCCACCAACTCTATTCCTATAAGTACTATTGCTACCACTCAAGCTTCAGACTTACCCCTCAGTCAGAGACTGTCCTCTTCAAAACTTCCAGCGTCCCCAACAGAAAAGCAACAACTTCTGAAATTCCTGGAGAATTACCCGGATGTCTTTGCTGGTTCAGATAACAAGCTCGGATGCGGTGATATCCTGCAACACACCACCGAGGTGCAGCCCAACCAGAAACCAATCCATCAGTGAGCCTACAAAGTGGGACACAAACAGAAACAAGTCCTTGAGGACATAAAGACATGCTCGACCAAGACATTGTTGAAGAGTCTACAAGTCCCTGGGGTGCACCTTGCCTGCTGGTGGTTAAAAAGGACAAAGGGCATCACTTTGTGGTACACTACAGAAAACTCAATGCCTACATGGTGCAGGATGCTCATCCCTTGCCTACAAACGAAGATGTCTTAGAGAGTCTTGGTGCAGCCAGTCCTGCTTACTTCATCACTCTAGACCTCCAGAGTGGGTTCTATCAAGTTTCCATTGATCCAGCTTCTCATCCATACACAGCATGGCACTGCTACTTGGGACTTTTCCAATTGAAACGTCTGCCTGTGGGTTTTTGGAACAGTCCAGCCACATTTCAATGTGTTATGGAAGCCGTGCTATGTGGGTTGTCTTGGAAATCTTGCCTAGTCTACCTGGATGATGTGATTGTCTTCAGCAGAACTTTTCCAGAGCACCTCCAACATCTCAAAGAAGTGCTCGAACGTCTCAGGCAAACCAGTCTCAGACTTTGTCCAGAAAAGTGTTGTTTTGCACAGCATCAAATTCATTACCTGGGACATGTTGTTAGTTCTCAAGGCATCTCTCCAGATCCAGACAAGCTCTCATCAGTCAAAGACTATCCAGAGCCTAACAATCTCAAAGACTTTCGAGCTTTCCTGAGCTTGTCTGGCTATTACCGAAAGTTCATTTGCAGCTATGCCAAGATCGCAGCCCCACTGTACGCTCTCACCAAAAAGGGATGTGACTATATTTGGACTTCCAAATGTAAAGAGGCCTTTGAAACCTTAAAACAAAACCTAATCTCTTCTCCAGTATTGCCCTACCCAAGGTTCGACCAACCCTTTAAGCTCTATTCAGATGCTAGTTCCTTTGCTGGGGCTCTGTGATCTATCAAATTCAAAGATGGAACAGAACGAGCTGTCTCCTATGCAGGGCACGCTCTTTCCTCAGCTGAGCAGAACAATGGCATCACAGTAAAAGAATGTCTAGCCATGGTATTTGCCTAAAGAAATTTGACTGCTACCTTTGATATTCCTCCTTTACAGCTATCATTGATCACTCTACCCTCAGATGGTTATTCGAAATGAAGGAGCCAGTTGGCAAGTTCGCCCAATGGATCGCCATGCTGCAATCCTACAACTTTGAAATTCAGTACAGACCAGGTCGAGTTCACTCAAATGCCGATGGTGTAAGCCAGAGATGATATCCCTCTGCATCCTCTTCAACAGATGAAGAATCCTGTTTACAAGCTGTTCCCTTCCATGCCACGGATGTACTTCCTGTGGAAACTCCTAAAGTACTTCAAGTATGTGCAAATAGCTCTAATAGGGCAGATTTTTGTGAAAGTTTAATATACTTTTAATGTTTCGAGCCCTGGGACCTACCAGAAACAGGCAGAGAGGCTGTAGTTCATTGGCTGAAGCTACGAACTACAAACTATTCATTTCCAGCTTATTTTAGAACATTTAATACTGAGAGGCAGTTTCAGATGTTTTCAAAGCTGCTGGGATACTTTTGGAATAAATTTTTTGACATTTTGGCACAAAAGTGTCACGAGTGACACAGGGGCTAATTCCGAGGCTTGCACTTCAAAACCAGCTCCACCGGCAAGCGGAGCGAGCTGAGTGGAGTGCGTCTTTGCGCGCAGAGACACATGCGTCACATATCTGCTGTGTTCGCTGGGGACACTGGGAACCACTGGGGGACTAGCCACTTCATTAAGCAGGAGATAGGTTAAACCAACATCTAGAGAAGTATATTGGAAAATCGGGTTGGTGAGTAATTATAACGTGGGCATGGCTCAAACTAGACAAAGAAAATTGCAGGGTAGAAAAACATGTTGGGAATGCCTTATGTTCACGGAGAAAGTTACAAATATTGACTTCACATGTGACAAACGTATTAAAAATTCTGCTTTATTAAAGGAGGTACTAGATCTAGAACTTAGGCTACAAACACATAACGATATCTCCAAGTTAGAGGAATACATTAATGAGGCAGTGTGTGACATTAGTAATAGACAATCTATGGTTTTAAATAAAACTGAGAACCAAGAATATCTAAATGGTTCAAATGAAAATATTGGTGCAACCTTTCATGATATGGATATAGTTATACAGCCTAATCCACCATTGGAATTAACCAACAGATTTGAGTGCCTTAATACTGTTACACCTGATACCTTGGATGTATTAAGTAACTGTGAGTTAATTGATGGCCCCTATACATCACCTAATAAACTTGTAACACATAATAAATGGGATCAAACACATGACCCCCCCAAGACATCTGATAATAATAGGGCAGCAAGAAAAAATATCAGCATTTCCACAAGAGGATTGGAAGTACACAAGAAACAATGGGATTCCAATAATTTTAATAATATTAATTCAATCAGTACCACTAGCTCTGATAAATTAAAGTCACTCAGGGTAATTAAACCTATGGAAAGTGACATCCTGATTATTGAAGACTCAGTAATTAAAGGTATTGATACCCAAGTGTGCTTTAATCATAAAGAACACACTACGGTTAGCTCTCTACCTGGAGCTAAATTACAGGATATAGTGGGTTTATTGGATGGACTGTTTGAAAATACGGTTACCCCCTTGGTTCTCCTAAATGTGGAAGCTAATGATGTGGGAAAAACAAATTGGAATTATATGCAAAGGGATTATAAGTACATTGCTGATACAGTTAGAAATTATGGAGGGGAAATCATTATATCTGGTATACTTCCTATGCAGGGACATAAAACGTATAGAAACAAACAAATAATAACAATCAATGGAAAGCTTAGACAATTTTGTGTCGAAGAAGGGATTGGCTTTACGGAGAATGCAAGGACATTTAACAGAATATCTCTATATAGAAATGATGGTATCCATTTAAATTACGCTGGTGCAAGGGTTTTGGGTAAAAACGTTTTGGAGGTTATTAAGTTCCATTTAAACTGGCTCGGGAGGGCACAGTCAACAATAACTTAAATAGATCCACATCTTCCCCTCAACATACCTTGGGATGGAATGCAATTCTTCTTAATGCCTGTAGTTGGCAGAACAAATATGATGAGCTCAATATTATATTGAATAAGAACAAAATACATATCGCTCTAATTACAGAAACATGGTGGAATGAAAATGATCAATGGGAAAAAGAAATTGAGGGGTATAAATTATTTTCCCATTGTAGAAAATATAGAAAGGGTGGAGGAGTGGCAATATATATTCAGGAGGATATTGCTTCAGAAGAAATTATATGGGATACCAGTTCACTTGAACTTCTATGGGTTAAATTGCTTCCCTTTAATAGACCCAAAATTATTCTGAGTCTCTTATATAGACCCCCCTCTATGTCACAAGAAGACGATAAGGCCTTATTGCATATTTTTGGAGATCTGGAACCTACTAATAGGCTATTAATAACTGGGGATTTCAATTTACCCAATATAGATTGGGGTAAAGATACAGGCACATGTCCCCTTGAGAGACAGTATATAGATGTCATGGATCACGGGGGACTAGAGCAGATGGTGTTAGAAAATACAAGGGGTAATAATACTCTGGACTTAATATTTACTAATATGGGGGACACAATTAATTCAGTGGAAATAAGTACTCCCTTGGGAAATAGCGACCACAGTTCTGTTTTATTTAATATAAGTGAAATACAATCTTCTAAACCCACTGGAGTTACTACTAAGCTAAATTTTCGGGAAGCTGAGTTTCATAAAATGAAAACCAAATTAGGCTGTTGGGACTGGAGATCGGAATTTGCTAATAAGCCTTTACAAACTATGTGGGATTCCCTTAAAACCAAGATTGAGAACCTTACCACTGAGTATATTCATGTTACCATAAAATATCATAGTGATAGGACTAAGAAACCTGTCTGGCTTTCTGCAACAATCAAAAAATTAATCAACAAAAAAAAACAGACTATATAAGAAATTAAAAGTATCCAAATCAACAAAAACACATGCCGAATATAAAGAATGTCTTAAGAAAGTAAAAGCAAATATTAAAAAAGCCAAAGCTCAATGTGAGGTAAACCTTGCCGATAGAGTACAGGACAATAAAAAAAGCTTTTTTTTTTCATACATTAATAATCAGAGGAAGATCTCAAGTAGTATAGGTCCTTTTACTACTGAGACAGGACTCACTTCTACTAACCAACAAATGGCTAATATTCAGAATAAATATTTTTGTTCAGCATATAATACAAATGATGCAGATTCATATAATATTAGTAGACCTTCTGTACCTGGTACAATATTATTAAACCCTGATACTATATATAAATAACTAGTCAGCCTTAATGTTAACAAATCCCCCGGTCCAGATGGAATGCACCCTAGGATTCTGAAGTAATTGGCAGATGGGTTGGTACAACCTATAACTTATATTTTCCAAGCATCTATTAATATGAGGTTGGTCCCTAATGATTGGAAATTAGCTAACATTGTGCCTATCTTAAAAAAAGGACCCAGAACTCTACCTGAAAACTTTAGACCCATTAGCTTGACTTCAACAAATAGGAAAGATAATGGAGGGACTAATTAAAGATAATAGAACATCTGGAGGGACAGGATATGATTGATCCCCTACAACATGGATTCACAAAAAATAGATCATGCCAGACCAACCTACTGGCTTTTTATGAAAAAGTGAATAAGGAGATGGATGTGGGTAATTCTGTGGATGTGATTTTCCTCGACTTTGCTAAAGCATTCGATAAATTGCCTCATAAGGAATTATTGTCAGTATTGGAAGGCATAAACCTGTCTAGTAATATTTGTAAATGGGTCTCGAACTGGCTCCAGGATAGAAGGCAGAGGGTGGTCATCAATGGGGAATACTCTGCTTGGGCTCCTATTACCAGTGGAGTCCCCCAGGGTTCAGTGCTGGGACCTAGTTTATTCAATATATACATCGCCTCATTAAAAATTGGAAATAATAATATCTGGATGTATAAATTTGCAGATGATTGTAGGCTGGGGTTAGTAGTTAATAATGTTGAACAAAAAGCTACCCTACAGCATGCCCTGGACTCAATATATGAATGGACCAACCTAAACAAACTAGTATTAAATAAAACCAAATGCAAGGTTATGCACCTAGGTCAGAACAATAAGGAAGAAATATACCTATTGGATAATACTGCCTTAGGGGTAGTTATAGAGGAAAGAGATTTGGAGATCACAGTTACGAACGACTTAAAATTTAGATCACATTGCAGGACTCAACTCAAAAAAGCAATCCAAAACTTAAACTGTATACTCAAACATATAGCAAGTAGAGATAGGAAAGTGTTGATTCCTCTCTATGGTGCATTGGTTAGGCCTCACTTGGAGTATTGCGTTCAGGTTTGGTCACCTCAAAATAGGGAAGACATTCTATCTATAGAGGGGGTTCAGAGAAAGTTAACAAAACAAATAAAAGGTTTAAAAAATTAAAGTTATCACGATAGACTAGTCAGCCTGAATTTTTATTCCTTATGCTATCGCAGATTAAGGGGAGATCTGTGTTTCCTATATAAAAGCATGAATGATGAAGTTTTGCTGAAGGAATTGGGATTTATACACAATCATGGTAGAACTAGTACAAGAAAGCATAAGAAACAACTTTATCAACAAGTTTGGGATCATAATTTTCGTAAACATTGGTACAGTTGTAGAGTAGTTGGAGTTTGGAACAACCTACCGACAAAACTTGTGAATAGTACTACCATGAATGAGTTGAAGAATGGGATTGATCTTCATTTTGGAAACAAAAAAATGTTGTAGGTGCCGTATTGGTCCTTTTAAAAAACAGATCCAGATTGGTTCGAAAGCTAAAGCACTTTGTTCTTTTCTGTAACATCCATGTTGGTCCAATAAAAGGTATCAAATCATTTGTTTCTGGATCTGTTTTGGAAACAACACATTTACATTTTAAAATATGGTTGGCAAGCCTTATAGGGTAGAATTCTATCTTCTGGCTTGAATATACCTATGATGATACCTATGAAGTTGCTTTGCTGCTACCAATCACTTCTACAGAGAGACACACAAATCCTCAGTTACTGCAAGCAGCTGAAGAGTTTCTCATCTCCTCAACATCTGATCTGTTCCTGGCAACTGTTAAAATGCAACAAAGAACTGACATTCAGTTTACTGACATAATCACCGACTTAGAGTCTGGAACCTTGCTGCAACCAAAAAAGCATCACCAAGATGTACTTTTCTTTGCTTCACAGTACTTCCTCAATGACGGTGTGCTCTTTCACATTTGGACCAAGGAAAGCAAGGGTCATTGCACGGCTAGAACTCATGTACCGCTAGTTGTGCCAGCCTCTCTAATCAATCAAGTTCAATTCTCCACTCATGCCTCTCCACTCTCTGGAGGTCATATGGGAATACACAAAACTCTTGAGAAGACAAGTCTTCACTTCTTCTGGCCTCACATGAACAGGGACATTGTCCGATTTGTAAAATCCTGCCAGCCCTGCTCCCAAAGAAAGCCTCCTGCCAAACCGACAAAGGCACACATCATTCCAATGCCTGTAGCCACTGAACTGTTCCAAAGAGTCAACACTGATATCATTAGGCCTTTACCAACATGCTCTGACTCTGGCAACAAATACATCCTTGTTTCTGTGGACTACGTAATGAAGTATTTGGAACTCATTCCCCTAAAAGACATTAAAGCCGCCACTGTGGCAAGTACCTTTCTCAACACAGTCATTTGTTGTCACAGTACCCCTTTGTACCACATTCAGACAGAGGCACTAACTACCTTTCCACTATTGTCCAAAAAACTTGCAAACTTCTCGACATAAAAAAGACACATACCACAAGCTACCATCCACAATGCAACAGACAGAGCGAAAGAATGTCTTCCATTCTCAGAACATTTTCCAAGTGCCTGGATGAGACTCACGACAACTGGGACCGTTTTGTTCCCTTTGTGCAGTTTGCCTACAATACCAGCCCTTGTGTCAACAGCACAGAATACACCCCCATTCTTCTTAGTCCGTGGACGTCACCCAAGAACTCCACTGGACAGGGATCTCTCACTGCTAGAGGTTCCTAAGTTAGCTTCTTTTTTTATTCTCCATCTGCTGGAACAGCTTGAGCTTGCCTGACATGTTGCAATCGCCATGTGGGGCCAGAGAAAATCTGCCATGCAGAAAATGTCAGCAGCCAAGTCGCATGAGCCTTCATTCTCTGTT
This sequence comes from Neoceratodus forsteri, assembly GCA_016271365.2. Taxonomy (NCBI): domain Eukaryota; kingdom Metazoa; phylum Chordata; order Ceratodontiformes; family Ceratodontidae; genus Neoceratodus; species Neoceratodus forsteri. Next base: position 1,074,037,166 of record CM057456.1, read on the forward strand.
GGGGACATTGTTTATTTGTACCGATCTGTTCTTGTTCCGGGTGCCACCAAGAAACTGCTTCGCCCCTGGACTGGTCCCTTCTACGTCATACAAAAGTTTCCTCTGGTCCATGTTTGTCTGCGACGCAAGTCGGATGGAAAGCTGGTACACAACAAAGTCCATATAAACCGACTGAAGCATGGGTACCTGAGTAACAACCTTTCAGGCAACCCCAGTCCACCCAGCAATGAAGCTGCCCTTGAGCCTGGCATCCTCTTGGAAGCTGAGATCCCTCCAGACAACTTGCAACTAGTTCCTACAGATTTTCCCACTCCTGACGCTCTCCAGCCGGATTCCATTTTGCCAGATGATTTGCCTGGGACTTCCTGTTCTTCTCAACCTTCTTCTTCTTCTCAGGACTCTCTTCTACACACCACAGTGTACCAGAGCAAGAAGATCTTAAGGAAGAAGTTCACAAATGAATGCTGGACTTACAGAGTCAAGTGGTACGGATTTGATAGTGGGCAGAACTCCTGGGTTGCTTTTAATGACCTGACTCCATCCTGTAAGGAACTAGTGCAATCAACACATGCCTCCATTCCCACTGACCGGAAAAGTTGACGGAGGTCTTGAACTTTTGTAAACTGGACTCAGTGTAATGTTTTGGGACTAATTCCTTTCTGGGTTAATTGATTGCTGTAAATGTTTATTGTACCTCCAGGAACTGTTGCTGTGATAGTGCATACCTGTATTAATGCCTTTTCCCTCCCTTAGGAATGTCTTTTCCTATGGACAGTCCACCTGTTGTTATTGTTATGCAACTGTTAATAAAGTTTTGGCCTGCATTCTGGGTAACCTCCTGCTGCTACCCTTCCCTCTCTTCCCTTTTCCTTGCCCCGCACTTTAGCGTTTGTGGCATGACCAAGCCTCAAGTACTATTGTGTCCCCCCCCTTTGGTGCTACTCTGACTGGGTCCCAGTGTAGTCCAGATTCCCCCCTCCCCCCGCAGTGGAGTACTGTTTTGTGAACGTAATACCTTGCAATGCATGAAACTGTTTTTTTTGCCTTAAATATTTCTTGGACACAGTTTATAGATTTATTGCTTGTTTGAGTGGTGCTCACATTCACTGTTCCAGCGGTGATGTGAAGCACACATTAAGCATGGGGCTTAATGTTAAGCTGCAGCCCCTTTAAGAGCACTTAGAACCTGCATGTAGCTATGTGTTGCACTGCCTGGCAGTGCCATGTATGCCTGTCAGTCAGAGAATTAGACAGTCTGGGGCTTGTCCTCAAGAGAAGAACATCGGCTGTACAGAATAAACCTGCATTATTATATTTTATCGTCTGTCTAGTGATTGGCACAGTCCAGCTGGGGTCCTCACCAGCAGCAACCGAAGGGTCTGGCAGATCACAGAGAAGGTAAGGGGTCCTTTAGTGACAGTCCAAGTAACCAAAACGCCACAGTCCCCAACAGCATGGGTTCAGGTGTGGGCATAGTACTATCACTGCGCTCCTGGAGTTTACAGGGTTTATTAATAACTTTCTGGAACAAGGGTTCTTGGTAGGGGCAACTTACATAGACCTTATCAAGGTCTTTGACACTGTCTACCACAATCTCCTCATCAGACAACTCTCCTCCATTGGTCTTTCCTCTGACACTACAAGCTGGTTCTCCAGCTACTTAAGCAGCCGAACACAGCGGATAAAAATTGATAACGCCGTGTCCAGTAGTAGGCCTGTACGTTTTAGAGTCTCGCAGGGATCTATTTTGGGTCCATTGCTTTTTAGCATCTTCCTCAATTCACTACCAGGAGCTTGCTGTGACCGCATACTTCTGTACGCTGATGACACTGTACTTTTTACCAGCAACATGGACCCTCACCTTCTACAGGACCAACTTCAACAATCCTTTACATCTGCAGAGAAGTGGTTTCGGGAAAATAAGCTCATCCTTAATTATAACGAGACTAAGACAATGTTGTTTTCAACCTCCCAAAGCAGACACAAAACCTTCCCACTTACCATCATTAAATGACACTGGCTCCCCTCTTGAACCGGTTCACCATTTCAAGTATCTGGGGTAAAACTATTGACTCTACTCTGTCTTTTACCCAGCACATCACCCAAACTTAACCAGCGTTTAGGAGTCCTATACAGGAACAAACATAATCTCACTCCAGAAGCACTGAACATGACCATCTACAGTTCTGTGGTCTCTCTCGTGGATTATGGTATTGTCATTTACAGTGCGGCTACAGACACTGCCCTTCAACATATCAAATTGGCCTTAAATAAAGCATGCCGCCTTTTTACTGGTGCTGCACGCTTGACATATGCCTGTGATCTTTATGCCCAGGTTAGCTGGTAACAATTTGTCAGCAGGCTCAAATACCAATTGTGCCTGCTTTCAAAAAAAGTCACCTTGGGACTGCTACCCCCTGGTTTAATGGCCCTTCTTTCTCCTGCACGTAACCCACGCAGTACCAGAAGCTCTGGCAAACAGGCTTTCAGAATCCCATGGTGCCACACCACCTTTGGACAACATGCATTTGCATACAGAGCTCCGCAGTGGTACAGCTCCCTGCCTTCTGACATAACCAATGCTAGTTTGCTGGGCTCCTTTAAGAAAAAACTGTCAGCATCTAATCTCACTGGCATCCTGTGACTGCTACCGCTAATTCACCTGTACCTTTTTCTTACCATTTGCAATCTCTGTGATCTCTATTGATTAGTAAAATGTTACGCTTCATATCCATTTCTTGGGCACTCGGTCAAGTTAACACTTTCATGGGCTTTCTACCCCTGCCTAAATTATTTATTTCCCCTCCTACCTACCTCCACCTCCTCTTCCCTTTTTTGCCCCTCCATTGTTCCATATCTCTTTCCTTCCTACCATCTTAATTACATCTTCATCATCACCCCACTACCTACACCACCTCTTCCTCCCTACTCTCCTCCACCGCTCCTTTCCCTCACCCTCCTCCCCTTTATTCCAGTTTGACTACATAGCTATTCTTCCCTTTCCCTCCTATCTATTCCCATCCCACCTCCCCACCTCTGCTTCCTCCCTCCCCGTCCCTCTCTACTGGTGTGAGACCTTCCTTCTTTCTTTGACTCAGGCACAATCCAATTACCTGCCTATGTTGTTAGTTGTACAGTTTTCCTTTTTAAACAAGCGTCCTCATGTTATGTTACCTTTACCTAGTCCAAAACCAGGTAGGTGGCAGCCTTAGGGATGGAGTGTGACCTGACAGCTATTTATAGGGTGTGGAAGTTGGGCTACTACCCGATTGTTCCATGTGCACTGCCTCAGGGTCAGTTCCTCATTCAAGAGCAATTCATCTCTTTAGTGCTGCTTGAAGGAATAATCCATAACTGGGTGTGGGTTATGCAGGGTTTATCCATGCCTGGTGTGGTTTGGTCATGAGACCACAGGCTTAGTGACCAAATCCACACTAGAAGTGGGTAAATCCTACATAACTCACACCCTAGAGTGGATTATTATGATTATACAATTGATATACTTGGGGAAGGGGATTAAAGTATTTAGAAAAACATTTAACTGTTGAATTTATAGCTTTTTCTTTCATTGATTTTTAAAAATATCCTTGCCCCTACACAAAATAGTTCATTGTTGCTGGGTGTTGCAGAGGTGTAGGTCAGGAAGCATAGCCAGTCCTGCATAACAAATGGGACAGGGTCTTACCCAACCCTGTTACACTGGGCAGAAGCCATCCCATCCCCCATCTGTTGTGTGTTTTTTCCCACCCTCAATAACTGTTTTCTTTTTCATTTTTAAACCATCAAGACAAATTGAGGTGCGGCTGAGAGTGGGAGACTCTGTAAAGCCAGAGCAAAAGAGCTGGCTGCAATGTGAGTGAGCTGAGCACCACGAGAGAGCAAGTGTAACTAACTGTGAGCAGGAGAGCGGTTCACAGGCGGTGGGCAGAGCAGGTTCTGTGTGGCAGATTGCGGTTAGACACAGGTGAAATCAAATGTGATGTATAGTGTGGAAACATACTGTTGTTGGTGTTGGCATGTGGTATGGCAATTAATGCTGTGCAGAAAATTGTTTTTTTCAGACATGGTAGTTTTTTTTCGTGTGGTGGCAGTGGGAACAAAGATGGCACCAATTTCAGTTCACACGGGACGATGTAGTGATTTGTTTTTCTGCATTTTCTGTGTGTGGTCAATTTGTTTTTCTGTATTTTCTCTGTGTGGTCAGCTGGTACTTTATTTGGTGGTTATGCAGAAATGACCCCATGGCATAAAGTGTCAGTCAAACAATTAGGATACAGTATTCTTATTGTATAATTATTATTCTACAATGGACATAAAAAAAAAAACCTATAACCTGATTGGCCAGTTAAGCTTTTTTTCCGTGGGTAAATCCTTTATAAACCCATGGCTGAGGAAGGGCATTTATAAAAAACAAAAACACATTTTATACTTATTTTACACAAGTACATTGTATAATCACAATAAGGTTTTCCATTACTGTACGTGGGTAATTAGCAGGGCAGTGACCGGGGGGGTGCAAGAGACGCGGTTGCAGTAGGGCCCACTGCCTCAGAGGTCAGCATTAAAAAAAAAACTTCTATTTTCACAGACAAAATTGCAAATTTCTTTTTGTAGATCGCTTATCCATCTGGAATTGCATCTGCCAGCAGTGAGGGGGTCTGTGCTGCAGATTCCAACTCCAGTTTCATGGAATGAGGGCGCAGAACAAAGAAGCATGAGGGCCCCGTTACTCAAAACATCTGAACTTGTTGCTGATATCCTCAGAAGGGACACAGACAAATTACATTGTTCAGATCCTTGATCATGGTGCCTGCAAGGGGGAGGAGACATCACAGGCAAACTACAGATACTCATCAGGACTGCTGCAAATAAGAACGTACACTATGAATATTTTACATGTGCTAACGGTTATTTTGACTTCTTGGTGTGGAAGTAGGGCCCCACAAGATATTTTGCAGGGGAGCCCTTACAGTCATTGGCTCAGCCCTGGTAATTAGGGTAGAGTACCTATTTCTCATGTGGTTAACACACTTGGCTGTGCTTCCTGACACACCATGTTGAAGCATGTGTAAATCCCACAACAGCCTATGCCCTGTCATGCCTTACTGCAACATCACGCTGCCATTGATCACCTGCTGTGAAATGTGAGGGTAAGTAAAACTGTAATGTGTTCAGGGAGCCAAACCCTGATTTCCTGGTTCATAGTGCAGTGCCCCTGGGCTGTGTGGGAGTGTGACACAACAACCGGTGAGAGTGTAGCCCAAGACCAGGCTGTTTGCAGGGTGTGTGAGAGTGTGAATAGAGGACAGACTATCTACAGTGTGTGTGTGTCAGTGTGATCCAACTTCATACTGTTCACAGGGAGAGGAGTGTGGCCTGAGAGCAGGCTGGCTGCAGGGTGGGTAGTTGTATTGGTGTTTTCTTGTCTGACAGCAGGTTGAAGTTTCTGACCCTATGGTAGCATTTAAGTGTGACCCAACAGCAGGGTATGAGCTGCTTATTGGAACTCCAGACTTGTCTATGTTCGCTCCCTCACTCTTCGCCCCAAGTCCCCCTGGTTCGATGGAACTTTGAAGGAGATGATGCGAGGGGGTCAAAGGTTGGAGCGGTGCTGGTGGAAATCAGGCCTGACTGATGACAGACTTAAACTGATGGCCCATTATAAAGACTATCAATCGTCAGTCTCCTGTAAGAAGGCAGAATTCCTGTCCAGGGAGAATGCCACTGCGCGAAATCGATTGGCTCAGCTCTTCTGGGCTGTCCACAGATTGTGCAATCCAATCTGTCTTCAGTCTCAGGGAGCATTTTCACAGAATCAGTGCGATGAGTTAGCTTGGTTCTTCACAGATAAGGTTGCCACCATCAGGCTTGGGATCCATCTAGTGCCCTCTAACGGGTGTTGTGGAGTTTGGCAGGTGGTTGCAAGCACCCAGTTTGTCTGGTCTGACTTCGGCTGGTTAGCGATCACTGACATAGTGAGGATCATGCAGGGTTGGCGACCAACCTACTGTAGTCTGGACCCAGGCCCAACACACCTCCTGGTGGGGTGTGTTGAGGTGATTGACCCAGTCCTGGCTGAGATTGTCTGGTGTTCATTGGAAATAGGGGTGTTTCCTAATCCCCTGAAGGAGGTGATGGTGAGACCCCTCCTTAAGAAACCCTTCCTCGACCCTGACTGCTTAGCTAACTACAGACCCATCTCTAACCTGCCCTTTGTGGGTAAGGTTATTGAGCAGGTGGTTGCGTTGCAGCTGGAGGATCATCTTACCATCCATGTCTATGATTCTCTGCAGTCCGGATTTAGGAAAAGGCATAGTACCAAGACGGCACTGGTTCGGGTACTTAATGATCTCCTAATTGCGAGAAATTGGAGGAGCCGTTCAATCTTGATCCTCCTTGATCACTCTGCAGCATTTGACACTGTGGACCATGAAGTGCTACTGGAGCATCTGCGGCTAATCTGTGGACTGTCAGGTACAGTCCTCAGGTGGTTTAAATCATTCCTCACAGGAAGGACTCAGAGAGTGGTGTCAGGGATCTATTCCTTGGCCCCCTCCCCTGTCCTGTGGAGTTCTGCAGGGCTCCATATTATCACCTATGTTGTTTGTGGTGTATATGCTGCCAGTGGTGCCGGAACGGTTTGAAAAGTGGTAGGGCCAAGGATGTAAGAGGTACATTTTCCCCTATTAAATATATTACCATGATAGCAAAAAGTGATAGGGCCACCCATGAAAGTGGTAGGGCCATGGCCCTAGTGGCCCCCCCTGTTCCGGCACCTATGTATGCTGCCGTTGGGAGACATTATAAGGTGGTATGGGCTGAGTTTTCACTGCTATGCAGATGATACCCAGCTGTACATGTCCTTTGTGCCTGAGCAGTGTGATGCTGTCTCGGTCTTTAACAACTGCCTCTCGTAGATACAGGACTGGATGAGTGCTAACTGGCTGAGGTTAAATCTGGATAAAACTGAGGTGCTTGTGGTGGACCCAGGTCATCAGGGTGTGGGGTTGTTGACTGGGCAGCCATCTGGGCTTTGGCTTGGGGGGAGCCAGCTGCTGACCTCAGATTGGGTGCAGAATCTGGGCGTTGTTCTTGATGGTGATTTGACACTTAAATCTCAGGTGTCTGCTGTTGTCAAGACCTCTTTTTACCATCTGAGGAACCTCACCTGGATTAAACACCTGGTTCCCCCCCGATGATCTTCCAGCTTTGGTCCATGCTTTTGTGACTTCCTGCCTTGACTATTGCAACACCCTGTACCTAGGGCTACCACAGGTTGATCTCCGCCACTTGCAGCTGGTGCAGAATGCAGCAGCCAGGTTGCTGACTGGTTCATCAAGATCCTGCCATGTCACACCTGTGCTCCGCGGCCTGCGCTGGCTGCCAGTAAGGTGGTGGATCACCTTCAAGGTCGGGTTACTGACCTATAATGCCCTACATGGACAGGGACCGTGGTACTTGTTAGATCTTCTCTGTCCCTATTGTCCCCTCCGCTCACTCTGTTCCTCTGACAAGGGATTGCTAGAGGTTCCCAGGGTTTGTCTTAAGACCTCAAGGTCCAATTCTTTTACTTTTATGGCCCCTATCCTGTGGAACTCTCTGCCTCGTCAGGTTAGAGAGTGCTTGACCGTTGAGAGCTTTAAATCTGATCTCAAAGCTCATCAGTTCAGAATGGCTTTTTCAGATATGGATTAATCTGCTGTGTATTTTAAATAATAGCCTGTTAGTATTTATAGTATTTTTATTATTGCTTGTATGGATTTTTATCTCGCACAAGTGCTTTGGTCTATATGGAACTGCACTTTTTAAAAATAAACAATTGATTGATTGATTGTGAGCAGGGAATTCCAGACTTGTGAGCAGGACATGGAAGTTTATGACCCTACAGCCACCATACCTGTTATTCTACAATGGCCCAACTAGGGAATGTCCCTCACGAAACAAATGTGACATATCATCCAATTGTTGAGACAGAAGAGCAAAAGAATATTGTGCAATGTACTTTTATGTCACAAAGTATCTGTTTATTGAGCAACATATGATACTTGATATTATAGCATGGGTTAGAAGCCATTGAGTACCATACATGCCTGCTTAAAGATGAAGCCAGCTAAATTCTTTTATAGTGCATACTGTGTGACTCTAAGCAAGTCACTTAACCTTCCCAGTTTTCCCTGGTCGCCTCTGAAAACAGGCACTTGTGCTTAGTGGGCCTTGCCTGGTTACCAAAGAACAAAAAATAAAGTACTTTGCATGATGCTTTGCATTATTGGGGTATGTGTGATTTTGTATTTCTTTAAAACTTGACTTTGTTACCACTGCGCATTCTGGGTAACCCTTTCTTCAGTGACTCTGTGCTGAGGTTCTTCGTTTCCTACACAGACTAACATGATGCATTGCTTTAAAACCTTAGCAATGATGTGGGACAGCAGCACCCATGTGGGAGGAAGGGGCTCCTTCATGGTAAAATGAGGGACTGCATCCCTCTCAAAATTTCTTCATTGAAATGTGGAACATTGGTAAGGATGTGACAAAATCAGATTATGAGTATCACGATATATTATCACAATAATTTGTAGGATTTCTCATTGTAGGAAAAATAGTAAAACTCTGATTGGAGAAGGGTGGGGAACTGGGAATCTCAGTCGCACCTGGAGAGGGACAGGTTGCCAGACCATGGAGACACAGAAAATGTCAGCAGAAAAAGACCATTAGTCCATCCAGTCAGCCTTGTTTCACCCTATCCTACCCCGTGAACTAATGCGTAGTTGGGGTTATTGTCCTCACCTCCCCCTTTGACTTTCCCCCCAGTGTAACTATTAAGCCTTTTACTCAGTCCCAGCCATGTCGAAAACCAATAATGGCTCTTGCATCCTTCACCTCTGCTGGTAGGCTGTTCCACAGCTCAGCCACTCTCTGTAAAATAAAACATTCTCACATCCCTGCTAAATCCACCCCCACGAATTAGCAGAAATGAGAAAGTCAAGATGGTATACTACGGTATATCACGCTGCACAAGAATTGCAATATTTTTTACTACTTTTTCTTACAACAATACAGTTTTTACAATGCTAAATTATCACCATTAAAATTGATCATGATACATTGTTATATCGTGTTATTGTGACATTCCTAGACTCTAGTGTGTAGGATACATCATCAAACATGAAAATATAAGCCAAGAGCACTGAGGACACATAGTATTGCTGTTATTTGTATAATTTTGAGTTAGCATCATGAAGAATTTCTGCTCTAGAATCTCCCTTTACAATGTGAGACAGCAGCTTCTCTGAGTAAGCCATCACGTTTTTCATGTGGGATTGAAACATTCAGGGTGGTAACATGTGGGATGGAGAAAGTCAGAGTAGCAACAGGGAGAGTGACCCTAGAAATGTGACATTTGAGAGCAGATTTTATGTTTTGGGCTGTTGAAATCAACAAGTTTCATGGGTGGAAGTCATTCCAGTGTTTTGTAAGTCAAAATATATCCCAAGTCCCACATTTATGAAGCCAATATTCCAAGAAGGACAACACTGGATAATTTAATAGAAATAATAATAATGGGAAGATACCTTTTCTTTCAGAACTTTAATCATTTTTAACTTCCATGTCTGCAAAATTCGAAGTCTTTTTTTTTTTATTCTTGGAGTCCAATATTTCCTGTTAGAAACATAGAAATTGACGTCAGATAAGGACCGCTTGGCTCACCTGGTCTACCCATTCATTGACTTTTTCTTTAGTTGGAAAGTCTGTACCTTACTTTGGGAAGTCACATACTGTACTCCCAAAACCAGAGTTTACTGAAGCCCTAGTTGAGAGTTATGGGACTATGCCTGTATAAAATGGAGCAGCTGAACGGTATGGGACTGTCCCCTTTATATCTCTCACCCTACCAGCATTGAAATGTGTAGCAGTGGTAAAAATGTGGAGTAGTACTTTTTTTTTCCAATAATTTACAGTTTATGTTACCACACTTGTCCCCTTCCCCCAGGATAGGCCTTGCCCCACCCCGGTGTCCCTGCCACTTACCTCAGCATGCTCTCAATCTTATGGGCTTGCCACCTCCCTGTGGCGGGGTCCAACTCAGCCAGAGTGAGGTCCAACTCAGCCAGATCCAGTATACTCCAACTAACAGTGGCAAGAGATCCCGGGGTGTAGCCAATTGAACAGTGGCTGGGGTCAAGGTAGGGGCCAAGAGCGCCTGTGATCATCCGTGCAAGTCAGGCTTATTTCTTTGTTTTTGTTCCAGCCCCTGGGATGCTGGTACTTATGGGTCTCCATGCTGCTACACGCAATGTACACCTGAGCACAGCCCAGCTGGCATCCCTCCTCCCACTGTGCAGTCACTGCACTGTCACGTGCAGTAACTCAGGTGGCAGTGCTGTAGTTCCCTGGGGGAGGTAGGCGTCCTGTAGGACACTTGATCTTCCTCGCCCCTGGCCAGCTCCCAAAGGCCTAAGCTCAGGTTGTTAGCATTGTGAACAGTAGTGCTACTGCTGTGCCGATGGGTTGGTATGAGTAGCACATGTTAAGAATAATGGATATCATATATTTATTAGGGCTGAGCAATACAAATATTTGTGAGAAATAAACACAAATACTGCACGTTACCAATATAAATATCACTTATATATTTGTATTAGTGTTAGACCAGACCACGTAAAATTGCATTAGACTGAGCTGAGGCTCATTGACACACATATGTGCTCTTGATGTACATATGACTACCACACTGCTTAGTACATAAATGCACGTTATTGATTAATCAAAATATTTTTCTCTCTCCTAAGCTGGTCTCCGGGCTTCCTTGCTCCTGGGCTGTACCTCCTGATGCTGATCCACAGGCAGGAAACAGACCTATGCAGCAGGGGACATCCAGCCCTCCACTTCCTGTTCTCCTCAGTTTACTTCCTGCCTTCAGTCTGGCAGGTACTCTGCAAGCAGAGCACTGCCATGTGGCACAGCTGAAGACAGCAGACTGTAAGTCAAGCAATTTTGTTTCAATGAGGATCAGCAATCACTGCTGTATGTTGGAATCCCAGGGTGGGTGGTCTCAGCCTTGCAAGCTGCACAGTCTGGCCCCATTTTCACTGGGTTGTTTTTTCCCTGCACATCCTGCACTAGGCCTGAAATGCAGTCTCAGCCTTGCAAGCTGCACAGTCTGGTCCCATTTTCACCGGGTTGTTTTTTCCCTGCACATCCTGCACTAGGCCAGAAATGCTACTTAGTGCAGTGGAAAGTGTTTCTCAGAGAATCAAAACGGGCACCAGAGTGATTTGATTAATGCACATGTTATTGATTAATCAAAATATTTTTTAATCTACATAGATTTTTATTTAGTCACTGAGTCACTATCATTCCCTGTAGTCACTGTCCGGCATCCAACTCAGTGATTCCCCCAGCCCCAAAACCTATCTTCTCATGGACTTACCCACCACTTAGTTCCTCCAGGAATTGCCTTCCCTGGTTGGGCCAGAGGGGTGACATCAGGCCCCCATGGAATTCAAATTCAGGTGTTGGAGGGAGTTTGGTCAACAGTGTGGAGCCTGTGAGGGATTACTGTACATATAAACATTGACACTGATGGCAAAACAAGACCACTGGTCCCTCTAGTCTGTCGATAAACCCTAATATACCTGGGACCTGTAGTCCATAGAGGGTTCTAACCCACACTATCCACTCCCATGCTCCCCACGCTACTGCTATCACCCTGAGCAACCACTAAGCCCTTCACTCTGTCCCAGCCATGTTTGAAACTATTGATAGTGTTGGCACCCACCACATCAGCTGGCAGATTGTTCCATGGCCCCACTACCCTTTCTGTAAAATAAAACGTTCTTACTTCCCCCTTGAACCTCCCCCTATCAGTTTTCACTTGTCCCCCGTGTTCTTGATTGGCTACTTATGCTATAGTTCCTTGCAGTTTACCTTGTTCATTCCTTCAGGAACTTGAAGGTCTCTTTCATATCTCTCCACTCTTGTCTGGCCTCCAGCAAGTACATATTCAGTGCCTTGAGCCGATTCTCATAAGATCTGTCCTGCTGGCCCTGAATCAATTTGGTCACCCTATGTTGCACAGTCTCCAGCCTCTCCTTATCTTTCCCTAGGTGAAGACTCCAGAACTGATTACAGCACTCCAAGTAGGCCTCACCAGTGATCCACAGAGAGGTAGTAATACTACATCCAAGGGTACTAAAGGAACTGGCTGAGGAGCTGGCAGGGCCACTGGCAGACCTATTTAATAGTTCATTAGAGTCAGGCATGGTACCGCAGGACTGGAGAACAGCACATGTAGTGCCCCTCCACAAAAGCAGTCCCAAGGATGACCCAGGGAATCACAGACCAGTCAGTCTGACCTCCATTGTGGGAAAGCTCATGGAGACCCCACTAAAGGAAAGGTTGGTGGAATATCTAGAGGAACATGGTCTCCAGGATGCGAGGCAGCATGGGTTCATGGGGGGGGGGAGATTGTGTCAAACTAATCTGATTGACTTCTTTGACTCTGTCACTAGGACAGTAGACAAGGGCCAAGCAGTAGACATCCTCTGTCTTGATTTCAGCAAAGCCTTTGACTCTATGCTCCATAAAAGGTTGATCAGGAAGTTGGTGGATCACGGGGTTGGGGAATAGATGGCCAGATGGGTGGGAAACTGGCTGAGGGACATAACCTAGAGGGTGGTTGTGGAGGGAGAGTTATCTGGCACCAGAGAGGTAACCAGTGGGGTCCTGCAGGGCTCGGTGCTGGGTCTGGTGGTGTTCAGTGTCTTCATCAATGACATTGGGGATGGCATTAAGGGCAAAATGTGACTATTCATGGATGACACCAAGCTCTGCGGGAGAGTGGACACAGCTAAAGGGATACAGGACCTACAGGATGATCTGGAAAAGCTGAGGAGGTGGTCCAGGATCTGGCAGCTGGGCTTCAATGCCAAGAAATGCAAAGTTCTGCATATTAGAGCCAAGAATCCCAGGACAGAGTACTACCTGGGTGGAGTCCGATTATCTGCATCAGAGGAGGAGAAGGACCCAGGAGTGATGATCACTAGTGACCTGAAGCACTCCACACAGTGCAAGAAAGCAGCAGCAAAGGTAAACAAGATGCTGGGATGCATATCTAGGAGGATCAGTAGTAGGAGAGAGGAGGTTATACTGCCCTTGTACAGGTCCCTGGTAAAGGCTCATCTAGAGTATAGGGTTCAGTACTGTTACCCACACCTCAACAAGGACATTAACCTGCTGGAGAAGGCCCAGAGGAGGGCTACAAAGATAATAGCCGGTCAGCAGGGTAAGGCATGTGAGGAGAGGTTGAGGGCACTGAACATGTACTCCCTGGAAGACAGGAGGGGGGGCATGATTGGGACCTTCAAGTACTGGAAAGGGATAAATAAGTTGGATAAGGAGAGTCTCTTTAAGCTGAGTGGCAACCATAACACAAGGAGGCACAGTCTTACGCTGGAGGGTGGGAGGTTTAGGAAGGAGGTCAGGAAGCACTTCTTCACAGAGAGGGTGGTAGGCATTTGGAATGCGCTGCTGGAACAGGTGATCTCACTGAAGATTGTGGGCAGCTGTAAGAGAGGCTGGGATAGGTATAGAGGGAAGGTAAGGATCATGGGTAGGGAGGATGGAAGGTGTGGGGAGGGAGGGCAGGGACAGTAGCTCAAGCTGTGTATCCTGCAATACGAGCAGACTAGATAGACCAAATGGCCTTCTTCTGCTGGCTTCTTCATATGTTCATATGTTCGTAGTAATATCTTCTTCCCTCTGCTGTCGGTGCTCCTTCCTATACACCCCAGCACCCTGTTTGCTTTACTACAGACCTTGCTACACTGGTTTGATTGTTTTAGGCAGTCACTGATGATGACTTCCTAGGTCTCTTCCCTCAGAGGTCATGCACAGCTTTAACCGCCAAATCCAGTACTATGTCCTGGGGTTCTTGTTCCCTATGTGCATCACCTTGTATTTTTTGTCATTGAATTTCAACTGCCAAACATCTGATCACCAGTCTGGCTTTTGCAATTCTTTCTGCATCTCTCTAACCTCCTCCTTGCTGTATTCCCTGCCACAAAGCTTAGTGTCATCTGCAAAGAGACACATCTTGCCCTGGATCCCTTCTCCCATGTCACTAATGAACACACTGCAAAGGACAGGACCCACGACTGATCCTTGTGGCATCCCACTGGTGACCTCTTTCACTTCTGATTTGACTCTATTAACCAAAGCCCTCTGCTCTCTCCCTTCCAACCAGTTTCAAACCCCAGGAATCCCTCACTTACGCTTAACAACTGCACCATTCCCTTGGAATGAGCTGCCCTGGAGCTTAGAATATTATGCTATTTACGGAATTTGGAATGAAATTCAAACTCTGCTGTATGGTCCTGCTCACCCTAACATTCTAGTGACAAATTTAGTTCTCCACCTGAAAAAGCAGTCACTTCCAAGTCTTCACTTCAGCTTTAGACCGGTTTTCAGTTTATTAGTTTATAACATTTTCCCATAGTATACTGTTTAGTTATTTTATTGATAACTCTTCTTAGGTTGTTTATTATATATTTTTTAACTTGTCTCCAATTCTCCATCAGTTCTTGGGATCCTAAGAAGGCCATTTTTTCAAGTCAACCAGTCAAACAGCTAGTAATGGAACCAGTGAACCAGAGGAGTGGCTATCTCTGCAAAGCAGTGTGCAAAAGATGGAGATTAGTGTCCAAAAGGTGGATAAGCAGAAAAGGGGCAAAATTCAGCAGAAGGGCAGACAGCAAGGAGAACCAGGGATAAATGACAACCAAGGAAGGGGCTGGAGAAGAACAGTGAAGCAGTCTAGGAGGTCAAATCATGGAAAGCCATGTGTGCAAATGCCAGGAGTCTTAGCAACAAGATGGAAGATCTGGAGGCTGTCATGGTACAGTCAGACCTGGACATTGTGGCCATCACTGAAACCTGGTGTAATGATAACCATGACTGGGAGATGGCCATACCGGCACAACATATTCAGAAGAGACAGAGCAGGCAGGAAGGGAGGAGGAGTGGCACTGTATGTGAAAATGACATAAGGGCCACACAGATCCAGGAGGAACAAAATGGGGAAGAGATACTGTGGGTTAAGCTGGAAAGGAAAATGGGGCCAGCCATCCGACAGGTGTGGTCTATAGACCACCAGCCCAGGAGGAAGAAACAGATAGAGTTGATGCTAGCCATCCAAAGGATGGCAGACAAGGTGAGGTAGTACTGGTTGGAGACTTCAATATACCAGACGTGGACTGGAGCATCCCAGCAGCAGCATCAACTAGGAGCAGATTTATCCTGGACTCCTTCAGGGTGCCTTCCTCAAGCAACTGGTCATGGAACCAACTCGGCAGAAGGCAATACTGGACCTTGTGCTCACAAACAGGGACAGTGTGATGGGGGTAACAGTGGGGAGCACCTGGGTAACAGTGACCACCAGTCATTGTGGTTTGAAATCACAGAACAGAAGCAGAACCAAACCACATAAAACACGATCCTGGATTTTAGGGGGCAGACTTTGGGAAAATGGGGAGATGCTTGAAAGAGGCATTAAGGGAATGGGACAGGAATCAGGGATTGAGGAACAGTGGGCAGTATTTAAATGGGGATTATAAGAACAACAGAATTATGCATTAAGCAGGTTAGCAAGAGGAAAAGAAAGAGGAGACCATTATGGTTTTCCAAAGAGGTAGCAAAGAAAGTGAAAGCCAAAAGATTGCATTCAGGCAATACAAAAGACACAGGCAGAAGGGGATAGGAGAAGTACCAGGAGAAACAAAGGGAGGCAGGAAGTCAGTAAGGGAAGCCAAAGCTCAGACAGAAGAACACATTGCAAAATCAGTGGTTAAAGGGGACAAACCTTTACAGGTACATAAGTGAAAAAGAAGGACAAAGGGAGGGATAGTGAGACTGAAGGGGGAGGATGGGAGCCGCGTGGAGGATGACAACAGTAAAGCTGACATATTGAACAGGTATTTCTGCTCAGTCCTTACTAAGGAAGAGGGGGTAATGGGTCTGAAGGGAGCACAAGGGTGAGAATGGTGCAGAAATGGACACAAGTCCCTTTACACGAGAAAGGGTCCTGAAGGAACTGGAAGTAATAAGAGCTGATAAAGCAATGGGGCCAGATGGGTGCAACCCTGGTTCTTAAAGAACTAAGAGAGGTGGTGGCTGAACTCTGGCTATCCTGTTCAGCCAATCACTGGAAACAGGAGGTACCCAAAGACTGGAGGACAGCAGATGTAGTCCCCTTATACAAAAGTGGGAACAAAGAGGAAGCAGGAACTACAGACCAGTCAGCCTCACCTCGGTAGTAGGAAAGATCATGGAAGCACTACTGAAGGAGAGATTGGTGGAACATCTGGTTGTCAATGGACTACAGGACCCAAGGCAGCATGGTTTCACCAGGGGGAGGTCATGTCAGACCAACCTCATTGAATTTTTTGACTGGGTGACTAGGGAGGTGGATCAGGGAGGGCAGTGGACATGGCCTATCTGGACTTCAGCAAGGCCTTTGACACTGTGCCACACAGAAGACTATTACACAAACTGGGGAATATGGGTGTGGGTAGGACAGTAGTGTGGTGGGTAGGTAACTGGCTGGGTGGCAGGACACAGAGGGTGGTGGTAAATGGCTGTCACTCCACAGAGGGAAGAGTGACCAGTGGGGTACCACAGGGATCAGTGCTGGGACCGGTCCTATTCAACATCTTCATCAGTGACATTGCACAGGATCTAGAAGGCAGAATTTCACTGTTCGCTGATGACACAAAGCTCTGTAACAGAGTAGACACACCAGAGGGTGTAGACAGAATGAGAAGGGACCTGCAGAAACTTGAAGAATGGTCAAGGGTTTGGCAGTTGAAATTCAATGCAAAGAAGTGCAAGATAATGCATATGGGGCACAAAAACCTGGCACAATATATCAGTTGGGGGTGAGGATATAGCATGCACCAAGCAGGAAGGGATCTTGGGGTTTTCATCTCTGATGACCTCAGGTAGGAAACAGTGTGACAAGGCATCAGGTAAAGCAAATAGGATGCTGGGATGTATAGGCAGAGGCATCACCAGCAGGAAAAGGAGGTCATAATTCCGCTATACAAGACACTAGTGAGGCCCCACCTGGAGTACAGTGTACAGTTCTGGAGACCATACCTACGTAAGGACATAGACAGGGTAGAGAAGGTTCAGAGGAGGGCAACAAAGATTGTGCATGGGTTGCATCACAAGTCCTATGAAGACAGGTTGAAGGAACTGAACATGTACTCCCTGGAGGAGAGGAGGGAGAGAGGGGATATGATAGAGACATACAAGTATCTTACAGGGAGGAACAGGGTGCAGGAAAACACTATTTTTAAGCGAAAAAGATGTTTCAGGACTAGAGGGCATGGGATGAAGTTGGAGGGAGGACGATTCAGAGGAAACATGAGAAAGAATTTCTTCACAGAACGGGTGGTGGACAAGTGGAACACCCTGCCAGAGGAAGTGGTGGGAGCTGAAACAATCACGGGATTTAAGAATGCATGGGATAGACATAAAGGAATTCTAGAGGTCAGGGGTAAGGGGAAATAGACTTCTAGGAAAACAAACTGAACTTACAAGCTCAAATGGGCAGACTAGGTGGGCCATAGGCCCTTATCTGCCGACACTGTCTATGTATCTATGTAATCAAATCTTTATGTTAAAAGGGCAAAACATCGCTGAGAAAAAACTCATTTGCAAGATGGACCTGGGTTATTGCACACAAAAGACATATGATACATGAGAATTTAAAGCAATTCTTACAACAGAATATGAGTCATTACAGGGTAAAAAAGTATGTACATGGTATACAAGCATAGGGTGCTACAATACGCACTGGTGAGTACAATAAATATATTTTTTATTTTTTATTTATTCATTACATAGTCAGAGAGTACCTTTGAGTCACAGACTCATTTACAAAGGCTCCACGTCACATAGATTGTATACAGACAGACATTACAGCAAATGAACTCAGAGTTCCTCAATGTGTAGTTTGAAAGAGAGTTTGGGGTTGATCCATACCCCCAGGTATTTGAAGGAATCAATGTATTCCAGCACTTCACTAAGTAAGGTGTGAATTTGAGGGGCTGATCCCAAAATGTACAGCAGTAGAGAAGCAGTATGCATTGATATATACAATGTGTACAAATGAACTGTCCCACTGAGCAGGATGCATCAGGCAGGAGAGTAGAAGGTCAGCGGTGAGGCAAAGGAGGATGGTAGAGAACAGGATAGTAGGAAGGGACACTGGTCACCAAGGCCAGAGTGACCCTCCACTCCTTCCTGCCCTCATAACCTTTAGAGAGCAGACCGGGAGGGGGGACAAGCAGATGCGAAAAAGAGCCAGAGGTTCAATGCCAGAAACAGATACAGGGCTCCAGGAAGGACCGTTGAATGAGTTTTTGAAAAAGCAGCTATTGAAATGGGTGTATCAAGCTGCAATATATTTTGAGCAGTGTTCCAGAAGACCGGTAAGGCACGGCAAATTGCCACACAACCAAAGTGCGTCCTTACTTTGGGGATATATAAGGTGATTCGAGTTAAGCTTCTCAACAGGTAGTTACCAGGAATGCGAATGGGTAGGCAGTCCTTGATATATTGGGGCAGCTTTTTGGTTATGGCCCTGAAGATCCAAAGTACAGAGTGTTTGTGTCACCTTAGGCTAAGCGAGCCCCAGCCTATACTTTTGTAAAGGGTACAGTGATGTGTTGAATAGGGGGCATCAGTGATAAACCTAAGCACTCGATGGTACAGGGTGTCGACTTTGGCAAGGGCCGCGCTAGAGCTACTTCCATACCAAAAGTCTGCATAGTCAATGAGGGGCAAGAACGTTGTTTGTTCCAACCTGATTTTCCCCTCGAATGTTAATAGATGCCTGATTCTGAAGAGAATCCCGAGCCTCTGTTTTAAGTTTTTTGGAGAGTTCCTGAGTGTGTAGTTTGAAAGAGAGTTTGGGGTCGATCCATACCCCCAGGTATTTGAAGGAATCGACGTATTCCAGCACTTCACTGAGCAAGGTGTGAATTTGAGGGGCTGATCCCAAAATGGTGGAGTAGGGAGAGTTTGCCACAGAAGTGAAAATCATGGTCTTTGTCTTCTTAGCATTTAACAGGAGTTTTGAGTAAAGGAGATTGTTCTGTAGATGATTAAATTCTGATTGGAGGTCACTGCACGTAAGTTTCAGAGTAGGTCTGGCTACATAAATGACGGTGTTGTCCGCGAAGAGGTGGATGCCAGCTGACTTGACACTAGCATCAAGCTCATTTATGTAAATAGCGAACAAGAGAGGACCTAAGATGGATCCTTGCGGTACTCCTCTAGTAAGATTTTTGGGTGTGGAGAAATCTCCCCCCCCCCGCCTCCGCCTTAATCTGTTGGTGACGATCTGAAAGGTAGTTAGAGAACCACTCTAGGGCCATGCCACGGATGCCAATTTTCCTTAGAGAAACCAGGAGCAAACAGTGGTCTACCGTGTCAAATGCTTTGCTGAGATCAAGAAACAGAGCACACACATAATTTTTGTCATCCAGAGCTCTCAACCAGTCATCCGTGACCTTAGCAAGTGCTGAGATGGTACTATGATGGGGGCAAAATCCAGAATGGGCAGGATTTAGTAGGTCTGAATCACTGATGTGCTGTCTAAGCTGGGTATTGACAACTTTTTCTAGAAGCTTAGAGATGGTGGGGAGTAAGGAGATAGGGCGGTAGTTATTAAGATCAGAAGCACTGCCAGATTTAAATAGCGGAATAACATGGGCGATTTTACAAATGGCTGGGAGTGAGCCCTGGGTAAGGGACATATTGAAGAGGTGGGTAATTGGAGGTGACAAGATATGGAAGCCAAGTTTGAGGAAGAAGGGCTCTATTAGGTCAGCCCCCACTCTTTTTCTGCTATCCAGGTGGAGTAGAAGGTCCTCAACCGCCTTTACTGTGACAGGGGAGAAGGAAAATGCTGTGCAAGGAGGGGTGGAAGCAGGACCAGATGAGCTTGAGGTGAATTGTTGCGAATGTAGCCTGGAGGCAGAGGAATCATCAAATGCAAGGCCAGCGGTGGCAAAGTAGTCATTAAAAAGGCCAAGAATTTCTTGCTTGTCGGCAGCAACTGAGCTGCCTACCGAGATTTTTGGTGGGAGTGAGCTAGCGGTGCTGTGGCCTTGAATTTCTTTTAGGGTTTTCCAGAACTTAGCTGTACTATTGGATGAGGAATTAAGTTCAGACTGGAAGTAGCTAGACTTCGCGACCTGAACCAATCTGGTGCAATGGTTTCTTGCGGCTCTGAAAGCAGTCCAATCATTAGGTTGTTTAGTCTTCCCATCCCTCTTCCAGAGCGAGTCTCTGTGCAGCAGCTCTGCTTTCAAGCTCAAGGAGGACTACGGGCAAGTTCTTTTATTGGTACGGATTTTTATAAGAGGCGCATGTTTGTTAATGGAACCGAGAACAATGTTTTGGAAGACTGCGAAGGCTTTATCAACCGAGGGAGCCAGGTAAAAGTCCTGCCAGTAGGCATATTCTAGGTCAAGGAGGTATGCATTGGGGTCAAAGCATCACTTAGATCTTTTAAGGACATAGCTAGAGGAGGAGGTAGACCTAGGGTAGGTCCTCATGCAAGCTATGACACAGTGGTCACTGAGGTCATTGAAGAAGACACCAGAGTGGGAATATAGGTGAGGTTTATTAATTAGGATAACATCAAGTAAGGTGTTTTTCTCAGAATGTTTCTTATTGGGCCTGGTGGGCTCTGTTATGAGTTGTTTCAGGCCAAAGTTGTCACATAAATCTTTAAGGGGTTGTGAAGGAGATGAGAGCCATTCCATGTTAAGGTCTCCTGCGATTATCACTTCAGAGGATAAGGAGTTTTTGGCATGGTTCCCACTGTTAGGGAACCACCCACTTTTAAAACAACTTTATTTTCTCTAAATTACTACAAAATTAAACCGCTTTGTGGTTTTTACTGTTTATTTTTCTTGATTGTTCTTATTTGGGAACCGAGCCATTATTTTACGATTTAGCCTAATTAAATCATCTGTTAGGCTATATCTATTTGCGGTTTCATTTTCAAGGGAACCGAACGGCATTTCTTATACTTTAAACCCCTTTTTACTTACATATACAGTGTTTTTTTCTCAAGAATTTTTACTTTTCATTAATGCTTTGTCCTCCCTGGTTCATCAGTGTTTGGCTTGACTGACTGACTCAGGAAGAAGATGGGACCTGCAACCTTTAAAAATTGTAAAGCTTTAAAGTTTGTGTCCAACTCCTGGCAAAGGCATACTATCACGAGTTGTGCTTAAAGTGCCTGGGTCCAGACCATTGTTTTAACAGTTGTGAGCTTTGTTTTGATTTTTCTCTAAAACACAAAACAATTGGCAAAACAAACAAACAAAAAAAAAACAGAAGTCATTAGGGCTTCTCAGTGTAACCCCTCCCCCCAACGGCCCCCCTTGTTTACCTAGCAGGGCTGCTCCTCTCACCACATGGCGCCAAAGAGAGGGATGGGATTGTCACTACAGTTCAGTTTACTAGTGCATCTACTTCTGAGCCTGCCATACACAGACAGGCAAACCAAGTGTGGCAACTACCTGGCGCACACCTGGTGGGACCATTTACCATGGCCATCAACCAAGGTCCCTGGGAGAAAACATTTGCTCACAATTATGCTAGGTTTGTACTTCTGGACAGGGTCACCCAAGTAGATCCAGACACAGTGGAAGCAATAACAGTACTGTCCAAACCAGGTTGGAATTCTAGAGTGTGGCTTTTATTCACATACACAGAGAATAATCACAAAGCGAAGGTGGAACCCCACAGGGCTACTCCTCCTGGTAATGCAGATTACTGAGGTACAAACTTCCTGAATTCCCATTTAGCATAGGCATACTGAACACACACAGCGAGTTTTCAGGTTTTGACTTGAACAGCGAACTCTCTGGTTCTGAATTACACAGTGAACTCTCTGGTTTTGAATTACACAGCGAACACTCTGGTTCTGAAATGGAGACTGGCACACATGGCCAGAACTGGTACATTTCCTCTTGACTAGGCACACACGACCAGTATTAGGATACTTTCCCATATTTCATGAGAAGTTACTGGTGGCGCCCTCGACCACCAAAGAGCACATACAGGCTCACAGA
This sequence comes from Neoceratodus forsteri, assembly GCA_016271365.2. NCBI lineage: Eukaryota > Metazoa > Chordata > Ceratodontiformes > Ceratodontidae > Neoceratodus > Neoceratodus forsteri. The sequence continues at coordinate 1,074,059,323 of CM057456.1, forward strand.
GAATCCAACCCACATCTGGGTAAACTATTTTCTTCAGGCACTGGCCAGATGCACTGAAAGAAAATACAGGTACCCAAACTGAACTCGGAGAGGTAAATATGGTTACTCTAGATGGTAGGTCTCCCACCTTTTGCTTCCAAATTTATACTCGGCTATTCATCTGGTTAGTAACACCCTCACAGAAAACTTGTAGATGCTATCTTGAAATGTTTTTCACACTTAAAGTGACTTACCTGCTTCCCCCGATGTCATGTTTGCAGATCACCTTCCCTTCATTGAGTGATGCAAAGCTCAGCTGCCCTGAAGTGAGTATTAAATATATTCAGATGCTTAGTTTTTTTTAACATTTTTGTGCCACAGTTGTCTCTGCATTTTTTTTCTTTGTTTTAAGTTCGCACATGAGCAGTGCATCCACATGCATGAGTGACATCGGCACAGGGAAGGTGTTCCCACTGCATCTTTCTCACTGCTTGTTCATTCATCTTTCCTGGACCCAGCCTCAGTGAGTACAGATCCAAAACTGAGCTGGCAAAAATTACAGCACTGATGACTGAAACTGTTTGTTATATTGTCAGCTGAGGCGGATACTTGCTTTTGGGATTGCAGAAGTGGTGATTTCTCCTGATTTTCAATTTTAATCATCTGACTAAGCTCTGTGTCCTAGGTCCATCGGTTCTAGGAACATCACAATCTACATTGCTTGAGTACAGTGTTACAGTTTTAGTAAGTGCTGCAAGTACATAATTATAACAACAAGTCTGTATAAAAAATAATTTTTTTTAACTCAGTGGAGCTGTAATCTGTAGCGTATTGGGACACAAAAGGACAACTTTTGAACTGGGCAGATCTATAAATTGCAGTAGGCTTTTCAGTATTGGTACATAGAGGTCTGTGTTAAATGGATGACTTTTTCAACAGTTCAGAATTGTAATGTGCAGTAAGAATATAAACACTGAGCTGCACAGTCCAATCCCAGGAGAACAGTGCAATAAACTGTGTATTTTTGGCAAGTGCTGCTTCCAGTGTGATTGCTTCAGTAGACTGCCTTTGCTATTGCATTTCTGATTGTCACCATCATTATAGACAATTTATATTTTTTCCTGTGCTCCTGTGTTTTCTTGGGCTCATTTGGTGTTCTCATGCAAGCACCACAACACTGATCACTAAAGTATGCTTAGATGTGCATGAATAAAGGGACATGGTGCACTGAATTGTTTCTCCAACTTGCCAGCTCCTTGCTAAGTTTATAAATGAATGCAATAAAATCAGTTATATACTGTGCATAGTTATACTGTACATAGTTTACAGTGTATCTCAAAATTAAACACTTAGTTTTTTAACATTTTAACATACAGTCTTTATTTATAATTAGCATTATAGCATCATTGTATGTGCACCGGAGCATCAGCAAAAGAAGAGACTGCAGTTGCCATCCTCTCCCGACACTGTAGTACCAATGTATGGCTTCTATGGTGTTATATTGCAAAGTGTGCTAGTCAGTTCGGCAGACTTAGGGAATAATGTCTGAACAAAAATATGGGCTACACAGCAATGAATGCAGGGAGTCTACACAATGCACCATGACATCGGTAAGGCATGGGAGACAGTATAATGCAGCATCTGTTGTATTTGCTGTACACTTTACGCATGTGTATCAGAGATCCACTGTAATGGAAAAAATGGGAAAACACAAACGGCTTGACACAGACCGAAGTGGTAATGAAGTATGGTGAGGAAGGGTGGTTCAAATACAGTCTAACACTTGAGTACCTACCGCAAGGATATGTCCCTTTTCGTAGTGGACCAATCAAACAGTACTTAGGCTATCTAAACATAAATGCAGTCTCTTTCTCCATGAGAAGGGTATTGGCAGTGTCATTTTTAACCTTGGGGGGGTGGTGGATGATCACCGACTGTACTGTGTATTTTTTGCTCAATTCATAATGCACCTGGAGGCACACATGTAGCGGCAATAAGCCAATGCCAGGATGGTATTACAGATGCTTATGCAGACGCTAATGACAGCTGCAGTCTGTATAGTTCCTGAGTGCTTAGAGGTAACACAAAGCTGGTGCAATAATTTGTAGTTTTAAATTTATAACATGCCGTAAATAGGGGAACCGGTGACTTCAACACGTTACTCAATCACTGATGCCTCTAAAGGGGAAAGTACAAGCAGGCCCCCCAACCCCAAACACACACATACAAAGAGAAGAAAGCTATAGTGTAGACCAGTTGGCACTAGGGCAAAGACAGACCCAAACAGTATAAATAATTTACAGATAATAAAAGTTCTTTGCTGCAGCATTTTTCTAAGTGTATGTGTGCAGCTGGGGGGGTTTGGAGTGGTTGGGGTACAAGGTGCCTGCTTGTAATTTTCACCCTGTGCTCCATCAGAGTGAGTGACTGATAAATCAATTGGTGGGAGGTCACTACTAACTAGTACCAGGTGAGGAATTTGGACAAATTGGATTTGGACAAATTGTGAGCCATTTATCCTGCTCAAGCAATGCCACCAGATCGAGCCGTGCTCTCAGTGTCAAGCTGGAGTGGCCAACAACTCATTCGCATAGGGAAAACAATCCCCCCCCAAAAAAAGAAATATAAAAAACCCAGGGTACTATCACTAGTATTTGTGTGGGCAGATCGATGCTGGGAGTAACAGAACACACACCATACCTTGATTTTGCACAGTAAAGTGACAAGAACCAAACCGTAGCACTGAGTAGCAAAATATAATATTAATAATCCGTGTTGCTAAGTCTGCTCTCGCTGCTGTACTGGAATGGATTGTGACTACTGCTGTGACTGCCTGAGCTACTGCCCACATCATTCTCACTGCTGTCATAGGGTCATCCCTATGGGGATCTACTATGCAACGGCCGTCAAATTATGGTACTATGTCAGTGTCTGAAAGATCACTGTTAGTGCAGGACAACATAATGCTTTCATCATCGTACCCTGAAAATGAACTGTTTGACATTACCATTGTCGTGCTGCATGCTGCGACCAAGAGCTCTGTTATCAAGACAGAACTGCTGTGACCAAGAACTAATTTTAATTGCAGAGCACAGATCTCCCTGTGGTGACATTGCAAAGGTAATGAGTGTCAAAGGTCGCCAAATACAGGCGCCAATACACAAAATGACACTTCCTGGTTTGTGAGGGTGAAAACCTGATTTAATTTGCTAAAATAGGCTATGCATCTATCAAAATACATTGCAAATCAGTTCTATATGCAGTCACCTTGCAGTATATGTGTTCATATATCCAAACTTGGTAAATCGCTTTAACATACTACATCACACACCTCTGAGGTGTCAGAAAGTTACGAGTTCTGTAATTGGCACTGTCTCTTCACTAGACCCCAACTTTAGCAGACACTTTTAAACAGAAAACAGTCTAGGTGACAGGATCCCTTTGTCAGAGAAAATTCACCACAAGGAATGCAGGTGCCCCAGGGCTTTTCCACACAAAGGTCACAGGTACTCACAGAGCAGTTGAATCTCAGGCAGCTTCAACACAGTCCAGACTGGACCAGGGGATTGCCCCTGAATCCTGGAATACACCTCATCCAAACTGTGAAAACCACTTGGTTTGGTTTCCACCACTTCACCACTAGGCTGTACTGGCTCACACTAGGGTGAGAAACAAACAAAAACACTACTGGTAGCTCTCTGACAGAGCTGAAGAGAGGAGATGCACTACCTGCAACCTCCTCCACTGACTCCAAATGCAGACTCTCTCACTCTAACTGAACATTCCAATTCTAACTCCCTGCAGCTAGCTCGAGTGTGACTTATGCTGCTGTGATAGTTCCGAAGTGACAACATCGCTCCAGCTCAGCTGAGACTGAAAACAGAGTGTGACATTGTGAAATCCATTTAACTGGCATTTCACTAGCTGCCTCTCCCTGCCTCCCACTGATTCTAATGGAATTCTTGTGACCCCCTGGGAACAAGGGGGTTACAATCACCCTCAGCCAGGAAAATGACTGTCCCCAGTCATTGCCTACCCAGCACCAGACCATCCTACCCTATGTGCTACCTTTGGAGAGGGGTGATCAGGCCCTCTCCTACCATGTGCCATGCACAAGCAGGCAACACTAAGGGCTCAGAGGCCATTGACTGATGCATCAGCCCCTACACTACGATCTTACTATGGGAAACCAGTGACCCTGGAAGAACTGTCAAGAGCATAGCCCTAGGAGACCAAATTGTGGACCCTCCGGCCACTCAGGACCACAGCCTATCTATCCCACTAGCCCTCTAGGGAAAACCTATCTAACCAAAACAAACCTACCCAAAACAGGGGAACCTCCCCCCATCCCTGGACACCAGTAAACCAAACACAGAGCTAATACTATACACAAGCATTACACTCCCACACTTCCCCACAACTACACCTGTGGAAGGAAAAAGATTAACTCATGTTAACGACTACACAGTAAAGCACAGAGGAACTCCAATGAGTCCCTCCAAGCCTCTTCTTGTCTTCTCTTCTTTCTTCACAAGGATACACCTGAAAGAGAAAAAGAGACAAAGACTCCCCAAATCTGCAAACACACAGTACACAACAACAATAACCCATACCATCAAAACACTGAAGAATCCCAAAAAATATTTTTTAGGAAAAAGTAGAAAATACCAACATCATGTACAATACACCTTTTGGGGATGGAAGGCCCTAAATGTCCCAGCTAGTGACAAACAGTGCCCGAAGCAGGGTCCATGAAAGAGTCTCTCCTGAGCCGGAGCCCAGTGAAGCACAGTTCTTGAAGTACTGTAGTCCCAAAGGGGAGAGTCTTTGTGGACAGTTCAACAGTCTGTAGTCTGCCAGGTGTAGGATGTATGTTGCAATGTCAATAAAGTAAGAAAAGTCTGGACTTACCAGTCCCTTGAAGAACGAAAAATGGACATCACCCGGATCTCCAGCTGAAGACTCTCCCTGGCAGCATATTTCGGATACAGCTGGGCGGAAATCTTCCGGAAACAGGATGAACATCTGGAAACTGCTGGACTGATGTCATCTCTGGCTGATGTCATCTAGGACATGCGACCTTGGAACAGGAAAGGAACAGCTGGGTTGATGTCATCTGAAATCCCAGGCGATGAATCAGGAAAACAGCTAGGTTGATGTCATCTCGGACTGATGTCATCTGGAAGGCCAGGCGATGAAATTGGAAGGCACACTGCAAGGCTGATGAATCTGGATGCACCTTTGGATCCTGGAATACCAGACTGGTGGAACAACATGGGTACGGCAATGGCTGGATGGCAAACACTGGCTACCACTGCTCCCTCTGCTTCCCTGTTGGTAGGCATGGGCACGTTCACAGGATGATGGTAACATTGAGGGTAGTACCACAGTGGGTCAGGTGCAAGAACTGTGATCCCATCTGGGCGCTCATAATTCACATTATGGAAAGTCTTGTTTCCCTTATCATCCACAAAACGTACAGTGTCTATGAACAGTGTCCTGCCCAACTTCCAAAACTTGAGTTTGTCTCTGCCAACTTTGTCTCTGACATATCGAGTTGCACCTGGATGCAGGTTTCTGGTTGTATCTTCCACTAGCCAGGCTCTCCTGTTTTTCTCGATCTCCTCCCAGACTGTCCAAGGAAAGGTAGGAAAGGACATTCCATATATCTCGTTTGCCTTCCTACGAACCAGTTTTTCCTCCTTACTACTCTTCATCAGTCTGCAACCCCCGGCCTGGCTTGGGGGTGGCCAGTTCTGGTTCTGCCAGTGTCGCATACTCAAAGTTATGTAGAACTTGTCCCTGACCCCTTCTGGGGGCAGGGCTGTGGAGTCACCAACTTCTTCTCCTGGTTCCTCCAAGGCAAGAGCCTGAGGCTGTGGACTAGGACCTTCAACGTAAAGGTACATAGCTTCCTCCTTCTCTTCCTCACTTCGGATCTGGGCCCAGGAGTGAGCAGTTATCTTCACTCCCGAGACAGTCCACTCTTCACTTTGCACGGAGGTAGACACCTCCCAATCTAGGGTTTCTCGAACCTCGTCTTCTCCCACGAGGCTAGGACTAGGACTCTCTCTCCATGGATCCACTGATTCTCCCTCTGCACTGTCCATCTGTGACACAGGCATGGAGACATCATGAGGAATCTGCTCCGGCAGTACATCTATACCCTTTTCCTTTATGCCACACTCTGCTGGGCCTCCCCCGACGGGTTCAACCTGGTGCTGTGCGCTGCTACTAGCAGGATCTTGTAGCGTTGTCCAAGTGGGAGCCAAATGAATTTTAGGTGTCCTGGACAGACCTTGCTTCTCTAAACACCCTGAACAGTGAGGAATCATGAATACATCCCTTCCAGTCTTGAGGCACATTATGCATACTCTCACAGAGTATCCGGGAATCGCAACATGAGGAAGCAAACTTCCACTGTAGAAACATTGCTCTGTTTCTTTCAGCTTGGTAACCTCTTCAGCTATCATAGCCCAGGCATGATCCGGGTAGCAGGATGATTCCGAAGCCATGACTATAGAAAAACACACAAAAGTTCACTGTTATTACTGAGTTCACTCTACTTGGAACACTCTCACAAAATGGCTCCCTACTGCTGTGTTTACATTACTGCCCCACCCTGTAATGGCGGCGGCAACACTCCTGGTACATCAACAATCTGCATCTGACTCAAGCCACTGCACATCTGATTTACTGCATACTGATAAATTTTACTCAAACTATACTGACTGCACTGCTTTTCTTCCTCAGCACATCTATATGATTTTCTAGGACTTTACCATTAGCTTTCAATCAGTTTTACTGGCTTAAAGTCACTAAAGCCACAGTATTTATTGAACAGGATTGCCTGTTTGTTGCAGCCTCTCATACAACTTACAGTCTGTCTGGTTGCTCAGAAAATTACACTGTTGCTGAATCCATAATACATGCTCACAGTCTGTTGCTCACAATTCTTGCCTGGGCTTAATTTCTTTACACAGTCCTGCTTTGCAAAAACAATCACACTGTTTACACACAGATCCAGCTGGCTTTTGAAAATCACACACAGTTTGAGCTCAGTTTTGCCGAATGGTACTCACTGGATCAGTAGCTGGCTTGCTCTGATGGAAATCTCGGCCTAAAGCCGATCCTGGAAGGCCTCTGGGTTGAAGTTGGCTGGCAATACCGCCAATTGTCTCCATAAGCACCACACTTTTTCCCCAGTCGATTGGAATACGGGTTGAGCCCGATTTAGCATAGAAAAGTCTGTTGTTTAACTTTTAGAGCGTTCACAGTCACCGCAATGATCCCCTACCAGCTCGCACACCACTCGCTCTCTCCCTCTCGAACACTGGGCAGCACTCTGAAGCTGGCTAGGGGCTGGACTGATTGCAGTCTCACCAATCACTCGACGCCATGCAAATGAGCCTCTCTCTCTCTTCTCGTGCTCTTCTCCTTCACAGTGATCGTCGAGCAGGTAAAATTTAAACTGCAAAACAACTTTTTTTCTCAACTGAGCTTTTCCACGGCGGGAGCACCATTTTGAACCATTTTTTATGGCCATTTCTCTAGCGGCTCTCCCAGTTCACACAGCAAGCATTTGAAACTTTCAGGGCACAATAGTCTCTTTGTTTCCCACAGTTCACAATACTTTTTCCTGCCACAAATTGAACATTAAAGCTGGTAAACATTCTATTTTTGATGCAGGACAAGGGGCACACACAATCTGGCTTTACAGCTCCTTGGTAAATGTTGGCACAATCAAAGCAGCACATGAACAGCAGGCACACAGCGGCACATATGAATGGCACTATTCTGGGCAAACTCCTTATGTGCAAAGCTTCCGATTTTGGGCTACCAACTGCCAGACAGACAAAACGCTAGCCACAACCTGAGCAAACATCTCTTGTTTTCTCCCAAATTCAAAGACATCCACAGCGGTGCCTCCATTTTTGTAACCCCCCCCCAACGGTCCCCCCTGTTTAACTAGCAGGGTTGCTCCTCTCACCACATGGTGCCAAAGAGAGGGATGAGGTTGTCACTACAGCTCAGTTTACTAGTACCTCTACTTCTGAGCCTTCCATATACAGACAGGCAAACCAAGTGTGGCAACTACCTGGCGCACACCTGTTGGGACTATTTACCATGGCCATAAACCTAGGTCCCTGGGAGAAAACATTTGCTCACAATTATGCTAGGTTTGCACTTCTGGACTGGCGCACCCAAGTAAATCCAGACACAGTGGAAGCAATAACAGTACTGTCCAAACCAGGTTGGGATTCTAGAGTGTGGCTTTTATTCGCATACACAGAGAAGAATCACAAAGCGAAGATGGACCCCCACAGGGATACTCCTACTGGCAATGCAGATTACTGAGGTACAGACTTCCTGAACTCCCATTTAGCATAGGCATACTGAACACACACAGCGAACTCTCAGGTTCTGATTTGAACAGCGAACTCTCTGGTTCTGAATTACACAGCAAACTCTCTGGTTCTGAATTACACAGCGAACACTCTGGTTCTGAAATGGAGATTGGCACACATGGCCAGAAATGGTACATTTCCTCTTGACTAGGCACACACGGCCAGTATTAGGACACTTTCCCATATTTCATGTGAAATTACTGGTGGCACCCTCGACCACCGAAGAGCACATACAGGCTCACAGAGAGTCCAACCCACGTCTGGGTAAACTATTTTCTTCAGGCACTGGCCAAATGCACTGAAAGAAAACACAGGTGCCCAAACTGAACCCGGAGAGGTAAACATGTTTACTCTAGATGGGGGTCTCCCACCTTTTGCTTCCAAATTTATACTCGTCCATTCATCTGGTTAATAACACCCTCACAGAAAACTTGTAGATGCTATCTTGAAATGTTTTTCACACTTAACATACTACATTACACACCTCTGAAGTGTCAGAAAGTTAAATGTTCTGTAATTGGCACTGTCTCTTCACTAGACCCCAACTTTAGCAGATACTTTTAAACAGAAAACAGTCTAGGTGACAGGATCTGTTTGTCAGAGAAAATTCACCTCAAGGAATGCAGGTGTCCCTGGCTTTTCCACACAAAAGTCACAGGTACTCACAGAGCAGTTGAATCTCAGGCAGCTTCAGAGCAGTCCAGACTGGACCAGGGGATTGCCCCTGAATCCTGGAATCCACCCCATCCCTCCTGGGATGAGGCACTGTGAAAACCACTTGGCTTGGTTTCCACCACTTTACCACTAGGCTGTACTGGGTCACACTAGGATCAGAAGCAAACAAAAACACTACTGGTAGCTCTCTGACAGAGCTGAAGAGAGGAGATGCACTACTTGCAACCTCCTCCACTGACTCCGACTGCAGAGGCTCTCACTCTAACTCAGCATTCCAATTCCAGCTCCCTGCAGCTAGCTCAAGTGTGGCTTATGCTGCTGCGACAGTTCCAAAGTGACATCATCACTCCAGCTCAGCTGAGACTGAAAACAGAGTGTGACACTGTGAAATCCATTTAACTGCATTTCACTAGCTGCCTCTCCCTGCCTGCCACTGATTCTAATGGGATTCTAGTAACCCCTGGGAGCAAGGGGGTTACGTCAGTCTGCCTCTATGTCACAACAAGACTGAGGTGAGGGTCCAGCCCCTCAAAGTAGCAGAATGACAACAAAAGATGCCTGAGGAAAATAGATCAGGTTCAGGTTAAGGGACTGCCTCTACCAGTTCACAATGCCTCTCTTCAACCTCACCTTAGCTCCAAGGGTAGTCACAAAGTGCCTAAGCTGTGGTGGCAGCACATTTGACAAGGAGAGGGGTGGCGTTTTTTTCCTTACCTGGATGATTGGCTGACCTCTGGAAAAACACAGCAGGAAGCAAACTCTTCTATATTGCTGACTCTAAATATTTTGGAGGGATTGGGATTCCTCATAAATTTTCAAAGTCCCAAACACAGCCAGTTCAAGTTTTAGGCTTTATCAGTGCAGAGCTGGCTTCCCTGCAATGGAAGGCATTCTTTCCTCTAGCAAGGGTAGCAAATTTGATTTCAACTGTAGAATCCTTCAAAGCAGGCCAGCCAAGGCCTGTAGGGGATTTTCTAAGGCTACTGGGTCACATGGCCCCCTCCACAGCAGTGGTACCAGGGGCCAGATTCCAGATGAGAGATATTCAGTACCTACTAGGGGACCTTTGGTCTCAGAGGTGGGACAGCCCATCTGAACTGGTACCTGTAACAAGAACCTTGTTAAGGGCACTGGACTGGTAGAAGGAGGAATGTAACCTTAGAGAAGGGATTCCCTCCTGCAGGAGATGCAGGAGCACATAAATCTCCTAGAACCCAGGGCACTGCACCTGCAATGCAATGTTCTCCTCCAAGATCAGTGGTCAATCTGTCTAGATCAGAGCAGACAACACCAAAAACATGCACTGCACAAACAAACAGGGAGGAACAAGATCTTCAAAGTTATGCACAGAAGTCATGAAGATCTGTAACTTGGAATATTAGAAACATAGAATCTGTTGGCAGAAAAGGACCTCCTGGCCCACCTAGTCTGCCCTAAAGTCCCTACCTACTGTGCCGCCGTAGACTCTAAGCGATCTATGGCCTTACCTCTGCCCCCAGCCCTGTTACTAAGGTCCCCCTGTGCCTATCCCATGCACGTTTGAAACCCAATACTGTTTCAGTACCCACCACCTCTGCTGAGAGCCTGTTTTAGGCATCTACTACCCTTTCCGTAAAAAAGTATTTTCTTACATCCCCTTTAAGTCCCCCTGTGCAGTGGCTGGATTTTTGCTTGTTATGCTGATGTCCCAGGTTCAGGAACAAACCCAAGAACTGGAGGGCTGGCCAGGGGGCAGAAGAATCGAGTGTCCATGGGACTGCTCTCCTTTCCCCAGGGTGGGGGACAGAATGTCTGGTGCTTTGTTGACCCTGGCGGAGGCTGCGGGTGCTGCGCGCCAGCACGTTGGGGGCGGGGCAGATGCTGGTCACCATTGCACATCCCCGCCCACAGACAGCAGTAAAAAAGAAAAATCGCTGACCCCTGGCATGATGACCCCTGCCCTACTGACATCCTCCACGGCTTTACTTGTCTGCCGGGGGCTACATTCCCATGGCCCCAACCCAGGGGCTAGCCTACAGTTACCATTGGTGAGGAAGCCCCCCCAGTGGCCCCACCCAGGGGCAAGGGGAGGATGCAGAAGGGCACGGGGCAGACCTCCGAAGGGAGGATAGAATGCTATCGCAACAACAACAACAAAAAAGTCTCCCCCTTCCAGCTTCATATCATGCCCCCTTGTTCTTGAACATCTTCTGTGCAATATGCCACACTCCTGTACCTTATTGATACCTTTGCGGTATCTGAATGTTTCTATCATGTCTCCCCTTTCTCTCCTCTCCTCCAGCGAGTACATCTTTAATTCCCTGAGCTTTCCTCATATGGCTTCTAGTGCAGGCTGTGCACCATCTTGGTTGCTCGTCTCTGTACCGCCTCCACCCGCTTCTATGTCCTTCTTGATATGGGGCCTCCAGAACTGGACACAGTACTCCAGGTGGGGTCTCACCATAGATCTATACAGGAGTAAAACTACCTCCCTTTTCCTGCTGGTGATACCCCTTCCTGTGCAATCCAGCATCCTACTAGCCTTTCCTACTGCCTTAGAACACTGCTTTGCTACCTTCAGGTCATTAGATATTAAGACTCTCACATCCCTTTCCTGATTTGTGGTCATTAACACTCCCCCCCACAACTGATACAATGCCCTTGGGTTTCTGTGCCCGATGTGCATAATTTTACACTTCTTGGCATTGAATCCCATCTGCCAAACCCTTGAACAGTCTTTCAGCCTTTTTAAATCTTCCTTCATTCTTTTCAACCTCCTAGGAGTGTCCACTCTGTTGCAGATTTTTGTGTCATACATGAATAGACATACCTTTCCTTCCAGCCCCTCTGTGATGTCACTAATAAAGACATTGAAGAGGACCTGTCCAGTACTGACCCCTGTGGCACCCCACTGGTTACTTTACCTTCTTCCACGTGAATACCATTTACCACCACCCTCCGAGTTCTGTTACTTAGCCAACATCATACCCATTTGACTATCTTTGGACCCACTCCCAGGCTGTCCAGCTTGCTTACCAGTCCTTTGTGTAGAACAGTGTCAGATGCCTTACTGAAATCCAGTAGGCTACATCCACCACTCCTCCTTGATCCACCTCCCTGGTGACCCAGTCAAAGAACACTATTCAGTTAGTTTGGCAAGATCTCCCCCCGTGAACCCATGCTGCATCGGATCCTGCAAGCCATTGGTATTGAGATATTCCCCAATCCTTTCCTAAAGCAGTGTTTCCATAACTTTGCCCACCACCGAGGTCAGACTTACTGGTCGGTAGTTTCCTACCTCCTCTCTATTCCCACTTTTGTGTAGTGGGACCACATCTGGCTTTCTCCAGTCCCCTGGAACTTCCCCTGTATCCAGTGATAGACTGAACAGGGATGTCAGAGGTACAGTCAGTTCCTCCCTTAGTTCTTTTAGTATCCTGGGGTGGACTCCATTGGGGCTCATTGCCTTGTCCACTTTTATTTTTTCTAGTTCCTTGAGGACTCTCTCCTCCATAAAGGGGGTTGAGTCCACCTCCCTTCCCTTCTCCTGACATCCTCTGCATTTCTGAATCTTGGCTCAAGCCTGCTATCAAGATATATGAGGTGACACTACTTGGGTATACTTGCTTCAGGAAGGACCGGCTGGGTAAAAGGGCTGGTGGTGTTATGATATACACCAGAGTTGACCTGGTTGTAGCTGAACTGCCTGTACCTGCAATGGAATCCCTGTTGGTGGAAGCCCTGTTCCTCTCTCTAACTCTTGGCAATGTCAAGAAGTTAATTATTGGTTGTGCTTATCTGCCCCCTAGTACTTCTTCCTCTAGCCTTCCTCCCTTTATCTCCACTCTTGTCAACGTCCCCCAGCATGACCTTATACTGTGTGGTGATTTTAACAATGATTGGCTTAACCCTGCTGCTAAAATTCGTGCTACCCTAGCTGACTCGAACCTAGTACAATTCATTCAAGACCCCATGTGCTTCAACAAGTCTGGCAAGGACACCTTATTGGACTGGGTCATTATCAACTGTCCGCTGAAGGTCAGATATGCTGGTGCACTATTAGACAGTATAAACGATCACTCTCCCACTATGTATGTCTGGAGGAATAACTACCCCAACCCCCCTTCTAAAATTACCCTCGCTCGCGATATGTCCAAATTCGAAGTGAACAGCTTTATTGCCTCCATCCATAGCACTAACTAGAGCCCCATCTTGACTCTCCCTGATATCAACTAAGCCCTGGATTTCTTTATAACTATCTTTACCCATATTGTTGACACCCATGCTCCCCTTAAAAATGCAGAACTAAGAGTATTAAAGCTCCTTGGCTCAGCAAGGAGTTAAGGATGCTCATGTCCCCTCGTGACTGGACTTGGTGGTCCTTTTAGAAAAGTGGCTAACTCTCAGACTGGACTCATTACAGGCAGCTTATAAATCAGTGTAAGAACTCCCTTCACAAAGCCAAATGCCATCACTTTAAATCTTTGCAAACTGAACACCTTTATAACCCAAAACAGTTTAGGCGCCAGGTTAATTCCCTGGTCAAAGGGAAGGCTGCGGAAATCCCTAACATTATCATTGCCCATGGCTCCTCCCTCATTGAGCCCCTTTCTAGTGCCACCTGATTTAATGAATTTTTTACCGACCTATTTAAATATACCTCTCTGTTCCCACAGTCTCCCGACCCTTCCTCAGCACCAACTACTAAAGTCTTCATGGGATCTCACCCTGCCTTCCATCTGAAATTGGCCACTTGCAAAGAGGTCTAGAGGCTCCTCGCTAACCTAAAGGCCGAGAGTTCCCCCTGGTCATGACTCTCTGGAGCCCAAATTTCTCAAAATTGGTGCTCCTGCACTTGCTCAACCTGTGCGTGATTTATTCAAACATTCTTTCCTGTCTAGCACTGTACTGGACAAGTGGAAAATTGCGGTAGTTGTACCAGTGCACAAAGGCAGGCCTAACACTGTTGTCGAGAACTTCAGACCGATCTCGATTCTCTGTCCTCTTGCCAAGATCCAGGAGCGCATCGTCTACCATCACCTACAAGCGTACTTAGAGAATTATAACCTGCTGTCTCCATATCAGCATGGATTTAGGAAAAGACACAGCACCCTCACAGCCTTGTTGAAAGTAACTTCAGATATTTATCATGTCATGGATCAAGGTTCTACCACTGGTGCCATCTTTGTTGACCTGACTAAAGCGTTCAACCTTGTGAATCATGATCTCCTGCTACAACAGCTACAGTCAATTGGTTTGGATCCCACTGCTCTACTCTGGGTCCACAGCTATCTCTCCTGCCATTCTCAAAGTGTCAGATGGGCCGGTGCTTTATCTGCTTTCAAACATATTACATATGGTGTCCCACAAGGCTGTTGTTCTCTCTATTTATAAATGATCTTCCTATGTATTGTGGAGGGGCCTCTGTGCATCTCTATGCGGACGATGCCATTATTTATCATTCCTCTCCTGATGTCTCCTTGATTAACAAGGAACTTGTCTCTGACTTCAAGGACCTTGAAGACTGGTTCCAGTGTAACCAACTTGTCCTCAATACTAAAAAAAACTAAATGTATGCTCTTTTCTCACCGTCCTCCCCCCCCCCTCTTTGCCCCTCTCACCTCTACGTATCTTCTCCTATAATGGTGACATTCTTGAGTCTGTCCCCACATTTAAGTATTTGGGTGTCACCCTAGATACTTCTTTATCCCTCTCTGCCCATGTTTCTACCCTGGTCAAAACACTGAACCAGAAGTTGGAACTCCTTTACCGTATCCGCCCCTTCCTCACTTCTGCCTCTTGTATCAAGATTGCCTCCGTGTCTCATCTTCCTCTACTTACTTACAGTGCATCATTATTGCTGTCGTCCAACGTGTCTAACATGTCACTGCTTGCCCAGGCGTACCATAGGGTGGGCAGGTTTGCACTTGGGGTCAATAGCCACCATCACCACTGTAATGTCCTCTCTCTCTCCTTGGCTGGCTCCCTTATGAATGAAAACTAAGGTACTCAACCTTGAGCTTTGTGTATAAGCTTGTTCACAAATTTACCCCCCCTGCCTCAGAGAGATTATTCACCTAAGGAAACCAGCATGTGCCCTCCGTTCTTCTGCTGTACCTCTCCTCGATCAGCCTAATCTGAGGCTTGCAGTCGCCCGTAAATCCTTCTCCTTCGCATCAATAACTGACTGAAACTCTGCCTCCTCCCGTCCTTTTCTGCACATCTCTGTCCAAGTTCCAAACCACTTTACTTGCCTTCCTTTTCCTCTTCTGCTAACTGCACCTGTTTCTGGTGACTTTCTAGCTCCACAGTCTCCTCACTTTTACTCTATCCCCAAGTCCTCTCCCCCCCTCTACCCTCCTGTCAATCTCCCTTCCTTGGTCTGTACCCCCATCTCTTCTCTGTCCATCGTTTACCTGGTTCTACTCCTCCCTCCCTTTCTCCTCCCCCATGTCCACTCCCTACATTCGCTCAGTCTCTACAGACATCAGTCCACACTCGTGTTCTTCCACTCTGTCTCCCTGAATCGTTTATGGCTATTGACCCTGATACCATGGTATCTTATGAAGTAACCTAATTGTATTTACCCATTTTACTTATTCTATTTGATATCTATGTATACAAATATTGCTTCCCACTGGAAGGCATTGTACCCTCTGTATAATATGTATATAATTAATGTACTCAGGTGGTTTACTCCTATCATATTGTATATATTTTTAGAATTTTTTTTTTTTTTTTTTTACGTTTTGCAACCTATTCTACATGTGTTTCTGCCCTATGTACTCATCTGTTTTACATGATTGTTCTTACAGAATGGCTCTTCGAGCACTTGCTATACCATATCCTCTGGTGAATTGTCATGCTCCAAGTTGACTCCTAGTTGCTGTCAGTTCCCAAGTGTATGCTATTGCCTTTTGTATCTCAAAAGTTGTCTACTGTACTGTTCTTTTTATTGCTGTTCTCTCCTGGGTCGCCCCTGAAAAAGGGACTGTAATTGTCTCAGTGGACTTACCCAGTTACCAAAATTCAAATAAATAAAATAAATTAATTAATTAATGCCCTTCTCCACTATCTGTGGCCCGTCACCTACCCCTTACTTTGTAAATAGTGAACAAAACTACTTGTTCAATATGCCTGTTCTCTTTCGGTCCTCTTCCACACTTCCCCCCTTCCGCTTTTAGTCTCACTGTCCCTGCCTTGCTTTTCTTCCTTTCGCTTATGTACCGAAAGAACGTTTTATCCCCCTTCTTTGCTGACTTGGAATTCCCTGGAGGTGCAGCTATCCACAGTACACCTACCAGGGAAAAACAATGTACTAGCAGACTCCTGCAGTAGGATCAGCCAAGGAAATCAAGAATGGGCCCTAAACCAGCAGCATCAGTATTCAGAAGGTGGAGTACACCAGAAACAGATCTGCTCACCCCCGGGAGAACAATCAGCTTCCACTTTTTTGTTGCAGAGCCCCAGTGTGGGTTCAATCCCAGAGGACAATGAAGTCTTCAGCTGGTTAGGGAGGTTTCTTTATGCTTTCCCTCCCTTCCCATTTTTACTTAGAGTACTGGTAAAACTGAGAAGGGTGTCAGAAACAATGATTCTAATTGTCCCAGGCTTGGGCCAGGCAGACATGGTTCTCCATGGCTCTGTCCCTCTCCAGCAGACAGTCTGCCAACCTGCCCTGAGGCGCAGCCTGTTAACAATGTCTGAGGGTAGGATAACATCCTAGGTCTGAGATCTCTATGTATTAGGACATGGTTCTTGAGAGGTTAGTGTTCTCTGGGCTGAATCTTTCTGAGAAAGTATGGAAGTACTTAAGGTTTCCAGGAAACCAACAAGAAAAACTTATGCTCCTGAATGGAGAAATATTTTTCCTTATGGTGCTCTCCTAAACATATCAACTCTCTCTGGGCAGCTCTGTCCACAATCCTGAACTACCTAGTCCCACCTCCAGTCCTTGGGCCTAAGGCCTTTGACTCTGAAGATGCATTTGGCAGCAGTTAGTGTCAGCTTATACATTAGCTAGCAAAGACAGGTCGGTGGCCTTTAAACCCATTTTCAAATAGTTCTTTAAAGGTCTTAATCATCAGTACCCTGCAGTAAGGATCCTGTTGCCCCATGGGACCTGAATCTGTGTATTGCCCAGCTGATGGAGGCTCCATTCAAGTCTGTGGCAACTGCTGCTTTGAAGTATGTCATCTGGAAACCAGTTTTGTTGGTGGCACTGAAGGGTGAGTGAGCTGCAAGCCCTCTGGCACAGATCCAAACTGTATCGTATTTCACAGGGACAATGTAGTCCTAAGAGCTAACAGAAAATTCCTCCCTAAAGTGGTATCTGAATTTCATCTGAAGCAGTCTGCTACACTTCCAATTTTCTTTACAGCAACATCCTGCTGACGAGAACAGCAACTCTACAGTCTGGATGTTAAGGGAGCTCTGAGGTACTACTTGGACCAAACCAAGGATGTAAGGTCCACTAACACACATTTATTCATCGCCTGTAGTGCAGTGGGCACAAGTAAGCCAGCATCCAAGAGAACCATTCCTTATTGGATAGTTTTCTGCATATGGTTCTGTTATGGCAAAACTGGAAGGTTGTCACCTGAAGGCCTTAAGGCTTACTGCACCAGGGGAACCTCTGCCTCTGTGGCAGCATCAGGAGGTGTGTCCCTGCAGTAAAACTGTAAACAGCTACCAAAAAAACAGTACAAACTTTAACAAAACACTTCTGTCTGGATATACAGTCCAGAATTGATGCTAGTTTTGGCACTGCTGTTTTGAAGACCCTTTTCCCTAAATAGGTTATGTACCCAGCCTCCCAAGGTACTGCTATGGAATCTGCACTTGTTAAACGTAAGTGAGGGATTCCTTGGGCGTGAAAAAAAAATTACTCACTGTAGCAATGTTGTTTCTTCCAAGGGATCCCTCATTATGCTTAACAATCCCAGTCCCTAACTTACCTTCCACAACCTGAGAAAAGATTTGCACAAGAATCAGTTCTTTATGTCTGGCACTACTTGTAACAGTGCCTTTACAACTGTTAATCACTAATCAGTGATCTGAGCCTTTTAAATTCTTCATAACATTTTAGAAGTATTTTTGTTATATTTTTGGTAGCCATTTAGCTAGTTTACTGGTCACTGCTCACCCTACCTTTCAAAATGTATTTGCTGTTAGAATGTGCAAGACCACACAACAGAGTTTGAATTTCATTCCAAATTCCATAATTAGCATATAATTCTAAGCTCCGGGGTAGCTCATTCCAGGGGAATGATGCAACTATTAAGCATAGTGAAGGATTCCTTGGAAGAAACAACATTACTACGGTGAGTAATTTTTTCTTCTCACCCATCTAATTGTGTCTTTTGCTGTAAACCAGATCATCTACGCTTCTTCAGCAACCTTCTGTAATGTACTATGTCGAATGCCTTGCGGAAATTGAAGTAGAATATATCCACAGCATGGTCCTTAATCACTGCCCTCATTACCTAGTCAAAGAATCCTATCAGGTTGGTCTGGCAAGACCTTCCTGTCACAAACTTGTGTCGTTTACTATCCTGGGGTCCACTGCTGTCTAGGTAGTTTACCAGGTCCTCTTTGACTAGTGTCTCCATCAGTTTACCCACAATAGAGGTAAGATTGAGAGGTCTGTAGTTACCTGGTTGCTTTTTGCCCTCTCCTTATGGAGCAGGACTACATCTGCTATCCTCCAGTCTTTTGGAACTACCGTTATCTGAACTGAGTCATTGAATAGCCCCATCAGGGGTTCAGTTAGTTCCACTGCCAATTCTTTGAGCACCCTCAGATGGAGCCCATCTGGCCCCAGGGTCTTATCTATCTTAAGGGCTCCTAGCCCATTCCAATCCCTTTCACTGGTATATACTTGCTGCCTCATATCAGGGAACCCCCTTACAGCTGCCTTAATGCCGCTCTCATTTAAAACAGCTGCTTTTTGCCTGTCCCCTTCCCCCTTAGTAGTTACCCTACCTCACTCTGTTAGCTGAAAAATTCCTCCCCTTCTTTCTTTTTCCCTACTATATCTAAGTAACTGTTTTTCCCCACCCTTGACCCCTCCGCAATACGCAGCTCTGTGTCTGCCTTTGCTTCCCTGACAGCCCTTTGGGTTTCCTTGTTCTCATTTGGTACTCTCCCCAGTCTTCTTTCCCTTGTACCTGGTGAAGGCCTTCTTTTGGGCTCTCACTACTTCCCTGACCTTTCCAGAGAATCATATTGGTCTCTTGTATCGTTCTTGCTTTAGGATTGATGGTCATCCTACAGCAGTCGGGGTTTTCCTGGCTTCTTTGTGGCCCCAGTCCTACAGGATGTTGACAACTGAGCATGCACATGCATAGGCATGGAAGTATGCATGCATGGCACCAGTCGACATCGTCCCTCTCCAAGAAGAGTCACCTGCAGCACCACCTGTGGTCACCCAGGTGGCGCATTCATGGTGGCCGCTATCAGCCTCCAAGCACGAGGAGAGTGTCTGCTGTTAATGCTCAATCCAACCTCCTTTAGTAAACATGAACGTACAAACAGATAAAAATACCAATGACACAAATACGGATTCCAAAACTCATGAACAACTCTAATGTTTAGTGTTTAAAAGAATATTTCTGTAAAGTTATTTGACATTTTAAGGGTTTGTTTGTCCAAAAATTGCTCCAGCATTATTGTGGAACATCAGTACCATAGTACCTTCGGGGGTCAATTTTTTTTGGGGGGGTATCAGTAGCCCCATACACATACAGTAATGCATACTGTACTATATGTGAGGCATTTGAGACTGGTAATTATACAATGGGGTCTAAAAATTCAGTTTCCTGATTGGCCGGCTGCTACTTTATGCCGTGGGATAATTTTTGCATAACCACCGCATAAAATACCAGTCGACTGCAAATTTAAAAAAAAAAAGTAAAAAGAAAGCTGTAAGCAGGGAACTACAAGGTTTTCTTCCTTCTTCTTTTGGCTTTGGCTTGGCAATGACTATCTGTCATAATGAGTATAAAAAATCATTGAATCATCTGGTTTATAAAGATAAGATTATAGAAGGCATCTCTTGAAAAAGCCTGCTCTGTAGGTGAAACGTTGAGATATCTGCCGAATTTAAATAAAAAGGAACTATTCTGAATATTTGAAACAATTATCTGCAGGGATATTTGTCCAGTGCCCCCACCCTCAAATCTGAATTAGAGACTGTTTGCATTGTTCTCACATCGGGAGAGGCAGCTTTGAATACATCAAAGAACAGTCCATTTCCTCTGGATACTCCATTTTTTTGGTCTGTTACATCAAATCTAGATGAAGACATATTTTCACCACCAAATTCTATAAAAGTCTTTACCCCAGTTTGCTTTTTTCTTTGAATTACTAAGGGGCCCCACTCTACTCACACACAACTGCAGAGAGGAGCTGTATTGCGTCTGACCAGGAGGATTTGGAGCGTGCCTTTTTTCCCGGCAGCTAGTGGAGCCAGGCCAGGGTGGGTGGCTAAGGAGCCAGAGCTGCATCGGCAGCAAGAGGGCAGAAGAGCAGGCATTCCCGGTGGCAGGCCAGGGGGTTTTCAGGGAGGAGAAGAGGACCAATCGGCAGCAAGGGCACGAGGATTTGAAATCTTGGCTAGGCTATAAAGGTAGGCCCAGCCGCATTCCTCGTACACACATCTGCAGAGAGGAGCAAAATTCTTCCCACACCACCCAACCCAGCCCCGACCTCTATTAAATGGATGATGGGGGAGGTGCCAAGGGGGAGGAGTGGCCTGACTTTTGACTTTTAACTACTAATGCTCTGATCAGGCAAGGGTACATGTGCTGGAGCAGATCTGACCAGGGAGTGGGGAACAGTGGCTGCAGCGGTGCAGATCATTGGCGGGCACTGAAACTGCTAAGTGAACAAGTAAACTAGGGTAGTCCTGATTAGGGTGAGGGCACTGAAGTGCTGATCATTCAAGAACTTCTGAACTTTGAAAACTGGTGTAATTTGTAGATTACGTTTTGTATGTATGACATTACTAGCTGAGAGTATTGAAAGTTGAGTGTGGGGCTTAACCAAAGGTACATGATATGATGGGGAAGGGACTTCAAGTCATGAAAGCAGGCATCTTTGGGAGGGTGGTTGGGTGCACAGGGTGTGGGGCGGCCATGGTACTCGACTGGGCTTGGAAGTTTGGAGGTTGCCCAGTGTGCCACCAGTTGGCAAAACTCAGGGAGGAGATGGAAGAAATTCGGAGACAGCTAGGGGAGTGGAAAAATAGGGGGCACAGGGGTGCCTACGAACTTACAACAGGCACTAAAACCTTGGGCACAAGGAGAGGAAGTGAAGGTACTCTGGGGGAACAGGAGCATCCTGGCAGGGGGAGTGTCCAAAAATCAGGCAGCGGTATGGGGCTGACAAGGGAAACCAGAGAGGGAGGGATAGTAATGGTAGGGTTCATTTTGTAGCTAATGGGAGCGAGAGCCTCAGACCCTGCAGGAAGGCACAGAGTGGGGCTGAAAGAGTGGGACCTGGGAAACCCATAAACAAACAGTAAGGACAGGGAAAGTTGAAAACTGCACGGGAACAAGCTAGGCATGAAACAGGGACACGGGGATGGGGGCTTCAGCAGGAAGGGATAAGGAAATGGGCCATGGACCAGAAATGAAGCTCAGAGTACAAGGAACAGAGGGGAAATCTTTGGGGGAGGTTAATCCAAATGAGCAAGGCACAAGGGAAGGTAGAACCACAGAAGAGCCAGGAAACCAGGTTTTGGGGCAGAGAGGTGAGCAAGACTGGGAAAGGAGGGCTCAAAAAAATTCAGAGGAGGAAAAGAGCTGCACTGAAAAATCTGTGAACCAGAAAGGGGACCAGGGAAATGAGCAGGAGGATGGGGGGAGGAGGGCTCAAGAAGTTTCAGGGTAGGGGAGATAGCAAAGGGCAGGAGGAAACTTGGGAAGAGAGGAGGACGGCAACAGTGGAGGCACCCAAGAGGAGCAGGGATAGGGTCTAATAGTGGGGACTCTATTATAAAAGGAGTTACATGGGGGAGAAGGGGAGAGCGAGGGGATGAAATATGGATGGAGTGCCTGCTAGGCATGACGGCAGCCAAAGTCATGCATTGGATCCCCTCGAGGGGGAGGGAAATAGATGAGAAAACTCATCTGAACTTCCACCTAGGCACAAATTACATTGCAAGGAGTAGCGTGATGGAGGTACAGGCAAGGTTTATGGCACTGGCTAGGTTCTGCAGCAGCTTGGACTTTAAATCCCTGTCTTTCTCTGAGGTGCTGCCAGTACCAAGGGCCAGCATGGAGGTGAGGCAAGATATAGTGGAGTTCAATAGTTGGCTTACAGGTTGGTGTACTCAGCAGGGGTAAGGAGTGACAGGAGATTGGGGTTCAACATGGAGTGACAATAGCCTATATGCCCAGGATAGGCTGCACCTAAATGGGGAGGGGAAAGTAGTGCTCAGATGCAAACTGGACCATAATGTTTGTGAGCACTGCCATTTAAACTAAACCTGGAGGGGAAGGCAGGGGGAAGCCCTGTTGATAAGGCAAGAGGCAAGAGGGGAGCAAAAAGCCATACCCACACAGCTAAAGGTTAAGGGGGCAGAATATATAGGATGGGAGGAAAGAGGGGGTGGAAGGTCATGTGTGCAAACACCAGAAGTCTGGGTAGGAAGATCCCAGATCTAACAGCAAAAATGGTGGAGGAAGGCCTTGACATTGTGGGGGTAACAGAAACATGGTGCCACCAGGAGCAGGGATGGGAAATGAAGATACCAGGGTACAAATTGTTCAGGCGGGACAGGGTGGAAGGGGGTTGCACTCTACATAAAGGAGAGTATCAAGGCATCAGAATTGCAGGGTAGGTGGGGAGAGGCCAAAGGACTCTGGGTCTTGTTGGTGGTGGGGAAAAGGGGAGACAGTGCATATGGGGGTGGTTTACAGGCCCTTGGCACAGCAGGAATCCGTGAATAGAAGCATGGCAGATGAGTTCATGAGAATGGCGGCAAGGGGGGAAGTGGTGCTGATGGGGGACCTGAACCTACTGAACGTAGACTGGGACACCCTTTCTGCTGCTTCAACCAGCAGCAGGGAAATATTGGACTCCCTGCAAATGGCCCTTCTGAATCAACTGGTCAGGGAGCCAGCCAGGGCAGGAGCTACCCTTGATCTAGTCCTGACAAATGGGGATAGGGTAGGAAATGTATCAATGGGGGAACATCTTGGTACGAGTGACCACAACACAGTCAGATTTACAATAAGAAACACTGCGGAGGTTCACCGGTCTAGGTTGAGGGTGCTGGATTTCAAGAGGGCAAACTTCGGGAGACTGGGGGAAATAGTGGAGAGGGCCTTGGAAGGGGTGGAGGAGTTGACAGAGGTGGAGGAAATGTGGGGGAAGATAAGAGAAGCTATTGTAGAGGCCACTGACATCTGTGCCAAGAGAGCAAGTCAAAATAAGAGGAGAAGGAAGCCTCTGTGGTACAATAGGAAGGTAGCAAAAAAGGTAAAAGCAAAAAGGAAGGCCTTCAGAAAGTTCAAGGAAACACAAGCGGAGGTGGACTGGAGAAAATACCAGGTGAGCCAGAGAGAAGCCAGGGTAGAGGTAAGGAGGGCAAAGGCACAGACAGAGGAGAGCACAGCTAGAGGGGTCAAAAAAGGGGATGTGACTTTCTTTCGGTACGTAAGTGAAAAGAGGAAGACTAGGCAGGGAATACTCCAGTTAAAAACAAACGAGGGGGAGTTGCTACAAGGGGACAGAGAAAAAGCGGACCTGCTAAATAGCTATTTTTGCTCTGTGTTCACTAGGGAGGAAGAGAGTGAGGGCAGCAGAGCAGGAAAGGTAATGGCAGGGGAAGGGGAAAAGGATATGGGGCCATTCCTCATGGAGGAGATTTTGGGAGAACTAGGCTGCATCAAGGTGGACAAGGCAATGGGGCCAGATGGGGTGCACCCAACGGTGTTATGGGAACTAAAGGAGATACTGGCAGTGCCATTGACTGCACTCTTCAGTCAGTCCTTGCAGACTGGGGTGGTGCCGGAAGACTGGAGGCAGGCAAATGTGGTCCCACTGCATAAGGGGGGAGGGAGGGAGGAAGTGGGAAATTACAGGCCAGTGAGCTTGACATCGGTGGTAGGCAAGCTCATGGAGAAACTAATAAAAGGCAGGATCACCAGCTACCTCAAGGAAAGCGGCCTGATGGATCCAAGGCAACATGGTTTTGCAAGGGGCAGATCCTGTCAAACAAATTAGATAGAGTTTTCTGACGGGGTCACAAAGGAGCTGGATCAAGGGAGGGCAGTGGATGTGGTTTATCTGGATTTTAGGAAGGTTTTTCACTCCGTACGCCACAGGAGACTGCTGTATAAAATGTCAGGCCTGGGGCTGGGCAGAGGGTGGTTAAATGGGTGGGAAGAGGGCTGGGGACAGGAGGCAGAGGGTTGTAATAAATGGGGTGGCATCCAGAGAGGGCAAGGTCACAAGTGGGGTCCCTCAGGGATCAGTGTTGGGGCCCCTACTATTCAATATATTTGTAGGGGACATTGTGGAGGGCCTTGAAGGGGGTGTGAATCTGTTTGCAGATTATATTAAAATCTGCAATAGGGTAGACACTCAGGAAGGGGTAGAAAAAATGCAGAGAGATTTGGGGAGGCTTGAGGCATGGGCAAAGAGGTGGCAACTTTCATTCAACACAGAAAAGTGCAAGGTCATGCATCTTGGCTACAGGAACCGGAGGGCAGGGTATTTATTGCATGGGGGCAGAGATCTGGCGGTCACAGAACAAGAAAGGGACCTGTGCATCACTGTATCGGGGGACATGAAGGTGGAAAGGCAGTGCGGGAGAGCAGTGGCTAGGGGTGGTAGAATGCTGGGATGCATTGGAAGGGGGATCACCAATAGAAATATGGCGGTCATAGTGCCCTTGTACACCCATCTGGTTAGACCGCATTTGGAATACAGAGTCCAAGTCTGGAGGCCATACCTCAAAAAGGATGTGGGGAGGCTGCAGCAAGTTCAGAGGAAAGCGACAAAGATGATAAAAGGGTTGAGACACCTTTCATATGAAGAAAGGTTGAGGGATCTGGACATGTACTCTCTGGAACAGAGGAGGGGAAGGGGGGACATGATCGAGACCTTCAAGTACCTTAAGGGTATAAAGAGGGTGCCAGAGAAAAGCATCTTCCAGATGAAGGAAAATCAGAGGACGAGGGAGCATGGCCTGCAGGGGGAGTGGGGGCAGTTCAGGGGTAACATTAGGAAGTACTATTTCACAGAGAGAGTGGTGGATAAGTGGAACAGACTCCTGGAGGCGGTTGTTGGAGAAGAAATAGTGGAGGGATTCAAAAGGGCATGGGACAAACACAGGGGGGTGTTGAGGGTTGGGGGGCGCAGGTCCAGGCAGATAGCTGGACAAATGGGCAGACACGGTGGGCCTTGTCGGTCCTTTTCTGCCATCACACTTCTATGAATTCCATGCAGATTACTTAGCGTTCCAGCACACTCTCGCAAAGCTGGTATTTTTTTGTCCTGCTAACCGGTGGTTCCGCAAAATAAAAAACCATTAGTGAAAACAACATCAAATGCTATGTTTCAGAGACACGGTACTGTGAAGACAGTCAGTGAAAGCGAAACTGACTAAAAAAATTACAGATATGCTGAACTGCCTCAACAATCGGTCGCTCAGCCTGTTCGTTACATTTGCTTTATTTACAGTCACTATGGTGATAGCCTAAATGCATTTTATGCCACTTGTCAATAGGAACTATGTTATGCCGCATATTGACATTTCTCTGTTTTAAGCATAAAATAACAAAGTGTAAGGTTTAAATTCAAACTTTTTGCTGCAGTTCTTTTTTTTTTTAATTGTATAATTGGAATAACCCAGGATGGGGTGTCGGTTGGGCTGGGATTTTCCCAGGGCTGGTGTGGTTGGTCACTTGGGCTGCGCCCTCTTGACCAAACCATGCTAGCCCAACCTACACCCCACTGTGGATTATTCCTTAAATATGCCCTGCACTCAGGGTGCTGCACCCTCTGCAGATACTGCTTGGGTAGGGCAGCCTCTGCCTCACTATCTGCCTGCTGTGCACACCTACTGCTCAATCTTTTCCTAATGAGGGAGGGACACTGCCCCTCATAATGAGAAAAATATCCTTAATATGGCGATACAAGCTCAGTGGTCAGAACACTGTTGAGATGTGCGTGTACTAAGTTTATTTTTGATTTAGCATCTTAGAGTAGTATGAATTTCTGGTTTAAAGTCGGAATTTAAAGCACATTCTTTGTGTGGACGGCATATTTTCAGAGAGGGATGGATAAGGGACGGTGCAATTGGGGTAACATGTGGGTCGCCCCTGATGATAAGAGGTATGCCGCCGTGTGCTGCTGATGGGGTGGGAGGGAAAAGGAGTATGATATCCGGGTTGGCGTGCGAGGGAGTGACACATCAGAGATTTCCAGTGCTACTCATAACCGAAGCGGGCGGCGCTTTCCAAGGAGCACGCACGAATATGCAGCCAGCAAAATAGTAGCGACGGGGCATGGTGGCGGCCGCTGACTGAGGAGCTGGGATGGTGCTGGAACCAACCACTGACAGTGGACGGCGAGTCGGCGACGGCAGGAAAACTAACAGTTGCCTCACTGGGACTGGGAAAAGCGCGCCGCTGGCCTCTCGGCCACCTTCTCGGCGACTGCAGCTTCTCAGCCAGCAGTAGAGAGACGTGATGGAGAAGACGGCGTGGAGCAGTGGCTCCGGGACCGGCGGTAGCAAAGCGAATTCGGAATCTTCCTCATCTTCTTCGTCCTCCTCCTCGTCTTTGGGCAGGACAGTTTCCGCGAAGGCGACTACAGGGAGACAGCATCAGGGGTCGAGTAGCCCGGCGGCGGGCTCGCGCAGGGGCTCTGTAGCGTCGAGCCCGTCTGCTGGAGGTGGGAGCCGAGCTGGGAAAGTTGGAACGGGTCCCGCGGGGAAAGAGCGAGAGCAGCAGCTCGAGGGGACACTGAGCAAATACACCAACCTACTCCAGGGCTGGCAGAGCAGGTAAGAATGAGGCATCATTGTGCCAAAACCAGAGAATGTTTCGAAACATGTTCTTTTAAAAAAGTCAACAGAAAAGACGCTCCGAGGCTGTCAAAGAAATGTCATACAGGTTTGTAACTGACGTATATACTGACCTAGCCCGGGACACGCAAGCTAGGAAATAAGAAACTTTTTTTTCCTGGTTCATATTTCATCGACGCCTTGCTGCAAAACGTCTGTTTGCAGTTTGCACTTGCCTCCAGCTAGGTGGTGGGCGCTGTAAACAAACCCGGCTGCTCATAAGGAAGTCCTGACCCCTGTGTGTTACCGTTTCGAGTGACCTTTCATTGCTGTCAGAACAATAATACGTGTATATGAACTTCTGGGCTGTCTTCTCCTACATGGCATTCTACAGGCACATGATCCTCTAGCTTCCCTACTACAATTACTGGTGAGGGCATACTTGTCCCGCATTATGAGGGACAACCCTTATTTTAACCCCAAATTGTTCTGTCCCAAAGTCTTCCCACATGGAAAAAGTACTGCCCACACTAAATGTACTGTAAAAAGGCACAGAATTACAAACCAGAAATTCATATTCCAGTATGCTGAATCAATACTAAATTGTGTACACATAAAAGAACTAGTTTTCACTGTGTTCTGAGCTTGTGTCTCCATGTTTGATGATGTAGCGCACCTTATGATGACTAGTGTTCCACATTTTGTTTGTGTTCTGCATTTCAGTGACAAGTTTGAAAGTTATGCATTAAGGTCAGTTACTGGAAATTATCACCTAATGTTCTGTTGCACACTGCATTACACAGGAGTAGGCAGTAACATAATTGCCTTGCACGCACACACAACACCCCCTGTGACACAACTGCTGCAGCCAAATGTACACAAGTTTTTGATAAACTTGGCTACTATCTGCTGACTGTAGTAAAAAAAAAAAAAAAAAAAGCAACAGTGCAAACTTTAAAAACACCTGTCCTGTGTGATACCATTACAAACTACTCGATCTTCAGCTCATGGTTTACATGGTAGTACACGTCCTGGCTGTGTAGAAAAACAAACAAACGTGTTAACTAGTTTTGCATTATTTTCTATACAGTACATAACCCAGTTTACAAAGCCATCCTATTTTGAAGGGAATCATAGTTGCTTCGGCAATAGTAGCAGATGTTTCTCATTACAATTTGTGTTTCTTTAAAGTTCTTACTGAAACTTTTTTAATGCTTTTTTGCCATGACATACCATACCTACACTGTGTAGCATACCTCGGCCTTTGTCAGTGAAATTCAGGACACAGACCCTCACAATGTGGGGACACGTCAAATATCAAAATAGAAACTCAGAAGCACTTTTTTCCATGGGGGCCAGATCAACTCTGAGGGGTAAGATGAGGGACATCCCTCAAATTGGGGACAGCACAGAGCTATGCTGTAATGCACAGGCAGTTCAAAGCACAGTAGCAAAACATGAGCATCAGACTTTGCATACCCCTGGCATAAGAATCCAGAATGTATTCAGTGTATACCTGAAACTTGGTTGTGTTTTATGTACGATGCCATCCTTGAAGTGAGTATCCAGTGCCCCAGTGGTTACACATTGGAAGACCATTGAAGCATACTGTATGTTTGGCATACCTTCAACATCTCAAATTTAAAATCTTGGTTGACAAAGTCTTTAACCTGTCTCATTTATGGACTCTGCTTGCTTGTAATCATCCCGAGAGTATGCTCCAGTATCTGTTTTTTTTTTTTTTTTTTTTTTTTTACATCACCGCAAAATGTCAGAAAAGTCTTAAAATTAAATTTTCTTTCTTAATCCACTGTAAATTATTAGGAAACCATTTTACCTCCTCCTTTCTTTCTTTTGTATTGGGGAGGCATTTTGCAAAGTGTTCCAAACTGAGGCATACATTAACAATGCAAGAAGTAGGACTATGTCCATGATCCTTATTATGAGAGTGAACTAAGCTAGGTGTAAGGGCAGCCGCTGGCAGTCAGGTTAGGGGCTGGCCAAGGATTCTGTTGCCAACGAGACCCTACCTAAAGGAGGGCACATAACGTGGTCCCATGGGGTTTCAGGTGGTGGTTTCAAAACCTATGAGTCACAGATGGTAACATCATCACTAGCAGGTAAAGTTCTAAAGAAGGCCTTTTATTCGGTGTTCACAGTACCATCTCCTTCATCAATAATGTTGTTATTACTAGAGCTGTGCTGAACCGGGGAGGTTTTGGTTTGGCCAGATCATCTCTAGTTTTGGTTTTGGATTCGCGGCCAGTATTCATTCAACCTAAAACATGGCCTGTACCTTCATTTTAAAGTATAAGATGAAGGAAACGGGTTAAATTCTGTAGAAAAACAGTTTAATAGCATGGCAGCTAGTAAGGCCCAGCTGTTAGTAAGTTCATGATGGAATCTCAGAAGACAAGGACTTCCTGGAGCACGAGGAAGCTTCAGTCAGTAAAGAGAAGCATGCACCTCCATTGCAGTAGGAGCACTTTTTGGTTTTGTGACTGTTTTTTTTTTTTTTTTTCTTCTTCTTCTGAATTGCTATCTTTGTCTTGGAAACTTGTTTCACAGACCTACTCCTTTCTATCATTATTTTAATAACAGTTGCTGATCACCAAAGAAGCCAGCTCTCTTCCAAGAAAAAACCCAGTACCTAACTGTACTACCTTCCACAGTCACCTTGGGGAAATAGATGACAATGATGATGAGTAGTTAATGCACCTCATGGCAAGGAATATGAACTGGTTAACTGGCATGACCACAAGTTGGGGCTACTATGCAAATGCCAGGAGCTGTCCCCTCCCTCCAAAATGTTTCACACGTAACACAAGCCTTTATTTGACAGGACTACACAAACAAAACAAAATATGGTCCTTATGTCTCTGTCCTGACTTCTGCTTGTGTGGGAAAAGGCTGGTGACACTGTGCAGACAGAGGTTACTCAACTGCCAGGCTGCCCCCTCTCCAAAATGTTTCACATATGATGCAAGCCTTTATTTGATAGGAACACACACACACACACACACACACACACACACACACACACACACACACAGTGTCCTGTCTGACTCCTGCTTCTGTGGGAAATGGCTGGTGCCACTGCTCTTACAGAGCTTTTGGGGTGGTTGCACAAGTGACTTCCTCAGCATCTCACCGTATGCCAAACTTGTATCCCTGCTGAATAAACTCAGTCATCACTCTACTCTCTTCTTATTTCTAGATAAGACCCAGTAACATAGAAACATAGAATCTGATGGCAGATAAGGACTGCTTGCCCACCTAGTCTGCCCATTTCCCTACCTAACAGATAAGCTGAAGATCCTAGTTTCCAACAGCCTACTTCCTCCTACCCCTCACTAGAATTGCCTTATGTCTGTCCCATGCATTCTTGAATTCCCCCATGACCTCCTCAGGAAGGCCGTTCCATGCATCTACAACCCTCTCTGTGAAGAGATACTTCCTCACATTACCTCTGAGCCGTCCCCCCTCTATCTTCAAATTGTGCCCCTTGTTCTTTCACATCTCTTTTTCTGAAAGATGCTACCCTCTTGGACTTTGTTGATTCCCTTGAGGTATTTGAAAGTTTCTGTCATGTTCCCCCTCTCCATTCTTTCTTCAAGGCAGTACATCTTAAGCTCTTTTTAATCTTTCTTCATATGTCTTCTGGTGCAGACCCTGCACCATTTTGGTTGCCCTCCTCTGGACAGCCTCCACCCTGTCTGTGTCTTTACAGAGATAGGTCTCCAGAACTGTACACAGTACTCCAGATGTGGTCTTACCAACTGTCTGTACAGAGGGCCAGTAACTTCCTGTTTTCTACTGGTGATGCCTCTCCCTATGCATCCCAGTATCCCCCAGCCCTCCTTACTGCCTTCTCACATTGTTGGCCCACCTTTAGGTCATCTGATATGACTACCCCCAGGTCCCTTTCCATTTTTGTTGTTGTCAGTATCTCACCACCCGGTGTGTACTCTTTCCCTGGGTTTTTGTTTCCCAAGGGCATTACTTTGCACTTCTTTGCATTGAATCTTAGCTGCCATTCATTTGACCATTCCTCCAACCTTTCCAAGTCCCTTTTCATCCTTTCCACCCCACCTTGTGTATCAACCCTGTTGCAGATCTTTGTGGCATCTGCAAAGAGACATACTTTCCCTTCCATCCCCTCTGCAGTGTCACTTATAAAGACATTAAAAAGGACTGGCCCCAGTACTGAACCCTGCGGTACCCCACTAGTAACCCCCCTTTCTTCACTGTGGACTCCGTTTACTATTACCCGCTTTGTCCTGTTGTCCAGCCAGTGTTTTACCCAGGCTACCACCCTGGGACCCACTCCCAGGCTGGCTAATTTTTTTATGAATCTTTTGTGTGGAATTGTGTCAAATGCCTTGCTAAAGTCTAGGTAGACCATGTCCACATCCCCTCCCAGGTCTACTACTTTGGTTACCCAGTCAAACAAATCAGTTTAGATTTTTCTGACATGACCTTCCTACTGTAAATCCATGCTGCCTTGGGTCCTGTGCCCCACTGGCCTCTAGGTACTCAACAGTTTTTTCCTTCAGAAGTGATTCCATCATTTTCACTACCATTGAGGTCAAACTGACAGGTCTGTAGTTTCCTGCCTCTGTCTTGCTCCCACTTTTGTGAAGGGGAATCACATCCGTCCTCCTCCAGTCCTCAGGTACCACACCATCCTCCCATGATTTATTAAAAAGGGTAGTCAGTGGTGTTACTAGTTCTTCCCTTAGTTCTTATAGAATTCTGGTTTGAATCCCATCAGGCCCCATTGCTTTATCCACCTTCAGTTTTAAAAGTTCTTTCAGAACCCTTTCTTCTGTGAAAGGACTAATATCAACCTCCCTACCCAGAGTGCTTCTATTGACTGGATTAGGTAACTCCCCCTGCTTTTCCATTGTGAATACTGAGTAGAAGTATTCGTTCAGTATCCCTGCTTTTTCGCTGTCGGTCTCTGCCCAACCACCTTCCTCTTTATTCGGCCTCAGTATCCCGCCTTAGTCTTTCTTTGCTCCCTAATGTACCTATAAAAGGTTTTATTCCCCTTCTTAACCGAGTTGGCTATCTTTTCTGACTGCCCTCCCCGCTTCCTTCTGCCTTAACTGGTACAGTTCTCTGTCCTGCTCCTTCTGTGTTTCTTTATACTTCCTGAATGCTATCTTTTTCTCCCTAACCTTCCCCGTCACTTCTTTTGAGAACCATTGTGTTTTTTTTCTTTCATTTTGATTTGTTTATTTGCTTCACACAAAGGATTGTTGCCTCTGTGATGGCGGTTTTAATGTTTCCCCATTGTTGCTCCACCATACCTTCTTGCCTGTTTACTAGTGCTTTTCTGAGGCACTCTCCCATTGACAAAATCAGCCCTCCTGAAGTCCAGTACCTCCACTTTTATAAGGCACAGGTGCTTGTTTTCAGGAGTGACCTGGGAGCACTGAGGCGGTTAAGTGACTTGTGACTTGCTCAGAGTCGCACAGTATGCAAGTAGAGGTTGTGGGAATCCATATCAAACCCTTGTCTGTCTGCTGGATGTACCACCAAGCTCATTCACAGCACATTACTCCAACCTCTAGGCTATACTGCCAGGCAGCCAGCTTCAAGTGCCAATGCCAGTGCAGTGAAACTAACAGACGCTGAGTTCTTGCACTGCAACATTTCGTGCTTTCTGTTTCTGTCTGGTGCTGAACTGTGCCACTGCTGTGCTTTGGGGCTAGCAAATAATGCAGTCTCCCACTGCCCCACCCCAACACAGTGTCCGTGCACTAGTGCCTTGCGCTTTGTTTGGCACTTCGGCAGCCAGCTTCTGTCGTCAGGTATGAGGCACCCCCCCCCTCCCACACACACACACACAGCACACAGTCAGTTCCTCCCGAGTCCCGACTCTTTTAGTTTTTCTTTTGTTTTGTTTTTTCTTTCTTTTTAGTTTTTCTGTTATTTTCCTTGGTGGTGTGGGTGGAGGATGTAACTAGTTGACAGAGACCCATTGTTTCCCTTCCCACCCGGCCACTTGCTTCCCTGCTCCCCAGTCCTTGGGTCACATCCCTCTCAAGTCCCCACTTGACTCTCTCAGTTGCTGTTTTGTTTCCTTTTGTTTTGGTTGGTGCCTGGTCCACACTCCACATGGAGACCCTTCCCTTCCTGCCTGATCGCTTGCTCGCCGATCACTCCGGAACTCCTCTCTCCTCTGTGGCATAGGTGAAATGGTGCTGAGGGAGGCTGTGCATTTCAGCTATACTCCAGTTTGCGCATGCGCAAACAGGACTATCTGAACTGCCTTCTGACCTGTTAAATGACAGGCTGGGACTGGAGATCAGAGCCAGTCTGATCCGAGCCTGCAATGTTCAGCTCGGGCCTCATGGAAACTGAGCTGTATGTGTTTGGGACAGCTTGGTTTCACCCCCACAGGTTTGGCACACCACTAATTATTACAACTCCACACAACCACTGTAATTGATAGTTTATATTTGTTGTCTTCCATACTCCATCCTGCCTACCTGAGGCAGGTCGAGACACGAAGTCTCAGCAGGTGACTCATAATCCAGGTTCTTGTGATGTGCGGCAACCATGCCAAGCATGTCATTCAGGAACATTTTGAGTAAATCTTGGCCAAGACAATGTTGGGTACGTGATTCAGTTCAAAGTTAATGCCCGACCACAGATCCACTGTCTCATTCCTATTTTTTTCTTGAAGAATTTCAGGTGATGGCAGGTTCTTGCATGCAGCAATATTTTCCTCAGCTGGGAAGACACTATACATACAGGGTTCCAGACCCAAGCCCCATACCAAATGTTAACAGTCTGAATCCAGTGTATCACTTTCTCCATTCTGTTCCCATGAGTTGGTCTCCAAGTTCCTTATAATTTACTTCTGACTTCTCCTGGGAGGGGGGGGACAAGGTGTTGATGACCTCTGCCACTTCAGTTGGTCTGTTTGTAACCCCAGGCGGCACTATCCCAAGGGCTACTACCCCTGCCTGCTTGGCTAGTAGCAGGCTAAGGGACCTGGGTAATGAAATGGATGCCTCCACCCAGAGGTCAGTGTTGTTAGTGGTCAAGCTAACCTGGGCTCAGCCCTCCGGGACACTGTAACCCCCCTCTTTCCCTTCTAGTGGCCTGAACAATATACAATAATTACTTTCTCAATTACCCTTATTCACCAGGCAATTACCCACACTGTTCGCAGTTACCACCAGGGCTGGTTCCTCTAGCTTGACCCGGGGGACCCCCTGTAAAACAAGGCTAAGCACAGGAAATAGCAACAGTACAATACTTTTGGCACAAACTGGAACCACAGTCA
Organism: Neoceratodus forsteri; assembly: GCA_016271365.2. Taxonomy (NCBI): domain Eukaryota; kingdom Metazoa; phylum Chordata; order Ceratodontiformes; family Ceratodontidae; genus Neoceratodus; species Neoceratodus forsteri. Next base: position 1,074,093,689 of record CM057456.1, read on the forward strand.
GTTTAAATGCAAACAAAGTTAAATTTGATTTGTTCAGGGGACTTGAACAAGGGAGGGGTGGAATCGGGTTGATTTTGCTTAAAAGCTCTATTAATCAGACAGTTATGCATGCAGTTCAGAGTCCCTACACAGCCACACACTCTGGGTACCCAGGTAGGAAAATGGTGGGCTAGCCAGGAACATTGCAGCTGGATGGGGCCCTGTGGTGGAAGAAAGCAACATGCACAACAGGGTTTTAAATAAGCTCGGAAAATTGATTAGTAGTTTTGCACGTGAAAGTGCTAATTAACTGCGAAAATGAATAGCATATGCCTTAATTTGATTAGCAGAATTAAAAATGTGCACATGTATTTAATATATATATATTTTAAATATTGTATGTAACCTAAACAAAATTTCTCATTAAAATGAATTGTCTTTGTGTCATCTGTTTTGGTACCACCAACACACACACACACACACACACACACTCACATCCCCTTTGCCAGAATAGGGTACCTTCCAAAACCCCCACCCATCTCAGCCCCCCCCAGCCATGTGCCCTTTGCCAGAATAGGTGACCTGTCAAAACCCCCACCCATCTCAAGACTCTACAACCATGTCCCCTTTGCCCAAAACAAAAGGTTTGAGTCACCTACCACAACCCTCCCCCCCCAGCCTTTATGTACTGAAATAAGGGGCATGGACACTGAGGGACAGTGACGGACACACCAACATGCAGATGCTATGGAACCCACTGCTTTAAATTCTGAATTTGTAGGATGCATGGGCTGCATCTTTTCATGAGGGAGAGACAGACAGCTGGAATGCCCAACACAAAGCTGCAAGGGCTGCACAGAGTGATGGTGGCCCTACCCCCCCCCACGCTTGTCCCCTTAAGCAGACTCACCAACTCACGGCAGGGTGCCACTGTTAACAGTTTCTCCACCGTGAGCCTGAATAGTGGCACTCGCTCACTGGATAAACTGCGCAGGAACCGATAGGAACTTAGTTCCACCACCTCTCCCACACACGAGATATTGCTGCAGGTTGCCACCAGTTATTATGCTAATACTTTCACCGCTGCGTGCCCGAATGCCAGCATTCGCTCCCATAAGCAGTATTGCAAAGCATTACTGGGAGCAATTGCCAGCATTGTGGCTCGCAGCAGTGAAAGTGTTAGCATATCGGCGACATGCTGCTGTATCGTTACTTAAAGTAACATGGGGGGGGCTGACACAAGTTGGATCGCATTTTCTGTGATCCATAACCTAAAATGCATCACATGAGCAGCTGGTTCGCATCACAAAATGCAATGTGATACCGGCTATTTAAAACCCTGCACAACACACACTATTTCTATTTGTAATCCGGAGCCGTAGGGCTCAGTTCGTGAAACAAAAGGCAACAAGACAATCTGATGACAACACTTTTAGATTTAGCTGTTGTTGCAGGGAGCTACCCTGATGTTTACTCATGATACCCAATACTGGACACAGGCAGGACGAAATTGAGACTGCAGGCTGTTGAGCTGGAGTGCCTGGAGAAGCAGGGCCCACATGAATCACCGAGGCGTCGTTCCTGTTCAAGCCGTTGAGCAGGGGGCTGATCTCCAAGCTGGTCTCTCGTTGATGACTTTCTCTGTGTAGCAGGTATTCTGGCTGGGCCAGTGTAGCAGGGCCCAGGCAAATGGACGTGGAGTTGGATACAGCCTCCAGCAAACAAAACAGTTCAGACACACAGTGGGGAACTAAATCGCGACCCACTATAAGCACACAGCACATTCACATGTAAGGAAATTCCACTGTACCAGGCAAATAGCTCTCTGGTCACAATTACAGAGTCTCTGCACAATCCAGGAGTTCAGAGGTAGCTGGAATTCCTGACAGGCCAATCGCATTCAGCAAATCTTCGGTCTTCTTCAGGTTAAAGCCTGGTCACAATTCAGTGGCTTAATTCACTCTCCAAATTCGGATTCAGTCTGAAAAAAGCACAAGTTCCCTCTCAGGAACAGCAGGCAGGTATGCAGGCCAAACTTGGGCCTTTCCACAGTTCCCCTTGCAAATCCACTATGGATTGCTGCTCGAACTATCTCGAGCTGTTACTTCTTCACTTCCCAACTCGGACCTAACTGAAACTGCAAGCAGTGTGGGACTTTCCCCAAGATTCAAAAGGTTCAGTTGGCTGATCTGTCTGTCAGTCACAGCAAGGGCCCCCCCTCCAGGTTATTTTATGCGTCAAAAGCCCAAAACTACAATTCCTACAAGTTTTGGCCCCACCAAGCCCCTGTAGGCAGGCTCCATTTTAGAGTCTGCCCATTCTGCAGTCCAGGACCAAGATGATGGAAACAAACACAACTGTCCATGCTGCAAAGAAGACAGGCTAGAATAAACTGCAATATTATTACTACTTTAACAAATGATCAGCAAACAAGTACATCTTCTAACAGAGCTCCCTCTCAGATTATGACTGCAATCCAGGCAGCTCTTAAAGAGACAGTACACAGAGGCTATACAGGCACTCTCTGGCAGTACATTTAAACTGTTAAAATGCAGAACACCAGCCTGGCAGTGAGCCTTTTAGGCAAACTCCAGGAAGACTTTTCGGGAACCCCCATTTGTAGGGGATTACATGTTGATACTCTACGGTGGTCTAGAAAACGGTTCTGGAATCGGGCTGGGCGCAGTGAGGCATCCACAATAGGGTCAACCTCTGAAAAGCTTATTCTTTTCTGCTTGCCTTTTCTTTTTTTTTTTGCCTAAATGTGATTCACCATTTAAAAGAAAAGTAATCAACATTTGTTTACCCATAAGTATTCAGCTTTAATCCAGTTTCATGGCATTAAAAAAGCGACCTAAAATGTAACACATTTTAAAAAGTCCTGCTCCTTGCCAGCACCAATCGGATTACAGAATAATGCTGATGTCAAATGTAATGATGTCACAGGGGCAAGACTGCTCTAATACTAAATCCCTGTTAAGCCATTTTTTGGTGTTATTTTTACCTCCTTCCCATGGCTGCAAGTGTTTCTTTTGTTACAGTCTTCAGAATGGTCCATACCTGTGCCCATCAGACTCTGTGCTGGCCTGGCACTGATGCATGCCTCCTGACTGCCAGGGTTGCCCCCTGATTCTGGGTCTGTCCTTCTTGGTTGCTCCATCCACTCTGTGGCTGATGGCGAGACAGGAGAAGCACCTTATAATCCTTGAGGGAGTGTGCATGCCAGTGAGCATGGTCTGGTGGGGTGGGGGCTTGGGAGTATAGAGTTCATCATCCGAAACAACTGAGTCGAAGGAGTTTTCTGTGTTTTCGTGGCCCCATATAAGCTCCCTCAAGGCATATCCACAACAGCATCCTGGGGCAGGAGCATGCTCAATGGGTGGTCACCCATGTTACGTGCACTACCAAACGCCCACCATCAGGAACTGCTCCAAGACCTGACACAGCCTAACCTTCCCCTGAGAGGAAAGCGGAAGCTCTGTTGCCGTCCCTGTGGGCCTCCACTCCTGTCACAGAGCTGTTTTAATAACTGTAGCATTCAGCACTTTGTTACATTATGTGTGTATGGCAAAACACTATGTTAACGTTCATTAGGGTTGCTGCCACACAAAACGCAAACTGCACAAAGGTTGGAAATAAACTATTAGGGCTGCAAACACAATACTCACAAAGTTTGGAAATGTCCTATTAGATTTCATGTGTCTAACTCCCAACCACCTACCACATCCCTTGCCCTCATGACCCAAGGACAGTCTGCGGGTGCAAGGCAAATAGATCAGTGGCATAGTACCTCATATGGGGTCAACATATTAAAATTAAAAAAAATATATATACAGTACATCAGCCCTAATTCCCCCTCCCCTCATGAACAATGGACAAAGTATATGTCTGGAGTTGTGCCACACAAGTCTGGTGTTTCATATGCATTGTAGATCTGTAGTTAGAATACTTTTTGGGTGAATACCAGCGAAGGTTTACATCCATCATAATGGGAGGGCTAAAAGCCCAAGGTTTTGGGAGGGGGGATAGCACCTCCTATATCCCTTACTTAAACTGAGCACTTCCGTTACTCTGCTTCAAGTGTTATGAAATCACCGTTCGTGTGTCCTTTGCTTTGCCATTTCCTCCTCTGTCCGGTCCTCGATTTGTGGCTTGCTGTATGGTGCCTCTTCTGCTTTTGTGATGTCCTGTGTATGGCTTGACCATTTGCTTCTGCCCGGGATACCTTCCTGTCATCCTGTTTTTCCCCCTCTCCTGTGCTATTGCTCATTCCGGTGCGTACAGTGCGCAACTGTCCTACCACTGGAAACCACTGTGGTAAAAAGGGGGAACTTCGCAGCTCTGCTCATTGCTTCTGCTTGCACACGATGGACCTGCCCGGTTACCCCCGACCACCGCGCCTCCTGGCCCCGGTGGGTCTCGCAGCCACATACTTGCTTTGGCTGCTGCTTCTACCACCGCTATCTTACCTTAAGCCCCAGACCATGAACCGTTTCTGTTTGCCTCCATACTGAGTGCCATTTCCCTCCACTCAATAAGTCATCGTCAAACCTGCCACTTCTTGCAATGGCTCAGCTCCCGCAGCACTTCCTGAGTATTCCTCCTTCTTGGCAGCCATTCTGCCTCTGTTTCTTCCTCTACAGTGCCTGCGAGTCTGCCTTCGGGGCTCGGTGTGGTGCGGCACGAACCAGCCTTCTCATTTGGGCTTCATTGTGTCCTGAACATTGATCCATAGCCTCACACCTGCCTACTGGATAACCGGGGGAGTCTGTTTCTAGCCATTGCTTCCCTCACCCTTACTCGTTTTCACCCAATACCATACCTGACGAAATTCATCATTCCAGGAGGCACGCTTCCTCCAGCCTGCTACCGGCATGACTCTGGTAGCGTGGGTTTTGATCTTCCTGTACTGCAAACAGCTTTTCCGTTACTACTTGCTCCATGGTGCACCATTCGGATTTGCTTCTCTTGGCTGGGACATCTGACTTTTCTCTTTACTTGGGGTGATATCTATCTATCTCTCTCTCTCTCTCTCTCTCTCTCTCTCTCTCTCTTCAGTCAGTGCAGTGCCTCATCCATCAAAGGCACTTCATCGGACTCTGCCTGTCCATTTCCATTCAGCAGCCTCACCGTGGACTGCGCCCAGCTGTGTTAGTGTAAAACTGGTTGGGCTCAAAATAATTTCTAGTGGGACCTTCCTGCCTTAGATCTGCATTAGTTATTTGGAACATCGGTGCAATTCCACTTCCATAGGAAGTTATGCATTCTACCGGACCACTCGGGACAATCATTCTTGAGTTGCTGGACTTTTACCGCTTCATTCTGGGACTGAACATCCTGGTTTCAGTCTGTGCCTTCGACCTACGTGTGGAGATCTCATTTGATGCCATCTTGGGTCCTATGTGACAGACCTTCATCGTTGACCTACATGGATGTCTTCTCGTATGCTTCCCCATTCTTCCTACTAGGGGATCTCGAGGCCCGTTGCTTTTCCTCCCTGGTAACAGTTTTGCACTGCTGCTGTTGACTCAGTTTCACTCCCCGGCGCTCCTGTTTTGCTTCCCACTGGCGTCACCACTAACTCACTGTCAGGTTGCCCTGTGCCTGACCCAGAGGAGGGTACGTCTCTCCATCATCCTCTTTCGCCAGACTTGCTAACCCATAGAAAGTGTCAGTGCTACGTCGCGCTACTCTTATGGGCCTGGACCATCTCCTGCCTCATACCTGACCTTAAGTTGCTGGGCATTTCTCCTTCACCTTTGGCCACCAATAAAGTACTGTTTGACTTTGTCCTCCTCTGTGGCTCAATGTGGGTCCTGGCATCTTACTTACCTCTGACTTACATAGAGGTCTTATTCCATTCTGTCTTGGGTCATCGGGGATGGCCTACGTGGAGGTCATTTCGCTCGCACCTCCTTGTTCTACCTACATGGGGTTCCTATTCCATTGCCTCGTGAACCCCATTCACTGGATATTTGCATTTCTGCTGGTTCTCTGGTCAGCTTGTCTTTGAAGGTGCTCCTAGTCTATCTCGTCCTACCGTGCTACAGCGCCTGCTCTGTCGTGTGACACTTCACCTGCCTCAGAGTTGGATTCATCAGACACTCCTGCACTTCTGTCTCCTGTTCCTGTCCTTCAAGGTGGGTGGTCCATGGCACCCTGGTATTCATCTATACCTTGACCTACGTGGTGGTCTTGGTCAATGGCATCTCGGGTCCTCCATGAAGGACCTTCTTCGCAGATCTACGTGGGGGTCTTCTTGCATACTCATTCTGACCTGACAGTCTCCGTCCCTAGCTCTGCTTCTGGGGTATCGAGTGAAGGCATGCTTCCCTGGCCGCCAGAGATGGGAGTCCCTGTCTCCGACTTCGTTCTCTACTTGTTCCACTTCATTCCACTCATCGAGCAGTCTCTATCGCTACCTGGGTGGCATCAAGTGAAGGCTGGCCTTTCCGTCCGCTGGTGATGGGAGTCTGTTCCTTGTATCCATTCCTTCCTTCAGCCATCATCTACCTGCCTGGGTTCCCTCTGTGCTGGCCCCTCCTTTGTCATTGGCTTGGCTTCCTCATGTTTGGACTGGCTCTGGCTCCTGTGTGCTACTGGTCACACTCTCCAGAGTTGGAGGAGTTAATCAAACCATTAACAATATTTTGGGCCTCTATTCCTACAATTACCCAGCATTCCTGCCAATGGTGGTGTGACAGGGAGATCCTGCTACTCTTGAGGACTGACCTTTTCTTACATCTGTTGCAACAGTTCTTCTATTTCTTAGCCTAATCTAGCCTTTACAATCTTTAGTCTATAAGGTTGGCCACCTATGGGTGCCCCTTCCCCTTTCTTGACTGTGTTACAGTGTCCTTTTTAATTTTACTTTTCCCTCTCAGGTCCTTGTACAGGGAGGTTATTGTGGTGACTTCCGAGCTGATGTAAAACAGCAGGCTGTGTTCCTTGTTGTTGGATTTAGTATGCAGCAGCACTGTGTCATAAAAATACCTTGAGGTATATGCCTTATGTGTATGAAACCTGTAAATGTTGAAAATACCGTGGCACTAGGTGTTTTTGATAAAGGTAAAAAGTTACTAGGGGACTGTATTATAAAGATTAAGATGCCAGGGTAGAGATATCAGAAACCCCCCATTGTGTTATTTATTTTAAATTTTTTTTTTTTTTCAATTAATTTTCTCACCTCTCCTCCATTGGACTCTGTCCGGTGTGGGCACACAGTCCGAGGCTGTTTTCTGTCTGCCTGAAGCTCCATCCATCCTTCTCCGGTGCGAAGGACCCCCCTCCTCAAGTTGCTAGCCCATCCCCCCGGCTCTGAATCCCCCGGGGAGGGACTGCCTTACTCCTCAGGTGCTCTATCTACAGTGTTGTGGGCTGCAACCCTTTTGGAAGGGACGTCACTACCGGGATATCTGATGTCCTGAACTGAATGCCCAGCGGTGACGTGGGGTCCCGACCTCTGGCCCCACCATTGCCTACCAATGGTGAGAGGGTTTTTTCTTGTGGTTTACGCCCTTTCCCCTCCCCCCCCCGGCAGAGCCCAAGCATGCAGTGACACCAGAGATGTCCATCGTGGCTCTGCAACCCACTGTTGAGCCTTAAGCATTGCAGTGCCTCCAGTCGCCACCGGGGGCTGCTGCGATGCCGGGCTTAACCCTGGATCCCCCCTGAGAGAGGAGAGCAGTCCTACGGATGTTCAGTTCTCCCTCTCCCCTGCCGACCCCCGGCAGCCCGGGCTTGTTCCCGAACACAGGTCGCTGGCGTGGTGTCCAGCACCTCAACCCTCTGCGCCATCAGGCCGGCCTACCCCATTGTGTTATTTAAATGCATGTAAATTATAGATTGTTTGAGAGGCCCTTTGGCACCATGCATTACTGCTTTAAGCTGAACCAGCCTAAAATTTCTTGGTGATTTGCACATACATCCCATGATGTTTTGCATTATGGGGGTACGTGTGATGTTATGTTTCTTTGAAACTTTGCTTTATTGCCAGTGCCCTTTGGAGTAACCCTTACTTCAGTGCTTCTGCACTGAGGTTCTTTGTCTTTAGCTTGTTTTGGGACTTTTCTTTTTTGAGCTCCTCATCACCCAAACACACAAGACCAACATAGGGAATTAATTTATTTTTACCGAAGAGATAGATCAGTAGATGCTGACTAAGTGCAGAGGGAGGACATGTATAGTCTGTTGCTGCAAACTGATGTATTAAAGAAGGGATATGCCATTGCTTAAGGTTATTCCCTAAGTTTTCAATAAACATCACACAGAGATTGTGTGTTAAACCTGAAGTTCTGTGTCTGGTCCATTTGTTATCCCAAAGCCCCTCCACAGGGGGGAATAGAGAAAAGCCAAATTCCAAGTTTGTAATCTTACTCCATAACATTCAAGTTCGTAAGTATACACACGCACTATGCTGTGCACCACACATTGAATGGGAGGACTAAAAGCCCGGGTTCAATGGGGGGGGGAAGGTATACCCTCCCATGTCCCCAACTTAAATTTAGCACTTCTTTTGCTCAGCGTCGAGGATTTTGAAATCGCCCACCATCGTCCCTGGCCTCCTCCAGCTCTCTTACCTCACCCTTGATGCAGGGCCTGGCCTCTATTCCTACACCAACCCAGTGTTCCTGCTGAGGGTGTGAATAGAGAAAAGCCAAACTCCAAGTTCACAACCTTACTCCACAACATTCAGGTTCATAAGTATGCACAAGCACTACGCTATGCACCACACGTTGCACTTTGCCTCACTTGGAACACAGTACTGTATGTCCTTCACAAAGCAGTGGATTCTTACAAATTTGAAAGTACTATTATCCATGTATTTACTCTCCTTGAACTGCTCTGCACTTGTCCCTTTGTTGTACCTGTATACCTCTGTAACTAATGTTGTACCTGTTTACCTCTGTAACTAAATCCGGGTCGCCCCTGAAAAAGGGACCTTCGGGGCTCAGTGGACCTACCCGGTTACCAAAGTTGAATGAATAAGTAAATACACATTGCATAGTTGTGAATTGCTTTCTTTAAGACACATACTGTACTAAGAAATAGTCAAAGCAGATTACATGGGGTATGTGGCCAGATGCTAGCATGACAGGATGCACTTATCTCGAGCTCCCTGTTGACTAAGACAAAATCAGCGTTTAAATGCATATTAACTTAAAAATGTTGACCCTCATACTTCAGAATAGGAGCACAAACATTGGATCTGTAATCAGTTGTGGACATTTAGCTGTAAGTAATGGGGAATCCACGTAAACAGAACACTGAAGCTGGTGGCAAGCAAGGACCGCAAGCAGGACTGTTGGGGAGTGGCACAAAGGGCATATCGGAGGTGAACTCCTTAATGACAGAACAAGCGCTTTAGTATGTCTTCCAGGCCATGAAAGCAGTGGTCGGCTGACTGATTAACAAGCCAGCGTCGCTGCTGAGTGCTGCAGCCCCACCCCTAAAAATAGCATAACTATGGCAGGAAGTAGGGAACGGGTCAGCAGGTGCTCCATGGAGCTAGTAATGGAATTGGTAGAGGGTGGCTACCTTAATGTACCAAGATTATCTTTGCAGGCATGTATACATGTATGAGGCTAAACTATATATTATAAATTAGCCCCATACATGTATATATGCCTGCAAAGATAATCTTAGTACATTTAGGCAGCCCCCTGCCCCGATTCCATTACTAGCTCCATAGAGTGCCTGCAGCCCCATTCCTACTTTGCATCTATAGTTTTGCTGTTATTTGGGATGGGGTCGTAGTAGCCGTGCCTCGTATTAGAAAGTTACGAGCCGGGCTTTACGAGTGATATTTATTTTTAACCCCTGGACAAAAAAAACGAAAAATTGATTTCTGGCTAAAAAAAGCTCCTAGGGTAGGCAACTACATAGTATGAATTGTCTACCTGGCGCACAGAAACATGTCCGCTGCTTTTTAAACAAACTTGGACAAAAATGATAGCCACCGCTCAGCTAATAAGACCCCTATTTCAGCAGAGCAGTGGCTTTCATTATTCTCCAAGTTTGTTTACACATATAGAAAGATGCAGTGAAAAATGTTACCACAGGCCTATATGGAGCACATCCCTTCGCTCTCCCTGCTTAGATGTCACTGAGCGTCTGAGTGCGGGGGTGGGGGTGGCAGGCTGGGAAGTGGAAGGGTTCGGCAGGCTGTTGGTTCTGCTCCTGTTATGATCGCTTTCCTCCTGAAAATGACGTACTTAAAAATTCAATTTTTGCCAGGAATGGCCTAGCACTGCCTTAAAGTAATGGGCTATGAAGCTCAAATTGATTATATATAAAAAAATTAAAAAAAAAAAAGCAATTTTGAGTCTTTTCCTCTACTTTTCAGTCTTTTAAAAAGTCACATTAGCTTACAGTTTCTGTTCGTGTAGAACTTTAACATAGAAAAAAGATGTCCATGTAGTTTTAGCTATTTTTCTTTATGATTTTTGTTTTTTTGTGTAGTGGGCATACATGACCAATTAATCACAATTAACTTAAAAACGAATTAATTTTTTAACATAAAACCCCAAAAGAACTTATTTCCCTATGATACCAACAAAATGTATAGGTTTCGTAGCTGAAGTCTAAGCTGTTTTGAGTGCAGATATTTAGCTAGCAAATTGGGCAAAAATATATAATTTTGGCCCTTAAAAATCTCCCAAAGTACAAAACTGATGCTCCTGAAATTTGAAGGGTTAGGAGAGCCTAGAACTGAGAAGGTATGTACCAAATTTCACAGTCCATGGTGCTAAAACATACAAACATATGAAGGTGCCAGCAGAATAAGGCCTTGTGGTCTATCGAGTCTGCTCATATTGCAGAATCCCAATGCCATCTAAGAGCTCCACCACCCCCTTCCCAACAGATAACCCCTCCTTTCCAGCTACCCCCCTTTTGGACCCTGACTTTCCCCTATCCCAACCTGTTTTGAAGTCCTCCACAGTTACAGTTGTTGCCACTGTCTCATGGAGCTGATGCCACCCAGCCACCACCCTCTCTGTGCAGAAATGGCTCCTGGTTTCCCTCCTGAATCTCCCTCCCTCCAGCTTAAGAGAATGTCCCTTCCTTCCCACTGAGCCTGAAGATGCACTCCTTGTTCACCCTGTCAGTGCCTTTCAAACACTTGAAGGTCTCAATCATGTCTCCCCTCTTCCTCCTTTCCTCTAGTGAGTAGATATTGAGGGCTTCCAACCTCTCCTTGTATGTCCTGCCGTGCTGTCCTTAAACCATCAGTGTTGCTCTCCTTTGGACTGCCTCCTGCAGGTTTATGTCCTTCTTTATGTAGGGACACCAGTACAGCACACTGAACTCCAGGTGCAGCTGCACCAGTGACCTGTATAGTGGCAGTATTACCTTCTCCTACCTGTAAAGCAGCCGTGATATGACCCTCTGAAAATGGCTATTTTTAATTAAACAACAATGCAACTTTAAAATACTGGTGCAGCCGTGCCTTATATATCTATCTCCCTCTCCATCCTATTGGTACTTAATCTGTGCATTAGTATAATGCTCAAGTTAACCATCAATGCATTTGCATGATTTAACACAAAGCGGCAAGTGATGTAATTAAAAAAAATTGGTATCATCATAAAAACAGCTCTGTAGAGATTTAGTATTAGAGCGGTCTCACTCTGATCATATATTGTTGCTACAGCAATGGTAACACAGTGAAGACCAGTACAGCAACAGATTCGGCTGTTTGCTGTACTGGTCTGCTGTGTTACAGACGCTGCTGTCTCCAGGGTGTTCATCCCCTTCCTGAAACAACTCCGACTCAGAGTCGGAACTCTGTAGTGCCCCCCGCAAAAAAACATTTGTGTCCCGGATGGCACATTGCCGGCTTTTGGCATTGTGCCATCGCTGTAACGGTGATGGTGCTGTTACGTTCGATGTCCATGCCATTTTGTAGCTGGTTCAGTGCTGGCAGGGAGTGTCTGCCTACATTTTGGAGTATCATTTTTTAAATGCAAGAAAACCAGATTAATGTAATGCAGTAATCTGGGCCTGATCAGACAGCAGATTTGCACATGTGTAAGCACAGGAGGTCAGGGGTTGACTGTCAGTGATCTGTGGAACAGGCAATAAACCTCTTGCTGCAGCATGTGGCCACATGATGTATGCATGAGATGCATGTAGTATGACACAACCATGTGATGCTAATACTTCTGCGGAGGCTAACTGTAACAGCAGTCTGATATGTTATGTTACTACTACTTTTTGGTTTATTCAGCCAGGGTATTTCCTGGTCGTGTGATGACTATGTAATACAGTGTAGGCCTGTCAGTAGGGATGGTCTGGTCAAAAGGAACAGCTGGTCAAGCCCTAATTGGATGTTTGTCCTTACTATATCAGCTTAATGGAACGAACTGAATAAATGGATCACTTTGCTGGCCATTAGGGGTGTTCCCATTAAGAGGCTTATACTGTACTCTGAAATGCAACCTCTTGTTTTTTTCAGGAGCTTTTATGATACATGAGCGCTGCAGTACTCTTAAAGCTGGATCTATGATGCGTTGCAATTTCTCCTCAAGAGGAATACAGATTTTTTTTTATACAGTGTAAAATACAGATGAGTAACTAAGAACTGAAAATAAGTTGTTTATAAATGTTTAGTCATGGGCATGGTAAATTCTAGTGCAACAATTTTATAAGTCATTTGCATGATTTCGGCCAGTCGGCATCCTGAACTGCAGTATGTTATCCTGCGTGCAGTTGTTGCATCATGCGGACGCAGTGAAGTGGAAGGCTTCATGTCAAAGGTGCAGGGGAAGAGAACTGGCGCAGTGGTAGAACAACCGCTCGCGATACTGGCAGCCCTTGTTCGGGGACAAGCATGGATTGTTGGAGGACTGCCAGGGAAGGGAGGATTGAGTAATCCCCTTGGTGTGGGAGGAATCCTGCTTCTCGCCACTTGACTTCCACTGGATTTCCACTTGACAGAGGCTGGGTGGTAGCAGCGATGAGAGCAGCAGCGAGCGGCAGGGCTGCCGGCAGATGTAGGCATGCCGTTTGGACACATCATTGCATACTGATGCTCTGTGGAGGAAACTAAAGAAGAAAATGCCCAGGCCCACTCCAGCAACTTCTGCAGGCCAGGGGTGTGCAAATCCTATCTTCCCCCTGTCCGAGGCAAGTAAATTTGCTTGAAGTGCAAGTACAAAAAGAGAGCTAATTTCATTGTAATAAATAGGGGCAAGTTCAAATTCAACTACAGTCAAGGCTGGGCAAGTCCTGAAAGTTTTGATTTGAGCACCCCTGCTGCAGGCACCACTTGACCATTGTGGCATGACAGCCACCTACAAAAGGCTCTGTGCAAGTGATGGTTAACTGTTAAGTCCATGAGAAGGGTGGTGATGGGGGGGGGGGTGCTGTTGGGAGCAGGGGATGACAGGATGGAAACAAACAATAGAAAGAAAAAGGGGTAGGGGAAGAACATTGCATTCATTATAAAACAAAAAGAATAGAACTGAAAACCTTTTAAACCAGTAGCATACCTGGGTGGTAAAAGTTAATATGTGCTCTTCGAGATGTTTGTTATGGTATCAGTGTGTCATAGCACACAATTTATGCCGATAGAACCACCTAGCCTCGCTTATTGGTCCTCTTGCCCAGACTGCATGCGATGAAACTCTTATAGAGTAACAGACACCTTGGGGAGCACCTGTTGACTTATAAAGGGCTTGCTTTCTGTCTTGTCTTATTCAGAGGTTAGGCTGTAAAGAAAAAATCCAGTTGTGTTTTGGCTAATTGCCACCAAAATGTTTTAACCAAATGGCATACCTCATGGTCACATCATAGAACTTTAAAAAATGCATGTTTTCACTGGCTTTGGATCTGCGGTCTGTGGAACTGTGAAACAAAGTCATTTTCTTTGCAGCCCGAAGGCACCTACCTACAGTGACAACTTACAGTGGCAATTGCTGAGCAGTGCGATGTGCTGCCTAAACATAGAAATGTATTTATGTAGTTTTTGTTTGCATGGTAAGTGCGCAAGACACAGAATGCCTGTTTTCAGGGCTGGTCCAAGAGGATACAGGTAGTCACATATGTGACAGTAGTGATAAGCACAAGAACAGTAGTTACGTAACACACAACTTAGCACAGAGTAATGACACAGTGTAGTGAACATTTTAGGAGCTATAATCCAGCATGAGACCGCCAGTACAAAAATAATGTATCTTACATAAACTTTGTAATGTCAAAACCTGTGGAAAGAGCAGGGAACCAATCATGTTCACTATTCAGAAAAGTGTTCATTGGTAAAGTCTTCCAGATTTTTTTTTTTTTTTTGTACACTTTATGTACCACTTGCCTGGAACTCTCTTGGGTTGCCCCTACTCACTGCCTGCTCTACCGCTCGCCTGATGTTTCATCCCTTCAGAGGATTAGCTGTCCTCCACCGACCTTCAACCGGGAGACCCCCAGCTCTGAGCCCTCTGAGGTAGGGCTGCCACGACTCTGGTGCTCTATCTACAATCTGATGTCCCGGCCGAGGAGGTGGACGGACGGAGACGAAGTCTGGCATTGAGCATGTGGCAGGACGGCCCTGAAGGGATCCGTCGCCTATCCAGGAGTGGGGATTTTCTGACTTGAGTCCCCCAGGAGCCGGACATGCAATGATGTCTACGTGGAGGAACCATGGACGTCCGCTATGCTTCTCCCCTTACACTACTCCATGCTAGCTGTGCCTCTGGTCTCCACTGTGGGTCCCCAGAGCTCCAGAGATACCCTGGATCCCTCCCCAGGGAGAGGAGAGCAGTTGTTGGACGCTCTTTCCTCTCCTTCCCGAACTCTGGTCGCCAGCGTGGTGCGAAGTGTGGCGTCCAGCGCCTCAACCCTCAGCGCCACCGGGCCGGCAAAGTCTTCAGATTAACATCGTTAGAAAGTCCTTTATTATTAGGACTGAAGACTGTTTGATGCGGCTCTACAAGTCATATGTAAGACCCCATGTGGACTGTGGTTCTCCCTTCTGGTCTCCATATCAACAAGTGGACATTACACTTTTGGAGGGAGTGCAAAGAAGTCTCCTGCAATTATTTCCCATACTACAGAATCCAGGCTTAGCATCGTCCTGTAACCTTACACTCAAAGAAGGGCCCATCACTCTTGGGTCACACAATAGGCAGATTGAGATGCATAGAATTCATACAAAAAATAGAGAACATTACTTTACTGTAAGGGCCCCAAGAATATGGAATGGGTTACCCCAACACTTGGTTGACATATCTAAGTTCAAAAACTTTGAGAGAACTCGATAAACATCTGGGGTACTAAACAATGATCACCACACGGTGTGGGTGACAGTCTAGATGGGCTAAAACCTGCTTCTGTTGACATCCTACCGAGTAGCAAGTACCCAGACTGATCCTGTCTTTCGTTTTGAACTGTCTGACATTGTGCATTAACAATTAGAGTTTGGTATCTTCCATTATGGTCTCATTGTCTTTTGTCAAGTTATGTAACAATACTTCCACTTGGACAATCATATCATACATATATTCAACTGCTCCAAAAACACAGGACAAAAGTGAAAATACAACTACAGAACCATAAGATCAACGAGAAAAGAAATAAATAAGTAGATGACAATATTACCCTCCTCTTGTTACTGAATACCTGGAGTCCCCTTTTATTTGAAAAGTGAAGCGATTCCTAGAAACCACCTTCAGTACTCCTCTGCTTGTTGTGGTAAAATAGATCTCCCTCCAGTTCCTCAGAGTGTCATAAACTGTAACCACACCCCTTGAAACCTCTCGGTCAGTAAGAGTAATTCCACTGGCAACTCTTGAGGTTGGTAATTGATTTAGTAAGGGTCACCTGTTCCGTCAGTGTAGGGAAGTCCAGGTTGAACCATTTCCAAGGGATTGCCTTCCAGACTGCAGCCACTAGGATTCCTGCAAACCTTTTTGTTGATTTGATCTCTTACCCCGAGGCTGTCTCCCCAGTGCCCAGTATGAAAAGTCCCCTCTGTGAAGTGTGTCCCACCATTTGTTTATATCGAAGGGCAATATCAAAGTGTACTTGGTTTGGGCACTCCCAAAAAATGTGGTAAAGGAGCCCTACTCTTCCATAATTTCTCCAACAACTATCCGACCCCTCCGTAGTGTAGTGTTTTGTGTGGGAGGGTGTTAAAAAGAAGAAAAAAAAATACCCACCACCTTCCACCAAAATTCCCTCCAATTATTGGAGGCTTAGGTCCTGAATACCCCCGCCATAGTCCCTTCCATTCCTTATCCTCCAACTCTATCGGTGCCTGTTTCCTAGACTCGTTGACTGTAAAACAGAGACACCTCTGATTGATATCTAGAGCATCTAATCAAATAGAAAAAAAAAAAAAATTTAGTGACTAGCCCCATACTTGCATTCTCCAGATAAGTCACAAGTGGGACGGGGGCAATGCTGTGGATGTTGCACTCTGGATTCCTCTCTAGTGAAGAATACCACTTGAAGATATTGAAATAATTCTGTCCCCCTAAGGTGAAGTTCACCCGAGTGTTTCAAAAGATTTAATGTGTTGACCATTGAGGAACTGTAAAAATCTTAATAAACCATTAGTCTCGCACCTCTTAAAAGCTACATCTGTCCTGGGTGATTAAAAATCTGCACATTGGGTTAACCTGGTGAATCTAGTTATACTGTTCGGATCTGAAGTTCTGTCTTAATTTCATCCCAGTTCTTGCACATCTGCCTGGTTCATTGGTTGGGCATAGCGCCCTGTAGTGTTGCCAGGCATATCAAACCAATGGACCGGGTTATGACTAGCACTACTGTTCTTTTCCATCTGCAACCAAACATTTTCTATATCATTTTGTTTATAAACTATCCACAGTAAGATTTGGGCTACTTAATAATAAACTTTCAGATCTGGTGATCCTAGTCCCCCTTTCCCCCTTGGCCAGGTGAGGCTTTGCCATTTTACCTGGGTTTCCCCTCCTTGCCAGATAAAAAGCGGTGGAGCACTCTATGAATTTTGATCCAGTCTGCCTTTGAAATATTTAAGGGCAAGGTCTGAAATTAAAAACAAGAATCTTGGGAGCACGTTCTTCTTGGCTGAGTTTACCCTACCCAGGAGGGACAGGGGAAATATCTCCCACCTTTTCAAATCATCCAGGATATCCGTAATGAGTTTTCCATAATTAACCTGGTATAGATGGAAGAGCTGTACTGGGATCTGAATTCCCAAATACCTTAATCTTGGACATGGACCATTTATATAGGAGGCAAACCCGTAATACTGGTGTCATGTCCCCACTAGTGCAGTGAACATTTAAACAATGAGGTACAATAGGGTGTGGGTTAATATGGGATTTACCCACGCCTCATGAGGTTTGTCACAAGGCTGAAGGTCGAGTAACTTTAGCCACATGAAAAGTGGGTAAATACCACAATTACGCATATCCTGCAGTGCCTTACTGTGATTATGCAGTGTGTCCTTCATTAATCTTGCATTTAAGTCTGTAGACATTTTTTTAATATTTTTTTATAAACATAATCTTTTTCCATTCATGAAAGTCTTCTCTAGCCCCATAGAGTATTACTGAATTAGCCCTCCCCTCACCAGCCCACATGAGCTTTTCATTTGTATTTTATTTTAAAATTTGTATTACAGATTTTATACTAGTGTTTAGAGAGAGAGACAGATCAAGTGTGAGATAGAAACATAGAAACATAGAATTTGATGGCAGATAAGGACCGCTTAGCCCACCTAGTCTGCCCATTTTCCTACCTAACAGATAAGCTGCAGATCCTTGTTAACCAGCAGCTTACTTCCTCCTACACCCCACTAGGACTGCCTTATGTCTGTCCCATGCATTCTTGAATTCCCCCACTGTTCTTGACTCCACGACCTCCTCAGGGAGGCTGTTCCATGCATCCACAACCCTCTCCGTGAAAAAAAATACTTGCTCATGTTACCTCTGAGCTGTCCCCCCTCTGTCTTTAAATTGTGCCCCCTTGTTCTTGCACATCTGTTTTCTGAAAGATACTGCCCTCTTGGACTTGTTGATTCCTTGAGGTAGTATCTTTTCAGACGTCAATAAGAGTACTAAGAAACACAATTCAGTCAGAGACGATATGTAGGGAGCACAATGAGGAAGAGGCGAGGAAGTGCAAGCTGCTGGTGCTGTTAGACACAGTGAGGAAATATGTCGGGAGAGTGGAGAGAGTGAGTTGCAAGCTGCTGGTGGTGCGAAAGAGAGTGCTGCACTGAATGGTGTTGCAACTGGCTGGCAGGTTTGGTCAGTATTATACGTGTTAGCATGACTGGGAAAGAAACATGCAAGGGGTTGTGGTATAGGTGCTGTGGTTTAGAAATGTGTAGTGTGGGAGATGGTTGACAGGTAGCCAGGAGCGAGGGGAAAGAGCGCTGCTTTCTGAATTTAGCTGCACGTCCTTTGCGGATCGGTTTACTGACTTGATTGCCATGCTGGAAATTTCAGGTAGAATTGCTTGAAATGTGGTAGATTATTGTTTCTCAGTGTTTTGAAAAGGTTTTTTTGTGTGTGTGTGTAAGTTTAATGGGCATATGCAACCGCAGTGCAGAGTAATGCTTGTGCAGCTTGTTGGTAGCTGTAGCTAGTTTTGTGGTAGGATGTTGGCTGTCATTTGTAGTCACTTTGGCCATTCACACTCTCTGTCCTCTGAGGGAATAGTACCCTGTTGGGGTACCAGGAAGGCAAAGATACCCTGTTGGGGAGGGTTCCCTCCCTAGAGATGATGTGGGAATGTTATTCCTGTGACTAAAGATACCCTAGGAAGGAGCCCAAGGAGAGAGACGAGTCGCTGCAGGAGGATGAGTGACTGGTGGGAGCAGAGAAAAGGAGCTTATGCATAAGGCTGGAGGAAGCTAGTTTGTATAGCCAGGAAGGGGGTGTGTCACTCAAACCACAGGCTTTATCCTTTTCATTCTTACACTTTTTTATTTAAAAACAGAGGTTAAAAGTGATTGATTTTGATATATATATTTTTTGTAAACTTTATTTAAAAACTTCCAAGAATCACATACCATTACCTTCCCTAAAGAGAATAGGTGGGTCCATTAATGCATATATCATTATCAAGGCCCTGAGTTTTCCGCGGTTCCGTGGCCGTGGAACTATCTGTGGAAAATCGCGGAATTGCTCCTCTCCCGCGGAACTCACAACTGGCCACAGAACTCCCACAGAAGTTAAGGGGGCCGCAGAATCCCAATGGAAAATGATTGAAGCCCATCCTGGGCAGAGCCGTGCTGTGAGCAGAATTACAAAATAGCCCACAATAGCAGTACATTAAAGCACTGGCGGCGCTACACCGGGGCACACCAGGGCACGTGCCCTGGTCAAAAAATGCTGTGCCCCAGTTTGTGCCCCGAAACTGAGTCCCACTCCCTCCATATTTAAAACAATTTTTTCTGTTGCCGTTAGCCTCTGTCCTCTTGGACCAACATCAGAAATGCCTTTTCCATGTTATGGGGTGGTGGGGGGAGTGTCTGTGTCAGGCCGGTCACTAGATTGGCTCAGGCGGATGGAGGCAGATACGCGGGTCTTTTAAAAAATCAGCTGCTGCAGTGACCGGCTTTCTTTATTCCTGTTCCTGATTTTTTTCAGCCGGTTCACGAATCACACAGCGTACTGCGGGTCACTTCAGTATCGGTGGCGGGTTCCAGCAGCAGCAGCATTGTAGACAGTCGAGTGACTCCTAGATTAATCAGAGCAACATGAAGGAGGATTCTTTCAGGAAGAACAGCTCTCCATTGTTATTGCCCGGGAACTCGGACAGACGGCCGGGAAGAAGATTTAAGGAGCATCAGTGCTGTGCTCTCGGTGTGTGGTCAGGGTGGGCGGCAGTGAAAAGACCCTCTACACCAGCAGCAGCAGCAGCCCCAGTCAGAATCTGAAGACTCGGAGTCTCAGAGTCCGAGCTACAGGTACTCTCTGGCCGGCTTTGGTGTAAGCTAAACCCTGCTCTGCTGATTGAGATGAGAGGCAGAGTGGAAGAATTGCTTTGTGGATCTCTCCCTCAGTTCTCTGTACCCTGGCTGTCTTATTCTTCTTTCCCAGAGTCACTGCAGGCAAAGCAAGACCACAAGGTAATTATTGTGTTCACAAATTGCAGCAGTGAATCAATCATGGCAAATCACACTGGGTATCATTTCATGGTGGTGCCAAGCCTGGGTTGTTTAAAAAAAAAAAGTTTATTCATTGTTTAAACGTTCTGGAGGGAGAGGTGCTGCTGCATGCTGGCTGCTTGTGGACTCGGGAGGGACAGACTGGGATTGGCATGCACAGCCATCATTTTCCCCGGGGTGTGAATGAAGTGAACTTAGAAGGTTAGATTTAATTTCCTAACTCAGCTAATTCTATGCTATTTATTGCCTGCTTTTTCCTGAGTGAGCTATGGCCATAGTAGGAGGATCTTTTTGGACTCTTCCATGCAGCACTGCAGGAAAATGGAGGATGGGTGCTGGGGGGTAACTGAGTTAACTGGGAATACTGTATTTTAACTGTGCCCCAAAACCAGGGATTGGTATTTAGGGCTGGAGTGGGATGGTGTGGGGATTAAGGGGGTTTGAGTTACAGAAGATGTGAACTCTAAAAATAAATGGCTGGGTTCAGCTGGCACACAAATAGATTGATCAGCAGATTATTTGAATATATACATAGCAAAACATGTATGTGTGTGTCCATGTGTCTTGTCTATCTACCTATCTATCTATCTAGCTATCCTGGAATACTGATCTAAATCCATCAAGAAGCTAAACAAATTACTTCACCCCAAGAGCTTTGGGCTCATGTCTTTATGTCCTGGCTTTCCCCCTAAGTGGGTTTATTCCCTTGTACTCCACACTAAGCAGTTTATTTGTCAAGTTTAATAAAGGATGAAAGCCAAGGGTTAATGTCGTAATATACTAAGAAAATGTCAACTATGAAGAAGAAAACAAAAAAAAGTGTAAAAATATGGCGAATAGCGTGCAAATTATGTGCCGCAGAATTGCCGCAGAAATTGGTGTTGAGCGCCGCAGAAGTTCTGCGGCAAATGAGAACCCTGCCGCAGAACTTTGCTCCGATGTGCCGCAGAAGAATCGGGGCCCTGATCATTATACAGGATGGATCAGTATACAGATTGATCAGGTGAGACAAATGATTTACAGTTACAGAAGTAGTTTAGTATCATTAATGGTACAGTTCATAATAACATTTAGGTCCCATAGAACTAATGGATTTCTATAAAATAGGCCTGTAGTGGGTATAATACAAACTCTGGACCTCACGGGGGCCACTTACATCATTATAACAATGCCTGGGTGTAAGATACCCCATAGTATTTGTTAAAATAATGGGAACCATGGGAGTTGTACTGCTCTCTCTACTGGACCCCAGATTTCCTGGAATTTCCCTTCTTGTTGCATACAGTCTATCAAGTCTCTAGCCCACAAAGTCACTGAAGGGATACTGGAGAGCCGCCAGTAGAGAGCCAATTGGTGCATTCCCAGCACCATTCCTTGCAATAAAAGGGAATTGCCTCCAGCTCCCTCCCTCTTCTGTACACTTCCCCGTAGGCCCAAAAGCACCTCAACTGGGCCCATTATTAGAGGTTCCCCCAGGATTTGTTGCATGAGCGACAGGATTTCCGTCCAATAGGAGATGGCTTAGAACCCAAACTCCTCAGTCTTGGTGCCCCCTGGCTGGCACCTCTGGTGGCACACATTTTCAATCTGTCCCTGGCAACTGGAGTTATCCCAGACATATGGAAGGTTGCCAGGGTAGTCACAATCCTTAAACAAGGGAACCCTAAGCTGATAGAGAACTATCGCCCTATATCTATCCTGTCGGCGGCTAGCAAACTACTGGAGAAGTT
Source organism: Neoceratodus forsteri (assembly GCA_016271365.2). Taxonomy (NCBI): domain Eukaryota; kingdom Metazoa; phylum Chordata; order Ceratodontiformes; family Ceratodontidae; genus Neoceratodus; species Neoceratodus forsteri. Next base: position 1,074,115,502 of record CM057456.1, read on the forward strand.
GTGGCAGGGCAACTCTGAGTACTTACAGGCGCATGACATAATGACTCCTGTGCAGCATGGATTCAGGAAGGGGCATGGTACCTCATCGGCCCTAGTTACTGTTACATCATGGATCAGGGAGGCCATGGACCAGGGTAAACTCTCGGGAGCCCTCTTCATTGACCTCTCGAAGGCGTTTGACCTGGTCGACCATGCCATACTGTCGACTCAGCTTAGAGCAATTGGTCTTTCCACTACTGCTCTTAGCTGGTTCGACAACTACCTATATGGTAGAACGCAGCAGGTCAAATTTGGCAAAGAGCTTTCAGGTCCCATCCCAGTAACGGTAGGGGTCCCCTAAGGCTCCGTCCTTGGACCAGTGCTCTTCTCCATTTTTATAAATAACCTTCCCAAAACCGCAGCCCACTGTAAACCAATTCTCTACGCAGGCGATCTGGTTATCCTGTCTCACTCCCATGACGTGGTGGTCATCAATCAACAACTGAGTGAAGACCTTATAAACATTCAGGCATGCATCCTGAACCACAAGCTTGTCCTTAACCTAAAAAAAACCCCAGGCCATGCTCTTTGGTTCCCAGGCAAAGATTAAGGCCGCCCGTGTGCTGTTCTGTGTATCCGGCAAGGGCGATGTCCCGATCCCTATCACGGACAACTTCAAATACCTGGGAGTAATGCTGGACCCACAGCTCGACCTTGGCCTTCATATTCAGAGGATATGTAAAACAGTCAACTGTAAACTGGGTCTGGCCTACAGGGCAAAAAAACAACCTCACACCAGCCGTGCGTGCTGCGCTTGCAAGAGGGATGCTTCTCCCCTCTTTGTGTTATGGGCTCCTGCTGTTTGCTAGCACCACTAAGGCCCATCTCTCTCCAGGTGGTCGACGGCTTATAACAATATCTGTTGCTTCGCCCTATTGCCCCCCCCCCCAGCTCACTCATCACTGTGAGCTCTACAACAAGCTACACTGGCTCTCGCCTACAAAGTACATTGACTTTGTCCTTGGTTGCTTCACTGGTAAGGTCCTCAACACGGTACCCCTCCAGGGGTGGCAAGCTTGCTGGCCCAAACTGCCCCCTCGTCATATCACCTTAGGTCTCAGGAGTCTGCCGCACTCAAGGTACCTGTGACTAGGACCAAGATGGATGTAAGGGACTTTGCAGCATGTGCCCCTAAACTTTGGAATACCTTCCCAGCCCAGGTCCGTGCTGCCCCCTTGCAGGGCAGCCTGCGCTCTTCCCTATGGAGCCATCTTAAAAGTGCATCGGCCTGCGGATGTCAAAAACCCCCATGACATATGTTTAGCACTTGCACCCATACAAAACTGCTGGCCCTTAAAATGTAGTATTTCTGTACTACCCCAAACTTGATGCAAGATGTGTAATCTTACCTGTAGTCTCTTGACGTGTAACCTGTTCCTAATCATGGGATGTGTAATCTTACCTTGTAGTCTCATGATGTTTAACCTGTTCCTAATTATGTGATGTGTAATCTTACCTTGTAGTCTCATGATGTGTGACCTGTTCTTAATTATGTACCATGTTGTCCCAAGTGTGTAAGTATGTAATTTCCTGTACTCTCCCGGGTCGTACCTGAAAATAGGCAAATTGCTTGTCTAGTGTACTTACCTGGTTAACAAAAGCTAAATAAATAAACAATAGGTGTATACCTTGTGACAGTCCCACATTAAATGGATGAAGGTCCCCACATGGATTTTACACTTGGGGCAAAGATCAGAGACCGAAGGGTCAGGGGCCAAGACTGGTGTAAAATATACCCTCCTGAGAACATTGTATTGAGTGGCCTGTAGCTTATTATTCACCGAGCACTTTAGAGACTGTTTGAGAATCAAACCTCAGTCTACCCCCCCCCCCATGAGAGAGAGTCATGGAACACATCCTCCTCCCATCCCTTTTTCAACTTGTCTAGCTGATCTGGCATCGCTATCCCACTAACAGCCTATAATAGGATCTAACGGGTTTAAAGGTATGATCCATGTGTCTTCCTTTGACTGTCTCCTCCAGTGGGGAGCGTCCATATTTTCCGGGTCTCAGGGTTCTCATAGACTTCTCAATTTTAGATCGGAGGGCCAGATAGGAGTAGTAGGATGCAGCACTGAGATTGTACCGTTGTTTTAGTACAGGGAAACCCACGACTTGTCCATCCGCCCGCACTTGTTCTAGGAGGTAGAGTTTCTTGCGTCTCCAGTGGTCCAACACTTGCTGGGGTAGGCCCCCCCCCAGCTTCTCATGCCTCAAGGGAGTGTCGGGGGAGAGCCCTGCCTCAAAGTGAAATAACTGGTGAGCTACTTTCCGTGCTCGCCAAGTGACTCTGGTGCAGGGGTGTCCTAGTTTCATCCCCGGTTCACCCACAAATCCCCCAACTAGGGCATCATAGTACATGGAGGTATTGCCTTTTGACTCGAGTCCTACCCATGTGGGCATGGTGTCCCTGCTGCCTAGTATATCTTGGATATGTGCAATTTGGGTTGCCAAATAATGCAATTTGACATTAGGAAGGCTCACCCCCCCCCCACCCGAGAAACAGGCTGCCACAAAATGGCCTTTTTGGGTAATAGCACTCTCTAAGGCCTTAATATATCTGTCAGGAATATAAACTGGGATTGTCTGGAAGGGATACAGGAATTGCGGGAGAATACTCATCTTTATAAGGTTGACCCTACCAAGCAAGGTCAGGGGGAGTGCCCACCAATTGCTACAATCCTCTTTGATCTTATTCACCACCCTACACTGATTAATATCAGCCATTCTTGACAGTTTTGCCGGTAGGCAGATCCCCAAATATTTAATTTCTTGGGCCGGAGGGATATGATATTGGTTAAGCCTGATAGAGGGCTTATTCCCCCCCAGTGGCATCCGCTCACACTTACCCCAGATTATTTGTGGCCCGAAATAGGGCCATATGTATCAAATATATTGGTTGGAGCAGGGAGGGTGACCCCGGGGTCCCTTAAAAACAGAAGTATATCATCTGCAAATAATGATATAACATGGGATCTACCATCTGCCATGCACCCCTTGATAGCTTCATTAGAACGAATAGTTTCAGCCAAGGCCTCAATGGTAAGGACATATAAGAGTGGGGAAGTGGGCATTCCTGTCTTGTACCCTGCATAAGTTGAAAGGGGACCGACAGGGTGGAGTTTAAGACTTTGGCCTTGGGAGCAGTATATAGTGTTCGAATCCACCTTAACATCTCGTCGCCCAGGCCGTATTTTTTTTTAGGACTGCAAACATAAAGGGCAATTCCACCTGGTCAAATGCCTTCTCAGCGTCTAATGCTAGAAGGCCTCCTCCCACCCCTCCCCAGCGCGTCCACCTATGAATAATATTAACCGTCCTGCAGATGTTCTGTTTGGCCTGACTCCCTCCGACAAATCCACCCTGGTCAGGGTTAATCAATTTAGGCAAAAACTCCTCCAGACGAAGGGCTAGAAGTTTGGCCAGGATTTTATAGTCAGAGTTAAGGAGGGATATGGGCCTGTAAGACCTGCACTTAAGTGAGTCCTTCCCTGGTTTAGGTAATACCACAATAGTGGCCGTGTACATTGAAGGTGGAAGTGTCCCCGTCTGAATAGCAGAATGTAGTAGCAGAAGGCTGTAATGCCAAGATTTCAAATAAATAAAAAAATGTACCATCTGAAGCATTAAGGGGCCCATCTCCTCCCACACTATCCTATAAAACTCAAGAGGTATCCCATCTGGGCCCGGCACCCTGACCTTTCTCCCCTTCCATGCCACTCTTTTCAGTTCCGCTTCTGAGACAGGTGAGTCCAGGAGCTCCCTGTCTTCATCCCCCACGCTAGGCAATTTAATTTTCTGAAGGAAACCCTCAGGATCTCCCCCCACTGGGAACTCTGAGGAATATAGCTTAAAATAAAAGTCTCTGAAGGTCTCATTTATCTGTGATTGGTCATATGTCATCTCTTTCCAGGCTCAAAATAGTACGTTCTCCCCTTTTACTTTTAATCATGCCCGCTAGCCATTTACCCGCCTTGTCCCCATCAAAATGTGCCCCCGCTTTGGTTATATAGAGGTTCCTTTCTATTTTGCGATTAGTGTGTTTTATTAAGGGCGCACTTCAAAATTTTAAGTTGTTGGACTTTCTGCGGGGCAGTACCTCCCATCATTTGCCCCTCTAGTGCCTTAATCTGAGTCTCCAACTTCCTTTCTTCCTGATCTAACCTCTTTTTGAGATGAGAGGAGTAGAATATGGCCTCTCCACGTATATGAGCCTTGATGGCATCCCAGGTGTTATGGACACTGGTATCCTCTGGTTTATTATATCACAGGAACTCCTGAATACTGTCTTCAACCTGTGTTACACAACCTTCATCTAGCAACAGGAAGATCCATATGCTAACTAGGCCTCAACTCCCCACACACACACACTGTAATGCAACCTGGTGGGTCTGCCTGAACCATCAAAACTTTTTGGGACAAGCCTAGCCGTAGCCTGATTGCTACTCCTTGAGTCCTGGAGGTGAACGGAGCTGTCAAAAGTGTACCTCCCCATGAGGATGACATCCTTGAAGCCTCCTAGGCAGTAGAGAGGATTTCCTGGAGAAACACAATACCCCCCCATTCTTTTCATATTAACCCAGACCTGCTTTCTTTTAACCACATGTCTGAGTCCATTAATATTCCATGTCACCAGCTTTAACTTATTCATGTTATTGTACCTAAAAATATATGCAACATTAGTCTCATTACCCCAGTCCTTTCTATCTTTGTATGTAAATGTTCCTGGAAGAAATTTTTCAACTTTTAACTCCTCCAACATACCCCCCCCCCCACCAAAAAAGAGGTCTTAAGGCAAAACACTTGTTGCCTAAAATGTATAAAAAATAACTAACTTGCAAAACCTAGTGCATACCCTTTAACCCCCACCATACCCCTATTCTGTAGAAACTGTTCACCCGCTACTTTGCAAGGATCGAGCGGGCTATCCATCTTATACTCCAGTCTAGAAACCACAAGTATATGGTCCACCTCCACCCTTGAAAATATCAGCCACGGGGTAGGGGCCCAACCTCAGCCCCCTGCCCCCGGTAGGGCCTAATTATAGTGAAAGCCATTTTTAAGAATAACATAAACAGAAGCCATAAAGAGGCATACAAACACAGCTGCAGGCTACTTGCATCTAAATCAAAGCTATTTATATAGATCCACTCCCCCCCACCCCCAACGGAGATACCGCCATTCCCCACTGAAAAACAAACCGGGAACACTGAACTCCACTTATGCTGAAAACAGATGATACAATTGTGCTCAGATGACCCCATCATTTATCGATTGGGGGGCAGGGAGATCATAGCTACCATAAGTAATCTCTTGACAGTAGGACATAATGCATAACAGAATAAAAAAAAAAAAAAAAAGAGAAAAAAAAAAAGATAAAGAGCACAGGGCATGCCTCCTTTAAAATATAATCCTGCTTTCATACAGTTCAGCCAACAGTCCCAAAAAGAATAAGCTTCTTCAGCCATCATGCCAGCTGCCAGCAAGGTGTCAAGCACCAGGTATGGGCCTGTAGCTCACGCACACATGTAGGCCTGATCCTTCAGTTGTGGACTAGTCAAACACATCGCAGTCCCAAATTAAACACTTCAGTCTTCTAGGCTAATAGGGGTGCGGTCTCCTAATGGTCTATCTCTGGGGAAATGTGTGAGAGAGAGAGCGGGAAGGGGTGCTCCCACCAGACCAGCCCCTAAAAGGAGTCACGGTTCAGCTCACATAATGTGCGCCCCCCCCCAAAAACAACTCAACCATACCACACCACACCACACCCCAGCCCCAGTACCTCTATAAGCTTGGTGAAATCATCCAGAAAGTCAACAATCTGAGTTACTCCTCAGCCTTCAGTGCTCTTGCTGTTGTCCCTGAGCCTTCTCCAGGTCCGCCATGCACTCCACGGCCGCATCAGGACAAGTAAATGACTTGGGCTTCCCGCCTTGTGGGTGGATGATTAAGCGTGCTGGGTAGACTAAGGCAAATTGACATCCCAGGTTGTGGAGTCATCTTTTGACTTTAGCAAATGCTCTGCGTTGAATCTGGAGCTGCCACGAGCAGTCAGGAAATAAACTGACCCTTGATTGTTGGACCATTATTTTCCCTTTCTGTCTGGCCTTTTCCAGTATGATCTGCCGGTCAGTAAAACGGAGGAATTTTATAATAACATGGCAAGACCTTTGATAGGGAGCCGGTTTAGCACCTGGGGACCTATGCGCCCTCTGAATTTCCAGGGAGACCTCCAGGGATAGATCCAGGGTGTCACGCAGCCATTTTTGAATAAACATTGCACAGTCTCTGCCCTCAAGCCCCTCTGGGAGGCCCATTATTTGAATATTGCACCTGTACTCCCTGTTCTCATGATCGTCTATACTCTGTTTTAAAAGTTCGATCTCCCTTGGGGCTTTTTGCAAGTCAGTGTTAGTGCTTTGCATGTTATCTTCCTGAGTGCTTACCTGTGCCTCCTGCTCCCCCAGCCTGGTCTCATGTGAATCCACAGTCTCACAGACTGAGTCGACTGTCTGTTGGAGGTGCTGGATTTGTGTGGTGACATTGGCAGATCCAGCCTCCATTTTAGTCCCCAAATCATATTTAAGTTCTTTAAGGAGTCTCTCTAGGGTATGATACCCCTCGTTTGTTGTGGAAGAAGTCATCTGCTCCATCTCAGAGTTAGCTGAATGGGTTTCCATGGCCTGAGGCAAGCCTGGGTTGCTGGCACTCCGGGTGCCTTTTGTAGTGTTGGTAGGTGGGCCCCTGCTTGACTCTGCCGAGTTGGTTGTCTTAAAGGGCAGTTTTGCTTGTTTCATTCCTGATTTCGTCGGTGCTGGCATCTAGCCGAAGTTTAGAAGGTATTCTGGCCCGAACTATAGATTAGGCAAGGTGGATAGCCGTGGAGCTCTAGAAACAAGGACATTAACCAAATTGAGGCAGTCCAGAGAAGGGCAACCAAAATGGTGCAGGGACTGCATCAGAAGACATATGAGGACAGATTAATGGAGCTCAATATGTATACCCTTGAGCAAAGGAGGGAGAGAGGTGATATGATCGAGACATTCAAACATCTTAAGGGCCTTAACAAGGTGAAAGAGTCTAACGTGTTTAAATGTAAGAAAAATAGCAGGAGAAGAGGACACAGCGTGAGATTAGAGGGATGCCGATTAAGGGGAATGTGAGGAAATTTTTTTTCACAGAAAGGGTGGTGGATGCATGGAACGGCCTACCTCAGGAAGTGGTGGCTATGAATACAGTGCAGGGCTTCAGACAGGCATGAGATAGGCATAAGGGAACAATACAAATGAGTATGAATAGATAGGCCACTGACAGAGCAATGGCTGATGGCACATTTATAAAGTAGAAAAAGAAATGGGCAGACTGGATGGGCCTTGCGGTCCTTATCTGCCGTCAACTTCTATGTTTCTATATGTTTCTATGTTTCCATCTTGCTCCTGTGCTTGGCCATGCCCCCTGATTTTGATATTTAACAATTTTATTTAGTTTCTGTTGACCGGGTAAGTGCACTAGACAAATTCTACCTATTTTCAAACACGACCTGGGGGAGGGAGCTACAGATGAATGCCAACTGACCTTGAACCAGATTAAGCTGTTTGGTGGTAGTTTTGTGAAGGGGTGGAAATTTGGCCAGGGCACTAGGGAAATTCACCAACTTTGCCAGCAGGGGGCTTGACTTCATGGGAGCAGAATGGAGGAACCCAGTTTAGAGTTGGACAGAGGAGGAAGGGGAGGAAGTGTTGATGTGGCAGGGGAGATGGAAGAATTAATGGAGACAGAAAAATGATGTGGAGGAAATTTGAAAAAGCACCCAAATGGATGGTATGGAGGAAAATAAGATGACATCTAAGCTGCCTACTACAGAAACTAAGCCTGGGAATGATACTACAGTGATAGATATCGGGGACTTACCTGAATTACCTATGGAGAGTGGCCCAGAACTAAGTGATCCAGAGGAAAATTCTACTCCATCTGAGGGTGAGCAAATTGAAATGAAATTGGAAGCTTTAGCCCTGAAAAAGCAGTTTGAAACTGAGGAGAGGCATTTTTATTTGAGGAAAGCGCAGTTGGAACAAAAATTAAGGGAGCTGCGAACTGACAGGAGCGGGGAATCTATCAAGACCATTCAGCTGAGAGACCATGACGTAGTTGCATCAAAGGGACTGGCAATGAGCTGGGCCGGGGCCATGGAGACTGCAGAGCACAGTGAAAGCAATAACTTGCATGATACAAACCCAAGAACAGTGTCAGCAATGGCAGAAACAGGCATTCCACAGCCTGGCCTAAGACGCTCTGGGAAGAATTCAAATGACCAGATCCTGGTTCAACACACTGCCCCCCTCCATCTCCGAAGCTCCAACTATATCGTGCTTCAAAACTTCCTTACGTAACCACCATATTAACACCCGATGCTGTAACTGCCGCTAGTCAAAGCCATACTCAATACTTATGACAAAGCTTATTACTAAGCTGCTAAGGACAACATAACTCTGGTATTGTTTGCATCCATCCTACCTGCATCAGCTTGTTTGTATCTATGTCTTAATTTACTGTTATACTTATGTGTTGTACTGCTATACTGTGTATTTTGGTTTGTCTTACTGTGACAAGGTACCTTTGTAAATGAGCCTATGGCTCAAAGGTTTTCCCAAACTGCTGTTTAAATAAAATAAAATAAAAAAAATAAATATGACAGAGTGGTCTGTTAAAACGGCCCTAGAAAACGCAGGCTGGCAGCAGGACACAAACACAGGTCAGTGATTAGCGGGAACTTCCCTATAAAAATGCCAGCTATACAGGAATTACCTAAAAGGTCAGAAATTACAAGTAGTCCTGTAAATAATGTGCTAGATATAGAACTACCACCAGAACTAGCACTCACACAGAATCCTCGCTTAGAACTAAATACTGAAGCAACGCAAAAGCAGACAGGGGATGCCCCAGTGCTGCAGAGAACATAACACAGAGGCCTCTGAATCTAATTAACAAAACAGCACCCAAGTCTTTTTCTTCCTTATTTAAAACCCCAATACTTCCAGCAAAAAGGCACAACGCTGTAAGACTATCTTACGTAGGAGGAATGGCAGAACCCTCTGATAGGTTGCTCGTATCTAAGAATCTTCTAAAAGACTCTCTGACATTTTTTTCAAATGTGATCTATGCACTATTCCACATATCAGGGGAAGCAACATTCGATGTGAGCATGAATTCAATGAATGGACTTGAAAGATTATAGATAAAATACAGTGTTTTGAAATGTTTTTTTTTTTTGTTTTGTTTGGTTTTTTGTGTTATATAGTATCTCTATTTCTCCTTGTAGAGCAGATCCCCTGCGATCTCCGGCCGCCGACACCCTCACCCCCCCGGGCCTGGTCTGGCACCCCCACAGGGCGGGCTTTTAATCGCTCACGCATCCTGTATGCAGGATTCTCTCGGGTACAGGGGAGTGCCGGGCGCGGCCATCAGCTGCCAAGATCGCACTCCGCCATTTTACGCCTGTTTCCCCGAGAGCCAGATGTGTAATGGCGTCCAGGCACAACGTGTCAACGCCCGCCGTGCTCTCCCCCATTCTGTTGCTCGCTGCTGTGCCGCTGGCCTCCACCAGCTGTTGCTACAGTGCGCTGCAGTGCCCCAACCCTCCCCAGAGGAAGGAGAGAAGTCGTGGGACAGTCGATTCTTCCTCTCCCCTGCCAGCCCCCGGTGGCCCGAGTCTGTTCCCGAATCCGGGTTGCCGGTGTGGTGCGAGGTGTGGCGTCCAGCGCCTTAACCCTCAGTGCCACCAAGCCGGCAAAACGGTAATTTTTATGGGCACCTTTTGTGGCAATTCCCCTATCCAAACCTGCACAGAAAACAGTAACAGTCCTGTTTAGAAGTGAGGGGGTGAGCATGCATGATCTAACCTACTGGCTCAAACAAAGATGTACAATTATGGAAGACCCTGAAGCCATATTAGATTCGGAGACTATCTGGACTGGTGGATGGAGAGTGAAAGTTTTGCTAAAAACAACGGACATAGGAGTGGTGCATCTCCAAACTCTTTTTTTTTTTTTTCCTGGTAGGGACAGGGGGATATTATTCTACTTGGTTCAACCCAAGATGTGCTATAAATGTGGCTCTACAGAGCATTTAAGCATAATATGCGATAGGCCTAGATGTACTGTTTGTGGAGAACTGGGGCATGTTGAATTAAATTGTGTAAATGAATGTCGATGCAACCTATGTGTGGAGGGAGGGCACACATTTCAAAAGTGCAAATGAGCATCCCACAATATTCAAGATCAAGCAGAAGGGGAAGAGCAAAGGCTCCACATCACCTTAACTCAGAAAAAGAGGGTAGAACAGAGTAGGAGAGAGCAATCGCAAGTACCAGAGAGGTCTGTTGAGACTGCCCCCCAACCCCTCCCCATCGACTAGACAATCACAAAACAAGGGTCTACAAAAGGGTACAGGAGCTGGATTACAACCTGAGATGAGACATCCAGAGAGGAATGATACCTCTCAGGAGGGGGAAACATCAGCCTCCAGCATGTCCCCCCCACCCGCACCGAGGAAAGAGGATGGCAGAAGAATAACTAGGTAAACAGCAAAAACAACTCCTGCCAGACCTATAGGAATGCAGAGTAATGTGCTGGTGTAACAAATTTGACATTCTCCAATCTGAAAACACAGAGGAAGACTCTGAGAATTTCTCAGTGGAGTATTTCATACCAGAAGGTACTACAGACACAGAAGTACAGGAGAGGTCATGAGGGCAGCAAAAAAGGAAAACTAAAATAAAAATTAAAAATAAAGAACATGCAAACAGGAAGGGGAAGTATGACTAACCTAGTTTATGATAGTTTTTCTCTTTTAATACTATTAATGTTAATAGCATTAAGAATATAGAAAAGAGAAAAATCTGTGATTTCCTTTTTGACTTGCCTACAGCTAGGGGTAATTTTCTTGCAAGATATACAACTGCACACCCTAAGAGACGTACAGGAGACCTCAAGGATGTGGTTCTTGGGGCCTTCCTACTGGTCAATGTGGACATTTTTTTTAACTGTCCAGAAGTCAGACTTCTGAAGCTATATGATTTAATTTCAGGTAGGGTTCTTGTACTGAATGTAATATTGCACACATTCCATACAGGCTAATAAATATCTATGCCCCCCGGACTAAAACTCTAAGATGTGACATGTTTAAGATAATACAGCCCTACCTATACTCCACTTATAACACAGTATTAGCAGGAGATCTCAATTGCCCTATAACAGCCAAAACAATGAAACAATATTGTGACTCCAATTTACTTTCACAAATAACTCATAAGGCTAAGCTTAGAGATGTAGTGTATCAACATACCCATGCAGATTTACCAGTTTTTCAGAAAGGACGCTTAGTGTCAAGAATAGATTACATATACAGTATGTTTCCACAGATATTCGCACAGCAGGGGCTACTGTTAAAAACATAGACTTCTCTGACCATAAATACAATTTCCATTACAGAAAGGACAACCATTGACTGGCAGCAAGGACCAGGGTTTTGGAGAATGAACACTTCTTTATTATCAGAGTTGCATATCAAGGAAATGCTAAATGATTTTATTCAGGCCAGAAGATCTGTTTCTTCTGTTTGAAAATTCCATGGATTGGTGGGAAGACACCAAACAAGATTTACAGAGATTATGCTAGCAGATATGCAGAAACCAGAGTAGGGAAAAATATTTAACTTATTTGTAACAGAGGAGAACGTTACAGACACTTATGACAATCTCAGAATTAAACATCGCATGCTAGAACTCCGCAACATAAAAGCAAAAACACTACATCATCAACACAGTAGTGTAGCAAATTCCCAGACTGCTTGGGTGCAGGCGATGTTATAGGGCCCCTCCCCAGTTTTGAATAAACATCAAAATTATGATTTGGGCCCCTCAAACCTCGTGGGCCTGGGTGCCACTGCACCCTTGTAGCTACACCCCTGCATCAACAGCAATTTGGTACTAAGGGGAAAACGGATACTATTTGTCGTTTTTGAATGTTGGCAGAAAAAAGCACAGGCCAAAAACATGTCCAGATTAAAGGACGAGAATGGGAAGGATTGTACTACAAAAGAAAAAATTATAAAAAATAGTAACAGACTACACAAGGGATATGTATGCTACACTGGAAACAGGAGGGGGGGGGGGGATTGACAGACTTTGTCAGGGATATAGAATTACCAGAAATAGAACCGCCAAAATTGGACAGTCTTGTACATCCAATACAAGAAACAGAAGTACAGGAAGCTATCTCTTCATTGACAGGTAGTAAGGCCCGCAGGCCAGACGGTCTGCCAGATGAGCTGTATAAAATAGTAGGGATGGAATGGTTAAAGGAATTAACTACAGTGTTTGATACTATTTTGTCCACAGGACAAATTCCTTTGTCTAGAAATATGGGAGTACTGACTTGTATACTTAAAAAGGGTGATAGAACACAAATGGCAAGCTGGAGACCGATTAGCCTTCTAAATTCAGATTTTAAACTTCTAACAAAAATAATAGCTAAAAGGCTTGCTAAGATTGCTGCAGATTTCATTTCACTGGCACAAACATACGCAATCCCAGGTAGAGAGATTTATAGCCACCTCACACTAATTAGGGAAGTAGTAGAACAAGGCAAACTGGGAACTATAGATGGTTATTTCATTTCATTAGATCAAACAAAGGTGTTTGATCAAGTAAACTATAAATTTCTGTGCGAAATCCTACATTTATACAAAATTTCTAATGTAATGATGAACAGGATCAAATGTATTTATAGAACTGCTATTATGATACCAATAGTTCAAGGCTGGAGGGGTCCCATGATACAAATACAGAGGCGAGTAAAGCAAGGGTGCCCGTTGAGCCCCATTTTATATGATTTTTTTAATTGATCCTGTTTTAAGAACAATAAATCATGACAATACTGTAACCAGCATACAAGTAGAAGGGCAAAATCTGCTATTTAAAGTGATTTCATATGCAGATTATATGAATTTACTGGTACAGGAAATGAAATCTGTTTCACGAGTAATTGAAATTTGTGCAGAATATGGGAAAAGGTCAGGAACTTCATTAAATTTAACAAAATGTGCAGGTCAGAGATTGAACTACACTCTACCGTTTAAAGGCAACATAGAGGGAATAACAATTAGCATGGACCCCATCAATATTTCAGGGATTTTGTTTGGGAACACAGATCTGGATGAACTCAACTGGGAAAAGAAAACAGACATGGGGAGAAATAAGGTGGCACAGTAGAACAGATGGAAACTAAGTAAAAAAAAAAAAAAAAAAAAAAAAGGCTATATCTTATTAAAACATACTTGATTCCAGTTTTTCTGTTCATAACCTATATTTTTCCACCCCCTAAGAAATTTGAAACAACGTTTCTCAGCATATTTTTTCAAATGTGCTGGGGAAGCCGGCTGAATCCAATAAAAAGGGAATATATTATACTTGGCAGAAAAAAAAAGGACTGAACAAGCCAAGCCCCATCCTATTCTTTAATAACGTTTTCTTGCAGAATAATATAAAACCTTTGTTACTAGATTGAGACACAGGATGGGAATTCCTTTTATTCCAAAAATATAAAGACTGGATACAACAATGGGAGACTCAGAGATTTAAACCATTTAAAAAGTCAGTAAAGATTCCGGAATACTTAAGATGCACTTTTCTGGGAATAAAACAATGGAATCTAACCGCCAGACAATTAATAATGCAAAGAAAACAAATATACTTTTATCTGTTAGACACAGCTTGCACAGTGGAAGTCGTTTTTGAGAAATGTCCAAATGCATACAGATTAGCACTCCAAAGCTTGCTAAATAACAAGAGGATACTAGAACACATGTGGGACCTACACTGGCTGGCGTGTCACAAACGAATAAATGCTAAAGCCAACCAGAAACATAAACAGCAAAAAGACAGGCTCTGTAGTAGATTAGTGTATACAAAAAGAAGAAGCTATAGAGCACTTGTTATTCTCTTGTTCTTTTATTTCAGGTTTCTGGTTTCCACACAGTGGGGTGAACCTATATTTAGTTCCTTAGAATATAAAAACATTATGTATGGAGCTTTTGATAACAGATGGAATAGATGGCATACAGGCACTTCACAGGTACTGATGGTGGCCTTTAAATGGCAAATATGGACAACACGATGTGGGTTTAAATTGCAACAAAAGGAACATAGCCAGGTAGAAGTGCTCACAAAAGTTATGCAGGACCTTAAAAACATTTATAAAAAAGAAAGTAAGATAATGACAAGGAACATCTATTGGAAAGGTGGAAAGGGCTTCCTTGGAATATGGACACTGATGCCCCAATCACATAAGGGGATGGAGAGTGGAAAATTAGACAGGAAATATAGCCATTTTTGTCACTTGTTATAAAGGACATTGAGGAATGTAAACTCATAATTTTAGGTTATAGCATTAGAAAAGGGAAGTTCATAAAGAAGTGTGTTAAGGTGGTTATAATCAAGAAAGGTATACCTTGACTGAAATGTATCAAGGAGGATGTATATAATATACCGTTGTTTCCTTTTGGACAATGTATATTTTCATGCACTAAAATGTAAATTTTATATCTTGTTTTGTCTATGGCTCTCAATAAACAATTCCTCTACTCTTTTCGAGAAGTGCCATGGGATCTTTAACATCCACCTGAACTACTACCAGAACAGGCAGTTGGGACCTCGGTTTAAAGTCTCGTCCAAAAGACAGCACCTCAGGAGTGCAGCATCCCCCTCATGCTGCACTACAGTGTCAGTATTGGGATATTAACCCAAGTGCCTGGTGCGGGAGTAGAACCCACAGCCTTCTGATCTCCCGGCCTCAGAGGCCAGGACTTGACAAATCCTATAGCCCGACGTCCCGGGCTATCATTTTAAATTCGGGGACAAGCACTTTGATGTGAGCTACTGTCCATAGACAAGTAGGGTTTTAAAACCCCCCCCAAAACATTTTTTCTAGCAGTTCCTTAGGTTTTCCAGCAGGGTACGCTAGCGGGTTGTGAGGGAGCTGATCCACAGTGATGAGTGCGCAGAAGAGTTTGCCAACAAGATGAGTGAGAGCGAGCAGGGAATACGGGGAGTAGCCGGCAAACGGAAGAGCCACAGTCATCTGATCAGCCAGCACTGAACAGGGAGGAACATAGCAGTCAGAATGGCAGGTCGTACCACCAATGATATCATCAGCCTGGGGAGAGAACTACTGGCCGCGGCACAGACTGGGGGGGGGGGGTAATCGGAGGCACGCTTTCTTTTAATTTAACTACAGAGAGGATGTGGACAAGATCGTGTGCTTCAGTGCGGACCATGGTAAGCTGAAAAGCAAAAATAACACTTCATTGTGTTGCCCATTTTGTACCAGGGAATGGTACTTTTGTGCACAGGAGATTGAGCTGTGTTGGGGTGGGGGATATTGACAGGGAGCCTGAGGGTGCCTGAAATACTGGTAGTGAGCCAGGGGAAGGAAAGGGCGCTAGCCACAAGGTGCGGTGAGATCGGTCTGCCAGCCTAATGCAGAGCTCACTGTGCAGACTCAGGCTGCCTTTAAGCATTATTACCTTAAGGAAATCTGCCCCCCTCAAAAAAAGTAAACTAAAGAACTGACAAAAAAGGGAAGAAAGTTTGTTGGTTTTGGATCGGGCAAGGGCCGGAACCATCGGGACAGATATAGAGGACAGGGACACAGAGCAGCAGTAAAGGAGGAGCGAGGAGGAGAACAGATCGTGCCAGGTTAAATCCAGACGCTCCAGAACTGTTAAAGAATGGGTCGGGAAGAGAAAGGGTTGGGATTTGCAAACTAAGTAATCTGAACTGCAGAAAAAGGTAACAGCTGTAACTGTTGCAAACATACAGCAACTGACTGATCAAATTTGGCCCCCAAAAGTCTAAGAACTGGGAGTCAGAGGAGATTCACAGAGTGCAAGGGTTGAGCTTTGGGCTTCATGTTGCCCTGATGAGAAAGTGAAGGGCAGACAGTAATGTGACCTAAAATTGGGCGACAGTTGCCTAAAGTAAAAGACAAGATCAAGCAGTAAAGCCAAGGAAGAAGAGAGTGAGAGTTGGGCTTTGTTGCCCTGACACAAGTAAAGGCAGAGTGTGATAAGCTGCTTCAGGATAAGGATCAAACAGTAAAATAATGTAATGTTTGTTGTTGTGGTTGGGGTGTGCTAGGAACCCGGAAGGTAATGTCTACCTCTGGAGTGTGTCAGGTGAGGGTGTGGGGCTGGCATTGGACAATGTACAAGCAGGGCCCAGGGGAAGGGGAAAAAAGTTAAAAAAAAATAAAATTAAAAAAGTAAACATCAAAGCAAGCAACACCATCCTGCAGAGAAATCTTTTTGGTGTTGCCAATTTTTTTTTTTACCCATATCCCGTTCCATTCTGCCTCCTGTCTTGCTTAGTTTAGCAGCCTTTTACTTAAAGACAATTTTTTTATTAGTGTCTGGTAGTTCCCATTCTCTCCCATTCTAGATTACATGTACCACCAGAAAATACACACACTACACAGAGGCTTTACGGAACAGGTTTTATTAGCATCACAAAACAATCAATAAATAAATAAATACGTATATAGTTCAAAATTATTTTCCTGATGTACTAGTACTTATGTTAGTTTGTTGAACTTTATTCTGGGACTGGCACTTGACTCACACTTCCACATCCACCTGCTGTAATTTAACAGAAAATGCATAATTATTTCCTATTTTTTTAGTAGCTACAGCTACATAGTATTCATAATACCACCTCTAAACCATGTATTTTGTTCCTACGTACATTTTTCAAAGTTTTCCTTAAATTCTAGCCTTCTAACCATGGACTACCACGCGCAACACTGGGACTACTATTTTTGGCTAAGCCACTTGTCCTTGGACTAGCATGTAATTTTGAAATTTGTCGACCCCTGTCAGAGGCGAGTGTGCTACCTGCTGAGCCACTGACACTGCAAAGATGGTGGCTGAAATGAAAGTTTTAGGTGTTTAAGGCAGTGTACTGGTTGTAGTTTTGTAAATTGGTCTGCTGGTACTTTAACTGTGGGTTATGCAAGCAGTAATACCCGACAGGGTGGGTGGTATTGTGCTATATCCACCTGCCCAGGGGCAAAATGAGGCACGACGCTCCAGGCAAGAGGGATTTGTAGCCCCTGGAAAGGCATGTATAGTCCATACCGCCCACCCTGTAGGGTATTATTGTGCTCAGAAAATAGGTTCTTGCCTACATTTTAAATAAAATGTTTAAACAATTAAAAGAAAAAAGCCAATAAACATGATTTTTAATATAAAGTAGTCCCTCCATCAGCAGAATTCTCACTAGATGGCACTGGCGCTTTTCTGTGTCATTTTGGGGGTAAAGATATGTATCCAGATTGAGTTCTATGCTTCGTTCTCCACCCTGACACACAAACAACTTCATCCCACCACTTGCCGAGTAGAACTGCAGTCTGTGGTTTTAAAGCTGCTGTTCAGAGTTAAGAGCAATTGGGAACTGCAGCATGCTGGAAACAGCAGAGCACATGGTGTGAGAATGGGAGTGAGGTCGTGTTGCGAGTGACAGTCCAGAAGCCAGAAAGTTTTTTTTTTTTTTCCTTTTTGTGTGTGTGTTTGTGTTTGTGTTTTAGGAAACTGTTGCAGTTTTTTTTTTCCTGACTGAGGTGCCATATGTGCAGTCAATCACATCCGTTTGTGTTGATTTTGTTGTTGGGCAGGAGCGGGGGTATGGAAACAGCACCAGTGAGTGACATGTCAGTGGGACCTGAGAAGCGTCACTAGTGTGTGTGTGTGTGTCTGTGTCTGTGTGCACACACATCAGGAAGAGATGTGCCTCTCAATAAAACTTTTTTTTTTTTGTTTGTTAAAAAAATGTTTGCCGGCCCAGTGGCGCTGAGGGTTGAGGCGCTGGATGCCACACCTTGCGCCATGCCGTGACCCGGTTCTGTGGACGGACTCGGGGTGAGATCGGGGGGGGAGGGAGAGGATTGAGAGTCTGGGGACTGCTCTTCTCCTCCCTGGGAGGGTTCCTGGGGCTGCTCGGTGTCCTTGCGACCCCCGATGGAAATCGGGGGTACTGCAAGATCACCAGCCAGAACATATGGGTGGGGAGTGTGGCAGACGTCAGCAGGGCAGCTGTGCATGGATGTCATTGCACGCCGCACCCCCCGGGGGAAACAAAGTAGAATGGGTGACGGCACCACCACTCACAGCCACACTTCATCTGCTGGACTCCCTCCGCTCCTGGGCCGAGCCCAGCCTGGCCTGTCTGATTGAAGATAGAGTGCCGTGGGTGGAAAGGGCGGCCCTACCTCGAGGGGGGGGCTCAGAGCCTGGGGGGATCGCCAGGCTGGTGCCAGGAGTTGGAGGAGTTTCGGGCACTGAGGCGGAGCTGTGAGGCATCGGTGGATGCCTGAGAGAGTTCCCCGTGTGACAGTGTGACAAAAAGATACAAAAAAAACCCCCAAAATATTTGCATTTCTACATTGTTGTGGAAACTGCCAGTGTGGTGGTGGTGGTGGTGGTGATGGGGCGGCCACCAGCTGGCTAGCTCGCTTGGTAAGTGAGACAAGAAAAATCGTGGCTTTCAAGTTTGCATTTCGAATGTGGCACAGAGATTTCAGTGGGTAATGGGGCAGTTGGCAAAGGGACCTGTTCTAGGTGGGCATTTTTGTCTCATAAATGCCCACCTAAACAAGTCTTAACCAATCAGAAGCCTTGAACTGTTCCACCCATTTTCTAAGGTGGGATTTAACCCACAGGTAAATATGCCAGTTGATCAGTCAGGTTAGAGAATTTGTGATGTCCATTGCATAATACAGTGTAAACAGCAGTAAAGAAAAAATACAGTGCAACAGGAGACAGGAAAACACAGTATAAAAGTACTGCATGTAAAGCAGTCCAGGATAACCACAGATCAGTAAACTGGTAGGCAAGTATCTGTAGAGTTTATACCTAAATAGCACGTGAGAAGGGCAGTGATGATGGGTCTCAGGAAGGCAGTTCCAAAATATGAGTGCTGAGGAGGAGGAGAGGGTCTGCTCACCCGTGTTAGTGGTGCATTTTGGGACATAGCAGGGGCTGGTCACAAGACCTGAGGGGTAGACGTGATGAGAATGTGGCAACATGACAAACATGGAAGCAGGGGAAGATGCTTAGCAAAATGTAATATAGAGCGAGAGAGAGATGGATAGAATAAATTAGATAGTGCTTTTCCCCAGCTCAAAGCACTTTATATGTAATACAAAGCAAATCACAACAATATTTCAAGTATTAAAACAATTTAAATAATATTGATAAAAAAATCTCACAGGCTAATTGGTCAGTCACCTGAAAATGCAGATTTAAAAAGCCAAGTCTTCAGTCTAGATTTAAAAACTCCATTTAAGGGCAGTATGGAGTGATCTGGGAACAGCGTCCCAAAGCTTAGGAGCGGCTGTGGCAAATGCTTGGCCCCCAGCAGGTTTTAGGGAGGACCACCAAGAGTCCCACAATGACTGAGTGAAGAACTATGTTACCACCAGGATCTTCCTGGCAGGGGCAGCAGGTAGATCCCAAATGTAAAGGGAGCCCAGTCCATTCATGGCCTTGTAGCCTAGGCCAGCAGTAAGATTTCAGGCTTAGTTTGCCATTGCACCGGCAGCCAGTGCCAGTTTTACAAGTGGCAGCTGACACCCTGCTATGACTGCACTAGAGCAGTCTCCAAATAAAAAGTATAAATTACAAGCTGTTTGTGTGAAACGTTAGCTGCTGGGAAAGCAGCAGTACTACTGCAACAAATTGTACCTACAGTACTCCTGTTTGTTCCGGTTTAGATTGTCCCTTTGCTTCTGTCTTATAAGATACCCTTCCATAGAAACATTGAAACATAGAAGTTGATGGCAGATAAGGACTGCAAGGCCCATCTAGTCTGCCCATTTTTTCTACCTTATGAATGTGCCATAGGCCTGTACTCTGTCAATGGCCTATATATTCATACTCATCTTTATTGCTTCCTTATGCCTGTCTGAAGCCCTGCACTTGTTTGAAGTCTCTCTTCTTTCACTTACTCCTTCTATGCCCCCGTTACTCCAACGTGGATCGCCCTGAGAAGCTGCCATGGCACATTTCCGTGCCCCGACACACCATTTTAGCCGTCACCTGTATCCTCCATGGTACCTTGGTTATAGTCCCAGGGCAGGAACAGGAGTGGGAAGGGATGTACCCAGAGCCATGAAGTGTCATCAGGGTGACGCCGCACAGTGATGTAGGGGGACCTGGATGTACAAGGATCTGTCATCTGCTGTGCTGGGGCCCGTTTTCCTCGGAGCTGTACCTGCCTTCAGAACATTGGCACACACTGGCTAAAGACTGTGAGCCCAGTCAACGTCTTCCCACCCACTCTTGCCAGCTGCTGCGCCTCCACCTGTGGTCAGCCATGTGGCAGCACTGCAGCGGAGGCAGTGACCCTTTCTCCTTGGAGAGGAGAGCATCCTGTAGGACACTGAATCCTCCTCCCTGCGCTGGCCCTCTGATGGCCTGTGCTTGTGGCTGAACACAGGTCAGTTGCGTCATGAGCAGTAGTGCTACCACTGTGCCAGCTACTGGCTTTTAGCATTAGAAACCTAGAATTATCGACTCTGATGGCAGAAGGAGACCTGTTGTCCATTGAGTATGCCCATATTATACCACATAGTTTCTAAATCTGATATAATTGTCTTCAAGCTATATTAATTATGTGCCTTGGTTTGTATCAGTATTCTCAGTTGTGCAGTATTTGAACACCATTGTTTCACATTACCGTTCTGGTGCCTAGGATGTACTAGCATGCAATGGAAACTGCTCCCTGATCTCATGGGACACTGGGGACATTAGGACTAACTTAATGCAGCAGAACCCTAGCTCTGACAGGGTGAATATAAATGAAATGTAGTGCCATACGAATAGATTTTGGAAGAAAACAGAATGGCAGGGATCAACATGGGGGTGTGAAAAGTGCATAAAGAAGTGTCTAAAAATGTCTTTTTACATTAACCACTGCTTACAAATATTGACTGTGGTGAACCATTGATATGGTGTGAAATAGCCTGCCTGTCATCTGACATTGACCATTTGTTTTTTGAGTGGCAGGCTGTTTGTGGTAGGCCTGCCGACTGTGATGTTTTCTTATAATTTGCTTACCCAAGATAGCTCCCGCTGAAATGCAGTGTAGTAGGGTCCAGCTTTTGACCAGTTGACAAGCTTGGCGAGGGACTGCAGCAGGGGAGGTAAGGTTACATGCCCCTGGTCCCACGCTGAGCAAGTGATTGCAGTGGGGTTCTTAACCTGCATCACCTGGTTTGTAGTTCATTGATCTAACCATTACATTGCATTGCCCTTCCAAGAGTTCTACCTCAGGGACTGGGATTAGCTGCAGCAATTTAAAGCAGCAGTGTGTGATAGCAGTGAAAAATGTTGCCCTGTAGTTCTTTATTCTATTTTAGATTGCCCCTTGTCATCTGACTTGTATGATACGCTTTTCTCCCATTGTGAGTCTGCATTAGCAATTGTTTTCATATTTTAAAAAAAAATGTAGTGCACCTTTTAATATAGCACAAAACAGCTTTTCATCGCTATTCTCAGCTGCTGCATGCTAGTTCAGGTCACAAGAAAAATGATCTTGAAGAACAGGTGTTCAGAATCCACAGGGAATACCGAAGGAAACCTGGTCTGAGCCACATTAAAAGGGGCACTCTGTTTATTAGTTCAATTCTAAACAAAAGTGATACCGTATAAGTCGGGAGATAAGGTGTATCTAAACTACAATAAAATAGTATAGGTCAGAATTGTCACTGTTCTCATGCACTGCTGACTTATTCAGGAATGACATTACTAGTTACAAGTGTTTTGAAAAACAAATGAAAAAACAGCATTTGGGTTGGTTTAATTGCAGTGTTTCCCACAAAGCATTTATACGTGGTGATGCCCCCATACCTGTGTTTCACAAGCAGCCTTTAGGGGAGATCATGGGAAGGAAATAACAAGAAATAAAAGGAGGCTTAGAGGGGAAAACAGAAGTATGGGCTGGCTTGGTAGCGTAACAGCTTGCTGTGCTGGCCATTCAGGTTTGTGTGTCTAAGGCAGGGTGGGTGGCCACTGTGGCCTTCTGCTGATTCAGCAGGGGAGAGGCTTCTTGCATTGTGCAGCTACCTTCCGGTTACCCAGAGGGAAAGGTGCTATGTAGGAAGAATTTTATGGCTCACAGGGGAGCCTTACAGTGAGTAGTATGTATGTACCCGCTCGCTAGAAGCGCATCCAAAATGGGTCTGTCAGGAGAATTCTCAAGTAGGGTGATCTCTTCACTATCTGACATCCCGGATTAGTGCTGAGCCAGGCTCCCTCTACAAGCCACCTCTGAGGCCGGGTTTGGGGAGAACATCTACAGCAGGTGACCATAACCAGAAGGAGTTGCCCACTACTCCCCAAGCTCACAAAAGGGCTCACCCTGTTCCACTGTTGAATAAAGTATGTCTGGAAAGCTGAGTCCTCATGGGAAACTGCCCGTGGAGGCAATTCCATGAGCTGTCATTGAGCCTAGGACAAGGAAAGTGAGCAAAAGGCTTTTCATAAGTAGTGTGAGATGCTTGACTCAGATGAAATATAAGAGCTCAGGAAAAGAAAGGGCAGAACAATCTTGCAGCAGACAAAAGAACTAGTATATGGAGCACCTTTGCTGTTCAGAGTATACCGCTTAGTTTTCTGCCAAGAAACTGCTTTAAAATTTGCAGCTGCCACCAGATTTCACGCATATTGTAGTCTGCAACTATCTGGAAGTATCTGAACTGCATTAAAGAAGGGAGTTGTAGCTGTACTGTCTGCAGCATGGAAAATACATATAGACTGGCTGATTAGAGTGGGGCAGGTTTAGCAAGCAAATGCAGAGCAGGCTACATGACAGACTGAGTGTTTGAATAAATTACTGTGAATTAGCTTTATCTGTTTGGCAAAAGTTGGAATGCAAGTAGACTAAAAAAATCAGATAATTGTACTCTGCCATTTCAGCATAATGCAGCAAAACACACTTTATGAAACACTGGAGTATTAATTATTTACTTATCTGTATCATGTGCACAGTTGTGCTTGTAGTAATGAGTCAGCTTCTCTGTTTGTTGTGTATCGTTGTCTTAATTCTCCTTGCATAAATATGTGTTACATGTACCCCGGCATGGCTAAAAAGGGGTCTTAATGACCCAGCCCACCTTATCTGGCAAAAACAGTAAAAGTAAATACAAGGCAGGTAGCGGACATTGCCAAGCTGTTTTATTTTTAATTTTTATATTCTTTCTTTATACTGGGTTTTACACGCACAGTATCTTTTCAGGGTGAGTGCCAAGGCTAGCCACAGTAGCAAATGGCTAATGAAAAATCAAATGCGGCTCATATAAATACTGTGTGGCTAATGAAAAGTATTACAGTTTATTTTTGCCCATGTATATGGATACCTTTGCACTTGTCAGTTTTGTGTGTCTGTTACAATAAATGTACATCTGTTTTATACCATTGTGTTTTATCTTATGTTCACTGAGTCAGTAAGGAACTGAAGAGGCACATGCCCACGGATGACTCCTGTATCTAATAATAGTTAATGTTTGCACCAGACACAGTGCATAGCTCAAGTCTGTTTTTAAAAATACTTTTAAGGGGGCGCTAATGAGCAGCTGGGAAGCAGCAACATTTTTCTTCTGCTCCATACCCACAGGTCTATAAAGTACAGGAAAAAGTGGTAAAAATGGTGAAAAACCCTTTACTTGACGTAAGAAGGTATATGAAGTGCTGATGGATGAATATCTGATTGCCAATATAGGGAAACCCTCGCGCAATGTGGGAAAAACTGCAAAAAAGACTGTGGCTTCTAGCGCAGCTGAGGGCCCAAATATTATCATGCTGTCTGCTCCAGAGATGGAGATTGTGGGACGGACTCTCACAGCTCAAGTCATGGCAGCACTGTCTCCAAAATTGGATGTGATCATGACCAAAATCTCCAAACTATAGGAATAACTAACTGGGCATGCGGCTAAAATATCGGAGGCAGAGGCACAAATCTTCTCCACGTTGGAGTACTGCACTGAACAGCTCCCAGAAACGGTACAGGACCTCTGAAGAGAGTAGGGGGGGACTTAGGGAGCAACTGGACTACCAGGAGAATTATCAGAGGTGCAGTAATCTCTGGATCCGTGGTCTTCCAGAGGGCAAGGAAGGGAACTCCCCAGAAGAATTCTATGGAAAAGTGTTACCACAGCTGCTCAGATTGGAACCCAAGGGTGGTAGATTCGAAATCGAGAGGGTACATAGGGCCTTGGCGCCGAGGCCACCAGTGGGAGACCCACCGAGGCTATTAATATTCCGCCTACATAACTTTGGAGACAGACGGGCAATATGGTTCGCTTTCAAGAGGCAAAAAGAAGTGGTGTACCAGGGGGCCCGTCTATTTTTACATCAAGATTTCTCTCAGCTTTTACAATGCAAGTGGCGTCTGTTTAGTCCTGTTTTAGATGCTCTCCATACAAACAAGGTAGACTTTCGATTTATGTACCCAGCCAAGGTGAAAATATGTTGCGATGGCAAGATCCACACTTTTCATGAGGTGTAACAGGTGCAGTGTTTTCTTAAAGATCTGAGGGAGGCTCGCAGACGGGGATCGAGTTCAGAAACATCAGCAGGCTCAGATAAGTGAAGTGAGACTATAAACTCATGTAAATCTGGCAATATTGATGGTCTGGGTAAGATAACTGTAAAAGCAAACATATTGTGGAACAGTAGCAATAAAGAGAATGGTGGCCTAGGCTATGCCTAGGGAGGATGGAATGGGGAGCTGGGGATGTCTACAACAATTCAGTGAATAGACTCCTTTCCCTCCGAATTGAGGAGGAATAATCAGTCATGAATTAAATGCGCTGTGGGGACTTTAATTTCTGTCACTGAACTGACCACCGAGTAGTAGAGTACAGTGAGGGAAGGTGGAGGAGAGGATCCTGCCACGAGGTGACCAGGCCTGTTGAATGATCGACTGCACGGCCCCTCTTTTTCTGTGCAACAAAGAAGTCGAGATCCCCCTACCCATATGTTTGTGTAACCCCCCTACAAATGGGGGTTCCCAAAAAGTCTTCCTTGAGCTTGCCTAAATGCTCACTGCCAGGCTGGTGTCCTGCATTTTAGCAGTTTAAATGTGATTACCAGAGCCTGTATAGCCTCTGTGTACTGTCTCTTTAAGAGCTGCCTAATTGCAGCTTAAGTAATCTGAGAGGGAGCTCTGTTGAAAGATGTAACTATTTACTGAAAATCATTTAGAGTCATAATGTAGTTTGTCTAACCTGCTTTCTTTGTAGCAAGGACTATTTTGTTTGTCTCCACTATCTTGGTCCTGGACTGCAAATTGGACCAAACAGTACTGGTGGGACCTAAAATGTAGCCGGACTACAGGAACTGTCTGAATTCAAAATCTGTAGGAACTGTAGTTTGGAGTTTTTTGCACCTTTTTTGCAACTGAAGGGGCAGCTCTTGCTTTGACTGACAGCCAGATCAGCCAACCAAATCTTTTGGATCTTGGGGAAGTGCCGGGCTGCTTGCAGTTTTCAGTTAGTTCTGAGCTGGGAAGTGAAATGAGAAGAGCTCAAGTGCATTTTGGGCAGCAATCCTGAGTGGATTCGCATGGGAAAACTGTGAAAGGGCTGAGTTTTTGGCTTCCAGGTCTGCCTGCTGCTCCTGAGAGGGAGAGAAGAGAATTATTGTGGACTAAATCCAAGTTTGTGTGACTAAAGTAAGCTACTGAAGTGGGCCAGGCTCAACCTTAAGAAGACCGAAGATTTTGCTGAATGCGATTGGCCTGTCAGGAGTTCCAGCTACCCCTAAGCTCCCAGTGTGTGCATAGACTTTGCGATTGTGACCAGGGAGCACTGTGCTTGGTACAGTAGAACTCCCGTACATGTAAATGTGCTATGAGCTGCTAGTGGGTTGTAAGTTGGTCCCCCACTGTGTGAACTGTGTTCTGCTTGCTGGAAGCTGTATCCAGCCCAAAACGGACTGCGTCCGCATTTGTCTCCATGCGGTCTGGGCCTTGCCAGACTACCCACTGCACAGAGAGGCCGTCGACGAGAGACCTGCCTGGGGATCAGCCCCCTGCTCCACGCTTGAACAGGAACGACACCTCTGCGACTCGTGTGGGCCCTGCTTCTCCTGGCATTCCAGATCAACCACCTGCAGTCTCGATTTTCATCCAGCCTGTGTCCAGTCTTTGGTATTGTGAGTAAATATCAGGGTAGCTCCCTGTAACAACAGCTTAATCTGAGTGTGTCATCTGATTGTCTTGTTTCGTATCCTTTACGAACTGAGCCCTCTGGCTCCAGATTACAAATATTGTGTGCTGTGCATGTTGTGTTTTCCATCACAGGGCCCCAACCAGCTGCAACCCCGGGCAATGGTCCTGGCTAGCCCATCTCTTCTCCACCTGGCTACCCAGAGGTGGATTGTGTGTGTGTGGGGGGGGGACTCAAAGCGCATGCATAACTGCTTCTTTGATATAGCCTTTAAGCTAACTAACCTGATTTTGCCCCTCCCTTGTTCAAGTCACCTGAATAAATCAGATCTAACTTTTTCTGCATGTAATCTGACTGTGGTTCCTGTTTGTGCTCAAAGTACTGTACTGTTGCTATTTGCTGTGCATAACCTTGTTTTACAGAGGGGCCCCAGGGTCGAGCCAGAGGAACCAGCCCTGGTGGTAAGTGCAAACAGTGTGGGTACTTGTGTGGTGTACCGGGTATTGTGCAAGTGATTATTGTACAGTGTTCAGGCCACTAGAGGGGAAAGGGGGAGGGGTTACAGTGTCCCGGAGGGCTGTGCCCAGGTTAGCTTGACCACTACCAACCCTGATCTCCGGGTGGAGGCACCCGTTTCAGAACTTGGGCCCCTTAACCTGCTACTAGCCAAGCAGGCAGGGGTAGTAGCCCGTGGGATAGCGCCACCTAGGGGTTACATCTGCTATCACCTCGTTACTGATTTGGTTATTCTTTGGGGGGAGGGGTTCTGGTGTGCCTGTCTGAGAGAGGAAGAGATCAACTTCTGAATTCCCATGTGGAGCCTTGGGATCGAAGAGTGACACCATGGGGATGGCAGTTTGAATGAGGTGAAAGGCCTGAGCGAGTGGCGGGACTACCCGGAAGTACATGACGCTGCTATTAGTGGCCCAGGACAGGCCTGATAAATGCCACCGGAGAGTTTTACAATTATCGTGGGAAAGACTGTTTTTTACCTGGAAGGGCATGCGGCACCAAATTGAAGGGGGGGGGGTTAAACAGGGTGAGGAGGTTGTATTACTAGTTTACAGTGCCGCGGCCTTCCATGGACACAAACTGGTGGTCAGGGGGCCTAAGAACTACAACTGAATGTCCATCCTTGCACCACATTGCATTTCTAGCTGCATAATTAATATGTCTGATTAGTGGTCGGGATAACGGGAAGGGGACCTCCAGAAGCTGGAAGAGAGGTAAGGGAGACAGAGAGGGTGGTTTAAGTTCAATCTGGAGCTATTGGAAGAACTGGGTTGGGGGGGCTGAGAAGTTGAAAAAAGGGAAATGTGTGGGCTTTTAATGGTTCTCTGTTTTCTATCTCCTTAGATATAGAAATCAAGGTAATGGGCATTGCTGGAAGGCTTTGATGTACGATTGGGGAGGGTGCATCATGCCAGCTTACTTACTGGACCTTAGTTATAGGGTAAGTAGGGATTCCATTAGAGAGGTCCAGACATGGGAGGCATGGCAGCCTGGGTTTAACTAGCATAGAGGAAGCGGGAACAATACAAGGCCTTTGGGATAACCTTTACAGTCTCCCAGAGGGGTGCCGGGGGAGGGGAGGTTTTGGTGGAACCCACTTATATATAATGATGGGGTAAACAGTAGGTATTGGGAGAAGAGGGGAAAACGAAATCTGTACCAGTGTCTGCTAATTTGGATAAGATGTGTGTGGGGGGTGGGGGAGGCTTGGTATGGTATCCTTCAAACCGAGGTAGGCCAAATGGGGTATAGGAGGATACTGCAGAGTACAAGGAAAATAATACAGGAAGAAGGGATAACCAGACATAGTACACTAATTAATAATGTTCGTATTTCTACAAATTGTTATTACATGTTGGTTGGAATTCTGCCTGCTGCAGGAGTTACTGGGGAACGGGAGGGCGGGGGGTGGACTGGTTGCTGAAACCTGAAAATATGTGTGGAATATTACGACAAAACTGACTATTGTCTGTGTGAGAGAAAACGACAGAAATAAGGAAAGGGGCTAACAGAAATATTTGGAACACAAATGGAAAATGACACTGTTACAGTTTTATGGAATATCTGTGTATTCCATAACCTCATAAAAAAGTAAAAAGGTGCTGCAGGCTCTGAAGAGTTGTCTAGCTCAGGTAGCTCTCCTTCAGGAGATCCACCTCGTGGTGGGGGAGCATCTAAAGCTGGTTGGGGGTAGGTTGGGGAATGTCATGCTGCGGCATACAACTCCCAAAAGCGGGGGGTCACAGTACTATTCCACGAAAACTACCCAGTCAAGGTGGAAAGGGTGGCGTCAGAGCAAGTAGCTGGGCAATACATGTTTGCCCAAGGCAGAGTAAAGGGAGAGCCGATTACATATGCCAGCATTTATCCTCCAGCAGTGTTTGACCCCTCAGTTTACAAAAAAATTGGACATTTATGATCAGGGAGCAGTTCCCGAATTTATGTCTGGGAGGCGATTTTAACTGTGTAATGGAGTCCAGCCTGGATCACTCAGAGGGAATGAGCAGACATGAGAGGGCACTCGCCCAATGGAAACAAGGGGCGGTAGATTTGGATATGGTGGATGCATGGTGGGCAGCTAATCCAGGGCCACGGGAATGCACGTTGTATTCCAACTTGCATGGGACGTAGTCCAGGCGGGGCTCCATATATGTCACGAGAGAAGGATATGGAGGGGTATGAGATGTTAAGCATGGATCCTTCCACATATCTGACCATGCTATGGTGGTATTGAGGCGCCTCCCAGGGGAAGGATTGGGGCCATGCCCAGGCTGGCAGTTTCCAACATATCTGATGACATCAGGGAAATTCCTGAAACAAAGGTGGGAGGAATATAAACAGACAAATGAAGATACTGCCCCCCAAAAATGGGTATACTGGGAAGCAGGGAAGGCATATATGAGGGGGGCAATAATTGGATATGTTAACTGGTATAAACAACAGAAGAGGCTTAGGTAGCAGAATTTAGAAAAGCAGTTAAAGGACACAGAGCGGAAAATGATTGAACACCCCACAGAGCAGTTGAAGGGGGAGATGTTGGCTCGTAGAGGGGCCCTCAATCTCCTGTTAAACGGTGAGGCTAGTACATCCCTGTTTTATGCTAGACAACGGATATATGAATGGGGAAATAAGCCAGGGACCATACTTGCTCGACTTGCAAGGGGTAGACGGGGAACAGCGGTAGTGACCGGGGTGAAGGATAAGAGGGGACAGGTACAAACCCAGAATGAGAAAATAAGGGAGATACTTGCGGCCTTCTATGAGGCTCTGTATAAGGCAGACTGTGGGGATTCGGAATCTTTGATGTCCAGATTTTTAGATGGAGTGAGACTACCGGAATTGTCGAAGGAACAAAGGGAGAAACTAGGAGAGAAGATATCGACAAGGGAGATTGGAGGGGTGGGGTTGGCAATAGCATTAATGAAAAATGGAAAAGCAGGTGGACCCAATTGATTTGTTATGGAATACTATAAAGAGTTACGAGGGGACCTAGTTGGACCCATAGCTAGAATATTAGAAGAGGCAGGAGAGGAGGATGGGTTACCAATAAATGGCCTGCAGGCAATGATCTGTGTACTTCCCAAACCAGGGAAAGACCCATCGTAGTGTGGGTCATATCGACCCATATCGCTTCTAAATTGTGACACTAAAATCTTTGCGAAGGTCTTGGCCCATAGATTGGAGGGAATTCTGCCCCAAATGGTGCACACAGACCAGAACGGATTTGTGCAGTGTCGCCAATCGTATCATAATATGAGAAGGCTCCTGAATATCATCCAGTGGGGCAATCGGCGTCCAGGTCAAGTGGTGGTGTTGTCCATGGATGCCGAAAAAATGTTTAATCGCATAGAATGGCCCTATTTATTTGAGGTGTTACAAAAGTTTGGACTGGGGGATATTTATGTAGATATGGTGCGTATGCTCTATACTGGTCCAGAGGCCCAAGTCTTGGTTAATGGGGGACGCTCTGAGATGTTCAAACTATGTAGGGGAACAAGACAAGGGTACCCCCTCTTGCCACTTTTATTCGCTTTGGCGATTGAGCCCTTGGCGATTCGTATAAGGGGGGGATGATAGAATTGATGGGGTGGTGGGGAAATCGGGAATATACCACAAACTGACTCTTTATGCAGATGACCTGCTGTTGCTTACCACACATCAGGAAATCACGGTACCATCCTTACTCGAGGTGGTACAGGAATTTGCAAGCTTTTCAGGCTATAAATTGAACCTAACCAAGTCAGATGTTCAGAATTGCAGGGCAGGGAATTCAGGCAGACGAGAATGCATGGGGGTTCAAAGTGGTACAGGACAATTTTACATATTTAGGAATCAAGGTGAGGAAAGATCTGGCAAGACTATTTGGGCTCAGTTATGGACCCATGCTGCGTACGATCAAAGCAGACATGGAAGGATGGCAGGCATTACCGATATCATGGATGGGATGCATCAAACTCCTGAAAATGAATGTATTACCTAGGATCTTGTAATTAGTGGGGATTACAAAGATTTGGAGAAGGAGTCTGATAGATTTATCTGGCAGAATAAGAGGTCTAGGATGAGTTTACTCAGAATAAAGGGTCAGACCAATAAGGGAGGCCTTCACTTTCCGGCCTAGCCATGCAGAATAGATATATTCAGGATTGGGTACACCAGGGGGAAGAGGTGGGGTGGGTGGATCTAGAGGGGGAGGATACACCAGTCCGCTTGACAGCTTACCTAGATCCGGGAGGAAGGAGAGCATATCAAAGGTTATGAATTAGGAACCCAATGGTAGAATGGACACTAGATGCATAGGAACAGGCTAAGAAGAGACGAAGGGGGGAGCGAATAGTAACAGGCCTGACACCAGTAATGGGGAACCCAGCTCTTATACCGGGATTAGAAGGGGGAGGATTTGAAGTTTGGGGGGGGGGGAGTACATTGTCTTCGGGATCTATATGGGAGGGGAGGTATCCATACCTTTGAAGAGTTAAGGGAAGCATATGGCATCCCTGCCTCACACAGGTGTAAATATTTCCAGATAAGGGCTTTTTGCACAAGACGAACTGGACCAGAAGGGCAGATACAGGTATTGGAACCTCTAGAGAACTTGATTTGGAAGAAACAAGTTATACCTAAGGGTATTATAGCTCGAGCGGTAAGGCAGGATAGGGATCTGCTCCCCGATAGATCTATAAAGGTTAAGGGTCTATGGGAGAGAGACTTTGGAATTCAGATCACAGCAGATAACTGGTCTATGGTCTTACAGTCGCATATGGGGCTACTGTTGCGTAACAAATTTAAAGAATCACAGTATAAATTTTTACATAGATTATACTGCCCCCTGGTGGTGGTCAATAAGTTTCACCCTGCTGTGTCACCCACATGTGGTAGATGCAACAGGGTAAGGGGTACATACATCCATTATTTCTTGGAATGTGGAGAGCTTTGCCCATTTTGGACGGAGACCGCCAGAGAAGTCACAAACGCTGTGCATACCCCTGTGGCAAACAATGCAGTCTCTCTAATGTTTGGGATGGAGGGCCTGGGAATGGAGGGATGAGAACCATATCTCAGAACTATTAGGGTGCTATTGAATATGGCGAGACAATATATACAGAACACGTGGGTCTCACACGTGCGACCATCACTTAGAGAATGGAAAACACTGGTAATCAGTAACTTGGCACTGGAGAGGTTGACATATCAAAGGTATGGGAAGGAGGAATTCCTGAATAAATGGGGAATGTATACTAATACTTTGCTGGTGGGGGAAGCTATGGCATTACAACAAGGGATAGTGTAAAACCCTGAAGTTTATGTATACTCTCAGAAATCCAAAATATATAAAGGGATATCCAGAACTTGCAGTGGAGGGATGGAACATTGCCTGTGAGCTAAGGAGAGGATCGGAAGCGGAGACAGAATCTCTAGGGAGGCTCACAGGTAAGTGTTGCATGAAAAGGACAACCCTGCAAGGATACCCAAGGAAGAGAGTTCATAGGTATCAACAGACAGGGAAAAGAAAGAATGGTAGAGGGTAATCCTAGTCAAACTTTCACAGCACAGTAGAGATCTAACTCAGAACCAGGGGCAAAGGGGAGGACAATCAGGTAGGAAAATAACATAAGGTGTGATGTATATAGTTTGGGGGATTTCTTAGATAAAATACAGGTTGATAATTAATTTAAGAACAGACAATACTGAAATGTACAATATATTGTAATTTATTTTTATTTATTTGTTTAGTTTTTGTTTACCGGGTAAGTGCACTAGCCAGCAGGTGACTATTTTCAGGCACGACCCGGGAGAGTACAAGACAAGATACATACTGAGGAATGTATAACATATACCATACAATTAGAGAGGCAGTACCATGTAAAAACAGAGAAGCTAATTAGGCTAGAGTAACATAGTGTCCACTAATCTAAGAAAAACATTGATTTGTATAGCATATACAGGCAGAGCGGGTACTGGTAAAGGACGGAGGAATTCCTTTGAATCCCTGGAAGACATAGTTCAGGAGGCGGGAGACGGAGGGTAGGAGTAGTGGAGGGGGTTTAGATGAAGAAAGGGGGAGGACCACAGCTTGAAGCAGCTATGCTGCTCAAATACGGCATTGGCGGCTCAGGGTACTAACAAGCGGCCGGGCTCATGGAACTGCTCCCTGGGAATGAATACGACATCATCCCCTGATAGCAGACTAGCCCGGGGCATAAGGTGAGATCCATTTCTGTTGGTCCTAGGGGCAAAACAATCTGAAATTCAGGTCCTTGAGGGTGATGTGGAACCTCTGCAGCTCTGGTGCAAGGGAGGAGTGAAACAAAGTCTACACAGGAGAGATTAGGAGACGAATTTCGCAGAAATTATAAAGCTTACGGCTTTAGCGGCTATAAGTAGGGACAGTCAGCCGAGAACATGGTTCTGTTGCAGGGCAAGGGAACAGCGGGTTTGGAGGGTGTGGAGGCAATCTAACGGCTTTAGCAGCTAGGCGTGGGATAAGTAATCGGGCTCATGGAACCGATGGCGGGCATGAGAGTGGCGTGCAGTCGGGGTTTTAAAAGAGGTTCGGCAAAACTTACGGCTTTAGCGGTTAAGCGTAGGGATAAGTAGCCGGGCTCATGGTACCGTAGGCGGGCACGGGAGTGGCGTGTGGTCTGGGTTTAGCGGGAGAAGTGGCTCTTCAATGGATTTAGCAAATCTGCTGCAGGGACAAGTAACCGGCTCATGGTACCGCTGACGGGAAGAGAGCGGCGTACGGCTGGGGTTTTTGTGGGAAATTCAGCAAGACTTCACGGCTTTAACGGCTAAGCGTAGGGGTAGGTAACCGGGCTCAATGTACCGTTGGCGGGCATGAGAGCGGCATACGGCCGGGGGTTTTGTGGGAAAGTTCAGCAAAAATTACGCTTTAGCGGCTAAGCGAGGGGGTAAATAACCGGGCTCATGGAACCGTGAGCAGGGCATGAGAGCGCGCAGCGGTCGGGTTTTGTGGGAGATTCGCAACCCACGGGCTTTAGCGTTGGAAAGAAGGGACATGCAGCCGGGCTCATGGTTCCGACACTGGGCATGAAGCGGCGAGCAGCCCCGGTCCATGGGCATCTAGGGGAGTAATACACTAGGAGGGCAGGAGAGAGTCAAGGACCCTAGTTGTACCAGTACCTATCTAGTCACAAGCAGACCTGTCATATAGAGAAGGCAGATAACAATAACAGTGGGTAGAGTAAAGCAGCTTAGTTCAGTCAGCATAACAGCAAGTAGAGAGGAATTAACATATAACCCTGAAGAAAACATTAATTGTACTTATCATTAATACGGTTTGTATGGAACAGTATGCTATAAAACCAAGCAGTTATAGCTGGGGTACTTAAAGAGCAGCAGGTAGTTAAGGTGTGGGAGCAGACAGGAGAGAGTAGGCATGAGGAAAGTGGGTGAGCTAGAGGGAGGGAGTGTAGGAGCAAGGCAAGGCTGTCAGGTAGGGTCAAACAGGCACATTGGCCAGAGGTGGCCAGGTGGTGTCATAGCCCTCGTTTGAATAGATGGTGCGATGAGGTATGCCTAAGATCCTGTGGTAGCATGTTCCACATTTGGGGGGCAGCATGCCTGAAAGCTCCAGTTCCTTTGGAGGTGTGACAATGGGGGACTCTCAGTAGAGATTTGTGTGTCGATCTCAATTCACGACTTGAGGTAGCGGGATCAAGCAGCTCAGCAAGTGATGCAGGCTGGCCTAGCCTGATGATAGAGTCACAAAGACAGCCAAGATAGCATAATCTGGTGGCAGTGGGGGAGAGCCATCCAAGGTCACTATATAGTTGACAATGATGTTGGAGTCGTGGAGCCTTAGAAGCATATCGACATACGTTGTTGTATGTGATGTCCCATTTTTGCAGGGCTGTTTTATGGGCAGAAGTCAGGATGGGAGCACAGTAGGTTAGGGTTGGTAAAAGGATCCCTCTGGCGATGGCCAACTTGGCTGATGACGTTATCATATAGCTGGTTCTATAGGCCACCCCCAGCTTACAGTTTATGGTTTTACAGGTTGTTTGGATGTGGAGATTTAGGTCCAGAGATTGGTCCAGTAAGATGCCAAGATAGCGGAAGGTGGTGACGACCTCAAGAGAGGACCCGTTAAGGTCAAGTATTTTCAGTGAGGAGGTGCAGGATCGAAGTTTCTGGACGGTGCCCAGGAGCAAAGCTTTAATTTTGCTGGAGTTGAGGATAAGGCGATGAGAGTTTAGCCAGTTTTGTATGCTGTTGTAGGCTGTGGTTAGAGATAGGTTTAGGTGATCCATATTTTGAGAGCTGGCATAGATGACTAGGTCATCAGCTTAGAGAAGAGAGGAGCAGGCTGGGATATTGCTTGGTAAGTTGTTTATGAATAGGGTAAAGAGAAGAGGGCCCAGTATCGAACCTTGAGGGACACCAATGTTGATTGTGGTGCTGTCAGAGATTGCAGAGTTGAATTTTACAGTCTGGGTCCTGTCGGTTAAGTAGCTCCTGTACCAGTTTAATACCGGGGAGGAGAAGCCTATTGTTTGAAGGGTGGACAGGAGCAAGGAGTGATCCACAAGGTCGAAAGCCTTGGTAAGATCAATGAAAACAGCTCCTGTTAGCCGACCATCATCCATGTTAGAGAGAGTGTCCGAGGTGAGTTTGGCAAGGGCAGTCCTAGTGCTGTGGTTCTTCCTGAAGCCATGTTGAGCGTCACAAAGCTGTTTTGTAGATTCTAGGTAGTCAAGGGTCTGGTTGGCCACAAGTTTTTCTAAGATTTTACTTAGTACTGAGAGAATAGCTATCAGCCTGTAGTTAGAGATTTCATTTTTGTTCCCTTTCTTAAAGATGGGAGTAATCCTGGCAGTTTTCCAGAGATCCGGGACTGTACCACAGGAGAGGGACAGTGTGAAGATTTTGCCAGAGGTTCGGAGATGAGATGTGCAGCAACTTTTAACAGGCGGGGTTCCAGAGAGTCAGATCCAGGACTGGTGTTGTCTGATATAGTTTTCAGGAGATTCAACACCTGAGAGCTTGTTATAGCTTTGAAATAAAAAGGCTGGGTTTTATGATCCCCTGATTGAGTGGCTGGGAGGTATGCTGGTTCACTGTCAGTTGTGGGCAGAGATGAGATGGGAGCCATTGGTAGTGTAGAGGTATAAGGTGAGAGGTCCGAGAACATATTGTTGAAAGCGTTCGCTATGGTGAGGGAGTCATTGCAGTGGGTACCACTAAGGACCATCTCAGAGGGGGTAACAGATTGTGGTGTACCAAGGAAGGTCTTTATATGGCCCCAGAATTTTCGGGGGTCGTGGGCTGAGCTGGTTAGTAGGTTCTGACAGTACCTGCTTTTTGCAAGCCTTATATGCTTTTTACAATAAGTTCTGTGTTGCCTGTATAAGGAGTGGTCACTGGGTAGCCAAGTGCTTTTGTAGTGCTTCCAAAGTTTATCCCTGTGCCGTAGTTGCAGGAGCAGATCTTTGTGGAGCCATCTAGTTTGCTTCCCCCTGACTCTTCTTTTAACTTTCGGTGCATGCCTATTTTGTACTGCACTGAACTCTGTCAGGAATACTTTTAAGGCATCTTCAACTTTGTCGGCATGGTGGATTTCAGACTAATCTATATTAGATATATCAAGGAGGAAGGCGTTGATGTCCATATGAGCAAAGTTTGTGAAAGTGACCAGTCTGGGGGGGGAAGTGGTGGACCCGAGCGCCAATGACAAAAGATGGGAGAGTGGTCAGTAATTGTATCAGCCAGGACTCCTACCTTGGTCGCATGTTCAGGTCTATTAGTGAGAATCCAATCGATCAGTGTACCAGACTGCGCGGTGACCATCCTAGTGTTCTCAGTTATCAGCTGGTGGAAGTTAAAACCCTGGACTAGTGATGCGAGGGCACTGTGAGAGGGGCCCAGCCAATTTAGGTTCACGTCACCGAGGATGATGGCTTCATTCATGTTAATGGTTTGTAGTGTTAGTTTGAGGACTTCCTGAAAACCATCCACTCCTCCAGAGGGCGGGTTGTAGAGGCAAATTATGTGCAGCTTCTTAGCACCAAGGGACAAAATCGCATGTATTGACTCACAGGTCATTGGAGGGTCTTGGGCAGGGGCTGTACTGATGCTGAGGTGAGACTTGTGGTAGATGGCAACGCCCCCATCTCTTTTAGACCCGGGCCTGTCCTGCCGTATAATTGAGCATCCAGGTATGTCACACAGGGTATCAGGGATTCGTAGTTTTAGCCAGGTTTCCGATAGGCACAGTATGTCAGGTTCATAGATTTTGAACCAGGCTTCCAGTTCGGGCAGGTGGCTCTGTAAGCTTCTGATGTTCATATGGGCTACGAAAAGTCCTTTATTTGACTTTCCATTTGAGTTAATGGGACCGCCGTTGCAGGGGGGGCTGGATTTGGCTGTATGTCGCCAGCTAGCCTGAGCAGGAGAGATGCCAGGAACTCTAGCCTTAAGCTGTAGTGACTTATGGTTGATTGATGTTTCCTCCACCGTTTGTTGAGGGTAAACAGTATGTGATAAGTGCATCCTTTGTTGAGGAGAAGGTATTGCCAAGTGGGTTTAGGGAAGTGCTTGGCTGCTAACAGGTTTGAGAAACTGAAATCAGTGACTGGGGGGGGAGGGTACTGGTGTGTCACACATGGTAGAGTCAGAGAGATTACATTCAGGCTCCAAAGAAAGAAGAGGCAGATTAGTATAGGTAGTACCTTTAGTCTGCCACTTGGGGGCAGCGGGCCCACAGGGAGGAGAGACATGACAGTGTTTAAGAGACAGTAGCTTGGTTAGCTGAGCAGCAAGGATTTGCAGGGGAGGTTTGCTAGGGTAACACAGCTAGAGCAATGTTTAGAGATTTAGAGCAGGAGGGGGACACACAGGAGAGAGAGGAGAGGGAGGTGGGAGTTATGGAGGAAGAGAAAGGAGGAAATTTAGACCGTAAGGTTAGTTCCAGAGAACTGAGGCAGTATCAGGGGAGGCGGTTTTGCGCGGTGAGTGACCTACTTGTTGGAAGGCGTTGAGCAGGTCGATCACCCCCAGTAGTGAGAGAATATAAGGAGCCAATGGGAAAGTGGACACTTAGTCATATGACCAACAGAGTCCTATAAAGCTAGAGGGTCGACCAGGGTGGGTGAGGTGGGGGGCGGGACAGATGGTCACAGGAGAAGCTGTACCACTTGCTGATTGTGACCGGAAAGGTTCTCCCTGCTGGGAGAGTGGGCTGCTCACACCGGCATGCGCGCCCCAGTCCTGGATCACAGTAGGCAGTCCAACAGTCAAAGTTAGCGGTGAAAACAGCCGCTTTTGCTGCAAAGGTACAATCCAGGCAGTGCCTCAGGCTTAACTGAAGGGAGCCGGCAGCTGAAAGTGGAGAAAAACGTACCTTACGGCTTTTACGGCTTTAGCGGCACAAGGTACCAGCAAGCAGCTGGGCTCCTGGTTCCGCTTCTGGGCGAGAGTGCGGCGGGCAGCCCTTGACAACAGGCTTCCTGGAGGAGCGAGGCGCAAACTACGGCGGGTGCCGCTGGGCAAGCGGGTCCGGCGGTGGGTTCCTTGGGCTACAACGGTGGGTTCACGACAGCGCTGGGGTACGAGGAGGAGCGATCCGAAGCCCCGATGGGCCTGGGGAGGACCTTACGGCTTTAGCGGCACAAGGTACCAGCAAGCGGCCGGGCTCCTGGTTCCGTTTCTGGGCGAGAGTGCGGCGGGCTGCCCCTGACAACAGGCTTCCTGGGAGGAGCCGAGGCGAAATCTCAGCGGTGCCAGCTGGGCAAGCTGGTCCAGCGGGTGGGTTCCTTGGGCTACAGCGGTGGGTCCACGACAGCTGGGGTGCGAGGAGGAACGATTCGAAGCCCCGATGGGCCTGGGGAGGACCTTATGGCTTTTACGGCTTTAGCGGCACAAGGTACCAGCAAGCGGCTGGGCTCCTGGTTCCGCTTCTGGGCGAGAGTGCGGCGGGCGGCCCCTGACAACAGGCTTCCTGGAGTGAGACCAGCATCCTCAGTGATGGAAGAGGAGCTGTGTATTGATTGTAATATTATAGGAAATATGCTTTTTATCTGCATAATAAAATACTTTAAACATAAAAATACTTTTAGTGTCACTTATAATGCAGTCGACTCCACTTAATGGGGATGCGGTTAATAGGGACGATTGGTTAATAGGGACGCTTCACAAGTAACTGATTTTTTTTCTCTAATTGAGTCCCATTATATTGCATTCGGATATTGGAGACACCTGATCCGCTTAATTGGGACGTTCTGGCCATACAGTCACTAGTTTCTGGTTATTCCTTTCATTGTGATCGTTATCTGCCACTCTTCAACACTGTTTCAAGAAAGCTGGCTTTTATTGTGGCACTGACGAGCCAACAACAGCACAAACTGCCGACCAGTCAGTGGCTGATCTGCTGTACGATATCCAGCCCTCTCCTTTCATGACTGCTGAGGATTTTTCAACACTCGTTGACGTCAACATTGATGTCGAAACTGAGGGGGAGACAAGTGAAGGAGAGATCTGTGATGCCATTAAATGATTAAGGTTAGACATGGCATCACAAGCATAGCAAGATTCCCGACACAGAGGAGAATCCTGCATTGCAGGGCTCTGATATCTTGGTGCACCCAAAATGGAGACGTGGCATTGTGGGGAGCACTAACCAAAATAGAGAGCTGCCTTTCAAGTAAGATCTGCTCTAATGCAAAGCAGCGTTCAATTACCGATTTCTCTTTCTCCCAGTGACATGAACTGCTGCACAAATGATTATGTGCTTACGGCTTTATTCTTTAATGTATTCACACTTTTCGGCACTAGCAAAGCTAAAACATTAAAAAACATAATTCTGGAATGAGCGCTATATAAAATATAGGCCTCCTGATAAAGGGGACGATCGCTTAATAGGGACGACTTCCAATCCACGGAGGTGTCCCTATTAAGCGGCTTGATCTGTAATACTTTCGGGCAAGTTGTTCCATAGGTTTTTTATAACTCGTGTGTAGAAGTATTTTCTCGTTGTTGTTTGAGATCTAGAAGGTTTCAGCTATAATGGATGCCCACGTGTGAGTGTTTTAGGTTGTGCATTAGTAGCAAGTCTCCTCGTTTTCTACACAATTCCAGATTTATAAGGTTTAGTTCAGGTGATCTATCTTCATATTTTCTGTTGTTTAGGCTATTTATTATCTTGGTAGCTCTGTGCTGCACCCTCTCCACTCCTTTTATGTCTGATTGTTTATATGGGCATCATAACTGGCGTCTGTAATCCAAGTGAGGTCTGACATAGGATTTGTAAAAGGGCATTAGCATCTCCTTTCTGCGGATGCTTATATTTTTTCTTATTGACCTTAGGACCTTGTGTGCTTTTGATGTTGCTGTAGTGCATTGGACGTTTTGTTCAAATTTATTTGTTACAATAGAAACATAGATTTTGACGGCAGAGAAGGACCGCTTGGCCCACCTAGTCTGCCCATTTCCCTACCTACAGGATAAGCTGCAGATCCTAGTTAACCAACAGCCTATTTCTTCCCACCCCCCACAAGATTTGCCTTATGTCTGTCCCATGCATTCTTGAATTCCCCCACAGTTTTAGACCCCACAACCTCCTCAGGAAGGCTGTTCCATGCGACAACCACCCTCTCTGTGAAAAATACTTCCTCACATTGCCATGAGCCGCCCCCATCTTCAAATTGTTCCCTTGTTCTTGCACATCTCTTTTCTGAAAGATGCTACCCTCTTGGACTTTGTTGATTCCACTGAGGTACTTAAAAGTTTCTATCATGTCCCCCCCTTCCTCCTTTCCTCAAGGGTATACATATATTGAGCTCCTTTAGTCTCTCCTTGTATGGCTTCTCTTGCAGACCCTGCACCATTTTAGTTGCCCTCCTCTGGACTGCCTCTATCCTATCTATGTCCTTGCGGAGATGGGGTCTCCAGAACTGGACGCAGTACTCCAGATGGGGTCTCACCAACTGTCTGTCTGTACAGGGGGATAACAACTTCCTGTTTTCTGCTGGTGATGCCTCTCCCTAGGGTCTAGTATGACTTCCCATCTTTATACTGCCCGATGCCAAAGCATCCGACTCCGAAATCCCATTTTGCAGCTTCCCGTATAGCTAATAATACCGACTCTGTTATTCCCCGGCACACTGTTTACCCATCAATACCTAATACATAATACTAATTTATTTGTGACATGCATATTCCCTGCTGCTCGTCCGGCACCTCGCCGCCTCATTACTTCCTGCAGCCACTGGCTCTCTCTCTCTCTCTCTATCAATCCCCCATTTCTATTGTTTGGTCATACCTCCCACATTCTTCCATTTGTCTAGGGTGCACTGCCTCTCTCCTTGCATTCTTCAAGGATTCTTCGTCTCCCTCGCCCCCATTTTTCAAAATGTTGTGCTTTCTTGCTCCATCCCCACCATTGCTGCCTTCTTTTCACGCTTTTGGGTCTCCTACCCTATCTAGCACTGTTGAGTTCCCCGGACCGCAGCTGGTAGTTTGTCTCCCTCTCATTCTTGCATTCCTGTCTCTGGCTCTTCTTCGCTGCCCTGCTGAGCCCTGTACTCCTCGCATGCATCTGAGCCTCCATGGCGCTGCTCCTCTGGGCATTCACGTTGCTTACCATAGCCCTTTCATCCCAGTATCCCCCCAGCCCTCCCTACTGCCTTCTCACATTGCTTGCTAACCTTAAGGTCATCTGATATGATTACCCCCAGATCCCTTTCCATGTTTGTTGTTATTACCTCCCCCTCCATTGTGTAATCTTCCCCTGGGTTTTTGTTTCCCAGGTGCATTATTTTGCACTTCTTTGCATTGAATCCAAACTGCCATACGTCTGACCATTCCTCCAACCTTGCCAAGTCCCTTCTCATCCTTTCCACACTCCCTGTGTATCAACCCTGTTGCAGATCTTTGTGTCATCTGCAAAGAGGCATACTTTTCCTTCCAGTCCCTCTGCAATGTCACTTATAAAGACATTAAAAGGACTGGACCCAGTACTGAACCCTGCTACCCCACTAGTAACCCCTCTTTCTTCAGATTGGACTCCATTTACAATTACCTTTTGTGTCCTGTTGTCCAGCCAGTGTTTTACCCATGCTACCACCCTGGGACCCACTCCCAGGCTGGTTAATTTGGCTATTAATCTTTTGTGTGGGACTGTGTCAAATGCCTTGCTAAAGTCTAGGTAGGCCAGGTCCACAGCCCCTCCCTGGTCTACTACTTTGGTCACTCAGTCAAAGAAATCAATTAGATTCATCTGACATGACCTTCCCGCTGTGAACCCATGCTGCCTTGGGTTCTGTGCCCCACTGGCCTCTAGGTACTCAACAGTTGTTTCCTTCTGAAGTAAATCCATCACTTTCCCTACCACAGAGGTCAGACTGACAGGTCTGTAGTTTCCTGCCTCTGTCTTGGTCCCACTTTTGTGAAGGGGAATCACATCCGCCTTCCTCCAGTCCTCAAGTACTACACCATCCTCCCATGAGTGGTTAAACTAGTTCTTCCCTTAATTCTTTTAGAATTCTGGGGTGAATTCCGTCAGGCCCCATTGCTTTGTCCACCTTCAGTTTTAGGAGTTCTTTCAGAACTCTTCCTTCTGTGAAAGGACTGGAATCGACATCCCCCCCCATCCAGAGTGCTTCTGTTTAATAGGATTAGGCACTTCCCTCCCCTCCTCTTTTGTGAATACTAAAATTAAAACAATTATTCCTAAATCTCTCTCATTTGCAGTTACCTGCAATATATTGTTATACAGTGAGTATCTATGTATAGTGTGGGTCTTTCCTAGGTGCAGTACTTAACATTTGTCGATATTAAACTTCATACCCCACGTATATGTCCATCTTGTAACTGAGTCTAGATCTAGCTGAAATCTATCAATGTCTTCCAAGGTATTACACTGACCTCCAAGTTTAGAGTCACCTGCATATTTTGTACTCCATTTGACTACTTCTTTATTCATATTTGCAGTAAAGATCTGGAATATTATCGTCCCTAAAATGGACCCCTGAGGGACCACACTAGTCACTTCCCCCACATCTGATAGATAATCATTCACACATACCTTTTGGGTATGCCATGTTAGCCAGTCTGTAATCCACTGCAGGATATTGTTTGGTATATTTAGGTTGGACATTTTTCAAAAATTGCCCAATGTGGGGCTGTGTCAAATGCTTTACAAAAATCTATAAATACTACATCAACTGATGATCCGTTATCAAGTGCCCTGCTAACCTGTTCATAAAAACATAGTAAATTGATTATACAGGAGCGACCAGATGTAAAACCGTGTTGTTCTGTGTCAATTTGGTCATAGATGGTAATATGAGTTTGTATTTTATTCTTTAATATAGACTCTAGAATTTTCCCACTAACTGAGGTGAGGCTAATGGGTATGTCATTTTGTGCCACCTGTCTGTTGCCCTTTTTATGAATGGGGGTCACAGACATGTGCCATCTTTCAGTCCAATGGCACCACACCTTCTGTAGCAGATTTTTCATATAAGTCTCAATGGTCTTATAATACTGGCGTTCATTAATTTGAGCATCGGGGGGAGATATTATCTGGTCCTGGTGCACTGTGTTTTGAAATTATCAATTTTAGTAGGTATTAGTTCTTCTGTAATGCAACATTTTTCAAAATTTGATGTAGTGCTAGTATGAACAAAAGTAATTGTCAAAGATACTTGCTATCTGTCGATTAATTTGTGGGGTTACTTCCATTCGTTAATGTTGTTAGCTTATCTGATTTTTATGGAAGTTTATGTACAGTAGCTATGGAAAATGTTGCTGTTTTGTATGGTAGACATTTGAGCAAGTTTTAGCTCCGTGTTTTGTTAGCTATTTTGAAGGAGTATTTGCATTTTTCCAAATACTTGTGAACAGTTTCCACAAGGCTTCAGTGTTTGTTTTCTTGTATCTCCCATAGGGAGTATTCTTTTTCATAATCAATTTTTTTTTTTTTTTGTTATACCATTTTGGGACATGACCTTTCTTATTATATTTTTTCATTTTTTAATGTACTTATTATAGGTAGATATTCTGGTGCTTTTGATGAAGCTCCAACATTCCCCTACACTTTTTTCTTTGAGTTGTAATTCCCAGTTAATACTGTCTATTGTATTATTCAAATTGGTAATATCTGCAGATTTATATAAATAAATCTCAGTGCAGCCCATCAGTGATGCACTCTTTTTAAGATGAGAGTAAAGTAGACGGTAGCATGATCACTTGATCCAAATGGGGGCCTACCTCACAATCAGTAGCAATATATTTTGAGTTCCTAATGCAATATCCAGAATTTTGTCACCTCTTGTTGGTTCAGTGACATAGTGTTTATTTATTTAGTTTTTGTTGCCCTCCCGGGGGAGGGGATATAGGTGGATACCAACTGACATTGAACCAGATTGAGCTGTTGGTTGTATTTTTAGTGAATGGGGGAAATTCCCCTACTCTTTTTTTGAGAAGTGCCATGGGATTGTTAACATCCACCTGAACTATCACCACAGTAGGCAGATGGGACCTCGGTTTAACGTCTCATCCGAAAGACGGCACTTCAGGAGTGCAGCATCTCCCCCATGCTGCACTACAGTGTCAGTACTGTGATCTAACCCAAGTGCCTGGTGTGGGGAAAGAAACCACAGCCTTCTGATCTTTCGGCCTCAGAGGCAAGTGTGCAACCTGCTGAGCCACTGACACTATATTGGACTAGGTTTTGTTTGATATACACCTTTAGAAAATCATTACGTTATTGTATTGTTGTTTCTCATGCTTCATATTGTCTTTGTCACACACTTTGTTGCTTATTGGTTGTATTGTCCCAGGTCATGCCTGAAAATAGGCAAATGTTTGTCTAGTGCACCCTACCTGGTACACAAAAACTAACTAACTAAATACATATTGTTTCACAAATACTACCGTTTGCAGTACATGGCAAAACCCCCCCCCCCCAAGGCTTACCCAGATTTTTTTATTATCTTTATTTATCATTTTAGCCTGTTTTATTGCTTAGCACACCCTTCTCCCCTATAACTACCTCAGCCTCCCCTGCAGCTCTGCTTCTTTCACCACTCATG
Organism: Neoceratodus forsteri; assembly: GCA_016271365.2. Lineage (NCBI taxonomy): Eukaryota > Metazoa > Chordata > Ceratodontiformes > Ceratodontidae > Neoceratodus > Neoceratodus forsteri. The sequence goes on from CM057456.1 coordinate 1,074,160,383, forward strand.
ACAAAGGCCTTCCTTCTGCATTGCCTAACAGCCACCCTGTGGGTAACCTCTGCCATGACAGGCCCCCTCCATGTGGTGATAATCTTGGAGGTAGGTAACCTAACTGTTAGTAGGGGTCAGTTGGGGGGGGGGCGGCTCCTTAGCATGCAGGCACACAGTGTCACTGACTTGCATGTCCATGACTCATTTACAGTCCATCTTGCAGTTCTCTTTTCCCCTCGACCACCAAAGGTCCAAGCATGGTTCATTTCACAAAAATGTTCAAGTGGAATAAGGATGCATGAAATGTAGGGGTCAAATTGGGGGTAGTTATGGGACCAGGTTGCACAGCCATTCAGACTGCAAACCAGGAACCAATATAGCATAAAATAAATAAAGCAATGTGCACCGCAAATACAGTGCAAATGCAATGTGCAGTTTCATCTCAGGACTTCGGCACTTCAGCACGTAGCATTATGCTGGCATTTCCTAGAGGAAATGCCAGCACGAGGCGAAGTGCGGGGAGCCAGATTCCCAAAGTGATTTGAATAAATTGTTAATTGCATTTGTGCTTTATTTTCCGTGTCAGAGTGGAGAAACAACAGGTCTAACTGCCTTATTCAGCATGACTTCGGATATTAAAATGTATTCTGATTGCAAGTAGTGAATTAATAAACAGGAATTACCTAGTTTGAAAAGAATCTGACTCTGCAGGCATTAAATTAAACAGTTAGGTAAGGACATTGGTCAGCGGCATGTGGGGAAATCCCACACTTCATCCCTTTCTGTTTGTCCAGTACTGTTAAGTAACAAGAATGTCACAGAGGGATTCGGAAGGGGGGCTTGTCGTATGCCAGTGTCAGAGGAATCCTGACCCTAGCCTATGTGTAATTCACTCCAGCTATGGTTGATGCCGCTTCCCCTCATGTGCACAGCCCCTTACCAACCAAAAAATAAGGCAAGGACTGAGATTCCATGAGGCAAATGGGGCAGGATTGAGGCAGTCTCAGGAACACACAGCGTTGTGTCACTAGTCCCACCTCAGCCTATGTGGTCACTCCCACTGCTCGCTGCTCTGAAAGTCCAAGCCAGTCTGTGAACGTGTTCCCTTGTGGGAGTGCTCTTGGGACCAGGATGCAACAGAAGCCCGTCAAGGTAGCTTAGAGGAACCACAGACATGGGGGCATTAATAAAAATAACATGGAAATCCTGCAGTACTGCTATCTGAAATGAACCCTAATGTAGCAAAAGATGTTGCAGATTCCCTCTAGAGATCTTTCATGATCTTTTTGGTCTTGCTTGGCCTCCTGCCAGCCTGGCTATTTCTATACCACAAAAGCAGGATTTTGAAGACTGAAGGGTCTAGGGCCCATCATGTCCACTACTTCTGCCAAATGGCAGGGACTGTAACTAATCTAAATATGAACACACATGCAAGCCTAACTGCTGGAATGTTGTCCCAGCTCAAATTTTGTAACCTTCTGTATTCTCTCTCTGCAATCTGTCTCGTCCTAGCTTGAAAGCCACAATGATGCTAATATCTATATCCTCAATTGGTAGGCACTACGCTTTCTGTTTTCTCCCCTGGTTCTGCCTGTTACCCTGTGGTTTCTCCTTAGTCTTTGTTCTCCTGAATCGCACCTCTCACCACCGTGCGGCAGGCCTCTAGGTGCTGGAAATTGTATGGAAACATTAGAGAGGGGACTGCTAGTGGGCAATCCCACAAGATGCCTGCTTATGGAATGTGCACACAACTGACGAGTGCAGCGTGCATGCAGTGTCCCAGTCCTATGTTAGTGAGAGATTAAGGAAGGCAGTGCCTTGCTGGGCTCTGCTCCATCCTTGATCCACCAGGGGGCAGGCAAGGAGAGGCAGATGCTGCTGACACTACCTGGAAGCACTGTGTACCTGAGCGAGATGCACTGAGCCTTCTGCTGGCCTGACTAGGAAACCGGGTCTCGGGTCACAAACCAGGATTGCCAGTATGGTGTGCCACTGTTCTCAGCACTAGTCTACTGAGCCAAGCTTTCCTTTCTGTCATGTGCCAGATCCCAGTAAATCCCATTAAGCAATAGCATGGCACAGTTAACAAAATGATAGTTTTTTTTTTTGGTTTACTTATTTTTTTGTAAATTGCTTCATACTGCGGCTGTGTCTGGAATTGGCGTCCTGCTAAACAGCTGAATGGAAGAAGTCTCTTGTTGCATCTGTAGTAACGTATGATGTTGCTGTCCATTTACCATCTTCTGGAACAAGGAACTCCTAATGTTCTTACTAACATTACTACCTCTGAGCTTCAGGGCGTGTCCTCATGTCCTGCTGAAGCACACTAGATCAAACATTTCTATCTCTTCCACCTTGTCGATACCCTAGAGTATGTGGAAGGCTGAGGTTATATCCTCACCTCTGCCTGCTTTGTGCCAGGTTGTTAATTTTAAGACCTCCAAAGGTAATGCCGCGAACAGCTAGAGGAAGTAGTGCAAGTAAAGGGCTGCCAGCCCTGAAATCGGCAAAGTCCCAGAGAACTTGCACTCTCGCTAGAAACGAACAAAGGCAAAAGTAATGAAGTTAATACTTATTTATTTGTTGCCAATTCTCTCCGCAGTGCAGGTGCCATACCCCAGCGTTTTGATGTTAGCCTTCGTCAGGCGGTGTGGCTTACACAGAATATTGGTCACTTTTATTGCACCCATAATTAATTAACATCAGGTTCAACTAATTAAACAATTCTTAAATAAAGTGACATCCTCAAACTTAAGAACACAATTTCTGGAGCAGAAAACTAATGGTTACTACTTTATATCCATTATACTGTTTTTTATAACCATAAAAGCTATGTGTAATAATTAATTTTTAATTTGTAAGTAACCTTATTCATGGAAATACAAAATTTCATAAAGGAAATTAAAATAAAATAGTTCCTTTTCCAATTTTTCTACAATTTTTTTACATTTCTTCCTTATTTTTTTCATTTATGATGTTATATTCTTAATTCTCAGTTCACAATAAAAGGAGACAAAAAGACTGTCAGTTAAATTAATCTGAATTATCTTTCTTAAATTCTGGGGTTCTAAAAATAGGATACAGTTAGAGAGGCAAACAGAGGAAAAACAATATCCAGTGATCTCCCTTGATTTATACAGGGCATCTTAATTTCATGGGGGTCCACTTGAACATTCATTTCATAGTGCCTGAAAGAGAAAAGAAAGAGAAAAGGAAAGTTAGCATTCTGTAAAAATATAAGTGTGACATCACTGTAACCACTGAACTGCTGTTTTCATTCTGACTTACTTACACAGTTACTGGTAAATACCACATGACCTTAAACCTTATTTTACTGAATTCTATTTTTTCAAAAAAGGCTTTAAGTCTGATTCGTTATTCAGGCCTATTACACCTATAATGTTACAGGAGGTGTTTCCGTAACTGTTGTCGAAACCACTCGTGAGGTGGTTTCAACAACGGTTACGGAACCGCCACTGTACCATTACCGGCTGTAGTGTGGACACGTGAGAGTGGTCCCCTGCAGTGCAGCGCGAGCTGCATTGTGGGATTGGGTGTCGCTGTAACGGTCACCCAGCTCCCGCTGTGTGGACTGGTGGTACCGGTCCCGTACCGGACACTGCCGCAGTGTGGACACACTGTACCACTCCCCAGCCGTATCGATTTGTATCCGTTACCGGGTCGGAGTGGTGTAGTGCTGATAGGGCCTTAGGGTCAGGATCATGCTTCTCAAGAAAATGAAGTCCCACAGGTTTATCAGTTCTTTGATTAATGATGGACCTGATATGTTCTTGGATCCTAGTTTTCGGTTTTCTTACGGTGCGGCCAATGTAGAGAGTATTGCAGGAGCTCTACAGTACATATATAACAAAAGCGGTATCACAGATGATAAATTCATTAAGTTTTACTGTCAATGTGGGTTCCATAGTGTGTCTGAATTCTTTTCCTATTGTACAATACTTACAAATGTTGTATTTTGTGCACCTAAACATCCCAACTGGTTTTTGGGGGGAACCAGCCCGTGTTAATTGCATCATGTATACTTTCTAACCTGCTGTGTATTCACTTATCTCTTCGGTTAGTTGCTCGTTTGAAACTAACTCTGGGTTTGTCCCCTATGGCCAGTGCCACTTGTGAATCACTAGTTAGAATGTCACAATGTCTGTAAAGTGCATTGCCTATTCTCCCAGCATACTTACTATATTCTGTAATGAAGCTGATGGATTCATTTGCTGGCAGTGGGCAGGTATTGCTGCCCATGTCCCCACCAAAAGTCTGGACCTATCGCTGGCATATGCTTTTTCCTTAATGTTATGTAGCAGTTCTAGGTCATGCCCTCTTCTCAAAAATCTACCCTCTAGATCAGTTGCCTGTTCCAAAAAAGTATCATTATCAGAACAATTCCTCCTGAGTCTAAGAAACTGACTGAATGGGATGGAGTTTTTCAATTTTTTGAGGGGTGTGCTGCTTGCCAGCAGAACAGAATTTGTTGCAGTTCTTTTCCTATAACATTTAGTTTTTGCATTCTTGTTCTGCTGGGGTTTGGAAAAAGTAATATCTAGGAAGCTGACTCTTTCAAAACTGGCTGTGTGGGTGAAGTGTAAATTCCAGTCATTTTGATTAATCCATGACATGAAGTTCTCCATCTCTCAGGTCCTCTTTCCATACACAAATAATATCATCAATAAAATGATACCATTGGAAAATATTGTCATGAAAAGGAGTGTTCTTGGAAAAAAATATGCTTCTCCTCCCATAGCCCAAGAAAAAGATTTGAGTAAGAGGGGGGCCATCAAGGCCCCCATGGCAGTCCCACAAATCTGCAGGTAATGTTCCCCATAAACTCAAAGCTGTTATGTGACAGAATAAACTCTAATAAGAATTTAAAGGGTATCTCTTTCTTGTTAGGGTGTCTTTCCAAATAATATTTACAGGCTGTTATTCCTAGATTATGCCTAATAGGTAAGTAATAACCCACGACAGGGTGTGGGATTATAGGGATTTAATCCACGCCTGGGGTGCGTTGAGAGGCATGAGGCCGCAGGCCGAGTGTCCTCACAGTGCCCCAGGAGTGGATTAAATCCCTATAACCCCATACCCTGGAGTGGGTTATTGTGCTTATAACATAGGTTACCTTTCCCATAACAGAGATGCCCCCAAAAAGCAGCTCTTCCCTGTGTGTTCCTGCCTAAAAGGCATATTATCCTTCCACTGTGTAAAGTAGTCCCTTAGAAAACGTCTTTTGTTTTTCTTGTTATGCATGCTCAATGGTGACTGTGTCTCTTAAGATGCTTTGTCTGCTTTGTGATGGATTACATAAGCAATAACCCATGACAGGGTGTGCATTTATTGGGGATTAATCAACACCCCGGGTGCGTTGTGAGGAACAAGGCTGCAGGCCGAGTGTGCTCCCAGCGCCCGGGGTGTTGATTAATCCCCAAAAAATGCGCACCCTGGAGTGGGTTATTGCGTTTATAATGTGGACCACATATTGAGGCAAATTGACCAAAACTGCTAGATTTACAGGAGAAAAAACAGTGGGGACTACTTAGTGTTCCTACACTACTTATGGCCAGAGTAAACACATCCATGTGTGTTCTGCCACATGAAAATAGTGCTTCCACTTGCTTCTCTGTCTCAGTTCTGGCAAAAGCTGCTGCTTTGAAAACTGTCAGTAATGCAGGAAACACGTTCCGGTTATCGCATATGGATTTCATCCTCCCCGGATAGCATGCATCACTATACAGACAATAAGCATTGGTGACCCTGCAGTAGATTTGGGGAAAACAAATTGTTTGCCTTACTTGTGCTTTCTACTATGTGTTTACCTTCTCTTACTATTATGTGCATGGTCCACATACTGATTGTGAGGATCGCGCGGTGGATGGTAACATTTCTTGCATTGCGATTCACATCTTGCACACAAGAGTTGCTTATGCAGTGCCCCGCACTTCTGTTTTGGTCACTCGGGTACGTGCACAATGTGACTACTGTCTTGCTGTCTAAAATACCTCCTGATAACGCCACTTTCTCCCTCGGTGTTTGTGCTCCTCCTGTGTCACTGATTTATGTTCCTGCCATGAAAGTACCCTGTTTAGAGACCGTTCCACTCCTGCTCTGTGACTGTACTACACTGTGGCCACATTTCTTTCTCTCCTTAGTGTTTTTCTTTGCTTCCCAATTATTCTCCCATTATTACATGTGTTACCTAAGTCATGCTGCATGTTTTGCCACGATCCATACCTAGCGACGGTCGCGAGCCTCGGCGCCCGATTCGCTCATTGTACATGCAACATATGTCACTCTGACAGTGTGTGTGTGTGCTACGGAGTGACTGTGTCTGTGTTTCCTAATACAGTACATTTATTATGTTTGTGGAGTTCCTTACTGCTGCATTTATACTAGGACTGCCAGTGTCCATTAGGTGGGTGGGTGGGTAAGGCCCATCGCTAACGGGAAAAAAATATGGTGGCTTCTGCTTTCTTCAGAGTCTGACATAATTAGTTCAGACACTGCTATGCACTTTTCACCTATGCGACTTTTCACCACATCCACTTGCTGTAAAAATATGAGGAATTAATGAACGTTCATGTGATGCATACTAGCCAATCACTTATCTCAGACATACTGTAGACATAGATGCCCATGTATAAAAAGTAACACAGGACAGCAGAGTGCTGTGTTATGACTTTCTGAAAGACTAACATTGGCTACTTTTCCTGTGTCTGGTAGCTGTGGTTTAAACTGCAAGTTTATTTCATGGTTGCTATCTGCTGTGTAGTTTTGTGTTATAGTAAATCACCATTGGATGTGAAATGAAGACTACTTTAGGTAGAATGTGCCACTGCTTACCTGTAGAAGGCAAATTCGTCTTAACCTTTGTGGAGATTTCTTACACTTTCCACTATGACGCTGTATGTCTACAGAGCAGTAACGGCTGCTGTTCAGGAAGTGGCACAGACACAACTCAAAGTTTGCAGCTTCACATCCCTAAGTGACACTAATGAACAGCAATGGTATTGGGACAGCCTTGTAGTAGTAGGTACTTGAATACATGTTGACTGGCAATGCGAGAATGTTTGGTATCATCGGAGTTTCAGTGGAGTTTCTTTGAAATCGCTGGGGGGAAGAGGGGGTGCCTCTCTCCCCCCGAGGACTGCCATACTGGAGTTACTGCTGATTCTGTAACTATCTACGGTATTGCCATTTGTTCTGTCTGGCACTGTTATGAGACCGATTTGCTGTGCTGTAATTGCTACACTTCTCAGAAGGCACTGCCAATACAACATGCTTTGGACTGCCGCTGCTTGCACAACTCTTGGAATGTGGCATGCGGCAGTATTACTGTCTGCTACTGCTTTTGACACTCTGCGCTATGTCACTATCAGTGCTTGTGACATCTGTTTGCATTGTGTGGGTGACACCGTTGCCACAGCTAGCTGCACCACTGATTTGAACCTCGGTGACTGGAGTGGACGTCAGAGGTATGTCCCGTGAGCTCTCTCCTTGATTCTCAGCGTGTGTGACTGACTAATCGGCCCACTGTATCGTACTGCCTGCTCCACCAGCAGCCACCAAACCCACAAGGAGGTTGGCACCTCGGGAACAAGGGGTTGTGCTGCAACTTCAGTGTTTATCACATTCTGTTGTGGTAAACCGGTTTTACAACTTGATGAGGACTCGAGATGGGACTCGGGAGCTCTATCCGACAGTTTTATTTCCTTTACTTGACGGGACAACGGCTTCCCCGTCACAAAATTTGAGCCGCTGATCTACATTTAGCCCACCAAATAAGCAGAGATTTATCTTCATTTCTTGTTCCAATACCAGTCTCCTCGGCTTGCTAACCGCAAAAAAAAAGACTACTACTTTGCAAAACTACCTGAGGAGACTGTGCAGATCCCTCCGCCTTGTAAAGAGGTTTTGCCAAAGCTGCCAAAAAAGGATCCAGCAGGTGAACCATGGATTAAATAGGGAATTTAATCCACGGCCACCTGGCACCTTCTGCCCAATGACACTTTTTGCCTAAGGTAACCCATGTTATAAATGGCGTATAAACTCTCTATGTCTATAGTTAATCATGTCATATCTGCTTTCCATTCTAAGTGTTTAAATTTGTTCAGGATGTCTGTAGTGTCCCTGATATGAGATGGTAATCTGGTTACACACTTCTGTAGGAAAAAGTCCATAAATATGCCCAGTTTCTGTGTAACAGAGTCAGCCTCTGAGATTATTGGTCTCCCTTGAGGGTCTACTTCAGTTTTATGTACCTTGGGGATGGCATACATACAGGGGACTTTGGGAGTTTCTTCCCAGGTATATTCTAATTCTTTTTCAGTACTGAGACCTGCAGACTCAGCATCTTTTAACAGTCTCTTTTTTTGTAAGCTGTAATAGGATTACCAGATAGTATTTTATAATTACTTTCATCATTTAACAATTTCATTACCATTTCCACATATTTACTGCAATCTAGAATAATAGTGTTAGCCAGTGGCGGAGCCAGGTTTGGGAGTGGGGGGGCGCCAAGATGGTAGCGAGTGAAACTGATCATTTGAAATTGTGACCGTTATGGCCATTAACTGTACAGAGACATTCCTGTCTATTGCATATTGAAACACCTTGCACATGGCAACAAAACATTGTAACATCTCTGCTACAAATGTAAACAACACACATGTTGCATATTGAAACAGCAGTGTTACAATGAAACATGCCTTTTGTCCATTGAAATAGACATGGAAAGAAGTGATTTAACCTCAGGGATCGAAGTAATTTTTAGGACTGGGACAATCAAAAATACAGTAAAGTAAAGCACAATGCTTACATTAATAAGCTATATTAAGATCTATAAAATACAAATGACATTAGAATGTGGCCTTTAAACTCTGCTGCCGTGCATTGGAGTGCTGCTGAAAGTCAGTGGCTGTTGCAAACATGTTTCCCCTGGTTTTATGGGGCAGAAATTAAAATCAGGGTCTACAAAATAAAAAGGCATTTGGCTTTTAAACTCTGTTGAAAAAGTAGTACGGTTTTATCATGTCCTCATTTAATGAGAGTTTTGGCAAAAAACTAAAGAAGAATGGGTGGTTGTTCTACAAAAATGTAGACCATGCTGGATGATGTTTCACCATCTGTATTTCTTTTATGCCACAACTGTCTTTAAATGATTACATAATTACACCATATGGTATGGTATTACTTCTTTTCCAACAGAGTTTAAAAGCCAATTAGCCAAATGCATTTTTATTTTGTAGACCCTGGTCCCTGACTTTAATTCCTGCCCCATAAAAAGAGGGAAAATCATGTTTGCAACAGCCAGTGACTTGCAGCAGCACCCCAATACATGACAGAATACCATACATATACACAAGAAAAGATTTCAAATAAAAAATAGAACCACAAATGTGCCATCCAGCCTACCTTACACAAAGTGTGCTCCTCCTGGCTGTAGTGGATCACTGTTCTATCCTGCCTGCCTGCTCTTGTCTTGCTTGTTCTGTTGGGGGGGGGGGGGGTAATAAAAAAAAATCTCACCTCAATCATTTCACCTATATACACTATATGGGAATCCAGATTCAATCAAAGGTACTAAACCAGAAGAAATAAAGCAATTATTGGCAAATTGTTTAAAATTGTTCTCTGTATGAAACCATTTGTGTAACGTTTGTCTACTACTGTCGTGAACTCTGTAAACTTGTAACTCTGTCTGTCCTCTCTGTGACAAGGTACTTTTGTAAACGAGCCTCTGGCTCTAAGGTTGTAAATCCGAAATTGTACAAATAAATAAATAAAGCCACCAATAGTTGTGGATCACTCTTTTGGTTTCACTGCCCTTAGCCACCATGGCAACATGTAAATGACACAGTACCCCCCCCCCCGTCTCCTTTTTTTCACACAAATGTTGGATTCAGACAGTGACACTCAAAATGTGAAATGAGGGGGATCACTCACGTCACTGTCTGGTCCTAATAATATGGGACACATTTTCAGACAGAGAAACATTCAGACAACTTGAAGCTAGCTAGTGACTTAGCAACTTCGACCCTTGATCACACTCTGGACATCAGCTGAAAGACTGAACAGTGGAGTGATAATGACTCACATTGAGCCTTTTGTGAGATCCCCTTTTCAACTGCAACATAACTGCTGCTCTTAAAGAGGTTCACTTGGGAGCTTAAGCAACAGGTTGGTAGAAAAGAGGCCAGGAGTTATATTTTGTTTTAAACTGAAATATTTGAATAGTTTGTTAGTGAAATTAGTTCTATGTGTTAAAAATTATTACCTTGAATTTGAACTGATACTTGGGCTGTGATATTGTAGGTTTGGGGATAGATGTTTGGCAGGGAAAATTAGAAGGTAATTTAAATGTGTTGTTTGCCTGGTGTTTGGAGGAGGGACATTAGCTGCAATTAACTTGTCTTTAAACAGGAATTACTGTGGCTTTCATTGTTCACTTGGGAGCTTAAGCAACAGGTTGGTAGAAAAGAGGCCAGGAGTTATATTTTGTTTTAAACTGAAATATTTGAATAGTTTGTTAGTGAAATTAGTTCTATGTGTTAAAAATTATTACCTTGAATTTGAACTGATACTTGGGCTGTGATATTGTAGGTTTGGGGATAGATGTTTGGCAGGGAAAATTAGAAGGTAATTTAAATGTGTTCTTTGCCTTCTTAAATACTGAAAAGCCACTGGGGGTTGGGATTGAAGGGCTGAGTATTTCTGTTTGGGACTGAAATTTGAAGCAACAGGAGTTGGTGGGCCTGTGACATCATACGGTACCTGGAGTCTGCTTACACACACTGTTAGTGGGACTGAACACATACTGGACTGTATGTGTTTGTGAGACTTGGGAACTTTGTTGGTGGGGTTGAAATTGGGTTTGTAAATAACTACAGTCAGTATAGAGAGAAACTGTACTCCAGGGGAAAGGGACTGAGAAAAGGGGGTGTGCTATTATAAACAGAGGGGGATAATCAGGGTGGCCATATTCCACCATGGCAGGCATCTTCGGAAGGGTTGTAGGCTGCACAGGCTGTGGGATGGCATAATTCTAAATTGGGCCTGGAGAGGGAGGCTGCCCACCTGTAGACAGCTATCTTGTATCAGAGTGAGGTATATTGTTAAGGGAGTAAGCTGTGGGAGCTCAGGTGTCCAAGGATAAGGGGTGTGGATATGGGCAGCAGAAGGGTGGGGCTGAGGGGAGGCTGGGGCAACGCTCTGAAATTACAGGACATTATGCTACAGCAAGCAGAAGGGGGGATATTAGGGACAGAGGACCCTTAGATAGGGAAGTTGATGCTAAGGGGAAAGCGTACAGGGTGAAAATTCTGAATTCAAGGAGACTGGAGGGGGAAGAGTCAGGAGGGGCTGTTGAGCGGAAGCCTAAAACAGCAGACTGTGGAGGAGTCTTAAGCAGAACAGTGCAAGAGAGGAAGAAGAGGTCAGTTTAGAGATGCAGTCAGGGGAAACTGGTTACTTGATGGAGGCTGACATAGAGTGTCTCAATGAATTTGAGATACTAAGCATCCTAGAGGGGAGGAAGGGGTTGGTGAAATGAGGAAACTTATACAGAGGCGGGGAGGGAGTCAGATACCCATAGGGCATCACAGAACAGCTATGGAAAGGATAGACATAGTCCCAGAGGGAGAAGGGAAACATATATGTTAAGCAAATGGGGAGATGCAACATATTCCAGACATGAGGAGGAGAGCATGATTGGAGAGGAACTGGGAGACAAGGAGGTGGGAGAGGAGCCCCTTCAGCAGGAAGGTCAGTACCAAGGATGGGGCCCTAGCTAAAGGGGACCCACAGAGAGCCTCTGGAGACAGGGTACTATTAGGGGGGATGAGGGTGGGGAAGGGGAAACCATCAGGCCAGGATAAATGGTTCAGATAAGAGAGGGTTAAAGGGACACCTATTCAGAGGGGGTTTGAGTAAGTGGCAAAATAGCAAGGGAGGCAGAAAGGAGGGTGACAAGGGGTCTCTAATAAGGCAGGAAGACTCCCATGAAATTGCGATCATGAATAAAGTGGGGAGGGGGCTGAGAGGGCATAGTGGAGGTAACCATAAGGATGATGGCGGTGTTAAGGTTCTGTTACTGGGAGACTCATGATTAAGGGTATCCATTGGGAGGACAGGGGATGGATGCCATAGCCAGGTGAAGGTAGAGTATCTCTGGGCTGACAGTGCACAGAGCAAAGTTCATGGTGTATGAAATGGTTAGGGATTGTGGAGGGAAACCGGATTTCCTGGCATTTGGGAACTAATGATCTAGAGGGAAATAGCATTATGGAAATCAAGCAAGGTTCCAAGAACTTGCCAGAGTCTGTCGGGATAATGGATACAACATTTTTCGGAGATATTGCTAGTACCAAAGGCCCCAGTGGAGAAAAAATGAATACTACAGAGGTTAATGAATGGCTCAGGAAGTGGGTGAAGAGAATGGGTTGGGGTGTTAGGGAACTGGAATGGAGTTTGGGAGGATAAGGGACTATATGCCAAGGACAGGTTTCATCTTGCCCCATTAGGGAAGGAAGTCCTTAAACAGGGATGGCTGACTACATACAAGAAAGGTGGGGTTTAAACTTGTAAGGGGGAAGGGATAAGGGAGGGGCTGACCAGAAGCCCTCCCCTCCAGATGAGGGGAGTAGCCTTCAAGCCCAAGGGGGGGAGGGGGGAAACAGACTGGAGGTGGAGGTTTCAGGAGGAGCAGGGGGAGGATGGAAGTATAAGGAATCTGGGTGGGGTTCGACAAAAAGGATCAGGGATAAGGGGTGGGGTTAGTGTTAGTAAATGCCAGGAGCTTGGGAAACAAGTTGCCAGAGTTCCAGGCCATGCTGTTCGGGGTGGATGTATGCAGTCACGGAAACGTAACAACAAAACCATGACTGGGACCTAAATGTATCGGGGCACTATGCTTAGGAAGGATAGAAAGGAGGCAGAGGGGGTGGAGTGGCTATGTTCATTAGAGATGACATAGAAATTGCTATGGTAGAAGAGGCAGAGGAAACGTGGAGGCCTTATGGGTCACCACGATCCCCAGCAGGAGATAAGGTCAAGCTGGGAGTAGCATATAGGCCCCCGATGAGTGATGTTCTAGAGGATGGTTTGCTGGACAACATCATTGCCCAGTGTGGTCCAAAAGGGGAAGGAGTGGTGTTGATGGGGACTTAATATGCCAGGTACAAACTGGGGAACCATGTCCTCTAAGGTGGCCAAGGAGCAGAGGCTGCTGGATGGCTTCCAGGATGTGTTCTTAACACAGCATGTGATGGAGCCCACAAGGGAGGGGCATGTCCTGGATGTGGTTCTGGCAGATGGGGATCTGGTAAGGGACATGGTTGTACAGGACCCCTGACTGGGAGTGACCACAAACTGTCTGGTTTCAAATAAGCATTGGGGAGTGGGGGTGATCTAGGACACTGGCAGTGGACTTCAGGGGGCAGACTTTATGGGCATGGGAAATATTCTCAGGATCACTTGAAGGGATTACCTCAACAAGAAGTGTGGAAAGGAGATGGGAGGTCATAAACGGGACTTCATGAGGCAGTCAGGATCTGCGCTAAGTTGAAACGTAAGGAGCAAGGTCACATAAACCATGCTGGTGGTCCAGTGAGGTCCAGGTAGCAGTCAGAGAAAAGAAGGCGGCTTACAAAATATAAAACAACAAGAGGGGATAGGGATAAGGAAATGTACCAGCTTGCATCTAGAAAAGTCACCCGTATGGTGAGGGAGCTAAGTCCAGTAAAGAGCAAAGCGGCACAGGGGATAAATGGAGGGAAAAGGGTTCTTCCGCACATTGGGGAGCGAGAAAAACTAAGGGCCATCTCAGCAGATTGAGATCAGAAGGAGGGTGGGTGGAAGAGGCGAGGACCAGGCAGAGGTATTTAAGCAGTACTTTGCCTCTGTGTTCACTAGGGAGGGATGGGATATCTACAAAGCAAGGCACAAAGGGGATAGAAGCGGTGGAGGTGGATCAGGGGAGCAACAGAAATGGAGCAAAAGGGAGGGAAAGGTACCCCAGGGGTACAGCATCTGGATAAGGATAAAAAGACCAGTAAGGTGGAGGGACGGATGATGCCATCCCACCAAAAGGGTGAGTTTGCCCTCAAGGCCCAAAAGAAAGACAAATCTCCTGGGCGGGATGGCATTCATCCGGTACTATGGGAATTGGCGGACATACTGGCTGCACACCTGGCTGAGCTGCAACAGGTCACTTGAGACAGGAGGGCACTTAGGATTGGCGAGAGGCACATGTGGTACCAATCCATAAAGGGGGGTCGAAGGAAGTACCAGGAAACTATAGACCCATCAGTTTAACCTCGGTGGTGGGAAAATTAATGGAGAGTATACTAAAGGAACGATTGGGGTTTACTTGGAGGAGGTGGGAGGTCTGGATAGTCGGCAGCATGGGTTTGTGCCAGGTAGATCATGTCAAACCAACCTTGTGGAGTTCTATGAATGGGTAACATCAGAACTGGACAGAGGTAAGCCTGTGGATGTATTATTCTTGGACTTCAGCAAGGCGTTGACTCTGTCCCCACAGTGGTCTGGTGGAGAAACTGATGGGGTTAGAGTAGGCCCTTGATGGTCAGATGGATTGAAAACTGGATAGCTGGACGCACTCAGAGAGTAGTGGTCTGTGGGGAGCTCTCGAACCCCACAGAGGTTGGTAGTGGGTACCACAGGCCCGGGTCCTGGGTCCAATCCTGTTTAATGCATACATATCAGACATCAGGGATGGTATAGGGTGTGAAATGAGTCTCTTCATGGATGACTCCAAGATGGGAGCAGTAGTTGAGGGAGAAGAGGGAGGTTGGCCCTGCAAGGGACCTGGACACCCTGGAGCTGGGCTCACACATGGAAATTAAATTTCAATATCACCAAGTGCAAGGTGTTGCATCTTGGTCGGGGAAACCCTAACACAGGTACACCCTGGGAGGAGGTGCTGGAAGCCTCAACAGGGAAAAGACCTAGGGGTCATGGTGGATACATGTATGAATAACACTGAGCAGTGCAGGAGAGCAGCTAGCAAGGCAAACAGGATGTTGGGATGCATCGAAGGGGATCACCTCTAGGAGCAAGGAAGTGATTCTGCCGCTGTACAATGGATTGGTTAGACCACACCTTGAGTACTGTGTACAGTACTGAGACCACACTTGAAGAGGGACATACAGCTCCTGGAGAGGGTACAGAGGAGGGCAACAAAGATGATATGAGGCTAGGGATTTGACTTACGAGGACAGACTTGAGGAGCTCTGCCTGTTTTCATTGGAGGAGAGGAGAGACAGGGGACAAGGATTGAGGTCTTCAAGTACCTCAAGGAATAAATAGGGTAAACATGGAGGGATCTTTAGACTAAAGCAGGAGGCATCACCAGAGGGCATGGTTTGAAGTTGGAAGGTGGAAGGTGAGGGGGAAAAGAGAGGAGGTTTTTCACTGAGAGGGTGGTGGACCCTTGGAATGCTCTGCCTGGTGAGCTGGTTCAGAGATCCACAGTGAGAGCTTTAAGAGAGGGTGGACAGACACAGAAAGTGGATGTATCAGATGATGGCCTGTCCCGGGGTGGGGATGGATGATAGGGGTTTCTGGAGCACAAGGGATGGGAGGGTCTCGGCACCCAACTAAGGATCTAGGTTCGAGCAGACTTGATAGACCATAAGGCCTAATCTGCTGGCAAATAGTATGTTAGTATGTTAGGTGTTAATCATACCAGTCAATCTGGAACAGTGGAACACTGAGAGAGATTAGCACAAGAGAACTAAAACTTGCTACTGTAAAGCAGGGCTACTGTTAACTTCATTAACAGCCAAGGAAAACCTGCACTAGTCAAGATTGACATCTGCTCTCTATACAAGAACAGTCCACCCCGCTACTCTCATTATATTTCCAGCTAAAATAAACCACTGTTGTACTGAACACTGAATTTATAACCAAAGCATCTAGTTCTTGATGAAAGCTGTCTGAAAATCATACCTCTCAACCTTCTGCCTCATAAATCAGGGACAAGGCTTAAACAAATCAGGGACAAAGGACCAAAATCAGGGGAACTTCTTCAAAACTGGAGATATCCACTCAGGAAGCTGGTAGAATAAAGGGCTTAGTGTAAAATGCATTTTCTAAGGAATAACAAGTCTATAACTTTAATGTTTGACATTATTTTGTGCTTATAACCCCCGCTGTTTGGTCATGGAAATGCAATTTATGGGAGGGACGGAGCGTCCCTGAAAATCGGGGACAGTTGAGAGGTATGCTGAAAATATTGATATGCTTCTTTTTTTTTGGGGGGGGGGTGCTCAGAGGCTGTGTCAGCACTCAGCAAGAGTTCAATATGCAATGCAACTACTTACTCCCTTCCTTTCACAATAACTAAGAAAAAGCCTGCTAAGGAGAGCATTCATCTAAAAGGTTCTTAAATTTACCACATTTTAGCAATTTCTAGGAAAACTCCCAGCTCCATGACCCCTTCCCAACCAATTTTGTAAATTTTGTAGGAGGCAGTATAGTGTAGTGGTTTAAGGCTCTGCGCTGCAAATCTGGAGACCTGGGTCTGAATCCCACAGCCCCCACTTGCATACTGTGTGACCCTGAGCAAGTCACTTCCTTGTGCTCCCAGGTTGCAACTGTAAACAAGCTTTCAGCTTAGTGTGTCTCAGCTGGTTAAATAATTTGAAAAAAAAAAAAACTGGTAACCCCTAACCCTGCAGGCAGGGGCTCATTCCTGAGTGGCGCTCAGGCATGGAACCCTTGCATGCTTTGTACAGCTTGACCACTGCAAGCCTTTACTAGGTAAAGTAAACTCCTTCCTTAAGGGTTTTGCTTTTTTTTTTTTTTTAAACCCCGGTTGGAGGTGGGCAGGGAGCAGCACCCATGCAGAAAAAAATAAATATTTTCCATGTATAGCCCCAAACTGTATTTTAAATATAAACAAATTGGCACCTTTTTATATATTAAAAATATATGAACTAGTAGGAAAATATAAGCCATATATATGCAATGTGAATGGACTGCATACTTTGGAAAGTGCATTTGTAATATAAAACTATATAACATATGGTCCATATATTGTCCATGCCCTTGCATGATGTCATATATACACTATATAGATTCCCACTGTTTTAGATAAATAAAAAAGAGCATTTTTGCATATTTAACTTTATTTATATTTAAAATATACATGTTTTCCCTGTATGGGCACTGGTCAAACATTTATACAACTACATTCCATCCAGGTGAGAGAACAAAGCCAATCCTGGTTAGACAGTGCTGTGCAGTGATGGTCATACATATAAAGGCAAACAGGGTGCTAAGATGCATATCTAGGGCCGGGGATCAGTGGTAGGAGAGAGGAGGGCATACTGTTCTGGAGACCCAATCTCCGCAATGACGTAGACAGAATGGAAGCTGTCCAGAGGAGGGCAACTAAAATGGTGCAGGGTCTGCACTGGAAGACATATGAAGAGAGACTTCAGGAGCTTAATATGTATAGCCTCGAGGAAAGGAGGGAGAGGGGGGACAGGATAGAAACTTTCAGGTACCTCAAGGGAATCAACAAAGTCCAAGAGGGAAGCATCTTTCAAAAAAAAGAAGGTGGAACAAGGGACACAATTTGAAGATAGAGGGGCAGCTCAGAGGTAATTTAAGGAAGTATTTTTTCACAGAGAGGGTTGTGGATGCATGGAACGGCCTTCCGAAGCAGGGTTTTAAATAATTGATTAGCAGTTTTTTTCTTGGGACAATGCTAACTGTACAGAAAGTATTTACATAGGTTTTCTAGAAGTGTTATGTTTGTTAAACACAATGAGGCAAGTGCTATGCATTTTCACAATGCTTTAGCACTTTCATGAGCAAAACGCTAATCAATTTTTGGAGTTAAATAAAACCCTGCGAAGGAGGTTGTGGAGTCAAAAACAGTGGTGGAATTCAAGTATGCTTGGGACAGTCATAAGGCAATTCTAGGGGGTTGGGGTAGGAAGAAGTAGGCTGCTGGTTAACTAGGATCTGCAGCTTATCCATTAGGTAGGGAAATGGGCAGACTGGGTGGGCCAAGCGGTCCTTATCTGCCGTCAAATTCTATGTTTCTATGCCCTTGTGTACAGGTTACTGGTAATGCCGCTACTTGAGTATGGAGTTCAGTACTGGTGCCCACTCCTCAAAAGAACATTCACTTGCTGGAGATGGCCCAGAAGGGCTACAGAGATGATCACCACTGCACAGCACTGTCTAATCCTGACTGGCTCTTTTCTAACTCTTGAATCTCGCCACCAAAAATTGCATCAGAGAAAGAAAAGCTGTCTAAATATATATATTTTGTATTGCGAATGCATCAGTTAGGGTTAAAGTGACACTGAATGAGACTTAGGGTGGAGCCCAACCCCAACACCCACCCACCCTAAAGGCCTGTCAGTCTGTGGATGATGGGGGGTGGGGATTAGGGGCTCTACCCTAAAGTCTCATTTCCCAATGTTTGTCACTTTAATCCAAAGTGATGCAAACAACAGCAACCCTTGTAACACTAATTTGCCAATATCTCAGCAACCGTAGCAGATGATAAAAATTCAAGTGTCATTGTAATCATGACAGCAAGATAAAATCTATGAAATCTGTATCGCGCATTGTTTCTGACCAAAACGCGACATGGTAAATCAAGAGATCTACCATAACAGACCGTGCAGTCCACATTTCGTGCAGTTATTAACATGCAAAAATGTACTCAACACGAAGTACAGTTTATATTTATATATATACATATACACACACACATATATATATATATATATATATATATATCTCTATATAAAATATTCTATGAGATAATCATTCACCATCACAGCCTGCCTGTCAGCTTACCTCACAAAAACTGTAGATCAGTGAGTGGTGTTCTTCTCTGTAGGCTGTAGCCACTACCAGGTCCAGTGATCTCTGCCTCAAGAAGTTCTCCAGCTCCTTGTTCTCTGTGCTGGATAGGTGGTCCAGAATGTCCTTGCTGCCAGCTGGAATGTGAGGAATCCTCCCGAGGATGAAGTCGGGAAAAGATCAGCTGCTGCTTTGCTTTCACACTGGCTCACAGTGTGATTATATCCATTCAAACAAGTTGAATGGATGCTAGATGTTGTAAAGTGCCCCCTTTTATAGGGCAGATTTGTCAGGAGAAACTATTGTTTGTTTTTCCTGCCCTAGTAGTAGGGTTATTGCAGGTTTGTGATTGGTTCTCCTGACTGAACCAATCACAATCCTGCAATAACTCATCTGCTGTGATTGGGCTCCTTATTTTTTCTGTAGGGGGAATGGCTCCCTTCTGAATCCTGCTCTCTGCCTTCAAGCTCCTTTAAACTGCTGCTGCTCCTTGCATTTTTCCATTTGTTTGCACTGCAGAGTGACATGACAGAGGAACTTGGGTGCACTGCAAGCAGTCTCTGTCTTGTCTTTCAGGTAGCAGGCGGCACAGCTGAGATGGACTCTGGAGCAGGGGGTGCGGGCGGCTGCTAGGGTTACCACCTGTCCCTATTTTCGCAGGACAGTCCTGATTTGGGCAGTTGTGTCCTGCAAAAAAACATGAAAAATACTACATGTCCTGACTTTGTAGTAGTAAAAATATTATCTAATTTTCCACTAAATGTTACAGAAAACTATCATACCTTGACTAAAATACCTTAAAATGATAATAAACGGGGGCGCTGTTGAGCAGTCTTCTGGCAAGACGTGCCTGAGAGGAGCTCCTTACTTCAACTGTAACAAAGCTTTAAAAATTACTTAACAAGTTGAAAGAGGCAAACTTCAAATACAGTTTTGTACAGACAAAATCCCCTGGACTTTAATGATACTAAACTTGAAATATGGGGAGGACGCAAAAAATGACCAGCAGTAGATCGAAGATTCAACCTACGGCCCCAGACCAGGTCATAAACCACATCGACTCTGTGGGTCAGAACTCCATGGAAAGCACTGCAATCAGCCACAAGCCATCGACATTAAAGTTGAATCAGTACTTCAGAGATTTGTAGAGCAAGACGCTAAAATTGAAACGGCAAATAACACTGCTACATCGGCAGAGAAGGTGGCTACTCAAGCATTGGCAACTACCTCTAAATTGGTTCAGGAAAATGCTCAGTTACGCTACAGGCTCGAGGCACTGGAGAATTCTAATCGTGCCTCCCATATTCGTATTGTGGGCCTACCAGAGGGAGCCGAGGGAGCAGAGCTTATTAATTTTCTGAAAGTCTGGCTTCCTGAGGTATTAAGCCTTTCACCAGGAGTATTAGTGGATAACTTATGGAAAGCTTTCAGAATAACACCTCCGGCAGTGGGTCCACGCGGTGACTTACCGAGGGTGGTCCTCTTGGTTACTGCTAGCTCTACAGTTCGGGACATGATGTTGCAGGCCGCAAGATCCGCAGAGGGACTGTCTTTTGAGGGGAATGTGGTGCATCTGTTCCCGGACCTTTCGTTTGCTACGAGGGCGAGATGGAAGAAATTCGACTCAGTCCGAGCTAGACTTAGAGCCTTGGGGATTTCCCACTCACTGTTGATGCCGGCCAGACTTAGGATCCATTACGGGGGTCGCCTGTATCAGTTCAATGATCCGTTGGAAACGGGGAAAAAAGTCGAGGCCATTAGTAGGGAGTTTCAGGCTTCGGAGGCCCATCGACCTGAGGACTCGGATGATGAAGACACTTGATAACATTTTGAACTCGACCATGCCTGAACTTAAATACAATGCTTAATCTGCTATGTTTTCTTCCCACAGTTAACCTGATGGACACCGTTAACAGGATTTTTATTACAAATTGGAAACTTTTCTTCCTTTGGGATAGTCAGGTTTGAAATTTTGTTAAGGGGTTCCTCAATCAATGACTTGTTGGTATAGATTTAATGAAGAGGGAGCTGCTTATAGGGGCACTTAACATGTTAAGGTTTCATATTGTAGAGTTGGGGACATATCAACACTGGATGTTGAAGTTAAAATCATTTTAAAATGACATATTTTGGTTTTGTACCCCAAAAGCCTTAGATGGCTATAGCCTTTCTTAGGTATATTACGGTATAATAAAGTAATCTGTATTTTCCCCCCATTTCCTAGACAATTCTGTATAGGTTTCTATTTAAGCCTGAAGTACATTGGATGTATCTGTGCAGCATTTGATGCCTTACAGATGGATGTAAACTAAGCTTGTTGTTTAATTAAAACAATAAACATAAAGTTTAAAAAAAAATAAATAAATAAATGATAAGAAACAATAGAAGCAACTAAGAAACTACAATACCTAGCCTTAATTCTGATTATATAGAGAAAACATGTCTATTGTATTGGTCGAGGTTACATACTGTCCTGCGAAAAATCCTGTTTCAGTAAGAAATGTCCCACATTGGGCTTCTTAAAATGTGGTAACCCTAGCGGCTGCACTCACTTATAGTGGAGCAACCAGATGGGGCACTAATGAGGAGTGAGTGTGAGTGAGGAAGAGTAGTTGTCCGACAAGCCTGAGGGGGCTAAGCTGGAGGGACACAGCAGGGGTGGACGGGTGGGGTCCCGGGACCAATGCATGCCATTAATTATGCCCACCATCCGATCTCTGGAAGAAACTGCGTGATGGAACGAAGACAAATAAATTATTACAGCGACTCCGAGGAGCGAGTTGCGAGGCACTCACTCACTTGTCACTAGCAGACAGTGTGGGCAGTTGGAATCTGATGGATCCTTCCTCCTGACTGAGTTGTGAACTTGTGACAGTCATATCTGTACCGGTAGGTCAATGATGAACATCAATCGAGGAAGTAAGGTGGGCAGCAATCAGCAGACATGATTCTGAATTTGATTATTTAATTTGTGCCCTGCCGGCTGTCAGTCCCGGAATGGTGGAAAGTATGTTTTAATTTAAGTTAACTGTAGTGTACTACTACTCAGCACTGTGTTGTTCTGTTGTGCCGTTGTGTTGTGCGGTGGCAGTAAGTGGCATGGCGATTGGCAAACCAGTGTGATCATGACTTGAGGAATGGGATGCTTTAGTGCACTTGTCTTCATCAGACATCAGATTTGTTTTGTTTTTTGTGCCTGCAGCCTGATCAGACTACAGAGTGGAGCGAAGGAGTGGGAGGGAGGAGACTGTTGTTTCCTTAGAGAGGGGAGGGAGTGGGACGCAGCTGAGCAGCAAAACTTTTAATTCCGAGTCAGGCAGCTGAGGACCTCAGCTTCTGTGGGCCTGACATGCCCCATAAGAAGTTCTGTAACCTTTGGCTGGCCGCTGGCAATTCCACCACTTTCATGGGGGCACAAAGCGAGCTCCGCGGCTGATTCCTCTGCTTCTTTGGAGCCGGTGCTGGGCGGCGGGGCACCCGCCATGACCTGTGGTCAATTCCTCCTGTCCTGAATCTCGGGATGGGGGCATGCCAGGCCTGCTTCGTGGTGACCCGTGTTGTGCCCGCTCCCGTGGCTGATTACTTGGGGCTTGGGCTCTAGGGGCGCCAGGCAAGTCTGCCGCCTGCTACGGGCGGAAGACAGCCAGGGAAGCACCTAACTTGTTAGTTTAGTTTACGGCTGGAGGGGGTGCAAACTCAGAGGCAGAATGGTCCAGGGTGGGCACTGACCCCCCCCCGCCCCCCCAGCTCCGCCACTGAGTGTTACCCCTTTGTCAAAGGGTTTTATCACAATGTCTTTCTTTTTAGTAAGTTCTTGTAATGCAGTTTGTTCTTCAGTTGTAATGTTTCCTTTGCCCCATTACCAGCATTTTTTAATATTGTGTCTATTTCTTTGCTCACCTTTTTCTCATATGTGGCAATAACTGCATTGAAAACATTTGGGCAAAAAGTAAATGCTGGTCTGAGCGTTTGTTTTCGCTTTCCTGTAGTGAAGCCTTCCTGTGATGTTTCTCCAGGGATGCTGCAGTCAAAATTCAATAAATCACACAGTTCAGAGTCACTGAGTTTATTCAAAATATGGGTGTGGATCTCATCATTACTGAGCAATATGTCCTCACCAAGGTGGACTTCATTAGCCTGTGTTGTACCCTTTCATTTTCCACAGTGTACTTTTTATGGCTGCAGTGGGCGGAGCCTACAGACGTTTTGCATGTACAAAAGGGCTAATGTCATGTTTTCTGTCCGTGGAACTGACTGAAGGTATAGAAACATAGACTTTGACAGCAGATAAGGATTGCTTGGCCCATCTAGTCTGCCCATTTCCCTACCTACAGGATAGGCCGCAGATCCTAGTTAACCAACAGCCTATTTCTTCCTACCCCCCACAAGAATTGCCTTATGTCTGTCCCATGCATTCTTGAATTCTCCCACAGTTTTAGACCCCACAACCTCCTGGAAGGCTGTTCCATGCATCCACTACCTCTCTGTGAAATAATACCTCACATTGCCCTGAACCGCCTCCTTCTATCTTTAAATTGTGTCCCTTGTTCTTGCAAGTCTCTTTTCTGAAAGATGCTACCTCTTGGACTTTGTTGATTCCACTGAGGTACTTAAAAGTTTCTATCATGTCCCCCTCTCCTTCTTTCCTCAAGGGTATACATATTAAGCTCCTTTAGTCTCTCCTCATACGGCTTCTCTTGCAGACCCTGCACCATTTTAAGTTGCCTCCTGGACTATCTCTATCCTGTCTATGTCCTCATGGAGATGGGGTCTCCAGAACTGGACACAGTACTCCAGATGGGTCTCACCAACTGTCTGTACAGAGGGATAACAACTTCCTGTTTTCTGCTGCTGATGCCTCTCCCTATACATCCCAGTATATCCTCAGCCCTTCCTACTGCCTTCTCACATTGCTTGCTAACCTTAAGGTCATCTGATATGATTACCCCCAGGTCCCTTTTTCTTTTTGTTGTTGTTACTGCCTCCCCACCCATTGTGTATTCTTCCCTGGTTCTTGTTTCCAGGTGCATTATTTTGCACTTCTTGCATTGAATCTAGCTGCCATACTTGACCATTCCTCCAACCTTGCCAAGTCCCTTTTCATCCTTTCCACACCTCCTTGTGTATCAACCCTGTTGCAGATCTTTGTGTCATCTGCAAAAGGCATACTTTTCCTTCCAGTCCCTCTGCAATGTCACTGATGAAGACATTAAAAAGGACTGGACCCAATACTGAACCCCAAGGTACCCCACTAGTAACCCTCTTTCTTCAGAGAGGACCTTTACAATTACCTTCTGTGTCCTGTTGTGCAGCCAATGTTTTGCTCAGGCTACCACCCTGGGACCCACTCCCAGGCTGGTTAATTTGACTATTAATCTTTTGTGTGGGACTGTGTCAAATGCCTTGCTAAAGTCTAGGTAGGCCAGGTCCACAGCCCCTCCCTGGTCTACTACTTTGGTCACCCAGTCAAAGAAATCTATTAGATTCGTCTGACATGACCTTCCCGCTGTGAACCCATGCTGCCCTCCACTTTACCCTCCTCCAAGAAATGTTTTCCGCCCTCAAATAAATATGCTTTCATGTTAGTCAATGGTTGCAGGGCACTATTTTCTTAAATGGGAGGTACAGGAACTGGAACCTGAGTAGTGGGAGGCAGCATTAGTTTTTTTTGGGGGGGGGAGTAAGCTCCACCCCCCGCCTCCACCCGAGAAGCTTTTAAAGATCCCCCTCCACCTTTTTTTTATTTTTTATTTCATGTGGGAGGGGTATGAGGTGGATCTGTCATGTTGGAACAACTGACTATCAGAGCTGCCTGGGGAAGTAATTAAGGAGTGCCTAAAACTACATCTAGGCATACTCCCCCCCACACACACACAGACATCATGATTATTTATTTATTTTTTTAACTCTAAGCATGTCAATATTTGGCTGTAACAGTATAGACAAATTGGGCATAAAAATAAAATGGAGGAAAAAAAGGATCAAGCAGGTTCCTTTTCCTTTGTCAGATACATGTAGACAGACGTTCACAAATCCTGTATGATAAGTTCATTATATGGATGTTTTCCATGTAAAACAGAAATGTTATCGTCACGTCTGTAGCATTGTTTGTAGCCAGTAAACTATTATTTACGTAGGTACTGTAAACGACAGGTTTTAATTCAGAAATCCAGTCTTGATAATTTTTTTTTTTTTAGCAGTCGTGTAAGATTTATGTCTCGCTGATGTAAGAGTGCATAGCACAGAAACGAAAGGGTTTGCCTAATTGATTGTTGTTTGCATGAGAAGTGGGCATGACCGTGGCATTCAAGAGTGAAGTCAAATAATCGTTTCTTGTCCATTCTGGGACCTGAAGTTTAGCAGTAATGTGTGAAGAGAATAAAGTCTTGTGTTTTGTGCATTTGAATAGGTTTAGTGCTTTGACATTAAAAGATATAAATATATGTATACATAATGTCTTGGGCACCTGAAAAGGAAGGAGATACTACTGAAATAAATGCTATTCTGATTATTTATTTATTTATTTATTTATGTATAAGATTTTAAGTGTAGTTCTGCCTGGGTCACAGACACATAAGCTATAAAAAGTACATTTAAGGATGGATGTTTTAGTCAAAGCTTGTAGTAGCAAAATAAAGAAAGAAAAATACTGTATTGTGTTTTTTTTTTCTTTCAGTTGTTTAACCAGGAGTGGCACACTAAGCTGAAAGCTTGTTTACAGGGGCAACCTGAGAGCACATGGAAGTTAAGTGACTTGCTCAGGGTCACCCAGTATGCAAGTGGGGGTTGTGGGATTCAAACCCAGATCTCCAGATTTGCAGCTCAGAGCCTTAAACCACTGTGCTATACTGCCTCCCTAGTTATGGCAGTCATCTGTTTTATCGTTCTTAATGTTGGTGTAGTAAGCAGCAGTACATTGCATAGCAGGTGTAAAATGTCAATGTAGGACGTGTAATAGATGTGCTGAGCAGTTATTGAAGCAAGAAATATATTTAGGTTAGTAAAATATTCCTGTTAGAAAACTGATGAATGTGTGACATTTGCATCTCAATTTCAAGGAGGTCCTTATGGGGTGTCAATGTACAATATAAAGTAGTTATAGTTTTCAAGTTGTCTGAGTAATTGCTTTCTACTACCACTGTTACTAAATGTAAATTATTTTATGAAGGAAATTAAGTTTATGTAACTGTCTGTAAATGTATTAAAAAAATTTACTTATCCTTATAATGTAATGCATTAAATGCTGTTTCTAGGTTAAGAAGTCACATACCAGCAATATAGATGAAAACAATGGGATGCATAGGAATTTGAAAAAAGTATACGTTATCAGGAGCCGTGTCATGCATCCACCAATTTTTTTATAGTTTCACTCCGGATTTTCAACATTATCATTTTTTTACACCTCCTCATAAACAGTACAGCTGTCATTTTTTACATCCTGTTCAAAATGTGTTTTTGCAGCTGTGGTGCCAAGTGGCGCAGTAGCTGTGCAAAATCACCTTTCCGCTAATGAACTGATAGTGTCACTGTTCATGCGGTGGGGTCACAAAAAGACCATGCTGAAAACTTGGAGTGAAAATATCAAGAAACGCCCAGGGCATTAGGGTTTCTGACCATAACACCCTGCCCTGTAGGGACTGACAGGCATCAAGGGTGTGATTTGGGATTGTCAACAGTAATGCTCACGCCATTCCACCCCCATCCCCACCCTGCAGCCAGTGACAGGTATCGAGGTATGCCTTTGACTCTGAAGCCCCAAAGTTCACTCCATTCTCTTATACTGTACCTATTTAATCAGCATATTTCTTCATGGAATGGGGTGAGTGTAAAATTTGAACACCCCAAGGCACACCTTAACACTTGTTTGTGTCTGCAGGGTAGGGTGAGGTGAGATGGCGTGAGTGTTATGGGCAGTGTCCCAAAGGCACACCCCAATGCCTGTCCATCTCTGCGGGGTGGAGGTGGGGTTGACGTCACTTCAGTACTTCACTGCCATTCCTATTCTGCCTGTCTGTGTCTGTGCGTCCCTCTCTCTCTGTCTATATGTCTGTGTAATTATCTGTCTATCAATTGCATGTATCGCTATTTTTACCTATTTCGAAAACAAACCTGCATATCACATTTGCCTGCACTCTGAGCACATACTTATGAAACTGTGCATATTTGTACTCCACTTCTGCATAGACCTCATACTTTCCTAATATTCCCATTATCACAAGCATAACTACCTTACCCTTATCAAAAGCGACCTTCTCTGAAAGTTACTATCACATTTTCTATTCTCTAACAGTCCATCATTTCACCGGACTTCCTGACATCAACACATTGCTTAAATATAACTTACATCACCTCATGGACAAAAACATTGTTTCTCCATTAAAAAAAAAAAAAAATCTGTAAATAATCCCAAGGCTGAACATATGCCAGCCGTTACTTTTTCATGTACTGCCACCTTCTGTACCATCATGGGGATTTGCATATGTTTCCCATGATGCTTTGCATTATTGGGGTATGTGCAATTGTGTTTTCTTTAAAATGTGGCTGTCTGGCCAATATCATCCGGGGTAACACATACCTAAGTGGCATTTGCTCTGGAGTTATTTTGTAAACCTATATTGCTTCCTATTCCTTCCATTAAAATGTACACCTCTGTATATTTTCCTAATAATGTGTATGCCCTCCTTAGAACAGAAACTAAAACAAATCTTACTACTTACAAATCATTGTGTTGTTACTCCATACCGCCTTAATAATTCCACACAATTTCACTAACTTCATTATGCAGCCATGGTGGATCTGACCAGAGTTTGTTGTATTAGGAGACACAGAACTTCAGGGACTTGTAAAGAGGTGGAATTACTTTCCTGCTGTGCTGGTCACTTTCTTTTGATGCACCTCAGCGTTCTTCCTGCCTTCTTTTTTTTTCCCATAATGTATTTCTGCCCAGTCTCCACCATCCCCGGGACTTACCTGGCTCCATCAATCCACAGTGGATTTCTTCCTGCCTTCTTGATAGCAGTCATGTACTGCTTGTCATGCTGTAGCCATTTGTTCACTGTGCCACCAATGTCCTCTTTCTTCTCCACTGCAGCAGGGGAGCACAGCATAATGTGTAAGCGCTACTTCTGTCCTCCCCCTCCGTCAAGTGTAGGTAGCAGCTTGATTTGGGTACATTGACCCTAAGGCTCCAGGAGGAATCCTACCAAATGAACAACTTGTCCTTATCCTCAAGGGAGTCTACCACCCTGAACATAAGAAGCCTTCTGGAGACTCCACTTAATAATCATTGATGAAAATGTTAAACAGCAGTATCCCCAGCATCAATTTTTGAGGGACACCACTGAGTAGCCCTCTCATCTGCGAGTAGCACCTGTCCACCACAATCCTCCTGCTTTCTGCCTCAAACCAGCTAGCAAGCCACCTTGTGCATGCCTGTTGTGTACCTTGACCAGAAGCTTATCAAACAGCACAGTGTTAAAGTGATATAGTTATGCATACCCCACTAATGCAAAGCATCATGGGGAAGTATATGTAAATCACTCAACTCAACTGCAAGTAGTGCCTGTCCACCACAGTCCTCCTGCTTTCTGCCCCAAACCAGCTAGCATGCCACCTTGTGTATGCTTATTGTGTACCTTGGCCAGAAGCTTATCACACAGCACAATGTTAAATTAATACAGTTATGCATACTTCAGTAATGCAAAGCATCATGGGGGAAGTATATGTAAATCACCATGAAGGAACTAAGACTGGCTGTACTTTAAGCAGGATTGAACGGGGCCAAAAAGTCTCATGTACAGTTTGCAAAGGCAGACACAGATGCATGTTTTATCCTTATTAGGATTCCTCAGTGTGCCACATGTGTATCTCAGCCCAGGGTGAGGGGGAACTAACCTTAGGATCTCAGTGGTTTAAGGCATGGCGAGCCCAAAATTGGAGCATTATTTAAAAGAGAAGAACCTAAATGAAGACACACTGAAGCAAGGGTTACCCTGGAAGGGCAGTGGCAATAAAGCAAAGTTTCAAAGAAATATAACATTACATGTGCCCCACCCCAGTGCACAGCATCATGGGTATATCTGCAGTAGTATTTGACAGTGTCAAAGGCCTTGCTTTAGATCAAGTAAACTGTCTACAGCCCTGTCTTTGTACCCCTCTCTGTCCCGATAAAGCCATGTTGAGGCTAGGGGTGAGAGAGAATCTTGGCTTAAGTCAAATGGTACATTGTGTGTGTGTGTGTGTGTGTGTGTGTGTGTGTGTGTGTGTATATTTATAAAATGAGTAAGAAAAATCTATGAAAATCGTGTCTCCTGATTGGATGAAACACACCTCATGACCGTGCATTATTCCACAGTGACCGCACACATACCCTTCTTTTCGTCCCTTAGAATCTTCTGGACATTTTATAAGACAGATAATTCACTAGAGGGCGTGAGGTTGTGCTCTGATGTATACACATACCTTGGGTGGTTGAATGCACCCAAAGCATGTGTATATCAGAGCACGATCGTACACCCTGTAGTAGATTATCTATTACTTATAAAATGGGTAGGAGAAAAATAGTTGAAAATGGAAGTCCCTGATTGGATAAAATACACCACATGACCATGCATTATCCCACAGTGACTGTACACCTCCCTCTACAACCACATGCCTGTATTACATTCCCTCTGAAAAAGCCTGTTTACAAAACAAACCTGCTGAATCACTCTTTTGCTGTCAGACTGGCAGAGACACACACTGCACTGAAGGAGAAGCAGACTTTCACAAACAAATCCTGACAGGAAGGCTTGTGAAAATGGCTGGATTTTCTCAAACACTACAAGATCTTGAATCTGTACTCACCAGAGATGACTGGTATGGTGATAACAAAACCTGTTGCAGTTTAAATGTTGCAGTTCGATTAATGCATTCAATTATTTTTTGCATTCCTTCCATTTTTAACATTGCCATACTTTAACTTAAAATTTAACTTTTACCATATAAAGTAACATTTACATAAATTATTTTTAAATTGCAAAACTGCCTTATCTCTTTCTTTGATTACTTTTCTAACTCCAACATTGCCATTTGGTTGCTTTTTTATAAGATAGATAATCAACTACAGGGCATGCGGTCATGCTGTGATATACGCATGCCTTGGGAGGTTGAATGCATTTGGCCTGCAGCATTGTACATCACAGCACACACCAAGGCATGCCTATATCACAGCATGACCACACGCCCTGTTGTGGATTATCTATTGCATATTACATGGATGGGAACTTTCCCCATAGAAGAGGCCATCATTTATTTCCCTTCATATCTTTTCTTTTTTGTTTATATTTGCCATTTTGTATGCCCCCCTACACGATCTTTGACACCATCTCACACAGGAGATTAATAAACGAGCTAAGCAGACTCTTGGTAGGGACAAAAGTGGTAAGGTGGGTGCAAAATTGGCTGAGCAGCAGGAGTCGGCGGGTAATGATAAATGGGATGTGATCGGAAGAGGGGTGGTAACAAGTTGGGTGCCACAAGGGTCGGTTCTGGGGTCATTACTGTTTAATGTATTCATTAGTGACATCCCAGAGGGTCTGGAAGGGAAGGTATGCCTGTTTGCAGATGGTATAAAGATCTGTAACAGGGTTGATACACTGGAGCGGGTAGATATAATGAGAAAGGACTTAAAAGGAGAGCAGCCATAATCTCAGAAACTGTTTCTGCTTACCTGCTGTAGTTGTATGTGTTTATTTCCCTGCAGTTTTTGGTTGTTCTTTCACTGTTTATTCCACCACCGCCTATAACAGGAGGTCTAGTTTTGAAGACTAAAGCTGACACAGAGAAGATGCAATAAGCCCCTCCCCCCCTTTTTTTGGTTTCTGCTTTCACTCTATCCTGGCTTCTTCTGCTTATTCTTATCTATCCTAATTTTCTTGTCAGGGTGGCCAACCTGGCAATTTTCTACTTTGCCTTTTCTGTCACTTTATTGCTCTGGTATTAAAAAACTTGCATCTTGTTATAATATATGTAAAGAAGGAGCTGTGTCACTTAAAAGAAGCCCCAAAATGAGTAGAGGGCTGGGTTGTGGGAAAAAGCCTTCAGCTACAATTCAATTAGTGAGAAAGGAAAGCTGAGACTGTAAAATTGCTGCAGACAGTGGGAAAAATGTTTTAGGCAACACAAACAAAGTACAGGTTTGCAGGAAAGTGCTATAGAACCTGTACAATTACTGTATGAGTTTAATACCCCTGTATCCAAACACTTAAGTTTAAAATTAGGAGGAAATGAAAGCAACTGTGTTTGGTTGCTATGGTGCAGATTCTAATAAGCACCAAAGCAATGAGAAATGCACCCTTGTTTTTAAAATACTTGAAAATGGGCTAATGTAACAGAGTATAATTAAAACACTACAGGCAGATTAATTGGAGTTCTGTAAGTGTCACAAAAAATTTCATTCAAAAGGGAGTTGTAATTATTGAAGTTAAGGCTTCTGTGTTTTAGAAGGCTGAGTTCTTCAGCAAGGTGTCGTCTGCAAGTGCAGCAGCCAGATACGCTGTTTGAGAAAAATAATAAAAGGTTCTGGAAGTATAAAACAAGGGATTTGGGAAGAAAATATGCATGACCAAAGATTACAGTACCATATTATGTGAATCAAAATATAGATGCTACAGTGGTTCACTTATGTGTGTTTTCCTTATATGAACAAAAAGACAAATAAAAAGCTATAGCCTTATATGGAGGCAGATAGGGAGTGCGCCCCACAACTCTCTTTTCCATGCTAAGGTTATAGACTGTTATTTGGTCTTAAACAGGTTTGGTTTATCCTTATACTTTTCACATTTGTAAAGAAAAGTTGTTTTACCTAGAGGTCTGTCTCATGCTATAAGGTCCTACTATAGGGCAAGCTGCCCCTGAAATGGCAGGTTTTATAGATGCAAGGGAATGTGATGTCACAAAGGAGGAGGGGCTCAGTGAAAACCACACCCCTTTCCTTCACTATATTAAACTCTCCACTAGGAGGCTTAGATAGATAGGTTGGTCAGTAGGGTTCTGACCAAGGTGAGAGAAGGATCTCAGCAAGGAGGTAATATGCAGGTTTTCACATTAACTGAAGAAGGAGAGAACACAGGAATTTCTTTATAGCATCTGAAGCAAGAAATATTTCCTGATGTTTGAACTGACGTGAAGAAATATCATCATATTTTTCCTTTCTGTAAATATTGGATTATTTATTTATTGATTTTTTGGTTTTGTGTTTTTCTAAAATAAAATAAATGCAGAAGTATGCTTTTTTATGCATCATAATCTGGTTGTACAATCTGTTTATTGAGAACCACACATTTACAACTGGTGTGAGAAGTGGGATTTCAACCTCTGGTGTGCCAGAAGGTACTCCAGAGGGGGTGTTGCGCTGAAAATACCCTGACAGATGCAACAACCAGAAGTGGAGGATTTGGATGCATTACATTTGACCAGGTCTGTACGATTGAAGACTGGTGTTCAGTTGTTACCAGGAATTGAACCTGTAACCAGACCAAGAAGGATGGAAGAAGGAGCCACAGCTGCAGCTGGTGATCCTAAGAAGGAGGAAGGCCAGATGACCCCAGCACCAGAGGATCCAAGTGAATTACTGAAATGACTCTGTTTACGTCAGCTGGAGATGGAGCGCCAGAGAGAAGAGGACCAGAGGCAGAGGGATGAAGACCGGAGGATACAGGTGGAAGAAAGAAAAAGACAAGATGAGAAATGGACAGCAACATTGAAAGCTATCCAGGACATCACTCAAGGGCAGATGGAAAGGTCAGCGCCTACAGACATTAAGTTAAATAAATTGACTGAAGTGGATGATATTGAGGTCTATTTGACTACTTTTGAGAGGGTGGCACAAACTTGTAACTGGCCCAGGGATCAATGGGTGATTCGTTTGGTCCCCCACCTCTCTGGCTGAGCCCAATTAGTTTACAGCCAACTAAATGGGGCTGATAGTTCTAATTATGACAGAGTGAAAGAGGAAATTCTGTGGAGGTATATTATCAATACAGAAACCTACAGGCAAAGATTCCGTTCCCAGAAGATGTCCAGCATGGATACAACAAGGGAAACCTATGCCCATTTAAAGGACTACTGTGGAAAATGGTTACAGACCACCACCAAAACTGTAGACCAAATTATGGAACTCATAATAATTGAACAATTCATACAGATCTTACCTATGGGTGTGCAATTGTGGATGAAAGAACATAAACCCGAAACAGCGGAAGATACTATCAAGCTGGCAGAAGATTATCTGGCTGCACGGAGCACTCGAGCCAGAAGTAATCCGGGCAATCCAGGACCATCTAATACACTGGTAAGACCACCGTTTAATACTTCCTCTAATCAGAGACAGTTCTATTATAGGGAGAGAGGTGTGAGAGTCCCATACACAGACATAACATGCCACGGTTGTCTTGGGAAAGGGCATATTGTCAGAAACTGTCCTAATAAAAGGTTTGACCCAGCGCATCGTGCCCTAGCCAATTTTGGTTATATGACCTCTGTGGGTATTGGAGAACAACAGACTTTGGGTTTACTGGACTCTGGCAATATACAGACCTTAATCAGAGCTGATCTAGCCCCCAATCTAGCCCACAGTGACTCAGATACAACTGTTCGGGGTGTACATGGGGATATACACCGTTACCCTACCACATGTCTTAATATAACTGTAAATAAGGAATGTCATGATATGCTGGTAGGCCTTGTTCCACGACTCACTGTACCTGTCATTGTTGGACAAGACTTTCCTCATTTTGATCTTTTACTGCAATAGCCGAAAACCACTTCAGGAACTGTTAATGTGGTGACTAGGTCTCAGATGAAAACTCAGGAGTTACAAGACATTTTTCCTTTCAAGACTGATTATTTTGAGGCTGTTAGTAAGATCAAAAAGTCTAAAGGAACTAGAAGAGAAGAAAAGAAGAACTGGAATAATAAGCATCATGCTATGGGCCCACTTCATAGTCCAGAGACTATAGTAAAAGATATTGGACAAGAGCAAAAATGTGATGAGTCACTAACCCCTTTATACTTACAGGTCAACAAAGTTGGACCCCCGGGTCAATCATGATTCATTGAAAGAAATGATATTTTATACAGAGTTACTGTTGAACCTGGTACTAATGAAGAACTTGAACAGTTGTGCCTAAAAAGTATAGAGAACAAATCATGCATTTGGCTCATGATATCCCCATGGCTGGTCATGAAGGAAGAGACCGGACAGTCCAACGAATTCTGTCTCATTTTAGTTGGCCAGGAGTCCATCAGGATGTGGCAGCCTATTGTAGGTCCCGTCCACAATGCCAGCTAGTTGCCAAGGGAGGGAAAAAAGATATTGTACCCCTGCAACCTATACCGTATGTAACTACCCCATTTGATAGGGTTGCAATGGATGTGGTGGGACCCTTCTTAAAGAGTTCTAAGGGGAATCAGTATATCCTAGTCATTTGTGATTTACCACCAGCTACCCAGAGGCAATACCAATGAGGACGGTTACTGCCCCTCGTATTGCAGAAGAACTGGCAAAGGTCTTTAGCAGGATGGGAATACCTAAGGTTATCCTGACTGACCGTGGGAGTAATTTTACATCCATCATGTTACAAGAACTGTACAAATTACTAGGGGTATCTACTGTTAGAACATCACCATACCATCCCCAAACTGATGGGTTAGTAGAACGTTTTAATAAGACCATAAAATGTTTGCTGCAGAAGTATGTGCAGGAGGAAGGTCGGGATTGGGACAAGTACCTACCTTACCTGTTTGCGTATAGAGAGGAACCTCAGGCTACTACAGGGTTATCACCCTTTACCATGCTATATGGGCGCAACCCTAGGGGTCCCTTAGATGTAGTGAAGAAGCAATGGGAACAGGGGTCTAATGTAGCCTGCAAAAATATATTGTAATATATGACTGCTCTGAGAAAAAGGTTGGTAAAGTATGAGACCATCGCTCATGAAAATGTTGACCAGAAACAACTTTAAACAAAAAGAACGCTACGACCTAGGTCTGAAACACAAAACATTTTCTCCAGGTGAAAAAGTGTTACTATTGTTACCTTCCACGGAAAATAAATTGCTTATGCGGTGGCAAGGGCCGTGTGTAGTCTTACACCAGGTAGGCACAGTAAACTATGCCATTGAGATACCAGGGCATAGACCAGTGAAGAAAGTACTGAGTATATCATGCCAACCTGCTGAGAAAATGAATAGAAAAACCAGAGTCACCAATACTGTTTGTTCAAACAAATCCTGATACAGCAGAACTAGACATAGCTTATGACAGAATTGATAAAGCTATTAATGACACGGAGGTACATATCAATCCTGAATTGACCCCTGAACAGAGATTAGAAATTGATCACCTTCTGAAATGTTTCTCAGGCACATTCACGAAGGAACCTGAGCGGGCTAAGGGTGTGGGCCATGAAATTAGGGTTACACAAAATAAGCCCATTCACCAGAAGCCATACAGACTACCTGAAAAGATCAGGCCAGAAGTAGTGGCTGAAATAAAACGCATGGAACAGGCTGGAGTGATAGTTCCTTCACGCAGTCCTTGGTCCTCTCTATTGGTAGTTGTGCATAAGAAAGAAGGGGACATCAGGTTATGCTTAGATTTTAGAAAAATAAACAAAGTGTCTGAGTTTGGGTATCCGATGCCACGTATAGATGATCTCCTGGACTAAATTGGGTCTGCCAAATACATTAGTACCCTGGATTTAACAAAAGGGTATTGGCAGATTCCCTTGGCTCCTAAAACTCAGGAATTAACTGCTTTTTGTACCCCACTTGGCCTATACCAGTTCACCACAATGCCGTTTGGCTTGCATGAAGCTCCGGCTACATTCCAACGGTATATGGATTTTGTGTTAAGACCTCACAGAAGTTACAGTGCTGCTTATTTGGATGACGTTGTTATCTATAGCCCTGACTGGGAGACTCATTTAGTTCATCTCAGTGCTGTAATACAGAGCATCCAGGATGCAGGAATGACCATAAACCCTTCAAAGTGTGCTATAGCTAAAACAGAAACATGCTATTTGGGTTTTATTATTGGACATGGGAGAATCAAGCCTGAAGTAGACAAAATTGAGGCAGTGGCTAATAGTCCCATACCAACGACAAAGCGCCATGTCAGGTCTTTCATTGGTTTGGCAAGCTACTATAGACTCTTCATCCCGGAGTTTTCTGCCATAGCTACCCCCTTACAGATTTAACAAAAAAACAATTTCCAAATAAAGTAAAGTGGACTCCAACCTGTCATGAGGCATTTCATAAAATTAAAGCCATCTTGTGCTCAGCCCCAGTGTTATGTAGCCCTGATTTTTCTAAGCCGTTTGAATTACAGACCGATGCCTCTGACACAGGCATTGGGGCAGTATTGACTCAGCATAGCCAGGGAGAGGAACATCCCATTTTATACCTTAGCAGGAAATTACATGAAAGAGAGAGAAGGTATTCAGTGGTTGAAAAGGAGTGTCTGGCCATCAAATGGGCAGTGGAGGCCCTAAAATATTATCTTTGGGGAAACCAATTTACAGTTGTGACAGATCATAACCATTTATGTTGGCTGCATTTCATGAAGGACAAGAATGCTCGCATAATACGATGGTATTTAGCCCAATAGCCATATAAATTTACTGTGCGCCATAGAGCTGGTTCTCAGCATCAGAACGTGGATATTTTTGTCACGCTTTGGTGCTGATCCTGTCAGTGATTCTGCTGTAAAGTTGGATGATGGCATTGTAAAGTGCCTTGACAGCACAGCCCCAAGGAAATAGAATGACATATAAACAGTATTGTCTGTTTTTGAATGGATGTTTTGAATGCTGTTTATCTTAAGGGTCCCTGGGGGGGACTTCTGGAGTGGGTGGGCGGAAGTTCCAACCCTTCACAGGGTGAGGGGTCTCTGTCAACACAACAAATAGTATGTTGACTTCTTGTGGTGGAGGAGTGTAACAGGAGGTCCAGTTTTGAAGGATAAAGCTGACACAGAGAAGATGCAATAACCCGCCCCCTTTGGTTTCTGCTTTCACTCTGTCCTGTCTTCTTCTGCTTATTCTTATCTATCCTAATTTTCTTGTCAGGGTGAGCAACCTGGCAATTTTGTACTTTGCCATTACTGTCACTTTTTTGCTCTGGTATTAAAAAACTTGCATCTTGTTATAATTTATGTAAAGAAGGAGCTGTGTCACTTAAAAGAAGCCCCAAAATGAGTAGAGGGCTGGGTTGTGGGAAAAAGCCTTCAGCTACAATTCAATTACTGAGTAAGGAAAGCTGAGACTGTAAAATTGCTGCAAACAGTAGGAAAAATGTTTAGGGCAACACAAACAAAGTGCAGGTTTGCAGGAAAGTGCTATAGAACCTGTACAATTACTGTATGAGTTTAATACCCCTGTATCCAAACACTTAAGTTTAAAATTAGGAACTGAAAGCAACTGTGTTTGGTTGCTATGGTGCAGATTCTAAAAAGCCCCAAAGCAATGAGAAATGTACCCTTGTTTTAAAAAAAAAAACTTGAAAATAGGCTAAAGTAAGA
Source organism: Neoceratodus forsteri (assembly GCA_016271365.2). Taxonomy (NCBI): domain Eukaryota; kingdom Metazoa; phylum Chordata; order Ceratodontiformes; family Ceratodontidae; genus Neoceratodus; species Neoceratodus forsteri. The sequence goes on from CM057456.1 coordinate 1,074,197,784, forward strand.
GAGTATGATTAAAACACTACAGGCAGATTAATTGGAGTTCTGTAAGTGTCACAAAAAATTTCATTCAAAAGGGAGTTGTAATTATTGAAGTTAAGCCTTCTGTGATTTAGAAGGCTGAGTTCCTCAGCAAGGCGTCAGCTGAAAGTGCAGCAGCCAGATACGCTGTTTGATGAAAATGCAGCAGCCAGATAAGCTGTTTGAGAAAAATAATAAAAGGTTCTGGAAATATAAAACAAGGGATTTGGGAAGAAAATATGCATGACCAAAGATTAGAGTACCATATTATGTGAATCAAAATATAGATGCTACAGTGGTTCACTTATGTGTGTTTTCCTTATATGAACAAAAAAACAAATAAAAAGCTATAGCCTTATATGGAGGCAGATAGGGAGCGCGCCCCTCATCTCTCTTTTCCATGCTAAGGTTATAGACTGTTATTTGTTCTTAAACAGGTTTGGTTTATCCTTACACTTTTCACATTTGTAAAGAAAAGTTGTTTTTACCTAGAGGTCTGTCTCATGCTGTAAGATACTACTATAGGGCAAGCTGCCCCTGAAATGGCAGGGTTTATAGATGCAAGGGAATGTGATGTCACAAAGGAGGAGGGGCTCAGTGAAAACCACACCCCTTTCCTTCACTATATAAACCCTCCACTAGGAGGCTTAGATAGATAGGTTGGTCAGTAGGGTTCTGACCAAGGTGAGAGAATGATCTCAGCAAGGAGGTAATGTGCAAGTTTTCACATTAACTGAGGAAGGAGAGAACACAGGAATTTCTTTATAGCATCTGAAGCAAGAAATATTTCCTGATGCTTGAACTGATGTGAAGAAATATCATCATATTTTTCCTTTCTGTAAATATTGGATTATTTTTTTTAATTTTTTTTTGATTTTGTGTTTTTCTAAAATAAAGTGATAAATGCAGAAGTATGCATTTTTTATGCATCATAATCTGGTTGTATGATCTGTTTATTGAGACCCACACGTTTACACCCCCCCTGCCGTAGCGTGGCGCCATGTCTTCAGTCGGAGCGGTTGTTGCCGCAGCTGTTATGTTAATGAGCCAACAGTGCTCACTCCAGTGAACCAGAGGATGATTTCCGATTGGTCAGTTGAGTGTGCACCGCGTGTTCACCAGTAAAGCAGTCTCGCGGTGTTACTGTGGCGATAGCACTCAACAGTGTTCTTGTGCAGCGCTTCCTCGGAAGTACTTCCTGAATGAAAGCATAAAACATTTTCACAAATTAGCGTTTTGTGCTGATAATCGGTCTGCTGTCATGCATAATTCAGTGTGCTTGTGTGATCAACTGTGTGTTGCTAATTTCATTGTGTTTCAGCAGCCATAAACTGTTTCTTTTGGGCTGAATGACTATTCTGGTAGATTAAATAATGAGCCTGTGACCACGTTATTATGAAACGGAGCAGTGTAGAATCAAGTTTGTAGGTGACAATAATTAGGACAGGTTTTTCTCACTTCAGTTTTGCTGTTCACTGACTGAAGTGTTTGCATAATGGCAACAGGTGGTCCTAGCGATGTAATTGCCACACATTATGAGTCCCACAGTGATAGTGGGACTTCGGATGTGTTATATGAAATGCTGAATCTTAGTGTCAGCTCTGGAATACAGCCCTACATGTTTGAGCCGAGGAGAAGCAGTACGGCTTCACAGTCTGCAGGGATCACAGCTGATGGGTCAGTTTCTGCTGATCATGACCATGAGCAGTCCATGCTGGACAGACTAACAGATTTACTGTGGTGTACATGTGGTAACTGTACCTTGATGCCCACAGTGCGGGAATCACTATGTTGCCAGGAGGTGTAGATGGCTTGAGCTACATCTCACAGCAGCCACAGATCCATGTGCCTGCCTTGATCCCTTTGTAGTTCGCCTGGTTTTGACTACCATTTGCGCCTGCTATAGGCGCCCCTCATCCACCCGAGCCTGCTCCCAGTAGGTAATTATATGAACCTCATTTCATGTCACTATTTTTCATGATCAACAGACAATGTTTCTTTACTTTGACTTGTAGCTCAGTGAGCATTAATTACCGTTCGTGGTCTGTGACTGCACTCTGGCGGTGAGCATCAGGGACGCAGTCATGGGTGTACAAGTGTTGACTGTTGTCCTGTTCCCCTGAGGTCTAGGTTGCCCACAGTAGGAGCTTGCAGTCCTTTTATGGTATGATAGTTTAATAATAATAATTCTTTATTTATAATGCGCCTTTCATAACCAAGGTGCATAACAATAAAAACAGTAAAAACATATAAAACAAAACAGCAGCACATTCAATAAATACATAGTGTCAGCCGACACCCGAGCTAAAAGCTTTATTCCAGAAAAATGTTTTTAAAGCCTGCTTGAACCCCAACAGTCGTGTACTCCCTAATCCGGCCGGGTAGAGAATTCCAGAGGGTTGGGGCCACGAACATGAATGCATGGGTTCCTGCTGGTTTTAGAGTCACCCTCGGAATCTCTAGCAACCCCTCGTCAGCCGAGCAGAGTGGTTGCTCAGGGGCATAAGGAATCAAGAGCTCTTTCAAGTAGTCGGGGCCCAGTCCATGTAGGGCTTTATAAGTCAGTAAACTGACTTTGAAGGAGATCCGCCACTGAACAGGCAGCCAGTGCAGTTCCTGCAGCACCGGCGAAATATGGGAAGATATTGAAATCCCCATCAACAGCCGGGCTGCCGAGTTCTGCACCAGCTGCAAGCGACGGATATCAACCCCTGGTAGCCCAAAGTAAAGTGACTTGCAGTACACCGTACTGTTTGCCACAGTACATGGTGTGTCTCAAGGTGTGTGGCACTTCACAGGGTGCCCGGGTTGTTAATGTCCACTAAGTGATGTAAAACTACATGCCGTGTGTGTGTGTGTGTGGGGGCAGTGGTGCTACTGTTCCTTCATTTACTGTTGTTTGTATTCATTGGCAGCAGGATAATGTCAGTACAGTTCAATGGAATGCTCACAGTCAGTTATATCTATTTCTGCTCCCGTGCTGGCAGTGCATTGCTGTGTATCTACAAGTATTTCAAGGCTGTTCAGTGTAGCTGAACATCAGCTGACCGATGGATACATATTGCAGTCACAGTGCTGTTGGAGTGTTCGCAGACAATTTGGCATGGTAATGACTTGAACATACAAGCTTTAGATTGTGGTATGTGACTTGTGGTTAACCACTTCTTACTGTGTTGGAACCCCTTAACCGTGGTGCCACGTAACCTTGGTGTCACTTACACCCAGTGAGTGGTTTCTGCCGTGTGATCGGTATGTGTGTCATTTTTTATGTGAACTAACATTTGTCTACTGGCCGTGGAATGAATTTCTGCTGTCATCAGTTCACCATTTGCTGAACAGAGGGCAGTAACCACTCAGAGCAGCAGTGAACACCACTGTAACAATAAGGTGGGGGGGGGCAAGAGGAGGCGAACTTGGGTCAGTCATTACACTAACAAAGTGCTTTTACTCACTACGACCAAAAGAAGAGAATGAGGGGAGCATACGAGGGGTGGAGGAAGAAAGAGGGTGGTAGACAGGGAAGGGGGAGGATGGTAGGAGAAAGAGCCATGAATACATGAGGGAGGGGGAATGGGATGTGAGTAAGCAGGGGGCCTGTGTGGTGCTCGGGCCAGGCTGAGGAGATGCAGGTCATGGAGCAGTAGCTGAGCATCTGGGGGATAATGCAGCACAAGGGAGAGATGTTTCTTTGGATCGGGGGGCATGGCTGCTGGTGTGTCACAAGGCGTTGACAGGTCGTCACAGAGTGCAGCTTATGTTACCCAGATTGTAGAGGTTGTAGGGATATGGCTGGGGGGGGGTCAGAAACAAGGTCCAGGACCGGCATGAAGGGATTAGGACCTTGGGGGGAGAGAATGGTGGTGGGGAGAGGTGAAGGTGGTCCTGTTACTGGATTCCATGATCGGGGTAGCCAGTGGGAAGGGGAGGGTAAAGACAGTCTAGTCATGAATAAATGTACCCCTGGCCTGTCCATTCTCAAGGCCAAATTCCTGGTACACCAAATGGCTAAGGAATGTGGAATCTCCCCTGAGTTTGTGGTGCACCTGGGAACAAACGATATAGATGGTGGCAGTGAACTTCAGATACAGGCGATGTTTCGGGAGCTTGCCAAAGTCTGCCATTCTATAGGATGGTTAGACTCTTTCTCTGAAATACTGCCACTGCCAAGGGCAAGTGTCAAGAACAAGCAGCAAATCAGAGTACTGAACCACTTGGTCAGGGAGTGGTGTGGTGTCAGGGGGGATGGGCTTGTAGGGGACTATGGTGCAACATGGAAGGATAAGGCTTCTACGCTACAGATAGGCTACACCTCATGTTGGAGGTGAGGGAAATTAGGAAACTGCAACTCACTTGATTCATCCATGAGAGGTGGTGTTTAAACTTGTAAAGGGAAGCGGGACAGAGGAAGGGGGCTGTTCCAGGATAACCATTTAAAAGACATGGTCATATAACCACTAAGGGGATGACAGGGTATGGTGCATGGCCAAAGGGCAGTGTGCATGGGTGCAGTGCAGGCAACTGCACAGGGTCATGGAGGTTGTGGATGGGGGTAAGGAGTGGAAGATGGTCCTGATCAGCACCAAGATCTTAGGTAACTGGATGCCTGAGCGCCAAGAAATGTTAGGTGAGGGTGCAGTGGATGTGGAAGCAGTCACTGAGATGTGGGCCTCGGGAACTAAAGCTTGAGGGCCACACAATGTTCAGGAAAGATAGGGTGGTGGGGTAGCGGTGATAGTCAGAAATGGCATTGTTATTGGAGAAGTGCTGGAGGCAGAGGGGATGTAGAGGTGATTTGAGTCATCCTGCAAATGCAGTGTTTTAGGGGGATAAAAATAGGGGTTGTGTACAGACCTCAAATGCTGGTGGAGGTGCTGGAGGAGTATCTGGTGGAGAATACTGTGGGCCACTGTAGCTTGGGCAAAGGTATGGTTATGGTACTGGGGTACTGAAATATGCCTGTGGCAGACTGGGGGACTGTGACGTCCCAGGTGACTGGGGAGCATAGTCTGCTGGATGTCTTTCTGGATGCGTTCCAAATCCAGCAGGTGGGGGAGTTGACTATGTAAGTCCGTACAGTGCATGTGGTCATAACACACAGTGATCAGATTAGAGGCCTGGAGGTCAGCAACTCATTGGCAGGGAGCAACCATGCTACGGTCTTGTTTTTTCTCCACCTGGGGTGGATGAAAACCGTACAAAGACTGTGTTCACCGACTTTAGGGTTTTGGACTTCAGAGTCATGAGGATGATTCTTAAGGGGTAGTTGGACCAGAAAAGGCCAGATATGGATGCTGGCAGCAGGTGGGAGATCATTAAGAAGGTGGTGCAGTATGGTACCATTACATGTCCAAGAGTGAGGCGCAAATACAGTAGGGCCAGAAAACCGTGTTGCTGGACCTGGGAGGTCCAGGAGGTGGTGAGTGAGAAAAAGGCTGCCTTTATGCGCTTAAAGCGCTTGAGGGGAGAAAGGGAGCATGATGACTATGAATTGAGGTCCAGGAGGGTCACCAGGGTAGTAAGATCGGCTAAAGCAAGGATGGAGCAAAATCTGACCATGGATATCAGGAATGGTAGCAAGGGGTTCTTTACATACAAAAGGGAGAGAAGGAAAGCGATGGGTCGGATCAGCAGGATTAAAACTGGGAAGGGATTGGCACAGGAGGGGGTGAGCAGGATGAGGTATTAAATGAGTACTTTGCCTCAGTCTTTACAATGGGTGGTATGGGGCCAATACAACTTCTCATGATGGACAGTGAACAAGCTGGGAGGCCAGCTGACAGTGGGGTGGGTTTCGGGCCTGTACTAGCAGGTGAGGGTATTGACAAGCACGTGCATAGGGGAAGGTATGGGGAGGTAGAAATCACATTGGATAGGGTGAGGGATGCCCTTTGTTCTCTAAGGACTGAGAAAGGTGTTGGACCTGACAAAATCCATATGATGGTGCTGAAGGAAGCAGAGGATGTTCGGGCATCCCCCTTGGTGGAACTTTTCAATAGCTCACTGAAAATGGGATGGGTGCCTCATGACTAGAGGGTGGCCCATGTCTTGCCTGTCCACAAGGGTGGTTCGATAGAAGAGATAGGGAAGTACAGGCCCATTAGGTTGACGTCAGTGTTGTGCAAGGTGATGTAGGGTATCAAAAAGGAAAGGACTGGGGGTCAGCTGGAGCAGATGGGGCATCTGGATGACGGTCAGCATGGCTTTCTCCCAGGGAGATTGTGTCAGACCAACCTTGAGGAGTTTAACAATTGGGTGGCTTGTGCTCTGTACCAGGGTAGGCTGGTGGACGACCTCTTTCTGGACTTACTAACATACTAAAAGCCAGCAGACTAGGCCTCGTGGTCTGTTGTGCCTGCTTGGTAGCCAGCCACCTAATGGGTGCTCACTTTCCTGCCCCCCCCAGCCCCAGAGAGGGTCTTCGCCTTCAGTTTCCCCTTGTACCTGTCCCACCCTTCTTGAAGCCCTCCAGTGTGCCATCTTCAACCAGACTCCTGGGCAGTGCATTCCATGGCTCCACCACCCTCTCAGTGAAGTAGCATCTTCTACGTTCCCCCTGTAATTTCCCCCCTCAAGCTTCCACTTGTGCCCCCTGGTTGTTTCCCCCCTTCTTTAGCCTGAACATCTCCTTGGCTCTGCCCTTATTAATTCCTATTACATATTTGAAGACCCCTATCATGTCCCCCCGCCTCTCTTCCAGTGTGTGCAGCCCGAGCTCTTCCAGTCTCTCCTCATTGGGCCTCCCCCCAGAGATGGCCTCATCCTGGTTGCCCTCCTCTGGTCCCTCTCCAGTAGTGCCATGTCCTTTTTAAGGTTTGGTCTCCAGAACTCCATACAGTACTCGAAATGTGGCCTGACCAAGGTATTATACAGAGGGAGGATCACCTCCCTCCTCCTGGAGGTAATCCCCCTGGCTATGCAGCCCAGTATCCTGTTTGCTTTTGCTGTGGTTCTTATACAGATTTTCAGTGTTATTTATTTTGACATCTACCACCACCCCTAGATTCCTCTCGCCTGATGTGGCTTGCAGTGTGCCCCTTCCCAGGTCTATACATGGCCTGTGTTTCTGACCCCCAGATGCAGCACCTTACATTTCCGTGCATTAAACTTCAGTCCCCACCTCCTTGACCACCCCTCCAGGGTATCCGGGTTCCCCTGGACTGCCTTTCTAACTTCTTCCCTGTCTGCCAGTGCTCCCAGTTTCAAGTCATCTGCAAAGAGAGACATTCTACTCCTAACCTCCCTCCTTATATCCGAGACATAGGCATTGAAAAGGAGTGGCCCCAATACCGAATCTTGGGGGACCCCACTGATGACACTTCTGGGGAGACTATCCCGCCAATCACTACCCTCTGTTTTTGCCCCGTAAGACAATTTTCTGCCCACCTGAGCAACTTCGCCCCCACCCCATCCCCAACTTTGTCAGCAGGTCATTGTGGGGTACAGAAACGAACACCTTGCTGTAATCCAGGTATAGGATGTCCACCGGCCTATGTTGGTCCAGGGCCCCCGTCACCCAGTTATAAAACTCCATGAGGTTGGTCTGGCACGATCTCCCTGGGACGAAACCATATTGTTTGTCATCCAGGGCTCCCAACCTTTCCAGCTGCCTCCCAAGCCTCTCCTTGATAATGCCCTCCATTACTTTGCCTACCACAGACGTTAGACTGACAGTCCTATAATTCTCCATCTCCTCTCTAGACCTCCCTTTGTGGATAGGCACCACATGAGGCACCCTCCAGTCTTGGGGCGCCTATCCTGTCTGCAGAGAGGTGTTAAAGAGTGCAGCCAGTGAAGCTGCCAGCTCATCTGCCAGTTCCTTCATAACCCTCAGATGTAGCCCATCTGGCCCCAGTGTCTTATCAGTTTTTAGCGTCCGAAGGGCCTCCCTCACCCTATCCACTGTGATTTCTCCCTCCCAGCCCTCTTCCTCCTGCAACCTCCCATCCCTTTCTAGGTTTGGCCCAGCCTGTACCCTAGCTTCTTTCAGTCCTCCGGACTCCATCTGACTTCTCGATTTTGTTGGCTTCCCTTCCCTTCCGTCAGACTGGAGGGATCCCCTGCCTCTGTCTGTAAAGATTGAGGCAAAGTACTCTTAGCACCTCTGCCTGTTTCCCTGCTTCCTGAGCCCATCCCTCCCCAGTCCTAATCCTGCTGATCTGTGCCCTCGCTTTTCTCTTCTTCCCTATGTATCTATAGAATTCCCCCCCCCTCCGAATATCCTTAGCCAGGTTTTGCTCCATCCTCCTTTAAGGTATTTGGTTCTGTTCCCAACGGTAGACTGCTGTCAGACGTGTTGGGGATGGGGTGTGGTGCAGTTGCTCAGGTGTGTAGAAAATTGGCTCTTGGAGCGTGTACAAAGGGTGGTGGTTGTTACTTCACTGAGAGGGTGATGGACCAGTGGAATGCGCTGCCCCGTGGCGTGGTGGAGGAGTGTACTGTGTTGGGGTTCAAGAGAGGGTGGGATAGGTATAGGAGGAGGAGGTTGAAGATGTGGAAGTATCTTCCCGAGAAAATGCCCTTGATGGAAATTGGGGATCCCTACATGCTGGGATGTGGGAAACATAGAAGATGTACCAAGTAGTGGTGGTGGCCACCAAGCACAGCCAAGAGACTATGCGGCATATTCTGCTTGCTTATTAGTATGTTGGAATGTTACTACTTGAAAGACAGGTGTTCCCTTGTCTCTCTCTGTATCGGTGATATGGTGGTGGTGCCCTGGAATGTGCTGCCCATGGAGCTAGTGGCTGTTACTACTGTGGAGTACTTGAAGAAGGGCTGGGATAGGTATACAGGTAGTGTGCATTATGAAGCACCGCTGGGAAATGTGGTACCTTGTAGTAACCAGTGTATAAAGTTAAGCAGATGATGGCGTGCTTAGAAACACGGCTACCCAGCAGAAGGAGTCATGTTGTTGTGTTTTTTCTTTTTTCACAATTCTGTTTCTGCACCTGTCCGCAGTGAACTCTCTCTGGCTGCCCTGATCGCCGTTGACTGTGCCTCCATATCTGAAGCTCTTGCCATGCACACCCCGATCACCTCATCCCACGTCTGTGAACACCATGAGGTGGTGTCTCTGCCACCTCGGCACTCTATCTAGAATGTAACCTGCCAGGCCTAGTTCGGGAGGGGAGCAATGGTGGAGGAGCACGATCATGGGAGTCTGTTTTTCTGCCCTGTGTGATCCTTCGTCTATCCCAGAGACTGGTGATTTTCTGTGCTTGATTTCGAGAATGTGGCGCCGGGTGTTAGACGCATAGTCAATTGATGCAAGTTGACTATGGCATGAGTTGCGCAAAACCTTCTGTAATTGTGCACCATGTGTATAATGCGTCTATCAGTGCCTCATGTGACAGTGTGCCTGATCATGTTATGACGCCTTCCTGGAAAGGTCATGCCAATGCGCACATACGTGACCTGTCAACACACACCAACAGCACATGTACTCTGCACTATCAGTGCATGTATAAGTCAAGCTTCACATGGAATTGAGGTATGACTCTGTTTTCTGTATACGTACACCATTGCTTACACAGCCCCCCCACAACAATGTTTACATGACATATGAGCTACAATTCCCAGTGGTCCCACATGCCTTGCTGTGGTGGACACAGGTTTTTGTGAGCACAATGCAGGTGCTGACATTGTCAGCATACTGCTTGTCGATTTTGTATCGTGATACTGATATTATCATGTAACTATCCCTGTGTATTTGTTGTGGATAGGGACATAGGAAAGTGTCGGCAGAAAAGGACCTCCAGGCCCACCTAGTCTGCCCGTTTGCCTAGCATCCCTAGGACTGTCCCATCCCTCCCCCCTTTTCAACAGCCACCTGTGTCAGTCCCACGCCCTCTTGAACCCTCACATAGAATTCTCTCCCACCTCCACCCTATGCAGCCCATTCCAGGAGTACACCACCTTCTCTGTAAAGAAGTTCTTCCTGATGTTGCCCATAAAACCTTTCCCCCTCAAGTTTGAATTTATGACACTTTTTTCTGGGACATTTCTTCAACTGGAAGGGGTTTTCGGTAACCTTGTTTATCCCCTTTAGGTACTTAAGTCTCTATCATGTTCCACCTCTCCCTCTTCATCTCCAAAGGGTGCATATTTTCTGTGCTCCCAGTCTCTCCTCATACGTCGGGTGACTAAGGCCCTTCATCATCTTTGTTGCCCTCCTCTGTACCCTCTCCACCCTTTCCACATCCTTCTTTTGGTAAGGTTTCCAGAACTGGACCCCCTACTCCAGATGAGGCCTGAGAAGCTGGGTGTACAGGGGGAATCAGAACCTCTTTCCTCCTGCTGGTGATCCCTCTCCCAATGCATCCCAACACTCTAGTGGCTTTTGCCACTGCCCGGCCACCTTCAAGTCTTGGGAGATGTTGATACCTAGGTCCCTCTCCTCCGTGGTAACTGCTAGCGGCCTGCCCCCCCCCCCTCAATATTCCCTTCTCTCATTCCTTTTTCCCAGGTGCATGACCTTGCATTTCTCCATACTGATAAGGATACACTTCAGTAACACCACCATGTGGTGCACTGTGGAAATGTATACCAGGCAAATTTATTTTCACAGTGACTAGGACTGCTTCCTGGAGTCTGAACCCCTGAATTTCAACACCTGCAGTGATGTTGCCGATTATCAAAGACATCATCACCCTGCTTTTCATGGTTTGGCATGGTCTGTGTTATGTGTTGTATCACGCCAACTTATGTAGCCATTACAGTAGAACATCAACAGCCTTGAGTTGAACTGTGTTGCACCTTTCCTGTGTGTGAATTGTGTATTACGGTGCTCATTACCTGTACAGTCAAAACTGCTTTTCCCCACCCTCACAATTGCCATTTTCATACAGGTCAATGTGCCTTGCATCCTACATTCGGTATACTCACTGGGTGCATGATAGTCTGGGGAGGAAGGTTCATCTCATCATTCCATCATGTGTTGTGTCCTGTATCCGTGCCAAGTGGCTTGAGGAAAGTGGCGAGTACCGTGGTTTCCATGAAGCTGACGAGGGTGAAGATGATGCCTGGTCGCAATCATTTTTAAAAAGCTACGTTAGTCATATGATATGTGTACACTTGTCAGTGCAATGTTCGGTAGTTGTACAGGACATATACCATTGTTATGTGAAACATTGACATCTACAGTTATCTGTAGTATTGTTTCTTAAATGTTTGGTGTTACTGTTTGAAGTTGTTGTTCACGCCTTAATTGTTTTTGGAGTATTATGTGTCAAACATACAGAAATTGCAAAAGACAGTTACTGGTGGTGTGAAAACCTGGTTGCCTGTCTGCTTTTATGGTAACCATTGTGCACTGCAGCACATGTGTTAATGCTTGTTTTTGGTGGTTATTTTTTTTTTAAATGGTTTTTAATACGTGTAACTTTTTCTGTCACAGTCAACTCACCTATGCGGCTATACACCCAGCAGCGTGCCCCGACATCAGGCTGCATCCACATCTTCCCCCTTGGCTTCCCCTCCGTGGCACATCAGTGAGAAGCCCACAACTCACCTCACCTCAAACTGGATCCAGCGTCTGTGGATGCGCCATTCAATCATGGTCAGTGCATCCCCACCGCAGGCACCGACCATGAGTGAACCAATTGGAGGGAGAAGCGCCGAAGTTTTACTCGTGGCTGGGCTATAAAAACGCGAGCCCAGCCACTTTCAGGAACTAGGTCTGCAGAGGAGCTGTAATTGGTCCAACACCACTGGGTTTGAACTGACGACATGAAATGCTGTGTTGGGGATTGTATATGTGAATTTGCAAGCTGGGATTTATTAAGTGTGTGAAATTGCAAGCTGTGAGGGATTAAGTATTGCATCTGGGAATTTCACAGACGCACATGGCCACTTGGAGCCCGATCAGTGTGAATCGCGAGGGACTGTATGTGCATTATAAGTGGGCCTTGACCAAAAGTACATGCTATGATGGCACCTCACGTCACTACAGGAGGCATGTTTGGGAGCGTGGTTGGGTGCACAGGGTGAGGGGTGGCCATGGAACTTGACTGGGATTGGAAATTTGGGGGTTGCCCAGCGTGCCACCAGCTGTCGCAGCTTAGGGAGGATGTTGAGAGGATTCAGAGGCATCTGGGGGAGTGGAAAAGTAGGGAGCATGGGGTCACCTGCAAAACTACACCAGGTGCTGAAATCGATGGCATAAGGAGAGTAGTCAGTGGGGGGTACTGGGGGTATGGACAACCTGGCAGGGGGAGCCCAGAATTGGTGCTGTCCCATAAAAGCAGGCAGGTGTATGAGGTTGTCTAGGGAGACCCGAGAGGGAGGGATAGTACTGGAAGAGTTTCAATTGTAGCAGGTGGACCCCCGGATCAAGAGTCTGCAAAAAGGCACAGATGGGGCCAGCAAGGGTGGGACCAGTGAAAACGGGGCAGAAACAGCAAATACAGGGAAATGAGAAAACTGTGCGGGAACAAGCCAGGCAGGAATCAGAGATGCAGGGGATGGGTAATTCTTGAGGAAGGGATTTGGAAACGGGGCATGGAGCAAAAATAAAGCTAGGTGTACAAGTAACAGAGGGGAAATCCATGGGGGGGGTCAAATGGAGCAAGGCACAAGGGCAGGAAGCACCATAGATGAGCCAGAAAACCAGGAATTGGGGCATGGAGATGAGCAGGAGGGGGAGAGGAAGTCTCAAACAGATGTAGGGTGGGAAAAGAGCTGCACTGAGGAGCCAAAGAACCAGAAACGGGCACAGGGAAATGAGGAGTATGAGAGGAGGAGGTCTCAAGAAGTTTCGGTTGAGGTGGGAATAGCAAGGGTAAGGATGGGGAAAACTTGAGAAAGGGGAGGAGAAAAGCAGCTGCAAGAGGCGCCCAGGCGGAAAAAGGGGAAAGGGTTTTAATAATTGGGGACTCTATTATAAAGGGGAGTTGCATGGTGGAGAAGGGGAGACAGAGGGGATAAAATATGGGTGGAATGTCTGCCAGGTTTGATGTCAGCCAAAGTCATGCATTGTATCCCCTCAAGGTGGAGGGAAATGGATGAGAAAACTCATCTGATCAGTGCTGCATGAAAGTGGACTAGGTGATGGGGCAGGATGGGATGGCCCCAAAGGTGTTATGGGAAATAAAGGACATACTGGCTGTACCATTGACTGCACTCTTCATTAAGTCCATGAGACTGTGGTGTTACTGGAAGACTGGAGGAAGGCAAATGTGGTTCCGCTGCATAAGGGGGGGGAGGGAGGAGGAGGAGGTGGTAAATTACAGGCCCATGAGCTTGACATTGGTGGTAGGCAATCTCATCGAGAAACTAATGAAAGGCAAGATCACCAGCTATCTGGAGGAAACAGGCCTGATGGATCCAAGGCAACATGGTTTTACAACACCGATCATGGTAAAGGGGCTCAGCCACCTATCCTATGAAGAAAGGTTGAGAGATTTGAACATATACTCCCTGGAACAGAGCTGGGGGGGGGGAGGGACATGATTGAGACCTTCAGGTCCCTTAAGGGTATAAACCGGGTGCCAGTGGAAAGTATCTTCCAGTTGAAGGGTAATCTGAGGACAAGGGGCATGGCCTGCAGGTGGGGAGGGGGGGGCAGTTAAGGGGTAACATTAGGAAGTACTATTTTGCAGAAAGAGTGGTGGATAAGTTGAGTAGGCTCCCGGAGACCATGCTTGGAGAGGCGACAGTGGAGGGATTCAAAAGAGCATGCGACAGACACAGGAGCGGGTTGAGGGTGTGGTGGGGTGCATGTCCTACCAGATAGCTGGATGAATGGGCAGACTGGGTGGGCCTGTCAGTCCTTTTCTGCCATCACACTTTTATGAATCTAAGCCATGGTCCTTATGTTTTCTGTTCACAGCCATAAAGCGCTGCGCTATGCTGCTTAGCACGGTACGGATTGTAAGGCTATAACTGGGGAAGGGAGACTGTACGGACTGTGATGAGAACAACATACTACTACTGCACAAATATCTGCAATCAGAGTTCACTATGGTGTGCATTGCGTAAGCACGATACCAGTGGCTGACATTAAAAATGTGTCACTTGCATCAGCACACGTCAGTAGTTGTGTCTGCATGGCTACTTTTTTGAGAAACGAGAATAATGACTCTTGAGTAATTCCTTTTTGTCAGGACATGGCACAGGGGCTATGTTTCTTGGTAATTCAGGCTTTTTGATCTCAGGAACACTGATCAGTTGGCCACTTTTCAATAGAACATCATCATCTAGCATGTGGCCCAGAAGTGGTAAGATTTTCGTTCATACACCAGCTTTGTTATACACCTCTTGGTGTGCTTTGAAAACAGAAAGTCATGTTTCTGACATCCTTTATTTGGTCCCACACTGCTTGTTGCCAACGGTCGATTGCAGTTTTTAGAATAATCAAGCATGGCTAGCTGTGTTCGAGCAACCATCCTTCCATAAGAGAAATGCTGGCGCTTCAGACAGTATTTGTTTAAAAGGGAATGGAAAACGTCAAGCTTCCCCATGTAGCAAAACTCCGTCACCTTGCCTGTGTCCTTTAACAGTCTACTGTCCATCACAATTGACTTGAGGGCATCATATGCTACCGACCCCATCTCAAGCCAGCACATGTCACATATTGTGTCCTCATCCAGTTCTCCATGCTTGCAACCATGAAAAAAACTAGTCCCGCGGTCCAGGTATGACCGTTTGTGGTGTGCTGCAGAACGGAGACCCACTTCTCATGAAGTAGTGCTGCATTTCCTTGACAGGAGGATGAAGACCACCAAAAGTGGTTAACTACTGATCTTATCCATGGCACGAGGTCCTGGCAGTGCCGCTGCTTGCCTTTGGCAACAAGTTTCTTTATGATGGATTTAGCGACATGCCAGACATCATACTGATGAGCTATTCTGGCAAACATAGGTTCCTTGCACATTATAGAAGAAATCTGTGGATGTCTATCTGTGGCAATAGCTTTGATTGTAATGCTTTCTTCCAAGATCTTGTTAAGTGCTCTGAGGAACCCATGCAGTTGGAGTTCGGAACTTCTGTCACTTGAACTAGCTTCGATTCGAGAATCTGGTTTGTGGTTATCTCCATGATTGTATAAGTACAGTACTTTGCACAGTGACCTGGTGAGTCGCAATGACTATCACCAATCATTGTTACTTGCCATCCAGCCACCTGTCCCAGATTGTTTGATTTCTCAGTACCCCACATGTTATTTACTATGGGGGAATAGATATTGCCGTTGGATTCGCAGATACTGAGTCTGCGACAAACATGGAACATGGATGCATTTCATGAACTCGGCAATACGTGTGTAAGTATTACCACTGAACAGCACTGCTGCACTGATAAGCAAATTACCAGCACTCATCTTTCTTATGAGTGGTGTAGACCTCCACGTGAAGGTGTGAGACTTGGCACAGCAAAATTCACATACGAACATTGTGCCTCATATGTAGAATTGTGTGAGCAGCAGTGGTAAATTGCACATGTTGCATACGATCATTTGAAATAGCACAAACAGCTGACTCTTAAACACAATCAATTTCTGCTCATTAGAAATACTACTTGAACACCTTGAGTCCTCCATGAGGTCTGTGTCTTCAGAATCTGAGTTACATACATACATATACATAGATACATAGACAGTGTCGGCAGATAAGGGCCTATGGCCCACCCAGTCTGCCCATTTAAGTCTGTAAGTTCAGTTTATGTTTTCCAAGAAGTCTGTTGCCCCCTTACCCGTGACCTCCAGAATTCCTTTATGTCTATCCCATGCATTCTTAAATCCCGTGATTGTTTCAGCCCCCACCACTTCCTCTGGCAGGGTGTTCCACTTGTCCACCACCCGTTCTGTGAAGAAATTCTTCCTCATGTTTCCTCTGAATCATCCTCCCTCCAACTTCATCCCATGCCCTCTAGTCCTGGAAAATAGTGCATTCCTGCACCCTGTTCCTCCCTGTAAGATACTTGTATGTCTCTATCATATCCCCCTCTCTCCCTCCTCTCCTCCAGGGAGTACATGTTCAGTGCCTTCAACCTGTCCTCATAGGACTTGTGATGCAATCCATGCACCATCTTTGTTGCCCTCCTCTGAACCTTCTCTACCCTGTCTATGTCCTTACGTAGGTAAGGTCTCCAGAACTGCACAGTGTACTCCAGGTGGGGCCTCACTAGTGTCTTGTATAGTGGAATTATGACCTCCTTTTCCTGCTGGTGATGCCCTGCCTATGCATCCCAGCATCCTATTTGCTTTACCTGCTGCCTTGTCACACTGTTTCCTGCCTTGAGGTCATCAGAGATGATAACCCCAAGATCCCGCTCCTGCTTGGTGCATGCTATATCCTCACCCCCAACTGATATATTGTGCCAGGGTTTTGTGCCCCATAGCATTATCTTGCACTTCCTTGCATTGAATTTCAACTGCCAAACCCCTGACCATTCTTCAAGTTTCTGCAGGTCCCTTCTCATTCTGTCTACACCCTCTGGTGTGTCTACTCTGTTACAGAGCTTTGTGTCATCAGTGAACAGTGAAATTCTGCCTTCTAGGTCCTGCGCAATGTCACTGATGAAGATATTGAATAGTACCGGTCCCAGCACTGATCCCTGTGAGTTAATGGACATTTTACTGCTTGGAGAGAAGATAGACACTTCGTTCTCACAAGAGTCACTGGCTTCTGAAGTCAGGAATGACAGTTCATTGCTCTCCTGACCATGCGGCAGGTCATGTGATTTAACAGGTGTTGACGTCATTCTGGGCTTCTATATACCAGCCCCATCCTTTGAGGCTTGCTGTTGTTCAGATGATGCCTTATCATGTTTGCTATTGCAGTTTGAAGATACAGGTGACTAAGATGAAGGATGCGAGTATATGTGGTCTTTAAGTAATTGTCAGGTGATTCTGGCCACTGGCAGGCAAAGTTGCTTGTGAGAACCTGGCGCTGCACCCCAACAGATACTGTTTCTTGATCCATGATAATGGTTGAAAAGATGGAACTTGTTGCAGTGGTATCAACAACGGTGTCCCAAGGAAGAATGAACTGATGTGTGCTCACCTCTGTATTCACTGGATCGATAGTCCTGTCAGACAAACATGTGTCCTGAGGCGCATCAGTGGTCTCTACATTTGCATCACCATGCAGCACCTGTGGAGAGAAACACACAAATGTTAATAAGGGAAAAGTTTTCTGCAATTCCTGTACTGCATGCATTTTCATACTTGCAAGCGTGGACATGTTTTGGTACTTTACCTTTTGATGCTTCAAGGGTCCTCCAGTGTCACTGTGTGGTGATTGCTTTATAGTCACTGAAGGAATTGCGTCAGGTTTCAGGGAACGAATGTTCTTCAGTGGACCTTTGTAGTGTGAAAAAAAAAAAAAAAACATATTCAGCTGTGCATACAGTACAAGCATGTGTCATAAAGTGAAACACTGTTAACGCTAACAAACACAAGCCATCCCTCACAACACTTTTGTGCCACATGTGTGAAACTGTGTGTGTGTATATCTATGTGTGTTTAAAATGGAATGCATGTCCTTCCTGGTGTCACTGAGGGTTTAGGCACTGTACGCCACACCTGGTGCCATGATGGCGAACCGTGTTTGGTAACAATCATGGGGCACAAGGGGTCAGCAGGAGAGAGAGAGAGAGAGAGGATCGAGCATCTGGAGTACAACTATCCTCTGTCAGGGAGGGATCCACAGCAAGCACGGCATAGCATCGTCCCATGGTGGAAGACGGAAGCACTGCGCAGCATAGTTGCTGAAACAGAGGGTGTAGAGAGCTGCGAAGGACATCTGAGGATGTCATTGCACACCCATCTTTTACTACAAGGTCTGGGAGGGAGAGGGGAATGATGAAAAACAAGCAGAAAAATGGCAGTCTACGGTGTGAGATGACAGTGACCTCCAGGGGCTGATGCTACACATGCCCTAAACCGTCCATAAATCAGACTCTACCCCTGGTGATCACTGGCATACTCCTGAGGGAGAACAAGAGTGAGGAAAAAAAAGAATGGCATGCATTCAACAAACCACGTTGATAATGGGATGACATAGTGCTGTTCTTCAATATTCATAGATGACTAGATGGAACAGGGCACGATCACATGTAATGTACAGTATAGGTTAACAGCATGCGGTAATCTGAACGTGGCATTGAAAGTCTGCCATGCGTCGATTTGTAATGCGATTAACTACATGCTGTAGGACTTGTCTCATAGGTGTTACTTACTGGGAGTACTGTGAGTACTGCTTCAGCTTCATTAATCTTCACAAACTGCCATTCATAAAAACTCCGACATGAAGCAGGGAAATGTCATGCCATCCGGGAACAGGAATTCATCAGTAGTGTTGTGTTATTCAGGCCACAGAACAAGATGTATTATACCATTGGAAACATCGATTAATCACAATTAATCACCAAGCAACATGTGAGTAGCTGTTGCGCAGCACAGCGAAGCCTGATGCACGTGTAACAGATGAGATGCATAATACATATAGGTCAGGTACATGGTGGTGGACGTCGTCGAATGTGGCCGCAAAGTGACATGTTAGGCAGATGCTTCAATGCCCTCAGGCCATCTGGCTAATGTCATCACATGTTCCAGAGGAAATATATTAAAGGAACTGACCGCCATTTCCTCAACATCCAATAGAAGCACCTCTACCGCAGAGGGTAGTTGGTCCGGGAGGGTGGCAGATGGTTAGGAGGGGCAAATCGGGTGCCCCATCACTCAGTGCTCTCCAACATATCGCCTCCACAAACCATATAAAAACTACAAACAAGTATGTGCCTTTGTCTCCGAAATGACACAAAGGGGCAGAGGACACTGCAGACCAGGACACTGCAGCACAGGAGATAGCAACAAAACTCATCCAAAACAGGAATCAAAAATGAAAAAAGCAAAAAGGAAATCCAAAACAAATCTGATCGTAGGAGACTCCATGATTCGGGGAATTGATACCCATCTCCAGCCAGGGGTAATGGTCAGATGTCTCCCAGGTACATCAGCATGGAGAGACACACTGACCACATTGCTAAAATTGTACAGGAAGCAGGACAAAACTTTGACATCCTGGTAAACATAGGGACTGACGATCTCGCCATTCGGTCAGTTGTGGAGACCAAGGAACACCTGACCAGGCTGGGTGACAAACTATCATCCATTTCGTCCGGCATCTCCTTCTCTGAGATCCTGCCAGTCTAGGAGAGGGGGGCAGAAGGTCCGAGAAGAGGAGATAGGAAAGCTAAACATGTGGCTCAAGGGCTGGTGCCAGGAAAAAGGACACAAATTTGTAGGTAACTGACAACAGTTTTGAGAGCAAAAGTTCTTTAAATTAGATGGACTGCATCTGACTAAGGAGGGAGTCGGAGCATTGGGGCAGAAGTTTGACATCTTTGCAAAATATTTAAACTAGCAAATGGGGAGAGGAGTGGAGCACCAGATACGTCGAATGGGAAGAACACCCCTCCCCCCTCAGCTAGTGATCAAACAGGAGTTCAGGATGTTTGTAGTTCATTTGCATCATCAGGTAAGGAAAAAGGTGCGGCTCCCCATACGACGCACATGGGGAATGCCATACCTCGTCCAAGAACTAATGCACCGAAATCTGGCCAGTGGAAAGTCATGTACACAAATGCTCGCAGTCTGGGAAACAAGATCCCAGACCTGCAGGAAACAGTAACTGAGGCTAAATCAGCGGGACATGGTTCACCAGTAACCACACTTGGGAGACTTCAGTACCCAGCTATGTACTGTTCAGAAGAGACTGAGGTGCAAAGGGGGTGGAGTTGCCCTTTATGTCAATGAAAATATCGGAGCTAAAGAAATGCAGAATACACATAAGGAGCCAGAAGAACTGTGGGTCACCCTGGAAATGGGACAGCCATACGAACTGGGTTTGTCTACAGGACTCTGGAACAGGGGGAGGACATAGACACATTACTGTTAGAAGAGATACAAAACATGACAGCTAAAGGGGAGGTTCTGACAATGGGAGACTTCAACATGGCAGATACACATTAGTTAATACCAGCAGGAACATCTGCCAGAAATAGACACACAGTGGATTTCCTGCATGGGTAGGGCTTCAAACAACTGATAAAACAACCCACAAGAGACCGGGCTATCCTTGATCTACTGCTGACTAACAGGGAAAGGATCACACATTTCCAGGTAGAAGGTCACCTGGGGGGGCCAGTGACCATCACAGGGTATGGTTCAATTTGTCAACTAGTACTTAAATCATCCCATTCCAAGACAAAAATATGGTACTTCAGAGGAGCTGACTTTAATGAGATGGCCAACAGAGTTAAGCTAGCCCTGGCAAGAAATAATACAGGTGAGGAGGTACAGGGCAGGCACAGTGGACAATCATTAAGGATGCAATACTTGAAGCAACATCCCACTGTGTTAGAGAGAAAAGGAAGTGCAAAAGAAGACGGAAACCACTTTGGTTCACAAAAACAGTATCAGAAAAGGTCAGTGCCAAAAGGCTAGTCTTCAGGAAATATAAGGGAACGCAATGGGACGAAGATAGGTAGGCACACCAGACTTCCCTAAGAGAAGCAGAGAAGGCAGTAAGGCAGGCAAAGGCACAAAGTGAGGAAACACTAGCATGAACAGTAAAAGAAGGGGACAGGACTTTCTGTATATACATTACTGAAAGGAGAAAGTCCAGAGGGGGTATTACTAAGATCAAAGGGGATAAGGGGGAGTGTGAGGAGGAGTAGGAGCATAGAAAGGCATCTATCCTAAATAGATACTTCTGCTCAGTATTTACTGAGAAGATAGGGCAGGGCCCATAGCTCAGCACCATGGGCACCGGGTGGTAGTGAGGTATCCACTTGTTCCTTCACCAAAGAAAGGGTCCTAGAAGAGCTCGATAAGCTCAGGGTGGACAAGGCAATGGGACCTGATGGCATACATCCCAGGGTACTAAAGGAGCTAAGGGTGGAACTAGCAGAGCCATTATCAGAACTGTTTAGTGAGTCTCTGAGCACAGGAGGGGTCCCAGAAGACTGGAGAAGGGCCCATGTGATCCCGCTGCACAAGAGTGGTAGCAGGGAGGAAGCAGGGTACTACAGACCAGTCAGTCTTAACTCAGTAGTGGGCAAGATTATGGAGGCACTCCTTAAGGAAAGGATAGTGCAACACCTGGAATCCATAGGAGCACAGGATCCAAGACAGCATGGGTTTACAACAGGAAGGTCCTGTTAAACTAATCTCATAGATTTCTTTGACTGGGTAGCCAGAGTGGTGGACCGGGGGAGCAGTTGATGTCACCTACCTTGACTTCAGCAAACCTTTCAATACTGTTAAATCTTGTTTTATGTTGTCCACAGTTTTAAAGAAGGTATCATTAGCACTAACATGTACAATAACTAAGGGGTGATCTGGAAGATTCTTTGTGAAAGTCTTCGACATTCGAGTGATGTTGTTGATTCTAGCCAGACTATAACTTGAAAGTGTCGTGGTGGCTTTGTCCAGTTCACATATCACCCTGTCCAAATATTTGATTATCGAATCTCCCACGACTATAATCCCCCTTTTGGGAGTTACAGGTTCTGTTTCCATTGTGGAAGGGACTACATCATCTGGTGGTGATGATGACCTTGTTCGGATGGGTGATTCAGGGGACACCAAGTTTTTTTGTGTGCCTGAATTATTTACCAAGGGTTGTGATTCAGTAATTGGTATTAGTGGTTCATAGATGTTTATTCCCGTATGTATGGACTTTGAAATCAAAGCATCTTCAGTATCAATCAAGTTAACAAGGGGTTCAAAATGATTTAATAATGGTGTAGTATGAGTTTCTGCTTTACTTCCCCTTCTGGCAGATTTTTTTACCCTGTACTGTGTACCACTCAGTATCTAATGTGACACTGTCGTCCTCTGCTCTACTCCTTCTTTTGTTGTTCAAGTGATTATTATCAGATATTCTTTCATTGTGTGCATGACTGATATGTACCTCTCTTGCTATTATAGCTGTTTCATTGTTAAAAGGTGCTAACATTATTGTTTCTGCAATGGGGGTTTGCAGTCTTATAGCCATGTCTTTTTGGCTTGCTTCTATCGCCAGCAGCCTAATATTGAAGTCATTAATCTCCTTAGTCATTTCCTGATTTCATAAATATTTGTCACATTGGAACAAGGGGTTATAAATAGTAGTTTCTACAAGCAGATACATGTTGCAGCCTTCACATTTAATGCCATAGGTTCCATCTTGCATCTTAATTATACTTGCCATCTTAGTAGTTTGAAAACAGTTGTCCAATTAGTGACTGTCCTGTATCTATGGATGTTGGATGTCACCCCATCTAGGGAAGCACAGGGGCTCCCACCACTGCTGGAACAGCAAGCCAAGCAGAAAGAGAACAGTCGAGGGGCGGGTCTTAGCCATGTTGCAGGTGTCTCACCTTGCCGAAGTGCGTTGCCCAGTGAACTGGTGTCCAGCTGTAGAAGGAGTCCTTGGTCAGATTGTTTGAACAGGGTGTCTGGGCTATTCAAAGCCTGGGAGACCAGCTGCCACACATACTGAGGAGAGCTGTGGTAGTTTCCCGCCCACCAACCCCGGCCCAACCACCCACCAAGGCCCCCGGCCTCTGTTAAATAGTTAGTGGGTGTGGAGCATTGGAAGAGGGCATGCTGGGATTTGGTGAACTGGCCCACCAGCAGTCTGTTGGACTTGATGCTGACTGTTGCTGGGGTTGGTATTTGTGACTTGATTGGTTGGGTACCGTTGGGCTACAGCGGGGGGAGGGTGCAGTTCGTTTGATTGTACTGTATTTACTGACCAATGGGGAAAGCTCTGAGCCACTCCTGCTACAGCAGAGACACCTTAGACTTGAAACTTCTGTGGCTTACCCTCCATGAGGTACCAATACCAATCACCCATATTATAAACCACTCCCTATGTCTAGGTAAATTCCCCTCTAAGTGGAAATCTGCTTCCATCACCCCTATTTTCAGAAGTGAGGACCGTACCTTCACGAGTAACTATCGCCCCATCTCCTTCCCCTGTCTAAGGCCCTAGAGCGGATTGTCGCAGATCAGCTTACGGACGACCTCAACAAATACAACCTTCTCTGTAAACAGCAGCATGTTTTTTGGAAAGGGCACAGTACTACTGCTGCCTTACTGGAGTTTACGGCCCATGTCCACTCTGTGTTGGACAGAGGTCACATCACTGGTGCCGTCTTCATAGACCTCACTAAGGCGTTTGACATCGTCAACCACTCTGTCTTGCTGACCTCACTCTCCAACTTTGGTTTCTCTCAGGACGCCCTTGGCTGGTTCTCAGATTACCTCTCGAACCGTTTCCAGCAGGTCAAAATCGGTAATGCCCTCTCCAATAGAATGCCCGTCCACTCTGGTGTGCCACAGGGGTCCATCCTAGGTCTTCTACTTTTCAGCCTTTTCCTTATCTCCCTCCCCAAGTCCTGCCCTGGCAACCTAATACTATATGCAGATGATGCTATCCTATATTCCACCAATGCGGACCCCTTTAAACTCCACCTTTCCCTGCAGTCCTCCTTTAGTGTCGCTAAAAATTGGTTCTCCACTTAACGCCTTATTCTCAGTTATCAGAAGACCAAAGTCATGCTGTTCTCCCACCCCATGAACTCCCGGAAAGAGCAGTGCCTTCCAGTACTAACTGCCAATCTGACCCCGTTAGAGTAAGTGGACTCCTTTAAGTACCTAGGCATTACTCTAGACCCAGCCCTTAATTTCCACCAACATATCCATCTCCTGTCCACCACCCTCAGTGTTGGGCTCGGATTATTGTATCGTTTCAAGCACTGCCTCACCCCAGATGCCCTTGGGCTCGCTGTCTCTTCCTCGGTCCTCTCACTACTTGACTGTGGCCTACTCATCTACAGTGCTGCGAACACCTCGGCCCTTTTTAGACTCCGTGTCTCCCTAAATAAAGCTTGCCACCTTATACTGGGATGTGACCGTCTCAGCCATACATGCTCTCTCTATAATGCTACCAACTGGCTAAATCTCGACAATAGAATTCGGTTCCATACTTGCCTCATGGACAAAAAGATTGCCCTCAGCCTCACCCCCCTCCCGAGCTCTCCTTTTTAGTCCACCCAGCTCCGATGATTAAGAAGGGTAGGCAGGAGGCTACTAGGTCTTGCGAAAAGGTAAGGCACAAGCACTGTAGAGCCAGTAAGCAGTGTTGGTGGACCTGGGAGGTGCAGGAGTCTGTGAGGGAAAAAAACACAGCCTACGCTCGCTTAAAGCGTTGAAGTGGGGAATGGGAGCAGGAGGTATGAGTTGCTGTCCAGGAGGGTCACTAGAGTGGTGAGATAGTGGACAAGGTGAGGGTGGACCAAAACCTGACCAGTGATATCCGGAGGGGGATGAAAATGATTTCTTTACATACATGGGGGGAGAAAAGGAAGTGCGGGCACAGATCAGCAGGATTATGACTGGGGAGAGATGGGCTCAAGAAGGAGGGGAGCAAGCAGAGGTACTAAATAAGTACTTTGCCGTGTTTTTAACATAGGATGTGGGGGATCCTTCTGTCCCAATGTGAGGTAAGGGTAGCCCACAAAAATGGGAGTTCACTTGGAGTCTGGTGGACCGGAAGAGGCTAGGATGGTGGATGGGCCGAAACTAGAGGGGTGTACAGGAGGGCTGGTGTATGGGTGGGTGGGCTGGGAGGATGAAATAATAGTGGATAGGGTGATGGCGGCCCTCCGGTCGCTAAAGACTGAGAAGGCGCCGGGGCAGGATGGGCTGCATCAGAGGGTACTAAGACAGCTGGTGGATGTGCTGGCAGCTCTCCTGGCTGCACTCTTCAACATCTCTCTGCAGACAGGGTTGGTGGCTCAAGACTGGAGGGTGGCCCATGTGGTGCCTATACACAAAGGGGTGTCTAGAGAGGAACCACAGGCGTGTTAACATAACCACTGTGGTAGGCAATGTGATGCTTGTGGGATAGCTGGAAAGGTTGGGGAACCTGGAAGACAGGCAGTACGGATTTGTTACAAGGAGATTGTGCAAGACCAAACTTCTGGAGTTTTACGAGTTGGTGTCAGTTGCTCTTGACCAACATAGACCGTGGACGTACTCTATCATAACTTCAGCAAGGCATTTGATTCAGTACCCCATAATGTCCTGCGAATAAAGATGGTGGGGAGCAGTTGCTTAGGTGGATAGAAAATTGGGCTGCGGGCAGAGTACAGAGAGTAGTTGTTGGCTGCATAGTCTGCTTCCCCAGAATGGTCCCCCATGGTTTGGTCCCCCCCCCCCCGTTGAATGCCTAAGTCTGTGACATAGGGAGTAGTATTAGGACTAAGGTAAATCTCTTTGCTGATGAGTCGAACCTGGGAGCAGTAGCAGTAGCGGTAACAAGGGGAAAGTTTATTGTTTGTACGGTCATCAATATGTACTCAACAGTGCAGGACAGTCTGACGATATATCTTCCACAGGGGAAGAAGGAGCACATTGCTGGACTCACATGAAGTGGCGTGGAGAAACTGAAGGGGGGGCTGTGGAACAATATGTTTACGACGTAGAGAAACGGAGTCTGTGAGTAGGGTATTGTAAAGAATGAGGGTAGGGATAAAGTGGCGGAGGACACATGCAGACACGTAACCCAGCAGGCCACAGGATAGTCCTGAGTACCGTAGATCTGAATGAAATGGCTTTCCTTTACATACAGATAAGCAGGCAAAAATAGTGTTCATTAAGGTGTTCTGCCATACCCAATGTGCAGGTAACTGGTGTGTAAAGTAAGGTAAATGAGAAAGCCACACACATGCTTTTACAAACCAGTATGCAACGGTAGATGGTCACACTTGATCATTCACAAAACATAAATGGTACTGTAATTGGTGTGTGTTACTGCATATATCATACAGCAGCAAAACAAGTCACTGCAGACTGGAGCACCATCCAGAACACTAAAAAGGTGTCAGTGCGACAATGAACATATTTTATTTTGCATGAAGTGTAAAGTTAGTAATTTTGAATTAAAAAAGTGGTGGTGTTTTGGTAATGACTTCATGGCCATGCAGTGAAGTCACACAGCTAACATCCTGAAGGTATACCACCCATCAGCTTGTTCCATAATCCAAACTGCATGTACCTCACACATGTTAGCTTTATATATGGAGCGGCAACAAAAAATATGCTTCCTAGTGCACTTGGTCAATGATCAAACTATGGAAGGTAATACCCTTGACCTGCTACAAACAAACGTACAATATGTAATGTATATAAGGGTGGAAGAACCATTGGCAGGAAGCGACCCTTAAAAAAAAAATACAGTTACACCTGCACATGCGTAGAGAGGTGTTACCGTGGGACTGCATTACAAAGGTGGCAGAGTTTAGGAAAGTAAGCCGAGCATGGAAATATGCTCACCATGCAAGGGAGAGGTAAAAGATACATACCGGCATAGTGTCTCGGTGTGGAACAGGATACGTAGGATGCATGGCGGCTACAGGGGACAAATTGGACTCTGGTCACAGTGGAGCAGGAAGTGGGTGGCTAAGGAAAGAGGAGATCGGGTGGCACAGGGAGGGGTGACCTACTTAAGGAACTGTGTACAGAGGCAGGTACGGAGGAGGGAGGGAGGGAAGGGTGGGCAGTGCATTCACCTGTGTGAGTAGGGGGACCGTGTTAATGAGGAAGTAGTAAATTTGGAATGGTTGCTGTAGGAGAAGGGTAAGTGGTTGCCAAGGACAGGTATGACATGGAAAATGGCAGACAATGGGGGGGGGGGTCTTTGAACCTGGTGGAGATACGGCGATCGTCCCAGGCACAGCATGTGGAAGGGAATTGACTGAAATAAACAGGTCAGGGAGTAGGAAGATCTGGGGCAGGGTGGTGTCCTTGTTCACTGTACAAAAGCAGGAATGGACTACAGTGCCATAACAGGAAGGGGAGAGGTCATGTCACTGCAACATAAGGGTTACAGTGGGAGGAACATCATGGATTTGGCAGGGAGGGGAGGGAACATCCATGGCCATGTGGCGTCAGGGGGTGGAAGACTGGGAAAGCAAGCAGGTGTAGGGTAGAAGAGTTGGTAAGAGTACTTCACAGGGGGGAATACATGAATAGGGGGATAAGGTGGAAGGTGGGGGGATTCCTGTGATGTTAAGTCCATGAGAATGTTTCTTCATGGTTCATAAGGCATGGTATGTGTGGGGGTTTGGTGTACAACATGGGAGGGCAATGAATTGTACGAAAGGGACAGGCCCCACCTTATCTCAGAGGGAAAAAGAGGTCTGGCAGCTTACAATTACAGAATTCAATAGCTCCAGGTGTTGATGGAGGGTGTGACTTGGCAAGCAAGGCCAGGAAGTCCCTGACCTTGTCCCATAGGCAGCGGTGCACAGGGAAGGAGCAACCAATACTGCACAAGGGGGTCATTGTATGCTGGAAACGGGAAGACATCAGGGTACTGGATGGGAGGGGAGGGGAAGGAGGAACGTTTGGGGGCAGTGAATATTAGCGCCAGGAGCCTGGGAAACAAGATGCAACAGCTTCAGGGGGTGTTAGTGGAGGGGTTGGTAGATGTGGTGGGTGTCACAGAGGCTTGTGCCACTCACACACGATTGGCAACTAAACCTACCAGGGAACACCACATACAGAAGGGACATGGTGGAGCGAAGTGGAGATGATAGGAGCTTTTATCATTAGGGATGGCATAGGGATAAGCAAGGTTTAGTAAGCAGGGATTCAGGTTGAGGCCTTATGGGTCAACATGCAGGCTTTGGGGGGTGATAGGATCAAGATGGGGGATAATATATAGACCACACGGACAGGGGGAGGAACAGGAAATGGACATGGTGGGTAGCCGTAGGGATCACTGTGGTGGGGGAGAGGGAAAAACTGTTTCTGGGACACATGAATATGCCAGTATCATACTGTGGAACTATGGCGTACTCGGAGGAAAATGAAGCATCACCTGCAGGACATCTTCCATGATGCGCTCATTGACCAGCTGGTGACTGATCTGATGAGGTAGGGGCGCATACGGGATGTAGTCCTGTCAGATGGGCAGCTCATCATTGACAGACTTGTGGATACACTGGCATGAATTGATCACATCATGGTTCTGTTATCCCTTCACCTTGGTAGGCAGGCTACAAGACACCAAAATGACAGTTGTTCATTTAACATGTGCGTAATTTGGGGGTGATACAGCGGGTCATTAGAGGCTAAGTACATGACAGCATGCAATGCATGGTCATGGAGGCCCATTGGGAAATTATTACATAGGGGCTCCTGTAGTCTACTGATGCATGGACGAGGGAGAGACACAATTGGGGAAACGGTAAGTGGCCCACCCTGTGAACAAGGGCGGTCCAGGATGTGGTGAGGATAAAAAATGCTTCTTATGGATGATACATCAGTGTGTTGAGGTCGGCAAAGGAAGGGTTGCAGCTGAGATTAGCACAGGTGGTTAAAAGGGGAGGAAAAAAAAAACGGTATTCAGGTATATGACACTGGATCATATCAGGACAGTGCATATCTGCTTTCTGTACTTCAGCAGGTCATTTCACTCAGTGCCACATAAAAGGGTACTGGGGAAGCTGCAGAATATGGGAGAGGGGTGGCAGATGGTCTGGTCGATAGGAAACAGGGTAGTGGAGTGTGTGCTGAATTTGACGGGACGGTGTTTTGGGGAGGTGTCATCCTCTAGGACAATCGGTAGTGGGGTCACTAAGGGGTACGTTATGTGCCCACTGCAGTTTAATGCCTATATCTCACACATCAGAAGCGGTATCATGACCATGACTTGCCTATTTGCCAATAACTCGAAGCTGTGGTGGTGGTGGAAGGAGAGGAAGGAAAGCTGGCTCTCCAGGAGTACCTGTACTGTCTGGGGAGGTGGTCAAGAGCATGGAAGCTAAAGTTTAATGGTGAGAAATGCAGTATTATGCAACTGGGGGCAAACACGGCTCATCTATACACAAGGGGTGGTGAGACATTGCCAGTTTGTAAGGGGGGAGAAGGACCGAGGGTGGTGCTACATTAAAAACTGTTGAAGAGCTGCTGACAAACAAAAGAAAATGATGGTGTGCACGGACAGGGGGATAACCTAAAGGAACCAAGAGGTGTTCCTTCCACAATATCTTAAAGGAGTAAGTAAGGTAAGCCTTGAGTGACTGCTTCAGCTGAGGGAGGTGGTGGCCAGCAGGGGTCATTCAATGAAGCTGCACAAGTAGAGTTTCGGTGGGGGGGGGGCAAGGAGACACTAATTCACTAAGAAGGTGGTGGAGCCGTGGAATGTGGTGCCTGGGTAGTTGGAGAGTCATACACCCGTGAAGGGGTTCAACAATGGCTGGGATACGTATAGGGTGCATCCCACTGCCACGATGGGAGGGGGGTGTGGCACCTTGTGGGGAGGTAGGGGCAAATAATGGTGCCATGTGAAGGCATCAATTACCGAGAAGCCTTGATAAAACAAAGGGCATAATACCATGGCATCTTAGTATCTTACTATGTTAGTATGTAGCAAGGCAGATGACATAGTCAGACACCTGGCAACTTGAAGTTGATGACAACAAATGAAACCTGATACATGATGCCAAAAAATGCATCCTGCTGCATTAAGGGTCTAAGAATCACAGGCAAAAGTAACATCGCAGTGCGGTGCACCGAGCTGTGACTGAGGAGGAGAAACATGGGTGGAGGTGCTGAGGCATGGAACATTGAAGAAAAGCAGCACCAAAAAACTACAAACTTGCTGAGTTGTATTGCAAGGAGGGATAACCTCAAGGAGGGGTGAGGTAATTTTAGCTCTTACAGACTGCTCGTCATACCACACATGGAGTACTGCGTGCAGTACTGACACCCTTAACTAGATAGGTACAGTAGCTTACTGGAGAGTAGGGGGCAACACAGTCAAACAAAGATGATACAGGATCTGGTGGCTGTACCTACGAGGTTAGACTACCTTAGTTGAACCTGTACTCTCTTGTGGGACATGACAGACAGGAGATACGATACAGAACTTCAAGTACATGACAGGAATAAAGAGGACATGCACGCAGGGACTGTTGTAGGGTAGTGTGGGCACAGTCAGTCAGTGGCCATTATATGACATTAGAAGGTCAAATGTTTATGAGGGGATTGATGTGGAATTTCAAATCAGAAAGTGAGATGGGACAGTGGCGCGTGCTACCAGAATAGGTGATGGCAAGCTCTACAGTGGGATGCGTCCAGAGGGGTTGGGATGGGGCAAAAGGGAGGATAATGGTAGGGGTGGTTATACATGGAGGGGCAGAAAAACAGTAAGGGTGGCAGCTGCAAAACAAACAGTCATTACACCACTTGTACTTTCATTATGGCACTTTTGTATGCTTCATAACATGCAGGTAAGTGATCAGGAAACAGGTCATCACTTGGTGTACTGTCAAGAATTCTGTAGGCACCACTTTGACTAAACATGCACACAGTGAAGCCAGTTAACTGAGCAGTCACAGAAAATGTTGGGTGCGGGAATCCAAAACAAAAATGGTTTCAGATTGAACATCATTACTATGTGCTGAGTACAGCAGATGATTGCAGGTAGAAATTGTGCAACTTGAGAACCACATAAACAAGGTGCAGGCCAAAAACAGACAGCATTACACCACCAGGTGAGACACTGTGGGTGTAACATGATACACACAGGATAAAAGATGAGCCGTAATACTGTGATGGTTTTCTTCAGGGGTGGGTGGTGGGGCAAGTAGTATGTCCTGTAGCATCATACAGCGTGTGTACCACAAAGTGCCAAGGCACTCTGATGTGTACAGACAACAACAGCACTGTAACATGCTGAATTCTCATGACAGGAACATGTGCTGGGGTACTGGTGGGGGTGTTGCAACATTACATGCAGCAGCAAGAATCAATAAATGTATAACTCTTTATGTTATACAACATGGGTAGCACACTAACATGCTGACTTACCATGATGGGGTAGGTGGTGGTGGTGGGGGGGCTTGTGTACTGCAGCATGAGGTAATCAGTTTGACAGTCAGATCAACAAGTGACTTCGTAAATGAAAAGGTTCTCTTATGCTTCAGCGGATTTGGGGGGGTTGTTGGCATACTGCAACAGGGGGAGGACATTACTGCATGTCAGCACATCATCAGGGAAACGGTGACAGTACAAAGCTCAGT
The DNA here is from genome assembly GCA_016271365.2 of Neoceratodus forsteri. Taxonomy (NCBI): domain Eukaryota; kingdom Metazoa; phylum Chordata; order Ceratodontiformes; family Ceratodontidae; genus Neoceratodus; species Neoceratodus forsteri. The sequence goes on from CM057456.1 coordinate 1,074,228,885, forward strand.
TTTGAAAGGTCACACCTGTGGAACTGCCCTTTCAAGTACTGCACAGCACAACAGTCAACAGCAACATAAAACGACTGCAGAGACAAGATGCCTTTTAGGAAATAGTCAGCATCAGTAAAATGCTCGGAACACACCATGTTGTGCTTCTTAGGAAGAAAGTTGTCAGCACTAAGGTCACCCCGATTGAGGGCACTGATCCACTGACTTTTTTTTTTTATTATTTGTTTTCTATTTATGTTGCTGCACCGGTCGTCTGCATTTTCAGCCCTGGTCACGGCGCCCTCGGCTTCCACCTCCCGTATTGCTGGTGACTCCCCCAGTCACTCCTGGCTTGCCCCCCAGAGGGCGGGGTCGCAGCATCGTTCCCCAACCAGTGCCGCGAAACTAGGGACTAGTCGGGGAGCCCAGCTCGAGGCTAATTGAAGCCTCCAGGGCAGGGCTTCACTGAAGACGGACGGGCAGCACTTTTTGTGATTTTTTTGAGGGGAGGTGGGGGCGTGCAATGGCGTCCAGCATCCGCCCGCCTCTAGATCAGATGGCGCCCCGGCTGCATCGAACTCCTGGCCTCCGCCAGGAAGTCCCAGTGCACCAACGTGCACACCACCCTCCTCCCGGAGAAGGAGAGCTGTCCATGGGACACTCAATCCTTCTCCCCAGGCGCCTCCAACGACCCGGGTCCGCCTCGAATCCGGCCGCCGTGTCGCAAGTGGAAATTAATCATTGAGCCGACGGGCCGGTTTAGATCCACTGACTTTAACGGATTGGCAGTGGGAAAACGATGGTAACTGACTTGATGATCACACCTTGTCTTCCCTGAGGTGTTAGCAGAACCTGTTACCATGCATGTTGGCATTGTGGCTAAACAACTTTCCTAATAAAAGCAAAATGCACCAATATAAATTATACGATGACACATTTTTTTACATATAAGGAAACCAGTTTGTTTTCCCACCATTGACCCACAGCATGGTTTATGACAGTTCAGAATTAACCTCTTTGAAGTCTCAGGTTCTGACAATAACGCACTGGAAGTAGATTTCACACAGTACTGCTAGAATGGCCTTTCCTGGCTAATGGATCCTGTTCCCTCATAAAAGGTAATACACTATAACCGTTTCTGAGATCACAAGCAATCTGCTTCTGCAGTGCATGTTTATGGCAGGTAAATGGCTTTTGGCACAACTCTGCTAAAAGAACCTGGGAATGAAAATCTCACTTCCTGGCAAGCAGGTGACCTCCGAGTCAAAAGGTCAGACCCCTTAAAATAAAAAAATCTAATCTTTCCCTAGGCTTTGAATTAACACTGGCATGGGCATACCCAGAAATCCCATAAAGCAGTATACAACAAAAATATGTATTGCAAATAATGATTGGCAGTGTTGGCTAGATCGCAGATGGAACTGAATATGTACTCACTGGAGGTTGGAAGGGAGAGGAGAGACATGATAGAGGCATTTAAATACATTAAGGGGATAAATAAAGTAGAGGAGGATTGCCTTCTACAGAGAAGGAAGGGCACAAGGACGAGGGGACACTGTATGAGGCTGGAGGGGGGAAGACTCGGGTAATGTTAGGAAGTACTTCTTCACTGAAACCGTGGAACAAACTGCTGGGGGATGTGGTGGGTGCAGGCACCGTAGGGGAATTCAAACATGCATGGGATAGGCATGTGGGACTGGTAGAATCAAGAACATGGGGAAGTAAGATCGCAGGTCTGACAAGATTTGTAGACAGGAAGTAAGAAATACGCTAAATAGGGCAGACTAGATGGACCATGGGGTCTTTTCCTGCAGACATCTACTATGTAACTATTTAACTGTGTACATTCACCACGGCCTTACCTCTCTCTCCGGGTCCTCTTAGGCATTCGAAGTCAAGGGCTGCACCTGTTTCCGGACCTACCCAGGCTGCTTCCACGCTGCGTAGGTTTGCCTCCCAGTGGGTAGGGAGGGAGCAGCTCCCCAATTCACTCCCCTGCACCTGCTTGAAGTCTTCGTCTGGCATCTTCATGGGTTGCCGAGTGGCTAGGTGCTGGAGGTTGTCACTGGGTTCAGCCGTGGCATTTTTCCTTTTTCTGTTGCCCATCCCCCAAGGGAGTGGCACATGAGGAGGTCCAAGGGATGTGAGCATGCAGAAGCGTGCAGCCGTCCCGGAGCTTGGCTGACTTCCTCCCTCCCATGACACCCGAGCTGCACCTTCACCAGTGTGCACCCAGGTGGTGGTGGTGGTGGTGGTGGTGTTGCAGCAGAGATGGCTTCCCTCCCACCCCCGGAGGAGGAGAGCAAGCCCCTGGGATGCTCTGTCCTCCTTCCCCCAGCTGGCCCCCGATGACTCAAGTTTGCATCCAAACCTGGGTTGCTGGCATTGCAAGCGGTAGCGCTACTACTGCACCGATGGGCCAGCATATTTCCCTGTATATCTGTGACTAATCTATCAATAAAAAGTATATACCTACACAAATTAAAGCTATATACCTACACTAATCAAACAATTAGATCTACCAAGCACTTTCTTTCTTTGCACTTTTTATGGTTTCTCCGTTGTTATTGTGTCATCGCTGTACTCGTATTGTTTTGCACTAGATTTTTTTTGTAATCAAATAATGTCAATCATTGATTGTTTGCCATACTGTTGTAAACTTTTGTTGTATGTGTCCATCACTGGCCGTTTGTGAAAACGGGCAGCTTTTACTTACAAGCCTATTTGGTATAAATAATCAATCTTTATTTATCTAGGCGAAACACTGTTGAGACAACTCATTTACATGGTGGACCTGGGTCAGGTACTGGTACAAATTCAAAGCAAGAATAGGAAATATGATACAAGGCACACAAGGCAAACGATACAATGCTGCAGTTAGGTTACAGACTACACATACTATACATTAGAACACAAAAGAATACATATGTACAATATATAGAATGAAGTATGGATCGGGGTGTGTAATGAGATTTTACACACACCCGAGTTGTGGAATGCTACATAAACCCGAGGGTGAAGCCGAGGGGTTTGTAAGCATCTCTAACGGAGGTGTGTGTAAAATCGAGTTGACACCTAACCCATTTTTTTAATTTTATATAATTGTTGGGTTTTTTTTTTCGCCTCAGCAATTATATAAAATAAAGAGCTTGCGGTGCATCCGCGGTGTGGTTTCATTTTAGCCCAGTGCCGAGATTTGCCGTATTGAAAACCTTTTTTTTTTTGGGTAGGTCTTCATGTGTTTCCAGTGTATGTGGGGGAAAAAGAAAAGAAAAGGACTTACTGCTGAGTTCTTCTGGTGGCTCTGTCAGGCGAGATGGAAGCGGTGAGCAGTCTCGACTGGTCGCGCTGCTGACTGAGCATGCACACAGCAAGGGAAATCGTGCGCGTGTTTGCCATTATAAATGCTCCTTTATAACGGCAAATTATGCCACGGTTTCCATATGGGGAGAAAGGAGAAGCCGGTTATTATATATAAGTAATACACAATAAAAATATACAATTTCTACAGTGGATAAGATCATAAGGAAATGGTAGTTTAATTGACGGAAGGAGTACAATAAGTGATTAATTAGTGAAAAGAGTTGCAAGGTTCCTTAAAGGCCCTTGCAAAAAGATTTTTAAAGAGGGGTATTTTCACTGGTAGTATAACTTTTAGGGTTTTTTGCGCGTTATTCCAGAGAACAGGGAGAATGTGACTTATGGCTGCTTTGCCAAAACGCGTTTTAACTTTAGGAATAATGAGAGCGGTATAAGAAAGGCTTCTTAGTGGGTAGGTCCCTGCCTGGCAGAGAGGAAAGCAGTCAGAGATGTATTTAGGGAGCTTATTGGAGACGGCTCTAAGTGTCCAGAGGATTGCATTATTTTGGCGTCTGTAAATAAGAGAGCTCCAACCTACCATAGAATAAAGGGTGTAGTGATGAGTGGAACATGGTGCATTAGTAATGAATCTGATAACCCGATGGTAAAGGGTGTCAAGTTTCCCTAAGGCCGTACTTGGTCCATGTCCATATAGGATACCAGCATAGTCAGAGAGTGGTAAGAAGGTGGTTTGCACTGGTCGGATTTTGGCCTACTGTGTAAGTAGATGCTTTATCCGGAAGAAGATGCCTAGCCTCTGTCTTAATTTTTTAGTTAGGATCTCAGTATCCTCTGAAAATGATAGCCTATTGTCAGCACATACCCCCAAGTATTTAAAGTGTGACACAAATTCTAAGGGCTCACCTAAAAGCATCCAAATAAGAGGGATTGTAGGTGTGCCGTTGCTTTTGTTAGTGTTTGCAGAGGGAGCAAAGTGCATAGCCTTATTTATTTATTTTTTTTAGGGTTTAATAACAGCTTCAATTGTAGTAGGTTTTCCTGCAAACGGTTAAATTCAAGCTGGAGGTCTTTGTAAGTCAGTTCCGGTGTAGGCCTGTCTAAGTACCGCACAGTATCATCAGCAAATAGATGAATCCTAGCATCCTTGATTCCATCGTTTAAATTGTTAATATAGACTGCAGACAGCAGTGGTCCTAAAATGGACCCTTGAGGCACTCCTCTTTTTACAGTTTTCAGCTTGGAGAGATTGCCCTCTACTTTGACTTGTTGACAGCGATCGGTAAGGTAGTTAGAAAACCACTTAGTAGCTAGAGGGTCTACTCCAGTGATTTGTAGGGTGGTCAGGAGCAGGTCATGGTCCACCGTATCGAAGGCTTTGCTAAGATCAAGGAATAGGGAGCATATGTACTTTTTGTCATCTAATGCCATCTACCAGTCGTTGGAGACCTTAGCAAGTGCGGAAATTGTACTGTGGTGAGGTCTAAACCCAGATTGTACCGTATTAAGAAGATTATGATTCTCAAGGTGTTGCCTGAGTTGTGAATTCACTACTTTTTCCAATAGTTTGAACAAGCTAGGAAGTAAGGCAATTGGGCGATAATTGTTTAGGTCACTGGTATCACCAGACTTAGAGTGGGATGACTTGTGCTGTTTTCCATATTGCAGGAAAAGAACCTTGAGTAAGGGACAAATTAAATAGATGAGTAATTGGGGCAGCTAAAGTATAATATCCTAGCTTTAGATAGTAAGGCTCTATATGATCCGCACCAGGGCTTTTCCTTGTGTCGAGGGCCAAAAGGAGATCCTCAGCTTGCTTCACAGTGACGGGTGAAAGCTGGTTTAGGATTTATTAAGCTAGGGTTGAGCCATTCAGGTTTCTGAACGCATAGCCGTGCTTGGAGATTATTGGCCGGTGTGGAATCAAAAGCTAATCCTGCTGTGGCGAAATGGTCGATTAAGTTCAAGAATTGATTATCGGTGGTGGAATCACGACCCACAGTGATTTTCTGAGGAAGAGAGCGTGTTGGAGAGTAGCCTTCGAGGTCCTTTAGCGTTTTCCAGAATTTCTTTGTGTTATTTGAAGCAGTATCAATGTTTGCTTGGAAATACCTTTTCCCAGTTCTAGTGAGTTTGGTGCACCAGTTTCTAGCTGCTCTGAAGGCTGTCCAATCAGTTGTAACTTTAGTTTTTCTTGCCTTTTTCCATAAGGAGTCCCTGTGCAGTAATGCAGCTTTCAGTCCACTTGTGAACCCTGGGCACGTTTTCCTTTTTGTTCTGATTTTTACTAGGGGAGCATGTTTATCTAGGGCACTGAGCACTATTTTATGGAACTGGTCATATACAATATCCATGGTTGGTGCCAAATAAAAGTCCTGCCAGTCAGCATATTGGAGGTCTGAGCAGAAAGCGAAAGGATCAAAATTCCTCCAGCATCTCTTAAAGATGTACTTAGAGGATGACCCTGAAAAAGGGACCTTCGGGGCTCAGTGGGCCTACCCGGTCACCAAAATCTAATAAATAAATAAATGACACTGCTTTAGGAATGGACTTCACACAAGCTATTGCACAATGATCACTGATGTCATGAAAGAATACTCTTGCATGGGTAAACATGGGGGGTTTGTTAACTAGTATTATGTCAAGCAATGTGCTTTTCTCTGGAGGACGTCCGGTTGCGTCACCAACCTGCATGACAGCTTGAATCCGAAGCTCTGTGCCCAAGATGACCATCACCCCTGTAAAACTACTTAAACACTGGCAAAAACAAACCAAAACGCTAATGCAGAAGGGGAACAAACATAGAGGTCACTCACAGACTGAGAAACTCGCGGAGATGGAGCTGGAGGGAGACGGATTGCGATCCGGGGCCTCAGACTCCGGATTATCACAGGCCTCGGCCGATATCAACCACCAGGATCCTGCATCTCAAACTCTGGGCAATTTCCAAGCTCCGAGAAAGCGGGTAAAATTGGACACCATATACACTGAGCTGTTAAGTTTTCGAGCGGAAATTAAGCAACTATATGGGGAACTTAAGAAGGATGTAGAATTACTCGAACAACGGGTGGATGATTCAGAGAGACACATAACGGTGGCAGAGAACAGATTAGACAACCTAGAACAAGAAATCCAAACCATACAAGAAACCCAACTCCAAATAGAACGCAGGCAGGAAGACTCAGAAAATCGTGCCCATAGAAAAAACATAAGGGTATACGGAATACAAGAAGGGGCAGAGGGACAAAATATAACAGAGTTTTTATCTATGGTGTTACATACAGCACTTGAACTCCCTGATGACATGGAACTGGAATTTGAAAGGGTGCACAGGGCCTTGGGCCCGAAACCAAATAAGCCTGATGCGCGCCCACGATCTATCATAGCGTGTTTTCTCAAATATACAACCAAAGAACGTGTCCTACTTACAGCCTGGAGAAAATGGAAGATCTTTTATGGCCAAAATAGAATATATATTGACAATGATTATGCCCCTGACACCCTTCAGGCCTGCAGAGAATACCAGCCTTTTTGGCCCTCTCAAAGAAAACAAAATCAAGTTCACCACTCCTTACCTTTCCAGGATGATTATACAGTTCCCTGAGGGCAAAAAAGAATTTGATTCTCCAGAAGAAGCCAGAGCTGAAATTCTGCATCACAGCATACAAATACGGGACAGAACCCCAGACCCACCTGGCTCCCAGAGAGCGGATAGATGGCGAGAGGTGGCACAATCCAGAAACAAGAGATTGGAATCCAAAAGTCTCTCCAACACCTTGGTTAAAACGCTAGCTTCGTTTCGCCGCACTGTAGTGGCCACCTGAAACCTACGTGGGATTTGAGAGGTATTTCCCAGAGAACTCAGTCCTGCGGCCAGGTTTGGTTTACTGTTTGAGTGTTCGGGCTATGGTATTACAAATTGTATAGCACAATCTGTGAGGTGTGGACTTTCCCTGAGAAGTCAGTCTATAATGAGAGAAATCTCTACCAGTTTGCCCTCTCTCTGCAGTAAAACGCCTGAGAGCAGCATTGCCTAGGAGGACTATCTGTGTAAAACAAATGTGGGGAACCTCATTTAATAACATTGCTTCCTACAAATATTCCCCCTCCAGTGGCTTATCAACTGTCTTCATGCAAGATTTACTGAGGGTTTAACGGTTTAATGCGCTACCACATGGGTGAACCCAGGAGAAAAATGGCTGATGCCAGAGAGTGAACATTTAAAATTTCTTGAAGGACAAACCTGTATGGTAGAGGGATGTGTAATTTAAGAGCTAAGCTGTACAAGTTTAATGCCCTAGGAGTCCCCCACTGGAGAGCCTTGTATATTTATTAGGGACGAATCTCTCAGTTAATTAAGATGTGTTTACTGTGTGAGAGTTTAATCTTGTAGATGCCTGCTGGTTTCAGCTGCCCCCCAATTCCATATCTGGGGAGACCCGAGAGACTATATGATGGTTTATATTAAGTGAACAACACCTGGTTAACAGAGCAGACGATCCTCTTTCCTGTTGTAACTATTGAGTTTCAGTGTCGTCTTGGGCCCTGAAGCTATGCTTGAGACCGTCCTGACACACTTACTACTCCCTTTCCCTTTGATTTGGTTCTTATACCAGAGTCTGCTCAGCCCTAATTTTTTCTATGGGCCGATAGCAGACAGTTTATACTTGAACCAACCCCATTTTATTTGTCCTAATTTTGGGGGTGATTGCAGCCCCTGGGAGGCCCATCTAGTTAAAGGGGCACTGTCAGCTTTGTGCCTTCGTTTTGATCCAACTGTGAAAAGTGTGCCTCCTGGCACACACCTATCAAGCACGTACTATAAAATGCCGCTACATATTTAAAAGTGAAGGCTTTTTACCTTTAACAGATGTTTTTCTTAAAATAGAGATTCCCTCAGTCTGATTGAGTAAGCACGCGCGTCCTCGAAGCACATCCAGGTCGGGAACGCGGATCTGCCTGCAGCCGCCCGGGAGTTTTCACATGCCATGAATAACAGAATGTTTATCTTGTCCGGGGCTGTTTGAAAAAACACTGCTGATATGTCCAAGAGTAAACCGAGCACAGCAAAAAGTAACATTTTTATTTTTAAAGCAGAGCTGAAATCCCAGGCATGCGCTCCTGTGTCATGAATGAAGATCCCGCGCATGCGTAGGTGTGTGCCATTGGTGTGCATGTGCGAGATTACAGCGCCACTCTAAAAATGAAAATGGTACTATTTGCTGTGCTCGGTTTACTTTTGGACATATCAGCAGCGTTTTTTCATACAGCCCCGGACAAGATAAACATTCTGTTATTCGTGGCATGTGAAAAACTCGTTCTTTGGGACCGTGCTCATGGCAGATCCGCGTTCCCGACCTGGATGTGCTTCCGGGACGCGGGTGCCTTACAAACGGACCGAGGGAATCTCTATTTTAAGAAAAACATCTGTTAAAGGTAAAAAGCCTTCACTTTTAAACATGTGGGGGCATTCTGTAGTACGTGCTTGATAGGTGTGTGCCAGGAGGCACACTTTTCACAGTTGGATCAAAACGAAGGGGCAAAGCTGACAGTGCCCCTTTAACTTAGCTGGCTTACCTCCCCCTCTAGCGGTCATTCATGGTACTGCCCCAGGATAGGAGCGAGCAAATACTTTTCTTACTGTTTGTGGAAGTCAAGACACATTTTGTAAATAGGATCCTGCAATGCAGCAGGTAAACTCTCTGGAAAGCCCAGTTGGCGACTAGATATCAGGCTACTTTTGATGCTCGGTTTGAGCGGAATGCTCCACCATCCTCAATAATAGTTATTTTTTATACCTTGAGATGGAAATTTTAGTTTTTTATTTTAGTTTTTACTATAAAAAAGGACACAACACTACCTTTATAAATAGACAGACAAATAAGTGGAGAACAGCTGTGAATTACTGGAAATTAATCATGATTAATGAAGGAAGTGGACATCTAACAAGGCACTTGGGGGCATCGGGGAGGGTCACAGGGATGGGACAAATGCTGCTGAATGACAGGAGGGCTCAAATACATACATGACCCCTTTAAATTATTTAAAAAATGGATAAGACATCTTTAATACTTTCCCTGAATATCAGTGGGATCCATTCTCCAATAAAGAGATTTCGCCTGCATGAGTTATTGAGGCAGGGAAAAAACAGAGATAACTGCCCTGCAGGAGACTCTCTTGTCCCAAATAGAGCATTTGAAATTGCAAAACCAGAACTATGCTCTCCTGGCTTCGGCTTCACACACTTCGGGGAGTAAGGGGGTCTCATTGCTCATTACTAAAACAGCGAATTGGGTGGAAATAGATAGACATGAGGACACAAATGGAAGATATGCCGTAATATCTGGCCTCCTATATAATAGAGAGGTGACTTTTGTCTCCACTTACTTCCTTTCTGGCTCCCCAAAGTCTGCTGCTCAGAGATTTTTATCAGATCTCTGTCAATACATAAGGGGCAATTAATAACGGGGGAGACCTGAATATTGTTTTAGATCCTATGCTTGATGTCTCCAGGTGACTTGCTCATAGGGTTAATCCCTTCAAAAATATTTGAAGCTTAACATGGCCAATCTGGGCTTCGTAGATGTGTGGAGGCATACCTTTCCTTCCACTAAGAGTTTTACACATATATCTCCCAGTACGGGGGTAGCTGCCAGATTAGATTATATGTATACAACTGTAGAACATTATGACTCAGTTTCAGATATCTGGCATGGGCCTCCCCTACTGTCAGATCATTCTCTGGTTTATCTGAAGGTGTGCCTGGGTAATATGCCTAAATTCAGTCATTGGCGTCTGAATGTCCAACACTTAAGGGACCCAGAATTTCAACAAGAGATACTAGACTTAATCCCAGATATCATTAGAGACAACCAGAACAAGGAGACCTCCCCCGGGATCCTCTGGGACACCCTTAAGGTGGTCCTACGAGGACTAATAATTAAAACTTCTGCTAAGAAGAAAAGGGAGAGAGACAGGAGATATGTTGAGTTACAAAATTAGTTAGATACCCTACACATGATGCTGGAACAGGGAGACAACTCTGTCAAGCCCGCCCTCCTGCAAGTTAAGCAGCAGATTCAAAAGTGCTTAGATCAAAAGATAGAGCAACAGCTATTTTTTTTTTTTTTTTTTTTTACTTGTTCTTTATTCTTCCCCTACCTGTAGCGCTCCCACTCTTCGGGAGACACCTATGGCCTTCTAGTCTCCGCCCTCTTACCTGGAGCCCTGGTGCAGTCCATCCCCCATGTAGCCGTGGCTATATCCCCAAGGCGGGCATGGGGCTGGGCCACCCCCGAAGTCCTCCTTGTTGTCGTCGGGATGCTGGTACCGGGTCAGGTAGGGGCATTGGAGATTGGGGCCTGGTGCTCCATCTAGCGGGAGTGCTGCGGGGTATTTTCCCATTTTCTGTTGGCATGGTGCGTGCCCCAACATCAAGGCGTCGCCGCCGACGTCACCCACTCCCAATCCCCTCTGTACGCTCGTGCGCTTGCTATGCCTCCAGCTTCCACCAGAGGCCAGACAGGTGCCGAGTGTGTGCCCCCCTCCCTCCCAGGAAAGGAGAGCTGTCCCTCGGACGCTCAAGCCTTTCCCTCCCCTGCCGACCCGGGCTCGTTCCTGAACCTGGGTCGCCGGCGTGGAGCGAGGTGTGGCGTCCAGCGCCTCAACCGTCAGCACCACTGGGCCGGACCGAGCAACAGCTATTTTATCTTAAACATTATCATTATGAGGGGGGGTCCGAGAGGAGCCTGGAAACTGGCCAGAAAACTTAGAGAACAAAAAGCCACAACCGGAGTTTCCTTCCTTTATGACCCAAACACTAAGATTTTGTATACTCAGCCCTCCAACATCAGAACAATTTTTGCTGATTTTTACCAGAATTTATATGCACAGGAGAGTTCCCCCTCTTCGGTTGAAATTTCGGCCTATTTGAACTCCCTTAACCTCCCTAGTCTTACATATTCCCAGGTCCAGCTGATTAATAGGCCTATCTCTAGAGCTGAGGTAGGCCTATCTCTAGAGCTGAGGTAGATCGGGTTTTGAAGCAAACACACTGAAAGCTTCTGGCCCAGACGGCTACCCAGCTGAATTCTATAAGGCCTATAAGGACACTCTGGTCTCCATTTTACTTCCAGCCCTCCAAGCAATCCGACAGGGAGAGGACCCCCTCCTTCCTGGCAGTATGCCACTATTGCTGTGGTCTCTATACCCTTCAAAGATCCAAAGCAGTCTGCATCTTATAGACCTATATCCATGCTAAATTTCGATTTTATACAGTCTACATGGCCATATTAGCACATAGATTTGAGGACTTAGTTCCATACCTACCAAGTAGGTTTTATTAAGGGGCGCCATGCTCATGATGCCATCAGGCGTACTTTTCTATTACTTGAATTTGCCACAACCCGACATATACCCTTTGTCACGCCGAGTCTTGATGTGGAGAAGGCATTTGACAGGGTTGCCTGGTCCTATTTATGGGCGGCCCTGTCTCATTTTAGCTTTCCGGAGGCCCTGGTGTTCCAGCTTCAAAAAATGTATCACTCCCCTAAGGCCTATGTGCACCTGGATGGTGCTCTCTCAGACCCCATTTCCCTTGCTAGGGGCACTCGACAGGGATGCCCCCTCTCTCCCTTGTTATTCGTATTATACTTAGAACCACTGGCTGCTGTGATTCATCAAACTCAAGGGGTGAAGGGGGTCCCTATTGCAGGTAGAGAATTTAAGCTGTCTCTGTTCGTAGATGACATATTGCTTATACTTACAAACCCCGAACACTCAGTCCCAGAAGTCTGGACACAACTTCGTAGATTTGCGGCCCTGGCAAGATAGAAAGTTAATGAGCAGAAAACTGAAGTTCTACTATACAACTTCCACCCCATTCCCCAACTAAAACTATCCTACCCTCTAAAATGGAACAAAGTCACTATGAGATATTTGGGGATAAAACTGGTGACCAACCTAGAAGTTATTGACCTCATAAACTATGAACCCCTTACCTCCCAATTGGCCCTGGATAGGACCAGATGGTCCCATTCCCCCTTAAGCTTTTTTAATTGCATAGAATCCATAAAGCAAAATGTCTTATCCCAGGTTCTGTTTTTCCTGCAAAACCTGCCTCAGCCTCCGACCAACATATATTTCACAGCCTGGGACCAGTTGATATCTAGATATATATGGTCTGGAAAGCCTCCTAGGGTGCGATTTTCAGTATTGCAGCTTCCAAGGGAGAGAAGGGGCTGTAATTTACCATGTTTCCAAAACTATCACAGGGCTGCCCAGGTACGTGTGCTAATGGGATGGCTTAATCCACTATATAAAGCCTATTGGAAACAGATAGAGACAGTTTATAATGACTTGTCACCTTCCTGAATTGCTCTTTGCTAACCCTCTGGCGTGCAATATTTTAAGTAAATACTTCTCCTATACCAGGGAACCTATGAGGATCTGGATCTGGTTGCATACCCATTATTTTACCCAACAGGAAATGCTTTTTATGAGGGCAGTTCCCTCGGATAGATCCTTCCCCCCCCAACCTGGTAGGTGGACTAAGGGTTTAAAATATGTACATCAAATGGTGGGGCCAACTGGCTTACTTGCATTTACAACCCTGCAAAAATCTTATGATCTTTTGCCCATGGAATTCCATGGGTATATGCAGCTAAAATCGTACTTGTTGAGATATGAAAACTCACTGGCGGACATTGCTGAAAAAGTCCCTACAATGGTCCAGCTACTAATACAGTATACTGAAGGGACTCTTCCTTCTCATGAAATTAGTGCCATCTATAATACATTAAGTGAAAGACCCCATGATTCTATGGAAAGTTTGAGGATAATTTGGACCAAGGAAATACAAATGGATATATCGACTTCAGCTTGGGAGGGGATAACTGGTTCAGCCACCCGCGTGGTCCAGGCCTCATATTGGCAGGAGTATATTTGGAAACTCAGGGCCCAATATTTTAGGACACCTCTGCTAACCTCCAGATATTCAGGGGACCCATCAGAGGCCTGCTGGAGGGGGTGTGGGACTGGTCTTGTGGGACAGACCCGTGTCTTGTGGTTGTGCCCTCTAATCCAAGGGTTTTGGAAGGAGGTGATAGATGAGTTACAGGAGATTTATGATAGGGGAGTCCTCGACCATGCAGTGTTCCTATGATCATTTACCCTCCCCTAGGGAACAAATGTTGATAAAATCACCTATAAACAAGCAACTGTGTTAGTGGCTGCTGCCCGTAAAGCAATTATACGCATGTGGCTAACCACAACCATTTCCACCAAACTGTCCTGGGTGAAAATTGTCCGGGAAATCTATTCCCTGGAATGCCTCTCGGCCATTTTTTAGACCAAAAAGTATTTGAAATCCGCTGGCGGAAGTGGGTTATTCACCATTTAGCTCATTATCCAGAGTTTGTACCCTGCTGCTCATTATGGAATCTAGAACTTAATTAAGGGATGTGTGACACTCATGCCTGATATCCCCCTGGGTATTCCTTGTATATTTACCCCTTCTCTTTTTTTTTTTTTGTAATTTATTATATACATTTACCTGTCTATAATCATGATGCATTGTTTAGAAATCCGCTTGTCTGTATATAATTTATGTACTGAGCCCTTGTTGGGTCAGGCTTTGGCCTATCTCTATTGGATGTATGTGAACTGTCTGAATTGAAGTATGTTGTCATGTCTACATGAATAAAGAACAAATTTTAGGAAAAAAATTTGCTTTTCTCTGGGTTTCTAACATTAGGCCGAGTGACTTCAGATATGATTTGTGCAAGGCCAAAATTGTTGCATAAATCTTTTAGTGGTTTGGATGCTACGGAAAACCAGTCCGTATTAAGTTCACTCAGGAGTATCACTTCAGAGGATAGGGAGTCTAATACATCACTGAGATGCTTCAGAACTTTTAAGTCCTGCAGCGGGAGGCCTGTGCATCCAATGATATGAAGAGGGACTGTGTGGGTGAGCCGAACTTTTAATGTAAGACATTCAAATTCCTTGGCTAAGGTAGTGGAGTTTACTACCGAGGTAGCATATTTGTCCCGAATATAAATTGCTACACCCCCACCTCTTGAAGGTCTATCTGTTCTAAAGATGTTATGCGAGGGAATGTTAACTTCATGATCCAGTGTCGCAGGTTTAAGCCACATTTCAGTGTCCACCAGCACATCTGGGTAAGTGTGATTGATCCACGTTTGGATAGCATCAAATTTCCTAAGCAAACTGCAGGCATTGATATGAATAAGGTTCATTCCATTCAACTGGCCAAGTTGGGAAGGAGTTGAAATTGGGAGAATGGGTCCGGGGTTAAGCTCAACATTACCTGAGCAAATAAGCAGCAGTAAAAGGAGTTTTTTGAGGGCTTCCAGAAGTAGCCTTGCCGGGTGAAGTTTACCTCTCTTGCAGCAGTGAGAATCAGTGGATGGTAATGATGTGGCTTTGGCTGTTAGTGGTCCCGTGTGAAAGTACAGAAGAGCCCTTACAGAAAGCGAGAGTGGGTATAGGAGGGTAAAAGATACCAACAGTTGATTATTGCATCTCTTGAATAGAGAAGGCCCAGTACTACTTGGTACATCTGATAAGCTTACCTGTATAGAGGGATGCTTTTCATAACTCACTAGGATCACAGGACATGATATTTGTTGCCTGACTACTTTGAAGAGTTCATCATTACAGCAGTCCTGGTATAGCTCAAGGGAGCCTGTTGAGCAAGGAATCCGAAACATTGCTACCTTGGCCTGGATGCTAGTATGGTACTCTAGGTGCTGAACAGGGCAGTAACCGAAGGAGCATACTAGGCAGAGCAAAATGAGGAATTAGGGCAACATTTTTTTTTCTTCTGTAGAGCAGATCACACAGTACAGTGGTAGGGGCACTGACTTCAGAGCGGAAGGTATTGGGATCTAATCGCGGATGGGTAGAAAACAGACAGGCACCGTAAGTGTGCTTTTTCCTGTTTGTGATACCTGAGAATTGTTCAGGTACTAGTTTGTATTGGGAAACAAACAGTTTTATGGACCTAGGTCAGGACTTGGAGTTTAAGACTGAAGCACATCGTTTACTAAGAGTGCTTGTTTCAATACAGAAATATGGTCTGGACTCTTGGTGCAGAGGTAGTGCAGCTGACTGAAGAGCAGGAGGCACAGGGATCAAAACGTGGGCAGGGAGAAACTGTCAGGGTGCTGATTCCTGGTTATGATACCTGAGAATTGCTCAGGCACTAATTTGTAATTAAGGAAAAAAACAGTTTTGTGGACCAGTGAGAACTTTAATGTTTCAGACCCAGCCACAGCAAGTGTGCTAAGAGTGTTTATTGCAATGCAGGGAGATGGTCTGGGCTCCTAGTACAGAGGTAGTGCTGCTGGCTTTAGAACAAAGGGTACAGGGATTAAGACTCAGGCAAGGAGGAAGCACAGAGCCACTAAATGGGTATGCTGCCACCTGGAGGCGATGCAGCAATGTGTCTGTGGTTTATTCGCGGTATTAATTTGTTTCTAAGATAGTGAACTTTTGCGGCCTAGGTCAGTATGTTGGTATTTCAGGTTATACCACAGCAAATTATAGGGTTACTATGTTTACTGCACAGAAAGGAGATGACCTGATGTCTTGGTACAGAGGTAGCATTGTTGACTTTAGAGCAGAAGGTACAGGGATCAAAGCCCAGGCAGTGTGGAAGTCGTTAAGGAGCACAGAGTATGTGCTGCCAGCTAGTGGAGATATCTGATAACCTGCTGATGGCAAAGTGGGGACTTCGTTAAATAGAGAACAGGAAGTCACGTGATCTATGACAGCAATAAATGGAGGGCCGAGCTTGGGTGGGAGGGTGGCTGGGGCAGGTGGGGAGTCAACGCGAAGCATTGACGGGCAACACCCTTCCAGGGTGTGCGCAGGAGTAGGCCGAAATTACCTTTACAGGCCTGTCTGAGTCCTCTCCCCAGTGTGGAGTTTGTGTGTGTGTGTCCAGGCAAATAATAATAATTATATACCTCCACTACATTAAACCGTATGGGACAATACTAATAACAGAATTAACACATCTTAGGAAACTTTCCAGAGCAGTTAACAAGCTGCTAAAGAACCTGGAAAAAAGACACTCAGAAATCCCTCAAACTCCTACTTGCACTCACTACACACCATTCCCTCCTTGCTGCAAGAGGCCTTCAGGTGCCATAGTGTGATCACAAATGTGATCTCCATTAACAGTAACCATCCTACTGTATTACATTGTACAGACAATGGGTAAGGGTGAAACACTCTGAAGTATACCCATCTTGGTGGCTAATGATGGCAATAAAGCCATTCACCCTTTGAGCTTATTTATTTATTAATTTATTTGTATTTCGGATGACACGTTTGAGCTGAGGGCTCTTTTACAAAGGTTCCACGTCAAGGCAATAAGGACAATAAGGTACAAAACATAACATGATCATTACAATGGAACTTACAAAAAAAAAAAGACAAGGTTACAATAATAGCAGCCAAAGGCATTGCCAAGGAATTGTGTTGCGAGTTAATTATACAGTACAAGTCATAGGCAGCTCAGTGATACTTTGTTAGGAGTGAGTTAGTGGGAAAAGAGAAAGAAGAGTGGTGGTGAGGGGGTGGTATGGGAGAGAGAGAGAGAGAGAGAGGAGGGGAGAAATGGGGAGGGCATTGCGTTGGGTATGTGGTAGATGGGAAACAGCAAGGGAGGAGGAAAGGGGGGGATGAAAAAGAAAAGGAGACAGATTCATCCTATACCCAGTAATGGGGGGTAGGAGAGGAGGAGGAGCTGAGGCAGTGAGGAGGGATGCTTAAGGGTAGTATGCCTGGAAGGGATTATAAAAAGCAATCACAGAAGGCACTAGCCACGAGGTGTTGCCGCAGTTTACACTTAAAAGCACCAATCGTGCCAATTTTGGAGATTTCTGTTGGTAGCACCTGTGGCCTTGTAGCCCTTATTAGCCCCCTCGATGAGTATACATCCTTGTATACCACCCTCACCCATTATTTATTGTACATATGTATCTACAGTACATGACTGGCTTTTCCCCTGTAGGAGCCATTATCATACATTTACCTGTATACCTCACCAGTTAAACCTTTATACTTCCCAGTTAAGGCTGTAGACACTCCTCAATTAAAGCTGTATACCTCCGGAGGAATACCTGTACACCTCCAGAGGTATACAGCCTGTAAACTGTGGGGGAAAAACTCTCCATCTCCAGGACCTCTGCAAAGCTGCATGGCAGAACATACCTAAAAAAGAAAGCATCTCCCATAGGAAAAAATCCTCTGCCTTCCCCCAGACACCTGACGAACCTGCGAAAAAGAAAAAACAATCAGAGGGTACACAAAAGACACCCCGTCCTGGAGCTCCTAAAAAGAAAACATTTGGAGGCCAGCTGCAGGGAACACACTAGATCCCATTCCTTCCCTGCTACTTACCAGCAGCCTTTTCCCTTGATGTTCCAGCTTCCTTCTCTACCACCATGCCCTCCACATTGCTGCCGCCATCTTTGCACCGCTCCAGACCAACAACCGACACTGCTTCTGACCACAGTCACCGATGAAGGTACATTACATGTCCAACTGCAAGTCATCCTCCTGACCGCCGACACCACTCCACACTGCCACTACCCATGAGCCCACCAACGATTTAAAGGACGACCAGCCAGGACACAACCTGTTTTTATAGGCGAACCCTACGCTATGGTAACAAGAAAGGGCCATATTAGAGGCCCTTAGGAAAATGCCACTACCTTATGGAGACACACAGGGTCACATAGTGATAAGGCAAACCCAGAAATGGCCCTGACCACGGCTCACCAAGAAAACAACCTGGCACCACACAGCAGGTAAAAGCAACAAAAACCTGCCATGTATTATGTAAAACATATGATGGGCATGTGTGGCATACGTAAGCAATAAGCCACAACAGGGTGTGCGTTAGACACTTTTAACACACGGCTAGGAGTCATAGTGAGGCACGAGGCCACTGGCAGAGTGCGTCCAGCCTCCTAGCCATGCATTAAAGTGGCTAATGCACACCCTGTCGTGGCTTATTGCGCTTATGAAATGGCTATCTGTAGTGCATCTGCATTTGGTAGGTTAACTTCTCAATTTTAAGTAGGAAAAAGCGTATGTTTGTGTCAGTTTTAATAAAATAGTTCCTCTGCCTAAGTGTCCTGTGTGTTTTTTTTTTTTTTTTTTTTTGTACTGAAGGAATTTTGTCCTACAAAGGCTTCTGTAAGTTTAGGTCTGGTTGTCTTAGCAGTATTCACCCCCCAAACCAATGCTGTGTGGAGAGACAACTAAAGAGATCGTGGCTGTTCCTTTCTTTTTTTTTTTTTTGTTGAAACTAAAAGACAAAACTTCAAGAGCGGGTGGGCTGGTAGAGAGATAGCGAGATCATGACTGCCTTTTTTTTTTTAAATACATGAACAAGCGAGCGGGCGAGAGAGAGATCGCGGCTGTTCGTTTCTTTTTTTGTTGAAATTAAAAGATAGAACTTAAAGAGAGAGTGGGCGGGCTAGTAGACAGATCACGGCTGTTCCTTTTTTATTTTTTTAAATACATGAATGAGCGGGTGGGCTGTGAGGGAGATCGTGGCTGTTCGTTTCATGCTACATCCACGAGGAGACAGGCAGAAGGATTTTAAAAAATCGAAATATTCAAAGACTGAGGCAAAGTGAACAGGAGGTCAGAGGTATTTATTTTATTTTTTACAGTTTGGCTGGCATCACTTCTGGCATAGACAAGATGGCTGCATTTTGTTTTGTTAAGGTTCTGGGTGGGCAGCATCACCTATACCAATGCCCACTGGCCATTGTTGGACCTTTTTCCTGTGCATCAGAATGACTATCACATCCCTAGCAGCCAGTCAGAGCTCCTATTTTATGATGCCCATTTCATAAAAGACCATATACTCACCAAGGGGGGGTTAGTTAGATGATGAAGCCACTCATCCTTCGGGCTTGTGGCCTTACTATCTAATTAACCCTACTCGTGGGGTATAGTTCCTTGTATAACACACTCCCATCATATTTTCTATATACATATAGAATATAGTACTGTATGCAATTTACTGTATATTAAATTGTCTAAAACACAATCACATGACCAAACGTAGCATACAAATACTGACCAGAGTTGAAGGTTACAGTGGAAAAGTATTGCCCTCGAGGGATGAATTACTGATTAATAATAGTTTAATTGCCCGAAGCACAAGGCTTAGGGCAATATGATTATGGGAAGTCAGTAGTTCACCCTGAGGGATAGAGATTTTCCTAGAAACATAGAAGTTGTCTGCAGATAGGGACCACCAGGCCTATTCAGTCTGCCTGTAGGCCCTATACATTGTATGGGGCCACTGACCCTACAAGATCAGTGGCTTTTCATCACTCCCTCCCCTCTCAGGGTTCCCTTGTGCCTGTCCCAGGCATGCTTAAACCCCTGCACTGTGCTTGCCTCCACTACCTCCTGTGGCAGACTATTCCAAGCTTCAAGTACCCTTTCTGTGTAGAAATAAACGTCCTCACATTTCTTCTTTATCTACCCCCTTCGAATTTCATATTGTGCCCCCTTGTTCTAGTACTTTTTTTACATTGGAAAAGGTCCCCCCACCTGCCCCTTTTCTATGCCCTTAAGGTACTTGAAAGTTTCAGTCATGTCCCCCCTCCTCCAGTGAGTAGATACTGAAGTCCCTTAGTCTCTCCTTGTAGGGTTTTGTGGTGCAAGCCCTGCACCATCTTTGTCGCCCTTCTCTGGATAGTCTCCACCTTGTTTATGTCCTTGCGCGGGTGTGGCCTCCAGAAACTGCATTCTGTACTCCAGGTGAGGCCTTACCAGTGTTTTATACAATGGCATCACCACCTCCCATCTCCCGGTAGTGATACCCCAGCATGCCACTGGCCCTCCCCACCGCCTTTGTGCACTGCTTTGATACCTTTCGGTCATCAGAGATGATAACCCCTGGATCCCTCTCCTCCTTGGTCCTATTATATCCTGAAGCAACTCTGGTCAATATCTGTTTTATTAGACCTTGCCCAAGTTTGGTCCCCCAGCCCATTCTACTGTAGTTTACCTTTGTGTACATCACCTGGTAGTCTAGCACCCCCTTCCTCCCCTCCCCATTCTTTAAAAAATATATATTTGCCATGGTAGACTAGTAGCTCCACCACTTTCAAGATTTAAATAAAAATACATATTTATTTTACGAGGCAGTCTAGTAGACCCTCCTCTCTCAAGATATATATTTTATGAGGTAGCCTAGTGGACTTTACTCACAATTTAAAATATTTTTCCTGCAAGTCCAGTGGCCCCTCACACTGTTTAACTCTGAAATGTCAACCTTATCCCCACCCCCTGCTCACCTCCTCTGCCAGCCACTGTCTCATACAAGTGTAGGCGACTTGCATTATTTAAATTTATTTTTACGATACCGTAGCACAGTGTTGACAAACTTGTCTTTTTTTATACTTTTTATTTCAGAGAGAAAATAAAATGTCATATTCATGTGTGTGTGTGTGTGTGTGTATGTATATATATATATATATATATATATATATATATATATAAAAATGTTAATAGATGCATCTTGAAAACATAACCCCCAAATTTAAGAAAAAAAATGGGAAGCATAAAAAGAAACATTTTTAAATTGGGGGGCCGGGAATAATCTTTACATGAGTCATTCATGACAAAATGTACTGTCTACCCTCAGCTACCTCCAAGCTTTAATACATCCTGCTGTAGAAAAAAAACGAACAATTAGTTATCTTTTAATGTAAAGGTCCCTCTTTCCATCAAATTATTCCCAACGGGGTATCCAACTGATAGACTTTCTATTTAATAAACCCATTTATTATTTATTGTTCATTTCCTCAGGTATTGACATATACTGTGTATTATCCACAAGACCTTCCTCATCTTCCTGACCTGATTCCAACTCTGTAGGCAATGCTATATTATTCTGATAGAATCATCTTGCCTTATCCACATCATAAAATAAATAATCCTTATTCTGGAAAGTCACTTCAAGTTTTGCAGGGGTCTGGAGTACTGCACACATGCCAGCCTGTGTAAATTAACTTCTTATTGCCAAAAAACGCTTTCTCCGACGTTGAGTAATTAAACAAAAATCCGGTTACAGATGCACTTTAATCCCATCAAACATAAATCCTTTTTTAACCCTGGCAAGTTGTAACACTCTGTTGCTTTGCAATATAGTAAATGCAAGACTGGTCTTATTGCAGATTTTGTTGCAAGGGCAGATCTGGCTTGCATTACCGAGACCTAGTTGGACGGGAATGCGGCCCCACAGGCGTGACACGAATTTTCGATTGCCATAAGCCAGATTGGATCGCGGGGGGTGGGGGGTGGCGGTCTGTTTCAAGACCGAATTGGGCCTAACTGGTGTACCAGTTGAGGAGGCCAGGTCATTTGAGTGTACTGTGGTAGCTGGTGTAGGGTGCAGGATTGCCCTCATTTATCGTCCATCAGGTGATGAGAAGCTTTTTCTGCAGGAAATAGCAGATTTTGCCGCCGACATGGCCTTGGAGTCGCCCAGATTGATGGTTCTGGGCAACTTCAGTGCTAGAGTCGACAACGAATCTTCGCTTTTTGGTCAACATTTCCTCCAGGAGATGACATCTCTGGGCTTTACACAGGTTGTTTCCTCAGCTACACACAAGGGAGGTCACTCTCTTGACCTGGTCTTCCTCCTGGGGATCGAGGCTTCCGGTTGGTGGTGGAACCAGTCAGTTGGTCCGATCACTACCAGTCGGGTTCAATTTTGAGGCCCCTGGTAGGTCGGCCCCGTGGAGTTGGTCAGGTACCGACCATTGCGGGACATTGTCCCTGAAGACCTGATGGCGGTTATTGACCTCTCGTTGTTTGACGAGTTCAGCACTGATCCTGAGCAGCTGGTAGTGGCCTATAATAGGGCCATATTGGTAGCACTTGATCAGATTGCACCAGTTCATGTTCGCCCCTTCTGCTTTGTCCCGCTGCCCCATGGTTTGATGGGGCTCTGAGAGGGCTGCGGAGGTTGAGGCGTAGGTTGGAGCATCGTTGGAGGAAGACTGCCACTGATGCCGACCACCTTATTTTGCTAGAGCATTATAAACTCTACCAAACAGCAATTTCCCATAAGAAGGCAGAATTCCTGTCCAGGGAAATTTCTGTCGCACGGAATCAACCGGCTCAGCTCTTCAGAACTGTTGACAGACTGTGCAACCCAGCCTGTCGGCAGATCCATCGAGCCTTTACTCAAACTGATTGTGAGGAGATCGCTCGATTCTTTGCGAATAAGGTTGAAGACATCAGGAGGGAGTGCCTCCAATCTCATGCCAAGGTTGTTGCAGTTGATCGGTGTCCTGTCGCAGAGCCCGGAATTTCCTGGAGTACCTTTGACCTGCCGGATCTCGTAGACACTATGAGGATTGTCCAAGAGATGCATCCAACATGCTGTAGTTTAGACCCTGGCCCTACTTCCCTGATTATGGGTTGTAGTGAGATCATCAGCCCGGTCTTAGCTAGGATTATCCGGTGTTCTTTAGATATGGGAGTTTTTCATAGCTCTCTGAAGGAAGGGGTGGTGACTCCCCTTCTGAAGAAAGCTTCTTTAGACCCGGATGACCTAGCAAACTACAGGCCAATCTCTAACCTCCCTTTTGTGGGGAAGGTTATTGAGAAAGTTGTGGCGGCCCAACTGGATAACCATTTGAGCATCCATAGTTTATACGAACCTCTGCAGTCTGGTTTTCGCAAGAGGCATAGTACCGAGACTGCTCTGGTTCGGGTGCTCAATGATCTCCTGATGGCGAGAGATTGGAGACACCGCTCTATTTTGGTTCTCCTTGATCTATCATCAGCTTTTGATACTGTGGATCATGGGGTCTTGCTCGAACGCCTGAGGACCATTTGTGGACTGTCGAGTACAGTCCTCAGATGGTTTTCATTGTTCCTCGAAGGGAGAACGCAGAGAGTGGTCTCGGGTTTGTATTCATCCGGGGCCTTCTCTCTGCCCTGTGGGGTACCTCAGGGCTCGGTGCTTTCCCCCATGTTATTTGCAGTATATATGCTACCCCTTGGAGACATTGTAAGATGGTACGAGCTGAGGTTTCACTGCTATGCTGATGATACCCAGCTCTACCTGTCTTTTGCACCTGACCAGGTTAGTGCTATCTCGGTACTGAACAACTGCTTCGCAGATATCCAAGACTGGATGAACTTCAGTGGTTTAAAGTTGAACCCAAGAAAGACTGAGGTTATGGTTGTGGACCCGGGTCGCAGGGTAGAGGGTTTGAGGACTGGTCTTCCCTCTGGATTAATCCTGGGGGTGGACCAGATCCTCACCTCTGAACGGGTGCGTAACCTGGGAGTGGAGCTTGACACTGGTTTGACCCTCCGTTATCAGGTGTCTGCAGTTGTCAAGCTGGCATTTTTTCATCTTAGGAACATTGCCAGGATTAGGCACCTTGTTCCACCCAGTGACCTGCCGGTTTTGGTCCATGCCTTTGTGACATCTCGCCTTGAGTACTGTAACTCCCTTTACCTAGGACTTCCTGGGGTTGATATCTGCCGCTTGCAGCTAGTGCAGAACGCGGCAGCACGTTTGTTGACTGGGGCATCTAGAAGTTTTCATATTACCCCTGTGCTGTGTGCTCTGCACTGGCTGCCAATACAGTGCCGGATCACCTTTAAAGTGGGTCTTTTGACCTACAAAGCCCTACACGGTCTGGGTCCCGACTACTTGAAAGAGCTCCTGGTGCCCTACACCCCTGAGACAGCTCAGCTCGGCTGACGAGGGGTTGCTGGAGATTCCGAGGGTAAATTTGAAGTCATCTGGTGCAATGCTGGATTTGCTGCACCTACCCTCTGAATTTTCTTCCCCGTCAGCTCCGGGAGTGTAGGACGGTGGGGAGCTTTAAGCAGGCACTAAAGACTTTTTTATGGGAGAAGGCGTCTCCTTCTTTGTTCTAATTTTATATTGCAGCATTGTAATATATGTTTATATTTGTTTTATTGAATGTATTGAATATGTTTTATGTTTGCTCTTGATGTACAGTGCTTTGAAGTTTTGAAAAGTGCTCAAGTAAATAAATTTTATTATTATTATAAGTACATATCACATACCTTGCCTGTGTTTCTGAGGTAACAGCCATTTGTTGCTTCGGTCGAAATACTGACTCCAAAAGAATTGGTTGGTCTGGAGAAAGAGTCAGAGTATTTTTTCTATTTCCAGTATTAAGTCTGAATCGGGAACTGCAGCTGAGAGCTCAGTTAAACAAAGGTACTTTGAAAGTAAAGTATTTTCAATCTTCGCCAGCTTTCCCATCATGCTGATCTGTTCATGCAGGGCGGCATTCACAGCCTCCTTGACTGTCAAGACTCTTGCAGCTGGTTGCTTGATGTTTTTCTCAGAGGTGGCAACCTGCCCTTCAACCGCCATTACCTTCACATCAATGTTCTCACAACAGGATACAGTATCTGTAAGTGAACCTTTTATCTCGGAGAGTGTATTTTTCGTTTCTGCCTGGAACTCCATTAGGAAAGCTTGAAGTGTGGCCAAAGTTGGTTTCTGAGGAGCCGTCACCTTAGCGCCCGTATCGGAGCACGCTGCTGCTGGGGAAGTCATTTCTCCTGATGAAAGCTGCACACCGAGAACACCACACTGTGGAGTTTGCTTCCCCAAAGCCGTTTTTGGGGAAAAAAATATTTTTCAATTTGCTCCAAGCTCTGTCCTGCTCCTTCCTTAAGTTTAGGATTCTTAGACATCTCTTATCAAGAGAAAATAAGACCAAAACTAGAACGACACAGTGGAGCTACGCCGAGGCTAATGCAGCCATGTTACCTCTTTGGCGCCCCCTCATCAACAGACTTCTTTCAGTGATGTGAGTCAGTATACTTGTGTGAGTCAGCAACCGGAAGCGAAGAGTGAATACTGGCTGCTGTCTCGGGGTTTGAGAGGGGGAGCGGGGAGGTGATCACAGGGATCAGAAGGGTAGGTGGGCCACTGAACTATCATGGAAAACATCTTTTAAATAAAACAAAACAAAAAATCAGGAGTAGGAAAATGAGGAAGGGGGAGGTAACACGAGGGAGGGAGTGGCATAGGGGATTACCACAATTTTTTGGAAAACAAAAAATGAGATGGTGTATGTGCCTGTGCAGTGGACAGTAGTTTTTTATACTGTTGTTCATTGCTAGGACTATTGCCTGTTGCTGGGAATTTTGAGGACAGTAGTGCCATTTATTTCTAGGCATGTGACCAAGTTTTGGCCAATCACAGGCTAAAATTTCAGTTCAAGGTTTAATAATGTGTGCTGTAGAGCTGCGTTGCTTTGACAGGTAAGCATTAAGACTCGGCAGGGGTCTTGGTTATGCTGCCACAGCCACATGCCCAGGGGCATAGTAAGGCATGAGGCCGCTAGCCGAGTGACTTCAGCCCATTGAAGTGTGGTTGTGGAGAGTGTCTTATTGCACTTAAAAATTGGGTTTTTGTTAAAATGTGAGAAAAAAATTACTCTGTGTTTAAAAACCTAGTGTTAGGTGAAATTGTTCCTCCGCAGGTAGGCTGTCACTTTTTTTTTTTTTCTTCAAATTGTTTAACCAGGAGAGGCACACTAAACTGAACACTTGTTTACAGGTGTGACCTGGGAGCACAGGGAAGTTAAGTGACTTGCTCAGGGTCACACAGTATGCAAGTGGGGGCTGTGGGATTCAAACCCAGATCTCCAGATTTGCAGCTCAGAGCCTTAAACCACTGCGCTATACTGCCTCCCTACTACAGGGTGCTAGCCTGAGTTGCACTGTGAGTGCCCCCTTCCACTATTTTTCTTTAAGATTAAAAAAAAAAAAACGTTGCTATTATTTTACTTTGTGGATTTGAATTTCAAATAACTGGCTTCCGGTGTTTTAATTCAGTGATTAAGTGGACCAGCAAGGTAGCAGTGTACATGAAAGTGAAACCGGGATTAGGGATTGCAACATCCAGGAGTTGCACGCTAATAGTTGTAGTAATTGAGCAGCATTGGTACTAGGACTTTTTCATACCCATTGGTTGTTCTGTCTTAATTCCTTGGGTAAGACCATGTTTCAGCCAAACAGGTTGCAAGTTTCTTTGTACCCATTTTATGTTACTCTGTAATAGACTGTGAACTACACTATTTAGCCAGAAGTCCTCTGAGCAGAGCAGTATATTCCTTAACCTGGCTGCTGATGTTAAAAGTTGTTGCTTCTTAAAAACTGCTGCTTGTTGAGCATTGCTGCTGCTCCTCTGTTTAAGGCACTGTAGCTCCATCTTATTAAATGCAGCTGCAGTTAACAGAAACAGAAAGCTTCCATGCAAAAAAGCTCTACAGATCTGTCATAAAAAGGGTTTATTTACCAGCTCATTGGTGCAGCAGTAGTGGCAACTCAATTCGGGAACAAACTCTAGTGATTGGGGGCCCGCCTGCAGAAGGAGGATTGAACACCGCAGAGTACGTCCTCCTCCCCTCCTCATTTGATTCTCCGCTGCTACACTGCCACCTAGGTAACCACAGGTTATAGTGCCACAAAGGACAGCAGGGGAGTGGGGACATTTGCTGGGTCCGTGTGGCATGCTTGTGTACTCCCTCTTAGAGCCCCTAGGAAGCCAGTGTCCTGCGGAAGTGGGATCAAACACAGAAACATCCTGGAGTAAGTAGGGTGGTCCTGGCTGCCCTCAGGCTTCACCTTCCGCTACCGGACAACCACTGTACCATGGGATCTCTTACCTCCATGCCTCCAGCAGAAGGGGGAGGTTTGAGTCAGGAACGGTTGGGCCCTGCCATGGGGTGGTGGTATGCCTGTGGGTTTGGAAAGAGAGGGGTAAGTGCCAGTGATACATTGGGGTGGGGCAGGGCCAGACCTGGGAGATGGGGGAGGCATCAGAAGCATAATCAATAAATTATAAAAAAAGTTTTTGTAAAACAAATATACACTGGATCCATCAGTTGACTGTGGGAAACTACCATCCCTTGGGGTAGGACATAGTGTTAGTATGTCTCTCCACAGTCCAAGGTCATAAAGTGACCTCAATAAGTTAGTAAAAGCAAATCAAGTTTTTACGTATTATAACAGTAATGGATGCACATTAAACAGATCAAAATGTGGTCAGCAGCTTGGTTATGGTGAATAACCTGGGGCTTTGTGCATGTCATCATACTTCATTATGGATGACTAACTGAAGTAGAACCAAGTGCTTTAGTGGGCTCGACATTTTCTGTGATTCTATGCCGACAGGTTGCAGTGCAGTCAGATTCTAGCCTCCCGGTGTACTTTGTACTTTGCATTGATGATTGGTAAGGCTGCTACCCTGGGTTACAGCATGATACTTAATGATTATACTATCCTGCTGTAAAACAAAGACTACACTATAATGGAAATGTAGAAAAACAGTTCTGCTTTTCTTAAGCACAAAATCACACCTCCCCCATTGCAAGACATCATGGGTAATAAATGCAGATGACCAGGAAGGAGTGTCGACTGGCTAGGCTTTAAGTATTTTATTGATTTATTTCACCAGGAAAAGACTCCACTGAATGAGCTCATTTACAAGATCCTGGATAGGATGGTATAAAAAATCAAAAAGCAGTGATATACAACAGGAAGCAGTTAGTCCTCAGATGCAAGACAGTTGCAAACAGTGATACAGTTAGCAAAAAATATAGCACATAGGCAGAAAATGTACAAGAGAGCAACATAACTGTAAGACTGTAAAGTGCCAAAACTGGTCATAAATCATCTGAAAAGGATGGGGACAGAATTTGTTTTCAGTAATTTTTTTTTTCTGCATCCCCCCCCAGCTCCCTCTCCCTCATTCTGATGATGGGGGGTTGGGGGGCCTGATGGCTGTACCCTTTGGCCTGAAGAGTGGGTGAGCGGTCGCCTTCACAGTTGGTGCCAGTGTTGCTCATGTTTGGCTAGTGAGGGGTATGTGACATGCAGGCGACTCATGAAGTCGATTGACTCTACTCTGCAATGTACCTAGACCCCCAGCTGACCTCAGCAACGGATCCTCTGCTTCCAACTTGGTAGCACAACATGTAGCCTCCATGTCGCTTCACTGGCTGTTTTTTGTTTGTTTGTTTTTTAATCATGTTATGTGCCTTGTCCAATGACTCCATCAGGCTGTGCACCCTGTCTCCCAGAATCTGCTTACCCACAACTGGCCACCATGTCATGGGCCAGCTTGGTTCTCCTCCTTTCATACAGGAGGTAGCTAGGGTGTTAACTTGACAGGTTAAACAGCATCACAGTTTTGAAGCACACAGATTATGAAAACCTTTGGCAGCTCTAAACAGTTTAGTTCTTGTATCATTCAAGTAAGTTGTTGGTTGGATCAGATTTAAACCAGGGCAGATATGATCAACATTACTTTTATTTGCTGTTTTGCCGTTTATACTTCTGCTTCCCTGAAGCTCCCCCCCCCCATTGACTTTTCCATCAGCCAACTCCCAGCTCCTACAGCCCTTTCTATGACCCAGAAATCTCACCGCATCCCCCAGGGTGGGGCCTTGGTGGGACCAACACTTTGCCCCTGCTGAATGTCGCACTTGATTCTTTCCATTGGGCCAGTGTGGGTGGGTGGGTGGGTGGTTCAGAACCATTGTACAGCTGACGAGGATATTATCCTCTGTGTTTTCCCCAGCCCACTGAACGCCAGTGGTTTAGTGCTTAATTCACATGCCTATGCTATTGCGTGCTGCCACAACTCTCCTTAGAATCATCCCACCTGCTTTATGCTGCTACTGCTGCACCATCACCTAGTGGAAGTGTAGTAGAAGTGCCTGCAGAGCTCCCATCCTTCCCCCTTTGTGAACTGGGCCATTGAATTTTCTTTATTTCATTTCCTCCCTTCCTCCCTTCTTCCATCCCTGATTCCACAGTGGGCATCAAAGCACATAGATCAGCATGGGGAATTAAGTTTTGCAGTTTTGAAGCACACAGACAGCTATACAGACATGGTATTGAGCAACATGTATACTAATTGAAATGTTACTTCTACCAATAAGCCAGTAGGGGCTAGTAGTTAAAGGGTCTTTTTAGTAGCCTGGCACAGGCTGAACAATGCCACTCACCTGGTGTAAATGATATTATCTTTATTTTTCGGAGATTACATAGTGTGACACAAAACCTACTAGCATTTGGCTGGTGGGCTGCTGCCAGTTTCAGACCCTGCCAGCAGCTGGTGCGCCAAACTTTAAGTGGATGTTCAGCATACGATTGTGTTACGAAGGGTAGGTGAGACTCCCACTGTCTGTCTGCTCTCAAACGCTGTATTTAAAAAAAGTG
Organism: Neoceratodus forsteri; assembly: GCA_016271365.2. NCBI lineage: Eukaryota > Metazoa > Chordata > Ceratodontiformes > Ceratodontidae > Neoceratodus > Neoceratodus forsteri. Next base: position 1,074,258,492 of record CM057456.1, read on the forward strand.
TTAAAAAAAAGACTGAGCTCATCAACTCCTTGAGTCTGCTTTGCCTCTGCTAGCCCATTGTTGAAATACCCTTGCTTTCAGGCCAGTTCAGTGGGAGACTTTATTCACGAAAGACAGCTGGGCTTCTAGCTTTGACAGGGCAAGAAATAACTGCTTGTCTGATGTTTTTTTTTTTCCCCCTTCAGACTACCAGAACATTATTCAAATGTCTGTCCCTCCTGTTCTCTTGTCTGGGCATCCATGCATTGTCAGCTGGGATGTCAGATCTCTGGTATGACTGGAGGCCTTAAAGCACTGTGTTCAGTGTCTCTGAACTGACCAACAGCAAAGTCAAACCTCAGTTGGTAATCACTCCCACAGTGCAGCCGAAGTCTCCTTTGCTGTAAGCATAATGCTAAAAATTGGGTTAGCAGGCAATGAGAGGATGACACAGTGATCGTCCTGATGTGGTTGTGCAGATATTATGTTTATTGTTAGGCTAAAAATGTTGAAACTGTTTAATCGGCTCTGGTGAAGAATTTTGAGATGTTGACTTTAGAATCTGATATATTTAACATTCGACTTTTAGTTGTACAGTATGTTTGTGTATCTTTCTTTCAGACAGAGCTTTTATCCTGTACTTTTTGCAGTCTCTCTTTCTTCTTTGGTTTAGACAGCCATCTTTGCCTTGGATTTGGCAGGTGATTTGAAGAAGGATTTAATGTGCCCTGTATGATATTGCAGTATCATCCACCTGTCACAGATTTCCTCCTTTGGCTTTTTCCCTGTTGTATTTGCCTACTGTCACTACAGTATGTCAGCATGCTTGCAGGTGCTGGCCCGGTGGCGCTGAGGGTTGAGGCACTGGATGCTACACCTCGCGCTACACCGGCGACCAGAGTTCGGGAACGAGCACGGGTCGTCGGGGGTCGGTGGGGATGAGGAAGGATCGAGCGTCCCATGGACTGCTCTCTTTCCTCAGGGAGGGGGGCTTAGCCCTTGGTGGCAGCTGGGGGATTGCACTGCCCGGCCAGCAGATGCAGGGGATTGAGGCTGCGGCGGGGCAGCACGAGTGCGCGTAGGGGCGTGCGCACATCGAGCGAGGCGTCCTTACACGTCCGAGCTCTGGGGCAACACTCAAGACAAAATCCCCCAGCGTGGATAGGCGAAGGCACCTACCGTGTCTGTCCATACTCCCGCCGTCAAACCTGCCTGCAGGACCCCCCGACTCCGGTGCAGTAGATTGTTAGATGGGCGGCTCTACCCTGGGGGCTCAGAGTCAGGGGATCCACCAGATTGGAGTGCCTGTCAGGTAAGGTTTCAAACTTGGAGGTAGAGACTGGCACGGGGGTAGCTGGAGAGAGTTCCACATCTGGAGCATAAAGAAAGTTTAAAAAAAAAAAATGCATGCAGGTGTTGGCCTCTGTTCAGAGTGGATGAATGTAACTGTATACACATGGATGAGACACTCTAGCAGCAGTGAGTTTGGGGGAGGAGAAGACCTGTTTCCAGTTATATCCCATTGAGGAAACCGGGTCTCTCTTCGTGGATGCACTGTGGCTTCCTTCAGCAGTTCTTATACCATAGGGTATGAACCCATTCCTGCAAATCTTCCCTGACCAAGTTGGACACTCTCTTTAACTCCTTCTGCCACTTTGCTATCGACTCCCCTTCCCGCTCCCACCACTGTGAACTCTATCGCTCTCTAACCTTCCTTCTACTATCTCACAGACGCATCTCTCACTGTGCCAAACTAACCTCCAAATTCTGGTTCGGGGGGCTCCTCCTATCTCTCATCCTCTCTCCCCCCACCACTGTCTCGGATCAAATGGCCCGCACCTTGACGATCCTCGCTGCTCCACCCTCATCGGTCAGACTGGTTTTGCCCATTGTTTCCCTAAAATCTGGAATTCCCTCCCCCCTGAAATACGACACTCCTCCTCCAACTACTCCCTTACCTCTGCCCTACACAATTACCTCTCCGTCAGCTGTTCCTGCTTTAACCCATCTTAATACCTATCCCCAGTTTCTGCCTTCCTACCATGACCCCCCCCAGCAGGGTTCACAACATGCTGAAGGGAGGGAATCAGGAAATGGCACCCCTTCTCCTCATATTCAGTTCTTGCCTCTCCCCCGTCTCTTCTTCACCTGCCCTTCTGGGTCACCAGTGTGTACAACCTAACCCCATCCTTTTTACTCCAACAGCACTTGTGTACTACCTCGAGCCTGCTCCTGGTACACTCATGCACTATAAATGGTTCTATCGCATTATTACTGTTTTGTACGTTTATATGTTCTTTTGTATGATTTTGGGCATGTATTGTAATTTACCCAATGTTCCACTACTGTTTATTGTACAATAACTTGTGTTCCAACTGTTGCACAATCTTACGATGTTGTATTGTTTGTACTACCCACATACCATTGTAACTGATCATCCTTCACAACCCTATGTAACCCCTCCCCCCGGGTCGCACCGTGAGACAAGCAACTCAGTGTGCCCTCCTGGTGAATTATTTCAATAAATAAATGTTACAACAGTATTGCACTGGTTGGCATATTGTTTTTTGTGTTCAGCAATGAAAGCATACTATCTTGTTTGTGAGTTCAGTGTGATGCGTTCTGCATACTAATGTGCAGTGCGGTTGTCACACAAACTAAATCCAACTTCTGGTCCAAATGTGTGTAAAATAGTTTGCCAGTTTAAAAACACCTATAAACTTTTTTAAAGGTGAAAAGTGGTGTGTGTTCTGGAATATGGCCTGTGATGCACACAAAGTGGAGTTAAACTAGCAGGTAACTTTATTATAGGATGGTCCTCTGGGTAGACCCTACCAGAGGTCACATGACTTACTAGATGGGCTGGTTTGGTTACAGCACCACCTATCACCATGTCTCCCCTTTCAGGATGGATACACAGTACTCTTGCCATTATATTTTGAACTTCTAAACTGGTTTTCAACTTTTCTGATCTTGTTTATCATCACTGTCAATGGATATTGGGGCAGACTTCCTGAACACTTTTGGCTCAGTGGGAAGATTATTCTGCCTCAGGGTCCCTTGCCTTAAAATAAGTTTAACACATTCAGCCCTTTTATTTACAAGTCCCATCTTTGTGATTAGACTGGCATCCGTCCTAATCTAAACACACCACTGTGTCTCCCAATTGCTGGTTCAGTGATTGGTTTCTCTTTTGGCAGTAATCTTGTTACCATGTTAGCATTCATAGTTATTGTGAAAAGGGGGAAGTCCGATACAGAAAATAAAGGAATTAAATATAACTGGATCTTCACTATTCTGTGCATGGCTCACACTGGGGAGTGGGATATGTGGGGGTAGGACATATAGGCACTGTTAAAGAAGAATGCATGTTGCAGCCGTTGTCTACCCACATCAGGCTTTAAAGTCTGATTGAGGCATACCACCACTCCACCCCAGCATCAGTTAGTGTCGCACTGTATTATGATATGTTAGATTACAGTGTACTTTACTTAGATGTGCAATCCCCGCGGAGCAACAATACCTTTAAAGCTACTCGCACATCAAAGGCATTATCTGCCACCGCTGATGCCTCCAGGACTACAGTGTTAGCAACAGGACTGGCAATCACGCAGTCATTACACAGACTGTGTTGGACAGTTATCTACACCTGTGCAGGACTGGTTTGGAGTATGGATTTGTAATTAAACTGCAGTGTTTGCGTAAATAAGGATTTTTGTGGAGCACTGCCTTTGGACTACAGTTTGGCAGTAATTTTAGCCACTTCTGACGCACCCTGACATGGCAACTGAGTCTGAGGGTAACTGGCCAGGCGGTCAGGATAAGTTGCCTGTGGAGAGCGTCACTGGCTCCTGGACTTGTGATGGACCTAATTATTTCAGCCACCTTTGCAGCTGTCAGTCACCTGTCAAGTGGCAGAACTCTAGGGCGGCCTGCCTTGATTAACAGCTCAGTCAACCAACCTTAGCTGCTGGTTCCCCAGTGAACAGCAGGAGCTGAGCTGGACCCGAGGCAGATTTGTGTGAGTTCACAAGGGAATATGTATGCAGAGCAAATGGAACAGAGTGCTGCTGACAGTTTGTGGTACAGAGACAGACTGTGTGTCTGTCTGTGAGATGTGAACAGAAATGAGAAACAGAGCCTCTGCTTAAAAAGAGAGGGTTTTTTTTTTTTGCATGCTGAGTGCTATACAATATTTAAGTTGAATGCTGCAGCTTAACAGTGATGTTTGTTTGCTGTTCTGCAGTTGAATCCACCTGATCAGCACTGCTGCCAGGTGCTGGTTATTGCCACCCCTGTGGGACTGGATGCCAGGATGTGTATGGTGGGGTGGTTTCTTAGAGACCGACTCTGAAGAAGTCACTTACTGCTGGAGCTAGAAGAGGCCTGACTTGCATCAGAGAGGCAGCAGAAGCCCGGTGACACCGATGCCATCCCACACAGGAGTGAGACAGCATCTGGACACCGCCCAGAGAGGTATCACTGCAGACTGTGCCATCCAATCTCCTGCACAGTGAGGGAGATCCCCTGGTTCAGGAACCCTCAGTATACCTGGGGCATGCTCTGCAACAAAACCTGTATCATAGTTGGGAAGCATTTAATGGACTTGGCCATCTGGCCAGGAGTTACAAATACCTCAGTTTGAGGTTTACGGGCAGTTGGGTTTGGGGGTTGATTTCACAAAAATTGCTTATTACTAATCTTTTGCTTACCTGCACCACTGCCTGCCAGCCGCTTGCAACGTCGGCGGGACTACATAATTTCCACGGCTGAGTACCAAGCAAAGCATTGGGAGCTCCCTTGGAAGGCCTGAGGGTTACTGCAATGGTACCAGTAGGGAGAGGGTAGTGCCCTCAGTATAGGAGGGCTGAAGCAAGCGACTCTGAATTGCGGTGTGGGGTAGGCACAGTTTGAGGGCTGATTCTGGAAGGGCATGTAATCACAGCCCAGGGATAACGTTATTTTGGCTGCACCCAGGAGGGCACTGAATCGCACCCCCGTTGAAGTGGACTGGGCCTAGATGGGCACGGAAAACCAACCATCAAATACTATACTGAACTATCTCATTGCTAATAAACCTCCTACCGCCCCCATTTAGGGCCTATGAAGCCTGTCCCTAAATAAAGTCTTTGCTCTTTTGTTTCAAATCTTTGAATACTATTTAAAGTAGTGTATAAATGCATGCTTTATGGGAACTGTCACTGCAGTGTGTTTGGTTCATGGGGGGGGGTGCACTAGTGTAAAGTGGGTAGGAACTGGAGCCCAGGTATTGTACCATACTTACACTAGGTCCGTTTTAACCTTTACTCTGGGTGGAGGCACCACACTATTTTCTATCTTAACCTTTTTTTTTTTTTTCCCCCATATATAGTTTCTGAGTTTTTACGGGTTTTCTCCTGGCTCCCTACACCCACATCCCCATGTAGTGCATGCATGTGGAGCATGCCGCTATTGAGATGCCCCTTCCAGTCATGCCGTTAACCACCTACACTGGCAGTGAACCTCCATTCGGTGTGGCGGGACTATGGGGTGACCCCACCCCTTACCTGGGAGAGGAGAGCCAACGCACCATCCTTCTCTCACCCTCCCCCTGGAACGGCACTCCGATGACCCAAGATTGTTCCCGAACCGGATTGGCGGCATGGTGCAAAGTGTGGCGTCCAGCACCTCAACTCTCAGTGCCACTGGGCTGGCTTTCTATCTTAATCTTTAGTACACCCCCACCGGCAGTGAAGATCTAAGAACCAGGAGAAAGTATAATCGTATGCTCATTTGCTTGTGGGAACACCGGCCCTCCAGGACTAGCCTTTCCAGTCATCCATCATTTTTCAAATGTTGGAGTGCCCATCAGCCCTTAATGGTATCTATATTTGTGTGTGGGAGAGCAGGGGCCCTGTGTGCCCATTCGTGCATACTTTTTGAGATAGTGTACTAGATCCCTACATATCAATCCCATAGTGTGCAGACCCAAAGAAACACCTGACATTGCCATGTCATCTTGTAGAAAAAGGGAAATCTTAAAAGCTGTGTAACTCAATACCAAATAAATATATTTTCACGAAACTAGCAAAAGGCACATTGGTGGGCTAAGCCCTCTGTACCCTGAAAATTTCAGAATGAAATGGCAAACCGTTTCTTCACAGTGCAGTGTCACAAAACCAGCAAAAAACACATTGATGGGTGAAGCTCTCTGTATCCTGAAAATTTCAGAACAAAAAGGCCCTTGTTAGTCGACCGGTGCTCAACGTTTTATTACCAAGTGGCCATGATAAGATAAAAACTTAAAGGAAAAGCCACTGCCCATTGCTTATAATGGCGTGCGCCCCTGCGTTCTCACTGGCATCTTGTCATCCCATAAATGAGCGTGGGGGCGGAGCGGAGGCGGCGCTCATAACTGGGAAGTGTGTGGGACACGGTTTTATGAATTTTACGGAGCAAATCATTTCTTAACTACTGCATTACATTTGGAAATATGCACACTGCTGGACTCTTGTGGTGGTAAGGCACATAAATGTCAGATGCAGTGCCTTTTTTGTTGAATCTTTAAAAAAAAAAAAAAAAGCTATTCCAGAATCCGATTCCTCAAGCCCCGATTATGTAAACACAAGTATTAGTGTTTATCAAATCCCTCTATTATTTTTCAAAATTTTAATTTGTTTGCCTCGCTAAGCAAAAAGAAAATGGCAGCAGCATGAACTAGGATTCCACATTTGTGGAACAGGATTCTGCATTTGCGAACTAGGATTCCGCATTTGCAATCAAGAATCCTATTTCGAGCCTGACATTTAACTTTTCCCATAGGAAATAATGGGGAAACTTAAAAATTTAACTTTGGAATGGTTAGATATTTTTTCAACAAACCTTCAAAAGGCACCACAGTGACCCAAGACCTATAATATACCCTAAAAACCTACTATCAAAATTCAACGCAGTTTAATGTGGGGACGAAGAATTTGACAGAATGTGGTATTTACATACATAGATACATAGACAGTGTCGGCAGATAAGGGCCTATGGCCCACCCAGTCTGCCCATTTAAGTTTGTGAGTTCAGTTTATGTTTTCCAGGAAGTCTGTCGTCCCTTACCCCTGACCTCCAGAATTCCTTTATGTCTATCCCATGCATTCTTAAATCCCGTGATTGTTTCAGCCCCCACCACTTCCTCTGGCAGGGTGTTCCACTTGTCCACCACCCGTTCTGTGAAGAAATTCTTCCTCACGTTTCCTCTGAATCGTCCTCCCTCCAACTTCATCCCATGCCCTCTAGTCCTGGAACATCTTTTTCGCTTAAAAATAGTGCATTCCTGCACCCTGTTTCTCCCTGTAAGATACTTGTATGTCTCTATCATATCCCCTCTCTCCCTCCTCTCCTCCAGGGAGTACATGTTCAGTGCATTCAACCTGTCCTCATAGGACTTGTGATGCAATCCATGCACCATCTTTGTTGCCCTCCTCTGAACCTTCTCTACCCTGTCTATGTCCTTACGTAGGTAAGGTCTCCAGAACTGCACAGTTTACTCCAGGTGCGGCCTCACTAGTGTCTTGTATAGTGGAATTATGACCTCCCTTTTCCTGCTGGTGATGCCCCTGCCTATGCATCCCAGCATCCTATTTGCTTTACCTGCTGCCTTGTCACACTGTTTCCCTGCCTTGAGGTCATCAGAGATGATAACTCCAAGATCCCTTTCCTGCTTGGTGCATGCTATATCCTCACCCCTCAACTGATATATTGTGCCAGGGTTTTTGTGCTCCATATGCATTATCTTGCACTTCCTTGCATTGAATTTCAACTGCCAAACCCCTGACCATTCTTCAAGTTTCTGCAGGTCCCTTCTCATTCTGTCTACACCTCTGGTGTGTCTACTCTGTTACAGAGCTTTGTGTCATCAGCGAACAGTGAAATTCTGCCTTCTAGGTCCTGTGCAATGTCACTGATGAAGATATAGAATAGTACCGGTCCCAGCACTGATCCCTGTGGTACCCCACTGGTCACTCTTCCCTCTGTGGAGTGACAGCCATTTACCACCACCCTCTGTGTCCTGCTGCCCAGCTAGTTACCTACCCACCGCACTACTGTCCTGCCCACACCCATATTCCCCAGTTTGTGCAATAGTCTTCTATGTGGCACAGTGTCAAAGGCCTTGCTGAAGTCCAGATAGGGCCATGTCCACTGCCCTCCCTGATCCACCTCCTTAGTCACCCAGTTAAAAATTCAATGAGGTTGGTCTGACATGACCTTCCCTGGTGAAACCATGCTGCCTTGGGTCCTGTAGTCCATTGACAACCAGATGTTCCACCAATCTCTCCTTCAGTAGTGCTTCCATGATCTTCCCCACTACCGAGGTGAGGCTGACTGGTCTGTAGTTCCCCGCTTCCTCTTTGTTCCCACTTTTGTATAAGGGGACTACATCTGCTATCCTCCAGTCTTTGGGTACCTCCCCTGTTTCTAGTGATCGGCTAAACAGGATAGCAAGACATACATGTTTTGTGACACTCCGTATCTCTGCACCCACACATCCAACCAGAACAAAACTTGCCACGTCAAGAGATCCTTGGTCCCTGATGGTGCATGCAAAAGTTTGTGTCATTCACTTGAACAGTTGCAAAGTTATTAAAGTCCCAAATGTTCAGTTTAACATAGAAGTGAAGATTTAATCCTAAAATAGAGGCGTGACCGCGCCCCTCTAATAATACATATATATCTCAAAAGTGTGGACAACGTGGAAATATACCAGTTGAAGGGTCTTAATATGTCATCACAAGCTGCCTGGCTTGCTTTATCTGTGATCTCCCTGCTTCTAAACAATACTCAGACCCTCGACAATAACAGTGCAGTGCCTGTCCCTGACCCCAAACCGCCCTATAGGGATGGACCACCAAACTCTACGTCAGCACCAGGTCTCCCACTGACCACTGTCGTACAGACCACCGGTACTCTATCCCTGCCACTTTTGAGAAGCCTTTATCTCACCCCACCTCCCACCATAACTACCTTCCATATAGTAGGCTGCCTGGTACTACGGCATCTCTCCCGTCGTCACTCATCTTGGTCCATCAAGCAACTCAGGCTCCTCACTGTCAGGTTAGCCTGGTTACTACTGATGCTGTCAGGCAATATTCATCCTAACCCAGGCCCTAGACACAGTGATGCTAGGCCACCTGGTAACAATTGTCTGATTTCTATTGCCTCTATTAACATCTGTAGCCTCCTGCCAAAACTTGACCTACTCCAAGCCTGGGTTGCTCAACACAACCCGGATGTCCTGTCTGTAACCGAATCATGGCTTACACCTAGGACCCTGGACAATCAAATCTTGCTTCATGGGTACACCTCTTTTTGTCTCGATAGGCTAGGCAAAAGGGGTGGCAGCTGTATAATCTATATGAAAAAATCACATCCGGGGTACAGCTCTTCCCCAAATCGCAACAGGTAAAAATGTTCAGATACTCTCGGTGAGGCTTACCCTAGTCTCCCTGGGCAAGGGCCTTACAATTGTCTCAGTTTGTATCCCCCCAGAGAGAAAACTGAAGGCTTTACAACTCTCTATGAACACGTTGCCTACCTACGGTCCGACAGCGAAGTTATTGTCCTGGGGGACTTCAACATCAATTGGTTAGCATCCGACTCTGCCACCTTCAATGATACAACCTCCTCTATCAACTTCCACCAACTAGTCGACCTACCCACCCGAATAAATTATAGAACGGGAACCAGTACCCTTTTAGATTGGGTACTAACAAATCACCCAGAGTGGATCTCTGCTCTAAAAGTCCTCCCTGACTCCCTCAGTGACTACTCACCCTTTATCTTCCACTGGACTAATAAGGTCCCGAAACCACCAGCGAAGGTTATAATATCCTGTGTGCTTAAACAGGGCCAGCGTAAATCCTTCAAGCAATACCTCCAGCAACTGAACTGGGCCCCCGTCCTAAATACTAATGACGTTGACATGGCACTGGACAATTTCATCAAAATTTTCATTGGTGCCTGTGATATCTTTGCCCCCATCACAAAAAGAAAAGTCAGGGGTTCTCATAAATCCTGGGTCACCCCTCACCTCCTTGACCTGATGCTCACCAGAGATCAACTTTGGTATAAATATCAAACCACTCATAAGCCCCATGACATGCAGAGTTATAAGGCGGCACATAATAACTCTACCCTCTCAATCCGCCAGGCCAAAGCCAATAGTTACAAGTCTGAGCTTAACTCTTCCTGGGGTGATGGACGTAGGTTCTGTAATAACATCCATGAAATCACCGGGAAACGTGATATCTCTGAACCCTCAATACTGAATTTCGAAGGCTCCACCACACAAACCATCGCCAACATCTTTGTCAAAGCTTTCACAGACCTCAGTGCAGTGCTCGCCTCCAACTTCCATAGCCCCACCAGTGTGTCTCAACAAAAACCACCACAATAACATCCTTCAAACTGCCCCCCCCCCCAATTCTACCTCAGAGTGATGTCCAAAGCTGAGGCTAAAAAATACATCACCAAAGTACTGGGGAAATTCAGGCTTAGTGCCAAGGGCCTTGACCTTAAACTAATCTCCCTGGCACTTGATGAATTGCTAACACCTCTAACCAGAATAAATCAACCTGTCCCTCTCCACAGGTACATTCCCAGAGCTTTGGAAAGCTGCAGTCATAACCCCTATCTTCAAAGCAGGTAGTAAGACAAGTCATACTAACTACCGTCCAATTTCAGTCCTCTCACCTATCTCTAAAGCCCTCGAATGGATAGTCTATGATCAGCTGGTAGAGTAACTTGAAAAATATTAGCTACAATGCCAGCAGCAACATGGCTTCCGAAAACTCCACAGTACCACCACAGCGCCACTGGAGTTCACAGGGTACATACACGATGCCTTCGATCATGGGCACTTGGTGGGGGCAACCTTCATCGACCTCACCAAGGCCTTTGACACTGTCAACCATGGCCTCCTCTTGGCTCAACTCAAGGCTACGGGGCTGTCCCTGACTCACTGTCCTGGTTCTGGAGTTACCTCACAGGGCATGTGCAACGTGTAAAAATCGCTAATACCCTCTCGGACCCTCAGCTTGCATCCACCGATGTCCCACAGGGATCCATACTGGGCCCCCTTCTATTTAGCCTTTTCCTTAATGAGTTCCCTCAGGCCTGTCAGCACAAGATCGTCGTGTACACAGACGATGCAGTAGTATACTCCAGCCACCCCGACCTTGTTACCCTTGAACAGCATCTTCAACAAGACTCTAACAATGTTGAGGATTGGTTTGGACAAGCTCTGCTGCTAGTCAACCACAAAAAACCAAAACCACGCTATTCGCCCCCGCTCATAACCGTCATAAGTCAAACGTTATCAACATTCTTAGTAAGCAAAATGTGGCCTTAGAAACTGTCCAGAATTTCAGATACCTGGGACTCGCTCTTAATAGCTCTCTCTCATTCTCTACCCATGTGGACAATGTCGCCGCATCAGCTAACCGGAAGCTCGGTCTACTATATAAACACCATAGCTGCTTCACTGAAAATGCCCTCCAGCTTGCCATCACCAGCTGCATCCTCTCGACCATCGACTGTGGTCTTGCCATTTACAGTGCGGCACCTGACTGCACCCTAAAACGGCTTTCCACTACTCTGAACAAAGCCTGCAGGCTAGCTGTAGGGGCTCCCCGCCTAAACCATACCTGTAACCTCTACATGCTCACGGGATGGCTTAACCTGGTCAACATAACCCGCTGCCAAGTCTGTCTCCTAGCCAAAAAAGCGATCCTTGGCCTGCTACCTCCTGGATGCAGTTCCCTCCTGCACCAGTTTGAACCTACCAGGACTACCAGGGCATCTAAAAATCACTCTTTCAAGGTCCCCTTCCGCCGTACCTCACAAGGACAGAGATCCTTTGAATACAGAGCCCTGCTCTGGATTTGCATGCTCCCACCCGAACTTACTACTATTAGCAAACTAGGTCCGTTTAAATCAGCGCTCAAATCCCACCTAACTGTCCAACAGAAATGCCCCTGCTTCCCCTGACCTCCCCCCCCGTGACCTGTAATTGCCTACCCCAACACCTGCACGCACTTTGCTGTCCCACCCGAAACTTCACCTGTCCTAGTCCCATCTTCCCTGTTCCTCCCTCCCACCCCTATACCACCTCACCTAGTTCTCACCTCACCCCACTCACCAATTCCTCCCCTTGCCCCACCCGCCACCACCCCCATGACAAAGTAACCCCGCCTGAGGTTACTGCCATACTTTACACCCTCTTCCTCTGTCTATTCCCCCTTTCTCTCATTAAGGCCTACTGTGCTGATTAATAACCTTCTTCACCTAAACAAACTCTCTGCACTCTCCTAGAACCAGTATAGTAACTGTAACAATTGTTCTACTCATTGCGACTTGTTTCCCTATAGCTCTCTGTGTTTTTTCCCCCTTTCTAGTAATGTACTGTGAATTTATTCTTTTCTTTCTGCCTGACGTGGAACCTTTGCAAATGAGCTTGAAGCTCAAAGGTTGTAATCCTAGATTTCAATAATCAAATAAAATAAACAAATAATATGATAATAATGCTACGAGCCTGCAGGAAATGTATTGTAATCAAACATTTGTTTTTGTGAAAGTTGGTACCCTCTATGTAAACACTGCTGTGCGATTTACTTTGTCTGAAAAGACAGTGTCAATATTAGAGTAATGCCAGCACTACGTAAAATAATTGTTAAAATCCTGAGGAACACCACGTGTCAGTTGGAGGTAGTCCACTAACTGATCAGAGGCAATTTGCTGTAGTGCTTTGGATAGTGGGGGAAGGATGGAAATGGGACTGTAATTAGAGTGGATCATATGGTCCCCACTTTTATGTACTGGTGTGACTACTGTGGATTTCCACCTTTTGGGGAATTGCGCTTTACTGAGGGATAAGTTAAAAATGTTTGTGATGGGCAGCACAACTTCATCAATTGTAAGGGCAATCATTTTCAAATCTAGTGTGTCACTACTATACTGAGCCATACCCAAGGTGCGTTGAAGATATTTTTTGGCTTCAGTAGGGGGTGATCTGCTGGAAGTAAAAAAGGAGGGGCACCCGATGGGATTCTCGACTCATGAAAGCAGGGTCTGTTTAATGCCCTAATATTATTAATAGTTTTGTACCAAGATAAGGTAAAGAAATGTTAATAACTTGTTTTCTCCTTCTTTATGTGATGTGTTAAATAATTATAGTATATAATGTATGATAGAATGTTATAAACCATTGAAATCCATCTTTCCCCTAGGTTGTTATCCCATCGTTGACCGCAGTTCCATGCTGTTACCCTACTGATGCTATGTGCATCGATGTGTTAACAACATGGAATGAAGTCACGTGGTTGGCAGTAAGCTAGCGCTGCTGCATGAATGTTTAAGAAAAAAAAATCACTTTCTCCCAGTGAGATGAACGGCAGCTTCACAGCACTTCAAATTCTCTGTGCAGTCTATACAACCTGGCAGCATCTCTTGACTCGGTAAAACGTGGGTGCCTATTAGCTTTTATAATGTAAGTGCTCATACCATACATTAGAAAAGCTAATGGATGGGCGTCAGATGGCAACCAAGCGTGTAATTGCTTCTCGAGGTTTCCACGACAATGGTAAACCGCTCAAGATGTGCTCTCAAGGTTTACCAAGTTGTCATGGAAAACTCTCAAAGCGATTACAGCTTGGTTACCGTCTGATGCCATCCATTATCTTCTATATAGTTGGCCTGTGTTCTGTATAAAAATCAGACTGCTCAAAAACCGTGTTGTGCACATTCTAAACTGTTGCGTGCATTCCAAGCAGTTGTTCAGGTCAAAGGTCATAATATTTTAAATTCCTCATTAACCCAGCACCTAGCTGATTACTATCCCCCCCCAGTGCCCAAATTTGTATCTCTTAACTTGTAAAAGTCTATACATTTAATTTTGTTAATAAAACATAAAGAAATGGCAAGGTTTTTTTTTGTATTTTGTTTTTATTTTGGAAGGTAACCTTTCTGTGATTTATGTGTACAAAACCATATATCATATGAAATAAAATATGGGCAACCACACACAACTTGGCATGTGTTTCCATCTCGGGGTTGCAATGACAGCATGGACCTCTCGAGCTACGCTGTCGAGGTCCATATGCTATTATCTCTATCCCTTGATGGAAACACAGCCTTGTTGTGTATGGTTGCACGTACGTTATTCTCTGCATTATTAATTGGATTAACAGGTAGAGACAGTTGGATGTAAAATTGATGGTTTTAAAGTTTTATGATTAATTTTGTATTTTTTAATATTTCAAATAAACAAATAACTTCTGTTTTTAACCATTAAAACACTTTAAAAATCAACCTTACATCCTACTCTATCGACCACATCATTTCGGATGTAACTTCCAGTAATTCTTTTGTTTTGATGCATAAAGATTTTTCATATTTTTAGAACTTTCATGACCATTAATGCTCATGAAACCATAAGTTGTATCCCATGGTATTGAGTTGTGACTCACAAAAAGTGATTTAAATCAGTTTAGCAAAAATCCAGTTATGAAAAAATTGCAAAAAAATGAACTGCACATGCGCAAAAATTGTTTTATTTTCATAGTAATTCAAAATCTACACATTTTTTAGCTTAAAACTGTCTCTTTTCGAGTGTAAACTACACATCTGATCCATTGTTCTCTGTATTCTATTTCCAGATTGTAAGTGAAAATTAAAATGTTTTTTAATGAATATCTGAATTAATCTAAAAAGCTTGCTACGTGAGACAGACTGTGTGTTAATGTTGACCAGCATGTGTGCGGGTTAGGTAGGGGGAAAGACATGTACTGCCATTTTTTCATACTTGACATACAGTTTCCTAGGGTACACAGGCATGCACCACACAGTACATAAAGGTTTACTAAATAATCTGGACCTATAGCATTTTAATAGCCAAAACAAAAACATGTAAATTGGTATGTTGTGGATGTTCAACAGAACAATAAACATTTTATGTATTTTTTTTCCTGCTCTATTTCTGCCCCCTTACCGGATGGCCCCCAACTACCTGGATACCCCAGCCCCATCACCCCAGTGTCCACTGGGACTTAACTGCCAGCCAGTCTTCCTCCGGGGCTTGTCCCTCCCCCCCACTCCCCTGTCGGGGACAGGGTTCAGTTCCTGGTCAAGTGCAAGGCCTGCAGGTGTGCAGCACTGTCTGTGCTGACAGTAGCCTTTTTCTCTCTTTTGGGTCCCCCAAGAGGCATGGCATGCAGCGATGCCATGACATGTGCTGTGTGGTCCTGTGGACTGCATGTCAGCTTGTGCCACGCTCCCATGCCTGTCTAGGCAGTCCTGGGTGCCTTTCCTTTAGCTTCTGCCAGGGGTCAGGCAATCATCAGGCTGTGCAAGGCCTCACCCCAGGAGGAGAGCAGTCCTCCGGATGCTCAATCTTCCCCTCCCTTGGCCTGCCCTCTGAGGCCCCGAGTTTGTTTCCAAACCTGGGTCATCAGCACCACAAGTGGTAGCACTACTGCTGCGTTGGTGTGCCAGCCTAACAATAGACATTTTAAATTTAAAAAAATATTGTTGTATACACCAGCTATTGACATAGGTATACTTGTGATATCAAAAGTATCTGTTACTTGTGCTGGTTGACCCCTATTGACCTAATTCGTGGCTTTGCCACTTGTGAGGTTATCAGTCAAGCAACAGTCGTAAAATATATTTTTATATCATAGATAGCCCCATGTCATATTCACTATAGATATCTATTTGCAGTTCTGTAGAGAGAGCTTAGCAAACAGCAGGTCATGTTCTAACTTTAGTCTCTTAAAATTAGTGATTAGAACAGTGAGACGGGGTGGCATTTTCTGACTTTCTGTTTTACTAATTTGAGCTCAGCTGTTGGTCTCTTAAGCACTTGGTTTGCTGCAAGCATGTGCAAATTGACAGATTCGCTAATTGAATTTCACATTGCTGATTTTATATAATGGTTTGAAGATAAGAAGTTGGTGCTGTGGTACAAGTGCGAATAATTTTTTTTTTTTTATCTGAGTTCTTGCCTGATTATGTCTAGGAGTGGGGGAGGACAGCACGACCAGCACTGCAACTTTATTTTTCTCTAGTAGCGCCAAGTCAAGCTTGCTTTGATTTCAGCAGCATGCGACCATCATTCAGCAATGTTGGGATGTTCCTCTCTTTAGCATTTTCCACTCCATACAGCACAGTTTGACTTAAAGGGAAAATCTCCTCAACCTATTTTCTGTATACCATACCTGGGTAGTTTGTAGGCATGAACGATTCCCTCTCTTGCATCTCCCAGTTTCATGCTAATTTAAGTATAAATGAGGTTGCTTCAGTCTGTTTTGCCCTGGTATGGAAACCTGTTTGTCTCCATCGTAAAGGTCATGACCCCACTCATGCAAGGC
Organism: Neoceratodus forsteri; assembly: GCA_016271365.2. Taxonomy (NCBI): domain Eukaryota; kingdom Metazoa; phylum Chordata; order Ceratodontiformes; family Ceratodontidae; genus Neoceratodus; species Neoceratodus forsteri. The sequence goes on from CM057456.1 coordinate 1,074,274,865, forward strand.
ATCGTGGGAGTCAGTGATACATATTTGCACATGCCAGCAGAAGTTATATTAAAAGTATTTTCTTCCTCACTCAGATACACTGTAAACTAGAAAACAGCAGGGCACTTACTGTGCGTTGAAAAGTTTCATGGTCACCATAAGACAAGAAAACAGGGACTGCAGAGGACAGCAAGAGCACTGACTAATACAGTATAACTACTGCAGGCTTTAGCACTAAAACATAAAATTCCAGGATGCCTTACTTGAGTCGGATTGTGACTTTTGCAATAGAGTCAAGCAGGTTTTTGCACTACACTTGCAAGAGAGGCAATCATTGTTCATGTCTATAGACTACACAGGTAAAGAGAATAAAAGGCTAACGGGACCTTCCCTTTCAACTTCTTTTCCAGCTGGTTAACTGTGCACTTTTTTACATGGCGTGGATGCATTGCCCTCAAGTTTGTAGGAGTTGTATTTATTTTTTTGCTGTGGCTGATAGTTTTGACAAAGCACTGCAGTTGAATACAGTTTAGGAATCCTCACACAATCATTGAAGATTCAAAAAAAGAAAGCTAAACAAGTAACAATGCCATGTAAAAAGATTTAGTGCAGTAAAAGAGAGTGCAGCAGTTAGTTTGGCAGCCGCTTCACCTCAAGATGAGGCTTCATCAGCGGACCCTGCTGGAGTGTTGCTAAAGTCCTGTGCATTAAAAATGTGCTTCCTAAATTCATGTCCCCCCCCCAGCACCTATTTGAAACGAGCACCTCCATGATATCTAAAAATGTGGGCCACCTGTAGCCTCCTGAAATGTTCTCCCTTGTTATATCCCAAAATGTGCACCCTGTCTTGTGTCCGGAGACTTGAGCCAGCCCACCCCTCTCAGCATTTGCGTGCAACTGGAACCTTGCAGTCAGTTTGAGGCATCTTATAGCATACATTGGAAACTGAAAAAAGCCAAACAGAGAGCGGTAGAGGCGGTATCTGGAGTAGGGGAATTAAGTGTTGATGCTAGTAGTGCTAACAATGGTGATACAGGGTGATTGAGAGAGGGAATTACTAACATCACTAACAGTTGGCTGTACTTTTGTCAATAAAGCAGCACCATAAGGAACCACTGAACCCACCAGTTGAGAAAAAAAGTCTTTCAGTTCAGGATTCATAGGCAAAGTTAAAGAGGTGAGTTTTGTAGTGGGATTTGAAGAGGGACTTTTATAGTATCTGTTTTGCACCTTGTATAGTTTGTAGTGCTTGGATACTTTCCTTATTCCTATTTTTCTACGTTATTATTTACCAGTGCATTCTGTTTTGTGCCCCGGATGTCTGTGGAAATGAGCTGTTGCTCTGTGTGCCTTCCTGGCCAAATCCTTAAAAGTATACATAACTAGAGAATGTACAAGGGAGTGACGTAGGATGGGATTAATGTGTTTCTTAGCAGGCTAGCAACTACATTATGAGCAGTTTTAAGTTTTGAGAGCAGGAATCTGGAAAGACTGTAGTGGAGGGAATTATAGTAGTCAAGATGGGAGGAAATGAAGGCAGCAGTAAGGGTTTCAGTAACATGCGGGACCAGCCAGAGGAAGCAGGCAATATTGTGAAGCTAATAGTAGGCCGATTTGTAGCCATAGAGAGGCGAAGAGTCAAGCTGAGATCTTACTTCGAGAGGGTTCCTTCAGTAGGTTATCACATACAGGACTGGCGCCACCTGGCGTCGGGCCGCACGGCAGACTTTTCTAGCAATACCTAACGGGGGACCGCCCACCCGTCACATGACTGACGTCAGCATGACTGTATATAGTGGGTGGTCACCACGGCCGCCCTCCAGTTCTTTCCCACCGTCGCCTCGTGTCAGTCGCAGTGCAGACTTCCAGATAGCGATCATCATTAGAAGATTATCAGCGTCGGCTTCATCCTAAGCTACTTTTTCTCTAAAATTCATGTTCTATCATTGATGTCTTCTCCCAAGAAGAAGTGCTCATCCTGTGACACGCAGATCCCGCATAAAGACAGTCACCTCAAGCGCGTCCTCTGTTTAGGCCCGGGCCATCCAGTCTCCTCCTGCCCTGAGTGCCAGACCTTTAACCAGGCCACTAAAAAGAGGAGCCCATCTGCTAAAAGCCAGCCTGGCTTCCCTCGAGAAGAAGATGGATTGTCTTAGAGTTTCGTCCGAAAAATCTTCTCCTTCAAAGAAACATAAGGAAAAAACCAGGGAGTGGGACCACTCCGCTGACGACGCCAGGCCCTCGACGAGCAAGGCCCAGCTGCCACCCAGAAGATCAGACGGGAAGTCTGGCAAAGCTTCGATGGATCAGTCGGCTGTCTGCTCCACCGACGACCGCACCGCTTTGGTCAATAAGTTAGCCCCTGGCTCCTCTGGGGACCACTTGGCGTCCGGTAAGTCATCTACCCAGGCAGTGGGTGCTCACCCGGCTCAGGTCGATAAGCCGGCTGGGTGCTCCTCCCCTGACCACCCGACCCCACCTGCTAAGTCGGCCGTCCCTGATGACCGCTCGGGTTCGGTTCCCTCGTCTGGGCCTAACGGCGCCTCACCCGACGTCCAATGGAACCAGAAGGAGAAAGCCCCTCTCCTTCCTTGCCCATGCCCTCCACTTCACCAGTGGGTACGTCTGGTGATGGCAGCGGAGAGCCCATCGACCCTGTCGATGCCTCCGAGGTCTACTCCGCACTTCCCTTCTGGGGCCAAGGAGAAGGAAGCTCCTCCTCGGCCTACAGGCCTGTCTGTGGAGGCCCCTCCTCTGCCTTCCAGCGGACTTCCGGCACTTCCTCTGACGCCAGTTATCCCAACAACAGTCCCGCAGCTGGGACCGGCTGACCGGCCTTTGCCTTTGGCCCCGACGGCGGATCAGGTCCCGATGCCAGGGCCCCTTCGTCCGGTTCCCTTCCAGTGCCGGATCGGGTGGTGCCAGTTCCGACATCTGTTCCCATGACGCAGGCTGTCCCGACGCCTGACCCTCAACCTATTTACACTACGGCGGGTCCAACGTGGGTTCCCCCGACACCTGATCTGACAATGGGGATTTATACCTGACCCCGAACTGTCCCGCATTACTCTTTGGGGTATCTTGGGGCCACTACCGGGGGGGTCCCACTCGGACTAAGGTCATCTTGGGCAGTTCTACCCTGGATTTAATCCCTACTCCCATTACACGGGATTCCAGGGCTATTATCCACCTCCAGTTATCCCTCCTCCTCCTCCTCTCCCCCAGCCTCTGCCTACTCCACCTCCCCCAACTCCAGTTACCCCAGATTTCAAGACCTTAATACAGTCTTGGTGGCAGGGGGCTAGGTCAGAGTTGGTCTCAGACCTGGAGACTAGGCTCCCACAACTGCGGTCTCCTAGGTCCCCTTCCCTGAGCAGTTCGTTGATAGCCACTGTCCACATCTTGGGGAAGACTCGACAGGACGTTTCCCTTCTGGATACCAGACACCATCCTGTTGAGGAGGCGGACGATGATGATGATGATGATGATGACATCGCAGGAGGTCCTGGAGGACCCTGAGGACATGAAAGGCAAGGTCTCACCAAAGTCTCCACCTGAAGACCCTGCCTTCTCGGACCTCTTGAGGGCCATGAAGGACTATTTTGACTGGGAGTCTGAGGAACAGGATCCCATGAGACAGAGGCTCACGGAACACCTAGACTTAGTCTGTCGCCCATCCCCATTCCTCCATGGATGGCCCCTCATCAGGACCTCACCACTACCGTCTGGCAGATTCCTCATTCTATCCCGGCTGTCCCCAAGTGGGTGGACAGGCTCTACCGGGCGCTGAAGGATGCTCCTTTCTTAAAGGCTCATCCCAAGGCTGACTCTGTGGTCATCTCTGCGGCTCATGATCGCTCTTCAGCGCCCATGCACATGAGCACTACTCCTCTGGACAAAGAGTCGAGGCAGATGGATCAGTTCGGGAAATATATACAGTATACTCCTCGGCCATGTGCGCCCTCCGGTCCCTCAGCTGTGTGACCCACATGGTGTCCCATCAAAAAGCGACCCTGGCCAGGCGGCTGGAAACACAAGTCCAGTCTTTGGATCCCTCGCCTTTAAAGGAGGACCTTACCAAGAATCTCCGCCTCTCTAAGGTTTCCTGTAGGCACGCTTTACGCGCCACTTACGACTCTGTCGTCTCAGTGGCCCATACCTTGGCAACTGCCGTTGCCCTCAGACGGCATTCCTGGCTTCGACCTATCTGGCCTCGCCAACGAGGTTCGGTCGGCGATTCAGGATGCCCCTTTCAGGGGCTTGGTCCTTTTTGGTGGGGACACCAAGGATATTATCACAGACCTACAGGACAAGGGAGTTGCACTTAGGTCTGTCAGGTCAATGTACCGATCGGGCTCCCAGCAACAGCAGCCCTTTCGGAAAAGGACCTGGAGGCAGAGAAAGAATGCTCAGGCGCGCTGCCAAGGGAAGCAAAGGCCACGGTACAGCCACCCCTCCTGCTACCAAAAATCAGAGGCGTTCAGGGGCCCTCCCTGAGCGTCCGCGCTGACTCCCGGCCCATGTCTCCTCAGTCTCATGACAGGGAGCAGGTGGGGGAAGGTTCGCCCGCCACATGCAGGAGTGGAGGGCGATCACCTCCGACGAATGGGTCCTGCAACTAGTGTCCATTGGACACACCATAGAATTTCTGGAGATTACTCTAGAAACTCTACCAAAAAGGTCCTCTTATTCTCGGGACCAGGCTGTTCTCATTCACGAGGAAGGTAAATTCACTCTTGCTCAAAGAAGCAATCGAGTGTGTCCCCTTCAGGCAAAGGGGAAAGGGATTTTATTCCCTTTTTTCCCTGGTTCCAAAAAAGACTGGGGACTTCAGACCCATACTCGACCTAAGTCAGCTAAATCAGTTTGTCGAGTACAAAACATTTCGAATGCTGACGCTCCAGAGCCTCCTCCCTCTCCTCATGGAGGACCACTGGCTCTGTGCCCTGGATATGCAGGATGCTTACCTGCACATTCCTATTTTCCCCAGCCACTGCCAATTCCTGCACTTTCGTTTCCAAGGGGAACACTTCCAGTTCCGGGTGCTCCCCTTTGGCCTGTCTTCGGAACCACGGGTTTTTACCAAGTGCCTGGCGGTGGTCATGGCGTTCTTACGCCGCAGGGGTATTGTGGTCTTCCTTTACCTGGATGAATGGTAGATTTCAGCCCCATCCAGGGATTCTTTACTGGAGGCTCTTTCCTTTACCCTGGATCTTTTTAGCAGACTAGGGATCACGGTCAGTGTTCCCAAGTCATCCCTTATCCCTACCCAGAGACTTCAGTTTATTGGGGCAGTCCTGGATACGGTCCAGTACAGAGCCTTCCTTCTTCCAGACAGGATGGAGACCCTTATCTGTCAGGCCTCCAAAGTGGCTTCCCTCAGAACCATCGCTGCTCAGGAAGTCCTTCGCCTTCTGGGCCTGATGGCGGCCTCCATCATTACCATTCCCCTAGCAAGGTTTCACATGAGGATTACTCAGTGGTCCTTGCGGGTGCAGTGGGAACAGCTCCTGGACAACCTGGACTACCCGGTTCTAGTCTCCTCAGCAGTTCAGAAAGACTTACAGTGGTGGAAGGATTCTCGCTATCTTTCTCTGGGGCTTCCCTTTTGGAACCCTGCACCAGTAGCCACCCTCACCATGGATGCCTCGAATATGGGGTGGGCAGCTCATCTTGGGGAACACCAAGCACAGGGACTATGGTCCAGCTTGGAGACTTCTCTTCACATCAATGTTCTGGAGTTAAGGGCAGTCCTGTACACGCTATAGACCTTTCAGACCCTCCTTCCAAAGGGATCACTGCTTATCCAAACGGACAATATGTTGGTAATTTGTTATATCAACAAACAAGGAGGAACCCGGTCATACTCCCTTTGCAGGGAGGCGATGCGGGTGTGGAACTGGGCAGTCCAGCATCATCTGGTCCTAGTGGCCGTGTACGTTCCGGGCATTCTAAGCATCCTGGCGGACAGTCTCAGCAGATCTCGGACCCTAGCTCACGAGTGGGAACTACATCAGGAAGTGGCGGAATCCATCTTCCAAAATTGGGGGGGGTCCGGAAATCGACCTCTTCGCCTCCCAATACAACGCAAAACTTCCCAAATTTTGCTTGCTCATTCCAGAGCAAGGCACTTTTTGGAGCAATGCGTTGTCTCTATCTTGGACAGGGAAATTTTTGTATGCTTTCCCTCCATTTCCCATTCTGCAGAGGGTTCTCCTCAAGCTTCAGGCAGAGAGGGCAAAGATGATCCTCATCGCTCCTCTCTGGCCGAGACAGATCTGGTTCCTGCTGCTACAGCAGCTTTCCTGGTAACCATCGGTTCCACTTCCAGTGACTCATGACCTCCTGACCCAGGATCAAGGTCGACTGGTACACCCGGGGCTCATGACCCTGCATCTCCATGCCTGGCTCCTGCAGACATAGCGATATTCCATTTCGAGGTTTCCTCCAGGGTTGCTCAAGTCCTCATCGAGGCCAGGAAACCTTCTACCTGTTCCACTTGTGCCATGAAGTGGAAGCGGTTTTCCATTTGGGCGGCCGCTAAGGTCTGGAACCTCTTTTCTTGCTCAGCCCCACAAGTCATGGAATACCTCCTTTACTTGTCAGACTCCGGTCTGTCCTACTCTTCCTTAAAGGTCCATATCTCAGCGTACCATGAGCTGGTGGATGGTAAACCCGTGGTTCAGTTGGAAGTCTCCAAAACTTTTCTGAAAGGGATTCTCCATCTGAACCCCCCTGTCCGCAGCCAAACTCCGCCTCGGGACTTGAACTTCGTGGTGGAAAAGCTCACCCTTCCTCCTTTCGAGATGGCTATGAGCTGTGATTTGCACTTCCTTTCTTGGAAGGCACTTTTCTTTGTAGCTATCATGTCAGCCCGAAGGATTTCGGAGCTTCACGCTCTAGTCTGCAAGGAGCCATACTTGATTTTTCCATAGGGACCGGGCAGTCCTCAGAACTCATCCGAGGTTTCTTCCCAAGGTGGTGTCAGAAGCCACGCTGAATCCATCAGTACAGCTTCCAGTGTATTATCTGTCCCCCTCTAACAGACGTGAGGCACTCCTTCATAAGATGGATGTCCATCGGTTTCTCCGGTGTTACACCCATTGGACTAAAAAGTTTTGCTCTTGCGACCAGTTGTTTGTCTCCTTTGCCCCAAGATCGAAGGGCAAACCGGTTTCTAAGCAGGGTCTTTCCAAATGGTTAGTCAACTGCATTCGTTACTGTTATCAGAAGTTCGAAAAACCTCTGCCGGGTTCCATCAGAGGTCATTCTACTAGGGGCATGGCTGCCTCTGCGGCCTTCCTCCGGAACATTTCTGTGGCCGACATTTGTGCTGCCACTACTTGGAGTTCTGTCCATACCTTTACCAAACATTATAGTCTGGACATTGCTTCTAGGCGGAGGGCTGGCTTTGGCCTAGCCATCCTGCAGGGCCTTCTGTCCTAGACTGAGTCCTTCATGGACCTCAGTTTTTTCCGTTGGAGTTAGTTTTCCTCCTCCCTAGTTTCTCTCGGTCTCTCCTTGGAGGGACTGCTTGGGACTCTGTCCTATATGTGATTGATGATCTACTGAAGGAACCCTCTCGAAGTAAGATAGTACAGTTACGTAGGAACTTACCTGTGAATAGTAGATCTTCAAGAGAGGTTCCTTCAGTAGGTCATATTTTTCCCTCCCTCCTTCCCCTCATTTTATGTTTTACAGGGACTCCAGATCCTATTCGCTCCTGCTGTCAGGTCTCTTCCTGGCTCCGGTGGGAGAACTGGAGGGTGGGTATGGGGACCGCCCACTATATACAGTTACGCTGACGTCAGTCACGTGACTTCGGGTGAGCGGTCCCCCATCAGGTATTGCTAGAAAAGTCTGCCATGCGGCCTGATACCAGGTGGCGCCAGTCCTATATGTGATGACCTACTGAAGGAACCTTTCTCGAAGATCTGCTGTTATGGTAAGTTCCTATGAAACTGTACTTTCTGCGTCAAGGAGGAAGGATCCAAGAGGCCATTTACTGGCAGATTGAATTCTAAAAGGGGATGGAGTTAGCATTTCCATTTTGTGATCCCCATAGAAGAGGGATGCAGAATTCATCCACTTTATGTATGGTAAAAAATGTAAATCTTCAGTAGGACAAAGCCACCATTTTACAGATTAGGCTGTACAGCCTCCCCAACTCATGATGGGTCATGGCTGATCTCTTACCTTCTCTGTTACTTATTTCCTCTTTCAAGATGTCAGTAAGTCACTTTCCCTTCCGTAGTGGTCCCTTGGGGGTTTGGATAGGTTACTGCTTCAGGTTCTTCATATGCCTTATGGCAGTGGGCAGTTGGCTCAGTGAGGCATGCGATTATCTGCGTCATGCTGTGTGTGGCCAGAGTTCTTCCTCTGTGGGTTTCTCCCACCCCTCAAGATGTCACTGGCAAGAACTTTTGAGGCGGTGCATGCAATGTTTGCCAGCGCTACCACAGCCAGGTGATGTCTCCCCTCCTGTAAACGGCTCCAGCTGCACCACCACTGTGGTCAGCCAGATGGCAGTATAGCAGTGGATGTTGCTGCCCTCACTCCCCAAAAGGAGGAGAGGGTCCTATGGGAACGCTTAATCCTTCTCCTCCAGTCGGCCCCTTGCGTCCTGGGCTCATACCTGAACCTTGTATACCTGTGCTGTGAGCAGAAATGATGATGTTGTGCCAATGGGTCAGCTATTCTGTTAGTTTTTAGAAATGCATTGGACTTCATTTTGCAGGGTCCTGGTGAACACTAGCTGTATTAATCAAAGTTGTGTTTGTGAACCGTCTTTGTATGCTGAAAGCTCAACAGTGGTCATTGACATTGGTACTGCATTACAGTTTCCATGTCATCACATCATTGTACACATTGATCATACAGCGTCTTTCATTAGTAAACACTGAGCCAGTCCATTGCTGCAGCTGCAGCTTCAACACTGGGGAGCCTGAGTTATTGAGGGTTGGCTGGAGGAGCAGATTTGGGTATCCCATAGAACACTCTTTCCCCTCTGGGGAGGGAGGGTGTCTTGGTCTGCTGCACTACTGATACTTATGTGAAGAGCATTTATGGTCAAGTTCCTAATTGTTTAAAGAAGTGTTTATCAGATGGGCCCAAAACAGCGTCACTAAGAACAGCCGGACACTATGAGTTGACAGTTCTAGAGTTAAAACCCAAAAGTCAGCTAATTTCTTCACTTGGTATGCCCCTTACATCTGGAACTAGCTACTTTAAGGGTGATTCAGAGCAGGAAGCCTCCAACAAAAAGTACTGTTAAACTGGTTTCAAACTACTGTCTCCTTATTTGGTCTTTGCTTCCCAAGGAATAGTGGAATGACATAGTTAAGTTCCATATAAAGTACAGGTTAACACTGCACCAAAGGTTGCTGTATTTTATTATTTTTGTTTCGGTTATTGTACTTTTCATTCCCTGCCTAGCTGTCTTCTGCCACTCTCTTTCCCAGCACCATCACCCACTGTCCCAGGGACTTACCTACCGACCATTCAGCGCCCCGTGGAGTGCCCCCCTGTGGTGGAACCTGGGTTCCTGAAGCCCAGGAGGAGTTAGACCCGGGTTGTGGTCGGTAGCCCAGTGAGCGGTACGTGGCATCTAAAGGCATACCTCTCAACCTTTTGTCCCCCAAATGTGGAACATTGCCTCTCAAAATGTGGAACAAATGGGCTAAATGTGGAACACTTGATCAAATCTTTACCTAGGAGGCTCAGAACACTGTTAAAAGGTTTGCATTTATGTTCAGAAAGTCTGTTATTAATTAAATAATATGTTTTTTGCATACTTTACTATAGATTTTTGCTTTAAAATGTTACTACTGAATGTGGAACAAGTCCTCACAATGTGGAACAGGGAGCTTTTGTGGAGTAAAATGAGGAACGTTCCTCGTAATGTGGTGCAGTTGAGAGGTATGTCTGAAGGGAGAGACAGCATCATGCTGCTGCAGGCCAGGTAGATGTTTCATCCCCTGTTAGTCTCCTCACCTGAGCGCTTTGTGGGTTAGGACCAAATGGACGTCTGCATGCAAGTAAGCAGACATCCTGTTCAGGAAGCGCTCACTCATCCATCACAGCTCCGCTGCACTGCCATCTGTGTTCACCCATGTAGCAGTATTGTAGCGGCTTAAAACAGTCCTCCCTCCCTGGAGCAGGAGAATGTCCTTTGGCACACTCACTCATCCCCCAGCCAGCCCCAATGACCCAGGCTCACTTCAAGCTGGGTTGCTGTCCCGTGTGCGGTAGCACTACCAATACACAGATGGGCTGGACAAAAGTTGCTGCATTGTTTATAATGTCATTAATGTGTATATATTTTTATATTGTACTGTTTGCATTTTATCTATATTGTATTAATGAAAGCTGCAACTGTTTGCACAGTCTGCAGGGACAGCATTTTAAATGAGCTTGTCTCAATGGACTCCTCCCCCAAAAACCATACAGAATGCCACACTGAGACAATGGAACATTGACAGGCTGACACAGCACTTAGTATGTGTGTGTCTGTACCTACTGTAGTGCAGTCGTCCCTGGGGAGAGGGGCTGGGTGAACTGCACACACGTAAAGACCTTGTTATGTGGCAGGATGAGGCCAAGTGGTCTGGTGCCCCTTCCACCCCGTGACTGGTTGTATTGCTAGGAGTATCTCAGTCCCTGAAGGGCTCGTTTGCCCAACCGTAGAAGGCCTGCCACCGGGGCGGGGGTCTTGGGATTATGGTAAATTCCAGATAAGCTGGTGGATGGGGCTGAGGGCTGCACAGAAGAAGGGAGAAGCAGTGTTAAGGGGCATAAAATGTAAATTGAAAATAAAAAAGCAGCAAGTGCAACTTTACTTCCTGAAGTCAGTAACGTGAACTTTTTTTTAGGCCGCTGGCGCTCTTGCACATGTACAGTTTACCAAGCGGAGTCATCCACCTGGTGGGTGCTCTGACACCATTGGCCATGAAAGTAAAACTTGAGACCCTCACTAATGTCACGGCACCCAAAAGGTGTGCGAACCAGCAATGTTTTTCAGTTTGGTATTTTATTTTTCTAATGTGCTGCATAAGTTATTTTTAAGCCCCTTACTTCACTTTTGTAGGTCAGCATTGGAAAGGTCGAGCTCAGCAAGAAATGAAAGTTCAAACTGAAACTCCTGTTTGTCAGACGGTTTGCCTCACTCTCTTGGTTAGCACAACTGTGCGTGTAGCTGAGCTTGATAAACTGGAAGTTGTTCGTAATGTTCTCTAAAGGTTGTTCTTAACAAAACACTGAAAAAACATGCTGACCAGGTGTTATACAGTATTTATTTGCATTTGATATTTAATTTTTTTTTTTCAGTTTTGCATATTGATGTGGGTTGTTAAGACTTCTTTGTTTAAAAAAAAAAAGGCTACTGCAACTATTCCAGGTGTGAACAAACCCATAATGTTCTCGTAGCTGCACTCTTGTGCTGATCCTTTTTTTGATGTAGCTGTTTGACCCTTGAGCCGCTGGCTGTGCCTGCCTTTGGGTGTTGTCTGCCATCAGCCTCCAAACCCCTTCATGCACTTCCCACACGGCTATGGCTGTTGATATCAGCAGGGAGCAGGGCCCGAGAGTGTCAGCAGCTGTCGTTTAGAGGGCTTGCAGTGCACAATTTTCTTTGTTAGTTTTCTTCCTTAATTCCTTTCCACCTCCAGTGGTGTGGGAAGTAGGAAAAAAAACGCCAGCAAAAACTAATTTATTGCTGCAAAATGTTTATTGTGCCATTACGCAGGACAAAACACTGAATGACTGTTTCACACCATGTGCATTTTCAACTGTGTGAAGGGTGCTACTTCTTGGCCGCCTTAAGTAGGACTGCTCTTAAAAATGAACCTACCAGTTTATTATATGTGGAATAGAAGTGCAGTTTTCTTTTTACACTTATATTTTTATTAATTTTTAAATTCTTAGCCAGCCCGGTGGCGCTGGACGCCACACCAGTGAGGGGGTCAGCTGGGAGAGAGGAGGATTGAGCATCCTAGTGACTGCTCTCCTCCTCCGGGAGGGTGGGAAGGGGAATGGCGGCTCTGCTGGCTCCTAGCGATGGCTGGGAGTCGTTGCAAGGGGCAGCTTAATGTGGGGACGGTATGGGAGGCATCTGATATGTGGTGCGTGGGAGCATGCAGCACAGCGTCATTGACGCCACTGCTCAGCCGTGCCCGGGGGGGGGTGATGAGGGACCTAACCTGTATGGAAAAAAAAAAATCTCAGCATGCTACGTGATGGACAGTCTGGCAGCGCCACCCTGCTCCAACTCTGGATGCTCCCCCGGGATCCTGACCTCTCGGCTTCCGTGGTGGTGGTCTTGTACCCGCCATGATGCAGCCATTGTGTGGACCGGAGGAAGGGGTTGAGTCTAGAGTTTGGGGTGGAGTGGGGCTGTGAGGCCGGACGGACTGGGGGGAACCATAGGTAACATCCCCAGCCACAGAGGGAATAAAATATGTATGGAGAAAAAAAAAATGTTTAATTCGTAACATGCATTTCAAATCCATTACATATTGTATGGTAACAAGGAAGAAACAGTACACCATGTAACCATGAAAATAAACCCTAACAATTTCTAGATATACTTAAACCGCAAGCATTACTTACACACAGATAGTCAAGCCTGTAGAGTAAATAAAATTAAATGCATATTTATTAGCTTCCTAAACTGGAACACAGGGTTGTATTAGAAGCACTTAAAATATATGCAGTGCGATATTAGATATTAAGTCTTAGGTGTGGGTGCAGGCCCGAGTGGAAGCCCCCGCAGTGGATCTCCAGCACCTGGGACATGGCTTCTGCTTCAGCCACTGTCCCCTCTCCTACTGACCACCGCTGCACTCTCAGGTGTGGGTGCAGGCCTAAGAGGAAGCACCCGCAATGGATCTCCAGCACCTGGGACATGGCTTCTGCTTCAGCCATTGTCCCCTCTCCTACTGACCACCGCTGCACTCTCAGGTGGTGGGTGCAGGCCCGAGTGGAAGCCCCCGCAGTGGATCTCCAGCACCTGGGACGTGGCTTCTGCTTCAGCTACTGTCCCCTCTCCTACTGACCACCGCTGCACTCTCAGGTGTGTGCGCAGGCCCAAGTGTAAGCCCCCGCAGTGGATCTCCAGCACCTGGGACGTGGCTTCTGCTTCAGCCACTGTCCCCTCTCCTACTGACCACCGCTGCACTCTCAGGTGGTGGGCGCAGGCCCGGGCGGAAGCACCCTCAATGGATCTCCAGCACCTGGGCATGGCTTCTGCTTCAGCCACTGTCCCCTCTCCTATTGACCACCGCTGCACTCTCAGGTATGGCTTACCTAGTGGCCTTCACCTCCGCTAATCCGCTAGTGCCTTCCAAGCCCTGATTGGACAGCTGTTGGGTCTCGCCGCCCCTTATTGGCTGATACCTCGAGCCACTAAAGACTGTAGATCCCTGCCTTTAGAATTGAGCTTTCCGCTGGGCTTACTCTATCCCTGCTTCCCCGTTTGAATTTTCAATTGTATTTTGCTTCTCTGTGCTTTTTCTATTCCTGATTTTGAACTGCTGTTAATGTAAAACTGCATACTCTCTCCATGAATTTGAAAGATTCTTAATGTAAAAATGCGAATGTATTGTTGGAACTGTGCTTTTTTTTTTTTTTAAAGTGTCCAGTTTCCCATTAGCAGATTATAAAGATCTGCCACTAGAAGGGCAGTAGTTCTTTTGTAGTGTCCTGTCCCTTCAAATTTCCTATGGCCTTTTATCTACTTGTACTTCTCCCTTTCTGTAATAACTGCATCCCCTGCAGGGATGCACGCTAATCTCCTGCTCACTCAGGTGTGCTTTCTCTGTCCGCTCCCTGGGTTTGAATCCCTGACCCTCCACTCTGGAGGCTTACAACCTATCCACTGCGCCACTGGAGCAGCCACTTTGGCTGTGTACTCTTTCACTCCTCGTAACTTTCCTATCCCCTCTTGTCTGGAGCCCCCCCCAATACTTTTGTAACCCCCAAGGGCACTATCCTAAGGGCTACCACCCCTGCCTGTCTCAGCTGCGACTGGGTAAGGGGCCCAGATCCGTTGACGGGTGCCTCCACCCAGAGGTCGGGGTTAAGACAGTCAAGGTTGACTCAGTCACAGCCCTCTGGGTTACTGTAACCCCCTTCTTCCCACTAGTGGCTCACACGGATTAATTACAATGCTCTCCCCCTGAACACTTACCCCCCCCCCCGGCTCGAACCACTCAGCTCACTCCGGGGAACCCCTGGAAAGTAAGGTACAGTTATCAAATATTCACTGTGCAGTATATCCCCAGTAAGACACAAACCAGCCAGGGTACAGTTGCAAAACGAACAATCTGATTTATTTGAGGGTAGATAACAAGGACCGGGGGAAATCAGGGTGATTGACTTACCGCTATAAAATATATTTAACTACCTAGGGCCTGTGCACAGGCCTGAACCTATCAGTCACTGTCTATGGGTACCCAAGCCCTAATGGCTAGTTCCTCGATGCAGCTGGTTGGGGCCCTGACACAAAGGAGCCTTCAATTCCTATGAAGCTTAGATGAAGCCAGGAAGCTCAATTAGTACAGTCTGCAATACAACAAAATGACTGTGTCTTGGTTTATAACCTTTAGCAGGGAGCTACCCTGATTTAGTACTCACAACTCCAACAGAGAACCACTCGTTCACCCTTTGCAGGGCTGAGCCTGAGCCTCAACGGCTTTCTCACACATTTATATGGAAAACAACAGAGGGGTACCATACCAGGCAGCTGCTCCCTGAACTCGACCGAACTCACAGCTATGCGGCTTTTTCACTGCAGCTTCAACTTTCCTGACAGACGGTAGCGATTCCAGCAGATTCTCCAGTCCTCTACAGGTTGAGCCTGGTAGGTAGCTGTGTTTATTCACAGCCTCCTCTGACCGCCGCCCGGCGGATTTAGTCCAAGCTTTCTGGCTATGGGAACGCCACTAGGCTCTCACGCCTTCCTGCGCGAACACTCAACGGCGCAGAAGCTCAGAGCTCCCTTCAGCTCCACAGTCACAACGTCTCTGCTACTCAGGCAGTGGGGGCCAACCTTCTCACTCGCGCTCCACCCGTTCCCATAGGTGGGCTGCAGACACCAGGCAATGAGACCTGTCCCGATTGGTGCAAAAAGGCACCCTTGGTCAGACTTTACTTCCCAGGATTACTAGCTAAGTCCTCATTGGTCAGCCGGCTTCCTAGGGCGTCCTCACGATTCGATTGGCCCATTTCAACAGTTCAGGACCAACATGGTGGGGCACAACAGAAACAGTCCAGGCTGCAAGAAAACAGGTTAGAACAAACTATCTTCATTATCACTTTTAACAATTCCCAGCAAGTAGTTACATCTTTATAACGTGCTGCCATTTAAAACGGCTTGAACGCCAACCACCAGGGGGAACACTTAGGCAGCTCCTAGGAGGCTTTTTAGGAACCCCCATTTGTAGGGGGGTTACACCCTTCCTGGCCTAGAAAGAACTTGGCGTTCACGTCAAGTAGTTACCCTTAAATCACTTTAAGGCAAACAGTTCAATTAACATTATATCACACTTTAGATTACATGCATGGATACTGTATTCACAGTTTACTACGGTTTATTCAGTGTTACACACACACACATAACCTTTTGTTTTTGAATCAGGTCATTACTCTCTGCCCATGACACCTGAAAAGAGGGGGCCCTTCCCTATCAGCTGCTGGCAGGCTAACTGGGGTAGGGGTACCACACTCAAAGGGCAGTACTAACATGCTGGAGTTATCTCCCAAGGCTAACTTAGGCAAGGAGCTCGGGGACACATGCACCCCTTTATGGACCACATTTAAGGGCAGGTCCACAGGCTGACCCAGAGACTCATAACTCAATTTTACTACAGGCCGTACTTCTCGGCTGGATCGTCTAGGGGTCTCGGAGAACCTGGCTACAGGCCCCGATTCCATTTCAGCCTCATTGAGATTAGTAGGGGGAACCTCCACAGGGGAAAGGGACCCAGTGCTCATAGTACTTTCAGGGGCATGACCCTCTATATCAGGACCCACACTACTTGGCTCAGCTGAGGACTGTTCAGGCACTAGAAAGGAACCATCAGGGCATTCAAAATATTCTTCAGGTTCCGGCATATCACTGGCTTGTTCCCCCACATCTCTTCCTTCTTCTGAAAAGTCAGATAGTTCAGCCAGGCCTGACAGTTCAGCCATGCTCAAGGACCCCACTCCCTGGGCTCTGCTGCTACCCAATTCATCCTCTGGAAGCATGGGTTCCAGAGACAAAGCTGGGGGCTCAGACAGTCCAGAAAGCCCAACCTTATCTCCAGAGTTAACGAGGGGATTGCCCCGAAACAGCTGGCTCAGTTCATAAGAGGGATAGTATTCAATATTATTTTCATTGTCTTCAGACACAGAGTGGCGATCATCTTCATCAGAGGGGTTTGGACAAGGCCCTCTTATTTGGCTTTTTGAAGAATCAAGTGGTCTGGGTTTTTTCTTGGCAGCAGATCTAGCCATAGACCTGGAGGGGGGGGCATTGGGAGGTTCAGCTTCAATCAAGATTTGCCCGATTGGAAGCAGATGATTTCTGTGTATAGTTTTCACATCTTTTTAATTGTTTTCAGGCCGCACTTTATATACAGGTAAATCTGCCAGTTTTCCCACAACAATATGAGGGAGGTGATGCCATCTGTCAGCAATCTTATGTTTGCCATGGAGTCCCAAATTCCTCAGTAGCACTCTATCCCCTTCTCTCAGTTCCATTGTTTCACTTTCTTATCATACCTCTCCTTGTTGGCCAGGTTTCGTTTAGCAGCCATGGTCTGGGCCAGTTAATAGGCATGGTTCAATTGGGCCTACAGCTTCTGTACATACTGAAGATAATCTCCTGCTTGCACCCCATCAGGGGAAACCCCGAAACACACATCCACGGGCAGTCTAGCTTCTCTCCCAAACATCAGCCTGTACGGGGAAAATCCAGTGGCATCACTTTTGGTGCAGTTATAAGCATGAACCAGGGTACTAATCTGCTGGCTCCATCTAGGCTTGTGTTTGGGTTGCAGTGTGCCCAACATATCAAGCAGTGTGCGGTTAAACCTTTCAGGTTGGGGATCTCCCGGGGGATGGTATGGGGTGGTTCTTGATTTTCATACTCCTCACAAAGATAGCATTTCTATAATCAGGTGGCTCTCAAAGTCCCTCCCCTGGTCGGAATGGATCCGCTGTGGGGCCCCATAGTGGACAAAGAAGTTCTCAACAAGTATTTTAGCCACCATGGTTGCTTTCTGATCTTTAGTAGGAAAAGCCTGTGCATACCGGGTAAAATGATCAGTGACTACCAGTATGTTACTGATATTTTTCAGATCTGGTTCTAAACTCAGGAAATCAATGCAGACCAGTTCCATAGGGGCACTAGTGGTGATATTGACCATGGGGGCAGCTCTCTGAGGTAGGGCTTTTTTTTGCAAACAGCGGCCACAGGTCTTGACATAATGCTCTACAGCTGTACTCATTTTTGGCCAGTAAAATCGGGTCCGTACCAGATCGAGAGTTCGGTCTATGCCAAGATGCCCCATGTGATTATGCAAGGACCCCAGGACCAGTTCTCTAAAAGCTGAGGGCAGCACCAGTTGTTGTTTGTCTACCCGGCCCTCCTTATCCACAGTCTCTCTGTATAGTAGTTGGTTAATCAGCTTTAATTTGGGCCCTTCTTTGTATAACAAGGCAGTTCTCAAGTCAATGTAACGCAACTTGGACACGTCCCTCCCAGCCTGCAAAGCCTCCACAACCATTTTTATCATAGAGTCTCGGGATTGAGCCGTTGGAGACTATCATTGTTAAACTGGGGCAGTGAACTAGTGTCTAATGCAGAGAAATGACAGTAGGCAGCAGGTATGCAGTTTTCGGATGGCCCCAAACAATCCACCATACAGTCCACACCTGTTCCTCCTTGTCAAATTTCTGGCAAAGGGCTCTTATGTCAGGCTCTGACAACCTGACCCAATCAGTTGGTGGCATGGCTCTCCAAGAGAGAGCATCCACATCTATATGGTTTAGGCCTGCTCTGTACTCAACAGCATAGTCATAGGTGGCCAAGGCAGAGAGCCACCTATGGCCAGTGGCATCCAACTTGGCTGAGGTCTGTACATAGGTCAGAGGATTATCAGTCTTTACCAATATCTTGGCACCGTACAAATAGTCATGAAACTGATCCACAATGGCCCAATTCAGAGCCAGGAACTCTAGTTTGTGCACTGGATAATTTTTTTCTGAAGGAGTCAGACTTCTGCTGGCAAAAGCTACAGGTCTCAGACCGTTCGAGTGCACCTGATATAACACAGCACCCAATCCTTGTAGACTGGCATCAGTATGGAGAATGTATGGCTTGGCCGGGTCAGCATAGGCCAGCACTGGGGCATGGGTAAGTTGATCTATGATGTCATAGAAAGCTTCCTCACACTCAGCAGTCCAGCGGTTCCCAAACACAACATTCGGCCGGAAATACTTCTTCTCCGTCTCAGAGCGCACAACTTTCTTATACTTTTTGTGCGTAGGAGGGTACCCCTGAGTGAGGTTGAGGAGGGGGCGAATCACTCGAGAATAATCTTTGACAAACCGCCTATAATATCCACAAAACCCCAGGAACCATTGCAGCTCTTTCAAAGTCCGGGGCTGAGGCCAAGTGGTCAAGGCCTCCACTTTGCTAGGGTCAGTCTCTAAGCCTTCAGTGGATACTATGTGGCCCACATATTTCACAGAAGTTTGGAAGAATTGACACTTGTCTATAGACAGCTTGAGGTCAAAATCCTCCAGCCGATCCAGGACCTTGAACAGTCGTTGCTCATGTTCTTCCGACGAGCGGCCAAACACTATGACATCATCCAAGTAAACCAAACACTCGAGCAAATTCATGTCTCCCACAGCACGTTCCATCAGGCGCTGAAAGGTGGCTGGGGCACCTGAAATCCCTTGAGGCATCCGAATAAACTCATAGAAACCTAGGGGGTAAATAAATGCGGTCTTCTCTCGGTCCTCTGGGGCCATTGAGATCTGGTAGTACCCACTGCGGAGGTCCAACACAGAAAACCACTTACTGCCATTTAAACAATCCAATGCGTCCTGTATGCGCGGCATGGTATACTGGTCTGGGATGGTCCGCCGATTCAAGGTGCGGTAGTCTATACACATCCAAACCGCCCCATTCTTTTTTCTCACTACTACAATGGGGGAGGCATAGGGGCTCCTGGACTCTTGTATCACACCAGCAGCAAGCATCTCTTGCAGATGCCGCCTCACATCATCTATGTCAGCGGGGCCAGGCGCGGATCTCTCTCGGAAAGGCCGTTCATCATGCAGCCGGATGTGGTACTCAGCCCCTTGCACACATCCCACATCCCATTCTTTCAGGGAAAAAACCTGGTCCCTTTTGGCAAGCTTCTCACTGATCCTCATTTTCCATTCCGCAGGCGATTGGGAGTCACCGAAATCAAACAAGTCGGGAGTAACTCTGTCATCTTTCCTGGAACCCTTGCTATTTGGCAGCACTGCAGTATCTGCACACTGTACACTTGCCAAGGTGCACCCTCTTCTTATTTGAATCTCTTTGTCGGACACATTATGCACTTGAACCATCACCCTCTTAACGTAAGCATGAGCTCTAGCTGGCAAGATACTGGGTTTGACCAACAGTCCCTCAGGTAATCTTCCCTCCCCAGGCGCATCCAACATCAACAACTTATTCTTAACATCTGTTTTTAGTCGTACTTCTCCATGCAGAACACATTGAGCATTCGGGGCAAGTTTCACTGGTGCCGGATCCTTTCTCCACACTACACCCACTGGGCCTTCAGGTTCCTCCTGGCTAACCTTCTTCTGAGTTTCAGCGGCCTTTTGGATCACAGCGGGTATTCTTAGGGCTCGCCCGGTCCTGAATGCTTGCTTTTCTGAACACAACTGGGCTAGTCGTCCAAACATATGAGCATGTGTCCCAATCAACAGGGGTACCCCATCATACAGTCCAGTGGGGGGCAAACTAAAGCTAAGGTTTCCACCTGTTCGTCCACTCCAGCCACAGAAGTAGGGAATGACAACCAGATCCAGATATACCCCAAATACGGATAAGCCTTGTCACTCAATCCCCACACATGTAGACCATCCAAGGGTTGTAGGGGCACCCCAGGTAGGTGTGTCTGATACCAGTCCTGAAACATGATGGTTACCTGAAAGCCACTGTCTAATACAGCTCGGGTGGGAATCCCATTTACTCACACTGGGGCCTCCATCGAGGGCCAGACCATTCGGGGAGTGCAGCATTGACAGTTGCTTGAGCATTGGCCCGGGTCACAAAGCTTTTCCTGGGGGTCGGACGTGGGCCCTGCGATGCCAAGTGATCAGTCTGCTGTTGACTTTCCTTAAATTCTCCGGCATCTGGCACTCAGGCTGAAAATGTCCATCCTCCCCACAATGGTAACAGAACCGGGGGTCCTGGGGGTCTCTATTGGAAGGGGGGCACCTTGTCTGCTGTGGGCCCTGTGGGGGATGAGAGGGTTCCCCTGGGCCAGGGCATTGGTTTTTGGATACCTCAGGCTCCCCAGACCTAACAGGGTAAATGGTGGATCGCTTCAAGTCCCTCACCAGTTCTCGTAAATTTCTGACCTCTGCCCTCAACTCACTTTCTACTTGGGGATCAGAGGAAATAGCTTGCACCCCCACATCACTGGGAAAATTTGGGGACTCATCAGGCTTTCTGGAAAAATGGGTCTCTTCGGGGGCACTAGACTCAGGGGTCTGGCTTGGGTCCACAGCCCCCACATAGGGGTCCCACCCCTCCTCATCAGTCTCCACTTCTCTAATTTCCCTCATCAATTGACAGTATTCAGGCGGGGCAGCCCGTTGATCATGCAACTTAAGCTTTAACAATATTACACTAGAAAATCTAGCAGACTTCAAAACATGTTCCAACCTGACCTGGTTCAGGGCGTGGCTGTGATTCCCCTTTCTATAGGCCTTCTGCAAAGCCCGCCTCACCCTAGTAACAAAGGTGGACAGCTTCTCATTCTCCACTGCTTGGCAGACCTGAATTTCCATAATAAGTCTTCCCAGTCTCTGTACTCCCAAACACCCCCTCCAAAGCAGAAAGGTACTCTGCTGCGGTGGCTTCCGGGTTGGTAGCCCGCAAGAACCTAATGGCTTCTAAAGCGGGGCCCCACAGACTCTCCATCAATCGTTTCCTTTTCTCCCCCTCAGAGCATTGCCACTCCTGAACTAAGGGGGTGGCGTAGTCCATCCACACTTCCAAGTCATCCTCCCCTGTAGGCACTGGCACTGTGCCAGAAAAGTTTTAGCCTCATGGTAAGAATCGAGCTGTATAGAGCAAACCACTAAGGGCAGTGGAGCCAAAATAGAACTCTTGGGGGACAGGGGAGGTACCTGGGAGACATGGGGGGTAGCGCACTAGACAGATCCAATGCTGCAGCAATTCCTGGGTAGTCCTCCCCTCCACAGTCAGCAATTTAAGCAGTTTATCTTTAAAACTATTAGTCTGGGGGGAACCCCAGGAGTGACTGACCCACTCAGAATATGAACAAGCCTCCACTGTGGGGCACCCTCCGGGTAAATCACTGGAGGTACCCTCTCGGGGTCGATGGCCACACTGCACAAAAGTAGCACCTGCAGCGTCTGGTCGAGCAGGTCAGCCATGCGCCCCTTTACCTCCGCTTTGCCCAAACATTTAACATGCTCTGCTGTAGAAATAATGTCAGCTGTTGGGGTTCCCAGGGGCACATCTAACAGTAACACAATTCTCTGGGAGTCCAGCTCTTCGGCTTCGCCCCACCCCATCAGTTTGTGTACCATTGTCTTAATAGGATCCAACTTAATTTTTGCCAAAATATCCCCTTCCAGTTTTTCCATTTTTTATGCACTTCACGCACTTGGCCACTAGGGGACACTAATCGCAACAGTGCCTCCAATTTGTAACCCCCAGGGGTGCTGTCTTAAGGGCTACCACCCCTGCCTGTCTCAGCTGCGACAGGGTAAGGGGCTCAGATCTGTTGACGGGTGCCTCCACCCAGAGGTTGGGGTTAAGACAGTCAAGGTTGACTCAGTCACAGCCCTCTGGGTTACTGCAACCCCCCCTTCTTCCCACTAGTGGCTCACACAGATTAATTACAATGCTGTCCCCCTGAACACTTACCCCCCCCGGCTCAAACCACTCGGCTCACTCCGGGGACCCCCTGGAAAGTAAGGTACAGTTATCAAATATTCTCTGTGCAGTATATCCCCAGTATGACACAAACCAGCCAGGGTACAGTTGCAAAACGAACAATCTGATTTATTTGAGGGGAGATAACAAGGACCGGGGGAAATCAGGGTGATTGACTTACCACTATAAAATATATTTAACTACCTAGGGCTCTGTGCACAGGCCTGAACCTATCAGTCACTGTCTATGGGTACCCAAGCCCTAATGGCTAGTTCCTCGATGCAGCTGGTTGGGGCCCTGACACAAAGGAGCCTTCAATTCCTATGAAGCTTAGATGAAGCCAGGAAGCTCAATTAGTACAGTCTGCAATACAACAAAACGACTGTCTTGGTTTATAACCTTTAGCAGGGAGCTACTCTGATTTAGTACTCACAACTCCAACAGAGAACCACTCGTTCACTCTTTGCAGGGCTGAGCCTGAGTTTCAACAGCTTCCTCACACATTTATATGGAAGAGGGGTACTATACCAGGCAGCTGCTCCCTGAACTCGACCAAACTCACAGCTGTGCGGGCGTTTCACTGCAGCTTCAACTTTCCTGACAGACCGAGCGCGTTTCAGCAGATTCTCCAGTCCTCTACAGGTTGAGCCTGGTAGGTAGCTGTGTTTATACACAGCCTCCTCTGACCGCACGCCGGCTGATTTAGTCCAAAGCTTTCTGGCTATGGGAAACGGCCGCCTAGGCCTCTCATGCGCTTCCTGTGCGAACACTCAACGGCGCAGAAGCTCAGAGCTCCCTTCAGCTCCACAGTCACAACGTCTCTGCTACTCAGGCAGTGGGGGGCAACCTTCTCACTTCCGAGCCACCCGTTCCCATAGGTGGGCTGCAGACACCAGGCTATGAGACATGTCCCGATTGGCGCAAAAAGGCGCCCTTGGTCAGACTTTACTTCCCAGGATTACTAGCTAAGTCCTCATTGGTCAGCCGGCTCCCTAGGGCGTCCTCACGATTCGATTGGCCCATTTCAACAGTTCAGGACCAACATGGTGGGGCACAACAGAAACAGTCCAGGCTGCAAGAAAACAGGTTAGAACAAACTGTATCTTCATTATCACTTTTAACAATTCCCAGCAAGTAGTTACATCTTTATAACGTGCTCCCTCTGCGCAATCAGTGACAGCAAAAACAGAGCACTCAGGCAGCAGCTCAAGCGGGACTCGAGCAGGGAAACACACAGACCCCCCATTTGAACTAATTATCACCACAAGAGGCAGCCCTTAAAGGGACAGTACACAGAGGCTCTAAAAGCACTCACAGCATTGCCATTTAAAACGGCTTAAACGCCGAACGCCAACCACCAGGGGGAACACTTAGGCAGCTCCTAGGAGGTTTTTTAGGAACCCCCATTTGTAGGGGGGGTTACACTTTGACCGTCTAGTTACCTGTCACTAAACTTGCTCTCCAGTATGAGGTCGGCTATGCTGCCGCTGCTGGCAACTTTGCTGCTAGGCACCCTACTCCTTGTAGATCCTGGTGCTTCCATACTTGCCACAGGACAGAAGCTCCTATCCTGCCTTAACCCCTCCTTCACCCCTGATGCCCTCCCCGTCCCACTGTCAGGTGGGAGGTTACCTCCATGGGCCTAGCTTTTTTGCATTTCTTTCTAAACAGGATGCCTGCCGTCTTGGCTTCCTCCTTTTCTCTACTACTTTCCCCCTTCCGCATTTGCCCATGGCATATCACCTGCTGTTCTCTTTGCTTCTACTAGCAGGAGACATTGAGACCAATCCTGGCCCCCCATGTGCCACCATTGATCACTCAGATCCTATATGGAACTTATCCTTTGGATTGAAATTCGCAGACATCAACCTCTGCAACCTCTCCTCCAAATTCATTGACCTTGAACCCTGGGTCGTCCTATACAAGCCATATGTGCTGGCATCTCCAAAACGTGGCTAAAACCCCATCTCTCTCTGATGCTGCCTACCATCTCCCAGGATACTTCCTGCTGAGGCCTGGTAAGAAAAGGGGTGGTGGGGTGGCTCTCTACATCTGTGAGCCTCTCTCTGCTACCCCCATCCTCCACTCCGACCCTAGCTCACCCAGTGAGTGGCTCCTAGTGGAACTGACCATAGGTGCAGCAAAAATGGTGTATGTGGGTTGCTGATATAACCCCCCTTCAGGATGCCCAACAGGTCTCACCGCACACCTTGAAGGGATGGGAAGCTTCTTCCCCCACCAGGGACCCCATCCTCCTTGGGGATTTCAACCTGGACTGGCTTTGTGCCCAGGAACCTGATTACTCTAACCAACTCGAGCTCCATAACCTAGTCCAAATTATCACCATCCCTACCAGGCACAACCCTAGTACCCCAAACCATACATTTTTTGCCTGGGTAATCACCACTAGAAAGGACAGGCTGCTCCTGTTGGGTACTCTGTCCGATGCTACTGGCAGTCACCCCCTCCCACCTACCTGGTCTGGGTCAAGTGCCCGGCCCCTAAACTACTCTCCTTCCATAATGTCAGTCACCCAGACATCCCCTCCTTCCTTCATGATATTAGAGCGATAAACTGGTCAGCCTTCTACACCCTCTCTGTTATGTCTGAGGCTGAGAGTTTCTTCACAACCGCACTCCTCCATCTCCAAATTCAACATTCCCCCCCCCCGACTACTTGCCGAGTTAGGGGTGGCTGTATGCGTTGGGTTACCAAAGATCTCCTGGCCATGATGAGGGAAAGGGATACACTATGGTCATCCTACAAAAAAGCTCCCTTCCCTGCCCATTGGAACGAATACCAGCGGCTATGAAACCTTTGTAAACAGTCAGCCCTGGCCAAAAAGTGTGCCTTCTTTCAGGGCAAACAAAGGGACAGTCATTGTAACCCCCATCACTTCTGGAGTGAGGTCAGCTCATTACTCAATCCACACACTCATTAGTCCATTATTCATCTTGACACTCCCTCCGGACATCTGGCTGACCCCGTTGCTGTGGCTGAGGCCTTCAATAAAAAATTCACAGACCTGTCTGCCATCCTTAGCAAGCTGCCACCCCTGGAGACCACTGGTCTCTTTGATCACCCCCCAAACCCCTCAAACTCCTTCCCTCCCTTCTTTCTACTTCCAGACCATCACCCCACGGGACACTGCCAAACTGCTGAAGAGCCTGCCTAGCCGGGGCAGCCCGGGCAGCAATGGTCTTTTCCCTGCTATGCTTCAACTTATATCACCTGCCATCTTAAACCCACTTACCTGCCTCTTTAACCTGGCATTGACTTCCTTCTCAGTGCCCAGCACTTGGAAGCATGCCAGGATGGTCCCGATTTTTAAGACTGGTGACCCGCTATCCCCAGATAACTATGTGCCTATATCCTTGCTCCCCTACCTTAGTAAACTCCTGGAAAGGATTGTCCACTGACAACTGTCTGACTGTGTTGACACATGCAACCTACTGTCCAGACAGCAACACGGCTTCCATAAACATCACTCCACCACATCTGCTCTCGCCCTGTTTACCAATCATATTCTCAGGAACATGGACCTTGGAAGGGCAACGGGTGCCGTCTTTGTCGAACTGTCTAAAGCGTTCCACCTGGTCGACCACACCCTGTTGCTCTCCTCCCTCCGCACCCTTGGCTGCTCTACTGAGACTACGCAGTGGTTCCAAAGTTAGCTTTCAGATAGATATCAGTCGGTATGTATAGGACCTTCCACCTCCCCTACCCTCCCAGTGTACCCCAGGGGCTCCATCCTGGGCCCATTCTTATTCTTCCTGTTTATAAACTCTCTCCCCTCTGACTGTCTCAATTGTGATGCCCTATTTTATGCAGATGATCATGTCCTCTTCACTAGTGACAAGGCTCTTGAGAATATATCCAGGGCTTTATCTGATAACTACTCTGCGGCGTACACCTGGTTCCACTCGCATCTCCTAATTGTTAATGCTAAAAAACTAAATCCATGCTATTTGGATCTAAACCTTTCCTGTCTAAGGTCTCCAAGGCTGGGTCTACCCTCTCAGTAGCCTCACTGGACAACAGTGTACTTGAAAATGTACTAACTTTCAAATATCTGGGAGTTATCCTGGACCTGTCTCTCTCTCTCTCCTTTTCTGATCATATCTCCTCTGTTATCCGTCGTATTAACCAGAAACTTGGTGCAGCTTATTGGATAAAGTCACTCCTGACCAGGGAAGCCCATTCAGCCATTGCGCAAGGCAGGCTGCTACCCTTGATTGGCTACTGCTTCCGTTTACTCACACACATCCTCAGCCTTGCGTGCGCGCCTCTGCTCCACGTACAACATATGTCATTTCACTCTCCTGGCACCATATTCCACTCACCACTGCCACCTCTACCAGACTCTTGGCTGGCTCCCACTACACTGCAGATTTGATTATGGGCTTGGCTGCCTCCTGGACAGTGCCATCAGGTATGGCAAAGCCTCCACTTGTACATCTGTCCTCAAGACCAGAACTCCCTCGAGTTGTCTGCGTGCATCCTCAGTCCCACCCCCCAACCCTGGATATCATGAAAGTCTCCTTGGCTATGGGCTGCAGAGCATTATCTGTAGCTGCTCCCACTCTGTGGAACAGAATCCTCAAGCCCATCCGCTCTCTGGACTCCCATGCCACTTTCAAGATACATCTCAAATCCTGGCTGCTTGATGAGTTCACATGCCATTGCAAGCTTGGATAACCTCCCCTCTACCTTTCTGACTTTTCCCTCTTGGGCTGCTTTGGCCTCCCTCCCTCTCTCATTTCTTTGGACTCCTGTCTTATATCCCTCACTACCTGCTTCTTGGGCTCTCCCACTTGGCTATCGTCTTGTATGTTTTTTTTTTTGTTTTTTTTTTACATCATGCATTAATTCGCGCTGGCCAGTCCTTAGTAAATAACTGTATAGTAATTGTTGCTTATCATGATGTACTGATTGTTTTTTTCAGCCTTTCATTAATTTTGCTTTCCCATGTCATTTTTTTTTGTTCACCAATGATGTCTGTATATTCACGTTGTTCACCAGTGACGTCTTTAAATCCACGTGGCTTGTACTCCTTGTATAACTTGTCACCATCTCTGTAACTGCCGCCTGTGTGGCCCGGGTCATGCCTGAAAACAGTTCCCTGGTTCAGTGCACTTACCCAGTTACCAAAGAGTTAAATAAAAATAAATAAGTACCATCTCAGTTCTGGATATCTAGGCCATAAATCAGTGATTGTTTACTAAGACATAAAACAAAATTATTAATTACAGGACAAAACAGCCTACTGTCTCATTATCCATATGCCGATCGCACAGCGAAACCTGCACCGTGAATGACAATACAGCAACATCGACAGGTCGCTGTACTGTCACTGCAGGACCCGGCACTGCTTTCTGGGGGTATTGCACCCCCTCCCCGAATCAACTCTGACTTGGAATTGATTAGTGTAGTTAAAGGGTGTTCGGGGGGCAAAGCCCCCCAAAGAAAACAAAGTCTGTAGTGAACGGTTTTATGCCAGCTGCAATTGTGGTCGACATTAAGCCGTTGCTGTAACGTCGGTTGACTATGAAGTTGTCAAACCGGCATCGTAAACCCTCATTATCTTGTTATATTTCCTTACATTCAGACAATTCAGATATTGTTTATTGTACTCTTTAGGTAAATCGGGAACATTTCTAGATCTCTGCAGTGGTGGCTGAAAGGTCTTTATCTGAATTATATGGAGACTCTCCCTCCTTAGAAGAGGCTTGTTCATATTGTAAACATAGAACGTTAACCAGCTGGTCAGTTTCAAAGAAAACATAAGTTTTATTTTTGAGGGAGCTCTGTACTTTCGCGGGCGCCGACAACTGAAAAGATCCACCTAATTCCAATATTTCTTGATGCTAGGTTAAACATTTCCTTCTGTGTTGTGTCTGAAATACAAGGTATGGATAAAGAATCTGTGCATTTCGTAAGTTAGTATTCCCTTTATTCTCAATAGTTGTACAGGCAGATCTGACTCCAACATGAAACTAAGTAGTACTGTGCTTTTTGCATTAGAATCTGATCCTAATGGACCCATTGGGGCAGTATTTTCCTGAACATTAGCCAGCACCTTTTCAGCTCCCCTTTTGTGTAACCTGAATACCTTATAGATTCATAGATTCACAGAATGTGAGATGAGGGCCGCTGGGCCCACCCAGTCTGCCCAACTGATTAGTACACTTATCTCAGTTGTATTCAAGCTGTATTCAGTTGTGATTCCCCTTTGTAATGAAAGGCAGATTTTCTGAAGGAAGATCAGGTGCTTCATTGAACATATTCTTAACCAAATCTCTTACACTGTTGAAGTCTTGCTCGAAATGATTAGGGGAAACCAACAATCCTAAGATTTTATACCTACTCTAGTTATCCAGATTCTCTGTTTTTCTACGTAAATTATAGGTCTCTGACAACTGCAGCATTGGTAGCTTCCAGCGCGCGATTATCTTCTTGTCCATAGATGTTATTTTCACAGTATTTTTATCAATTTATAGTGTAGTAGAGCATTGTTCTGTATAGAACTCCATGCCTTTCAGAATGCTGTTGTACCACAGTTCAGAGGTCATGGAATGTGAGTGTACACTTCTGTGGTGCAACAGCATTCTGAAACCTCTAGAGACTGCACGTCAGTTTTATTCTGAAAGCAAAAGACCCACTGCATGCACATTTCACATAATACTGTACTGTACACTATAAAAAAAATATAGGACGAGTAACTTAATGCACAACCAGTGTGGTCTGCCACTTTGGGGTTCTGATTCCCAGGGACTTCTCGAGCTTCGCTCTCGAGGTCAGAGGGGATCAGAACTCCTCTGTGGCAGAACACACTGGTTGTGCATAGTTGCCCATCCAGTATTCTCCATGTCATTCATGCTGGTATGGACAATGAGGATTTTCTTCTCCCCCAGCCTATTGCATTGCTTGACCAGGATAGCACCTATTCTTCTCATGCCTCAGGCAGGTAATCCACCTCACCTGAACTACCATCCTGTTCCAGCATTATCCCCTTCACCTCACCTACAGGCCTAACTACGGAGTCCCTAGTGACTACTACCTTTCTGTACTTCCACACAGCCTTTTACTTCCTTCTCCTTGGCAGGTCGGGTGTCCTGACTGCACCCTCCAGCATTAGTCGCCTGTTGACCCCCTCACACTGGCCAGTGAGACACACTGATAACTGTTGCTGATATCCACTGATGATGGTGCTCCCTGTCGCCATGCCTGCTACCCCTCTTCCCGACTCAGCTCCATCCTTCGTTCCTGCCACTAGAGATCATGGTTCCTGCCACCCTTTTCCCTGCCCTAAGTGCCCATGCTAAATGCTTCCTCAGGCCTCTTCCCCAAGCCCCTAGTGTCCTGTCCCCCTCCTTCTCAGCTGCCTACTCACCTCCCTGAGTCTGTGTGGAACCTATAAAATTGCCACTAAATCCTGGCAGTGTATCTTTCAAAAGCGTTGAGCACCCTGTGGTGACTGTAGAGATATTTCCCCTGCCTTATATGTGGTTTGGTGTGTGGTATATTGCAGCCCTCTAGGTATGCTTCTTTCTTAGTGTCCTGGATGCTTGCCTCCCCCAGCTGCCAGCCCTCTTTCCCATGTCTCTACAGCACAGTCAGTTGCCATTCCAGATTGCCACCATGCCTCGCCGGAGCAGAGACTACCTCATAGTGGCTGCATTTTTCTTATTTTATTTACCCAGGAGAGCCCAGCTGAGATGCAGCAGCTGGTTTCCAGTGTGGTCCTGCTTCTACCTATTTCCAGAGTTGGGTAAACTGGAGCACTGGGAGGTTAAGGGAATTGCCATGGTCACACAGAGAGTATTTGGCTCATAGGATTTAACTTGTGATCTTCCAGTTTCCAAGCCAGAACTCTAAACACTTGACCACACTGCCTCTTACAGTATGCTCCCCTCGGCCCTCTGCAGGAAGGATAGCTTACATAACACTGCCGTGGGAGTGTTCCAAGTGTGCTTCAATCCTCCAGAGTTACCTAGGCTGTTAGAAACTGTCTGTTAGTTCCCCTGGCCCACTTCCACTCAACCAGCTCCATTAGTCTCTTGACCGTTTGCTGCTAACTCACACAATCTCTGATTTATAAGACAGTGAGACACAGGAGCCCTGGCTTCATGCAAGCAGTTTAAGCTGCTTGCTTAATGACTAACTTGCACTCACTGAACCAGATTGTCTATAGTGTTACCTTAGAGTTATAGTTTGCTAAGTAACCTATTAAATATACTGGAGTTTGGTGGAATGCACCAAGCTGGTTTATCTCCTCATTCAGTGAGACACCTCCTTCACAGGTGGTAACCATTCAGTCCACAGTAGGTTGTAATAGCCTAACCAGCTAGTTTCTGAACACCGTCTGATAAAATGTAAAAGAACTGCCCAAAAAAGGACTCAAAAGAACTTGCCTCTACCTACCCAAACTGCCATTTTTAAATACCTTTTTTTTTTTGTGTGTGTCTCATATGTATTTTCCTGTGATGTGGAGCCTTTGGAAATGAGTCTCTGACTCAAAGGTTGTAAATTCCGAAATCTCAAATAAAGAAATTTTTTTTTTACTTTTGCTTTCATGTGCAGTGCAAAGTGAACATCTTGTTACAATAACAGTGTTTCAGAGGCAGAAGCATGTCACTGTCTGCTCCAAATCAGCTCAAGCTATCGTGTGACAGACCAGTAATCAGCCAAGCTGATCGTCACCGTGTTTTCTGCTTGTTGGGGAGTGGAAATTTCATGTAGTTCAAAAGAGCAAGCCGCTCTTGTCACCGCCCAGCAAGCAGAGAACACCCCCTGCTCCCCGCCAAGCCGGCTGAGCTGCTCTCCCTCTGCTTCACCATTTCTATTGAAGGTTTATCAAGAGCAGTTGGATTTTACATTGCAGTGGCAGTAACATGCCTAGAAAAAAATCCTTCTTAGGCTGCATCATATTTTTATTGTCTGGCAGGCTTTCGAGCTTTACAAGTGCGAGTGATGCATGCATTTTAATTGTGGGCTGCAGAATCTCAATGGATCACATCTGTACACATGCAAGAATATAAATTCAGTGATTAATAAAATGTCATGTCGAATTAAGAGAATTCCTTCATATATGATGCCGTCACATGAAGCCTTGCTAGTAAGTTTGTGCTGTATTTGAAGGGTGGCACAGGCCGGCAACGCTTGCACCCCCCTCCACCACCATTCCCCCCACAAACTCTAGCCTACTGTACACACTGAGTTTGCATCTCTTCACGATGTTGAAGAGGTTATTTGTTTGAAGACTGCGAACTCAGTGTGGACAGTGTTACCCCAGCCGGCTGCCTGACCTGGCTCTCAGAGTCCACTCCCAAACTTGGGTCACCAGCACAGAAGCACATAGCTCTTCCGCTGGACCTTTGCGCAGTCCTAGCGTGGGAAGTTTTTTCTTTTCTGCCTACCAACTATTAAGATGCTTACAGTTGGGGCGGTGTGATAAAAAGTCAGTTAAACACTCCAGTTTAAGAATGGAATGAGAGCCTGTACCTTTATCAAGTCTGTTCTGGTTCCGTTAATGGTACTGAATCAATGTAGAAGTGTAAACCCTTGATTGTCATGCTGATACAATGCTAGCACTGTTGTTAACCCATGTATTGTAAACCTTGATTCGTATTGTTGTTGTGTCTTTTGCTTCTGTTCTGCAACATTGTACTGTGAACTTGAATTGTCTTTTACCTGTTCTCCAGGACCACTTTGTAAATGAGTTTTTCTTAACTGTGTGTTTCCTGGTAAAATAAATATTGAATTGAACTGAAGAATGGTCACTGGTCAGCAATCTAGTAAAAGGGTTTGAAACTGGAGATATTGATATACCAGCGAATTAGCAGACGCTTTGTGGGAGGCCAAACTGAGTCTTCACCTTCTGGAAAGAGGTGGTCCCCTCCATTTGAGAAGCATCTTTTTCAAAGCCTAGAATCTAGCTTTAGTTTTTGGCTTCATGCATCTATTAATTTTACCATCAATCACCTGCAACAGCCCTGAAGGTACACTGTCATTTGCTGCAGTTTTAAGAGTCCCCATAGGAACTTTGCGAAGTCACATGGGTCTAGTGTTCCTTTTCCAGTATTGTTTTTATTCTAACAACTGGTGTGATTTGTCATTGGCAATGCTGTCTTTTGATTCTGTGACCACTAAATTCAGTAGTCAGTATTTTAAGGTCTAATTGTGGCATGAATCCAGCTCTGAAGCTGTACGTATGGGAAGCATTTCACAAGCACAGCAGTGCTGGCTCAGCTACTAGGTCTCACAGAGCGAACACTAATTGAATTAATTTGGCTTTTAGTTCTTTTGATCTCTATGATGGATTTACCTAGAAATAATATTTAGGAGCTGTTACATCCAGTACAGCATCCCGCTAGTAGCATTCATAGCCAAGAATTTGCCACGTAGGAGAAATTGCTTTTGATACTGCAGTTTATAGATCTTCTGTGAAAGAAGGTTGAGGGTTCCAAGAGAATGCCTAAAACATCAGTACTACCTGTGGGCACAGCTGTGCTGGTCATGACAGTTGCGTGTGTAAATATTAATCACTATTTGGGGTCTAAGGACCCAATCCCCAACAGCCAAACACCCCCTTCCACACCTGTGGAGGGGAAGTTATGCCAGTTTGTGATGTGTGGAGCTCCTTAGGGGCGGCATTAGTGGCTGCGCCCCCCCTTCCACAAAGCCAAATCACTCACATCCTGGCCCACTTGGCACTGCATTCTCCAGGTCCCAGCCCTAGAAGTCTTCACAGTGAACCGGGGATATGACTGGCCTCGGTCAGTGTGCTTTCAAATATTACATATGGATTGTGATGGAGATACGGCAGTCTTGGAGGACTGCCACGTCCTGAAATCCACTGCTCCCTGTACAGGCAGGGATAGACTTGTGGACCAGTGTGGGCATCATATTTTATGTCTGTGGTTCGGACTGGCTCTACAAACCTCTGTTGCCTCCTGTCCCAATGTGTAGGTCTGCATTAACAGAGTGCAGCAGGCAGGGTGTGTGGATACTGTCTAACGCAGACTGGCTGATGCACAGCTACATCAAGGATGTGCTGGATTTGATCATATCCCGTCGGCCACCTGTGTGGATCAGGCATATCCCGGCCACCTGTGTGGATCAAGCATATCCCGGTCACCTTTGTGGATCAGGCATATCCTGGCCACCTGTGAGGATCAGGCATATCCCGGCCACCTTTGTGGATCAGGCGTATCCCGGCCACCTGTGTGGATCAGGCATATCCCGGCCACCTTTGTGGCTCAGGTCCAAAATCTGCATCTACAGATTCTGCATTTTTAACTTTCATATGTGAATAACAAAATACTTCTTTCTCAACTCTTTCACATCTCTCATTTACCCCTCAAAAGCTATCTGTCTTACAGGGAGGGATGTGCCCCACATTCTTCACTAAGGGCCTAGTCCACAGCTTGGCCAGCATACAGGTGATTTGTGCATTTCCAGCCCATGCAACTCTGCCTCTGATTCTACTCCACAGTGGTTCACAACCTAGCCCTCAGCTTCCCCCCCTCTGTGAGTGGCAAGCAGAAAAATCAAATATGTGTGGCCGTGCCACTCGGCCCTCCTTGCTGATCAGGGGGTCTGGGAGCAATTGCTAGTGGGTCAGTCTGGGGTTCCAACTTTGCTCGTGTTTTCACATTGTTTTTCCCCCCATCACCCATGCTTCCCTCCTCTGTTATATGAGCTGCCACCCTTCTCTTTCACTTACCTGGTCCCAGGAGGCCCATGGAGGGCATTTCCTCAGCTTAGGGAAATTCTTTTGTGGTGGATTTCTGTGGGACTGTCTTCAGCCATGACTTCCCTTGGGCCTGTCTCATTTGGTAGGACCAGAGGGCAGTAGAGAGCCACTGGGATCGAGAGTGCCAGCATCATACTACCGCACTTTAGGGTTTTATGCTTTCCTGATCTTATCTGTGTCAGTCTTCACCATTCATCACCTTTGGGTATATGACCCGGAGGTCATGACCCTGCGGGACCTTTTTTTTTTTTGGATGGGCGGAGTCGATGCACCATCGGCGATGCCCTCGAGGCTGACGCACTGCGTGGCGCTTGCGGGTTGGCCATTGGGTGCTGTTGGCCCTGCCCTCCCGCCAGTTCTTCGTCTCCTGCCGTCGAGGTCACCTCGTGGGACGCTAGAAGAAGATTTTGAGGCCTACCTGCTTCGCAGTTTTCTCGACTCCGTCATTTTCTCAATTTGGTGCCGAAGTCCATCGGTTCCTCATGCCGGTTGTTTTGCCATACTTGAGCTTTCCAAATATTCTATTTTCTGCAACGTCGAGTCTGTTTTCTGTTTTTTTTTTTTTTTCTCCGTAGGTCATGTTTCGGTCGGAGGGCAAGAAAACTTCCAGGATGGGACGGCCCCCCATGCGACGGTGCCCATGCAGCTGAAAATATTCCGTCACCGACCAGCACGACCGTTGTCTTACGTGTCTTGGCCCGCTTCACGACATGGATTTGTGCGACGCCTGTTTCTCAATGGATGGGAAGTAATCGAACAGCAGCGTGGAAAGTGGGCGGGCTTTGCCATTTCGGGGTCGGGTTCGCACTGTCGCCGGGCCAAGCTCGTTCTCTCGGCCTTTCCTCCGGGTCCACTCCTAGTTCTATACGAACTGAGGAGGAGGGAGCCTCGGTTTTTCCCAGCCTAGCCATTGGCGAGGCTCCTCCCATGGTGCAGGAGGCCCAGTCTGTTCCCCCCGGGGATGGATGGGAGGCACCGTTATGGCAATCACCTCTTCGGGGGTGAAGGCTTCCCCGGTGTTGGACCTACGGCTTGGAAGGCCTGAGTCGGCGCCGCCCTCGACGTCGTGGGTCGGTGCTGTTTTGGGCCGCGGTGCCGCCTGGGCTCTGGCGCTGTCTTTGGTGCCGACCGGTCGCTGGCGCGGCTCATGGCACTGATAGTGCTAAGCGGTGCCATTGCGG
Organism: Neoceratodus forsteri; assembly: GCA_016271365.2. Classification (NCBI taxonomy): domain Eukaryota; kingdom Metazoa; phylum Chordata; order Ceratodontiformes; family Ceratodontidae; genus Neoceratodus; species Neoceratodus forsteri. The sequence continues at coordinate 1,074,309,963 of CM057456.1, forward strand.
GTTTCTACAGCACCCGTCGCCCGTCTTTCTCGCCTTGGTGCTGTCCATGGCGCCTAGGTTGAGCATGGCGCTGAGTCATTTGCGGCTCCGGGCGAGGTCACGGCGCCATGGAGTTCCAGATCTCCGGCGCCGAGACCACTGTCGGTGCCGTCGTCGGCACCGCTTCTGCCCTCAGTGCCACTTGCAGCACCGTGGGGCCGGGCGGCACCATTCTTGGCACCGATGAGGCTGTCGGAGTCGACATCGGCACCGTCTCTGTTCCCGGAGCCATTCGAGGCACCGTGGGGCTGGACGGCGCATTGTCAGGTTCTGACACCAAGATTGCTGCCCTTGTTGGAGCCGTGCCTCCTTCTGCCACCGTTCACGGTGCTGAGGGGGGCACTGGAACCATCTCAGGTGCAGTCTCCTTTTCTGGTGCCCTGTTTGGTCGAGATGGCACAGAACGCCCACTCACTGTCTGGCACAGGACTTCGGTTTCCACTTTGGAGGAGGAGGAGGAGTCAGACTCTGGGTCGGACAGGCATACTGGCTCCTTGGAGCTAGTTGCCCAGGTGGGCACTCTAGTAGTATCCTCGACAGGCTGCGACCAGCCCCCCCTCTGAGGATCGGACAGCTACTACAGTGTCCAGGGTCAGGGGTGCTGACCAGCAGGCAGTGGTGCAGGCCACTATTGCTCTGCAGCCTGGACTTGGAGGGTTCGCTGACCCCTCAGTGGTGGTACCCCCTCGAGTGGTGTGCCTAGATCGCCCAACTTTGGGGCTGATCGGAGCACCCACCGGAGGGGAGGGCAGTGCTCCTTGGATAGCTCCTTTGGGGGCTGACCAGGGTTGCCAGCTGCCTAGGCTGGCTCTCTCGAGGAGGAGGGCACTCTTGGATTCCGAGGGGGCGAGGGGCATGATTTCTGTTCGGCAGCCTTTTTCCAGAGCCCTAGTGCGGATTTCCGCTCTTCCCCCCTCGGTTTCTTTGAGTGGGCCCTATTCTTTGGAGGTAGGGGACCGTCCTTCTGGATCTACATGGCCCCGGTCACCTCACAGGGGGGAATCTTCCGGGCGCAGCCAAGGCAGTTCCGATATGGTTGTTCAGCTGTCGGCTGTGGAGTCTTCCAGAGCTCCTTCTTCTTCTGGAGCTCTTGGTCTGCTCCCTAGCCTAGGCGGAGGTCAGTTGACTTCTCTTCTCAGCTCTGTCCTCATCCCTCTGCTGCATTCTCCTGCACTCCCAGGTATTCTTGGTCCTTCCGGGCCTCTCTCCTGGGAGCAGTTCAGAGCTGTGGCTGCTCAGTTCCCCACTTACGTCAGGGCCATGGACAGACAGATTTTTCAACCTCCCCCTGAGCAGCTGTGCTCCGAACAGCCAAGGTCCTCTGACTCCTCATCCCCCTCTTCTGGAGGAGAGGAAACATCTGTCCACATTTTTCCAGCTGCTGATCTCGTGGAGTATCAGCGATTCCTCGTGAGGATGTTGGAGGACCTGCATATCACCCCTCCCACTCAAAGCAATCCAGAGCACTCGGCGCACGCCTTTTTAGGTGATTTCAGCGAGGACACCCTTGTGGTGCCCCCTGGCCTGCTCCCTTTTGGGAGGCGTTTTTGCATTCCTGGCAGAGACCTTTTTTTGGAATTCCTGCCCCCAGGGATCTCTGCCAGCGGCATTGCACCCCCCCAGAGTCTCCAGGTTCCATGCCTCATCATCAGTCAGGATTGACGCAACTGGACACTCCTGGTGGGCTTCGCGCCCTTCACCGTGACTGGCCCCCAGATCAAGACTCCTCTGATTTTGACTTATGGGGTAGGAGGACTTTCTACTTGGCACAGTTGCTGCTGTCTGTCGAAGCACATCAGGCCTGCTACGCAACCTATGACAGGTTCCTGTGGTCCAGGCTTGGTCAGCTCCTAGCCTCAATGCCTGACACGGAGCAAACCAGACAAGCCATTGCACTCTCTGCACGTGGCCTGGAGCTAGCAAGGCACCAAGCGAGGGCATTGTACGAAGCCAATGAGGTAGCTACCAGGGTCGTAGGGACAGCAATCTGCACTAGGTGGACGGCATGGCTGCGTCTTTCCCGGTTGTCACCCTTGGCCAGGCGTAGGGTGATTAACTCCACTCACCAGAGAACCTATTTCTTCTCCCATAGAGCGAGACGGCATTTGTCGGGGCAACTTCCTTCCCCCTCCGGGGGGTTCCCATCTCACTCTCCCCACTCTCGGACCTCTCCAGGCCCTGAAGGTTCTCCCTCTTAGTGCGTCACCCACTGAGAGCTAAGGGACTCTGTCCTTAGAGTTAAAAAGAAAACCCCCTTCGGGGGGGGGCTCGGCACTCACCCAAAGGTGATCAGTGGTGAAGATTGACACAGATAAGATATGAAAATGACGTACCTACCGTAATTATGACCTTTCTGTGTATCTTCACCATTCATCACAATCCCGCCCTCCATCCCCCTGGGGCCTCAGTCTCCGGGTCCCCCTCCTTCCCTCTCTGTGCCCAGCCTCACCCCCCCCCCTTTCTTTTGTCAGGAGTGGGGTAAACAGGGACACATGGGGGATGTTGTTTCTAAGGGGAGAGTGTTCAGCATGGGAGCACTCCTTCTCCAGTGCTCTAGCTCCACCCCGTGGGGTGGGAGTTGGCAGTTGCCCTCCATTCTCTCATCCTCCTTGGTTCCTGTCCATCTTTAATTTTCTTTGTCCAGTGGACATATCGTTTATATAAAAAAAACAAACAAAAAAAAACTACATTTTCTTTCACCAAGAACTTTTTTCCCTGAGAGGGGGAGAATTTCCTGTGTCCTGTCTTTCTTCCAGAATAGCCGTTTTTGCCAGTGATTCCGTGCCTTGAATTCTGACAATGAGCCTTTTGGCTACTCCTTGCAGTTCCTATACAATTTGGAGATAAGTCAAGGTCCAGGGTATGGTTGTCACGTTTCTCCTCCCCCTCTCACACTTATCCTAAATCCTTCCTCTTCTCTTTTCCTGTTTCCAGAGATTGGGGCCCCTACCCAATCCCCTTAGACTCCTTCTTATTCTGTCCTCTCAGTCATTATTTCTCCTTTATGTTATATATCTTTTCCTTTATCTGTCCCTTGGACTTTCTTGTCCCACCCTCCCAACCCTTTTCCTCACCTCTCGGCAATCTCAGAACTGGCGGAGGCGGAAAGCCAACAGCACCTAATAGCCCAAGCTGCGACGCCACTGTGCAAGGCCGGCCTGGGCAGCGAGATGGTGCGCCGACTCCGCCCATCCAAAAAAAAAAAAAAAAAAAAAGCTCCCCCTGAGTCATGACCTCTGGCCATATACACAAAGTTGATGAATGGTGAAGATACACAGAAAGAGCATAATTACAGTAAGTACCTAATTTTCATTTTCACACTATCCTTGGAACACCGTCAGCTAGGTCTCCATGGGGGTTGTGCTCATGCATCTGCTTGGATGCGCACCAGTGTCAGGCTACCGAGCCCCTCACACTTGACTCTCCAGCCACACTGCCACTTGTAGTCACCTAGGTGAATGCCTTACAGTGGGGGAAGGCAGAGGGGGAGTGGAGGCTCAGTTGAGAGAAATTAAGGAGGGTATAGCGCTAGCAGTGGCATGCTGTTTGAAGGATGTGAGCAAGGGAAAGAGGAGGAAGAGATCTCTGTGGTTCTCTAAGGAGGTGGCAAAAGCAGTGAAGGAGAAGAAAACAACGTTTAGAAATTATAGGGAGACCCAGAAGAATGAAGACAAGGATGTGTATTTGGCAAAACAAAGGGAGGCAGGAAGGAGGGTGAGGGCGGCTAAAGTGCTAACAGAGGAGAGGATAACTGAGGAGGTCAAAACAGGGGACGGGACCTTCTTCAGGTATCTGGGGAAAAAGAGGAAGACAAGGGGAGAGATAGTGAGAATCAAGAAGGCGGGGGGGTTGCACAGAGGAAGATCAAGAGAAAGCAGAAATACTGAACTATTTTTTCTGCTTGGTCTTCACAGTATAGGGTGGGGGGGGGATGAATGGACCAGTATGCTGCAGTAAGCAACAAGGAGAGGAAGGGAGTGGACACAAGTCCATTCTCACTGGAGAAGGTCCTGAACGGATTGGAAGCCTTAAAGGAGGATAAGGCGATGGAACTGGGTAGGATTCATGCAAGGGTCCTAAAGAAACTGAGCATGGGGCTGGCTACCCCTCTGGCAGCACTTTTTAGCAACTCAGCGGAGATGGAGGATGTTCCACAGGACTGGAGGAGGGCCGATGTTATCCATCTGCACAAAAGCAGCAGTAGGGAGGATGGTAGCAACTACAGGCCTGTCCGTCTCACGTTAGTGGTGGAAAGTTAATGGACACACTACTGAAGGAGAGTCTTGTGGAGCATCTAGAGGCAAAAAGATTGCAGGACCACTGGCAGCATGGTTTCACAGGATGGAGGTCATGTCAAACAGATCTCACAGATTTCTTTGACTGGGTTACCAGGGAAGTGGATCAAGGGACAGCAGTGGATATGGCCTGTCTGGACTTCAGTAAGGCTTTTGACACTGTGCTGCACAGGAGGCTGGTTAAGAAACTAAGCACCCTGGGGGTTGGGGACAAAGTGACAAGCTGGGTTTCAAGCTGGTTAAGGAATAGGAGGCAACGGTGGCAAATAGTAGCCACTAAGGTGAGAAGAGAGTGACTAGTGGGGTGCTGCTGGGTTTGGTGCTGGGACTGGTCCTCTTCAGTGTATTCATAAGTGACACTGCAGAGGAGCTTGAGGGTAAGGTGTGTCATTGTGGATGATACCAAAATCTGTAACTGGGTTGACACTCAGGAAGGAGTGGAGAGAATGCAAAGGGATTTCAGTTCCAAAAAGCGAAGGTTATGTAGTTAGGGTTGCGGAACCCTGAGTCTGTGTATAAGATGGAGGAGAGGAGCTTACAGTCACCAAGCAAGAAAAAGACCTAGGGGTCATCATATCTGATGACCTCAAGGTAGCTGGGCAGTGGGAAAGGCTAGCAGGACGCTAGGGTACATTGGGAGAGGGATTTCCAGCAGGAGAATGGAGGTTATGCTGCTGTTGTATTGCTCACTGGTGAGGTCCCACCTGGAGTACTGTGTCCAGTTCTGGAGGCTGCACCTCCTCAAGAAAATTGAAAGGGTGGAGGCAATACAGAGGGAGGGTAACCAAAATTGTGAGGGGTTGCATAAGAAGCCATACGAGGTAAAGGGTGCAGGAACTCAACATGTACTTCCTAGAAGAGAGGCAAGTGAGAGGGGATATTTATTTATTTATTAAAATGCTTCACCAGGAAGGCACACTGAAAAACAAGTTGCTCGTCTCCTGGTGCGAGCTGGGGAATATGATTGGAAACCTACAAGTACCTCATTGCAAGAGAGAATAGGGTGCAAGTGGAGGGTCTGTTTCAGAGAAAGGAATGTATTAGAACAAGGGGGCATGCAGTGAAGTTAAGAGAGGGAAAGTTTAGGAGAGATGTGTGCAAATTTGTCTTCTTGGAAAGGGTGGTGGATGACTGGAACAGCCTGCTAGTGGACGTAGTGGGAGCAAAGACTATAGGAAGCTTCAAGCATGCATGGGATAGGCACGGGGTATACTGAGTAGAGGAACGGGGTTGGGAAGGAGTGACACCTATGACCAACTAGGGTCAGTGGTGACAGAATAGGCAGGGACAAGGGACAGATTGGCTGGGCCTATAGGTCCGTTTCTGCTGACAAAATCTATGTTTCTAGGGACATGGATATGTTGTTCATCCACACTGTCTGGCAGGTTCCTTGCCGCTTTAAATCTTGCCGGAAGATCTTCAAGCTGGCTCCTCTCACCCACCTGGGTGGTTAAACTCTTGGCTTCGCCCCATGACGCCAGATCTTCCTTACCGCTTGGAAGCTCAGGTTCCCTCCTTAATGCTCTGCGTGTAGACTGAATCCTAATTCTTCGGTTCGCCTGAAACTTATTTTAAAATTTTGAAGACTTCGGTCAAGTTTCTCCCTCACGGCTGCGATTGACAAATCGACTCCCGGATTTCGGTGGTGCCCTTGTGGGCAGAAAATGTCCAGGACGGACCCGCACTCCACGTGCGTCTACCGCCTCGGCCTAGACCATGACCTGCAGGCCTGCGAGTTATGTCGTTCATTTTTATTAACGTCCCTGAAGACCGTGATGCCCGGTTACAGCTTGGGCGCCCCGAGAAGTGCTACCCGCCGGTGAAGTCAAAGGAGGTCCATTGGGCGGTTACCGCGGCGGCTGGCTCGGCTGAGCAACTCGAGCAGATGATCGCCCTCAAGGAGGAGGCGGCACAGGCCGCATCATCCTCTTCCTCGGTTGCGGCATTTATCCCACTGTCTCTGGGTACCTCATATTCAGCTTCTTTCAAGGAACTTTGCCAATCCCTTTCCACGAAGGGAGAGGGGCCATCGGGACATTCCTCTTGGTCCAGAAAGAAGGACTCAAAAGGTAAGTCCCATCATCAGCGTTCGTGGGAGCGGGAGAGGTCCCCTTCCCTGGACAGTCGACACTCGACTTCGGTTGAGGTTGCGGCTAAGGCCGCTGGCTTCACGGTGTCCCTGTCAGATCAGCCGGCCGAGATACCCATCAACGTGTTCAAGATTTTTCTCGACCCGTTGGACGGGCTGTCGACTGGTGAAGCTGACAACCCTTCTTCACCAGTTCCCCCGGCGGAGACCGAGGACCTACCTGCGCCTCCGGTGCCGCAGTCCACGGTTAAGGCTTCTGAGCCGAGGGAAGAGCGGGTGTCCCCCGCCCCTTCCCAGACCTGTCCTCGGAAACAGAGGATCTCGGTCTCGGACATCGTCTCGGTCCATCAGATCCCGCCGACATCAGGGGTCTCTGTCTCGGCACCAAAGGAAGCGGCGCCGCTGCTCCTCCTCGTCTTCCTCCACGGAAGAGGAGAGGCTTCGGCACAAGTTGCGTCGACGCTACGAGGACCTGATGTGGCAGCAGTTACTTCTATCTGGGAACAAGTCGACATCGTCACCTTCCCAGCCATCAAGTGGCTGTCACCCGAGCGGCCAAAACAATCCCTCGCTGTAGCCGAGGTGCCCAAGCCTGGGCCGGTTGTTTGGCTGAAACCAACTGCCCCACCGATTGTGATGGAACTTCCGCCTCCACAACTGAAATCGGGGGCGCCAACCAAGGACTCTCGGTTGGGTCAGTGCCTGCCCCACAGGTTGTCGGTCACCCTCACTCCCGACCATCCTTGGCAGGTGGAAGGTGGCTTAGGCCCCAGGCAGCTCTTTGCGGACTCCTCGGAGTCCGATGACGACTCCTCCCTATTCTCCAGGCCCATTGACCTGGAGTCCTCCAGGGGCCAGTCGATGGATGAAAGCCCATCGTCCTTCATGGGTTTGCTTCAGCTCATCTCGGAGTCCACTGGGATGCAGCTCGAGCCCATGTCTAAGCGAGCCAAGTATCCCCTGATGGAGATACTAGACCGAGGGGATTCACCCATGGAGGCCTTTCCGGTGGCTGAAGCCATTGCTGGCCCAGCCTTGGAGCTCTGGCAGCGGCCTGCTTCCTGTCCTGCGCCTTCAGCCAGGATGGCCAGGAAGTATGCGGTCCCTACTGGCTCTTTGCCCAGTTTTTCGGAACACCCCTCCACCGAGGGGTTGGTCACTGACAGCGTTTTCCGGCGTTCCAGGAACGCTAGGGATGTGGACAAGCCCCCCGACAAGGAGTCCAAAAAGCTGGACTATGCCGGGCGCAAGGTGTACGCTGCATCCTCCCTTGGCCTCCGCCAGGCCAGCTCGGCCGTGCTGATGGCACACTTCTCCCACGCCTTCATGGGCTCCTTGGATGAGGTGATCCCTCATCTCCTGGCTGACCTGCAGACCGCAGTCCAGCAGGTACGGGACCAGGGTAGGGCGGTGGCTAAACAGCAGATCCAAATGGCTCTGGACATTGGAGACTCCTATGCCAGATCGGTTGCGGCCGCAGTGGCCATGTGCCGCAGAGCATGGCTGAGGATATCCACCTTCACGGCGGATACCTAGCACAAACTGGTGGATGTCCCCTTCCTGGGGACCGACCTCTTCGGCCCTGGAGTGGAAGGTCACCTCCAGCAGATCGAAAAGTCCAATGCCACTCTGGACTCGGTCACCTCCGCCCAGAAGGACAAGGCCGACAGCAGCAGCACAAGTCCTTTCTTCTTCTGCGCCTCGCATGTCCGGCCCAACAGCACCAGGGCCAGCAGGCTCGCGCTTGGCATCCCAAACCCAAGCCTGCGGCTTCCTCCAACAGGAAGCAGGGAGGTAAAGGCCCAGGAGGTCCCTTGGCTGGTCCCTCCTCTAAGCCTGTCCAGTGACGGGTTGAGGGGTGTCACCCCCAGCCTTGTCACTTCCCCCGGGTTCCCCCCATGGGGGGACGGCTCTGCCACTTCCTTTCCACTTCGTCCGTTATCACCACGGACCGTTGGGTGTTGGAGGTGGTAGGAAAGGGCCTGCCCCTGGAGTTCGAGCAGGCCCCGCCCTTCCAAGCCATTGCCCCTCGGGGGGGCTACGGGGTCTGCAGCCTCTTTGTTGGCTCGCTGAGCCGATATCGCCCTGCTCCTCAAAAAAAAGGTGATCAGGAAGCTGGCAGATCCTCCTCCAGACCCGGGGTTTGTGTCCAGGTACTTCCTGGTCCCAAAACGGACTGGGGGTTGGCGCCCCATTCACGACCTGAACAGGTTCCTAAGATCCCAGACCTTCAGGATGGTCACTCTGGCTCAGATAATCCCATCCTTGGAACGAGGCGTGTGGTTCTGTTCTCTGGACCTTCAGGACGCGTTCTTTCACGTCCCAATCCGTCCGTCCCACCAGAAATTCCTCCACTTCAGGGTGGAGTGATCCCTCTACGAGTTCCGGGCCATGCCCTTCGGCCTTTCCCTAGCTCCCAGGGTCTTCACCAAATGCATGGCAGTGGTGACAGCATTCCTGTGGCGCTGAAGGGTCTGGGTGTACCCCTACCTGGATGACTGGCTGATTGCAGCCCCCTCCAGAGCGGAGGTGGAGCGTCCAGAGATCTGGCCCTCCAGGTTTGCTCTCAGGTTGGCCTCCTCATCAACAAGGCCAAGTTGGAACTCATGCCAAAGCAGGTGATACAATTCATTGGGGCAGAGCTCGACTCTCTTTGAGCCAGAGCACGGCTCCCGGCAGACAGGGCCGAGGTTCTTTCCTCCTTTGCCCAATCATTTCAGGTTGGGCAATCGCGCCCTGCCCGAGACTTCCTGTGCCTCCTGGGCCTCATGGCGGCCTGCACCAGCGTGGTCCGTTGGGCCCGCTGGTACATGCGTCCCCTTCAATGGGGGCTGGCCAGCCAGTGGTCACAGCACTTCAATCCTTTGGATCAGCTAGTGACAGTGACCCAGGGGATGTGGAATGCTCTCCAGTGGTGGACCGTTCCAGCTCATCTGCAGGAGGGCATCCCGTTTGTCCGCCCCGAGCCGACGGTCTCTCTATTGACCGATGCCTCTCTGATGGGTTGGGGTGCCCATCTGGGGGAGCACACAGCGCACGGCCTCTGGTCCCCTTGGGAGTCCTGGAGCGCCATTATCATTCCGTTACCGTAGCGGTTTCAGCCTTCACCGCCGCCTCCATTTCTACAGGGTCAAGTGGTTCAGGTCCAGACGGACAATACCACGACCATGTACTACCTAAACCGCCAGGGCGGGATGCGCTCCATGCCTCTGTGCAGGGAAGCTCTCTGCATTTGGTCACTCGTGCGCAGCCTGGAGGCGGATCTCCTCACCATTCATGTGGCAGGAGCCTCCAACACCCTGGCCGATGCCCTAAGCCGGATAGGGGCTGCGTCCCACGAGTGGTCTCTCCTGCCGGAGGTAGTACAAGATCTGTTCTCCCACTGGGGCATGCCTCAGGTGGATCTGTTTGCCTCCAGGGAGAATGCGAAGCTGAGACTGTTTCATGCCTGCCCCCCTCAGCAGGGCTTGCTGCAGGGGGATGCCTTCTCGAGGCCGTGGACCCCGGGCCTCTTCTACGCCTTTCCCCCATTTCCCTTGATCCACAAGGTGCTTCTCAAGGCGAGGAGGGACAAGGCGCAGGTGATTCTGGTAGCCCCAGACTGGCCCCGCCAGTTCTGGTATCCAGATCTCCTCAGTCTCAGCTCCAGGCTCTCGAGGCGGCTTCTAGCCCGCCCGGACCTGATCTCAGTCAATCAGGGGAAGGTATTTCATCTGGACCTTCAATCCCTGCACCTGACGGCCTGGTTCCTGAGCCGCTAGAGTTCCAGGCGCTGGGGTCTTTCCGACGGTGTCTTCAACGTCGAGTGAGGCGCCCCAAGGAGTCGACAAGAAAATGCCACGCCTTCAAATGGAAGAGATTCTCCATTTGGTGTCAGGCAAGGCCTGGACCTCCTCCCTGTTCCTTGGCAAGCATTCTGGACTACCTGTGGTCCCTTCTCAGCAAGGGCTTCAGTCGACAACCCTTAAGGTGCACCTGGCAGCCATCTCTGCTTACCGGGCGCGGGCCGGAAGCGGCCACAGTGGCGAGGAGAAGGTGGTCGGGCTTTTTCAAAGGCCTTGATCACATATCCCCTCCGGTGCGAGAACTTCCACCTCTGTGGGATCTACTGCTGGTATTGGCTAAACTCATGGGCAAGCCGTTCGAACCGATGCACAGGTGTGACATCTCTCACCTGTCGTGGAAGACCGCCTTCTTGGTGGCTATCACGTCAGCCAGAAGGATGGGAGAGTTCCAGGCACTTTCCATTGAGTCTCCTTATCTGGTCTTCCAGTGGGACAAGATTGTCCTGCGCCCCCAACCGAAATTCCTTCCGAAGGTGGTGTCGGAGTTTCACCTTAACCAGATGTTGACTCTGCCGGTTTTCTACCCCAATCACACCTCAGAGGCTGAATATAGGCTCCATACTTTGGACCCTAGAAGAGTGCTCGCTTATTACAAGGAGCGGACGGCTGAAGTTCGGGGAGAGGTTCGCCAGCTGTTTATCACCTACGCTGAAGCCGCACCTGGCAGACCTGCAGTCAAGCGGACGATAGGCAGGTGGGTCACCTCCTGCATAGATCTCTGCTATAGGCTGGCGGGCTGGAGCCTCCCAGAGGGATAAGAGCTCATTCTACCCGCCATACCGCTGCATCGGTGGCTGCTTCCAGGGATGTCCCTATCCAGGAAATCTGCAGGGTTGCTACTTGGAAGTCAGCACACACCTTCATCACCCACTACCACATCAACCTTGAGTCACGCCGGGATGCTGGTTTTGGGGCCTCAGTTCTCCAGTCTTTATTTCCCAAGTAGGGGGTGTGCGCTGCCTCCCTCTTCCCGGAGAACTGCTAGGAGTCTGCCAGACAGTGTGGATGAACAACATATCCATGTCCTAGAAATACAGGTTACTCACCTGTAACAGGAGTTCTAGGAATGGTATATGTTGTTCATCCACACGATCCACCCGACCTCCCCGGCTTCGACTCGCAACCTGGCTTTCAGCGGGCTAGATCTGGCGTCATGGGGCGGAGCCAAGAGTTTTACCACCCGGGTGGGTGGGAGGAGCCAGCTTGAAGACCTTCCGGCAAGATTTAAAGCGGCAAGTAACCTCCCAGACAGTGTGGATGAACAACATATACCATTCCTAGAACTCCTGTTACAGGTGAGTAACCTATATTTCTGTGAGGTGACAGTGTTGTAGAGGAGAGTACAGCCTGCCCTCCCCAGAGGTGAAGAGCATCCTCTGGGATGCTCAGTCCTCCGCCTCCTTAGCCAGCCCCTGATGCCCCGTGCTCATTCTGTAACGCACTTTTCCGCAATTGGTCTGTAATGCAACCGATGTACAGAATGCCTGGCTTTAGGCTCAGACGTTTCTGACTTGTGCAGAGGACTTACATCAGGGTATGTGTGTTGATCCGTACATAGTGTGGTCCTTCCCCTTCGTGGCCCCATCTGCCATTGTTGTTCATTGATCAGGTTGGGCTACCATCTGTGGTGGTGGTGGGCCTGTTGGTGGATGCCATGGAGGGCCCTCGTTCTGTACAGTGGCTGCTGTGGTATTCGCCAACAGGCCAGCCCTATACACTTGTGTAGTGGTGCATAGGCATTGTAGATCAGGCCCTAAGACTCTAAAGCAAAACTGTCATATTTGTCAGTTTTGCTCAATGAACAGTGAACTTCGTAAGTGTAAAAGAAGTGGTTTCTGTAGCGCTCCACGTTGTCAATTGATAGTCATTTCAACTGGGTATTGTGCACCCCTAGTAGGGGAAATGGCACAGCCCAAGGATGTTAACAGAATAGAATGTTGGACACATGAGGATTCCGGACAGCAGCAAGTCTCCCAGTCATTGCTGTGCCATTGAAGGGGAAGCAACTGAAAAGCTTCTCTTGAGAAAAATCAGCTTCTAGTTTTCTGTGGCTGCATTTCTGCATAGCAGGTTGGGGGTTACAGGGAGCATCCCTAAATTAAAATCGTGCCTGTTGAGCTGTGACTTTCAAATTGGCTAACCTACTCTCCACATTTCCACTGCCTGTGCTTGGATTGAGGGCCACATACTTTAGGACTGTGTATTTTCAACAGGGCTTCGGTTTCTTTGTTAAAAAAAGGTGCCTCAGGTAAGTACCTATTTTTTTTTCCTTTGGGGTTTAGTCTAGGGCACTCCTGGGGGCTCCCCTCTGTCTCTGGGTTTTGTTCCCCCCCCCAAATGTTTTAGGGTCTCTCTTGGTTGTTTGACTGTCAGGTGTTTTTTGCTACTCTTTGAAGGAACATTTCCCTTTTTAATTTGGTGCTCTGCCTTACAGAGACATGTCCCCTTTAATTTTCCTCAGTCAAAAAAAAAAAAAAGCTTTCTGAAATGAGAGCCTTTTGACTCTGGGAACTCTAAGTCATTTTGGTAGTTTACTAGTCCATTTTTCTGCCCTTCAGGTGATTTGGCAGTTTTTGGCTGGACAACAGGACACAGAGGGTATCCACTCCGAAGAAAGGGGGGGTTACAAGCAGGGTACATTGCAGAGGGACTGGAAGGAAAAGTATGCCTCTTTGCAGACAACACAAAGATATGCAACAGGGTTGATTCATGGGGGGGGGGAGTGGAAAGGATGCGAAGGGACTTGGCATGGTTGGAAGAATGGTCAAAAGTATGGCAGCTTAAATTCAATGCAAAGAAGTGCAAAGTAATGCACCTGGGAAACAAAAACCCAAGGAAAGAGTACACAGTGGGGGACGAGGTACTAACAAAAATGGAAAGGGACCTGGGAGTAGTCATATCAGATGACCTAAAGGTAAGCAAGCAATGTGAGAAGGCAGCAAGGAGGGCTGGGGGGATACTGGGATGTATAGGGAGAGGCATCACCAGTAGAAAACAGGAAGTTGTTATCCCTCTGTACAGACGTTTTGGTAAGACCCCATCTGGAGTACTGTGTGCAGTTCTGGAGACCCCATCTCCGCAAGGACATAGACAGGATGGAGGCAGTCCAGAGAAGGGCAACTAAAATGGTGCAGGGTCTGCACCAGAAGCCATACGAAGAGAGACTAAAGGAGCTTAATACGTATACCCTCGAGGAAAGGAGGGAGGGGGGGACATGATTGTTGATTCCCTTGAGGTACTTGAAAGTTTCAAAGTCCAAGAGGGTAGCATCTTTCAGAAAAAGATATGTACAAGAACAAGGGGGCACAATTTGAAGATCGAGGGGGGAAGGGCTCAGGGACAACGTGAGGAAGTATTTTTTCATGGAGAGATGGTGGGCACATGGAACAGCCTTCCTGAGGAGGTCATGGGGTCAAAAACAGTGGGGGAATTCAAGAGTGCATGGGACAGACATAAGGCAATTCTAGTGGGGGGGTAGGAGGAAGTAGGCTGGTTATCTAGGATCTGCAGTTTATCCAATAGGTAGGGAAATGGGCAGATTGGGTGGGCCAAACGGTCCTTATCTGCCGTTAAAGTCGATTTGATTTTTATTTGTAGATGGGCAAGTACACTGGGATACAATCCCTTTTACAGGTACGACTCGTGGTCGATCAAGATACATACAAAGACAACATAAAACAGAGGCTATGTTTGTATGTTTTCTAGGCTCCACTGAGCCAAACAGCTTCCAACTGTTTTTCCACCATTCTCTGACCGTTGGGCATATGCTCTTTCTCTAGGAGGCTTCTCTAGCCTCAGCACACTGTTCACATAACTGTGTTGTATGTGCAACCCCTCACACTGGTGTGCCGACGTCACACACGTGCAGGTTTTCAGAGAGCACGCTCCTGCACTTCCCTAGTGCTAGACACTGCAGCTCTGCTTGAACAGCCCTTTTCTTCCTGGTGGTAAGCTTTAGGGCTGAGAGGCATACTTTTTTCAGGTTTCTCTCCTTTTCCTCACAATCGGAGGTGGGTATTGTGGTGGTAGTACACTATATTCGTTTTGGGAAAACAACTTCAGATTTTTAACCTTGGGCACCTGCAGGGCAACTTTACTTGGCACCTTGGTTATTAGACACCTCTCATTTTTAAAAGATGTAAAACTGGCAAAAGGGTAATCTGACCCTCTCCTGTGGGTTCCTTGCCCCCTTGTGTTATGCAAACAGATATGTCTCTTATGGTTCCCCCCAGTTGGACCTCCAAGCTGGGAGGGGGGTTGCACCTGGTGTACTAGCTGGCAGTGGCAAAGCAGAATTGTGTAAATCTTTTTTGTTGCTCTTAGGAGAGCTTTTGGGCTCTGATGTTCTGCAGAACATCCCAACAGACGCACATGACCCTAAACCGGGCCCTTCAGTTCAGGAGGGCCCGCACAGGCACGTCCAGGTGCACCGCAGCAGAACAGGGCTGCTAATATGGATATGCAGGCAGACCCCGACCCTGACCATACAGAGGGTCAGGATGAGAATATCGGGGCTCTTGGGGAAAATCCTGACCCTAGGAAGCAATTTGATGATGAGGACAAACCTGAGGAGGAGGAGGAGGAAGGGAAGTGGATGAAGCCAAAGAGGAGGATTCCTTCCCTCCCCTGTTTGATACCAAGTCTTTGTCCTATCTGATAACTGAGGCATGTAGGACATTACAGCTTATGATGGTGTAATCCATAGAGGCATTTGATGTTAATCCTATCCTGTCCGCCGTCCTCCTCTGCTCCAAAGTGCTTTCCAGACTTTATTCACTGTGACCAAATTATTGAACAGGGCCTTGTTAGTTGACTGGTGCCAATGTTTTATGACCAAGTGGCCATTATAATAATAAAAACTGATCTGAAAGTTGCCACCCATTGACTATAATGGAGTGCTCCCCCACGCACTCCCTAGCATCTTGTCATCATGTTAGTGAGCACGGGGGCGGAGTGGGGCGGCCCAAAAAAAATTGGAAATCCTTGGGACCCGGTTTAATTAAATTTACGAGGGTTACTGTTTTTTAATGCCTGGATTATTTGGTGACCTTTTCAAACTTTTACAAGGGTTACTGTTTTTTAATGCCTGGATTATTTGGTGACCTTTTCAAACTTTTACAAGGGTTACTGTTTTTTAATGCCTGGATTATTTGGTGACCTTTTCAAACTAACAGCATGCCGTGGAGGTAAGTCACCTAAATGTCGGGTGCAGAGGCTGCAACATTTTAGCTTGGTGGATCTCTTTAAGGTGGTTCATAACTCTGTCGGACACACCACTATTCCTGTTGAAGGGTCCTTGGCCTTAACCGATGTGCATGACAAGTGAGTGGATGCTTAGTGCAGTAGAGTTTTTGCCTCCAACGGTGCAAACCTCTGCACCTTCTATGCCTCCTTTATTATTGCCAGAGCTTTAAACTTGTGGGTTACAACCCGGAGCAGCTTCATTCCCCCAGATTTGGAAGGGACGAGCATTTTGCAGTTGGTATCCATGGCCTCCACCTTCTTAGGGGATGCCACAGTGGAGAATTTACACATGTGGGCTTGCTCTGATAAGCACATTGTGTTCACTATATGAGGAGTGTGGCTCTGAGGTTTGGTTACTGATCAGGCTTCAAGATTAAGCTGTTTTAACTTTGCCTTTGAGGGAGGCTTGATGTTTGGTTTTGGCCTGAATGATAGTTGAAAGAAATCCAGGATAAAAAGGGCCACCTTCCAGTGCCAAATCAACAGCAAAAGGCTGGTTCAACTCCAAAAGGTCTTGGAAGTGGCCAACAGAGGCAGTATCAAGGGGATTTCGTCCTTTCGAAACTTCAGGAACCAGAGGAGAAAAGAAGCCTATTCTGGTATCAAGAGCAATAGCAGCAGAAGAGCCCTTGCCTGAAGTCGCAACAGAGGCACAGGTTGAAAAGTGGGCGCCTCACAATGAGGATACGTGGGCCCATCTATGCCTCCCTTTTCTCGGTGGAAGACTGCACAATTGTTACAGAAGATGGGCCCAGATTACATCAGATGCTTGAGTTTTGGAAATTCTGGCTTTGGATTATGCAATAGAATTTTCAACAGTTCCCTCAAAGGGGCTTTTTCTGCCATCCCCGCTTCCCAAGGACCCCATGAAGAGGCAAGCAGTGTCACAGACCCTGGACCACCTCACTCAAATCGGGGTAGTTGTTCCGGTGCCTCCCAGAAAGCAAGGCCAGGGATTCTACTCACTCTATTTTGTCATTCCCCAAAAGTTTGAGGGGGGGTTCAGACCTATTCTGGATCTGAAACACCTAAAACATGTTTGTTCGCCACCCAACCTTCAAGATGGAGTCCCTGCATTTAGTCATCCGAGCTGTCCAGCCAAGGGATTATCTGACTTCCATAGATCTGAGGGATGCATATCTCCACATCCCCATCCAGCAGTCTCATCATAGGTTCCTCAGACTCACAGTCCTGGGACAGCACTCTCAGTACAGGGTGCTCCTGTTTGGGCTGGCAACAGCCCCCCAGAAATTTCTCAAAAGGTGTGACATCATGTCTATCCCTACCAGGAAGAGCTCCTCATTCGAGTGCTGTCTGCACCTTTGGCAAGGAAGTCATGGAACAGGACTCTGGAGGTGTTGGAGTCCCACGGCTGAGTGGTGAACTAGGAGAAGAGCTCTCTTGAGCTGTCACAGACCCTGGAGCACCTAGGAGTGGTGTTCAAGACAGATGAGGGGAAGGTCTTCCTCTTGTCAGCCAGGGAGGAGACCCTGTTGAGAGAGGTTCATGGGCCAGTCATCGGCTTCAGTTCACCTCCTTCTGTGAATTCTGGGCCTCATAACAGCGGTGATGGAACTAGTTCCGTGGGCTTGCCTTCATATGTGGCCCCTGCAGATCAAGTTGCTGTCAGCCTGGGATATGATCTTGGAAGATTATCAGGCCAGGATCCCTATGTCATCATGACTGCGGCAGTCTCCGAGTTGGTGGGTGAGTTTGGAGAATCTGAGGAAAGGGTCTTCCTTGAACCCCCCCCCCCCCCGAGTTGATTCTGATGTCCGATGCCAGCCTGTTGGATTGGTGGGGCAGTCCTGGACCACATTCCCATTCAGGGGGCTTGGTCAGCACAGGAACTGCACCTACACATAAATGTTCTGGAGATGAGGGCTGTGCATCTCGCTCTCTTTCATTTTCAAAGTTAAGGGCAGTCAAATGCTGTGAAATAAGGTCAGAACACCGTCACAGTGGCATACATAAAAAATCAAGGGGGCACCAAGAGCAGTGAGATGCCGAGAGCAGCCAGCAATCTCCTGCTGTGGGCAGAGGAAAATCTTCTCTCTGTCAGCAGTTCACCTGGTGGAGCTGAACATTCAAGTCGATTGATGAAGCCGTAAAAATGTCCATCCAGGGGAGTGGATATTGAACTCTGAGATGTTTGATCTTCCGTTTCAAAGGTTCGGTCATCCTGAGATTGACCTGTTCACCTCCAGCCACAATGCTCAAGTTCATCAGCCGCTACCGGTATCCACAGATGGAGGCAGTAGACGCCCTGTCACAAGCATGGCATTTCAGCAGAGCATATGCCTTCCCTCCTCTGCCACTCCTTCCTAAGGCCATATGCAAAATAAGGCACTCCAGAGGAAGCTTTCTTCTGATTGCGCCAGTGTGGCCCAGAAGACTGTGATCCTCTGACTTAGTGAACCTAGCTCAACGCACTCTGTTTCATCTTTCAGTGCACAGGAACCTTCTCTCACAGGGCCCCATTCTGCATCGAAATCCATGAGTAATGCAGCTTACGGCCTGACTTCTGAAAGGAGGAGACTCCTAAAACCAGGTTCTTCTAAGAAGGTGGTGTACAACCTGATAGCTGCCAGGAAGATTTCCATGTTGACAGCTTATGCTCCCATATGGACCACTTTTTCGGCTTGGTCCAAGGAAAAAATATCCAGCCTTATGAAGCCACTGTTCTGCAGATTTTGGATTTCCTGCTGGAAGGAGTGGAAAAAGGTTTGACCTTAAGCACCCCCAAGAGGTCAGGTGTTGGCCCTTGGCACCTCCTTGGGTTTGTCCCTAGGGACTAACCAGGAGGTTATTCGTCTTCTCTGGGCTGCCAGCTGGAGACTACCTCTGTTCTGTTCCCCTGCTGCCCTCTGGGACCTGAATCTGGTTCCAAATGCTCTTTGTAAGGAACCTTTTGAGCCACTTTTATCGATACTGTTGGACATGCTGTCTTACAATATGTGTTTCTTAAGTTGCTATTTGCTCAGCCAGGAGAATTGGTGCACTCCATGCTTTGTCCCACAAAGAACCATACCTTGTCATGCATAAGGACAAGGTGGTGCTCCGAACAGTCCTGTCTTTTATTCCAAAGGTCCCTACCACCTTATGTGTGAACCAGGAAATCTGTCTCTCATCCTTCTGTCCGCAACCTACTCTCCCTTAATGTGACCTTGAAGGAGGAGGACAGAGAGGCTTATGCAGAGAAATCTCTTGAGGCAGGGAGAGTGGTCCGGGGAGCCAAGGCGAATAAAGAGCTAAGACTAGCGCAGGGGATTCAGGAAGGGGAGAAGGATTTCTTCAGATACATTAGGGAGAAAAGAAGCAGAAGGGATGGGATTGTAAGGATAAAAAGGGAAGGACTCTGGGCAGAAAAGGGGGAAGATCAAAAAGAGGCTTTGAATGAGTACTTTTGCTCTGTCTTCACTAAGGAAGCGGAAGGGCTCATACCACAGAGGAGGAATGAGGGGAGCCGGGGGGGGGGTGGACTGTGAAGGGGAGATTGGGTTGGACAGGGTCTTAAGGGGGCTAAGTGAAATGCGGGTGGACAAAGCACTGGGACCGGATGGTTTACACCCAAGGGACTTGAAGAAGTTGGTGGGGGTACTGGCAGCCCCACTTATGGACCTGTTTAACACCTCACTGGAGGAGGGGTGTGTTCCATAGGACTGGGGGACAAGTCACGTGGTTCCACTCCATAATAGCAGTCCCAGGGACAAGCGGGTAACTAAAGGTTGGTTAGCCTGACCTCTATAGTGGGGAAGATAATGGAGACCATTCAGAAGGAAAGACTGGTGTCCTTCCTTGAGGAAAATGGTCTCCAGGATGACAGGCAGCATGGGTTTGTCTGGGGGAGATCCTGTCAAACCAACATGATTGACTTCTTTAACTGGGTTATGAGGTCGTTGGACAGGGGACAGGTGATGGACGTCCTGTACTTAGACTTCAGCAAGGCGTTCAGTTCAGTGCCACGTGGCAGGCTGATCAGCAAGCTGAGGGACCTGGGAATAGGGGACAAACTGCTGGGGTGGGTCAAGAACTGGCTGCAGGATAGGAATCAGAGAGTGGTGGTAGGGGGGAACTGTCCAAACCTCGGCCTGTAACCAGCAGGGTCCCACAGAGCTCAGTACTTGGACCTGTGCTGTTCAACATATTTATTGGTGACATAGCAGAGGGGGTCAAGAGTAAGATCTGCCTCTTTGCAGATGATACAAAGCTCTGTGGGAGGGTGGACACAATGGAGGGGAGACAGGAATTAAGGGAGGATCTGGCTCGGCTGGAGAATTGGTCAGGCATCTGGCAGTTGGGTTTCAATGCCAAGAAATGCAAGGTCATGCACCTGGGTGCCAGGAACCCAGGGACCATCTACTGACTGGGGGGGAGTACAGGTGGCAGTCTCAGAGGAGTAAAAGGACCTTCGGGTGAAGGTCAGAGGAGACATGAAACACTAGACACAGTGCCACAAGGCAGCAGCCAAAGCAAATAAAATGTTAGACTGTATCACCAGGGGAATAACCTCTCAGAGGGAAGAAGTCATCTTGCCACTGAGAAGGTCACTGGTGAGGCCGCACCTGGAATACTGTGTGCAGTTCTGTGCCCGTATCTGAAGAAGGATATTAAGCTACTGGAGGAGGTCCAGAGGAGGGCGACCAGGATGATCCAGAGTATGGGGGAAAAAACATATGAGGAGAGGCTGAGTGAGCTAAACATGTACTCCCTGGAGGATGGGGGGGGGACATGATAGACATTCAGGTACCTTAAGTGAATAAACGTGGTAAGATTGGAGGGCATTTTTAACTTAAGAAAGGGGTGGCAAGGGGCAAGGCATGAAGCTTTCAGTGGGGTAGATTTAAGAAGGAAATGAGGCAGTTTTTCACTGAAAGGGTGGTGTTGGGGTGGAATGAGTTGCCAGAGGAGGTGGTTGTGGTAAATACAGTGGCTAGTTTCAAGGGGGTGGTGGGATAGGGGAAGAAGAAAATTAGTGTAGGTGTTCCTGGGATCGGAAGGGGGAGGGTACTAGGGGAAGGATACTCTACTCCAGGGGGTAATGGGGGGGGGGCAGCTCTGGGGAACTAATTAGAGCTGCACACTCGAGCAGACTTGATATACCATTATGGCCTGTTTCTGCTTGCAAATTCATTTGTCCCAAAGGAGAAGGAGTTGCACAAGTTAATATCTGATGGGTTGGTAGGACATACCTTGGATGGACTGCTAAGTTCCAGAAATCAGGTAGGTTGTTCTTTCTTTTCGGAGTGGCCAAGCAGGGGCAAAAAGTCTCCAAGGCCTCCCTAGCTAGGTGGGTAAGGGCCTACATTGCAAAGGCTTATGTCTCAGAAAAGAAGAGGCCTACGATTTTCATCAAGCCTCACTCCACCAGGGCTGTGGCCTTCTCCTGGGCGGAGAGAGGTGAGGCGTCTGTTTTAGAGTTATGCTAGGCAGCTACATGGTCCTCCAGCCACACATTAACCAAGCACTACAGATTGGATGTTTAAAGCTCTGCTGATATGGCTTTGGTCGCAGAGTTTTGCAGGTGGCAGTTAGGTAAATTCCTTTTCTGTATGTGGTTGTTACATGGGACCATATTCTCTCCCACCCGGTTTCTTGTCTGGGTACTGCTTCTTAGAACCCAATTGTAATGACTACCCATTGACAATGTGGAGCGCTACAGAAAGAAGAAATGGCTTCATACTTACTGTAATTTCCTTTTCTGTTAGTTCCTACATTGTCAATGTAGTCCACCCGCGGGATTTAATAAGTCTGTTTTAGTTGATTCAGTTGTGCAGGACCTTCCAAGACGCAGACATTTGGAAGACGAGCCTCGATCACTAACTTTTCGTCATCTGACGAGGTAGGCTACTGTTTCCTGTAGTTTATCCTGACTAAAGTCCTATCTGTGTAGACAACTGATTTGTGTTTTTTTGTGTCAAGTCGGCATGATATTTATTTCCATATATAGTATATGGGAGAACGTTATTGTGCGCAGAAATCCATCAAAAGCTAATGCTGTTGTACCATCGATGTTACGTCAGCTGGCTGTTGTACTGTCTTGAGGACGTCACATCGATAGTACAACAGCAGTGAGTGCATTTGCGCATGCGCTAACTTTGAAACGCCAAGACTTCGAGTAAGGGCTCAGATGATATTACGAACCTGATTACGAGCACAACAAAGTAAGGGACTATTCTATATTTAGTAGACAGCAGGACTGAGCACATTTTAAAAAAAGAACAGTTACTGAGTGAGGTCTGGGAACCGGGGAAGGAGTGAGTCTTTTGGGGGAGGGGGCGCGGTGCAGCACACAAAGGCTGAAATCGCATCGCGAACCTCACAAAATGGCATATTATTGATTTACTGATGCCCATATACTATACAAGATAATGGATAGGCATCAGTAAACAACAACACTGAGTTAACTTCTCGAGGTAGTCTGACAACCGTAAACCTCTCGAGCTTCGCTCTCGAGGTTTACTTGTTTGTCATGACAACCTCTCGAAGTTAACAGTATTGTTGTTCACTGTTGCCCATCCATTATCCTCTGTTTAGAGGCACTGCGAGGACAACAGTGACTGGAGACTTGCTGCTGTCTGGAATCCTCATGTGCCCAACATTCTGTTCTGTTAACAGCCTTGGGCTGTGCCATTTCCTCTAGTAGAGGGGCACAATACTCAGTTGTAATGACTACCGACCGAGACCAGGACGCCCGCCTGCAGCTTTTTGGAAGCTGCCTGCCCTTGAACAGGGCTGCTTCAGCTCCCCCACGGTCGGCCGGCGCCCAGCCAGCCACCAACCGAGACCAGGATGCCCGCCTGCAGCTACTTGGAAGCTGCCTGCCCTTGAACAGGGCTGCTTCAGCTCCCCCACGGTCGACCGGCACCCAGCCAGCCACCAACCGAGACCAGGACGCCCACCTGCAGCTCCTTGGAAGCTGCCTGCCCTTGAACTGGGCTGCTTCAGCTCCCCCACGGTCAGCCGGCACCCAGCCAGCCACCGACCGATACCAGGACGCCCACCTGCAGCTCCTTGGAAGCTGCCTGCCCTTGAACATGGCTGCTTCAGCTCCCCCACGGTCGGCCGGCACCCAGCCAGCCACTGACCGAGACCAGGACGCCCACCTGCAGCTCCTTGGAAGGTACGGGACAGCGCAGCCAATCGGAACATGGGTGCTTCCAGCAAACCCGCTCTGATTGGCCAGGACTTTTCCACTGCTTCAGCCACCTGGCACTTTTTACAAATAGATTTTTGATAGAACTAAGCACATTTCAACTGTGTAATAGAAGTTTTTTTTTTTTTGCTAGTTTTCCATTAGCAGGTTATACAGACCTGCCACTAGAGGGATTCTTGGTCTTTCTACACAAATCACTGTACTCAATCGTGGGCAGTATGGCCTGCATTATCATTCTACTTCTTTCCCGGTGCTGCTACAAGGGGAAGTTGAGTTTGAGGTTCCCCTAGCTTCACTGAACAGGCTGACAACTTCCTTAAAACTGCCTGTGCAACAGATCTGCAGCTGAAAACAGGAAGCCCTCAGTGTCTGCCATCCACCCTTCAGACTCAAGTCAGATAGACTCTGAGCAGCCTACTCTTACCTACGCTACGCTGACATCATCCAATAATAATGCCTTATTTAGTATATGCTTCCTTCCGCCCTCCTTGGTGTGCTAGGCACCCAAGTGTCCCTCCCCCTAATAGGGGTGTACTACTTGCCATAATCTACTCACTGACTCTACTCTGGGTGGACAGGCTTATAGACCCATTCCCCCCAGAACCAGTGAGCAATCTACATAATATCCCCCCACACAACTTCCTTAGCAGCTACCCTATCTCAAGTATATCTACTCTCTTAACAGAGCATGAGATAAAAAAGGGTGTATGCTATGACCTGCTTTACTATATGAGCAGGATGCGTCGAAGACACCTCATCTCAATACCTAGCACTAAACTGCTCAGGTTACTAGTCTTGCTACTTCTCCTATCAGGTGATATCCATCCTAACCCTGGCCCATACGTACCCAATACCTTGGTAGAATCCCCCCAGGACCATCAGTGGGCGGCCACCAAGGGTCTGAAGATAGCACATATGAACATATGTAGTCTTAGACCAAAAATACACGAAGTTCAGGCCTGGTTGGACCTCTACAAACCGGACTTACTAGCCATCTCTGAAACCTGGCTAAAAGCCCACATCGATGACCATGAGATTCAGGTTGTGGGCTGCAATAGCTACCGCAATGACAGAGAAACCAAAAAAGGGGGTGGGGTCCTAATCTATGCTAAGAATGACCTCTCTGTGTCACCTCTACCCCTGCAGACTAATCCTACTGCTGAGGGAGAGAGCATATACATCCGGATAACCCTAGGGCACACCAAACAACTAACAATTGGCTGCGTCTACCACCCACCAAAATCAGCCCTCAAATCCCTTGAAGCCATCACAAACGATACAGCTATCAAGGTAACAATGGAGCAACTAATCCTGGGTGACTTCAGCATTAACTGGGCCCAAGACCCTGGTCATGCCTCGAAGTCACTTACCCATGAAGCAGGTCTGACGCAGGTCATCTCTGAACCGACCAGACTTAATTACAAAACTGGGAACCACACCACCCTTGACTGGGCTCTGGTGTCTAACCCCACTAATATACAGAGTGCGGGTACAATGGCAGACTCCCTGAGTGACCATTCCCCAATCTTCTGTATATGGAAAAACAAACCACCCAAGGTCCAACCTAGGATTCTCTCTGCCCGTGACTTCTCCAAGTTCTCTGAACTACAATACAATCGCTACCTAGTTAGTCTGGACTGGAACCCCATAAATCTTCTCCCTACTCTTACTGAGGCTGTGCAATACTTCCAGGATGAACTAACCACAGCGGCCAATCTCTTTGCTCCAATGAAGAGAGTGAGGGCTAAAGGTAGCAGCTACAAGTGGCTCTCCTCCCTCAGAGCCCTAATGGCTACTCGGGAGCCGGAAAAGTTTAGGCTCTCCTCCTCCCTCCGGCAGATCTCGCTGAATACAAAGCCCTGAGGAACAAAGCCAAGAGAGCCATAAAACTCGCTAAGAGAGATTACTTAACACACCTCCAGAAAACCAGCCTGGGCAACCCCAAGCAATTCTGGAATCATATCAATGACCTGATCAAGGGCAGCAAAAAGCCTGAGTCCTGTCCCATGGAGATGAACGGTCAGCTCACACCTTACCCTTCTCAAATATCGGCTGACCTTAACAGGCACTTCTCAGACCTTGAGGCCTACAAGACCTGCCTGTCTCCCCAGATTCCCCCCCCCCCACCTCAGATGAACCACCTCACATGTAAAGACCCCCATTTCACCTGAGACTGGCTAAATGCACTGAAGTACTAAACCTCCTAAGGAACCTGAAACCGAAAGGGTCAGGGGAACCAGCCAGTATCAACCCTCGGCTACTCAAGGCAGGAGCTACCTCCTTAGCCTGGCATATAACCATGCTCCTCAATCAGTCACTGAGGGAAGGAGCAGTCCCTGACCCGTGGAAACATACCAATGTTGTCCCTATTCACAAAGGGGGGCTCGGGGAAAAACTCAACAACTACAAGCCCATCTCCCTCCTCTGCTCACTTGCTAAGGTGCAAGAATGAGTCATCTACAATCAACTCGGACTACCTGGAAGCTCATCAGCTCCTTGCCCCCTCCCAACATGGATTTAGAACAAACCATGGTACTGACACTGCCCTCATTAACTTCACGGATGAAGTTCTCAGGGCAATGGACAAAGGGATACCCACTGGTGCAGTCTTTATAGACTTATCCAAGGCGTTCGACCTCGTCGACCACAACTTGCTGCTACAGAAGCTGCAAAATAGAGGCCTAGACAGTCATGCCCTGAAGTGGTTTGGGAGCTACTTATCAGGCAGGGCACAGAGGGTCTCATGGAAAGGGACCATGTCTGACCCATTACCCCTAAACCAGGGTGTACCTCAGGGCTCAATTCTAGGCCCCCTCTTATTTTCCTTGTTTACCAACGACCTGCATACCTACTGCGGGGAGAGCTTGGTTGTGCAGTACGCTGATGATACTGTCGTCTTCCGACCCCTGCGTGACGTGGTTGCCCTAGGCCCTCTACTACAAAAGGATCTCACTTCACTAGAGACTTGGCTGTGTAAGAACAGAATGGTACTAAATGCTGACAAGACCAAGGCAATGCTATTCGGGCCAAGATCCCTGGGATTTGATAGGTCCTCATCCCTCCCCTTAACCTCACTCTCTGGTAAAGCCATTAACATAGTCCCCTCCTTTAAATACTTAGGCCTCACGTTGGATCAGAATATCACATACAAGGAACACATGGACCAGGTCACCAGGACCCTACATCGGAAACTTGGCACCCTGTACCGACTCAGGGACCAACTCATCCCTGAAGCCAGGATCTCCATAGCGACCAGCGTCCTTCTACCCAACCTGACCTTTGCAGCCCCTATTATACAGGGCATGGCTAAACAAGAGATTACCAGGATGCAAACCCTATATAATAAAATAGCTCGTTTCACAACCTTAGACTACCCGAGATGTCACCACTGTGACACTTTGGCCAGTCTTCACTGGCCCACATTGGTCGCCCGCCTCCAACACCCCTTGCTTGTCCAGGCCTACAAGCTTCTCAAACCCCATGCTCCGCCAAGCATTGCTGGGACCATAACCCTCAAACACAACCCAAGGAACCTAAGGACCTCAGATAGAACGCTATTAGAAGTCCCTAGGGTAAGGACAAATGCTGGCGGATGATCCTTTTCCTCCCAAGCAGCCTGCCAATTGAACAAGCTCCCTCCCCAGGTCCAGGCCTCCTCCTCACTCATGAACTTCCGCATCAGGCTTAAGTCCCATCTGCTGACCTCAAGCGCATGCCACTGTCATGGCACTTAAAGCTCCTAAGGTACTCCCCTCCTCTCCAACTCCCGTCTCCTAGCTTAACCTTCCTACTACCTGCCTTATACAGACTGCTTGCCAGAGGCCACGTGTAACCCCTAAATAAACTATATGCAAGTACTACCAATTGCTTACGTCATGATGATAACCATGCCTGCATCCACTGCTTTTCTTTTACTGTGCCTGTAAGCCATGCCTGTATCCACTGCTTTTCTTTTTACCATGCCTGTATCCACTATTTTTCTTTACTGTAACCACCTCATGATGTAACTCACAATGCCTCAAATGTTCCTTATGTCCTTGTTCATTCTTTAAATCTAGATTTAGCAGTTGCCGTATTGGTCCTTGCAAGAATAGATCCAGAAGCAAATGATTTGATACCTTTTAATGGACCAACATAGATGTAACAACAAGAACAAAGTGCTCTAGCTTTCGGACCAACCAGTCTTTCTTCAGAAGCTCATGGCAGTTGTTTAGAAAATACAATACTTATAACAGCTAGATAATGCAGAGAAAAAACAGAAAAAAATCCCCATTGGTTTAAAATACTCATTTAAAAAAACACTTAGACACTTGTGGTACATCAAGTTGCTACATTCTCAGTATATATTGACATCAGTACATATCAGGCTACATGGTCTTAATTCCTTGAGGTTCCTCGACTAGAGTTTTTTTTGTTTGACACTAATATTATCAATTTATATTTAAATTATCATTTATATAGTCCTGAAGTTTTTGAAATTTCTTGGGCCTTATATCTAGCTTGAGAATACAGCTGGGTGACAGGTCCAGCTAGGTTTTACACATCACACAGTGTGCACTGATGTTTTCAAGACAACTTTACTGGTAAATTCTTGTCTATAATGCTAACATTGAAATTTCATGAGCCCTATAACAATCTTAGTTTGTCTTTAATCTGGGTGGGGGTTGCCTTTCAGTAATCACATCCTTATACTAACTGTGACACTCATAGCTTGATTTAGGAGT
This sequence comes from Neoceratodus forsteri, assembly GCA_016271365.2. Lineage (NCBI taxonomy): Eukaryota > Metazoa > Chordata > Ceratodontiformes > Ceratodontidae > Neoceratodus > Neoceratodus forsteri. The sequence continues at coordinate 1,074,337,355 of CM057456.1, forward strand.
TATCTGCTTCAGCAGTGTTATCTTATGTCAATTAAATTTATATGCAGTAGGATTCTTTGTATGTGTGTTCCACCAAGCACATCTGACCCAATGGTCTTTCTGGCTGAAGCAGTATTGTACTGTTAAACTTCTCTGACATCATCTTGTTTTTTTTTTTGTTTTGTTTGTTTTGTTTTTTTAAATGAGTATTTTAAACCAATGGGGATTTTTTCTGTTTTTCTCTGCATTATCTAGCTGTTATAAGTAGTGTATTTTCTAAACAACTGCCATGAGCTTCTGAAGAAGGACTGGTTGGTCCGAAAGCTAGAGCACTTTGTTCTTGTTGTTACATCTATGTTGGTCCATTAAAAGGTATCAAATCATTTGCTTCTGGATCTTGTTCATTCTTATAACTTGTTTTGTTATCCCGGGTCGCCCCTGGAAAAGGGACCTTCGGGGCTCAGTGGGCCTACCCTGTCACCAAAATTTAATAAATAAAATAATGTAGGAGCTAACATAAAAGGAAACTATGGTGAGTATGAAGAAATGTCTTCTTTACAAGGTGTTTTGAGCTTCTCTGTGTAAGGTTTGATGAACTGCCTCCACATTTTCAGGAGTAGTGCTCCATATGTGCATGAAGATATACTGAGACAATATCTGAGTAGAGGAAATAATGTTACACAAATAGTTTTCATCAATGCTCACAGTAAAATGGTGCATTGAAATTATTCCATAAATTGTGTGCACTAGGAATACCCATCCACAGTAATAAATGATAACATTTAATCTGCTGTTGGCTCTGTGTGAGGCAGGGAATTAAGAAAAAAGATTTTCAGCTGCCTCAAAGGCTATAAATTATTAAAAGCCTATGGCTCGTTGTACAGGATTTAGAGATAACAAGATAAAACAAGACCAGTACAGTGTGTTTTCGGCTAGATCAAAAGTATTTAAGTGACCTCCTTGTGCGCCCTGCTGCAGAGCGACTGAGATATGTTAAGGGATACAACCAACCTTTTTCAGGCATAAGCTAAAATGGGGACATGAAGGTCCACTAAACATGAAGTAACTTTAACGTGGGATTCGCATACCCATTTCCATGATTTTCTAAAACAAACATTATTTTATTTACCCAGGATAGCCCAACTGAGAGAGGATATTTTTGTCTAGTGGCATCCTCCTGTCACATATAGGGGTACTAAAGCACAGGGAGGTAAAGTGACTTATTCAAGGGCACACAGGGCATAGCTCCAGTGGGATTTAAAATTGGGTCTTCTGGTAACCAAGTCTGTGCTTCATCTGCTAGATCAGACTTCTTCGTAATATATCAGAATGGGTGGGTACTGAATTAGATACTGTACCTCCTCACTTGCTGCATAAACAAGTCTAAATGATCGGGAGGCTGGGCATACTACACAACTGAAAAATCCTGACATGTCAAGGAACACTTTGAAATACACAGTATTAATTGCAGTTAGTATACATCTGTTTTATGTATTTTTCTTTTTTTCTCTTCTTTAGAATTAATAGAAACATAGACTTTGACAGCAGATAAGGACTGCAACTTGGCCCACCTAGTCTGCCCATTTCCCTACCTATTGGATAAGCTGCAGATCCTAGTTAACCAGCATCCTACTTCCTCCTTACCCCCCACTATAATTGTCTTATGTCGGTCCCATGCATTCTGTAATTCCCCCACTATTTTTGACCCCATGACCTCCTCAGGAAGGCTATTCCGTGCATCCACCACCATCTCCATGAAAAAAATACTTCCTCATGTTGTTCCTGAGCCGTCTCCCCTTCTATCTTCAAATTGTGCCCCCTTGTTCTTGCACATCTCTTTTTCTAAAATATGCTACCCTCTTGGACTTTGTTGATTCCCTTGAGGTACTTGAAGGTTTCTGTCATGTCCTCCCTCTCTCTCCTTTCCTCGAGGGTATACATATTAAGCTCTTTTAGTCTCTCTTTGTATGGCTTCTGGTGCAGACCCTGCACCATTTTGATTGCCTTCCTTTGGACTGCCTCAATCTTGTCTATGTTCTTGTGGAGATGGGGTCTCCAGAACTGCATGCAGTACTCCAGATGGGGTCTCACCAAATGTCTGTACAGAGGGATAACAACGTCCTGCTTTCTACTGGTGGTGCCTCTCCCTATGCATCCCAGAATCCCCTCAGCCCTTCTTACTGCCTTCTCACGTTGCTTGCCTACATTAAGGTTGTCTGATATGAGTATCCCCAGGCCCCTTTCCATTTTCGTTGTTGTTAGTAACCCCCCCCCCATTGTGTACTCTTCCCCTGGGTTTTTGTTTCCCAGGTGCATTACTTTGCACTTCTTTGCATTGAAACTAAGCTGCCATACTCTTTTGACCATTGCTCCAACCTTGCCAAGTCCCTTTTCATCCTTTCCACCCCTCCTTGTGCTTCAACCCTGTTGCAGATCTTTGTGTCATTTGCAAAGAGGCATACTTTTCCTTCTAGCCCCTCTGCAATGTCGCATATAAAGACATTAAAGAGGACTGGTCCCAGTACTGAACCCTGTGGTACCCCACTAGTAACTCCCCTTTCTCCAGAGTGTTCTCTGTTTACTATTACCCTCTGCGTCCTGTTGTCCAGCCAGTTTGCTACCCTGGCTACCACCCTGACACCCACTCCCAGGCTGGATAACTTGTTTATTAATCTTTTGTGTGGTACTGTGTCAAATGCCTTGCTAAAGTCTAAGTAGGCCATATCTACAGCCCCTCCCTGTTCCACTACTTTAGTCACCCGGTCAAAGAAATCTATTAGATTCATCTGACATGACCTTCCCGCTGTGAGTCCATGCTGCCTTGGGTCTTGTGCCCCACTGGCCTCTAGGTGTTCAGCAGTTCTTTCTTTCAGAAGTGATTCCATCATTTTACCTACCACTGAGGTCAAACTAACAGGTAGTTTCTTGCCTCTGCCTTGCTCCCACTCTTGTGAGGTGGGTCCACATCCGCCTTCCTCCAGTACCACACCATCATACGAACATATGAAGAAGCCATCAGAAGGCCATTTGGTCTATCAAATCTGCTCGTATTGCAGGGTCTGCAGCTTGAGCTGCTGTACCTGCCATCCTCCCATGATTTGTTAAAAAGGGTAGTCAGTGGCGTCACTAGGTCTCCCCTTAGTTCTTTTAGAATTCTGGGGTGAATCCCGTCGGGTCCCATTGCTTTGTCCACCTTAAGTTTTAAGAGTTCTTTCAGAACCCTGTCTTCTGCGAATGGACTGGTATCTACCCCCCCTGCCTAGAGTGCTTCTATTGTTTGGTTTAGGTACCTCCCCTTCTTCTTTTGTAGATACTGAGCAAAAGTATTCGTTCAGTATCTCTGCCTTTTCAGTGTCACTCTCTGCCCATCTCCCCTTCCCTTTATTAAGCCTCACTATCCCTTCCTTGGTCTTTCTGTGCTCCCTAATGTATCTATAAAAGGTTTTATCCCCCCTTCTTAACTGAGCTGGCTATCTTTTCCTCAGTTTGGGCCTTTGCTATCCCGACTGCCTTTCCCGCTTCCCTCTGCTTTAACTGATACAGTTCTCTGTCCTACTCCTTCTGTGATTCCTTCTATTTCCTGAATGCTGTCTTTTGCTCCCTAACTTTACTTGCCACCTCTTTTGAGAACCATAGTGTTTTTTTACTTCATTTTGTTTTCTTTATTCGTGTCACACAAAGGCTGGTTATCTCTATGATGGCAGTTTTGATTTTTTCCCATTGTTCTTCCACCCCTCCTTCCTATCCATTTGCTAGTGCATTCCTTAGGCACTCCCCCATTTTGCCAAAGTCGGCCCTTCTAAAGTCCAATACCCTCGCTTTTGTATGGTTTGACTCCACAGTTGTGTTTATTGTGAACCACACTGTGTGGTGGTTGCTTGTTCCCAGATGGCTACCCACTTCTAAATCTGTGATCCTGTCTCCGTCCCCATTTTGAGAGTACCAGGTCCAAGGTTGCTTCCTCCTGAGTGGGTTCCAGTACTAGCTGTCCGAGGCATGCCCCCTGTAGGGCATCGAGAATGACCCTACTCTTGGATGTGGCTGCAGTAAATGTGCTCCAGTTAACATCTGGCATATTCAGGTCCCCCATCACCAATATCTCCCCTTTTTCTGCCATTCTGAGGATGCCCTCTATCATTTCCTTGTCCATTTCCTCCCCCTGAGATGGGGGTCTGTATACAACCCTTGTGCAGATTGTGGTGCTATTTCCTGTCTTCAGGGTGACCCACAGAGCCTCCTCTCCTCCACGTTTATCCTTTAGTTCCATTGCTTTGATCCCTTCCCTTACGTAGAGAGCTACTACTACTCCTCCTCTTTTATCCTCCCTGTCCCTCCTGTAGATTGTGTACCCTGGTATGTTGACATCCCAGTCATGGTTCTCTGTGTACTATGTTACTGTGACTGCCACGATATCCACGTGTCCCTCTTCCATCAAGGCCACTAGCTCAGGAAGCTTATTACCCAGACTATGGGCATTGATACTCATTGCCCTCCATTTTATTATGGTCTTACCCTTTTTTGCCCCATCCCTGCCTTTACTACCTTTGCCTTTTTCTCCATTTACCCCTGCCCTGCTCCCTATCGGCCTCTGTACCTTGGTATTTACCTTGCTAACTACCCTGTTTTGTGGGGTGAGGCTTGGAATTTCCTGCTTCATATCAGCATCTCCTTCCTTGGCTAGTTTAAAAGCTTGTCAATGAAGCATTTAAACGTATCACCTAGGAGCCTGGTTCCCCTCCTGGGAACCAGGCTCCTAGGTGATAGGAACTATGGATAGTAACATAAAAACAGGTTTACAGCCACCTAGATTTCATTCTTTCTGGGTTTCTTTCTACACCTCACCTAATCATAATGAGAGAACTTTGATCTTGGTTTGAATGGGGCAGCAGGCATCACTCACCATGCCCCCCATTGAGCAGTACTTAAATCGTGCATGCCCAAGCATCCTTTGAACGCTTGTTTCATTTCAGCAGTTGCTGTGTACAGCTGCTGATCTGCCTCCTTGCCCACTTCCCTCTCACCTGCCTTGCTGGCAGGCCTGTTTATTGGGTAGTTCGAACTTCTTACTTCTGTGCAGCTGGCTGCTGTGTTCCGGCATCCCCACCCATTTCTGCTTCCTTGTTATGTGCAGTCCCAGCAGCTTTCCTGCCACTAGTCCTTCTTTCTATGCTGCGGGGAATTTGGCTGTCCCAGCATTGCTAGGTAGGTGGCTTCCTTGCTGCTGCCAGCTGCAGGTGTGAGTGTCTGTATGTCTGCTGTTGCACAGCTTTCTCAGCGCTGTCACTCATACTGTAGGTGTGATGCTTGTGCTGCTGCTGCGTGCTGCGTCCTAGTAATCCTTAGCCTGGAGGGGTGGCAAACTAGGACTTGGTTCTCCAGAGGTTTCACACACTGATGTTTTTTCGCCTTCTCCGTGCAAAGGTCATAATAATATTAATTATATTTATAATTAAATATTTTCCTTGGAGATCTGGAGCTGGATGGTGATTCTACATTCTTTCAGCAGTGTTTTTACCAGGATTGATCAATAGGTGTATGCCTCTTTACTAAAGGCCGCATCTTTTCTTTCCTTACCCAAAGTTAGTGTTCATTTGCATTCAGCTGAGTTATTTCTTTGGGCCTTCCTCTGTAATGTACCTTTGGTCTAAGAGGACCTTGTCCTTGCAGCGCCTTTAGTGGTGGAGCCCTCCTCAGGAGAATTCCGGTGTCTTCACAATACCTTGCAAGGGTGGTAATTCCTGTAGCAGGGACAGAGTGTATGCCAGACCTACAATCTACAGTACGTTGCGTCATTCAGTTTGCAGTGTTCAGTGAGTGCAGGACATTGTTGTTCTATAATTGTAATCAATAGCCCGCAACCCCTTTGAACTACACCAAGCCTTGCACTGGAGAGCACAGACCTCCACACCTGTATGGACAACTTTTTCATTACTCAGTACTTACGTTGTACCTGCCATCCTAGCTTACCTCAGTACTTACCTATAATTATTTTGTTGTTGCTTAAGAATTCCTACATAAGGAGAGCAGTAGTTCTGAAGCAACATACTTTTTTTTAATTTATTTCTTTATTTTAGAATATTCAGAGGAATACATTACATTAAGTATAATACAGTACATAAATAAATAAAAGCAATTAAATCAATGCAGCAGGTTAAATTGTAAACTCATCAGCCAGACAGTGTGTTCCGGGAAGTGAAGCATAAGAGGTTATCCAACATTGGGTAAAAGTTCTGGTGGAGGTATTGATTTACTCAATTTGAGTATACCCAGTGTTTTAGATACCAACTGAATTGTGATCTTTGGATGTCACCATCTCTTCCTCCTAAAAATAAATTAGCTTTACTTGTATTGTTGTACGACTTGGCCAAAGTGGGTAACCCCCCCCCCCCCCACATATGTCCATTGTACCACCAGTTTTACGATTCAGATGTCTGCTAAATATAATCTATAAAATTAAAATATTTTAACTTAATATTAAATTAAACTCATATTAAATAACGTAATATGCCAAATGGAAGCGCAGAGGAAGTAAATTTCCCAAATACTGCTTTTCCAGGAGAAGAGTCGCTGATACTTTTCCTGCAAAATTGACTTGCCTGATAATGTAGCATCCAGAAGGAAGCCTTGATATTGAACATAGCATCTGGAAGAAAGCCTTGATATTGAACACCTGGAACTCCCCAGCGATCCCACACTGTCACTCCAATCTGTTAAAGGGACAGTAAACATTGCAGGGGTCACTCAAACTGTGAAAGCCCATGAAAAGATATTTCAAATGAGGCACTGGACTTCCTTGTAGGTGTCAGGAGTCCTGAGTTATGAATACCTAAATCATCTATAAATCAAAACAAGACAGCAGCCATTTTAAAACAGGAAGTGATGTCACTGAGGGGCAAGCTGCATGTTGTTAATTACAGCTTGCCTCTCAGTGTCATCACTGTTGGTCTCATGATTCATTGAAATGGCTGCTGCCTTATTTTGATTTACAGATGATTTAGGTATTCATAACTCAGGACTCCTGACACCTCAAGATAAGCCCAATACCTCATTTGTAAGATCTTTTTATGGTCTTAAACAATTTTAGTGAACCCTGCAATGTTTACTGTCCCTTTAAGGTTTCCCTAAATCCCCAGCACCCTTGAACCTTTTATTTAGTTTTTGTTGACCGGGTAAGTGCAGTAGACAAATCCTGCCTATTTTCAGGCATGACCCGGGGAAGGGGGATACAGATGAATGCCAACTGACCTTGAACCAGATTAAGCTGTTGGTGGTATTTTTAGTGAATGAGGGAAATTTGGCCAGGACACGGGAAATTCCCCAACTCTTTTCGATAAGTGCCATGGGAGCTTTAACATCCACCTGAACTACCACCAATCCAGGCAAATGGGACCTCGGTTTAATGTCTCATCTGAAAGATGGCACCTCAGAAGTACAGCACCCCTCTCATGCTGCACTACAGTGTCAGTATTGGGATATTAACCCAAGTGCCAGATGTGGGAACTGAACCCGCAGCCCTCTGATCTCCTGGCTTCAGAGGCGAGTGTGCTACCTACTGAGCCACTGACACTGACATTTTGATTTTTGATTATTTAAGGCACAAAATCTGTATAATGGTCCAATTGGTACAGCACTCACTTTCACCACCGAAGGTCGAAGGAATCCACCTGGTCCACCGATCTAGCAGTGAGCCTTTCCAATGCATACATTTCTCTAGTCAAAGCAACCCAAACCTCTCAAGTAGGAATGATTTGTGTATGCCATAAATGTGTTTTAGCCTTCTGAGCTGCAAGAATATTTGTAGTGACTTGTCGGTAGGTTAACTTGATCAACCCTGACCCCTTTCTCAAAGCAATAGACTGATATTATAGTCAGGGGATTATTTTGTCTGGTGCAAATAAGCAGGCAGAGCAGATGACATTTAAGTAACAGTAATCCTGTTTTTTTTACCCCAGGGGTCCTTTAGCATCAGTAACTATTGCAGTGAGCTGACTATCTAGCATTGCCCTGGAGGTGGAATGTATGGTAATGAGTTTTTGAATTAGCCAGTCAGATTGAAGCTTGAGGGTGTGCTGAGCAGGCAGAGTGAGGAAGGCTCCAGAAGTTTTTCTCTGCCTGACTGAGCAACACTGTGTCTGAGGTGCTTTCTCTCTCGGCCAAGAAAAAGTTGTTTTTCAAACCTCAGGAAATCTTACTATATTCTGACAAATGCAGTATGGTCTCACCATAGGACTGCCCCAGAGCTGAAATGGTTAATAGAACCTGTGCTAATAGTGGAATGTTAGGCTTGAGCTCGGTTTTCAAACCACTGTCCCTGGTTGTACTTCCTGCAACCGTCAGATTCTTTACTCCGCTTCCCTAAGTAAGACATCTCCAGAGAGCCTCCTTTACTTTAACTGAAGAAATTTGACTCGGTTTTTACATAGTCCGTTATTTGTTTTTGATTTTTAAAGCACTGTCCTTGGTTCACGGGTAGAATTAGTCTAGATTTAGTGAGTTTTTGGGTTACTTTTCGGTTCCTCAGTGGTTCTTTTAACCGAGAGGGAACCGACAAAGTTCCTCTTTTTTACTTTTAAATTTACAGTCTGTTTAGAGGCTATTTACCGTCTGGTAAGGCGGTTTTAGTTTTGCTGTGTGTTCTTTCTTTTGTAACAGTTTAACAGACTGATAAATGTCACAGACCAAGAAACGAACAGGCCCCACAGGTTTCCAGCATTGTACAGAGTGTGGGGAACTGTTCACTAAGGCAGATTCTCACCTGATTTGTGTGTTTTGTTTGCGGTTTGACCACCTCAAGGAGGACTGCGAGATTTACAAGAACTTCCCTCCGTCGATGCTTGAGAGATGACAAATAATTGCAGGAGAAGATGTCTGATGAGGCTGCTGAACCGGCTAAGGACAATCCGGCCATGAGCCAAAATGAACCGGAGGACCAGCTGTCTGACCAGGGTGACGGTTCCTCAGCTAAAAAGCACCTTGCGGATACTGCCGCTAACCCGGCAACTGGGGGGAAAAGAAAAAGAAAGAAAAACATTCAGTGGTTGAACCGTGACTGAAGGGTTCATCGGTTTCAACAGCTGAGGAGATAGCAAATGCTATCAGAATAATTCAGGCCCTCCAACCGAGTACTCCGGTTCCGGTTGAGAAAAGGCTTCCACTCCCCAGAAGCACCAGACCAGGGGAGCTAGAGGTAGGGGTAATTTTTTCCAGCCTCAGGCCTACCCCCAGTATCAGCAGCAGAGGGGTTATTTCAGAGGCAGGGACAGAAGAGGTGGCAACCGAGCTAGCCCCAGCATCCTAGCCTAAGCAGACATCCTCAAGTGTCTGCTTGGGTCACCTTCTCAGCCCAAGCAGGGGGCAGTTTGGCCCACTACCTCCAAGAATGGAAAACCATCACCATCACCACAGACAGATGGGTCTTGGAGGTAGTGGGCCAAGGCCTGGCTCTCGGTTTCAAGCTCAGACCAAAACTGAGATCAAGGATTTTCAGACCATCCTCCCCATCAGAAACAAAGTTACTGGAAAGAGAAGTATTGAACCTATTATCCCTGGGAGAAATAGAACCAGTTCCTCTGCCTCAAGGTACTTCCTTACATTGAAAAAAACAGGAGAGTGGTGACCCATATTGGACCTCAGGCACCTAAACAGGCATCTACTGAAGTCAAAGTTCAAAATGGTGACCCTGACTACATTCCTTCCAACCGTAAGACAAGGGGATTGGTTGGCGTCTCTGGATTTAAAGGATGCTTACTTCCCCATACCCATAAGACAGTCTCACAGAAAATTCCTGAGATTCACACTGCCATCAGGCCACTACCAGTTCAAGGCAATGCCTTTCGGACTTGCTTCTGTTCCAAGGGTGTTCACAAAAGGCTTGGCTGTGATTGTGGCCCACTTCAGAAGGCAAGGAGTGCTAGTGTTTCCCTGTCTGGACAACTGGCTAGTCATAGGGCAGTCCCCCCCCCCCATCAGATAAAGCAGTCTTTGGCACTCACACAGGAGCTTCTATGGTCCTTAGGGTTCCTGGTCAACTTGAAAAAGTCAGTGCTACAACCAGTGCAGCTCCTGGAATTCATAGGAGCCGAAATGGATTCAGTGAGAGGAAAGGATTTTCTTCCACAGTCGAGAGCAGATATCCTGGTTCAGTTCGCAGGCACATTCAAGTCTCAAAGCCTTAGGCCAGCCAGACACTTTCTTCAGCTGTTGGGACATATGGCAGCTTCAACAGCTACAGTGTCAGAAGCAAGGTTCCAAATGAGAGATATTCAGTACCATCTCAGACTCTACTGGCACCAGAAATCAGACCCATAGTCAAAACTGGTCCCAGTCACACAAACTCTCCTGCAAGCACTTCAGTGGTGGTTGGACATGGACAACCTCAGACAGCGAGTTCCATTCCTTCAGGAGCCACCCTCTCTGATGCTAACCACAGATGCTTCCCTACTAGGGTTGGGAGCACATTTAGGGGAGCAGACTGCTCATGGTACATGGCTCAAACAGGAGTCACTGCTTCACATCAACTTGCTGGAGCTCAGAGCAGTCTTTCTAGCACTTCAGTCATTTGCCAGTCTGTTGCACGGAAAGGTGGTGCAGGTCAGGACAGACAACACAACCACAATGTACTACATAAACAAACAAGGGGGCACAAGGTCTACATCCCTGTGCACAGAAGCCATGAGAATATGGGGTATGGCCTATTCTCTAGGGGTTGTCTTGCCAGCGTTGTACCTTCCAGGCAAAGACAATGTGCTGGCAGATGCACTCAGCAGGATAAATCAGAACCACCACGAATGGGCTCTGAACAGTCAGGTGCTACAGGTGGTGTTCAGGAGGTGGGGGCACTCTAGAGATAGACCTCTTCACAGCCCCAGACAACTATCAACTACCAAACTTTTGCTGCACACCCCCAGTATTAGGCTCAGTCCCATTGGATGCCCTGATCCTGGACTGGATGGGGAAGTTGCTGTATGCCTTCCTTCCATTCCCTTTGCTGCTGAGGGTCCTGAACAAGCTCGGATCCCAGCCACCCACAATGATCCTCATTGCTCCGGACTGGGCCAGGCAGCCATGGTACTCCCTGGTCATGGCACTGTCAGTGTCAAGATCCATCAGCCTCCCCAGGAGGCACAACTTACTAACTTCTTCCCAGGGCAGGATTCTATATCCTGGCCTTCAGTCCCTCAGGCTCAAAGCATGGCTCTTGAGGACTTAGAGTATGCTGATTAGCATCTCAGAAGGGGTTTTGGGAGGTACTTAGGGTTTCCAGAAAGCCCTCCTCCAGGAAGACTTACACATCCAAGTGGAAAAGGTTTTCCAACTGGTGTCAAAAGAACAATTTGGATTACACTCATGCGGGTTTGTCAGTAGTCCTTGACTATCTGACCCACCTCCATTCCCTCGGCCTTAGGCCTTCCACACTCAAGATGCATTTGGCTGCTGTATCAACCTACCTGTCAGTAGGTAAGGCATCATCTCTGGCATCGAATTCAGTATTTAGGAAATTATTTACGGGGTTGCTACATTTGCACCCTTCACATAGGGCTCCCACTCCAGTGTGGGACCTCAACATATGTATTGCACAGCTCATGCAGCCACCTTTTGAGCCTATGTCATCAGCTGACCTCAGATATGTAACTTGGAAAGCTGTGTTTCTGGTTGCAGTTACTTCGGCCAGAAGGATCAGTGAGCTCCAGGCCTTGTCCATAGACACTGATTATATCGCATTCCACAGAGACAAGATGGTCCTTAGGACCAATAACAAGTTTCTTCCTAAAGTAGTGTCTGACTTCCACATCAACCAATCTATTACACTACCAGTGTTCTTCACGTGAACATACAGTAGTAGCCACAGACATTGCCAGCTATTTCACGAAATTTCTGAAGAGTTTCTCTCCGCTGCCCCTACTGTGGAAATGCAGAAAGCAGAAGATATTTCTGGAAATATCACAGAAATTTCGGGAAATAGGTGGCAGTGTCTGTGGCTGCTACTATAGGCTGCATAGCTTGGATGTTAAAAGAGCTATCGGCTACAACCTGGAGCATATAAAAGGCCACAAAGGGGATAGGATCTAACTCTTTTTGACTTATGGGGAAGTAGGAAAAGGTAAAACTGCCACAAAGAGGTCCATAGCACGGTGGATTGTGGCATGTATCCAGTTCTGTTACGACACGGTGGGCAAGCATCCCCCTCAGGGTGTCAGGGCCCTCTCCACCAGAGGAACAGCTGCATCAATAGCAGCCTCTAGGGATATCCCTTTGCTGGAAATCTGTAAAGCAACTACCTGGATGACAGTTCACACATTTACTAAGCATTACTGCTTGGATACTCAGGCTATGAATTATGCCAGGTTTGGCACGGCAGTCCTGCAAAGCCTATTTCTTAAGTAGGTCCTCTGCCCATCTGCAAAGGCACTGCTTGGGTAGTCTGCATTTGTCAGACTACAGTAGGATTTCCTGGGGTTTGAAGAAAACATTACTCACCATAGTAATCTTGTTTCTTCCAAGGGAATCTTACTGTATTCTGAGCTCCCACCCTTCCTTCCCTGCTAGGACCTACAGGACACTGTATACTCTCTGTACAACTAAAGCTGGAAACCTGTGGGTACCTATTAGTTTCTTGGGCATCTGTTGATTTGAGTCTTTAGAGATGCTCTCTGTTATTTAAGAGGTTTTTTTTTTTTTTTCCCAAAAAGGGATATTAAGTATTGTTAGATTAGATTAGTTAGCTAGTGTCTTTTAGCTTCTGCATTCTTCATAAGAATCTGATGGTTATGGGAAGTGCAGCCGGGGAAAGTGGTTTGAAAACCGAGCTCTAGCCTAATATTCCGCTATTAGCGTAGGTTCTATTAATCATTTCGACTCCAGGGCAGTCCTATGGTGAGACCATACTGCATTTGTCAGAATACAGTAAGATTCTTTGGGAAGAAACAAGATTACTATGGTAAATAATGTTTTCTTCTTGAACTTGGTAGCTAAAACCTTAATTCTTATATTTTTTTTTATAGTGTGCTGAGTATTTTCTTATAGTTTTCCGCGGTTCCCAGGAACCACATTTTTTTCTCTGTTCTGCGTTTTCCTTTTTCTTTATTTTCTATAAGTTTTAGTATTCACATTTAGAGTTTCCATGGTTCCTTTTACTTTATTTATATAGCGATTCCCTTTTTTACGTGGGAACCGACGAATTGTTTTTTTTTTTTTGTTTGTTTTTGTTTTTTTACAGCGAGGGAGCCGACCGTTTTCCTTTATATTTGAACTACTAAACAGTCTAAGTGTAGGGGTTTCTGTAAATTGGCATGTCAGAAATTCCTAAGAAAAGGACTGGACCCACAGGTTTTAAGAATTGCTTAAATTGCTAGACAATACTTGCTAAAGCTGATACTCACAACCTGTGTTTAAAGTGCCTAGGTCCAGATCATCATTGTGTTCTTTGCTCAAAATTTTGTCCAAACACTTTAAGAAACAGAGCAAAAAGGCTTAGAGAAATTGCAGAAGAAAAGTCATCTGGTCCCAAACACAGACCCAAGGCTACCGATGAGGGGGCCTTTAAAGAATAAAAATAATCAAGGTGCTGATGAGGCATCTTTTAAATCTAAGCCTGTTACAGGTGCTGATGAAGTGCCTTTGAAAGCAAAGAACACTAAGGGCCAGATATTCAAAACTTTGCCCCTGGGCAAAATTAGCACTGCCCGGTGGGCAAACTTAGCCCGGAGCACAGAGCAAGCTATATTCAAAAGGAATAGCCCAGGGCAAACAGCTTCCGAATATAGCATGGTAATGAGGCCATGCAAACTGGGCTGGGAGTGCAGGGCAAACGTAGCCCTGGAATAAGACAGCACTGAATAAAGCAACCAGGAAGTGCAACCCACAACAACAACACAGTGCACAGCAACGTGAGGGCAGGTACAGACGAACTACGTGGCCAATGTGTGTGCCAGCAAATGCATGGACTCAGTACAGCTGCAGGAAGCAACAGATATGAAAGAACAGTGATCAAAACTGTATAATATTCCCCGTACTGTTAGCGCCGCGCTAACACATTAGCGTGGAGCTAAGCAGTTAGCCCGGTGCAAACACGCTTGTTCGAGCTAAAATGTGCCATATTCAAAAAGGCAAATGAGCCTACTTAGGTAGTCTCTGGGCAAACAACTGGATTAGTATCTCATTATACCCTGATTTGCATGCAGTTTGCTCAGCGTACTGCAGGGGTCCCACAGAGCCACCTGTAGGTCAGTCTGGAAGTACAGGGCTGACCAGGTCCAACCGCAGCTCCACCTGTAGGTCAGTCTGGCAGTGCACGATGATAGCTGCAGGCTACATGTAAACAGTACAGCATAGCATAGCATATTGTACCCCAGGGGACAAGACAGCATAGGCACAGGTGGTGGTGGTGCTGCATGCAACTGTCACACTGTAGGGCATGCTACAGTGCACAGCAGAAACTACAGTAGCAAGGGATCCAGTAGTGTGTGGACACAGCAATGCCTACGGTGTGTAGGGCAGTGATGATGACTGCACTATACACAGTGAGAGGCCCAACCTGCGGGTGTTTACTGACACTGGACATTACTGTTACGTTGTTGTGTGACCCACAGATGCTGCACCTGTGGCATGGATGCTCACAGTGACATGTACATTTCTGGCTTTGTGTGCTATGGCAGTTGTACAGCTGTGCGGTATGTGGCCGGGGGCATATATTATCCGAAAGGCACACTGGTGTTGGGGTATTCCCAATACTGGCCCATGTACACTGCATGATGTGTCCCAGCGTTGTGGCCACACTTGGTCTGTAGCACAGCCTCGCCACCCATACATGCTCCCCTCAACATCCTCCATGCCCACAGTGCTGCATGTGTGTGCTGGCATCTGTTGGTGTCCACAGAAGTGCGGTCCGCAGGTGTGTGCTGTATGGCCACACTGCCGTGCTGTCGACTGGTGGCAGGGTCACCACTTTACTGCCTGGCATGGCTGGAACTGGTGGCAGATGATGGCATCATTGTGATGCCATCAGTTAGCAGCATGCTTCCTCTATGTTTGGCTTTATCTATGTGTCATATTTATTTGTTAGGGTCGCGCAAAACCCACGCTAAACCTGCGCAAACACCGCGCAAAGTCATAGTGTCACGCAAAGCTAATTGCCCAGGGTTAAGACGAGCTTTTCCTGGGCGGTAATGTGCACTGCGCTAAGTGTTGCGCTAAGTTGCGCAAAACCACTTAGCACAGCGCTAGTCGCTGAATATAGCATTGCGCCTGTATTCATGTCAGTTTGCCCCTTGCATACATTATAATTTTGCCCGGCGCTAATGCAGTTTGCCTGCGCTATTTGGCCTTTTGAATATAGCAGACCCGCACTAATCCCGTACTACACCTGCGCAAACGGTTTTTGCCTGGCGCAAAGTTTTGAATATCTAGCCCTAAATCAGGTGCTGATGAAGTGCCTATTAAAAATAAGGCTTCAAAAGGGGCTGATGAAGTTCCTAAACAAAAAATTGAAAAGGTGCTGATGAAGTGCCTAGTTCAAAGAGGAAGCCTGAACAAATCACAGATGAAGTGGCTGCTAAAAAGCTATGTAAAGAAAAAAATACCACTGCACCTCTGAGCGGTGCTAAAGGTGAGTCTGCAGTTGGTAAAAAACATAAAAACAAATCTAAAAAATAGAACCCCAGGAAGGTATACCACAAGATACACAGGGGGATTTACCTTCGATTTACCAAACTGTTCAAGGCATGGGGTCTTTTTTTTTTTTGGTGCCTCTGCCTTTCCTAAGCTGGTTCCCTTGGCAGCTCCCTCTGATACAGAGGCTGATGGGGGGGGGGTGATGATGATTTTTATGATGCCCCAGATGACATTTCAGAGGGCAAGGCCCCAGAACCTGATGTGTCACCTGACCCTAATTTTGGAGCATCCCCTTCAGACCAAGAGGATACCTTCTCTGTGTTTACTTTTTTACAGCACATGGTGGACACTCTTGCCGTCTTCTCAAGAGTCAAACCAGGAAGAGGAAGAAGACTAGGACTATAGAGATATGAAAGGTCTTCCCCCTCTTAAGAAGTTAGTTCTTCCTGTCTATAAACCTTTCAGAAAGATCACTATGAAGCTTCTCCAGAACCCCACATCTGTGTCAGGGATTGAGAAGAGCTTGGATAAGAAATATCAATTGTCTAAAACAGATGCAGAGTTTTGGTTTGTGCACCCCAATCATGAGGGAGTGGTGCAACAGGCAGCATGTGACAAATCAGGGCTTCCTCTTTCTTCCCAGCCTCCTGAAAAGGATTGTAAAAGGTTGGACTTTATGGCCAGAAAGACTTGTATCTCTGCTTCCCTTCTCCTCCACCTAGCTTCATACATGGCTCACACAGCCAAGTATCAGAAGCCCTTTGGAACTCAGTTCTAGCCATAGTTAAGCAGGGTTCTGACTCTATGGCAAAGGATTTGGTGGAAACCACTAAAAGTGCCTTGAAAGCTACAAAATACCAATTCCAAATGGCAGATGACAATAATGATGCAGCCTGTAGGGTTATGGACCAGGCCATCTCCTTGAGATGGTTTGCTTGGCTAAGAACAAATTTGATGCAGGACACTTAGTCCAAAGCCATGGACTTTCCCCTGCAACAGGAATGTACTATTTGATTCCAGAACTGAGGAATATATGAAAAGGGTTGACGAATACAAATCAACCTATCAGAGTAATAATTCGAAAGCGAAGTCTTCTGTTCCTCAAAAAGACTCACCAGAGGAGTAATAGTGGCAGAGGGTACTACCCTAGGCTCTATTATCCCCTTTGTCCTCAATTTGAACTCTCTCAATTCAGAGGTTATTTCAGAGGAAGAGGCAGAAGAGGTCGGAGAAGAGCTACTTCCACCCTGCTCCTGCTACCCAGCAAAAGCCCTGACTCCTCAGTACAGGTCACCTCCCCTCTACCTGTAGGGGGCAGGCTCTCCCACTACCTCCAGTCCTGGATCCTTATTACAACAGGCATGTGGATCCTGGAGGTAGTGGAAAAGGGCCTGTCCCTTCAGTTCAAAAAGATGCCAGCCCTCGAGGGCACTCAGCCTTCCAAATCCCTAACCCCAACAAAAAGAATCTTATTGGAATTAGAGGTGAAACACCTTTTGGAAGCAAGGATGGTAGAAAGAGTACCTTCCCATCAAAGGGGCAAAGGTCTCTACTCCAGATACTTCCTGACAGAAAAGAAAAATGGGGAGTGGCGACCTATTTTAGACCTCCGATACTTGAACTCTTCTGAAGCTCAAATTCAAAATGGTAACCCTGAAAATGGTGATTCAGTCTCTGCAGCAGGGAGACTGGCTAGCCTCCTCAGACCTCAAAAACGCCTACTTCCACATCCCAATAAGGCAGTCTCACAGAAAGTTTCTGAGGTTCAAACTTCCTTCAGGACACTTCCAGTTTGCAGCCATGCCCTTCGGCCTCACATCTGCACCAAGGGTGTTCACAAAATGACCGGCTGTAGTGGCAGCGTATTTAAGAAAAAAGGGGATTTCTGCTTATCCTTACCTGGATGACTGGCTCATAGTGGGGAAAACCCCCTCTACAAGTGGGAGGAGGCCATTTCCCTAACAAGGGACACTCTGCACTCCTTGGGTTTTTTTTATAAACCAAAATAAATCCCATCTGGAGCCAACACAGCTCCTTAAGTTCATAGGAGCACAATTGGATACCTTACAGAGCAGAGCTTTCCTTCCTTTGGAAAGAATTCAGAACTTTGTGTTAGTGGCAGATTCTTTCGTCCTGGGCCAGCCCAGGCCAGCCAGGCACTTCCTAAGTCTCCTGGTACACACAGCATCAGTGACAGCTGTGGTTCCAGGGGTCAGATTCAGAATGAGGGAAATTCACGAGCACCTAAGGTCTCACTGGTCCCAAGAAAACCTCACTGTCCAAACTGGTCTCAGTCACAAAGAAGTTCCTTCAGTCTCTGGTCTGGTGTAAAGAAGTTACCAATGTCTCAGTAGGAATTTCCTTCCAAGCATCCTCCCCTTTAAGAATCATTACTACAGATGCTTCTCTGCTTGGATGGGGAGCTCACATGGACAGTTTGTCCGTCAGTGGCTCCTGGACTCCACAGGAGTCACAGGCTCACATTAACTTGATGGAACTCAGGGCCATTTATCTGGCTCTCAAGGCATTTGCCTCACAGATAAAGGGTCACGCAGTTCATATCAGAACAGACAACACCACTGCAATGCTTTACATAAACGAGCAGGGCGGCACAAGGTCCAGCATCTTATGCCTGAAAGTCGTGAGGATTTGGGGCCTGGCCTACTCCCTTGGAGTCAGTCTATCAGCCATACATCTCCCAGGCAAGGACAGTACACTGGCAGACACTCTGTCACATCAACCAGGGACACAGCGAATGGTGTCTGAACAAACAGGTGTTGGCCACAGTGTTCAGAAGGTGGGGCACACCAGAAAGTAGATATTTTTGCCTCTCACCTAAACCATCAGCTTCCACTGTATTGCTGCAGGCCTTCAGCCCTGGGAACTCTCCCATCAGATGACTTAGTCCTGGATTGGACAGGAAAGTTCCTTTGTGCCTTTCCTCCCCTTTCTCTGATTTTTAGAGTTTTGTTAAAGCTCAAGGCTCAGCCTGCAACAGTGATTCTGGTGGCACCAGATTGGCAGAGGCAAGTCTGGTATCCCCTATTGTTAACCCTGTCCCGTAGCAAACCTGTTTGTCTCCCCCTCTGTCATTCCATCCTGACTCTCCCTCAGACAGGGGTGACATACCCATATATGAAATCTCTTCACCTCACAGGTTGGCTCTTGAGGAGTTAAGAGTTTCCTTCCACTTAGTACTCTGAACAAGTTCTAAAAATCCTGAGGATGGCTAAACAGCCTAGTACAAAAAAGACCTATGCAGCCAAATGGAAAAGGTTTTCCCTCTGGTGCAGAAAAAGCACATTAATCCTCTTAAGACTTCGATTCCTAACTTTTTGGATTATTTAGTACACTTGCAGGATTTAGGGTTGAGGCATTCTTCCCTGAAGCTTCACCTGGCTGCTTTTTCAGCTTATCTTTCTGTTGGAAAGACTAAATCTGTTTTTTTTCACAGCCAGTTTTTAAACAGTTTTTCAGAGGTCTCCTCCATGTTTAGCCTCCAGTCAGAGAACCTGTCCCACCCTGGAGCCTGAACCTCTATTGCCAAACTTGTGGGGCCACCCATTGAACCCATGGCTGCGGCCCACCTCAAGTATGTCACGTGGAAAACTGTATTTCTAGTGCCCATTACCTTTGCAAGAAGGATTTCAGAGTTGCAGGCCCTCTGCACTGAGCCCAACTACATTATCCCTCATAGGGATAAGATTAGGCTCAGGACAAACAGAACACTTTTGCTTAAGGTGGTCTCAGAGTTTCACCTTAACCAATCCATCACCTTACCTGTGTTCTTTACTGACAAATCCACTCCAGGGGAGCAAAAACGCCACAGTCTGGATGTCAAAATGGCCCTATTTTACTATTTGGATCACACCAAACAGTTCAGGGGTCCATCCACACAGTTATTCCTCACCTATGGGGAGGTAGGTAGAGGAAAACCAGCCACTAAGAGAACTATCTCTCGCTAAGCTGGATAGTCTTGTGTATTCGATTCTGCTATGACAAGGCTGATACACAGCCCCCTGAGGGCCTTAGGGTCCATTCCACTAGGGGCACTGCTGCCTCTGTGGCAGCTGCTAGGGACATCCCCCTTTTGGATGTCTGTAAAGCAGCTACTTGGAAGACTGTGCACACCTTCACTAAACACTACTGTTTAGATGTACAGTCTAGAGCTGATGCCAGATTTGGCAAGGCGGTTCTGCAGAGCCTCTTTCCTAAGTAGGTTCTCTACCCACCTCCCAGCTGTACTGCTTTGAAGTCTGCAATTCTTGCTGATGCTAAAGGACCCCTGGGGTAAGAAGAAAAAAATTACTCACTGTAGTAATCTTCTTTCTTCCAAGCTGTCCTTTAGCATCACTAAGCCTCCACCCTTCCTCCCCAGATAACCTTCAGAAGAGAGCTCTGCTTCTTGCCTTTTTTTAATTTATTTATGCTAAACTTTGGATTGCATTATGAGCAAAGTTCTAGTCGTGGTTCTGATTGTTGTTGTATATTTTTGAATCCTGTTGGATTATACCTGTGTGGGCTTGTGCCCATTCTAGCTTTGAAAAAATTCTGGAGCCTTCCTCACTCTGCCTGCTCAGCACATCCCACCCTCAAGCTTCAAACTGATTGCCTAATTCCAAACTCATTACCATACATTCCACTTCCAGGGCAGTGCTACCTCGTCAGCTCACTGCAGTAGTTGCTGATGCTAAAGAACACCTTGGAAGAAAGAAGATTACTATGGTTAGTAATTTTTTCATCATGCTAATATCCATAGTTCTGAAGAAAAAGGGAAGCCAGACAGAAAAAAACAGATGAAATAGAAACCAAAATGAGTCTAAATAATAGAGTTTGTGATTCTTTAAAGTGTCTGTTAAGATCTCAGAAGCTCTTTAAACAGGCTGTTTAAAGAGCCCCTGACACTGCTAAAGGCGAATAGGAAACTATTGAAAAATGTTAGATTGTTGATTTGATATATTTTCTATGATTCTTTTTCATTTTTTTCTTTATTACCACAAGTCAGCTGCATCAAATCAAGATCGTGTTCCTCTGGCAACGCGCTGTGAAATACTGCCTGTTTTACTGTCAGACAATGCCCCTATTAAATTGGAATTACAGTCGGGACACAAAAACAGTCCATCCCTGTAGTGGTTTACAATTCTCTCTCAATGTAGGATTCCAACAATGGGTGGCAGACTGTATGCATCAAAGAGTTCAAGAAAATGCGACTGAGGAGGTGCCCGCAGCCAAATTATGGGACACTATCAAGGCTGTGTCACATGGAGACATTATTAAGTACACTTCCTGCTTGAGGAATACTAGAGAGGCTCAGTTACATGACCTCCAACAAAAATTAAAAACCTTTGCAAGAACGCCATATGCATGGAGATAACAAGATGCTGCCTGAGCTAACTCGGGTAAAATGTAAAATACAGGAGGAGATCTTAACTTGAAGACAGAGATGGCTCTTAGATACCTTCAGCATAAACAGTATGAGGGAGGAGCCTGGGCCACAAAAATCTTGGTGTATAGACTAAGACCGAAGATCGCATAGACTGTAGTCACCAAGACCTGACACCCAGGGTTCAGGAATTGGCCACAACTCCAGAAGCTATACTGGAGGCCTTTGAGTCCTTCTATACCCATTTGTACAGTGTAGATATAAAACCCTCTATTGCATCTATACAACAGTATCTACATCCCTTACATTTCCCCTCTCTGTCTGTTTCCCAGCAACAGTCCCCGGTGGCCCATGTTTCTGCAGCAGAACTCTCTGCAGCCATTAAAAAAAAAATTACAAATAACAAAAGCCATGGACCTGATGGCTACATAGCAAATTTTTCTTTTTTTTTTGTGTGTGTAATTTCTTTTCTCCCCGACACTCCACCGTGTTAGCCACTCCTTCTGGCGTGCCAAGGATGCTTCCGACCCATCCTGTCCCCTGAGCCTCTGCTCTCAGATAGCAGCCACCTCGGGGTGACCCAACATATCTCTTCGCCGGGTGGGTCCCTCCTCCTCGAGGGGGAAGGCACCAGGCTGGGCAAGGCAAGCAGACCAGCGCAACGTCTTAGCCCCGAGGTACTGCAGAGGCAGATGGTTGCAGGGGCATTGATGGCCTCAGAGATCTGGGCAGCTGTCATCTGGCGTAACATGGAGCCATTTTCCATTTTTCTGCTACGCTTCCCTCCTTACGCCGTCGTGCAGTGCTCCTGGTCTCCATCAAAGGCTGCTGCCGACCGATATCTACCCCCTAACCCACCCTAGGAGAGGAGAGCAGTCCTGTGGACGCTCAATCCTCTTTTCCCTACAGCCCCCGGCGTCCCGAGTCCATTCCAGAACCCGGGTCTCCGGCATGGGTTCAGGTATGCCGCCAGCGTCTCAGCCCTCTACGCCACCGGGGCAAGACCATAGCAGAATTTTACAAATTGTTTTTTATGAACACCCTCCACGTACTGCTGCACCATGCCTGCTAGAGAGTTCTAAGTGAGGAATTGGTGCCCCCTACATGGAATCAAGCAACTATGTCAGCCATCCCAAAGACAGGGAAGTACAGGACTCTCTGCGCCTCATACATGCCTATCTCAATCCCTAATATTGATTATAAGTTATTTGCTATTATTATGGCAAGAAGCCTTGAACCATTATTGCCATTGCTGATTGATAGAGACCAGGCAGGGTATGTCAATTCTTGCCAAATCCAGGATAATATTAAAAGAGCTCTCCATATTTTCCGCCATGCCACCCGGTCGAATCACCTATTTTTATTACTCAGCCTTGATGTGGAAAAGGCTTTCTACTGGCTGGCATGGCCATTTCTATTTTGGGTGTTATGCCAGTTTGTGATTTCCCCAACAATATGTTGCAATGTTAGAGGCCCTCTATAATCAACCCATAGCATATGTTAAAGTTAATGCTCAAACTTTCCCACCCTTACTTTAGAACGAGGAACACGTCAGGGCTGTTCCTTATCCCCTCTTCTATGTGCTTTCTACCTAGCACCCTTAGCTCATACTTTACACCAAAATCCAAATATCACAGGTATACACCTAGGCAATAGAGAACACACGTTGGCCCTATATGCCGACGATTTTTTACTTTATGTAACCAGCCCTGACCAAATGCTTACCCTTCTATGGAGCACCTTCTCATGATTCGGACAAATTGCAGGCTACAATCTAAATGAGACAAAAACTGAAGTGCAACCAATAAACTATGAACCTTCCAAAGAAATTAAACAGCAGTTCCAGTTTAAGTGGAACCTTCCATATTTTAAATACCTAGGAGTGCTTCTTTTTAAAGAGGCATACCGGGTCAGTGCTCTTAATTATGATACATTTACATAGACTCTTCTTTTTTTTTTTTTTTTTTACTCACTCGTTATCCTTATATGCTCCATGGTGACCCCTTCTTTCAGGGTCCCTCATGCGCCCCACTGCTAGCACCGGCTTCCTAATGAGTGCACCTGCTCTCCAGTCTTTCTTTTTCTCGAGCCTCCGGTTTACCCCCCCCCCGACAGGGTGGAGGAGTCCCCTCTTCTCCTCCATCCTTCAGGGGAGAGCGTGCACCAGGAGCTATTGCCATCTCGAACCCTCCGGCAGGCGCAGGGACCCGTCTATAGGTGCTGCCATGGGGATTTTCCACTTTTCTGGTTCCCTTCCCCGCAGACATCTGAACGCGAAGGGTCAGTGAGACGTAAGGCACCAGAGATCGCCATCACCGGCCCTCATCTGACGCCCCCTCCTGACTTGCCCTCATTCTGCACCACCACCTGTGGTCACCCAGGTGGTGGTATAGCAGCGAGATCCGCAACCTTCCCCTCCTGGAGAAGGAGAGCAGCCCTACAGGCGCTCAATCCTTCTCCTCTCCTTTACCAGTATGACAGACTTTCTACCCTCTTGCCTGGATCACAGCTTTGAGAGCTGAGCACAACTGGTCTTAGTTTATTGGTTTCAGTTGCTTCAGGGTGACACAGTGTGGACCTTGGAAGATTTAGTAGCCATGTATAATATCCCAAAATTGCATTTCTTCTATTATTTACAGGTTAGGGACTACCGACACCTGCTAGTTCTGACAGAGTAATTACAAAAGGGGATGCCACTTTTTATTTCTCTTGTAGAACACACTTTTGAAGGGGGAAAATCTCATCAAGCATCTTATATCTCAGTTATATCAGGCTTTGCTGTCCTTTCAGAGTCATGCAGTTGACTATAAAGACTGCATATAACATTACAGACTGACAATGGGCCATATGTCTTCAAACAGTACATAAGGTTACTTCCTCTCAAATATGTTAAGTACTTTCCTCATAGAGGAACTCAATGCTGGAGACCATGTGGGATGTCCCCAGCCACTCATGGCCACATAATATGGTCTTGTCCAGTACAGATTCCCTTTATACAGGATCTACAGCAGGCCTTTAGGGACATCTGGGACCCTGATCTACAACTTACAGCTTCACTTTTTCTCCTTTCAGATATACTGTAGGGTTATTGGTCCTCTGACACATCAAAACTTCTGTGCATAGCTATAATTGTGGCTAGGAAAACAGTCACCAAACTTTGGCTGACACAGTCGGTAGCATCTGTTGATACTTGGCACAATCTAATTTGTAGTAGGTACCAGATGGAACGACTCGCTGCTAATGTTAATAATTCCTACCCAGCATTTGAAATTTGATGGCGCAGATGGGTGACATATCATGATATCCCATAAGGACTTCTTGTCTCACTCCCCTGTCATTTTAAACTGATGGTCAGAAGTGTTGTTTCTAATGTTGGTTAGGGATAGATGAAAAGACAATCTTTAATATATCCTGATACTAGTGAATTAGGTGTTTGCTTATGGCTGAGTATTTTGGTTATCCAGTGTACACAGCTGGATAATCCTGTTTCTGTATTTTACATGTAGCATTATTGTATGCACAGTGGCAGTTTTGTGGTTGTTTGTTGTCTTTATATATTTTCTAATAAAAAGTTAAATTTGAGGAAAAAAGATGCAAGTCGCTAATGTTTGGTTACAGCTGGTCTCATAAAATGGGTAGAAAAAATCCTGCATCCTGATTGGCTAGGATCAGTCCATTATATGAGTATAATGTACTGTAAAAAATTAGTCTTGCTCTACTCTGGGCAGGAGAGTGTGTGTAAATAGATACATAGATACTGTTGGCAGATAATGGCCGCTAGGCCCATCCAGTCTGCCCATTTATGCTACCTGACAAAGTGGCCAGTAACCCTGTCTGGTCACTGGCTTTAGCTTTTTCATCCCATCGCTAATATTCCTTTATTCCTGACTAGACTTTCAGATCTTAATTTCATCTCCTCTGGTTGTGTTACAGGGCTGTGGGTTAAGTGCACATGACTGTCATTGCATTCCTAGTTATTTGGGTACTTACACTGAGGGGTACAATACTCCACAAGTCTAAAAACTGTAGGGTAGCTGGTAAAATGGCATCTGCCTCATGGCGCTCTTTGGAGCAACCCCTCACTTCCATGTTCAGTGGCTGTGGACTTTGTTCGCCAGTGTTGTTGAATGAGATCTGCAAGTGTGTGTCTTTTTTCTGATGCTACTAAAAAGAGATACTGTGGACTCATTAATTGGGACTTTCCCATGGATAATGTGTATAGTTTCATTGAAAAGGCTCACTACGTTCTGTTGTTACTATTCTCATCTAACTGTTGGATTGCTTTAAAGAACCAAAGGTTTGTTAAATGTGTTAGTGCTTTGTGTCAGCTGCTTAAACAAAGCTAACTTTAGAGTGTTTAAATCTTTAGTTTTAAAACCTATACTTCTATTTGCAGACCCTGCAATTTGAGGCTAAATTCGGGTGGGAGACCATAACCACTTTTACGTTCTGTATAAGGTATCTGTGATTTCTATGACCACACAGGCATTGATAAGAGTCTGGCAATATTACATGTAGCTGTTGACTGTGATTTCAGTCCATTGCTATATATGATACTCTTCTGTTATGTGTATAATTATTGATTCTTGTCAGGGGAAAGATTTTACCCTACGATATTAAGTTTAGCCCTCACTTAACTTGGACACACAAGAGGTTAGTAAACAATTTGGGCAATCTGGGAGTAGGTCCCATTGTGGTAAACTGGGTCAGAAATTGGCTTATCAACAAAACTCAGAGGCTGGTGGTAAACGGAGTTCAATCTGAAGAAAGAGGGGTAACCAGCGAGGTGCCACAGGGTTCAGTGCTGGTGCCCGTCCTCTTTAATGTCTTTATAAGTGACATTGCGGATGGACTTGAAGGAAAAGTATGCCTCTTTGCAGATGATGCCAAGATCTGCAATAGGGTTGACACTTCAGTGGATGGGGGAGCAAATGATGAGAGACTTAGGCAAGTTGGAGGAGTGTTCAAGAGTGTGGCAGCTCGGATTCAATGACAAGAAGTGAAAAATCATGCACTTGAGAACAAAAACTCATGGGACAAATACACATTGGCAAAAGTAACAACCAAATGGAAACTGACCTGGGGGTAGTCATAAAGATGATCTAAAAGTCACCAAACAATGTGAGAAGGCAGTGAGGAAAGCTGGTGGAATGCTGGGGTGCATAGGGAGAGGTGTATCACCAGTATAAAACAGGAGATGGTGATGCCACTGTACAGGCAGTTGGTGAGGCCTCATCTAGAGTACTGCGTGCAGTTCTGGAGACCTCATCTCCGAAAGGACATTGACAGGATGGAGGCAGTGCAGGGACTACACCAGAAACCACGAGGAGAGATTGAGTGAGAGAACTCAATATGTATACTTTCTTTGGAGGACAGCAGGGAGAAGAGGTATATGATAGAGACATTCAGATACCTCAGTGGGGATCAACAGAGTTCAAGAGGCAGTATCTTTCAGAAAAGGAGATGTGCAAGAACAAGGGGTCACAGTATGAGGCTGGAGGGAGGAAGACTCCGGGGCAATGTAAGGAAGTATTTTTTGTTCACAGAAAGAATGGTGGATGCATAGAACATCCTCCTGGAGGAGGTTGTGGGGGAACAACAGTTGTTGAATTCAAGAATGCATGGGACAGGCTGAAGGCAAAACTGTTGTAGGAAGGAGGAGGTAGGCCGCAGATCAAATAGGATCTGGAGCTTATACAGTTGGTAGAGAAATGGGCAGACTAGGTGGGCCAGCGGTCCTTATCTGCTGTCAAAGTCTATGTTTCTAGACTGCCGACAGAATTAGAACATATAGGAAATCTGGACAAATATATCAGTCCACGGCACAGCAAGGGTAAATTGGGTATATTAACTATGTTTCCTAATGTAGTGTCTGTAGGAGAATGTGAATTCTTGATTATACTGTGCGTCAAGTGTATGAGACTTTTTTTTTTTTATAAACTAATGAAAACAAGTTGAAAAAAAAGTGTTGCTAAACAGGATGCACAATAAGAATCATTGAGCCTGTCATTAGAATTTAAATAACACAGACAGGAAGGAGTTGCTGGTATAACTAAACTTCTCTACTGGGACTAAGAACTAGAACTCTTGTACTGGGACCTTCAATTTAAGGTAAAAAAAAAAAAAAAAAGTTTGTGTGTTTGTCAGAGTTAGTCGAAGTGAATTGTTATCGGTGTAGTTATCTAGGTGCTTATCACAGGTGGCTGAAGGGAATTGTTATCTGTGAAATTAACTACGTGTAGAAAGATTTGCAAAGTAGGGGGAGTGGCTTAGCTAGAAGGAGCCAGGTTAAAACCAGATTTAAACACTGCCCTAGATAGTTCTGGCAGAACACCAAGAGGAAGGAGCTGCTGGTATAACTAAACTTCTCTACTGGGACTATATTGCCCTCCTTCCCTCTCCTCCACCCAAAGGCAGTTCTACTTTTATAGGCACAGGATTTGACTGACAGCAGGAACTTCGTATTTGGGAGCAGGAAGTGAGTGATCACAGAGACACCAAAGACTCACCATCCTAGAAGGGCAAGAGTAGCTCTCCTTCCCCCAGCTGCTGGAGGTCTGACTCTGAGCAAGTAAGGAGGCTTCTAAGAAATATAGGAACTTCTTGTCTGAGAACAGGAAGATCAGGAGCTAAAAGGGCACAGAGGCAGTAAGTAGGGAGAGAGAAAAAAAAAAAAGAAATAAACGGAGGGAGTAAGTATTCCAAACAACAGTTAGGGCGCCAGAAATAAGACATGGTGGGAGTGGTGCAGTGCAGTGGCTGTGGAGCAGCAGTCTTCCGGGAGACGCTGTGGATGATGCGATGTTGTCCCATCTGCAGGCACCTCTCTGGTCTGAGGGAGGAGGTTGCTCATCTCCAGGCTGAGTTGGCCAGGATTTGTGGGACCTCCTGTCCCGCCCAGGGACCACCAGGGTCACTGCCGTTGCCTCAGAGGTTGCCATGAAAGAGGAGCGGTTGGACCACAGTGGGCTCAGGGAGGGTGAGGGTGGTGGAACAGAGGCGCATCCCTCCAGTTGTACCTCTCCACAATTTCTGTGCCATGCTGGAAAAGTGTGGTTCCGCTATGGAGGCACCCACAGTGGAGACCAAGGAGGATGCTGGGGACCTCCACAAAGGAGACCCACAGGAGGGTGGCATGGGACCCCACAGGGGAAGGAAACAACTCCTGGTGGGGGACTCCATTGTTAGGAAGGTAGAACTGGAGGAGGAAGGGGAGAGGGAGGTAAGGTGCCTGCCTGGCGCCATGGCTTGGAGGGATAGGGAGCGAATCCTCAGGATTGCAGGAGCAGCTGCACAGGGGAAGGAGCTGGATGTCATTGTCCACCTAGGGACAAATGACCTGGCTAAGAAAGGGATCAGAGCAGTGCACAACGCATTTGTGGAGGTGGGGAGGGGCCTTAGACAAATAGCATGCACGGTAACCTTCTCTGAAGTGCTGCCTGTCTATGGCATGGGTGAGGCTAGGGTGCTCCACACCATGGGATTCAATCAGTGGTTGAAAAACTGGTGCAGAGCTCGGGATTTGGCTTCATTGGGGTCTGGGGGTCCACCTGGAGGGATGCAGGTCTATACTGGCGTGATGGTCTGCATCTGCCCAGGAGGGGAACCAGGATCCTAGGTGATAGGTTTAAATGCTTCATTGGCAAGCATTTAAACTAGCCAAGGGGGGAGGCACTGGAGAGGAGCAGAGAAATCCTAGCCCCCCTTAAAAAAATCAGGGTACTGAGTGAGGTAGACACCAACATAAAGATGTCGATAGGGAGCAGTGCAGGGGTAAATGGAGAAAGTGACAAATGCAATAAGGACGGGGATGGGGCAGAAAGGGGTAAGGCCATCAAGAAATGGAGGGTAATGAGTACCAGCGCCTGTAGTGTGGGCAACAAGCTCCCTGAACTGGTGGCCTTGATGGAAGAGGGATGCCTGGATATCGTAGCAGTCACAGAAACATGGTACACAGAGAACCATGACTGGGATGTTAACATACCAGGATACACAACCTACAGGAGAGAAAGGGAGGGGAGAAGAGGGGGGTGGAGTAGCTCTCTATGTAAGGGAAGGGATAAAAGCAACTGAACAAAAGAGTAAACAGGAGGAGAGGAGGCACTGTGAGTCACCTTAGAGACTGGAAATGGCACCACAATCTGCACAGGGATTGTATACAGACATCCATGTCAGGGGGAGGGAATGGACAAGGATATGATAGAAGGCTTACTTAGGATGGCAGAGAAAGGGGAGATACTGTTGATGGGGGACCTTAATATGCCAGATGTTAACTGGAGCACCTTTGCTGCAGCCACATGCAAAAGCAGGGCCATTCTCGATGCCCTTTGGGTGGCATGCCTCAGACAGCTCGCTTTGGAACCCACTCACGAGGGAGCAATCTTAGACCTCGTATTCTCAAATGGGGACAGTGAGAGGATCTCGCGCTAGAAGTGGGTATATTTGGAACAAGTGACCACCAAACAGTGTGGTTCACAATAAACTCAGCTACAGGGTCAAGCCATACACAAGTGAGGGTTCTGGACTTCAGGAGGGCTGACTTTGGCAAGATGGGAGAGTGCTTTAGAAAAGCACTAGCAAGCAGGCTAGAAGGAGGGGTGGAGCAACAATGGGGAAATATCAAAACTGCCATCACAGAGGCAATGTGAAGCAAATAAATCAAAACGAAATAAAAAGCCACTATGGTTCTCAAAAGAGGCGACGGTGAAGGTGAGGGAGAAAAAGATAGCATTTAGGAAGTATAAGGAAACACAGAAGGAGCAGGACAGAGAACTGTGCCAGTTAAGGCAGAAAGAAGCAGGGAGGGTAGTCAGAATAGCAAAGGCCCAAACTGAGGAAAAGATAGCCAACTCGGTTAAGAAGGGGGATAAAACTTTTTATAGGTATATCAGGGAGCGTAGGAAGACAAAGGGAGGGATAGTGAGGCTGAATAGAATGGACGGTGGGTGGGCAGAGAGGGACAGTGGAAAAAACAGGGATGCTGAATGAATACTTCTGTTCAGTATTCACAAAAGAGAAGGTGGGGGAGGTGCCTAATACAATTAACAGAAGCACTCCGGATGGGGGGGTTGATCCCAGTCCTTTCACAGAAGAAAGGGTTCTGAAAGAACACCTAAAACTGAAGGTGGACAAAGCAATGGGACCAGATGGAATTCACCCCAGAATTCTGAAAGAATTAAGCAGAGAACTAGTGACACCACTGACTACCCTTTTTAACAAATCATGGGAGGATGGTGTGGTACCTGAGGACTGGAGGAAGGCAGATGTGATTCCCCTTCACAAAAGTGGGACCAAGACAGAGGCAGGAAACTACAGACCTGTCAGTTTGACCTCTGTGGTACGGAAAGTGATGGAATCACTTCTGAAGGAAAGAATTGTTGAGTACCTAGAGGCCAGTGGGGCACTGGACCCAAGGCAGCATGGGTTCACAGCGAGAAGGTCATGTCAGATAAATCTAATTGATTTCTTTGACTGGGTGACCATAGTAGTACAGCAGGGAGGGGCTGTGGACATGGCCTACCTAGACTTTAGCAAGGCATTTAACACAGTCCCACACAAAAGATTAATAGTTAAATTAACCAGCCTGGGAGTGGGTCCCAGGGTGGTAGCCTGGGTAAAACATTGGCTGTACAACAGGACACAGAAGGTAATTGTAAATGGAGTCCATTCTGAAGAAAGAGGGATTACTAGTGGGGTACCGCTGGATTCAGTACTGGGTCCAGTCCTTTTTAATGTCTTTATAAGTGATATTGCAGATTGACCGGAAGGAAAAGTATGCCTCTTTGCAGATGACACAAAGATCTGCCACAGGGTTGATACACAAGGAGGTGTGGAAAGGATGAGAAGGGACTTGGCAAGGTTGGAGGAATGGTCAGAAGTATGGCAGTTTGATCAATGCAAAGAAGTGCAAATAATGCACCTGGAAACAAAACCCAGGGAAGATTACACATTTGGGGGTGGAGGAAACAAAATGGAAAGGACCTGGGGTAATCATATCAGATGACCTTAAGGTTGGCAAGCAATGTGAGAAGGCAGTAGGGAGGGCTGGGGGAATACTTGGATGTATAGGGAGAGGCATCACCAGCAGAAAACAGGAAGTTGTTTTCCCCCTGTACAGACAGTTGGTGAGACCCCCATCTGGAGTACTGTGTCCAGGTCTGGAGACCCCATTTCTGCAAGGATATAGACAGGATGGAGGCAGTTCAGAGGAGGGCAACTAAAATGGTGCAGGGTCTGCAAGAGAAGCCATATGAGGAGAGACTAAAGGAGCTTAATATGTATACCCTTGAGGAAAGGAGGGAGAGGGGACATGATAGAAACGTCTAAGTACCTCAGTGGAATCAACAAAGTCCAAGAGGGTAGCATCTTTCAGAAAAAGAGATGTGCAAGAACAAGGGGACACAGTTTGAAGATAGAGGGGGGACGGCTCAGGGGCAATGTGAGAAGTATTTTTTCACAGAGAGGGTAGTGGACACATGGAACAGCCTTCCAGAGGAGGTTGTGAGGTCTAAAACTGGGGGAGAATTCAAGAATGCATGGGACAGACATAAGGCAATTTTTGTGGTGGGTAGGAAGAAATAGGTTGTTGGTTAAATAGGATCTGCAGCTTATCCTCTAGGTAGGGAAATGGGCAGACTAGGTGGGCCAAGCGGTCCTTATCTGCCGTCAAAGTCTATGTTTCTATATTAGTTATATCTCATGTGGCTTGTTTATTCCTCATACCCAGCAGTTTTCACTTTTCTCCACATACATTTTGTCTCTTGTTCTCCCGGCAGCCCCCTTCTAACCTATCCCCCTAGTTCCGTCACCTGCCCCTCCGGGACTTCCCTTCACCAATGTCCTTTGCCACAGGACTGTGGTTGTGTCTGGCCATGGGTACAGGGCCTGCAGAGGGTCGGTTGTCATCCTGCTGCCTGGATGGTTTTCCTCTTATTTTCTCCCTGGGCCCATGGATGTGCATTGGGTGCAGTGTCCGAGTTCTGCTTCCGCAGAGATGGCCCTGGCATCCTGAACGTAGGATCCCTTCCCTACGTGGTGGCATGCATGTGCTGGCACCCAGCCACAGCTGTGTGTCAGGCAAGCAGCGCGCCACACTAACCCCCTCCCTGAGTAAATAGAGCTGTCTAGGGATGCTCGATCCTTCCTCTCCCCGCCGGCCCCAGAGCAACCTGAGTCTGTTCCTGATCTAATATAAATCACAGACAATTGTAAAAGTCATATTATATTGTGCCCAAAATAAACTACTGTAATACTGTCACGTCAAAATATGATTTGACATTTACATTTCACATTTAGATTATACTGGAACCTATACTTTGCTGTTGTTCCACCCCTTCCCCAATCGGCATCTCACTCACAAATGTAACAGCAGAGAATCACAGAGCTACATATTTTACAATAAAATTAAACTTTTTTTTTTATTATTTACCGTAAGTGAATTGGGTTTCTGTTGACTTTTTTTCATTCCATTTTCCCCCTGGGGCTCCTGCTGTCAGGCAGCTTCTGCTCTCTCCTTGAGAGAGCTCTCATCCACCCTCTGTAAGCCGTATTGTTTGCTCCCTGACCCCCAGCCCGATACAGCAATCCTCATGGATTTCCCCCCGTGGTGGGGCCAGGAGAAAGAGGGACGTCTCCCCCCCAGTACACAAATCCAGTTTGGCCGGCGGTGCTGAATGTCAAGCGCATGGCTCGAGCATCATGGAGCCTGCAGCATCCCCAATCCAGTTCCTGGTTTTTCTCCAACCGTTCCTACCCATCGCTGGGGTGCAGACATCAGCTTGTGCACGTGGAGGCATGCACACATTACGGGTGCTGCGACACCCTCCCATCCATTGGCATCCCTGAAGTGCACCACCCTCAGGCCTCCAACTAGAGTCAGTCATTCAGCGGAACTGCCAGTCCATCCTTCCCGGGAGAGGAGAGCTGTCCTCCGGACACTCAGTCCTCTCCCTCTGAGGCCGACCCCCGACGACCTGCTTGCACCACAAATACGGGTTGCCGGCTTGGCAGGAAGTAAGGCATGGATGCCTCAGCCCTCCACGCCACTGGGCCGGCTCGGTTTCCATCAACTTTGCCATCTCAGGACCTGTCATTTTGCCCACCTGCTTGCACCACAGTATGTCTACTGAGAAACACTGAGGTACAAGTTAGAAAATTAAATATTGACAGTTTATTTTAAAGTGACTTACCAACTTCCCACGATGTCATGTTTGCAGATCACTTTCCCTTCGTTGAGTGGTGCAAAGCTCGGCTGCCCTGAAGTTAAGTATTAAATATATTCAGATGCTTAGTTTTTTAACATTTTTGTGCCACAGTTGTTTCTGCATGTTTTTTTTCTTTGTTTGAAGTTCACACATGAGCAGTGCATCCACATGCATGAGTGACATCAGCACAGGGAAGGTGTTCCCACTGCACCTTTCTCACTGCTCGTTCATTCATCTTTCCTGGACCCAGCCTCAGCGAGTGCAGATCCAAAACTGAACTGGCAAAAATTCCAGCACTGATGACTGAAACTGTTTGTTATATTGGCAGCTGTTATACTTGCTTTTGGGATTGCAGAAGTGGTGATTTCTCCTGATTTTCAATTTTACTCATCTGACTAGGTCCATCGGTTCTAGGAACATCACAATCTACATTACTTGAGTACAGTGTTACAGTTTTAGTGAGTGCTGCAAGTACATAATTATAACAAGTCTGTATAAAAAATACATTTTGTTAAGTGAGTGGAGCTGTAATCTGTAGCGTTTTGGGACACAGAAGGACGACTTTTAAACTGGGCAGATCTATAAATTGCAGTAAGCTTTTCAGTATTGGTACATAGAGGTCTGTGTTAAATGGATGACTTTTTCAACAGTTCAGAATTGTAATGTGCAGTAAGAGTATAAGCACTGAGCTGCACAGTCCAATCCCAGGAGAACAGTGCAATAAACTGTATTTTTGGCAAGTGCTGCTTCCAGCGTGACTGCTTCAGTAAACTGCCTTTGATATTGCATTTCTGATTGTCACCATCATTACAGACAGTTTATATTTTTTCCTGTGCTCCTGTGTTTTCTTGGGCTCATTTGGTGTTCTCATGCAAGCACCATAACACTGATCACCAAAGTGTGCTTAGATGTGCATGAATAAAAGGATATGGTGCACTGAATTGTTTCTCCAGCTTGCCAGCGCCTCGCTAAGTTTATAAATGAATGCAATGAAATCAGTTATATACTGTACATAGTCGTACTTTACATAGTTTACGGTGCATCTCAAAATTAAACACTTAGTTTTTTAACATTTTAACATACAGTCTTTATCTATAATTAGGATTATAGCATCATTGTATGTGCTCCGGAGCATCAGCAAAAGAAGAGATTGCAGTTGCCATACTCTCCCGGCACTGTGGTACCAATGTATGGCTTCTATGGTGTTATATTGCAAAGTGTGCTAGTCAGTTCGGCATACTTGGGGAATAATGTCTGAACCAAAATATGGGCTACGCAGCAATGAATGCAGGGAGTCTACACAATGCACCATGACATCGGTATGGCGTGGGAGACAGTATAGTGCAGCATCTGTTGTATTTGCTGTACACTTTACGCATGTGCAGCAGAGATCCACAATAATGGAAAAAATGGGAAAACACAAACGGCTTGACAGAGACTGAAGTGGTAATGAAGTATGGTGACATAAGTGAGGAAGGGTGGTTCAAATACAGTCTAACACTTGAGTACCTACCACAAGGATATATTCCTTTTTTTTTTTTTCCATTTATATTTTATCTCCCCTTAGCCTGTCTGCCGCCAGATGTCCTTCCGCCCGGTCACGGACCGCCGGCTTCTGCTCCCCACATCGGCCTCGGACCCTCCGATGCCCCACATGGCTTCCCCACGGTGGGGCTGCGACACTCGCATGCCGCAGACGTAACCTTAGTCGGAGGGCCGGCCTGGGAGCACATCAAAGCCGTAGGGCTTCATTAGCAGCGCTAAGACGGCAAGTTCTTTTTCCACTTTTTCTGGAGGAGGCGGGTCGTAATGACGCTGAGCGCCCTGCCCGCCTCCAGTGCGTGCCTGTGCCGGCAGCTGCGCGACCCTGGCCTCCACCAGGAGTCATCCGCTCCCGGACACGCCCCGACCCTCCCACCCCGGAGAAGGAGAGCAGTCCCAAGGACGCCGATCCTTCTCCCGGCCGGCCCTCCAGCGACCCGAGTCCGTTCCTGAACCCGGTCGCCAGCGCTGCATGCGGAAATCCAACCGCTGCGCCGACGGGCCGGCCCCACAAGGATATATTCCTTCTAGGGACATGGATATGTTGTTCATCCACACTGTCTGGCAGGTTCCTTGCCGCTTTAAATCTTGCCGGAAGGTCTTCAAGCTGGCTCCTCCCACCCACCCGGGTGGTAAAACCCTCGGCTCCGCCCCATGACGCCAGATCTTCCTTACCGCTTGGAAGCTCAGGTTCCCTCCTTAACGCTCTGCGTATAAGACTGGTTCCTAATTCTTCGAATTTTCGAAATTAGAAGTTTTTGCCAAAAGACTTCGGTCTTCTCTCCCTCGCGGCTGCGATGGACAAATCGACTCCCGGTTTCCGGAGATGCCCTTGCGGGCAGAAGATGTCTCGGACGGATCCGCACTCCACGGGCGTCTACTGCTTAGGCCTTGAGCACGACCCGCAGGCTTGCGACCTGTGCTCTTCTTTTTCGGCCTACGCCCTGAAGACCGTGCTGCCCGTTTACAGCTGGGGCGTCCCGAGAAAAGATTTCCTCCGGTTAAGTCAAAAGAGGCCCGGTCAGCGATGTCCGCGGCGGCGGGCTCGGCGGATCAGCTCGAGCAGATGATCGCCCTCAAAGAGGAGGCGGCGCGGGCCGCTTCTACCTCGGCTGCGGCATTTGTCCCGCTTTCTCTCGGTGCCTCGTATTCAGCTTCTTTTAAGGAGCTTTGTCTGACCCTCTCGACGAAAGGTGAGGGTCCAACTTCTTCTGGACCTTTTTCTCGGTCCAAAAAGAGAGACAAGAGTAAGTGTCACCGTCGACGCTCTTGGGAGCGGGAAAGATCCCCCTTCCCTAGTTGTCGACAGTCGACTTTGGTCGACCCCTTGGCTTTGGCCACTGGCTTCACGGTGTCCCCGTCAGGCCAGTTGACCGAGACTCCCGTCGACGCGGTCAAGATTTTTCTCAATCCGTTGGACGGGTTGTCGGCTGGAGAAGTTGAGAATCCACTTTCCCCGGTTCCCCCGGTGGGAGTTGAGGATCCCATCGGCTCATCTGTGCCTCTGGTTCCGGAGCCTTCGGTGGAATCGTCCGAGCCGAGGGGAGTGCCGATTCCCTGCGACACCTCCCCGCACCGTCCTCGGCCTAGCCGAGTTTCTCGGTCTCGGACGTCTTCACGGTCCAGCCGATCCCGCCGTCATAGGCGGTCTCGGTCTCGGCACCATGGCAAGCGGCGCTGCCGCTCATCCTCTTCCTCTTCCTCTTCCTTGACGAGGGAGGCTTGGCGCAAGTTGCGCTCGGAGGTATGAGGAACTCATGTAGCAGCAGCTCCTTCTGACGGGAATAAGCCGCGGCGCGTGCTTCCTCGCCATTAAGTGGCTGTCACCGGGCGCCGAAACAACCCCTCGTTTTAGCCAAGGAGCCTGTTCCCAGGCCGGTTGTTCGGCCAATTCCAGCTGCCCCACCGATTCCGGTGGAACCTCCGCCTCCACAGACGTTATTTGGGGCTCCGACCAAAAATTCTCGGTCGGCTCAGGGACTGCCCCATAGGCTGTCTGTCACCCTCACTCCCAATAGACCTCGGCAGGTGGAGGGTGGCTCAGGCCCAAGGCAGCTCTTTGAGGACTCTTCCGAGTCCGAGGATGATTCCTCCCTTTTCTCCAAGCGAATAGACTTGAAGTCCTCAGGAGGACAGTCGGTCGACGATAGCCCTTCGTCCTTGCTAGGATTGCTTCGGCTCATCTCGGAGTCCACCGGGATGAAGCTCGAACCCGGTTCTAAATGGGCCAGGTATCCCCTCACGGAGATTCTGGACCGAGGGGATTCCCCTACGGAGGCCTTTCCAGTGGCCGAGGCCATAGTGGGTCCGGCCTTGGAGCTCTGGCAGCGCTTCCATTCCTGCCCTGCGCCTTGACCAGGATGGCCAGGAAGTATCACAGTCCCTACGGTTCCCTGTCCGGTTTTTCGGAACACCCCTCTGCTGAGGGGTTGGTTACCGACAGCGTTTTCCGTCGTGCCAGGAACGCTAGGGATGTGGACAAACCTCCCGACAAGGAATCCAAGAAATTGGATTATGCCGGGCGAAAAGTCATGCTGCGTCCTCTCTCAGCCTTCGTCAGGCCAGTTCGGCTGTCCTCATGGCACATTTTTCTCATGCCCTGTTGGGCTCCCTGGATGAGGTCGTCCCTCTCTTCCCGCGGATCTGCAGACTACGGTCAGGCAGGTGCGGGACCAGGGCAGGGCAGTGGCCAAACAGCAGCTCCAGACTGCTTTAGACATTGGGGACTCGTCAGGTCTGTGGCGGCCGCAGGTGGCTCGTCGCCGGGCTTGGCTGAGGATATCCACCTTTACTTCGGATACCCAGCACAAGTTGGCGGATGTTCCCTTTTTGGGGACTGACCTCTTCGGCCCTGGGGTGGAAGGTCACCTGCAGAGGATCGAGAAGTCCAATGCTACCTTGGACTCTGTCTCTTCTGCTCAGAAGGACAAAGGCCGCAAACCACAGCCTAAGCCCTTTCGTCCTTCTGCGCCCTCGGCGCGCCCGGCCCAGCAACGTCAGGGCCAGCAGGCTCGGGCTTGGCATCCCAAACCCAAGCTCGGAGCTTCCTCCAACAGGAAGCAGGGAGGTAAGGGCCCAGGAGGTCCCTCGGCCGGTCCCTCCTCCAAGCCTGCCCAGTGACGGGCTGAGGGGTGTCGCCCCCAACCCCGTCACCTCACCCCAGGTTCCCTCCGTGGGGGGACGGCTCCGGCACTTCCTTTCCGCCTGGTCCGTTATTACCACGGACAGGTGGGTACTGGAGGTGGTGGGAAAATGCCTGCCTCTAGAATTCGAGCAGGCCCCGCCCTTCAGAGCCGTCGCACCTCAGGGGGCCTCAGGGTCCGCATCCTCACTGTCGACTCGTCGGGCCGACATCGCTCTCCTCCTCCAAAAGGAGGTGATCAGGGAGGTGGCGGACCCTCCCTCAGACCCGGGGTTTGTGTCCAGGTACTTCCTGGTTCCGAAACGGACGGGGGGGGCTGGCGCCCCATTCTCGACCTACACGACCTGAACAAGTTCCTAAGGTCTCGAACCTTCAGGATGGTCACTCTGGCTCAGATAATACCATCCCTGGAACACGGCGTGTGGTTCTGCTCTCTGGACCTGCAGGACGCGTTCTTTCATGTCCCTATCCGTCCGTCACATCGGAGATTCCTTCGCTTTCGAGTGGAGGGATCCCTCTTCAAGTTTCGAGCCATGCCCTTCGGCCTGTCTCCAGCTCCCAGGGTCTTCACCAAATGCACTGCAGTGGTGACAGCTTTCCTGCGGCGCCGAGGGGTCCGGGTGTACCCTTACCTGGACGATTGGCTGATAGTAGCCCCCTCCAGACAGGAGGTGGAGCGGTCCAGAGATCTGGCCCTCCAGGTTTGCTCTCAAGTCGGCCTTCTCATCAACAAGGCCAAGTCGGAACTCGAGCCGAAGCAGGTGATTCTGTTTATCGGGGCAGAGCTCGACTGTCTTCGAGCCAGAGCATGGTTCCCGGTGGACAGGGCCGAGGTTCTTACCTCCTTTGCCCAATCATTTCTGGTTGGGCAATCGTGCCCTGCCTGGGACTTCCTTCGCCTCCTGGGCCTCATGGCGGCCTGTACCAGCGTGGTCCGTTGGGCACGCTGGCACATGCGCCCCCTTCAGTGGGGACTGGCCAGCCAGTGGTCACAATGCTGCGATCCATTGGACCAGCTAGTGATGGTGACCCAGGAGATGTGGAACACTCTCTGGTGGTGGACCGTTCCATCTCATCTGCAGGAGGGCATCCCGTTTGTCCGCCCCGAGCTGATGGTCTCTTTATCGACCAATGCCTCTCTGATGGGTTGGGGTGCCCATCTGGGGGAACACCGAGCGCACGGCCTCTGGTCCCCGAGGGAGTCCCGATGCCACATCAACCTGCTGGAGCTCCGAGCAGTCCGCCTAGCTCTCACCGCCTTTGCTCCGTTTCTCCGGGGTCAAGTGGTCCGAATCCAGATGGACAATACCACGACCATGTACTACCTAAACCGTCAGGGCGGGGCGCATTCCATGCTTCTATGCAAGGAAGCTCTCCGCATTTGGTCACTCTACAGGCGCGGCCGGGGCGGATCTCTAGCCATTCATGTGGCAGGAGCCTTCAACACCCTGACCGATGCCCTGAGCCGGATAGGGGCTGCATCTCACAGTGGTCTCTCCTGCCGGAGGTAGTACAAGATCTGTTCTCCCACTGGGGCACACCTCAGGTGGACCTGTTTGCCTCAGGAGAACGCCGCTGAGGCTGTTTCATGCCCGCCCTCAGCAGGGCTCGCTGGGGGATGCCTCTCGAGGCTGTGGACCCCGGCCTCTTCTACGCCTCTTTCCCATTTCCTTGATTCACAAGGTGCTTCTCAAGGCAAGGAGGGACAAGGCGCAGGTGATTCTGATAGCCTCTGACTGGCCCCGCCAGTTCTGGTACCCAGATCTCCTCAGCCTCAGCTCCAGGCTCCCGAGGCAGCTTCCAGCTCGCCCGGACCTGCTCTCAGTCAATCAGGGGAAGGTGTTCCATCCGGACCTTCAATCCCTGCACCTGACGGCCTGGTTCCTGAGCGACTAGAGTTCCAGGCCTTGGGTCTTTCCAGCGAGGTCCTCAATGTTGTTGAGGCGTCCCGTAAGGAGTCGACCAGGAAATGCTATGCCTTCAAATGGAAGAGATTTTCCATTTGGTGTCAGGGCAAGGGCTTGGACCCTTCCTCCTGTCCTTTGGCAAGCATCTTGGACTATTTATGGTCCCTTTCTAGTCAAGGGCTTAGGTCGACGACCCTAAGGGTGCACCTGGCAGCCATCTCTGCTTACCGGGCGCAGGCCGGGAGCAGTCGGTGGCGCAGGAGAAGGTGGTCTGGCGCTTTTTCAAAGGCCTTGATCACATTTCCCTTCCGGTGCGAGAACCTCCACCTCTGTGGGATTTACTGCTGGTATTGGCAAAGCTCATGGGCAAGCCATTCGAACCAATGCACAGGTGTGAACTCTCTCACCTGTCGTGGAAGACCGCCTTCTTGGTGGCTGTCACGTCAGCCAGAAGGATGGGAGAACTCCAGGCGCTCTGCATCGAGTCTCCTTACCTGGTCTTCCACAGGGACAAGGTTGTCCTGCGCCCCCAACCGAAATTCCTTCCGAAGGTGGTGTCGGAGTTTCACCTTAACCAGGTGTTGACTCTGCCGGTATTCTACCCCAATCACACCTCGGAGGCCGAATACAGGCTCCATACTTTGGACCCTAGAAGGGCGCTCGCTTATTATAAGGAGCGCACGGCTGAAATTCGGGGAGAGGTTCGCCAGCTGTTTGTCACCTACGCTGAAGCCGCACCTGGCAGACCTGCAGCCAAGTGGATGATAAGCAGGTGGGTCACCCTGCATAGATCTCTGCTACAAGTTGGCGGGCATGGAGCCTCCCAGAGGGATAAGAGCTCATTCTACCTGTCATACTGCTGCATCGGTGGCTGCTTCCGGGCGGCCCTATCCAGGAAATCTGCAGGGCTGCTACCTGAAGTCAGCACACACCTTATTACCCATTACCACATCGACCTTGAGTCACGCCGGATGCTGGTTTTGGGACCTCGGTTCTCCAGTCTTTATTCCCAATAGGCGTAGCGCTTTGCCTCCCTCCTCCGGAGAACTGCTAGAGTCTGCCAGACGGTGTGGATGAACAACATATCCATGTCCCTAAAATACAGGTTACTCACCTGTAACTGGAGTTCTAGGAATGGTATATGTTGTTCATCCACCGACTCCACCCGACCTCCCGGCTTCCGACGCACAACCTGAACTTCCAGCCGGGCCAGATCTGCATCATGGGGCGGAGCCGAGTTTTACCACCCGGGTGGGTGGGAGGAGCCAGCTTGAAGACCTTCCGGCAAGATTTAAAGCGGCAAGGAACCTTCCAGACAGTGTGGATGAACAACATATACCATTCCTAGAACTCCTGTTACAGGTGAGTAACCTGTATTTTTTGTAGTGGACCAATCAAACAGTACTTAGGCTATCTAAACATAAATGCAGTCTCTTTCTCCATGAGAAGGGTACTGGCAGTGTCATTTTCAACCTTGGGGAGTGGGGGACGATCACTGACTGTACTGTGTATTTTTCGCTCAATTCATAATGCACCTGGAGGCACACATGTAGCGGCAATAAGCCAATGCCAGGATGGTATTACAGATGCTTATGCAGATGCTAATGACAGCTGCAGTCTGTATAGTTCCTGAGCACTTAGAGGTAACACAAAGCTGGTGCAATAATTTGTAGTTTTAAATTTATAACATGCCGTAAACAGGTGAACTGGTGACTTCAACACGTTACTCAATCACTGATACCTCTAAAGGGGAAAGTACAAGCAGGCCCCCCAACCCCAAACACACACATGTACAAAGAGAAGAAAGCTATACCGTAGACCAGTTGGCACTAGGGCAAAGACAGACCCAAACAGTATAAATAATTTGCAGATAAAAGTTCTTTGCTACAGCATTTTTCTAAGTGTATGTATGCAGCTGGGGGGGTTTGGAGTGGTCGGGGTACAAGGTGCCTGCTTGTAATTTCCACCCTGTGCTCCATCAGAGTGAGTGACTGATAAATCAGTTGGCAGGAGGTTACTACTAACTAGTACCAGGTGAGAAATTTGGAGAAGTTGGATTTGGACAAATTGTGAGCCATTTATCCTGCTCAAGCAATGCCACCAGATCGAGCCGTGCTTTCCATGTCAAGCTGGAGTGGCCAACAACTCATTTGCATAGGGAAAGCAATCCCACCCCAAAAAAAGAAATATAAAAACCCAGGGTACTATCACTAGCATTTGTGTGGGCAGATCGATGCTGGGAGTAACAGAACACACACCATACCTCGATTTTGCACAGTAAAATGACAGCAATGACGGGAACCAAGCCATAGCACTAAGTAGCAAAATATAGTATTAACAGTCCGTGTTGCGAAGTCTGCTTTCGCTGCTGTACTGGACTGGATCCGGACTACTGCTGTGATTGCCTGAGCTACTGCCCACATCATTCTCGCTGCTGTCACAGGGTCATCCCTATGGGGATCTACTATGCAGCGGCTGTCAAATTGTGGCACTATGTCAGTGTCCGAAAGATCACTGTTGGTGCAGGACAACATAATGTTTTCATCATCGGATCCTGAAAATGAACTGTTTGACATTGCCATTGTCGTGCTGCATGCTGCGACCAAGAGCTCTGTTATCAAGACAGAATTGTTGTGACCAAGAACTAATTTTAATTGCAGAGCACAGATCTCCCTGTGGTGACATTGCAAAGGTGATGAGTGTCAAAGGTCACCAAATGCAGGCTCCAATACACAAAATGACACTTCTGGTTTGTGAGGGTGAAAACCTGATTTAATTTGCTAAACAAGCTATGCATCTATCAAAATACATTGCAGATCAGTTCTATGTGCAGTCACCTTGCAGTATATGTGATCATATATCCAAACTTGGTAAATCGCTTTAACAGAAGCAACATTTTACATTGTCGCTTACTTGTTTCTACTTCGTTCTTCTGTTTACTCCCAGATCAGCAGAGTAAGCTCCGCCATAATGCTGATCACCCATCCGTTCTCTCACACGACGACAAAACATTTATGATTATTGCTACTGTAGATGGTGGTGTGCTTCTAGAAGGCACACCAGGAATACATGGGTCACAGCAGTATAATTGTGATGAGATGATTATAGCTCCCACCCTCTCCCCAACAGACCAGATTTGCATATAACTGTATAAGTAACTACACTAGCTGAGCTGCCAAATTAACATTTGTTGTAAAGATATTATTTTTCGGCTCCCACAAATACCTTCTTTATGAAAATATTAAGATGGTCTTTCTGCTTGCTCACTCACTCCTAAGTGGTTAGGAATCATTAAAGAAGCTCTTAGTGTGTGTTAGTAATTTTTTACATTTCATTTTCTTTTTTCCACCTAGTCCTGGGCAGCGTTCCTTCTGTCCTAGTCCCCCAGCCCCATCCCCCGCTCACAGCTTACCTCTGGCTTCCTCAGTGGCTTGCCCCCCATGGCAGGGCAGTGGGGATCCCTCAACCCGCCACTGTGGATTCGGTGCCAGGGTTGCTGCTTTGTTCGTGGGGGCGGCGCCTGCAGGGATCCGCTTTCAGTAGCCATTGCCAGGACACACTTTTTCTCCTCCGTTTGTGTTCACTCAGGAGATGAGGCATGCAGTAAAGCTCCGGGGAGGAGCATGCACGTGTCT
This sequence comes from Neoceratodus forsteri, assembly GCA_016271365.2. Classification (NCBI taxonomy): domain Eukaryota; kingdom Metazoa; phylum Chordata; order Ceratodontiformes; family Ceratodontidae; genus Neoceratodus; species Neoceratodus forsteri. Next base: position 1,074,380,755 of record CM057456.1, read on the forward strand.
GTACACACTCCCTCCAAATGTCTGCCTTTTCTCCTCCCTATTTCTGGAGCATCAGTGTGCTGCCCCACAGCCACCGCTAGGGGCCAGTCAAGCACCGACTGCTGGTAACCCCCCCCCCCCTTGGAGAAGGAGAGCAGTCCATCGGATGCTCAATCCTTCTCCTCCCCTGCCGATACCCGGCGACCCATGCTTGTTCCCAAACACGGGTCGCCGACGTGGCACAAGGTAAGGCGTCTAGTGCCTCAGCCCTCAGCGCCACTGGGCCAAGTTAGTTAGGAATTATTTAATAAACTGTTGGTGTGTGTGTGTGTGTGTGTGTGTGTGTGTGTGTGTGTGTGTAGTGAAATAGAGAAACAGCTTCTCATCCCCTGACACAAGCCCCCTTTTGGCCCTATTGGTGGAGGGAATATTTAATTTTTTTTTTTAACCCTTATACATTTTTGTGGTGTTTTCTGTTTATAGTTGCAGATTTTAGTTTAAAAATTAACCTAGACCCTCATTTTATAAGCTCAGCAAGACACTCCGAGGATGTGCATTCCGCTGTGATAACCACACTCCCAGGGGCAGACTACAATCGGCCTGCGGCCTCATGCCTAACTTACGCCCCTGGGTGTGTGGTTATCACTGCGTAATGCACACCTTTTTGTGTCTTACTGCTTATATATGTAACCATGTGCTGTCAATGAAACTTGCACTGCTGAAGCTGCAGGCATGTCCCAGTGGCACATCTGCCTCCCATTTCAGTTCGTGTCCCTCCCAAAGAAGCAGTAGAATTTTTATAGTTTAAAAACAAAAAAGTGAGTGTTTACATGACTGAACTATGATTTCCAAAATGAGTTTATGTGACTGAACTCACTGTCTCCATGTCTCATTATAAATCCCTCCCTTGTTAAAAATGGACAGTAATTATAAAAAAAAAAAAAACATGGGTAGGTGTGTGCAACACATAATTTTATACACAATTTCATGGGATGCTTTTATGATAACTGGCCATCAACTTTTTAGTGGCGATGGGCAGTTATTTTTGCTGTAGTAAACAGACAGTTCTTAAGGCAAACACGTGCTGAAAACACATCCATCAGCTGCACTTGAGACTCACTCAGACTGTCTGGAGTGCATCGTTGGAACAAGCAATCTATCAGGTGTGCACAACCCATGATGTCATGAATGTGGGGTGTCTCAGAATTATCCCCCACAATGTCTGACACAGCATCTCTTTTTTTTTTTTTCACCACTTTTAAACTTTTGAGTCAGTGAGGTATCGGGGCACACTAAATAATAAAATTGTTAAAAACTTTTGTGATTTGCAAAGAACAGTTTTATCCCTTGCTGTTGAAGAAAACGGAAGCAGTCAGGGATTTCTACCGCAAACCAGAAGCAATCATACTCACTAACAATGTTCATCACAGAGCAAAGAAAAACCGGGGGTAAAACAGAAAATATCACTGGCTGTCAGTTCCCCTCCCCCCAAATTTGTTTTTGCAGTTCTGGAAAAAAAATGTGTTCTATTCTAAGTATGTGAATCAAATACTTTTGGCAAACAACAAAGTGAGCGTCTGTTTTTCCAGAATTGCATAACATTTTTATGGGGAAGGGTGCAGAAAATTGATGTCCAGTGATTATATAAAACACTGGATGGTGTAATTACTCAAATTTAATACACACCCTCTGTGTGTGATGCATGAATATACCCCCTCGAGCTTCGCTGTTGGATTTTGTACAGCATCACACATCTTAGGTATGTTTTAAATTCTGGTGATGCACACCACTCCATGTATTATTCTTTATATAATTACTGACGCGCGCTTTTTCCCATAGGGAAACCCAGTTATAATTTGCCGTTATAACCAGCTGCCCTGGTTATAACGGCAAACACGCGCTGGGTTTCCCTCAGAACACGCATGCGGCAGTCGCCGAATTTCCTTCTGCAGTCTACCTTACCTCTTGACCACAGACTTTGCCTCTCGATCTTGCTGGTAAGTTTCTATTTGTGAAAAAAAACTCTCCCTCTGACCCTCAAATAAAACAAACAAAAACCCGGAACTTCGTGACGCTACTGAAGAGTCTTCCTCGCAATCATGCGCTAGTTTCACTACAACTGCCGCTGGGCAGTCAGTTTCGATTTAATATAAAAATACATCAAGTTGATGTTTTAAATAAAAGCCCGCTTCTTTATCCTCGAATAAATGGGATACTGAAGCTTAGGGACGCACAGAAACGGACTGCTCCATGGTTGCCGAATCTGCTTTCATGCTCTTTATTTTATTTTCTATAATTGCTGAGGCAAAAAAGACGCCAGCAATTATAAAAATGAAAATACGGGTGGTTTAGGCTTCGCCAGGGATGTTTTCACAAAACCCTTGGGCTTTGCCTCAGGGTTTATGTAGCATCCCACAACTCGGGTGTGTGTAAAATCTCGTTACACAGCCCACCCCATATATTATTCTCTATATAATAGTATTTATTAGACAGTGGGCAATGGGAAAGTTGCAGGCTGATTGGCTAAAATACCCTGGCACCGGTGTTATTTCTCAACAATGCCTGGTAAAAAAACAAGTGCCAATTCGGGATGCCCCATTTCTCACGATATTATTGGGCACCCCAATTTTGAAATTAAGCAGCTGCCATTGTCCCCCGGTCCTGTCACTGATCCTCAGCCCGCTTTTTTTTTTTTTCCAAAATGTGACACAAAAGTCACAAATTTACTTGTCCTTTTTCCTCTTACCTCATTAATACATCCCTGCTCCACTGCAGCTCTTGATTTGTGCCCCAGTTTCTGCTTTCTCCACGCTGAGGCTTCCACCGCTGTCCGTTTGAAACTACCACACTCTCACCGAGCAGAAACCCAGGATCCCGACTAAGCTGACCAAGCTTGTGCCTTCTCATTCACACAAATAAAAAAATCAGGCAAACACAATTTTTTCCTTTCGTGATGCCTTCCATGCAAACAGCAGCTTCAGCCATGCTCCCCGTCCTCTCCACCTCTCACTTACTGTCACAAACTGCACACCAGCATCCCTGGCAGTGTCCCTAGTAGGTCAAAAATCCACAGTGGCAGAGGAACTACTTTATTTTACACTAATTTTTTTCTCCCTAGGTCCCAGCCGGCTCATATCTATGGCTACCCACCCAGCCCCGTACCCCGACATCAGGCTGCATCCCCTTCTTCCCCCACGGTTTCCCCCGTGTGGCAGGGCAGAGAGGACCCCCAACTCGACACACCTCGAACAGGATCCAGCATCTGGGGATGCGCCATTCAGGATCGGGGCCTGCGGTGGGCAGCCGTTCACTCTGCAGCAACTGGGACCATTTACCTAGCTTTCTGGTTGGACCCCCCTGGAGCAAGCGTGCAGTGACGTTGACAGGGAGAGCATGCACGTATCCGCACGCGCTCCCTCCAGGCGTCAGCATGTCTCTTCCCCCCCCCGTCCGCAGTGTTGGTGCGCTGCCCCCTAGCTGCCGCTAGGGCCCAGTCTGGAACCGACCACTGTCCTCTCCTCGGAGAAGGAGAGCAGTGCCTCGAATGCTCAGTCCTTCTCCTCCCCTGCCAACCCCTGGTGGCCCGTGCTCGTTCCCGAACACGGGTTGCCGGTGTAGTGCAGTAAGGCGTCCTGTGCCTCAGCCCTCGGTGCCATCAGGCCGGCAGGAACTACTTTATTACAGACTTATCACAAAACTTAATTTAAACTAATTTTTTACTTTTATTTATTTATTTATTTCCATCAGAGGGCTGTGGGTTCAGTTCCCACATCTGGCACTTAGGTTAATATCCCAGTACTGACACTGTAGTGCAGCATGAGAGAGGTGCTGCACTTTTGAGGTGCCGTCTTTCAGATGAGACGTTAAACCGAGGTCCCATCTGCCTGGACTGGTGATAGTTCGGGTGGATGTTAAAGATCCCATGGCACTTATCGAAAAGAGTAGGGTAATTTCCCTGGTGTCCTGGGCAAATTTCCCTCATTCACTAAAAATACCACCAACAGCTTAATCTGGTTCAATTTCAGTTGCTTACTATTTGTAGACCCCCAACAGTTGCCCCTGAAAAAGGGACTTCTAGGCCCAGTGGGCTTACCCGGTCAACAAAATTCAACAAAACAAAACAAACAAAACGTTATGTGTTTTTCCTCCTTCGCCCTGCCGACATTCGCTCTTTTCTTTGCATTACCCAGCCGGAAGGCCTCTGTTGGCCCCCAAAGAGCCCCAGGCCCTGTGTCCCCATGGATTACCCCCATGGCAGGACAGAATGGGGGAGTACCGTCCTCCCCACCTCCCAAACACATATCCGGAGTGGGCCTGGGAGCTCCGTGAGGCTGCGGCCTGGGGCAGTGGAGGGGCTTCCATAGAGCCAGCAGGTGATATTTTTGCCTTTTCTAGGTTCCTTCCCCACGGCTGTGAATGCGCACACCACGATGCCATGCTTTCAAGTCCCCCTGACTCTGGCGCTGGCCCCCAGCCTCCACCGGGGGGCAGCCAAAGAGCAGGATGGCATGCCCACCCTTCCCTGGGAGAGGAGAGATGTCGTTGGATGCTCTATCCTCTCCCTCCCCTGCCGACCCCCGGCAGCCTGTGATCATTTCCAAACACAGGTCACCGGCGTTGCGCAAGGTGTGGCATCCAGCGCCTCAATCCTCAGTGCCACTGGGCCAGCTTTTTACTTTTATTTTTAATTCTTTTTTTTCCTTTACAATGCCCATTTTCTTTTTTAAAATTTTTTTTTTATCATATCCATGTTTGTAGCCTTTCTGCGGCGAGACCGGCCTGGGGCATCCAGCCGCCGGCCCTGCCCACCCAGAGAGCTGGGTGGCTCATACCGCACCCAGGAGGGTCCGGGCCAGCCGTCATGCTGTCCCACCAGCGGGCCCCCTCTGCCACTCCTATCTAGGACAGCCCCGGAGCCTCCCCGACGGGACTCGTCCAAGTCCTCGGGGTGAGGCACGCCATCAACCTGCACGTCACGCCCAGCCATTTTCCTCTGATTTTTTTTGGTGTCCCTCGGGGATGCAGACATGCAGTGATGTCAGGTATAACGTGCTGACGTCCGCTGCACCCCCCCAGCTGCCATCACGCTAGCAGTACCTCCAGGCGTCCCCAGAGGTCGCTGCTGTGCGACGGTGTTCACCAACCCACCCCAGGACTCGGAGAGCAGTCAATGGATGCTCGATCCTAGGCCTCCCCTGCCAGTCCCCGATGACCCGGGCTCATTCCCGAACCTGGGTCGCCGGCGTTGTGTGAGGTATGGCGTCCAGCGCCTCAACCCTCAGCGCCACCGGGCTGGCACAATGCCCATTTTCTAAGTGTAATAATACCCTCCACGGTGGGCGTTATGGAATATAATGAACCTTCCAGGGGCGATAAGGGCCTGCGGCGTCTGGCCTCTTTACGCCCCTGGGAGGTCAGTAACGCCCACCCTGTCGGGCATTTTTACTTACGCATCATGCACCTCGGATGTGTATAAAATTCTGATTATGTACATCTACCCATGTATTATTCTCTGTATTTTTTTAATTGATTTTTATTTGTTCTCTGTATATTTTATGTTGTACAGCACTCTAATAGGTTAAAAGTGTTTTATAAATAAATAAAAATATTCCTCTATTTATAACATCAGAATCCTCTTCACAGCATCCGATTGGGATGTCATTAATGAAGAATTGTGATGTCGGGTGTAGATAAGCAGCAAGAGTAAATGGAAGTCAGCAGGGCAGCCGTCCTGTTTTAATTCAAATGTCCTTAGTAGTAAAGAAATAAAGATGAGAATTACAGAAGAAATATGAAACATAAGCTCTGCTGTGCCTGTATATTCCATTTCTTTTCACAGTTGAATTGTTTATTGAATAATGAAAAGAAACACGTCAAATACAGGTTGCATATGCAGCCCATGATGCTTTGCATTGTGGGGGCATGTGAGATTTTGTATTTTCTTGAAGCTTGGCTTCCTAGCCAAGTGCCCTTTGGGGTAACCCTTGTCTCAGTGTTTGCGCACAGAGGTTCTTTGTCTTTTAAATACAGGTAACAGTTCAATACAGTGGTACAGGGTGGGGATATACAAAGATGGGAGTTTGTTACCCATGTACAGTGCTAGGTCAGACAGGCTGTTATCATGGACTACTGTTTGGTAACCCCATAGGTAGCATATTGGGTGCCGGCTCCTCTGCTGGAGCCCCCCCGGCCAAGGTGCTGCCTGTGTTGGTCCCCTCTACGGGGGCTGACACCAGTCATTCCAGGTGGCGCCCACTGCAGGCTACCTGCATTTCTCCAAGTCCAGTTTAGCCTCAGCCATCGCCAGAGAGGTCCCTATCCCGTCCTGTCCCCAGTTTCTCCTCTACCAGCACCCATGGATACACCTCCCAGGCTTCCTCGGTCTACACCTGCTGGATTGCTTCCTATTAGGCCTTAGTCGTCTCCGCCGGGGTACCAGATGCTGGCTGTGCCTGGACCGACGCCGGCATAACCCTACCTGGCGCCCACCTACCCCTATCCTCTGGTATATAATTACCCTCCACCGGTGGATTATAATGCCCTGTTTACATCTTGGTGGGCTCTCATGCAAAAACAGATTCGCACTCCTTCAGGCCTACCACCAGTGTCCCTCTGGGGATCACCTTCCTCCGAATCCCATCTAGCCTGGTCCTAGTGACCCTCATACATCGGGTGCCAAGCCCGACATCGGCTCTGGCCGAGGCCTACCTCCTGAAAGTGAGCTCGAAGAGGAGGATGAAGAGGACTCTGACTACTCGGCGTCCTCATCCCTTGTGGGGGTTCCTTCTGAGGGCGCAGAGCTCCCCTAAGGTGGTCCCCTCCTGATGAGCCTTCTTTCATGGACATCATGAGACACATTCAGACCACCATGAGCTGGGAGACTGAGGAACAGGACCCAGAGCGACATTGGTTGGCTGTTTACCTGTGCCATCCTAATGCTTTCCTCTTATTGGTACCTTCCTTCATTGACTCCTATGAGGATGTCACCAGGGCAGCCTAAAATCATCCTTCCACTCCATCGGTGTCCAAGAAGGCTGACCACCTTTACCGTGCACCTGCAGGTAATCTCTTTTGAGGGGCAACCAGCCGACTCAGTGGTCATCAGTGCAGCGCTCGACGACACCAAAAAACAATAGCACCTCAGGTCTCTTCCCCCTGACAGGGAGTCCAGACAGCCGGATCACCTGGCAAGTGAGTCTTTGCCTCTTCCACCCTGGCCATCTGGGCTATTAACTATGTTTTTTTCCTGATGTGGATCTAGTAGAGCGAGGAGTAGTAGTATATCTCCCACCATCCGTTAGCAGATTGAAATCCACCCCAGCAAAAGAGATCCCTTGTACAGCTCCATTACTTTATCTAATAAGTTTTTTTCAGCAGAGGCGTCAATTCCTGGGGGTAAATAAACGTTGTGTACTGTCAGATGTTTCCTATTAGTGATTCCATCCTCTTGGGCCAATCAATCTTTCTTGTCAGAATAGGTATTAAAACAGCTATCCCCCCCCCCCTTCGGTGCCGCCTGTTAACATTCCACTATTTAGAATAACGCATATATTTATAATTTAAGGTGCTCTCCCGAGGTGAAGTGGGTTCATTGGAGAAGCATCCATTTGGCTTTATGCTGCTTAAGGGCTGCTTTGAGCACTTAAGTGGGCTTGATAAGCCATTTATGTTTTATAATAACACTTTAAATTGCACTTTAGACTCCATTATATAATTCAGTTGTGAATTGTTATAGGAATCTCTGTTTTGCCCTTCTTTCACTTTCCAAGTCTAGTATTCCCTGTACTCCTGTATACCTGCACTACCAATTGTAACCCATGTATCACCTTCCTCTAAACTGATAATCTTACTTCAAGGGCGAGCTCTTGCAGCAAGTAACACCATTAGGACTAAGCCACCAGGCGCCAGGACCCCATGAAAAAATTCTGGCTAGCAGACTATAGCGGGGGATCACCGTGACATTGGCCTGCCCCCGATGTCACCTGTGGTATAAAAGTGGTGGTCCCCCAGCTCATCCTCAGCTATTTTCCCACCATTGACCTATGCACAACAGCTCCACGGACTCCTTCTGCTTCAGTCCAACCGCCTTTCTTCACGTTTAACTGTGTTTTCTTATTTTTTATTTAAAACATTAAATCTTTTCTTTTCAGTGATTCTGACAGGATTTCTTCTCCATCCTCCTCTTCCGGGCGGTGGCTTCTGAAATAAGCTCTGAGGGATGGCCATTTGGCCAGCCAGCTTGGCCTAGGCCCAGTTCATGACTTAGAGGCCTGCCAACATCGCTTAAATCTCCCCAGCGCACCATAGCCCCATCGCCAGAAGACTATCCAGGTTTTCCTGCTCAACCCTACCCAAGATGGAGAAGGAACTGCACCAGTGAAACCCAAAGTACTGGGAGAGGATTTTGGAGAAACACCGACTGGCTTCAAGCTCCTGGTCCCCGGTAATCCCGGTGACCATTTCTGGGCCCTCTTCCCTCTGGAGGTCGACCCCTTCCACCGCAGCCTTCAGGTCTCTGGTGGCTGTTCTCCCTTCCCTGCCTCTGGGCATCCTGAGAGGAGGTTCTTGGAGGCTCAGGACTCTGTCCCCCATCTCTCCGCCCCTGGAACTTAGGTCTTTTTCCCCCTTGCAGGCCCTAAGCCAAGCAGTGCAACAGATGCATCTTTGGGCGGTGGGCCTTTGCTCGTCGTCCTCCTGACCGGGGTGTCTGCTGAGTCCTCCCCAATATCAGGGGCCGACTTCTCTAGGCGATGCCTCGGCATACGTCCACCTCTCCCATGAGTTGCTTCCCTGCCTCGCTTGGGAGCCATCTTCCCACAGGCATCTCCGTCCCTGATAGATGCCAGCTGAGTCAGTCTGGCACCAGCCTATGCTTGTGCCTCCAATGCCGGCTTTGCTGGCATCTGCCTTGGAGCCGGCATGCATGACACCACCCTACCCTCCTGAGTTGCCGGCTGGGCCTGATGCCCGCCCTCATCCGACTCATGAGGGCCCGACGCCTGCTTCAGTTCAGACTCCGAACAGCTCCATTCCTCAGGGACCAACACCAGGTACCCCGATCCAACACACTGAACACGGGTTGCCTGATGCCAGGGCTTCCTGGGATTGACGCCCGTCCCCAGTCTGATGCTCATCTCTGATTGGACACCAGATGACTCCGTCCCATAGGGACTGATGCCAGGTACCCTGGTACAACCCACTGACTCCAGGTTACTTCGGCCTGATGGCCTGACACTGGGGCTTCCTGATTGGAAGCCGGACAACTCCGTCCCTCAGGGTCTGACGCCAGGTACCACAGTACAGCCCACTGACTCCAGGTTACCTCGGCCTGATGGCCTGATGCTGGGGCTTCCTAAGCTAAACCCCAGCCTCAGCCCCACCAGCCCTGCCACCTGTTCCTCAACACGTTTTATTTGAGGTTCTTTTGAGGCCTGATGGACCGTCTTCAAGGCCTACTCCTCCACCAAACGGGGGGGCATCGTCACCCACTGGCCCAAAGGCAAGCCACATCCTCTCCCCGTTTGCTTAAGCCCTCTCCCCAGGTTTAGGGGACTCAGAGGATTATTATTCCTCCTGCTCTGGGTGCGAGGACTCGGACATTCAGACAGAGCCATAGAGGCCTATAAATGTCCAGCCTCTCCGATGGCTGGGATATGGAGGGGCTGGATCCAGACCAACATCTGCCAGCTGTCTTCCTGGAGGAGGCGGATACTTTGCCCACGGAAGTCCCTCCACTTTTTGGGCCGTCATCAGGGTGGCCTAGCAGTGCCACCTTTCTTTACCTGCAGTCTTTCAGAAGGCAGATCGCCTCTATAGTTCTATCAGGGAAGATCCCATTATGGAGAACAGCCGGAGGCAGATTCTGTGGTCATTTATGCTGCCCATGATCGCTCGCATTGTCAGTCAAATGGACCAGCTGGCTAAAAAGACTTTTTCCTCTGTCGCATAGATGTTCGGGCTCAATTCTCCTTGCCTACATGGCCCAATATCAGAATGCCTAGTGGGACAATGCTGTAAGCATGGCTCAGGTCATGCCAGAGCACCTAGGCAGGGCGGGACATCTGGCCACCCTGACTTCTGGTCCGGATATCGGTAGGCATGTCCTCTGAACCTCCTATGACTCAGTGGACTCCGCCAACAGGGCTATGGCCCCAGCAGTATGTATCCACCAGTACCCCCATCTTAGGGTGTCCGGCTTCATGCCAGAAGTATAGTCCACAGTATTGGACACTCTTTCCCAGGGTCCTGTTCTGCTTGGCAACAAACCTCAGAATATCTTTAATCGCCTGCAGGAGTCGGGATAGGCTATTAGGTTCGTACACTTTACATGCAACTTCAGCCTGGGCGCAGGGTACCTAGGACCTTTCAGGCCTTACTGCCAGAGTTTCTGGCACTGCTCCTGGCAATCCACTTACCCTCTCCTTTTTTCCTCAGGCTCACATCACCTTTATCCAAGAGGACGCCTAGGCTCTTCTGCAGGAACAAACCATAATGCTGCTTCCTCCGGAGCAAAATGGGAAAAGGGGCTTCTTTCTGTCTACATTATAATGCCGATGCAATCTGGAGTCTATGTCATATCTTTGTCCTTAGCCACCTGGGCAAGTACATGATGCACCTACAGTTCAGACTGGTCACTCTGCCAGACCTCCAGCCTCCCCTCTGGCAAAGAGGATTGATTATGCTTATTGGACATGTGGGACGCATACCTCCACATACTGATTTCTCAACTGCATAGGAGGTTGCTACGCTTTTGCTTCCAAGCAAACCACTTCCAGTCTAGGGCCTTGTCCTTCCTTTTGTCCTCAGTCCCAGGGTGTTTACCAATTGCCTCGCAGTCGTGGCTGCAGCCTTATGGAGACAAGGCCATTAAGTGTTCCTTTACCTATAGGGAAATTGGCTGTTGACCGCTCCCACCTGGGACTGGCTCTTTCAGACATTACAGGTCACCTGTACCCTGTTTCAGGGCTTAGGGATCTTCCTACATCTTCGTTTGGTTCTCTCCTTAGCTAAGCCAGAGACTGCAGTTCCTTTGTGCTTTTTCAGACAGGTGTCAGGGCAAGCCTTCCTACCTCCAGATGGAGCAGAGTGCCTCCCGATGCATGCTCAGTAAGTCTCCTCTTCTCGCCAGGTGACGACCAAATTGGTCTTCAGATTCCTGGGACACATGGTAGAGGCCATTGCCACAGTCCCCCGGCTCAGCTTTATATCAGGGTGTGTTCATTGGAACCTGAGAGTCCAATGGGACCAACGATCAGAGGTGCTGGAATAGCCTGTCTGGGTGTCAAACCATATAGGACGAGCCTTAGGATGGTGGCCGGAACCCATCAACCTTTCCCAAGGGAGTTTACTTTTGGAAAGAATCTCCCCATTCAGATTCTGACCACAGATGTCAGACCAAGGTAGGGGAACCCATTTGGGAGACAGTCAGACACTGGGTTCCTGGCCTCAACAGAGATTAATCTCAGCATCCATACCCTGGAGATATGGGCAATTATATACATTCTTCAGGCCTTTCAGTTGGTTTCTGATATCTGGCCCTCTATTGATTCAGATGGACAATATACATAGATACATAGACAGTGTCGGCAGATAAGGGCCTATGGCCCACCTAGTCTGCCCATTTGAGCTTGTAAGTTCAGTTTGTTTTCCTAGAAGTCTGTTTCCCCTTACCCCTGCCCTCTAGAATTCCTTTATGTCTATCCCATGCATTCTTAAATCCCGTGATTGTTTCAGCCCCCACCACTTCCTCTGGCAGGGTGTTCCACTTGTCCACCACCCGTTCTGTGAAGAAATTCTTTCTCATGTTTCCTCTGAATCGTCCTCCCTCCAACTTCATCCTGTCCATGATCTTCTACAAAAACAGGCAGGAGGGAGACTTACCCTTATCCCCTCTGCACAGAGACCATAAGAGTCTGGTCATGGGCCAGGGATCTTCGCCTAGACCTCACTACAGCCAATTCCAGGTGTTCAAAACACCCCTGACAGCCTACATTGGTTTCGACCCAGGGCTCATGAGTGGAAACTTCCTTCCAGAGTGATCAAAGGCCCCTTCCTCAGATGGGGACACCACGTGTTGCATCTCTCTGCTTCCCCATCTGATGCAACACTTCCCAGTTTCTTGCTCACTACCAGTAGCCTTTTGTTTCTGGTGAGATGCATTGTTCCTCGCCTGGACAGGGAAGGTCCTTTACCTCTTGCCTCCCTCTCCACTACAGCAGTGATGATTTTAGTGGCACCCTACTGGCACCACCAGATTTGGTTTCCACTTCTTTTCTATCGAGCAATGGAATCTTTGATTTCCCTGCCCATGGCAGTCCATCTTGCTTGCCCAGGAGCAGGACTCCCTGGCCATCCAGTCCTCAGATTTCTGCATCTCCATGCATGGTTCTGGCAGACTTTTCCACCATGGTAGCAGAAGTTTTTTGGCAGCCTCTAGGAAACCTTCCACTAGGGCCACTTATGCTATAAAATGGAAGCTGTTCTGCTTCTGGGCCACCACTAGGAATTTGGATCCTTTCACCTGTCTGGTGAACTCTGTACTGGTGTACCTTCTTTTCCTGTTGGAGTCAGGCCTGAGCTACTCCCCTTTAAAGGTGCACCTGTCTGCCTTCTTGGCCTATCATGCACCCATAAGGGGCAAAACTCTTGCCCAAACTGACCTTCCCCGCACGTTCTTGCGGGGCTTTTTGCGCCTAAAACCTCCCATTAGGGACCCAGTCCCACCATGGGATCTGTTATTTGTGTTTAAAATGCTTACTTGCTTCCCTTTGAACCTGCCGCAAGTTGCGAACTATGCTTTCTGTCCTCAAAAGTGTTATTTTTTATTTAGTTGTCATTACCTACGCTTGAAGGATTTCTGAGCTTCCGGCTCTGATGTATATAGAGCTTTATTTGGTCTTCCACAAGGACATGGTATCCTTGAGGACTAATCCTAAGTTTCTGCCAAAGGTGGTATCAAGAGTGTACACTGAATCAAGAAATCCACCTTTCCATTTACTATCCAGTGTACTTGAACTAAGGGGGAGGTACTACTTCATACTCTGGATGTTCATAGGGTGTTTTGTTATTACTTGGACCGCACCCGAATACTAGAAAGCCCAACCAGTTGTTTGTGTCTTTCACCCCCAGAATGGAAAGGGCTTCTGTTTCTTGGCAGTGTTTATCCAAATGGTTGGCTAACTGCATTTTTTTCTGCTACAACCAGTATAACAAGCCTTTACCTGGCTTGGGTAAAGGCCGGTGTACCAGGGGCAGGGCTCAAGATGCAGAGCAGGCTTCAGACTTTGTCCTTCAGGGCTACCTCTCTTAAGACTTAAAAAGTTTTCTGCTACCCCCTACCCTGCTGACTGGGGTCTCTCCTTTACCGCTTGGGACTCAGTCCTAACGGTGTTGCCTGCTGCAAGAGCTTCCCCTCGAAGTAAGATAGTACAGTCACGTAAGAACTTAGCATAACAGTAGATCTTCGATAGGAGCTCTTGCAGCAGGTGCTATTTCCCTCCCACCTTCCTCTGGTAGCTGCTTTTCCTTCATGGATACCTTTCATCTTTTAGGAGGAACCGCCTCGGTTCTCCATATTCTCTGTCTGTGCTGGGGCCTCCGGTGGGAGAAATGAGGATGGGCTGGGGGACCATCCCTTTTATACCATAGGTGACATCGGGGGGCAGGCTGATGTCAGGGGTGGTCCCTCGCTATAGACTGCTAGCTAGAATTTTTCCATGGGGTCCTGGCGGCTTAATCCTAACAGTATTATCTGCTGTAAGAGCTCCTCTCGAAGATCTACTGTTCCGGTAAGTTTTTACGCAACTGTACTTTCCCTCCCTTGTTAAGCAGGAAATTCTATTACAGTCAGTATAGCTTTGAAAACCTCTATCAACTGGCTTCATGGTGCCGCGCAATGGAACATTGCCGTAGAATGCTGGTGATCCTGGTTTACGCCCCGACCCCGGATATCAGGAGTGGAAACCGACAGGGAGGGAGTCGGTGTCCATTGGACTCTTCTCTCCCGAGGAGAGGATTGTTGCAAGCCACTCCTATAATGGCTTCTGGTGGTGGCTTAGTGGAACGTAGTCTTGGTGGCGTGGGTGACCACATGCTGCTGAACGTCCCTGCCCCCAGGATGCCGCTGTGGCTGCCTGCATTTGGGAGGTAGGTGGGGCCCTGAAAAATGGAATTATGGCCTCTCTGCAGCACCAGATGATGACCTCTGACAGGTCTCCCCCATGCCACCCCGCCGCCCAGTGCACTGTGCCTACCCCCCTAGCCAACTTCCCCGGTGTTACAGGTGCTTCCTCCCCCGGTTTCCCACCCCTGGGGTGGCTCCCCCCCCCCAGGCAGGCATAAGCTGGACCACATAAGGGAAAGTTGGAAGAGCTTGAGGGAGCCTGGAGCCTGAAGGAATGGAGCTGCAGAGGGCCTGGGAAGAGTTTTAAAAAAAACAAACAAACAAAAAAAAAACACTTGCAATAGTTAATGAGGGGTGAGGAGAGCGCTGTATTTTAATAAAGATATTTTAACATTTAATTTTGTAATTGTCGTAGCAGTTTTGTTTAGCAGTGTCATCAGATTCTAGTGTATATGTTGGCTGGACACCCCCAAATCAGTTTAATGTTACAGGCAAGGTGCCTGGGTCGTAGCATACGATAAGAATGCCCCCAACAAACACCAGCCAAGTCCCATCTCTCTGCCTCACACTTGTTAAAGTATTGCTATAAAACTTTTTGTGTGGTTCTCTGTCCTTTCTGAGGCTCCTAAACTGCGCAGTTATCTCTGAAGTCCAAATGAGACTCTGCACTCTCCCACCCATTACCAGCACTTACAAGCCACAAAAGGGAGCTTACAGCACTGTTACCAGTGATCCAAACTTCATTTTATTAAAGTGACATGCAGCACAGAATAAAGTGACAAGGCAGTAGCAGACGGACTCTGCGTTTTGCAAGTATGCTTTCTCGAAAGTGATATGAGCAGGAGCAGCAAAACGTCTTAAATACTCCTTAAAGTTACACGTATATCCTAAGCTTCACACTTAAATGCTCAAACCAGCACATATGTTGGGGAGGCAAGGTGCAAGTATAAAGTGATTCGGTTAAACAAATACTCATTTTTAAAAATGATCCACATTATAACATTTTAGACACAGAAGCAATTAAAAACGGGCTGTTTTGGTAGGCACAAGATGGCATTGTCCAAGATATATATCAGCAAGGGCAAGAACCAGGCAATAAATACAAGCAGATTTTACAGAAGTACATAGAACAGAATAGGGTGCCCACCCATGTATTCACTGAGTTTTGAGTCATCAGCTAAAGGTCTTCATCTTTCATAATTTTCCTCAACATCCATTTTGCACTCAGTTACAAAAATGGAGCCTGGCTCTGAGACATTTTAAGCCTGGCCACTGCCTAGATGAATGACCCGAAATCCCTCTCTTCTCAGCAGAAGGTTTTCAAAATCTCCATCTCACAAAATCAGTACATCTTGCCTTGTCTCTAGTAATGCTAGGGGTAGTGCGTTGCACTGCAAGACCCAGGTTAGAGATTTGAGCTGGACTCCCACTGGAGCCTCGGGTGAGCTGCAGAGGTAGCGTGTTTGCACTGGGGTTAGGTGGGTGAAGATCACTCGTAGCATTGTGCCTCTTGCAGCAGGTGCTGGCAGGGCATTAGAGTGTGAAATTGTATGGCATCATCCATGGCCCTGTCCACAGATTGCTATGCTGGCTGGAGGCTCTCCTATCCAGGAAGAAGAGCAAGACTGGAATTTCAATGGAAAAAGCTGTCATGGCACTTTGGCTGAAGACTGCCAGGCCCACCCAACAGCTACAGTACGGGCCTTTGATGTTTCAGTACTCCGTCACAATCATATCAAGCGTACTAGACTGATGCTCCCTGGTGGTCCACTATGGTGGGATGGATCAGGTGTCCATGGAGGTACCTGGAGGGAGTTGTCATTTACATAGGAGCATCCAGACTGAAATGTGACTTCAGATAAGCCCAAAGTATGGAGGTGCTAGGGGCACAGGGAGAAAAAAAAACGTAGCTCTAAACCAAAAAAACAAACTCAGTGTTTTCTTCCTGTGACTTCACTTACACCAGGGATCAGATATCACTTGATCCATAAGGAACTTCTACAAAGCTTGACCTGCTTTTCAAGGGGCTGAGGCAGGTTTACCATTGTGGGGTGTAAGCCACAGTGAGCTGCTGTACTGGGACGGGGTTGGAGGCCATGGGCATAGGAATACTGTGGGATTGGATGCTGGCCCTCTCAAAAGGATGATAAAATAATAAGGGCTGGCCCAGTGGCCCTGAGGGTTGAGGAGCTGGATGCCACACCTCACGCCATGCCATGGGGGGGGGTCGACTGAGCACCCCTTGCAGTCCGGTGCCCCCTTTGGGGCCTGGATGCCCCAAGTATCAAGGTGTCAGCTGTACCCTGGGCCCGCACTGGCGGCTCTCTCGGTGTCGCAGCCTGGTGCTGCCTTGGCTCCCTTGCCTTGACCATCATCCACGGGTTTGGTGAGCAGGGCGGTATCAACTGCACAGCTGGGTCCCCTTCCAACACGTCTCGTGGTGATGGGAGGAGTTACAGGGGTAGCCACTTTGGCAATCTTCCTGTTCTCTTCCTCAGATTTGGACAATGGCCGAGTTGATCCTGATTAGTTACCCAGCTCTGTGGAGCCTCGGGATTCCCTAGGCCTAGCTCGAGGCCTTCTGTGGGGCCTAGGAGTCCCCGACCCAGTGCTGATAATGGTGTCACCCTCCCGTCATCTCTTGGTGCTGCTTGCAGTGCTGGACATGTTTCCGGTGCCTACCCTAGTGCTGGCGAGGAGAGTGGTGCGGGTCTGGGGCCAGTGTTGGCTCTGATGCCGACCCTGTTTTTAGTGCCATGGTGGCACCATTTCTGGTGCTGGTGCGATGACTGGTGGTAAGGGGGGATCCTGGTGCCACCAGTGGTGCCAGGGCCCTTTATGTCTCCTCTTCAGGCTCCACAGCATCTCTCAGACCTTTGCCGAGAGGCAGATTTCTGTCTGCTGAAGTGAAGTTTGGGAGGCCTATGTCAGCATCCCATGCTGTTCCCAGAACACCTGTGGGCTCTGGAAGAATTTAGAGCACTAACTCAGGCCTTCTTTTTCCACGGAGTCAGAAAGAGTCAGTAGCTGGTAGTGGTATCCCGTGAAAAGGGCAACTGAGATGGAGCGACTCAGTCTCAGCACCTGTGCTGTGGGCTACCCTGTAAGGTTAGTGATGGACGAAAAGTAAGGCGACTGGTGGGCTAAAAGGAAGGCGACCAGAACCACCACAGAGCGAAGAGGAGGAAAGTATGGGAGAGTGCATCAGAAGGCTGCCGAGCTGGCTCATGTGGGTGGTGGTGAGGGTGGCTGGTTACAGTGGGGAGGGTGCAGGGTTCGGATATGGGGAGGTGTGACTAATTTTATGGTCGGGTTTTTTTTATTTTTTTATTTTGTTACAAGTTCCACCCCTCCCCAGCATGCATCCCTCTGTAGTTGATTATATAAGTAAGGGCACAGCTTCAAGTATATAGATGTGAGTGTCTGCCCCATTGTCTTCGCTATGATGTACATTGCCATTTTATTTTTGTGTTGTACACTCGCCCTAATGGCGATCACCGAACAACGATCGCTGTTATGACATAGAACGGTTGGTAGTGATAGGGACTGCCTTAGTGGATCTGCACAGCTCCAATCTCCTCATGTGGAGGTATCCCCTCAAGGGTACCACTCAGCTCGCCCCTCTACGGTTGGACTTTCTTCAGTGGGCAGTTGGCACAGCTCCCTCCCTAGGGAGAGGCACCCTGCTCACTTCCACAGCCCTTGCAGAGATGCTGGAGTGGTTTCTCACACCCCCTCTCCCCCTCCCATACTTCTGCCTCCCATCCCCTTCCTCCCAGTTTTTTCTGACCCTGCGGGACCCATGACTTGGGGCAATTCAGGGCAATGGCGGCTGCATATCCCAGATACCTTGGAGCCCTAGATGAGGTCATTTTCTTTTTTTTGTGTGTTATTTATTTATCCCTCGTCCTTGCTCGGATGCTGCCACTCCTTTGGGCACCCCAAGAATCCCTTGTGCCTCTGCCATCCCCTCTCGAGTCCTGTCCCCCCCCGCAGGTCCCACATAGCAGTCTTCTCCATGGTATCCTGGCGTTTCCCTTTGTCAGGCGGGGGGATTTCACCAGTGGAGGGGCGACACTAGCACCTACCTTCTAGGCCATGGGGCGTTGCTGAGACCTGCGGGGAGCGGCTCCCTGGAGGATACAGACATGCAGAGGATCCAGAGGCCGTCATCTGGCAATCATCCAGCCATTTTCCTCTTTGTGTTTTGTGGAGGGCAGCATAGTGACGTCAAGGCGTATGCCGACGTCCACTCCTCCCTTATGTTGCCAGTCAGTCCGTGCATCCTGCGCTACTCCCAGTCTCTGCTAGGAGCCAGCAGGCACCGGAGCTGCCCCGCACTCTCCCCCCAGAGGAGGAGAGCTGTCCCTGGGATGCTCAATCCTTCAGCATCCCAAGCTCACTCCCGAACCCGGGATGAAGTCATTTTCAGATCTCAAGTTCCTGCACCACCTCACCTTGAATTCAGCTCCTCCAAGTCTCCAACTTCCTCCTCTGAGGAAGAGGACACTTCAGTCCATTTCTCTTCCGATGCTGACCTAACGAGGTATTAGCATTTCCTATTGGAGATGATGAAGGTGCTGCACCTCTCCCACTTCAGAGGAAGCAGTCCTGCGCATGTGATGCTGTCATTCCTAGAGTAATACAGCATGGAATCCACCGTGATCCCTCCTTGGCCCCAGTCCTTCACAGAGGCATCCTATAGTGTCTGGCAGAACCCCTCTACCCCTGTTCCAGCCCTGAGGGACTTCCAGCACAGGTACTGCGCACCCGTGGGGTCTTCAGGTGCTATACCCCATCCCACATCAGGAGCGGAGCTGTGGGACATCCCCTCTGGGCACTGTCACCCAAGGCATGACTGCCTCCCAGAGTCCGACTTAACTGAGTTTGACTGTGGGGGAAGGAGGGTATTCTCAATGGTGCGCTTCCTCCTGTGCATCTCGGCACACCAGGCTGCCTACGCCAGGCACCTGTGGGTGATGCTGGGACAGCTCCTGGCATCCTTGCCTGATAGTGAGGCAGCCAGATGGGCCATATGCCTCTCTACCCGCGGCCTGTGGCTTGCGAGACACCAATCAAGGGCCTCTTATGACGCCAAAGAGGTGGCCTCCAGACTGGTTGGAGCATCTGTCTGCATTAGGTGGATAGCCTGGCGCCGCCGTTCACGATTATCACCCTTGGCCTGGTATAGGGTGATTGCCTCATCTTTCCGGGGGGATCACTTTTTCTCCCCCAGGGGAGGAGTTAGTGGGGTGCCAACCTTCTCCCAGGTTTCAGGAGTGCCCGCCCGCCTGCCCCAGACCAGTCTCGGGTCTCGCCAGACCAGTGAGGGGCCCCCTCCTCTTGTGAATCCCCCGCAGGAGGCTGAGGGACCTTTCTTCCTCAGGGGGTGCCAGCACCACCTAAGGTGATGGCTTGGTACTCACCTACCAGTAATGAATGGTGAAGATTGATCCTTGGAAGGATATGAAAATTATGTACTCCCTGTAATTCTTGATCTTCACCATTCATTACTGCTTCCCACCCACCTTCCCTTCATGGCCAGGCTTCTGGGCAGTGCCACCTCCCTGTTTCCCCCCCCCTTAACTTTAAAGGGCCAATATCTAAGTTGGCACCTCCCAGAGGGAACCCTTGCTTGAAGTCAGAGGTTTTCCTTCTCTTAGGTTCAAAGGCAGGGAAGGCAAATATGGGCAGCTTTGCCTTCCTTTCTTTCCTCCCTCTAGAGAAGGGGTCTGCTAGTCTAGAGGGTCCTGGGGCTTGCATTAGCTCTAGTAATGTGGGCGTCAAGCGCCTCAACCCTCTGCTTTTATGCTGGGAGTCGGCTCTGAATTTCATCATCAGAAATCTGCTGTAATGCTTTTGTACCGTATTACCTGACATTTTCAGTCAGTTATATATGTGCAAGTCTTACTTTGTAGAGGGGTCAGTACCGAATCATTGTTTTTATTGTGGTTCAAAATCCTCAAAATTTCTTTTTGAGTTTCACAGTACTGGTTAAAGCAGGTAGTAAGTTCCTTCATATCTGTCTCCCTGTTCTTTTGGGTGCATATATGTGTGCCCTCCTCTAACCTTTTGTCCTAGTGCCATATAGAGGTATGTGGTCCTGTTCAAGAGTATCCTCTATGGAGTTCCTTTGAGAGAGAGAGAGACTGTCAGATGCCTATTTTGGAGTTCTCCCTTTCTTCTTCTGGATCACGTCGTTGAAAGATTTTGTGGGAGAAGATAGACTCCCCTATCGGCCAGTTACAGTTCTCCTTAGCCCTTCAAGCTGCATCACCCTGCGACCTTCCCTAAGGGACAGCTCTCTCTCTGTTTTCACCAGGATCCCTTACCTCTGTCTCCAGCAAGTTCAGTACTTCTTGCCTGTGCATTTTTTAAAAAAAAAAAAAAGGGTGGTAGAAACAAGAGTAGGGTGCCTAACATCTTGCCCAGTCCTGAACGAACGTCTCTTTATGCACCCTTATTCTGCCTTATAGGGTGGTCCCCTTGGAGAGGTCCTTTACAGACATGTTGTGCTCTTTAGGACCCTCACTTCAGAATTTTATCTTGGCATAGGAGTTTTCTAGCAACCACTCTTGGGCTCCGCATTCATGGCTTACTCTCTTACTAAGTTACTCCTGAGAATCCAATCATCAAATCAAATCAATCTTTATTTGTATAGCACCTTTTGAAGGCACTTCACAAACCATAAATACATTAAAACACAATATAAAAATATTAAAATAAACATCATATATTATAATTATTCAGGGAGGGCTAATGAAAACAAGTTAGTTTTCAACATTGTTTTAAAGTTCATAATGGTCAGGCATTCTCTTAACCGACGAGGTAGAGAATTCCACAGGGTCGGTGCCACAACCGAAAAAGCAGGTGCACCAGATGTTTTAAGACGAACCCTTGGAATCTCTAGTAATCCCTCGTCGGCGGATCGGAGGGGACGATTTGGGGAGTAGGGAACGAGGAGATCTTTTAGGTAGTCGGGCCCCTGTTCATATAGGGCTTTACAGGTAAGCAGGCCTACCTTATAGGTGATCAGCCACTGAACTGGCAGCCAGTGCAATTTGTGCAGGACTGGAGTAATATAACTGGATCTAGGGGTACCAGTCAGTAGTCTAGCCACAGCATTTGGCACTAGCTGCAAGCGGCAGATATCAACCCTAGATAGCCCTAGGTAGAGGGCATTGCAGTAGTCTAGACGGGTAGTGATGAAAGTGTGGACCAGTGTTGGAAGATCATCCGGAGGGATCAGGTGTTTCACCTGGGCAGTGTTCCTCAGTTGGTAAAATGAGGATTTGACCACAGCTGACACCTGGCACTTCAAGGTCAAGCTATCATCAAAAACAACACCCAGGTTACGCACCCGATCTGAGAAAGTGAGCTGGACACCATCAAGCCAAAGGCCCGACATGTGCCTCAGTCTTATCTGAATTTAATCTCAGTCAACTCAAACTCATCCAGTCTTTGATCTCAGAGAGGCAGCTGTTTAGCACGGAAACTGCATCAACCTGTTCGGGACATAAAAGATATATACAGCTCAGTATCACCTGCATATAGCAGTGAAAACTCAAGCCATATCGCCGAATGATATCTCCTAAAGGCAGCATATACACTGCGAACAACTTGGAACCCAATATGGAGCCCTGCGGTACCCCACAGGACAGGGGGAGGGCATGCGAGGAATAAATTCCAGTGACCACCCTCTAAAACCGGCCTGTTAGGAAAGATCAAAACCATTTGAGGACTGTACCCAACAGGCCACAAAGGACCCGCAGGGTCTCCAAAAGGACCCCATGGTCCACAGTGTCAAAAGCTGCAGAGAGATCGAGAAGGACCATGATCAGGGCCCCTACTTTTCTGTGGCACAGTGGGACCAAGTTCTGCGGCAAGACTACCATTTGCCACAGAACTTCTGTGGCGGTGGTTTGTAATTTCTGCGGAAGTTCTGCGGCACTAACAAAACAACTGCATCAGTGTCAGCTTGTCATCCTGACTTCACTTTTATGACAGTGGTTATAGCGATCAGGATGGTGGAAAGCACAGTAACACTAGTTCAAAAATAACAGACTTATAAAAATAATTTTATGCCTAAAAAAGCAAAACAAATGTCTCTCCGGTTAAGGTCCTAGCCTGTTGCATAAATGAGATATGCAGAGGGGCTCTTACGTGATAAATAATGTATTTCTATATGCATGCTATCTATCTCACTAATGAGGTTTCCACTGTCTATCACTTATATATTTGTATGTGCTTTCTACACCACTCATGAGGTTCCCACTGTGTATCACTTATATATTTATATGAAATCTGTAACATACATACAAATATGTGTGTGTGGTGAGAGACACAGAGATACTGTATGTGTGTGCGTGCGTGTGCGTATATATGTATGTGTGTGTATATATATATATATATTTTTTTATTTCCATGAACTTGCATCCTCATTCATACAGGTCCCATTGGGAATGGAATAGAGGAGTTATTGCAAAAGTCATTTTTCATGGCAACCTGCTTTCCCTGACACACTGCGTAACACCATCAGGCTATGTGATGCATGTGAACCGATAGTGAGATAGTGCTCTCCAGCCCATCACAATGTGTCCACCATGTGACAGAACACTGCATCATACCTTCCCAGGCTCCGAGCAGTGATGTGTTACACCAATCCCTGTGCTGCCCAGCCAGCTCCCAGAGCTAATTTCTGAACCTGAGTTGCTGGCACGGAAACTAAGCATGCTACCCTCTGGCCCAACAGCTGTCCCTGCACACAACATTTCTCCATAACTTTTAGGTGATTCTATCAACCAATGACAATATGTAATCAATAACCCTGGCAAAATGTGTACAATGCAATTATTTATTTTAACAGGTCTATTCCTTCAACAGGTCTACACATTATTGTATTCCACTTTTCTGGGCATAATTACGTTATTTTTCTTAGAAATGACAGTTAAATTCATTTTACCAGTTATTCATTTCAGATGGCATCTCTATACCTTAAAGGCACAAATAGGTCTGTACAAAGTGAATTATGGACTTAACAGGTCTGTGCTATTGACAAGGTTTTGTTTAAGTTGGCCCTAGTGTAATAATGTAAGACTGAAAATTGTGTTAGGCTGTAGTGCAGAATGAGCAAATATCACCATGCATGATGTGCTGTGCCACCGTCTCTGGCAGTGGGAGCTGTGCTAAATAAGTGACTGTTCATTTCTGTTGCAGAATGCAGCCATTTCATTAGCTAATGTATAGAAACATAGAATTTGACGGCAGATAAGGACCGCTTGGCCCACCCAGTCTGCCCATTTCCCTACCTACTGGATAAGCTGCAGATCCTAGTTAACCAGCAGCTTACTTCTTCCTACCCCCAACCCCCAGAATTGCCTTATGACTATCCCATGCATGCTTGAATTCCGACACTGATTCTGACTCCACAACCTTCCTCCGGAAGGCCGCTCCATGCATCCACAACCCTCTCTGTAAAAATACTCCTTAAATTACCTCTGAGCTGCCCCCATCTTCAAATTATGCCCTCTTGTTCTTGTACACCTCTTTTGAAAGATGCTACCTCTTGACTTTGTTGATTCCCTTGAGGTACTTGAAAGTTTCTATCATGTCCCCTCTCCTCCTTTCCTCGAGGCTATACATTAAGCTCCTTAAGTCTCTTCATATGTCTTCCGTGCAGACCCTGCCCATTTTAGTTGCCCTCCTCTGGACAGCTTCCATCCTGTCTATGTCTTTGCGGAGACTGGGTCTCCAGAACTGCACACAGTACTCCAGATGGGGTCTCACCAGCTGTCTGTACAGAGGATAATAACTTCATGTTTTCTACTAGTGATGCCTCTCCCATGCATCCCAGTATCCCCAGCCCTCCTTGCTGCCCTCTCACGTTGCTTGCCCATCTTTAGGTCATCTGATATGACTACCCCAGGTCCCTTTCCATTTTTGTCGTGTAGTATCTCACCCCCATGGTGTACTCTTCCCTGGTTTTTGTTTCCCAGGTGCATTATCTTGCACTTCTTAGCATTGAATCTAAGCTGCCATACATTTGACCATTCCTCTAACCTTGCCAAGTCCCTTCTCATCCTTTCCACCCCACCCTGTGCATCAACTCTGTTGCAGATCTTAGTGTCCTCTGCAAAGAGACATACTTTTACTTCCAGTCCTTCTGCAATGTCGCTTATAAAGACATTGAGGAGGACCGGTCCTATGTGATGTTATAGCAATGATAACATCACATTCTGAGCATATAGGGGGTTTTGGATATAAAAAGAGGGGAAGGGAAACAGATTCTAAGGATAAACAGAAATATTAATAAAAACTCACCAAGAAGAGTGAATTCTGTGGCACCGCAGTTCTCAAGGTAGATTGCAAGTTCTGCGCAAACCTGTGGCCGCAGAATTCTAGGGGCCTTGACCATGATGGTACGAGCCTTTTGATTTCTCGCCATCAGGAGATCATTTAATACCCAGACAAGGTCAGTCTCCGTCCTATGCCTCTTCCTAAATCCGGACTGGAGAGCTTCATAGACACTGTGAGTTTCTAGGTGATTGACAATTTGCAATGCAACCACCTTCCCAATAACCTTCCCTGCAAAGGGAAGGTTAGAGACAGGTCAGTAGTTAGCTGCATCGATGGGGTCCAAGGAGGGTTTTTTCAAGAGTGGTCTAATAACTGCCTCCTTTAAGGTATCCGGAAAGGTTCCCCTCTCCAAGGATCTCCATACAATTTCAGCAAGGATCGGGCAGATAGCATCTACGCATCCCACCAAAAGGGGGGTAGGGCCCGGATCCAAACTACAGTTGGACGCAAAGTCTGGACAGTCTTTACAATGTCTATAAATTCCAGTCGGCCGAAATCCATCCAGACAGACTGGGTGTTTACCACTTCCCATCGACCTCCACAACCCCTCATGGAAGGAGCCGGGCTGATTCCGGACATGATGCTGGCAACCTTATCAGCGAAAAACCAAGCAAGCTCATCACACTTAACTTGTGAAAAAATTCTTCCAGACTGCAGACAGATTGGATTGCACAATCTGTCTACAGTATGAAAGAGTTGAGCCAGTCAGTTATGCGCTGCAGAAATCTCCCTGGACAGGAACTCTGCCTTCTTACGGGTGATTTCTGATTGATAGCCATCATAATGCTCTATCAATCTAAGCCTGTCATCATCCAGGCCAGACTTCCACCATGCTCTTTCCAGCCTTCAACCACTACGTCTCAACTCCTTCAGTGACCCATCAAACCAAGGGGATCTTGGGCGAAAAGTCAGTGGTCGAATGTGAACAGTAGCAATCAAGTCCAGGGCATCTCCCACTGCCTTATTATACGCAAGTACCAGGGAAGTCGGCCTAAGTGGGACAGTGCTGTCCCTAGCTGAGGGTAAGGGATCCTTTGTCTGTCTGTCTCTCCCTCTCTCTCCCTCTGTCTCTTTGGCCTGCTCAGTGGCTCTGGTCACCCCTGGCTCTAAAGCCCTTCCCAGAGTTCTTCTCTCTTCTACCTCTGGTCGGCTTTATGTTTGAGTTTATATCCTTTCCTTTTCCCTGTCTCTTGGGCTGCCTTGGCCCACCTCCTTCCTTTTCTTTTTTCTATTTTTTCTGTCCAGTGAGCAGAACTGTGGAGGTTGGGGAGCTGGTGTCAGTTACTGGCCCGACCGCGAGTGCCACGTCATGCGTCGGCCTGGTGGGTGGCACTGTCTGATATCCGCTTCCCTCCTCAAAAGTATTAAAGCTACATGCTCCCACAGGGTGTGTGACTTCCGCAGATAATCCACCAATAATGAATGGAGATAATGTCTTGGAAGATCAAGGATTAAGGTGCGTATGTCATTTTCATTTTTATTCTGGTGCTTCAAAATCTTTTTTTTTTTTTTGCCCCTACCATGCACCCCTGACCGCCTCCTTCTCAGGTCACCTAGACCCACTGCCCCCACCAGCTACCTCCCCATATTAGTAGCCCCCAGGAAACCTGATGTTTCCCTTCGTTGGATGGGTCTCTTCCGGGCAGAAAGCACTGGTAGGTGTATCTTTATTAACCAGGGTGCTGCTGGGCTCAGTCCGGGCTGTCTGGGGCTTCATGGTGGTGAGGAACCGGTGACAGTCATCCAGTCAATCAGGGGCCAATTTTCCTATTTTCTTGGGGAGCGTGATGCCACATGACATCAAGGTGTGAGCCGATATCCACCACGCCCTCCCAAGGTGTGTGAGGTCTTCAAGAGGTTGCCATGCCTCTAGCCTTCGCTGGCCAGCAAATGCTGGAGTCAAGAAAATCCTCCTTCCCAGGAGAAGGCAAGCGTTGTTGGACACTCATCTTCCCCTGGCCGGCCCTCTGACACCCGAGTTCGTACCTGAACCTGGGTCATCAGCATCGCAGGCTGAAATCCAACAGCTGCGCTGGTGGGGTGATCTTCAAAATCTTTACAGAACCCCATTTTTTAATTTTAGTAAGGGGTTAGTGCAAGCTCTGTTAAAAGTGTATTTATTTATTTCCAAGAATTTATAGGAATGGAGTGTCTTAAAATTGTAATGATCAGTGGTGTCGGAGCTGCTCATTTTCTCTCCGTCTCCATTTGTTTGTTGTTTTTCCTTTCTGTGTTCCCTTGTATACAACAAATGGCACATGGTACTGGGGATAAGGGCATTTTAGAAACATGTGGGGGAGGGGGACTTACAGCCAGCTATGGAATTATAATCAAGACCTTTTACTGGACAGTTATGAAAATACCATATACTGGGAAAGGCCAAAGTGCTCTACCCCATAACATCTACCTGTCTACCTTGCTAGAAGTATTCCTGTTCTTGGTTTGTTTAAATTCAAGACTTTGACAGGATCCAGGATACTTTGCTGGGCCTGAGACTACTACTGAACATAAAGCAGGGTAGGGTATATGGGCAGACGAGATGGGCCTAGCGGTCTTTATCTGCCGTCAATTTCTCTGTTTCTATGTTATGTTAAGCAGACTCTGTTGATGATTGTTTTTATTTTGTTGACCAGGTGAAATGCTCTGGCGCCAAAGGCATCTTCTACAGGTACGACCCGGTGTACAGTAGTACAACATACAATAATGCAGTATACATGCAGATAAGTTACTACATGAACAAGTAATACAATGTGTAGTTAAAACATGGTTGTGCAACAGAACAGGGTTCAGACATAGGCATACATAGTACATTAAAGAGGTCGTGGATTATGTCTTTATTTTTGGTCTGTTAGAATATGAGTAGTTCTGTAATTCTTTTTTTATACTATATATTATATTTTAATTTGCAAAATCATAGGACAGTTTTTACAGTGTATAAGTTTAGACAGCACATAATTACATCAGTCCGATACGTCGCAATACATTAGTCAAAGGTCTCATGACAGCTTACATATTTTACAAAGCAATTCATATAATGAGCACTAAGACATTTACAGAAACCATCATCTGGGTCGATATATTTCTAAGGTACAAAAGTAGGATCTAAAGATGAAATATATAGAATCCATTTCCTCTATTTATGCTCAAAGGCAGACCATTTATCTGTGCTTTTAGCTATTAGTTCTGTAATTCTATTCGGAATGTGCAGTTGTTTGAATAAAGTGTAATTTTTCTTATCGTTTTAATAGTTATTTTGTTGCTTGCTAACCTCAGTCTGCTATCATGACTCTAAATGGGGAGTGCGTTCAGAGTGAAGTCTGGCTGTATGTGACGCTGTGGTTGGGGGACCATGAGCTAGACGCACTGCACGGTCCTGTGGTATTGGTCTTTGTTCAGCAGTGTATTTGACTAATTTGTATGCAGGCTTCCAATTTAAAAATAAAGCAAGAGTACCCACAAAGCTTTAGTGTAGTTGGCTAGTAAGGGAGCGATGACATACATTGTCAGTAAAAGCAAACAGAAGCAGCATAACGTTGCTCCGATGCCAAGATTTTTAATTGCTGTCACTGCAGAAATAACAGTATTCAGTTATCGGCTACAGTGCAGAAAAGAATAGCTTTATTTTAATAAAAAATAAAACATAATGAGATGGACTGGTTAATTCTTATTATTTTGTCACCTATGGTATAAGTGTTGTGGACACTGCTGGTCGTGGTGGTGAGAAATGGGACGGTAATAGTTAGCGTCTTCTGTAAGAACAAGAAGCCATGTTTGACTATCTGTAAGGGTTGAAGTGAGTGTTATTAATTGCCAGTTCTAAAATGTACTGTTAAAACCTTGCAGGCATCATCAGCTCACTTGCTTTCTGCAGTGCTGCTGAGTGCTGCGTTACTATCGTGAGGCAAAACATTGCTATTATACAGCTTGACAGCTCTGCCTTCATTGAAAGTGGTAGGAGTGATTTCTTTAACACATGTCTGCAACTCATGTAATGTGGATTATCCAGATGTTTTAGATCACTTGCAATACAAAATTACTGTATTTGCTGAGTTTCTGTTAGAGCCGATGTATCGTGACTGCACTGCAAGCTTGATTCCATCAGGACTCTCCCGCTTTGACATGGCAGCATTGTGTCAGTGTCTGTGATGTTATCTCTAAAGAGTTACGAGTTATAATTCTTTTAAGCATGCAGTTATATAGTCTATCACCATTTTATAGTGCTTTTTAATGAAGTTGATGAAGGGTACAGTGTCAGAGCTGTCTGTGAGTGATCTGACAACCGTGCTGCAAGTCAGTCACTTTCTCTTTCTCACTCACAGTTTGGCACCATGTTATGCCGGTATTTACAATTTTAGGGAAGTGGTATGTGAACACATTTCTTCTTTTTTAGTGGTTTTTAGTGCTGATGGTGTCATGGTTATTGTTTTACCGCATCATTCCCATCTCTGCCAATACCGACTCCTCGGTGAACGACAGCATGCTAGCCTGGCC
The DNA here is from genome assembly GCA_016271365.2 of Neoceratodus forsteri. Classification (NCBI taxonomy): domain Eukaryota; kingdom Metazoa; phylum Chordata; order Ceratodontiformes; family Ceratodontidae; genus Neoceratodus; species Neoceratodus forsteri. The sequence goes on from CM057456.1 coordinate 1,074,409,703, forward strand.
AAATTAAATATCAAAATAAATAAACATTTATTCAGACTTTATTGATTTTGACAAGACTTACATAATAAAATAGTATAATACAGAGCTTTAAAGGGACACTGTCAACCCACTTAGGTCTCAAAGTGTCCCTAGTTTAAAAAACAAACATTTTATGATTGCCAACATTCTGTAAAGATTGCTGATGTAGTGGTAGTTTGATTCTGACTCTTATTCTTTCTTTTATAAAGTGAAAAAACAGACTGCCCACCATACTGGTGTTACTACACAAAAACAGGTTTGTTTACATTCCTTGATCAGCTCCAACTGCATCTTTCCTGGACTTGGGAAAACCCACAACACAGTCTAGCCCCTCATGATGCAGTGGGAGTTTAGAAGGCTACTGCCTCACGTGTGACTGCACTGTTTGGGTGTGTTTCTGATGCTCAGAAAGCATGCAGTAAGAACAGATCTAGGATTGTAAACAAAACAAGGTTGTTTATAAATATGCATTAGCATGCATTTCAGTTCTACTAAACAAGGAGACAGACAAAATAACCTGCAACATCAATGAATTTTGGAGAAGGAAAGAAATCATAAAATACAGGTTTTTAACTAGAAATAATATGATGAAAAACAGGTTGACAGTGTCTCTTTAAATTACAGTCTCAGCATTTAACACTGTACTACATTGAGCCACCAGAGGAAAGTAAACAAGCTGCAACACACAGAGTCCACTGTAAATACTTCTGACTTTTCCCTCAAATACGTCACTGTCAGCCTGGCGAACAACAAATGGCGTAACACATCTCCGCAAACTTGTGAGAGCAGCGTGAATGGGCAACATGAATAAATGGGACTGTTACATCACATATTGTCATACAGAATCTGCAGCACTAGTGAAAGGAAGGGAACCCATTCGTTACAAACATACTTCGGGTTGAACAGATCCACCAGCTCTTTAACCAAAAAGAAAAAGCATCCTCAGCACATACTGTAGACAATGAAGTAGGTACAAAATACTGTGGAATTCAGACCAAACAGTCATTCAGTGTTAAGACGTGATTTTTCAGTTCTTTCGAAAATGAGGCAAAGCTAGTTAGTGCTCTCCTTACTGGCACAGGAATTGTGTTCACAAATAGAGAGGGCCCGGAAACTAAACGATTTTTGGCCCATGCTTGTAGACATACGTAGAACCAGATAAGCAAAGATTTTGAATTGATATTGAATTGATTAAGGTTTCTCTTGGTACAGTTCTATCAGTTGTCCTGTGACAGAATTATTTTCTATGGCCTCAGTCTTCGTTTGTAGAAAGAATAGAGAGTGATGTTCTATCCAATCTGACAATAAAGGACAAAGATGGCACTGCATTAATGTTGACATTAGGCGCATTTTTTGGCAAAAATTTTACTTAAAAAAAAATCATATACAGCATTTGTCCTGTAAACTGAAAAAACTGCTTGCCTTTTTCTATAGAAATAAGGCGCATTTTAACCTGTCTATTCATAAACGGTTGGTCACTTCATTACTCCTTAGTCAGTTGGATTATGGAGACTGTATTTATCGAAGTGCATGGAGCTTCCCGAGGACATGCCCCCCACGCGCCTTCCGGCACGTTGCTGTCCGCATGGCCATGGGGTCGGGTGCATAGGGGCTGTGTGCCTGCTATGGGCATCCTACTTTGGGGGGGGGGGGGCACAATGGCCGCAGAGTGGCATCACGCCACAGATATGCCCATTCGTGCATAGGCCCTTAATATTACTCCTTAGTCATTTGGATTATGGAGACTGTATTTATCGAAATACCTTTGCTGCTCTTCTAGGAATATGAGATCCTTTCTGTCACAGCTCACTTAAGTTTGTAACCAGCCTGCTTTGGAGAACTCATAATTGCACTTTATATTTTTCTCTGAGTTGCGTCTCTTTGGCACCCTGAAGGTTAATCCTTTGGTATGTGTTTGTTTATAAGGTTTCTGTTAGTACAGTTCTGTCAGATATCCCATGACACAGTTCTTTTCTATGGCCACAAGAATCTTTCCTCTCTTTCCACAACTCTTCAGGATGACTTTTTGGTTTTGAGTTATCTGTTTATCGCCCCTACGTGCGCCCGAGCTGCCTCTCCTTCAGGCTGCCTAGGTCCACAGTCATTCACTCTACTAACTCCCCCTTCGACCACCTTACCTCATATATGAAGCCATCCACAGAGTAGCCCCGGTGTAACACTTCACCAGGTGGGTCCCTACTCCTCCGAGGGGGAAGGCACCAGCGGGGAGGAGGCACCAGCACACTGTTTCTTTTTGCGGTCCTGGGAGCTGCTGAGGCATTCTTATGGCTTCCTGTGGAGTCTTCGGGGATGCCTGGGGCTGGCAGCCATCATCTGGCACCTATTTTCCGATTTTCTTGTTCCCCCTAGTGCACTGCTTCCTGTAGTGCCCCTGGTCTCCACTGTGGGCTGCTACGGGAGCGAGGCTTAACCCAAACCCTTCCCAGGATAGGAGAGCAGGCCATCGGACGCTCAATCCTATCCTCCCCCTGCCAGCCCCAACGACCCAAGTCCGTTCCCAAACCCGGATCACCAGCGTGGGAAGAGGTGAGGTGCCAGTGCCTCAACCCTCTACGCCACCGGGCCGGCGCTCAGGATGACTTTGATAAAATCATTCACTGGTTTTCCAATAATCTACTCTTGAACAGTTAAAAAAAAATCAAAAAAAAAAATCATGCTGTTTGGCCCTTAGCCTGCCGTGACTCAGGCAAGCCCCTCCTTTTCTATTACCTTAAACGATAGCCCTTATGAATTCAAGTACCTTTGGTCTTGCTTGTAATTCATCCCTCACCTTCAAACTCCATATCGATAAAACCATCCTAAAAGTTCACCAGTGCCTGGGTTAAGACGGGTCAGGCATTGCCTGTCAATACCGGATCGCAAACTAATTGTTGCTCAAGCTATTCTCCCTATATCAGATAATGGCGACACGATTTACTGCCATGCCAGTACCTCAAGTCTTCCTTTACTGAACACCATCTATTATCAGTTCTTATGGTTCATTTGAAAATCCAAATGGGATAAACATCACTGTACCTTATTGTCCCAGCTAAACTGGTTGTCCCCTGCATCCAGGCACACTTTTCATTGGCTGTCTCTAATCTATACAACTGTGAAAAAGCAGACCCCAACCTACCTATCTGATAGGCTTGTATTCCCCACCCACAACCACAGTCTTAGGGATGTCCCTTATCGTGGCCTTTCTCTGCCAAGTTTCCAAAGCCATTTTGGGGAAGAATGTTTTTCTTATGATGCCTCATTTATATGGAACAAACTCCCTCTCAGTTAAGAAATTCAGTCTCTCTACACTTTTAAACATAACTTGAAAAAGCTGTTAAACTTGCATGCACTTGCTGTAACTTTTGTTGTCTAGGATAACTTTCCATTTATCGTTATCGTATTTCTGTGACTTAAACAGTGTAATTTGAGATGAGTCTTTATATGTACTAGTCCTCATATGTATCTGTATAATTAATTGTTGTTTATACTAACTTGTTTACATACTGTTTTAATGACTTGGGACGTTCTGCAAACAAGACTTGTTTCTCGCAGAACTTATCTTGCAACCTACTTAATTTTCAAATAAAAAAATTAAAAAGAAGACAGTACAAGCAAATGAAAGCTAGGTATCTGGCTAAATCAATTCATTCTGAAAAGGTAGAACTTGTTCAAGGCAGCTTTTTTAACAAATATCCAATTAACCTAAAACAGCTTATTATCATAAAGTATTTGATGTTATTTTTTTTCACCTTCGTTTCACTCTGGTCACCACTTGCTGGGGGTCCCATCGGCCTGCTCTGCCATTTATCCTGTCCTGCTTGGATCCTCTCTGCCACTGTCCCTGTTCACCCGACCCACCCTCGACTCACCTGTGTGGCACCCCCCAGTCATGAACCCCTGGGGCAGGTCCACCTTCAGTGCCACGGCGATTATACCTTCACATCTGAAGCCAGCACAGGTGGAAGTGAAGGAGGGAGGCAATCAGGGGCCTGAGAACAGGATCCAGCGGCGGACATGGTTGACTGGAATGGCATCTTCCTCCCAGCAGGTGGAGTTTTCCTGTTTCTTTTGTCTCCCCCCTCCGGAGGCGTGGACGTGCAGTGATGTCCAGCATAGGATGGGAGCACTCCTGTACCCTCCCACAGGATGTCCACCGACACCTTCCCCTTGCTTGACGTTATCCTGGCAAGTGTACCCCCTGTCTCCACAGGGAGTTGTTGAAGGCCGGGAAATCACAACCCACCCTCCCAGGATAGGAGAGCAGTCCTCAGACGCTCAGTACTCTCCTCCCTGGCTAACCCCCAAAGACCCGAGCTTGCTATCGACCCTGGATCAGCGACGGGGTAAGGTGCTTAGTTGCCTTAGTCCTCTGTACCACTGGGCCAGCTTTATTTGGTGTTATTAAATTAACAAACTGATGAATTGTTCAAGCACAGTGAACCATTAGCACCTTACCAAAACTTTGAGTACCAACATACAGCCTTTCCGTTCCCAGATTTATAGCTAGCAGTTACTTCTAGTGGTGTATCGGAGCAGCCAAGAAAATACTCTGTGTGTCATAGTTCCTAAAATGTACTCTTAGTAGTGATTTACCCAAATTGGCTGAATAGTTTAATTATAACTAAGGTTGAAAGGTTAGGGCAGAAACCTGCAGTACCGATCCCAGAATATTAGTGATTCCTATCCCAGGCCCCTTGTAGGGTTGGCCATTCCAACTACATAGATTTAGTTCACTGTCCACACTTGGGTAATTCCACTGGGTGTAGCTTAGTCATAGAAACATAGAAAGTGATGGTACAAAAAGGTCCATGGCCCATCCAGCCTGCCCACCCTACCCAGCTACACTGCAAGGCCCTATTGGCCATCTCTCTCATTCTCTCTGTCTTACATCTGTCTCTTCCTTCTCACATTGGCCACGTGCCTGTCATACTCTACCTTGAACCACTGTTTTAGCCTGCACCATATCATCTGGCAGTTTGTTCCACTTCTTTCCACTGTTTTTGGTGACAAACTGCTCGTGGACATCTTTCTTGAATCTTCCTCCTACCAAGTTCAACAAATTCCGAATTGTACCAGAGTTATTGCTTAAGGCAAAAATACCTTCAAAATCCACTCTATTTATCCCATCCAGTTACTTGTAATTTCTGTCATATCACTCTCTCCCTTCTGGTCTGTAGGGTGTACATGTCAAGGTCTTGCAACCTTTTCCTCCAATGCCTTTTCCACCATTTCCTGAATCATTTTAGTTGCCCTTCTCTGTTCTGCCTCCTCCCCATAACAGTCCCTTTACAGGTACAGTACGGATTCTAGAACTTTTTGCAGTACTTCTCTGACCTTCTGCTGCTAATTTTCTCCTCCCACCTCACCCAGATGTCCTGTTTGCCTTGACTATAGCCTTGTTGCAGTGTGTTGTGGATTTCAGGTTATCGGCGATTATAATCCCCTTTCTCCTCAGCTGTGCTTTCTAGTACTACCACCCCTACCCCATGAATAATGCCTTCTCCATTGTTCCCTTTCCCAGTGTGTATTACTTTACTTTTCTCTTTTGCATTGAAGCTTAGCTGCTGGATCGTAGACCATTTTACCAAGTTCTCTGTGTCTTAATCCCTTCTTAAGTGTCCATCCTTGCACAGGTCTTTGTGTCATTTGTGAAGAGGCAGATCTTGCCCTGTGTGCCCACTCTTGTGTTTTCAAATGAATATGCTGAAAAGGAGGGGGCCCAAGTGTCTGTCCATTCTTCCACCCATAGGTCCCTCAGTTTTTGTTGACCAGACTCCAGTGGGGAACTAAGTCAAGGCCTTGCTGAAGTTCAGGTACAGTATGTTGGCTGCCTGTCCTTTGTCAGATGCCCAAGTCACCCAATCAAAGAACTCTATTAGGTTTGTCTGGCATGACCTTCTCTTGGTGAACCCATGCGGCCTATCATTTTATAACCCATTTATTTTGAAACAATCTAGTAGTCTTTTCCTCAGTATGATCTCAAGTAACTTAACCACTATAGATGTAAGACTGACTGGTCTGTAGTTGTCAGGCTCATCCTTCTGCTTTTATGTACAGGGACCACATCTGCTATCCTCCACATCCTAGGGACCGCCTCTATATCCAGTAAGCTGTTGAAAATATCCATAAGTGGAGCTGATATTTCCTCAGCTGCTTTCTAGAGTGTGGCCCATCTGGTCCCTTTGATTTGTCTACTCTTAACCCTTTTTGCCCCTCCAGCATTCTTTCTTCTGTGATCCGGACTTGTAAGAGCTCTCTTCCTCACTTCTATTCTCCCTCACACCACATTCTGCTAAAGGTCCCCTTCCTCTTACCTGATAAATACCAAACAAAAATATTGGTTCAGTAACTCCGCCTTACCCCTTCCCCTACCTCCCAAACTCCCCCTGTTTTAAAACCTCATGATACCCTCCCTGACTTTGCACTTTTCCCGGGTGTACTGGAAGAACACCTTGCCCCCACCCCCCCCAAGCTTTGCCTCTCTTGCTATTCTGAGCTCTGTCTCAGCCTTTGCATTTCTGATCTTCCTACTGCTCTGCCTGGTTGCTGTTAGATAATGCTACTTATCCTTCTCCCTTTGATTTCTCCTTGTATTTTTTGAATCCCCTCCTCTTTGCCCTTTTACATAAATATATTTTGGCCTTTAAAAGTATTACTACAGTAATTCCAGAATATTTGGCTGAAAGGTTAGAAGTTAGGGAAGTTGAGCCTTCCTTAAGGAATGCGGATTATCGAGAGTTGGTAATACCGAGGTCAAAAAATAAGCATTCTGATTTCTTTTTTAGTCAACCAGTCCCTAGATTTTGGAATATGATGCCTGTGAAATTTTGTTTGTACAATGGAAAAATTCCATCACGAAGAGTTGTTAAAACCTGGTACTTGAATTCACTTCTTGCACAAAAAAAGGCTTGTTGTGGTTACATTGTTATAACTATTATAATTGTATGTTAATGTATGTATTTTGTGTGTTTTTGTATTTTTTGTAATTGTTGTAACTGTAATTTTGTATAACCAAGGGTCACCATTTTAAATTAGTTTACTCAATGGTCTAACCCATTTAATAAAATGAAATGAAATGAAGTGCCCTCACTACTTCCTTGACATCTAATATGAACCATGTTACGAACCCAATCTTAGGGGCCGGGTCCACTGAGCTCACAGTGCCCACCCCTAAGTGCAATCCATGATGGGGGGAATAGGAATACCCTCCCCATGTCTTTCTAGTGTGCTTGCTGAGTTCACAACTGAACACTCACCACAAAAGCCCAGGGCTTCCTCTCTAATCTGGGTAAGGGTAAAATACAGTCTCAAGTCTGTAGCCAGGTAAGAACCCTCCTTGGTTGCTGCACTGGGGGAAGGATCCAGGCGTTACGAGCTCTTCAGGGCTGTCCTTATAACCCTGATTGTGTCTTCTCCCACAGGTGGTGCAGGACCCTAGTTTGAACTCCACAGACCCCTCCCGAGACCCTGTGTATTCCCTCTACTTAGGCACCCAGATTCCCTTCCAGGATCCTAGTCTTTGGTAGCGATGGTGGTACCTTAGCATTAAACAGGCTGTCACAGATTGAATAAATCTTTCCACCTTCACACATACACACAACAAAATTACTTCCAGGCAGACTTTGAAAAGCAAGTACTTTTACTAGTACTTAAATAATTATCGTACAAGACTTAAAAACAGAAGATTCAGAAAATTTGGTTACAGAATAACAAAAAAAGTTGGACTGAATACATACAAATGCACTGTTAAATTTAACTGGCTAATATCTACCTTCTCTGTAGACAAATCAAAGTCCAGAAAATAAATGGGTCTGCAAAGTCTCCAAGTCCCAGTTCTTCTTATAGCCACTGGTCCTCGGGGTGTGCTTGGCAGTCTGGCTCTGTGTGTCAAGAAAAGTGTCTCCTGCAAAATGCACTGAGTTTCTGTTTTGATGGCCTTAAATACCCCTGGTCCTGCAATCTGTAAAACTGTTCTTGGTTAGCTGGTGGCCTTATCTTTTAGGCCAGCAGGGGTCGCTCGTGCTCTTTCACAAAATGTTATTTAGATTTCCTCACCACACCAACTTCCTGGCTGGCCTGATCCAGTATCCCCAGACCTCTTTTAAATGGAGATGAATTATGACACTTAAAGTGTATTCACAATAGATTGCCAGATCCTGTTCTCAAGGTATTTTTTTCTTAAAGTGTAAAAGTTTATGACAGCAAGATGGTTTGTCCTCTCTCTTGGCCTTGTTAGGACACCTTTTTTTCTTTGATCAGCTTACCAGGGAATTCCAATCCCCCTGTGAAATGTAACTTCAGTTTCCTGTTAAGCAAGCCTTCCCCAGATGCTGGAATTACACAGCCTCCCTCCCTGTGTGACCTTTTCGGTAACACTGGGCATTCTTTTGGCAACCCTTAGTTCTGGTCTTCTTGGGGAATTTAAACATAAAATCACAGAAAAATATGACAACGTTTTGACAGCAGCGGCCAAATTGCTACAAACCACAGTGATTCTCTTGCTTTCCTCCCTTTGCTAACCCTCTTGATACAGCATTCCACAACCTTCAATACATCTACTGTGAACGCTTACCATTTTCCCTCCACCCCTTATGTCTGCACTATTCCCCCATGTTATCCCTCAGTAGCTTCTGAATCCTTTCGAAGTCCAATTTTCTGAAGTCCCACACCTAGATATTTAGCTATACCATCTTGTAGTCACTTGACCTGTCTTGTAGTCACTTGAACCCAATGGTTCCTGGACTGCTATGTTTTGGACCCGCTCACTTTTCAAGCGAACAAGTTCCAATAGCGCCCCCTTCCTTGTCAGGTCCTGAACCAGTGTGCAAGGAATGCTTCCTAGCATGCCTCCACAGGGAGTTGGTTTCTTGTACTTACCGCGACATTCGAGTCCATGTCTGGCAGGTTGAAGTCTCATATTATCACTACTGTCCCTGACTCAGATACCCTCTTCAGAATTTCTAATAGTTCCTTGGCCACCCTCTGGTTCTGGCTTGGTGGCCTGTAAACTGTCTCCACCCTGATTTGTTTCCCTTTTCTTGCAGCTACTAGTAGCCGCAGAGTCTCTGACCCTCCAGAGCCACCCAAATGATCTCTGTGGCTTTAGTGCCTTCCCTTACATGAAGTTCTACCCCACTCCTGTGCCCTGTCTTTCTGAAACAATTTTCACATCGGTATGGACATGTCCCACCTGTAATTCTGGTTTACCAATGTCTCTATTGCAGCCAACAGGTCTAGATTAACTTCTGCCAGTAGTGCTAGAAGTTCCAGCATTTTGTCACCCAGATCTCTTGCATTTTGCATAGTAGCTTCCAGCAACCAGTCCAACCCTCCCTCTTGTATTCCCTCCAGATTTTGCTGATTTTGAATATCCATTTGATGGGGGAGGCCGTCAGGGAACCCCTTCCAGGTTCCATCCTTGTTAGCACACCTAACCAAACTAACTTTCCCTTTCAGCCACTAGACATCTCAAAGCTTGGCTCCTTATACGATCAGCAGTGTTGCCCAATGGCTTTGCCCACAGGTCTCCTCCTCCTTCATAACGCTTCTTCTTTTTTAACTCTGCTTTATTACATACATTGAAACAGCAGCTTATCATACAAACACAAAAACCGCGATTGATTGCCAAACTTGAAGCATCATACATGATTGGAAGAGTAAATCAATAAGGATTATCATTGATATGCCTACTAATACAAAGTTAGTTCCATTTTCATACAGAGGATCTTTCTGATTTTAATGCTGCTGCAAGTTATTATTATGGGTCTATCTAGTGTGTAGCTTAAAGAAAAAGGTCAGCAAACATTTAATTGTCTCCCAAACATCAGGGAGCATAATATAACAATGTACAACCATGATACCTAATCCCCAAAGAAACGGGCCTACAACAGAAAGGCCCAACAGTTGGCCACGTGTCAACCCCCTATTCCCCTCCATCTATTCCATTTGCCATCAGCAAATGACTTCAAGAAACGGGCCATGTTTGAATCTATCAGAATGCTTGAGTACTGACCAGACTACCTTCATAGGGTCCAGAAGAGAGCAAACCCTTCCATCTGACTAGCTAAGCACACCAAAACTGTACTAGACCGATCGGCCCATTCCCAGGCACTCACTCTATGATCTGAGAGAGAGGGCCCCCCACCAACAACCACACCTCTCAGCCTCTCTGTCTTCCCTCATGCTTTTCAAATTGAAAATGGAGCTTAGCGGTCAAGGCCTCCATTATCAGCACATCTTTAACTCTCCTCACCCACTGTCCCAGAGTGTGTGGGGGGGGGGTCTTTTTTATTATGTAAGTATTTTTCCTTCTCGACATGCTGACACATATCTAACCTCCTCCAGCCACCCCTCAGTCACGGCCTTACCTCTTGGCTTCACATCTCACCAGTATTGAAAAGTCTAGTGTCACTCTTAACATAGTGACATCATTCCAGCAGGCAAAACAGATGCCTAAACCCAAGCAGGGCTCCTTGCAGACTGCCTTTCATGGCTCTAGTTTCCAACAGCTTCAGCCACAGCAGCAGCATCAGCATTACCGAACCATGTCTAGAGGTCAGGGACAGAAAAGGACAGAAGCAGTAGTGTGTTCAGTGGCCAGTCCTCCAGAGCCCCTTCAAAGGTAAAAGGTGATGAGCTGAGTAGAGTCATTCCCCGTCCTACACAGTTCCTACTGCAGCTTCTGATCAAGGGTAAGTTCTCCAGCTTCCTTCCACAGTGGGCACTTCAGATAAGTGGGTTCTAGAGGAGGTGGATTCGGGTCTGTCTTGACACCCTTCCTCCATACTGATCCCATGCACCAAGGGAGTTCATGGTACCTGAGGGTGCAGTGCTATCAAAGCTGTCCCAGATGCTCTTGTCTCTCAGAGATTTGTGTCTCATTACATTTCGGTACTGAAATAGATGGGGTCTCATGCCCAAACTCAACTTACACATGCTTAACAAGTTCATTTGTAGGCAAAAATTCCATATGGCCACTGTCAACCAGATCATATTGTCTCTGGAGCCAGTTCCCAAAGCAGAATGTTGGGGCTAGCCACTCCTGGTCTGTATCCAGTGTTACTGCTCCACTAGAGCGTAGAAACAGGTCAGGACTGTCTCTGGAGCCAGGGGCTTAGTTTTGTTTCCTGGACCTCCAGGACACATTCATTCACATCCCGGTCTGTCCACTTCCATCTCTTCCATCCCACAGATGACTCCATGTGGGAGGCGTGCTGTATGAGTTCAAGATGATGCTGTTCAGCAAGTACTCAGTGCCCAGTGTGCTCACCAAGTGCCTGTCAGTAGTGGCTGCCTTCCTCAGGCACAAGGGCATCAAGGTCTACCCTTACCTGGATTACTGGCTCAACGTAGGCATGTCCAGGGTGGCCATAGAGTGGTCTAGGGATCTTGCCTTCTGGACTTTCTAGATGTTGGCCTTCTGGTTAACCTGGCAAAGTCAAAACTGGTTCCTAAGCAGGTGATCCTGTTCAGTGGAGTAGAGATGGACTCCCTCCAAGCCAGAACCCGCTTACCATCTTATGAAGTGGAGGATCTTATCTCCTTTATCTGATCATTTTTTGGTTGGGCAGTCACAACCAAGCTGGGAATTCCTCCAGCTGCTGGGACTCATAGTGGCTTTGAAAAACAAGGTCTGTTGGTATGGCTGGTGGATGTCTTCCATTTAGTTGGAACTTTGGCACCAGTGGACCCAGTACCACTGGCCACCTGGACCAACCAGTTCGGGTGACAGACAATGCTGGATGCCATTGAATGGTGGCTATGCCCTCAAAACCTTTCTGAATTAATTACCTTTGTCGGAGCTGACCCTCATGTTGATGACAGATGTGTCTTTGTTGGGGTGGAGTTCTCACTTCTTACCACAGAGCTAGTGGGTTTTGATTGCCAAGCAAGACCTGCCAGCACATCATCCTGCCGGAGCTCTGTTCAGTGCACTTGGCGCTAATGGAGTTTGTCCCACTGATTTGAGGTCAGGTTGTGCAAGTCAACACTGGCAACACAACCACCATATTCTACCTGACCAAGCAAGGTGGGACGCACACTTTTTCTCTGTTTTTAGGAGGCACCCCATACCAGGTCTCTGGTGTGCATCCTGCAGGCAGATTGTTTTGAAGTGCATGTGACAGGCGAGGATACTGAGTTGGTGGATGCTGTCAACAGAGTGGGAGAGATATCACATGAGTGGTCATTGTACCAGGATGTGGTGCCTCACTGTTTGCCCAGTTGGGCATACCTGTGGTGGACCTGTTTGCCTCCTGGGAGAACAGGAAACTGGGGCTGTTCTGTGTCTGCCCCTGTCAGATAGGAATGCTGATGGAGGATGCCTTCTCCTTGCCTAGGACCCCTGGCTTTCTGTATGCCTTCCCTCTGTTCCACTGGATCCACAAGGTGATTCTTAAGGCATACAGGGACAAGGCAAATATAATTGTGATAGCTCCGAACTAGCCAAGGCAGTTCTAGTACCAGGTTTCCTTCAACCTCAGCAGCAGACCCCTGTGGCAGCATGGCTGCATCTGGACCTATCAATGAGATCCAGGGTTGTAGTCCAGTACCTGGACATTTAAGCCCTGCACCTGTCTGCCTTGTATTTGAGCAGGTAGAGGGCCAAGCTTTGGACCTTGCAGAAGATGATCTTAATGTTCTGGGGCATCCTATAAGAGTCGACTCATAAAATGTCCTTGTTTAAGTGGACTAGGTTTGATGCTGGTATGCAAGTCAAGAGACTGACCACCTCACCTTTCCTGTGCTGCAAATCCTCAGTTACTTCTGGTCCCTGTCTCAGTTGGGATTACGTACTACATCCCTTAAGATGTACCTGTCCTCCATCTCAGCATACCGGGCGCAAGACAGTATGCCAATGGTGGCTAAGGAGAAAGATGTAGGGTGCTTTTTCAAAAGCTTGGATCACCTGTCCCTTCTGGTACAACTACTGTGGAACCTTTTGCTGGTGGGAAAGCCATTCGAGCCCATGAGTGTGGAATATCACACTTGTGGAAAATCGCATTTTTGGTCACCATCACCTCGCCCAGATGGGTGAAATAGCTTTAGATGCTCTCAGTAGAGTCTCCCTGTCTGGTTGTCCACAAGGACAAGGTCATCCTTCGCCCCCATCCAAATTTCCTGGCTAAAGCAGGTTCGGAGTTTTACCGTAACTAGATGTTGCATCTCCCTTTCTATTTTATGAAGCGTACTTTGCATGCAGAGCATGTGCTTCATAGTCTATATATGCATTGGGCTCTCTCGTTACAGGGATTGCATGGCAGGGGTTCATGGAAAGGCTTGACAGCTATTTGTAATCTACACTGAAGCTGCTCCTGGCAGACTGGTAGCTAAACAGGCAGCTGGCCAGTATACAATCTCCTGCATCCATATGTACTACAGATTGGCTGTTAGGGAGCCACCCAAGAGGTTGAAGGCTCATTCTACCAGACTTATTGCTGCCTCTGTTGCTTCTGCCAGGTACATCTGGATCAAGGAGCTGTGCAAGGCTACTACCTGGGCCAGTCACATAGGTTCATATCTCACTACAGCATTGACTTGCTGTGTCGTCATGATGCTGTGTTTGGGGCCTTAGTCCTTCAGTCTGCCTTGGCCAAATAGTTGGTGTGTGCGCTTTGCCCCCCTCTTCCCTGAGGACTGCTAGGATTCTGCCCAAGTGTGCATAGTGATCCTAATCTAGGTAGTTAGAAATAAAGGTCACTTAGCATAGAGAACATTGTTAAGGAACATGCCTTTTAACTGAGCTAAGTAATAAAATCAAATAAATAGCAATATCACGCTTAGCAATAAGCATAGACATAACTCCACACTGTCTCTTCACCCTTTTGAGTGTGTGCCCTTCCGTTTCTGCATTCAAAAAGTCCTGTTTTATTTTGTCCAATTTTTTTATGTGCTTCACCTGGATCGTTGAATAAAAGCTGTTTCAAACCCCAGGAATCCCTCACTATGCCTATGTATGCAGAATCGACCCCCTAGGTTGAGCTGCCCTGAAGAGTGTAACGTATGTAAATTGTGGAACTTGGAACACGATTCAAACCTCTGCTGTGAGGTGGCACAGCGTTCTGCTAAATAACATCAGATCTGTTTCTCTACTTGCTTGAAGCAAGTCGCTCCAGAGAGCACTCTTCAGTCGTCTCTGGTTTTCAACCTTTATTTTCCGATTCCACTAAGTATTTTCATTTTATTTGATTTCTTGCCTCTGTTTGCACTTAGCTCAGTTAATTTAGAGAGTTGTTTCTGCCTTTTTAGTGGTTTCTCCAGCTTGTAGCGATTTTGGGGAGCCGAAGAAGCACTTGTGTTTACAGTCAGCAGGTTCTACTTTACGGTGCCCTACACCTCATATTTCCCCTTAGTTTTTCACTTTGTTTCACTAGTTTTATTTTTGTTGCATTTTTACATTGTCACTGACTCAGTTCTCATTATTTTAGGAACCAAGTCACTTATTGTATTTCGCTATATTTCTGAGAGGAAATAAAAAAAAAAAAAAGAGGAGAGCGCTGGTATTTTATAGCGATCTGTTTATTTTAGGACTGGACTGCAAGCTTGTTTTTCTGTTTTGGGAACCACAATTTCAGAGTTTGTTTTATTGGCATGTCAGACAGATCCTCCCCAAACAACAGGACCTGCAGGTTTTAAAAATTGTGCAAGGTGCCTTAACCTCTTGGCCAATGCAGATTGACATGAGTTGTGCTTAAGGTGTCTAGGTCTTGGTCACCTTTTAGTTAATTGTGAGTTTTGCAGCAAGTTTTACCCTAAAACAGTGAAAAAGAGAGCCAAACAATTGGAGATAATTATGGCTTCTTGGTCTGCCTTTACGTCACCAAAGCACTCTGAAGAGGATCCTTTCTCTCATGGCAAACTAAAGAAACAGTCCCCCAAAGAGACACTTGATCCTAGGGTTCCTGAGAAAGGGAACCATGACATGGCTAATCTTAAAAGATCATCTGAACAGGTTCCAGACCTGGTTCCTGCTAAGAAGAAACATAAAGAAAAACATGTCAGTGCCCTTCCTCATTAAGAAGGAACGGAGTCAGCAGTGGACCGAACAAAAGTGCCCTCTGTGGAGGACATGACTAAAGCTTGGCAGTTTTTCCACAATTTTGAAGTCATGGGTACCCTAATAGGCATGCTGGTTCCCCCTGCAGTCTCTGTCCCCCCTCTGTTCCTGGGGACCAGGGAGCTGATTTTTATTATGAGGAACCCAAAGATCCTGACGATTCCCCTGAACAGGAGTTTGGTTCTCCTCCCAGGGGTCTGGAAGATTTTTCCTCTCACTATGCCTTCATAAGGCAAATAGTAAGCACCCTTGACCTCTCCACACAGGAGACTGTGGAGGATGAGGAAGAGGCTGATATTTTTGGGCATGATGGGGTTACCCCCAACTAAGAGTTTGCTTTTGCCTGTCCATGAGTCCCTCATGAAAGCAACCTGCAAATTGCTGCAGACCCTGACTTCCACACCAGGGGTTGACAAGAAGATTGAGAAGACGTACCAACTGGATAGGAAAAATGCTGAGTACCTCTACTCCCACCTGGACCATGAAGGGGGTAGTACAGGTGGCTGCCTGTGACAAGACCAAGGTTCCCCTTTCTATACAGCCTCCTGACAAAGATTCCAGGAAGCTGGACAGTATGGGACAAAATAAAAAGTGTATACCTCTGCTTCCCTGCTTTTGAGACTGGTGGCATACATGGCCTACACCGCCCAGTACCAAAAAGCCCTCTGGAATTCTGTTCTGGCTTTGAGCGAGAAAGCCTTGGAGACCTGGCCCAAGATCTGGCAGACGCTGCCAAAACAACTGTTTATGCTACCAAATATCAGTTCCATATGGCAGTGGATACCAGCTGCCTCTAGGGTTATGACTCATGCCATCTCCCTAAGGAGGTTTGCTTGGCTGAGGACCAGTAATCTGTCCCAGGACACCCAAGTGAAGGCCATGGATTTTCCAGGTGAGAACAACTTCTTATTTGGTGACAAGAAAAAAGCATATATGAAAAAGATGGACGAGTACAAGAGGAACACTGAGACGAAAAAGGCCTCCATTTCCTACAGGTCATGGGGAGGTAGAGGTAGGGGTTATTTTCCCTGTGCCTTCATACCCATGCCCATGTCCTATGAATACTCTCACATGAGAGATTATGGCAGGGGCAGGGGCAGAAGAACTTCCAAGCAGGCTGATCCAACCCCAGCCCCTAAGGCTCAGCCCAAACAGAACCCTTGATTGGTTGGTCCAGGTCGCCCATCCATTGCCAGTGAGAGGAAGGCTGGCTCATGTCTTCCAGGAATGGGAAACCATAACCACAGACAAGTGGGTCCTGGAGGTAGTGAGCCAGGGGCTCACACTGCAGTTCAAAAGATTTGCCAGACTGCAGGTTCACAGGAACTTCAAACTTCCCACTCCAGCAGAAAGGATTCTGCTGGAGTTGGAGGTCAAGAAATTGCTGCAGGCAAGTGCAGCAGAAAGTGTTCCTCTGTCTCAGTGGGGAAAAGGCCTTTACTTAAGGTATTTCTGACTGGCAAGAAAAATGAGGAGTGACAGCCCATCTTAGACCTCAGGTTTCTGAACAAACACCTGTAGAAAGACAAATTCAAAATGCGCACCCTGTCCACAATAATACCATCCCTGCAACAGGGAGACTGGATGGGTTCTTTGGCCCTGAAGGATGTGTATTTCCACATTCCGATCAGGCCCAGTCATAGGAAGTACTTAAGGTTCAGGCTGCCTTCTGGTCAC
This sequence comes from Neoceratodus forsteri, assembly GCA_016271365.2. Lineage (NCBI taxonomy): Eukaryota > Metazoa > Chordata > Ceratodontiformes > Ceratodontidae > Neoceratodus > Neoceratodus forsteri. Next base: position 1,074,426,453 of record CM057456.1, read on the forward strand.
TGCCAGTTTACAGCCTTTCTCTTCGATCTCTCATCTGTTCCCAGAGTATTCACAAAGTGTTTTGCCGTGGTGGCAGGACACCTCAGGAGACAAGAAGTTCTAGTTTTTCCCTACCAGATGACTGGTTGGTCAAAGGAAAGTCTCACCAACAGGTCAGGGGTTTCATCCATCTAACCCAGACCACCTTGGAGACATTGGGATTTCTCATAAATACTCAGAAATCCCAAACAGAACCAGTTCAAGTGCTGGAGTTCATAGGAGCAGAGATATATGATCTCCAGGAAAAAGCATTCTTACCTTAAGACAGAATGGGAAGCTGCCTAAATCTGGCAAATACCTTTGTTCCTGGCCAGCCCAGGCCAGCGAGGCATTCCCTTCACCTCCCGGGTCATATGGCATCCACTACAGCCATGGTGCCAGGAGCCAGATTTCATATAAGGGGCATCCAGTATCACTTAGGGGCCCATGGGTCCCAGAAGCGACATCCTCTCTCAAGGCTGGGCCCTGTCCAAAAAAACTGTTACAAGCTCTGGATTGGTGCAAGAAAGGGACAACTTCAGGGAGGGGATGCCCTTTCAACAGCAGTTCCCCACAGCGGTCCTGAGAATGGATGCCTCTCTTTTAGGTTGGGGAACCCATCTGGGAGACCTAACAGTAAGCAGTGTGTGTTCCTCCCAGGAGTCCAGAGAGCACATAAACCTCCTGGAACTAAGGGTGGTTTACCTCGCACTTCAGGCATTTGCACCCCAGGTAAAGGGCCAGTGAGTCCAAACCAGGACAGAGAGTACCACTGCTACGTACTACATTAACAAGCAGGGGGGCACATGTTGCTCAAAACTATGCACAGAAGCTATGAAGATCTAGAATTTGGTTTATTCCATGGAAATGCAGCTGTCAGCAGTTTACCTTCAAGGGAAGGACAATGTCCTGGTGAATTCCCTCAGCAGGATCAATCAGGGATATCACAAATGGTCCCTGATCATACAAGTGCTGCCCACAATCTTCAGGAGATGGGGCACATCAGAAATAGACCTGTTCGCTTCCAAGGAGAACTATCGGCTTCTCCTGTTTTGTTGCAGGCCTCCAGCAGTGGGTTCAGTCCCCATGGATGCCCTGACTCTGGACTGGTCAGGGAAGTTCCTGTATGCCTTCCCTCCATTTCATCTATTGCTTCGAGTTCTCCTAAAGTTAAGGAGCCAACCTGTGACCATGATTTTAGTGGCTCTGGACTGGGCCAGACAGTCCTGGTACTCCCTGCTCCTGGCTCTCTCCACTAAACAGCATGTTCATCTATCACAGAAACACAATCTGCTAACTATGTCTCAGGGCAGAATAACCTTTCCGAATCTCAAGTCACTGAGCATCAAGGCTTGGTTCTCAAGGAGTTAAGAGTTCTATGATTTTAAATATTCAGAGGAGGTCCTCGAGATCCTCAGGATTTTAAGGAAACCTGCTACCAGAAAGACATAATGCTTAGCTTCCAGGTGGAAAAGGTTTTTGCTGTGGTGTGCTCCTGAGCAGCTCAGTTTCTTACAGGTGGACCAGCCCATCATTTTGTACTACTTGGTTCACTTGCAGACTTTGGGCCTAAAGCCCTCAACCCTTAAAGTACACCTGGCAGCTGTTTCTGCCTACAGTATATCTCAGCAGGTAATGAGAAAACAGTGGCTTCACACCCCATTTTCAAGACGTTCTTTAAGGGTCTGCTACACCTTTATCCCACTATTGGGCAACTGGTCCCTCCCTGGGATTTGAACCTGTGTATAGCCAAGCTTATGGGACACCCCTTTGACCACCATGGCTACTGCAGATCTGCAGTATGTCACCTGGTAGTCATTTCTCTTGGTTTCCGTAACTTCTGCCAGGAGGGCGTGTGAACTGCAGGCCCTCTACACTAACCCTACTTATATTATCTTCCACAGAGACAAGCTAGTCCTTTGGACTAACAGGAAATTCCTTCCCAAAGTGGTGTCCGAGTTTCATTTAAACCAATCCATTACTCTCTCATTGTTCTTTACAGTGAACTCCAGCTCTGGTGAGCAGTGACTCGACAGTCTGGATGTTAAGAGAGCACTAAGTTAGTATCTGGACTGTACTATGGATCTCAGGTCTTCCCACTCACAACTGTTCCTCACACATGGTGAAGTGGGACCATTGCCTGCTGGATAGTCCCCCACATCCAGTTCTGCTACACTAAAGTGGGCGAAATGCCACCACAAGGCCGGGAGCACGTCAATTCGCTCCCGATAATACATTCCCCGACAATTCGCTCCCGACCGCTCGCTCCCCACTAACTCCTCCCACTCTTTCTCGCTCCATGTCGATTCACTCCCGCTATGAGTGACAGTTAAATGCTGAGCAACAAGTACAAGGCTCCGCACTACGATCAGGCAGAGAAATGCTGGGCAATAAACACGCTGTCACTACTAGATCAGGGATTCATGACAATTAAATGCTGGGCACTACGAGCAACAAGTACAAGGCTTCGAAAGAGGCATGACAATTAAATGCTATGCATTAAGTGCGATTAACATTTTCGAAAGAGGCAAAGCAGGGATTCATTAAATTAATTTTACCTTATCTGTTTGCAGCAGTCATGCATTCACGCATGCCACCAATCACACTCTGTGACACTGCCGACGTCGTTGCCATAGTAACCATTATATCCAACCATAGATCCACCAAGATCAACCAAGATCCACCAAGATAAAGAAAACTTTATTTAAAATTTTAAAAACAAAGTCTAATGTCGATGTCAAATCAGTATTCAAAATAGTGTGCAGTGCCTCTTAGGAATTCTTCGGTGGTGCGTTCCTCAAACTTATCAAGTATTGTTTCAAATCGTGTTGCACTATCCTTGTATGCTGTCTTTGCTGTGGTTGGTTGATTGCCAACAATTAACTGTTCAATCTCTGCATCCTTTTTTTTTGAATGCACTTAATGCCATCAATAAACTTCCATAATGTTGGGTATGACATGCAGAGTATTGCCTTCATCCCTCTATGAAATGCCTCCACAGCATTGTTTGTGCGGGCTTGTTTTTCAGTGACAGTCTCATGGTGAGTCCACAATTGAATTGCATATTGTGGCTGCCTACACCCTGTCCCCCATCTGTTCCTACGCCCCACCCATGTGTCTTCAAAATAGTCAATGATGGGCTCTAATTCAGGGGGGAAAGTGTTTAGTGTTTCGTCTGTTATTTCTTCGAGTCTACTAATAACCTGATTCAGGGGATAGAATGCCAATGCAGGTAAATAACAGCACTTAATGCTGAATTCACTGTCTTGGGCATATCTCTGTACTAGTCCCTCTGCTTGTATTTTTCGGTACACACATTGAGAAAAATGAAAAAAAAAACACCCAACATGATTAGCATTTGGGAACACTACTCTGAAAGCTTGAATGGTTGCCTTCTCAAAGTCCATCATGATTACTGCTGGGTCCAGACAGGGGTTCAAAACTTTTAAAACTTTAAGTAGCCTTTCGTATGTTTCCCTCCGTTTACTGGGTAGTAATGCAAATACTGCAGGCTGAATTATTCCTAAACGTTCCCCCAATATACAGTACAATTGATGAAAAAGTGGGGGAGCGACACTGAAGGTTCCATTAGCGTACCAATGTTTGCATTGCTCCAAAAAAATAAGGTTTGATTCTGTGCCAAATACCAGAATTCTGTCTGTTCTTGGGCCACTGTCATACAAAAGAAAATTAACTTCACGCCCTCTGCACACTTAAAAGTCCTGTACTGCTGTGGTAGCACTATCTCCGTCAGGTATTGAGGGTTTGGAGGAGCACCCTGACAGCGAATGCGCTGTATAGTGTGCTTAAGATTTTTGTCAACAGTTTTCCCCTGTGCAGCTAAAGACACATTTTCTTTGCAGAAAAGAACAACCTGAGCAGTTGTGTCTTGTGTGCATTCGGCTCTCTCCCTAGCAGTATTGACAGCCTGTGCCCTCTCAACAGCTGTTGGGTCCGGTGCATGAGTGTGTTTGCTAAAGGTAGCAATTATGCAGGGTACTTCGTAACTCTTTGTATGTACCCTTGCATTACATGTTTTGACCTTCTTTACTGCAAACTCACACTGCCATATAGACTTTCCATTGTAGCCCCGCTTGTGATGAGTGTATACATAGTTGTCCGCATCCACCAATTTCTTTTTGTTGCGCTCAGACATGATGAAGTGAGCAGCCATGGTTGCACTATGAATAATGAACACAGGTCACTACAATCGCATCATATTTAATGACTTAATAAAATGCATAGCTATTAATTGTTTAATTGTTAAATTAGCAGCACCGGTTGTGAATTACCGCGGAGTGTAATTAGTGGGAGTGAATTTGGGCAGGAGTGAGCGGTCGGGAGCGAATTGACGTGGAGCCAGTTTACGGGAGTGAATTGACATAGACCCCACAAGGCCTCAGGGTGTACTGCACTCGTGGCACTGCTGCTGCAAGGGATATCCCCTTGCTAGAAATTTGCAAAGCAGCTACCTGGAAAACTGTACATACCTTTACAAAGTGTTGTTGCTTGGATGTGCAGTCCAGAAGCAATGGCAGGTTTTGCACTGCTATCTTGCAGAACCTTTTCCCTAAATAGTTTCTGTTCCCAGCCTCCCAAGGTACTGCTCTGTAGTCTGAATTTTTTTTTTTATACGTGTTTATTAATTTTCATGTACAAGTGATCCATCAAAACCTTACAAGTTATGAAAGACCATGTTACATGTACTTATATTGATTTTCCCATTTAGAACTTAGATCGATATCCAGTTGTCTGCAACCTATATAAATTGTATCATTCTTCTTCAGTTTAAAAACGTACTTATAATCCATGCAGAAAAATAAAGAGAACTGTATTAAAAGTATAAGTGTTAGCTGCTGCAATAGGAAAGTAGAGAAAGTTAGTCAATTCAGTCATTTTGACTGGCATGGGTGTCCTTTTCTTTTTCAAAACTCAGTTTTATTAGTTTGCCAAGGCAATTAATTGACATACAGATATTGTGACCATGGCACAAAGCCTACATATTACTCTTTTTTCGAAGTCCAAGTGTAGTCCCAGAAGTTAGAGTTCTGAAGGTGAACCTCATCATATGGCCAGTGTCGAAATGTTGCCTTGATTGTAGAATCACCAATGTCTTCTTGATTCAGAATACAAACATGAAATAAATATACTTATAGTACACTACCCTCCAATGGTGTTATGTTATCTGTAGCATTT